>JANEYF010004269.1:0-1471174 GCA_029963845.1 Rhamnusium bicolor | reverse complement strand
ATTTTAATAGCATACTTTGAAATGTTTCATTAAATTTTTTTAAATAATTAATTATCAGCGTCGTTCGATACTGTCAATAATAATTTATGTCATATATTTTAATAATTTCTTCTTATTGACATTGACATTTTTGTAACAAAATTAGACATTTCAAATGTCAAACTGTTTTATCCTAACCCTATTTTATGAGGTCAAATGTGCAAATAGTTTTAATTTACATCAGCTTATTTAAATAATTGTAAAATATATTTTATTGGCTTGATATAGTAGACATCAAGAATATATTTTTTTTGTAAAGGCAAATACAAAAATGTTTGGGTCCCGTGGACCTCCTTTCAGCTGGCCAATTTATCATTGTCTTTGGCCTTTACAACATGTGCACCAAAATTAAGAGCTTTATCCCAAAAACTGTGGTTGCTACCGCGATACTACAGAATTGTTGATTATATTTTGAGGGTACCAGTTATTATGTGCTATAAGTCTTATTGTGTCTAATTCTTCTTTTAAATCTGTCTCAGATAGAGGTAAGCTGAAGGCTCGGTGTGTCATATGTGGCTAAATTGTGGGAGAGAGGGTTATAGGAATTAAAGGGGATAGTGGCGTCTGTAAAAGTTGGTTTGCGGTAAATATTATAGGAGAATTATGTTTTTTGTCTTTTTATAGTTGCCGAGAAAGTTTATTGTTTTATTATCTTTCTCTGTTTCTAAGGTAAAAGATATATTATTATCTGTGTTATTGATAAAATCGAGGAGTATTTTTAATTGTCTGTCTGTCCCTTTAAAACTTATTAGGATGTCATCAACCCTGTACCAAAAGATAATATGTTTTTTTGATATTGGAGAATCCAATATAGTTTCTTATCCATGAATATATGAGATAAAAGGGGGATAAGTGGCGAACCAATTGGAAATAATTTTGATCTAAACACAACTTGAATGTTTGCAGTATTTCATTTTTTAATTCTGGGATAATTTTGCATTTTTCTAGTATATTTAAAATTAAAGCAAGACATTCTAAAGAAGGGATATTAGGAAACATATTCGACACATCAAACGATACTAAATTTATAGAGTTGGGGTCAATATTTAGGACGAATACATTAAAAATAAAAAAAAATTCATTTTTGTGTATATTAACCAGTTCACTTTTATATTTGTATTGTCGTACTAATATTGTTTGGCAGAACATTTGGCGTATATCAAACATTTTTGTTTCTGCAAATAAATTATGTGTTGGGTAATTCCACTGCAATTGGTATACCCTTTTTAGTATTAATTTTTGTACAATTTGTAGGGTATTTATTACATTATTAATAGCACCTCCTCAAGCTATCAGTCCGTAGGTTAAATGTGATTCGATCAGTGAGCAATATAGGATTTTCATTTGTTCGATCAGAAATATCTGAGATAGCCATTTAAATTTGTACAAAAGATATCGCAATTTTTTTGTGACATAATTTATATGTACGTCCCATTTTAAATTATTATCTAAAAATATTCCCAAATACTTCACATTTTCAACAGACGACAATTCTATATTTATATTATTTATATTTAGGATAATTTTGACAAAATTTAGTAAGTGTGCTTTATAGGATGCAAATGGTATAAAACTAGTTTTACTGTAGTTGATTGTGAGTAACCTCTTATTAAACCAATTAAATGTAACAGGTAAATCATTCTCTACTGTCTTTTTTAATGTTGACCAATCCTTGTCACTATGAAAAATAGCCGTGTCGTCAGCAAAACTTAAGACCGTTTCTTTTGTTTCTACTTTAAATATGTCGTTTAGATAAATATTGAATAATAAGGGACCAATAACAGTACCTTGTGGAACTCCGTATTGTACTATACTGATATCACTAAATGACTCTGCAATATTGGTACACTGTATATGGCTGACAGTATCGAAGGGTTTTGTTAAGTCTACAAATACACATAATGCTGGACATTTTTGATCTATTGCACTATTTATTTTGGAAACCAGCTTCGAAATTGCGTCATTTGTCAATCGATGTGTTCTGAACCCAAATTGTTGTTCCGATAAGATGTACTTTGTTAAATAACTTTCGATTCTATTCTTAAGAATTTTTTCGAATATTTTAGCCAGGTTTGATATCAAAGAAATTGGCCTGTAGTTAACCACATCTAATTTATCCCTTTTTTTATATATCGGCTTGATTACGGCTATCTGAATGCCATATAAAACTTTAATAAAAATGATCTCTTTCACTGCCCTTCCAACATTTTTGATTTTCTGAATCTTTAGATGAAAGAACTGAATTATTTTTAGAAATTGTGGTATTGACACATTGTTGTACAATAAAATTGGCACACTGGAACGAAACAGGATGGTACAGTAAAATATAACAATTGACGCAGAATACACAGCCTCATAACCAGCTTTTTCCAACGTTGTTTCTAACTTGATGTAAACTGTTTGGTAGATATTGTATAAATATTTGATAAATAATTCGAACAATCACTCTAAATTAACTAAATTGTAACACTCCAAACTCACATTACTAATTAACATCACATTTATTTACGGCCAATACTGATTACATCGCTCATGAACTTTGATTCTTCTAAAACGATTGCTTACTTACAGCGAACTCGAACTCTATTATACGATTGACGATTTCACGTTCGAATTTACGGCCAAACCAGAGTTCATATCTTTAATCCTGACACTTTGCCAAGGCACGGAACTGTGAATTATGAGAAATTGTTTCAAATAGCTAACACTAATATAACAATGGTTACCGCGAACTCTACAATACAAGGAATTCAATGATGCCTTCTCTCGGGGCTCTAACTTTGAAAACTAAACTCTTCCATAAAGTCATGGTTCGTGCTTATGAACAATGTACCTGATATCCAACAGTTATTCAAGCAATCCCATTGATATTCACTTGCGGTTTGATATTTTGAATTTCTATGATTTCATATTCAACATAGCCCCGCTTTAAAATAATATCTCTGTTTTCGGAAATGGTTTTTGATTGAATGTTATGCAGAATTTATACCGATCCGTTATGGAAATTTGATGGAATTTATCGGAGTTCGCTGCTAAAGAATGTAATTTAATATTCAATAATGCGATGAACGCTGAATTACCTATTAGGTAAGTTTGTTAAATTTAAATTTCAGATTTAACACCAACACTTTATCTGCAATAAAGTCAACAAAGTCTGTGAAATTTTATCTCATAAAATTTCAAACCGTAATGACATTTTTCACGCATCTGAATATTTCGAATATTAGCCCTTTTGATTTATTATATTCCAGGCGTGCTTAACATTTATTTTATACAACATTTTTTTTCACAAATATGATTATGTTACTAGTGAATATTTTGATATTAACCAGTACAAGGCAAGAGATGTTTTAAATATTAGAATAATAATAGCGAAAAATAAGTTAAATATTGAGAAAAAGGAAATGAAAGATATTCCGTTTGATTCACAAAAACCTGAGGAAATTAATAATTATTTTATTTCTGTATTTAGTCCCCTTAACAATAGTTTTCATTGTAAAACAAAAAATAAAATAGCGACAATTATAACAGCAACAAAAAATATAATAGCGACAAATTTTCAGTTTAAAACCAAATGTAGCTGGTAGTAATAATATGAATGCTAAAATATTCCAATGCTGTTCCTCAGTAATTTGTGTATATATTACTCATAATATTAATTGTTGTTTGGAAGTTGGATATTTTCCTAGTCAATGGAAACTTTTGATAGTAAACCCTCTCTCCGAACAAACTAATCCCAAAGAATTTACCGATTTAAAACCTATTAGTTTAATTCCCTCTCTTGGAAAAGTGTTAGAAAAGTACATTCAACCCCAAATATATGATTACACTAAAATAAACAATATAATTCCCAGATACCAGCCAAGCTTTAGAAAGGGGCATGGTACTACTTTAGCACTGCTTAACATTAATGACGATATGTTTAATTCTTTAGATAAAAGTAGTTGCCTCGATCGTGACAGAGTTTTCTAAAGCTTTCGACACTCTGGACCACCAACTCCTTTGCACTAAACTAGATTACTACGGTTTCAATGAAACTTCCACACTGTTTTTTAAATACTACCTAAATTCGCGTTCAAAAAAGTTAATTTTTGGTAGCAAATATTCAGGTATGTCTTACATCACATATAGAGTCCCTTAAGGTTCCGGTTTAGGACCAATAATTTTTCTGTTGTAATTTTAATGTAGGATGTGTAAAAATTTCTTCAAAGAATATTAACGCCGATTTAAACTGTTGCAAAACATGCGGAGAAGAGTAATTTAAAATTAAACTCTACAAAATGTGCTGCAAATTTGCTTTTTGTCTAAATTTATTAAATAAAACATACTACTTAAATAACGTGTCTTTAAATATGACGAGTAAAATTAAAAACCTGGGATTAATAATTTATGAAAATCTTAGATTTACTGATCACTTGAGGCAATCAGTGAAAAAATCGACTATGCATTAAAATTATCGTACAAAAATATCTCCTTTAGATTTGATGATAATTGATTGAAATTTGGGATATCCTATATACATAATAAGCGGCACGTTTTGACACACAATTGATTTTTTTTACGTCCAGTTTAGCCGGAAGTGACACTAACTTTACACTAACTCAATTTTTAAAAGGAATATTATTGCATTTTTTCTGCATAATTTTCTGAATCCAACGATACCAAATAAGTGACATTTCAAACGTCAATATTTTTTATAATATAATTTTTAGTTTTCCATTTAAGTGTGCCATGATGGTTCCGATTTATTCTAAATGTCTCGTGTAATGCTAGAAAAATCGAACTCCCCGTCAAAAATACTAAATTACGTGATTTATGAGCAAATAAATTTCATCAAAATGGTTTTTGGAGCCAAAGTCAATATTTTCAAATGGAACTATATTGGTACCGTGGTATCATTTATTAGTGCTGTAAATAAGGAATTTATTCATATGTCATATTAAAATGCGCGATAAATACAAACAAAATTACAGTTAAGAGAAAATAAGAAAATACAATTTTGTTCTAATTACCTTGTTATACATAAGGTGGCTTTGGAATACAAAGAATGAACACAAAACATTATAGCACTTGTTCAAAATGCTGTCCATTAACGTCAATGCACTTCTGAACTCGCATAGCTGTTTCTCGAAGAACGGTCGCCAATTGCTGGGCCGTTATGCTATTAATTGCGCGTATTACTCGTAACTCCACGTCTTCATGGATTATAACGGCGGTTGCGGAAACAATATTTTTTAAATGACCCCAAACAAAGATTTCAAGGGGTGTTAAATCAGGTGACCTTGGAGGTCACCTCACAGGACCATTCATTGAAATTACGTTTTCTCCAAATCTCCGTTGAAGGTAATCAATTATTATCCTTGATTTATGGGGAGGAGTGCCATCTTGTTGGAAATACATTCCCTGTCGTAAATGGCAAGGAAATTTAGCTAAACTGTCCTCAATTTCATTTTGCCGAAAGTATCTGGCATCAGTCAGGGGTCCTTCAAATATAATTGGATCAATGATTCTACCACCGATTATTCCAAGCCAAGCATTGAAACCGAACCGCACTTGAATGTTACCCTCCCGTAATAAATTTTGATTTGCTTGTGATCAATATTTTGTATTTTGTCGGTTAAATAATTCCAAATTTGTAAACCTAGGCTTGTCCGAAAATAAAATCATTCCCAAAAAATCATTGTTTGGATGCACGTTATTCTGTAAAATCCATTTGCAATATTCCATTCTACGTTCGTAATCATTTTCGTACAAGTTCTGGTGCAATTGGTATTTAAAAGATTTATAGTGGTATTTGTGCAAAATTAGGCTTACTGTTTGGTGACTGATTTCCAATTCAAACCCAATTCACCTTAAAGATCAACTTATACTCGGGCCAAAACATTAATTTCCGTTTCTTCGTCAAGAATTAAATTTCCTTCGGGATCATTGTTGGGCTCACTTCGGAATTGATTTTCAAGACGATTCAAATAATTTCTCGCTGGACATTGTCTATCAGGATATCGTTCGGCATAAAGGCGTCTAGCCGCAACGGCATTTTTTCTACATTCCCCATAAATAATTAACATGTCGAGTTTTTCATCTCTTGTATAAATTTGCGGCATTTTGAACACAATTAACAAGAATTTCATTGTTTTCATGGTTTAGTTAGTTACTTCTTAACATTTAATTAGAACAAAATTGTTTTTTCTTATTTTCTTTTGAATGTTACATCTGGCAACTTATACTAATAAAAATGGTTTGAAAGATTTGGAATTTTTAGAAAAGTTAAATTACTTTATCTAAAATGTGGTAACCTGCGAATATTTGTTGTTTATTTGTAACCGTTTTTTATTTTTGGAAGCATTCTTAATTTCTAATATTTCTAGTGTCTAATTTTTTGCTTTTCTTTTCGGAATGAAGTAATTCTACATTATCCATATTTATAAAGTGTACACTGTATAGAAAATAATCACTTTATAAATATGGATAATGTAGAATTACTTCATTCTAAAAACAAAAGCAAAAAAAATTAGACTTATTAGAAATATTAGAAATTAAGAAAGCTTCCAAAAATAAAAAAAACGGTTACAAATGAACAACAAATATTCGCAGGTCACCACATGTTAGATAAAGTAATTTAACTTTTCTAAAAATTCTAAATCTTTCAAACCATTTTTAACACGCTTTTATTAGCTTCACTTGTATGTTTGCTTGTTTGTTTGTTTGCTTGTTTGCTTGTTTGTTTGTAACCGACTCTTTGGACTCGATTTTAACCCACTTTAAACGGACAGATTTAATTGAAACTTTGTACACTTATTAAGAACCGGTAACAATACAATAATTTGATAAGTTTATATCATTATCCTGTTCAGGATCGCCAATCCTTTCCTCACGTATCCCTGCGTGAAAGCAAAGGCTTAATATGTCAGTAGATTCCATAATTGTTAATTAGCCCGGTGGTCGAGTGGGTTAAGGCAGTCGACGCGAAACGACAGACTCCTCCGGCGTGAGTTCGAACCTCACGGCTGAAATAAAATTTTTTTTTTTTCAGAAATATCTGTTGGATCGTAATATGTTATAATATCAGCATCAATAAGCAATATAAATATAGTTTAAAACAACTAAAAAACACGCTTTCATAGCACATCAAACTAAAAAGTTAAAAATAAATATAGTTTAAAAAAACTAAAAAACACGCTTTTAAAGCACATCAAACTAAAAAGTGAAAAATAATTATTAATATAAACTGAAAATAATAATGAACGAAAAATACTAGTATTATTGTGAAAAAAGCGTGGGGTGCTCGATATACGAAAAATATTGCACAAAGCACCCCACGCTTTTTTCACAATAATACTAGTATTTTTCGTTCATTATTATTTTCAGTTTATATTAATAATTATTTTTCACTTTTTAGTTTGATGTGCTTTTAAAAGCGTGTTTTTTAGTTTTTTTAAACTATATTTATTATTAGTATAAGTTGCGAGATGTAACATTCAATATATGTATAAACAAGGAACACAAATTATAATTTAGTACCTCTCATCTGTACTCTTGAAAAGAGCATAAAAAGCCGAAACACGTGTAGTGAAAATATAATTTTGAAACATTTTAAAGCAAATTTTCTTTGTTTATTTAAAATATTCATTTTTCGTGTAAATATACAATTATAATGGTAATCTTACGATTAAAAAGAGATATGACTTTAATTTATGTAATTTTATAGCTCATAGATGCTAAAAATTAGGGCATTAAACAACAGCATTGATAACATCATTTAAATTAAGTGACATTATATATAGAAAGAAAATCCTAGGCTCTAGTCTTACAATGTCACAGTTTTCAACTATTTCGTAAAGTTGAAATACGTCAATACTGCTGCACCAAATCACTCTAAGAATTTTACAAATTTGAAATTGGCTGAGGACTGTGGGATTTTTTCTTTCCGTTCACGTATTTGGTTTTATTGAGTGTCGGCAGAACCTAATAAACTCGGCAGTTGACAATAATGTCGAAGCGCCTTCTAGATGTAGATGTTCTGGAGACGTCCTCATCATCAACATTCCTACACTGTCCTTTACTTATTTTAACAAAGATAAAGTATGCATAGTTAGGCATACATCTACGTGGGTTGTAACGAGTCGAAATATTGACATCATTTCTTTCCTGGAAAAAAATATACTTTGTGGTGTGATTTAAAAGAATGAATCTTTTGTACGAGTATTTTATAAATCATAACATTATCTGCGTTCTTTCTAACTGAGCTCTCAGTTAATCTAAGTAGTTTTACGGTTACGGAGGATACAACAAGTAAAATTATGCTTTTATTTATGCAGTGTAACCGTAAAACAACTTAGATTAGCAAATTCTAACTTAGAAGGAACGCACTTATTATTTTATAAATTACCTATTTTTGATTTGTCATTACAATATTTTTTTCCTTTCTTTTAGGCCACATGGTAGCCGAGTGGATAAAGCGTTTATAGCTATTTACTTGGTACCGAATATCGATGGTTCGAATCCATCCCGAAGCAACAAATTTTATTTGTAATTTGCTTCGGATTAAGATGGGAGTGAACTGTTGATGGCCTAGATGTGGTTCGGACTCCACAATAAACTCTAGGGCCTCGTCTCTCTTTACTCAACACAAAATCCTAGGATTTTCTGGGAGTTACTTCGGGTGACTTGAGAGGCGGTTAAGAAAACATTATAAGGCATTAACTTAAAAGTAATTTTTATTCAATACCCATGTTAGGGTTTCTTCAATCAGTTATGTTTTAGGTTATATTACTTTAGTAAAAATTCATGTGCCCATAAGTTCATGAGTTCTTGAATTCATGAGTTCATAAGTTCATAAATTCATAAATTCACAAATTCTTTAATGCAGTAAATCATTAATTCATTACTACATTACTAAATTCGTAAATTCCCAAATTCGTAAATTCTTAAATTCGTAAATTAATAAATTCGTAAATTCATAAATTCATAAACACACGAACTCATAAATTCATAAATAAGTAAATTCATAAATTCAGAAATTCATAAATTCATAAATTCATCAATTCATACATTCATAAATTCATAAATTCATACATGCATACATGCATACATTCATAAATTCATAAATTCGTAAATTCATAAATTCCAAAATTCTAAAATTCATAAATTCATAAATTCATAAACTCATAAATTCATAAATTCATAAATTCATAAATTCGTAAATTCATAAATTCATAAATTCATAAAATCATAAACTTATGTTCATAAATTCATAAAATCATATATTCATATTTTCAGAAATTCTTACTCATAAATTGAAGAGTGGAAGTAACAAAGGTGCTAAGTGCCATAATTTCCGAAATTGAGTTATTGCCATAGAACGGTGTTAAACGACATGCTTTATGACCTGACAAAGGGAGTAAGTGCCATGAGTTAGATTACGCTTCCTACAATAAAAATTAGATGGAACCACCGGTAAGCGTCAATGGTTATTTTTCATCAAAGGGGGCAAGTGCCAGAGTGAATCAGCTGTTTTGTTGAATTATTTAAGCCTGTGCATAGTAGCCGTCCAAACGTGTGTTGTTCTTGAATTAATTTGAGGAAGTTGTTGTAGAATATGAGTGAATTGGACCAAAATAAACGTAGAAAAAGTGGCAGTGGTCGTTTTGACTCTGAGCAAAAGTATCTGAAAGAGGCTGGCAAGACTTATAAAACACGAAAACTACTTCTGAATACTTCAAAGCTTCAAATCAGCAAAGCAGTCACAATATGGATTGAAAGAGATATAAACGTGAAAACAAAAAAACTATATTTTCTGAAACACAACAATGGACTGAAACTGTCGTGAAGAAAGGGAAAACTATGAGAGATTTAATGAAGGCTGAACTACTTGAACTCCCATCATAAAACAAAATATCTGAAAACAAAAAAAAGTATTCGCTCTATGTTGCCCTATCTGAGTAATTCATTGCACCAAGATTTTTATAAGGAACTGCTAGGCATTCAAATGAATTAGCAACGATTTGTGATGTTATTTTGTTAAAAACATGTATTGTGACACTTACCACGTTCTTTTTTCTTCGAGAAATATGTTTATTTTTAACATTGAATTTTCGACTACTGTATTATTTAGGATTGTATTAGTTTTACTTTTGCCTTCAGCCTAATTTTCATTGTTAACAAACCCCAAAATACATCAGCAATACTTTCTGAACCTATTTTGTTAAAGAAATATTTTGTGGCACTTACCCCGTTTCTACTTTTTTTTTGAAGAAATTATCTTTATTTCCAGCCTTGTTCCATAACTTATATCAGTGTATGTTAGAATTGGTCTTCCGTTAGCCTTTAACATGATTTTTAATGTTAATAAACCAAATAAACAAATATTGACCTTTTTATTACTTTTTTCTTGAATATCTCAGAACTTTATTTTTTGGCACTTAGCACCTTTGTTACTTCCACTCTACAATTTATAATTTCATAAATTTATAATTTCATAAATTTATAATTTCATAAGTTCATAAATGACAACCGGCCGTTACAACTTTTAATTCTTAATACTCATTTATTTTATATATATTTTATTCATTTATTTCGAAGTACATTTCTAAAAATTGAATGTTTTTGAATTTATGTATGTTTAATAGAAAAGTAAATAAAAGCAATAAAATAAAAGTAATAGGATAATATTATTAAGTATCTATAAGACCTTTCCCTCAATTGTATCATTTCCTGACATCGCTGATGCATGCTGTCTATCACTTTCGATCTGACTCTGTGAAATATTATGCTATTCTTCCCGGATAACATTAACTAGTTCATCCCATACATGTTCAATGGGATTATAATTAGGTGATCGAACAGGCCACAACATTCTTATACTTCCATTGTTAAAAAAAAACTGTTTTTACCTCACTTTTATATGGTGGCGCTTTGTAATCGAAGTAAATAAATTTATTTTCAATAATATCACTAATATCAGTAAAAGACAAGAGGTAAGATATTTTTTAGGATGGTTAGATATCGAGATCCGCTTACTGAATACCTAACGAAAATAATTAATTCCGTTCGCCTAACTCTACAAATGTCACCCCAGACAGTTACAGAAGTTCCACCATAGGGTATCCTGTCTAACATGCAATTCTCCTCGTATTTTTTTCCCGCTGCATCTTCAAACATGAATCTAAATTATCTGGATGTAAAAAAAAGTTCGAGATTCGCTGGCAAATAGGCAACGTACCCAATGGTCAACACTAAAATTTAAATGACTTTCTGCAAAGCGAAGAATATTTTCGCGTGTATTAAATTATCAGCTGTTTTATTTGAGCGACCACCACCATGAGGGTAATGAGAACAACCCAATTCCTCAAACCTTTTTCTGCCCTTCATACAGCAATTTCACTTATACTCAGTCTCCTACTCACTTTCTATTGAGACAATTGTACCATACCAATAATTGTATCTTATAATGAGATAGCTTGGATTTTTTTAAAAATATTTTATTATTAAAAATAAAGAAAGTTTTGCTTTTAAGTGTTTAAAAATTTTTAATTAAAACACTACATGTGTTTCAGATTTTTAGGACTTTCTCAAAAGTACAGATGATACTAGACTCCAAATCGTGCTTGTTACTTATATATCACATCTGGGCAGTACAATACAATTTTAAAGTATTAAATTTTATAGTATGAAACGATGGGAATTTCTTTAAATTATACTATTTTGTCTAAAATGGCGTGACCGCTAAAAATTATTTGATCATTTGTTACGTTTCTATTATTTTTAACAGAAATAATTTCTAATATTTCTAATAACTCTAAATTTTTACCTTTATTTTCTGAATGAAGCGAGCAAGCATTTTCTAGACGAAGAACGCCTCTACCCACTAACAATATTGGATGAAATTAACTACATGTAGTTAAGACTAGATGAACGTTCGAAATTTTGTAAAAGAAATATAGCGTCCGATTGTGATATATCAAAATTCTTTTAAGCAAAATCCTGAAATACGTGTGAACTAATTTTACGTATAGAAGCTGTAAAAACAATTTCAGAAGAATCTAAAATGTCAAGTTTTTTTTTTCATGAAATCCGTGCGATTTGTAAAAGAATGACCCATATACTTAATTGACAGTGCTTAATAAATTTATTAATTTTTTTCTGCATTGCTTGCATATAATTTACAATTTTTATTTATAAAGAAAACACGACATACACATATCTCTTGAAAAAAGCTAAAATTGACATTATTATGTATATCTAATAATGCTGAACTTGTCGATAGCTCATAATAAGAATGCGTAGGATTGAAACGATTGACAATAGATCCAATACTTATTTTTTATCCATCACCGTGCCTGGGATAAAATAATAAAATTCAAGACATTTACCACAACTGGGTGAAAGATAGAGCAACAGCAGCATTTCTGGGACCCGATGTTCTTGTTTTGTCGCATGTCACAGCCATATAGGTTTCCCTACAGGGATGGGACAAGCGTGCCACGTGACCTGTTTTATTCATATTTTCAATTTCCTTTCGCTGTTTTTCACGCCAACCAAGTAATGTTTACTTTCCGTTATCCCACTCATGTTACATGGATATTTATAATTCACTAAGCATTGAACGTAATGCAGCAACAGCAAAATACCGAAGCAATATAAAAAACGAGAATGAGAAGATTAGTAGAGGGTTCATTATGTGTATTTTCGTGTATGTGGCATTTATTATTCCTATCAGCTTCGTAGTTGATTGCATATTTAATGTGTAATGTAGGAAGGTTTCGTAGACGAGAAAATAGAATATTTAATGATTATTTTTGATGTTATACTGTTGTTTTATTTGTTGATTAGATGAATGGAAACACTGTTATCTTGCAATTAATTAAAAAAACACTTTTCTGATTAAAAAATTATTTTATGTATCAAAGCGTAAATTCAATGAAACATAACATTTTGAAAATAAAAATAAATTAGGTTTCCTCTTCTTGGTAAAAATTTAAAATATAGAGCGGAATGAAAAAATAATAACGCTGAAAATTTTTCTTGCTAATTATTATTTACTATTTTTACAAAACTTATCATAGATAAGTACAACATACATTTATTTTTAAATTATTCTACCCTACGGGGAATTGCCACTATACAGGGTGGGGCAATAGTGCGTCGGACCTCGATATCTCGAGTTCTACGATAGCTAGACATTTTTAAAAAAATTGAAAGTAAACTAGATAAACAAGTCTATAACTGGAAATTATTTTCGAACATACAGGGCGAGCCAAGACGAAATTACAGGACCAAGTGCCTTTTTTTTAAATGGAATGCTATGTACATCAGTACATTTTTTGAAGCCTCTTTCTAGGCTCTATTCATTCCTATATTATTATTGGCTATCTCTCAACTACTTTGATGTAATAAATTTTTTTGTTGAAATAATGCCATCTGCAGATAGATATTAAAAAAATCACCACAGTCACAATTATGGGTTTTAAGAAAAACTTATGTGAATACCAGTTACGAGACATCTAATTAATATTTTTAAATCATTTTCATTTCCTAAAAATGTACAGGGTGGCCACAAATTAGTATTCAATTAAGAACTTTTTTAAATTGAATTTTCTCAACTTTTTTCAAATGGAATACCCTGTATATTTTTCAACGATGTGATGTAAAAATGAAAAACGAATATTTTTTGTAAGTACTTCCCTATGGTTAATTGCAACCATTTTCGTTTTATTGAGCAATAATTACAACATTCAAAAATAAACTTAAAAAAAAGAGGTTTCTTCAAATAACTCAGTAGAAAAAATTATAATAAATGCTCCACATGTTGGCCATTTTGATTGACACACATCTCTATGCGCTTTTGAAATGAGGTTCCCACTGTTCCTAAAACTGCCGGTGTGATAGATCTAAAGGCAGTTATTATTCTTTCCTTCATATTTTGTACTGTTGTTGGTGTGTTTCTATAAACAATTTCCTTCACGTATCCCCATAAAAAGAAATCCATTTTTATAAGATCTGGGGATCTAGCAGGCCATTTAGTGGGTCCATTTCTTCCAATCCATTGATGAGGGTAGGTATTATTTAAGTGGTCTCTAACTGCATTTAAATAATGTGGTGGAGCACCATCTTGCTGAAACCACATCCTATTTCGAATTCTTCCAGGGAGATTTACCAATAATTGTGGCAGACAGTTTTCCAAAAATTGAAGATAAATAGCTCCAGTCAATGTACCATCAATGAAATGTGGCCCTATTACATGTTCTCCAATAATTCCTCCCCAAACGTTTATAGACCATCTGTGTTGGTTATCAACTTGTATAAAAAAGTGAGGATTTTCCGAAGCATAATAATGGAAATTGTGCCTATTAACAAATCCATTTTTATGAAAAGTTGGCTCATCAGTGAATAAAACATTATTGAAGAAGTTGACATCAACTTGCATTTTACCTCTGGCCCAATTACAAAATTGTAGGCGCTTTGGAAAATCGTCATCAGATAATTCCTGGTGCATTTAAATATGATATGCATGCAACTTATTTGTTTTTAAGATTCGACCCACAGACCGTCTACTTGTTCCTACTAATGAGGTCACTTCTCTTTGACTAACATGGGGATTCTCAACCGTTACCAGCACCACAGAAAACTCATTTTCTTCGTTCACAACATGTTTTATTCTTTCACTTTTTTTATATTCGACATTTCCAGTTTCCAGAAATCTATCGAGAAGGTTTTGGAAGCTGCTAACATCAGGAAGCCTTCTGTCAGGATAACGTTGGTGATAAATTCTATTGGCAAGTAAACAATCTCTGTCTGACTCGCCCAAAACAAAAGTCATGTCTACAAGTTCCGCTTTATTAAAATTCATATTGTAAAATTCCAAATATTTTAAATTCAATACAAATTGTAACTAACGACCGATAAGTGTGATAAATGCTGCTTTGTACACGACAATTTATACCAAACTGAGGTTTTATTGCTTGTCGAATAACGAAAACAGCAAAAAAATGTACAAAAAAACATTACAGTAAAAGACTGGTTAAATACTATTTTTTCATTTCAATGGAAATGGTCCCACTAAATGGCCTCATTTCAAAATTGCATAAAGATGTGTGTCAATCAAAATGGGCAACACGCGAACACCTATCTAATGAATTATTTGAGGGAACCTCTTTTTTTAAGTTTATTCTTGAATTTGGCACTTATTTATTTATAAAACGAAAATGGTTGCAATTAACCATAGGGAAGTACTTACAAAAAATGTTCGTTTTTTATTTCTACATCACACCGTCGAAGAATATACAGGGTGTTAAAGCTGAAAATGCTTAAAAGTAATGCAGAGTAGCATCTGGGACGTTGCACATACTGCAGCAGTTACTTGACAGCGTAATAACTATACAGTACCTAAATTCAGTAGAATTTATGTAATTGTTACTACACGGGCATACCATAATTTCACACTAAAGTAGCATATTATATAGGTCAATACACAAATAAAAAGATATTATTTGACATAAACAATAAGTATTTATTAGTTCCGGTTTTAACGGATGTGAGAGCAACTTTCTAATTTTTATCATGACCTTCTGTATATTTTTACAGTTTTGAATGGAGCATTAAATTCTGAGTTCGGCAGTGTGACATAAATGAGTGTTTGACTTTTTATTTTTCGTTATTATCAGCGATATTATATTATTAAATGCAAAACACGCTTCTAAAATTTTTAATACATGTTTCAGATGAAGTTCTGTTGTTTTCATAATGACTATTATTGTATCGTGTACAAAGACATTAAGTACAACGACTAGAAATTAGTTATTTTTCTCTGTTTCTATGAAATAATTTTTTTAAGGGTTTTTTAATTTAAAATTACAAATAATTCTGATATTTCTCATATAAACCTAGATTCGATTTTACATATTACATTGAGTATTGAATTTTTCTTCTAATAACCTAAAGAACTTGTGTACATCTTTTATTACATTTCCTCATTTTGTTACTAAATCTACTAAATATTATATTAATAAAAATGAAATTTGTTTAGTAGGCGAGAAAGAGAGTTCATAACAACCCTAAAGAATAATGTCATCAAGAGATGATTTTAATAATATTACCCTGATGCAATGAAACAATGTGATGAATGAGTTTGTTAAATGAAAGCGCTTGTACAGAGACGTTAATGAACGAACAATTAGTGTGATTTCAAATAAACTGTTGTCTTATTTTTGTTTCCGCTATTTATTTCTACCATTATTATTATATATTTTAAGTGAATTTTGATAAAGCTTCTGTTAAACAGTTATTTTATTCGTTCAAGAAATAATAAAAAACAATCTGTTAGTCATTTTATTTGTTCAAGAAATAATAAAAAACAATCAGAATGTGGGAAAATATTTAAAAGGATTTAAAATCCTTGAGGTTATTAGATGAAAAGTTCAATACTCAATTAAATACGTAAAGCTGAACCTAACTTTATATGTGAAATATCGGAATTATTTGTAGTGTTAAACCGGAAATGATAACTATTTTTTTTATCGAAAGTTATAATAAAATCAAGGGTGAAAATATTTGGCACAACAAATTTTCGACCATATTTTTTCCTCTAACTTCCAATATTTGTTTTTTTGTGAACATATTAAAAATCTGTCTAAAAATAAAGTTATTAAAGACAATAAATGAAAACTAATGAAACACACTATATACGAAATATATCGTATTACGCATGTGTTAAGCATAAATTATTATTTCAATAGGTATTATAAAAGATTTACGCTTTAAGCATGTACAACAATAATTATTTCTAAAAAAATTGTATTGTATCACAAGGAGGAACTCATTTCTTTGTATAAAACTATTATTACTCTAAGGGTTATGAGAAATGTGTATAATGCATAGCTCGATTGCTTTATTGCGTGAAATGTCTAGATGTTAATGTTCATCCAGACAATCCTACGTAATAAATAATTAATGCATTATTTCAACCTTGTTTATTTTTAGAACGACAATGATGGTAGATTAGCTAAAAAATATATTATTCAAAATCACTCTAGTAAATTACAAGATATGTTCGCTGCTCTAACAAATGTAATTTTGTGAGACGTCGAAAGTTTACAATTTCGAATTGATATTAAAATTATTACATTTCATTACTATTTCATTTAAAAGGTACACAAATAATTTCTTTAAGGAATTGAAACAAAAAGATGACGATAATATTATATTAGAACATATGTTTTATATGTTCTTTAGCTAGATTACGCTGATGAGGACCAATATTTCCGAAACACTAGTGACCGTAGCTGCGTCGTATTTCTTTTTGGGGTGTATGGCGCGATTCCCTTTTTATTACTTATACTTAATGCTTTGTATTAATATCTTAACATATAACAGGATATGAAAAAGCCTTATCTAGACAATAATTTACGATATTCCTAGATTCATGATAAGTAAAGTATCGTGTCATGAAATTATTGCAGAAATGTTCGTTTTTTACGACCACTAAAACAATAAACGGTTATTAGGCACGAGCTTACTTCGAGATTATTTATTAAATCTCGTACTTCACTTTTAATGTTATGTACAAGAAATAAATGTTTACTGTTGCTAATTAGTAAAGGAATAAAAGATTGTAATAAACGGGAAGATAAACGTGAAATAAAGTAAGAAATAAACAACGCCAATTAATATCCTTGATGAAAGGTTTTTAATGGTTCTCAGATTTTTAACAATTCTAAAACGTAAATACAAATTAAAAAAAATACAAAGCGTAATATTTAATTAAGTGCTAAATATTCAGGACACGTATATCAATCTTAACATAGTGATAATGTCTGTTGACACACTGTCAGTATTATATTTACAAATGTGTACACATACATATTTTAACTTTCATCATATTTGATTAAGTGGAATTTAATAAACAACTTTTTTTTGAAAACAAACAAAAACGTATTTTTCAACTTCATTCTCTAATTTGTAACTATCAACTGGTCGTTGGTGTTATTGCATTCTGATTTACAGAATAAATACACGAATAGTAAAACATTTGAAGTTACCAAGAATATTGCCTCTTCGGAAAGGATTTAATACAGGGTGTCCAGGAATAACATCACAATTTTAAACGAGTGTACGAACATACTTCGTTTTATGTTACAGTACAAGTACTAGATATATTAATGCTGGTAAAAATGTCCCATAGTTTATGTTTGTTTATACAATGAAAATGAGATATCGCCCAAAGTGATGGAAATCCAAGATGGCAGCTATAAATCAAAATGGCTACACGTGTTGACATTTTGTTACAACTATTGTTACACATCATACAAAAGAGTGTTTAGTATCGATTTATATGTTGTGAGATACTGACATATTTTTCCACGAAACACCAAAACACCATCCTGCACTCGACGCGCGTTTCGCTAATCAAGTTGGCATCATCTGTAGATGAATAAAACTGAATGCTTTTGATGTCAAGAATTTAATTCTTTTTTTGTCAAAAATAGGCTGAGTCAATATTGGAGGAAACATACAGTGTGTTTCAGTTTGAGTAGATACACCCTGAACTTCGGTTCTATTTGGGCAAACTGAAAATTCTTTTTTTTCAAATTGTAGTACTCGATGGGATCTACCTTTCTAAAAGAAAATTTTTTTTTTGTGTTGTATATCCACGGCCTATTAGAAATAAAATAAAATGCTGAAAATCAAGAAACGCTATTAGGTATTTTTTTAACGAAATGTTTTTAGGAAATATGAATGGGGCATACTTAGAAAGCCTAAATACCGAATTTCATATTGATAGGTCTTATTACCATTCATCAATTTTTGTAAAAAATATCTGATGTATCCAGCACATAACTTTCTTATACCAGTACCTATATGGTATATCATCCTGATCTAAAAAAATCATTTTGTTTAATCCTTCACTTACTTCAATTAAATTTTAAAAGCGTACCTTGAAATATTTCATAAAACTTTTTTAATAATTGATTATCAGCATCCTCTGATACTGTCAATAATAATTCATGTCATATATTTTAAGAATATGTTGTTATTGACATTGACATTTTTGTAACTAAATTAGATATATCAAATGTCAAACTGCCAGATTTATCCTAACCCCATTTTATGAGGTCGAATGCGTACAAAATTTCAGTTTACATCAACTTTATTTAAGTACCTGGAAAATATATTTTATTCGCTTGATGACATGATTTATAATCTTTCATCAATATATTTTTTTGTAAAGTCAATTACGTAAAAGTTTAGGTCCATTGGACCCCTTTCAGCTGGCCAATTTTGCTCATCATCGAATTTTTCATTGTCTTTGGCCTTTAGAAAAAGTCCAAATCCAAATTTGAAAGCTTTATCTCAAAAATTGTGGTTGCTATAGCGGTACTACAGACATGCAGAGACATTTTTTTCATAAAGTTATATTTTTTCATTATATTTTGTCGAGATTCGTCCAGAAATGCAACAAAAGAAATTTTTTTTTCCCGAAATTGCACCTTTTTTCTTCTTTCATTAATTGTGTCTCTTCTGGTGGTATCACATTCAATAAATTCAATGTGTCACCTAAAGTGTTGTTGACAATCTTATCTGCCATATTTGGGAAGTCTCCCATTAGTATTTTTTGAGTTTTCGCGGATACACACATACACTCACACCCACACATCCGCACAGATACACGCACCGCCAGACATCATTCGGAAAATATTCAGAATGGATCAGGAGGGTTCAAAACGTATAAATCAATTAAAATCTTGAGGTCGAAAAAAATCACGATAATTATACTTCCTTATATTAGGTATAAGTAAAAAGAAAATAAAGAAAAAAATTGGAATGTTCATTTTGCAATTTAAACGGTAAAGTGTGGTTTATTTCATCTAAATTAATATGAAATAATACTACGGTTTATCCAGAGTAATCAAAAAGTACACTCTGGTACCAAAAGAAGGTATCATTAATTCCTCATCATAATTCCGAGTACATAGAGTACTTTCTGATCACCCTATATAAGTATTATTGAGTATTGATTAGATGAAATGAACGTTTTTTAAACTGAAAAATTATTTCTTCACATATTTATGAATCATAATGAACACCCTGTAAAAATCCCTAATAGCGTTTCTTGATTCTTAGCAATTTATTTTAATTATAGTAGGCCGTGGATATTCAACATAAAAAATTGTTCATTCAGGAAGGTAGAATTCGTCGAGTACTACAATTTGATAAAAAAAATTCGCTCAAGTACAACAGAAATACAGGGGTGTGTCTACTCAAAGTGGAACACACTGTACATCTTTCTTTGCACAAGGGTATCGGAATTTAAGGATTTTATATTTGTGGCTTCTTTTTAAAATAATAAGTTCGTTGAAAAAAGACGAGCACATAAACAAAATGACACTATAGTGAAAGGGAAGGGCGAGTAGTAGGATTGACACAGGATCCATCTGACTAAGATGGATGATGGAGATGGTTGCAGGACCAGAAATCTGTCGGTTGATACAATAAATTAAGAGTAGCATTCAGCTATAACCTGGAGAAAGCAACCGACGCCATCATGAGCAATACCATTTATTTCAAGTATGTCGCTAATGTTCGAGCACTATACAAAACAGTTTAGAAACCCATTTTTGGAGACCTTGTTGTCATCGACAACAGGATTATTGTAGACAAGCAAGTTAATGCAACAGTTTATTCAGCATAGTTGACTGGCATTAAGCTATTCCTCAGTTATATTGAGGGACGACTAGTAAATAATTCTTCAAGAATATATCAACCTTTGAAAAAAGAACACAATTCTCTTTAGTATTCCTGCGAGAAGCAGTAGCAAGAAAAAATGCTACACTGAAGACTTTAAAAACAGATGTTGAGCTGTTTTCCAGACTCTTAATTGTTACACAGATTTGTCATTTTTGACGTAACTCCCCATTTATTTTCGTTGAATAACTACAACCTACATTCACGCCAATGGCGATATTTTGTCATCAGAATTTGCAATTTTTTAATGATTTCTGTTGTGTAGTACATCCACTATTAGATTTTAGAATTTTTACATGAAATAGGCAAAAATTGTTAAATATTCAAATGAACAACGTGCTGATATTCATTTTTATTATGGAAACGTCAACGGAAACAGACTGTTAGCCAGTAGATTGTATGCTGAGGATTTCCCAAACCGGCAACTGCCTCGCGCCCAAACTTTTTTCGAACATACATCGCCGTTGGAAAGAAACGGGTCCTATAAAGCCAAGAAATTAAGACTGATGAGTACAGAGGACGACTGACGCTAAGCAAATATATCTTATGCAAAGTATTCTAAAATGTTTTAAACATGCCATAATTATGATATTAATAATGATAATGAAATGAGATAAAAACCAGTTCAATTAATTGACGGAGGAACACAAAATGCCTGTCAGAATACGGTCCCCAGTACAGCCGCCCCCTCTTTAATATATGCAATTACTGTATTTTGTTTAGTGTCATTTTACGAAAGTTAAACTTAAACTTAAAAAATAAAACTAGTTTGAATGTAATTTCGAAACTGCCGCTTGATATATGTATGAAAATCACAACTGTTATTTGAATATGTTATTTAATATGTCCATGGTATATCCAAATTTAATTAAACTATGTCAAATATATTCTAGATGAATTTCACGTACATGCAACACATCATAAATGCAACTGTGTTTTGGGCGCAACGAAGTTCCATCTGTGAAAGATAAAATTTATGTTGAAAATAATTACAGCTAGAGTAACATTTTGATAAATCCTTTGGTATAGCAAACAATTTGTTTTGCTACAAAAACATCTAAGGCATTCCTGCTTTACTGGCTTCAGCATACATACGCTCGTTCCAATGCTGTGTAAACCTTTCTACGGGGTGAGAATACAAAAAATGACTAAGTGAAGAATAACCAGACATAATTGTTATTGTTCTTACAATTGAATTAAGTCATATTAATAAATTAAAATTTCTAAATTAAACAGCAGTTGTATTAGACACGACAAATGTTAATAAAAAAAGAAATTATAGAACACCATAATGATCAATGGAAAATATTGAAATACTGAATAAAAAAAATAGCGAAAAGAGTGACTAATTAATAAAAATGGACAAGACAGCAGAAGACATAAAATAAGTTTTCTATTATTGTAGTATCCTATCGACAAAATTAAATCTGTCAATACTCAATATTAATAATTACTCTCAACAGATTGTACTTTATTAAAGAAAATTTTGTGTTTTACCGCTATGTAATCAGGTATAATTAGGTTTAATTTTGATTAATTTGATTTAAAAATTCACAGATATTTTACAAAGTAATTGTGGATTTTATCAGTTTCTTATTTAATGAATTGAATTACTGGTTCTTGATTAAAAATGATAAGTATGTTGTAAATGAATAAATAGTTATTAATACTATTCTACTGAAAAATTTATTAGATCTATAAATTTAGTATTTTTTTGTATAATTTGCTTTAAAATTATAATTCAACCTCAAGAAAAATAACACTTAGGGAGGATATTAGACAGCAAATATTTTAGATAATATACCAATTTTGATAAACTATCCATCATTATTTTGACGTCATTCATCTTGTTGGTAACCTCCAAGGATACTTAGATTGTTGAGACAGCAATGTGGCACAATTTTTTTTCATGATACCAAAGGTAAAAAATCATAAAAATTATGCGTTTTAAGACATTGAAAATTATTATATTTTCTTACCAACAAACGTAAAAACAAACATTTTTAAAATTTCGAAAATTGAAATAAAACTTTTGGACGTTATGAAAAACAAAGATAACTAAAAAGATAAGAAAATTTTGAATTCTCTTGCTACTAAATTTTTTTGGCATAATTAGTCGAAAAGTCATTGACGATACACAACTTAATTTTTTCAGATATACCAATTCTGAAATTTTGATTTAAGTGTAGGGTAGGTTGGGGTAATTTGAAACATGTGGTAATTCGCAACGCGGCCTTTTATTTTGGAGGATGACAGAGTCAAGAACTGTCCGTGCCATGAAAAGTTAGTATATTTGTTTGTGTAGTAATCTTCTTCTTCTTGTGCCTATCTTCTGTGGATGTTGGCTATCACATTGGTCCATTTTACTTTATTTACTACCGCTCTGAACAAAGCTGTTGATGTCATTCCAGACCATGTTCTTAAATTTCGCAGCCACGATATTCGTCTGCGTCCTACTGATCTTCGACCCTCTATTTTCTCCTATAGGATGAGTTGGAGCAGGTGGTACTTTTCGTTTCACATGATGTGTCCGAAATACTCCAATTTTCTGCGTTTGACATTTGCTTGGTATTCTAGTTCTCCAGCGATACGTTGCAATATCCTCTCCTTTGACACGTGGTGTATCCATGATACTCTGAGCATGCGGCGATAGCACCACATCTCAAATGCATTTATGCGCTTGCATGAGACGTCGATAAGGGTCCATGCTTCTGCTCTATACAGGACGGTTGAGAGTACATAGCATTTTAAAACCCTGATTCTAGTACCGATGCTGAGAGATAGGTTGCATAGTATGTTACGCATCTTATGCACCTCTTGCTTTCTCGATTCGACACCTTGTTTCTCGAGAGTGGTCTCAGTCCTCATTCAGAGTGCTGTCTAGGTATGTAACTATCTCGGTCATTGTGAGAGCTACATTGTTAGCAGTAAACTGTAGATTGCCAATGTCGTTTTTACTGATAATTAATGTTTGTGTTTTCTTACAGTTTATCTTTATACCATATCTGTTGTATGCAGTCACTAACCGGTCTATGAGTCTTTGAAGTCCCTCAGCAGTATCGGCTATAAGGATGGTATCATCCGAATATCTCATGTTGTTTATTATTTCTCCATTTATTACAAGTCCATCTTCTATGTTGTCTAGTGCCTCTTTAAATAGATATTCTGAGTACACGTTGAATAAAAGAGGCGACAGTATACAACCCTGACGCACTCCTCTCCTTACGTTACATCCTTCCATTGTGTCATATTCGACTCGGACCATAGCCTTTTGTTGAAGGTATAGTTTTGATATGATCTCGGTGTCTCTATGGTCAATTCCTGAATCACGTAAAATAGAGATGAATTTACTATGCTGGACTTTAGCAATGACCATGCGAAGACATTTTCGTTGACATCACGTGCTCGTTGAATCAGGACTTGTATGGAGAATAACGCCTCTCTGGTGCCAAGTCCCTTCCTGAAACCAAATTGAGTGCCACTTATGCTCTCGTCGAGTCTTCTATATATGCGTGCTTGGATGATATTAAGGAAAGCTTTTAAAGCGTGGCTCATCAAGCTGATTATTCTATGGTCAGAGCAATAGTTGCGTTCGCCTTTTTGGGAAACGGGATGAATGTCGACAACATTCAATCATTTGGCATTTGACCGCTTGTGTAAATTTTATTGAAGAAGGTGGTTAACAGTTTTACTTGTTCTGATTCCAGCATTTTGAAAACTTCTCCGTGTACCTGATATGGCCCGGGAATTTTGTTGTCTTTCAGTCGTTTGATAGCTAATTCGACTTCCTCCTGTGTGATGATAGGCTCTTTCTCTTCGACCTAGGATACGACGGCCTTATGTTAGGAGCGGTAATCCGACACCGTCTGTTCTCCATGTAGGAGCGGCTGAAAGTATAGCCAGGAAAGCAACGGGAAACTACCTGACTTACATATATTCCTCAAGGCATCACAATGGATGTGTAGTAATAGTGATTGAAAAAGTAATTAATAATTTATTTTTATCGCCTAATTGTTTAATCATATCGCTCTTTACCTTGTTAACTCTTTATAACAGGTTAAAAAATAAATGTTTTTAGACCACAATTTTGATTTTCACATTTTTCGGCATTTACTGAGACAAATGTGATGATTATTACAGACAACAGGTTACAAGAACAATGTGCCACATTTTCCATATAAACAATTTGTTTTAATATAGGGATCTTTAGAGACCAGAGGTAAATAGGCATACCATGTTGAGGTAATCAGGTACACTGTTCCTACTGCAAATACTAATAAGGAAAGTTGGAAATGCTGATATAGAAACAAAACAACCTGAAGATAAACATCAAGTGACTTATGGTCTAGATATTGACATGGGAGAGAAACATGAGAATACAGTTCACTAACAAGAAAAGATGGCTGAAGAAAATGAAGAAGCAGTTGTAGAAAATGAAAGACAGTAGTTGTAGAACATGAAAAAGCAATTGAGAAAATTAAATATAAAAATGCATTGAAGACCGTAAAGAAACAGTAGAGGAACATAAAAATATAGTAGAGGAACATGAAAAACAGTTGAAGAAGAAATATCTTTATTTGTTCCTTTGACTATCTAGAACTTAAAACTGGGAGTTATTATGAGGTGGGAATGGAAATGGTATATTAGACGAATTTTGAGTATAGATGCACCAAATTCCACTCTATAGGTCAAGTTCTTAGAATGTCTGGATGCATACTTTCAATGGCCTCTTTATAATCACATATTGAGATCGATTAACTAGCTGCAATATTTTATGGTCCAAGTTCCTTGGAAGGAAATGATCCTTTTAATATAGTTACTTTTAATTTTAATGTTCCATGTTCCATATCTTTTTTTATTTAAAAGATTTTAAAAAATAAAGTTTAGTTTGCAAGATATAGATTTGGTTCCTTTTTCCCATCAATCTTTATACTACAAGTGAATAAGTTCTTTTTGTTAACGTTCCTATTTACCTCGGTAACTGGGTTAAATAAAAACAGGAAATGTTGTTTTAAAACAATAATGATATGTTGCAAGTAAAAAATATGAAAATTGTACATAAGTTAACAATTTTACATAATCTGACACTATTCCCTTGCAACTGTCAGTCATACTAACTGAAGTTCCATGCATCATACTATATGCTTTCCGAATTACCCTAACCTACACTATTTACTTTATTGCAATTTTCACCACTATTTGAAGACTTACGAACAAAAATCAAAAAAAGAGATTTGTAAGTGAGGTGCACATTAAAATTTTATTGTACAGGCAGAGACAGTCTTCAAAAAAAATAATTTTAAAACACAGAAGTATTTTGATGGTGTTTTTTTTTAGTGTATTATCTTTCGGGTAGTTTCCTTCAGGTTGTGTATTGAATTATTACACACGAGTCTCTTAAATAGCAACGTTGCGATGGAAACTAGAGTCAGATATGCCGTCGCTCGTCAGCGTAGGCATTAGGATAGCAGAGAATTCATTTTCCATCTAGCTGTCGTACGATTAACAGTGCACAATACCTGCGATGCGATGCCAATTTTCAGTTTTCCGTCAATGTACTATGTCAGTACACAACCTGTATAATTCACGAGATGTTACTATTGTTATTTCTGCTTACATCATTGAGAATTGAAATCCAGTCGTATAAATATGTAAAGGGATTAGGCACCTATGTATTTCCATTTAATAAAGATAGCAGATTCTTTTATTGTTATTACTGCCTTTTTCCAAAATGTTTGCAATATCCCATTCAATAATGTAACGTATGCCATGCGTATTTATGAATGTGATCAGCAAACGGACATAGAAGTCCAGATCAATTACCGACATATTTATCATGTTTTCACGCAATACTGTAAATATCAATTTTGAAATTTTTAAGTAACTTACCAGTTTATTCATTAATACCTTTTACATGATTGGATGAATATTGGCTGTATAAGGATTATTCAAAGAAAGTGAGAAAAAATAATATTAAATGCCATAATTAAACAATTGTAGATAATAATATTTATGTAAAAATGAAAATTTGGTGTGAAAATCAATAGAGAAGTTTTTATTTGTGTTTAGAAATTATAAAAAGGAACTGGTCAGATACAATTTATAGTATCAAACTTGACTATTTGCCCTGTATATCTTTACACTGATTATGGACAATTAACTTCATCAAGCAGAAAATAAAATGATAGAAGGCAAAGGATGTGCTCCATAACTACAAACTCTGGCACTATGCTATACTATCCCCACGAATTACGGAGAATAAAGACATTTCAATTACAATAATATAGTTACAAGTTTTCATTTACGTGCTTTTATCTAAGCCATTAAATAAGACAATACATTTAAATAGTATGTTCCCTAATTTCTTGAAAGTGTGATAGGCAAATTGACATTTGTAAATGATTTACAAAGAAGATTTTCAGTAAATACCAGTATGGTTGACACCAAAAACTTGTTTATTTTAAATATTTATTCTAAACTATTATCGATACAGGACGTCCGACAAATATGCTGCTTAGTGACATCTTTCTTGGGTGATTTTGTTTTTGCCAGGTTGCACCTACGAAGTATTGTTTCACCTGGCAGATACGCCGACTCGCCAGCACCGCAGGTCACACTTCATAGTAGATTTTATAGAAGAAACAATGCAAATGTGAAATTGCTCTATATTTATAAACGCAATCTGGAACTGGAACGATAGAAAATGCCATAAAGTCTTAACTAGTAGATTTTTAACAAATAGCAATACTATTTACAATAATTTTACAGGAACTTTCTTTTAATTTTTATACATATACCATACAGGATGGGCCAGATTTTAATAGGGAAACTTAGAGAATCGTTAAGACACTCCAAAATAATATTGATTTGTCTTACAGCTAAATATGCTTAGTTTTTAAAATAGAGGGGGCGCATTTCTCTGGAAATAATTGAGATATTTTTATGAAATTTAGAAGGTGTAAGTTAAGTACATTACACTTGCGCACACTTTGAATGATAGTTTTCATTCTTCTATTCCAAATTATGTTAATGGAAAAATGCAAAACCTTGTATTTTTTTAATAATTGTCAATTGTTATTTCAACAGCTAATTAACAAGTAGAAGATGAATGATTTTGAAATGACTTGTACCCAGAGACGTTGCATCTTATCAAAGAAATATAAGAAAACTTTTTTTTTTGCATTAATGATAGTTGTCGGAAAAGAAAGAAAAAAATAACTTAGGTCAGTGACTTCCGTTTCTATTTTTGGGAAGAATATCCTCGACACCCCCTCCCCTACCGTAACGTCTCTGATTGGAATTGAGAGATGAAAACTAAAGTGCGAAATGTACTGATGAATGCAACGTTTACCTTTCGAATTTCATAACATCTTAATTATTTCTAGAAAAAAATAATAAAACAATTATTGAGTATTACATAAGTATTTTTTTCAAACCTAACATGATAACAATAATAAATACCTGTAGGTTTTTATATTTTATACTGTCATTCTTATCTGAATGTGCTAGTATAATAGTTTTATGTATATAATAAATCAAAAAAAAAAACAATACCTCCAATACATTTTATCATAGAAACTATTAAAACATACTATTCAATCTAGGAGCAAGAATTGCATTGAATTAAATAACAGTGTTCTTTGTATTAGATGCAAAACAATATTGAGATTAAAAGAATATTGACCCACTAAAAAAGGAAAATTTTCACACTTAAAAAATGATTCTCTTCAGTTACAATACAAAAATGAAAACCCCTAGTCCGATATGTCTCTACTTTCATTCTTCCTCAACTCTAAACCTAATCTAAATAAGCTCATTCTTTTCATATTTAAAAAAAAATCTGACAAATTATTGCTTCATATTTAGGCATTTGTAGAAAAAAATAAAATAATTGTTGGGTACTACATAAGCATTATTTAAAACTCAACATGATAACAATAATAAATACCTATAGTATTTTATATTTTATACTGTCAATCTTATCAGAATATGCTAGTATAAAAGCTTTAGATATATAATAAATTAAAAAAAAACAATACTTCCAATACATTTTATCGTAGGAAATATTAAAGAAACTACTCAATCTAATATAATACCTAAACATTTTATACCAGCACATTCAGATAAAATAAATATGACGACAAATGTTCGTATTTTGAATTATGTAATTTAAATATTTTTATAAATAATATGTGCGTGTACCGGCCCCCTGAAGAGTTTAGGAAGAATGAAAGTAGATATATGTTGGACTAGGGGTTTTCGTTTTTGTATAGTAACTGGAGGAAATAATTTCTTAAGTGTGAAAATTTTCCTTTTTAGTGAGTCAATATCTTTTTAATTTCAATATTGGTTCGCTTCTAATACTAAGAACACCGTTATTTAATTCAATGTAATTCTTGCTCCTAGACTGAGTAGTTGTTTTAATAGTTTCTATGATAAAATGTATTGGAAGTATTTTTTTATTTGCTATATAGCTAAAACTTTTATACTAGCACATTCAGATAAGAATGGCAGTATAAAATACATATAAAATACTATAGGTATTTATTATTGTTATTATGTTAATTTGAAAGAATGCTTATGTAATACCCAATAGATATTTAATTATTTTTTTCTAGAAAAGCATATGAAAAAACATAAATCAAATTACAATTTCAACGCCATCTATCTCGAAAACTAAGCATTTTTAGCTATGTTTGTATGACAAATTCATATTAATTTAGCGTGCACTAACGATTCTGTAAGTTTCCAGATTAAAATCAGACTCACGCTGTACGCATGCATTTTATAAAAATGTTATTTGTTTGTTAAGTTTATAGGACAGCAATAAATTATTTTGCTTTGGTTTTTTTTATATTTATTGGTGGTATATATAATATTTTAAGTAGTCAGTATAATACCGGTATTCCTGTATATTACATTGCAAATGCCGAAATACCAGTTTTGATATTTTTTGTCCGGTATTACATGCACTAATAATTTCTTTAATTACAGAAAATTGTGGAATACATACATGTTTGGAAAATACATGTCAATTGTCAAATGAACTTTTTAAAAATCTGTTTCTCAAAGGTGCTGAAAGAAAAAAAATACGTATATATCCACACACATCCAGATAGACAGCAGACAGAATATTATTAAAATAATATTATGAAAATGTATGTTTTTAAATTCATCGAAATTTTGATAAAGGAAAGCATCTCTTGTAAATTTTTGATATTTTCTGTAGTTTTTGGATAAATTGAGTTTAAAGGTTTCTTTTTCATTACAAATCTTTTCTCTTGCTCTATTATTTTTTCCATGAACTCAATTTGCTCTAAGAGTAGGTATAAATAATATTAAAAATTTACAAGATATTCTTATCTAAGAAAATTTTGTAGAAATAAATCATAATTTCCGTATTAAATTTTTTAGAAATGCCCTAAGGCGTGGAAATTTAAAGTAAGAAATTGGGACATGTTTAAGAAACAAAAACATTTTCCATAAAAAAATATCAACTTTTTCTCAGAAACTAAGCTTCTTTGAAAATAGGCTTTTAAGCCAAGCTACACTGATTTGCCAATAATTGATTTCCAAAACTATCTGTACTTTTAAGTGGAATAGTCCTACATACGTTGAGAAAAACAAATAATTTTCATAAAAATTTTCAAAACGTGCCACCTGAGACATAATAGAGCAACATTTTTAGACAATATTGAGTTTCTAGAATGTTAGTGTTTGCTAAACTCAATTGCAGACAGATAGACAGCAGACGGAATATTATTAAATTTTTGCCTTTGATTCATTCGCTACTTGCCTTATCTCTTTACGGCGCTCATTATATTCTTATTTTTTTCTGTCAAATACTCGGTAGAATGTGAAATATATTAAAAAGTCTCCTACCAAGTTATTCCATATAATAAATATGTTCCGGGGCCATCAACCGATATCGGTTTATCGGTATCCCGGAATGAATTTTAAATTAAATATTAAAATTACTTTTTTCTTCGAATTGTATCGAGTTATACCAAGTAATTTAATGCCCAGTGTATTTTTCTCTTCAGTATCACTAATTGTATATCATGCAGAGAATTATATCGAATCAATGCAAGATTATTTTAGTTTTAATTTTTGAAAATGAAGTTCATTCGTATACATATATATATATATATATATATATATATATATATATATATATATATATATATATATATATATATATATATATATATATATATATATATATATATATATATATATATATATATATATATATATATATATATATATATATATATATATATATATATACAGGGTGTCCCACTAGTGCGTATTTGTTCCATAACTCTGTATCTATTACAGATAGAAAAAAAAAGATAACACAAAAGTTCCTCAGCATTCATCATTGCAAAATCTAAAAATAATTTTAGTCATACAGGTTATTTCATTTTGGCTGGGTAGTAAACAACTCTATTAAGTTAAATAGAACACCCTATATATTATTGTATATTGGGGGGGGGCGGGTGAACATGTACTTTCTTTGTGTAGTTCTGGAATTATTTGAAATTATATAGAAATTTTATCTCTTCAGTATTATATCCATTAGAAGTAAGTATTTGTAAAATAATAAACAACAGATTTAATGATGTTGATATGGAACATAAATACATTAAGACCTCCAATTCACCTTTTAAATTTATGATTAATGCGAGAATTGTCACATTAAAATTATTATTTTAATTCAAAATTATGTAAAAGCTTGAAACTTTGTTCTAACCACGTGTGTATTTTTTTAAATAGTAAACAACCACATATTTATAATAACTATTTTTCATGTAATTGCCGTTTATTAATTTACAACTTACCTCTGTTACCGAATAATTGTTTCATGGGACCATTATAGTCAATTTTCACATAAACAGTCACAAAACCTGTCAGAGAAAGTGTTTTATTACAACAGACAACCTTCTAAAAAGTTCAATCAAGTTCATAAAGTTCGCAACACATGTGTCTCGAAGCGCAGAGCGCGGTTTCAAACGGCAGTGCACACGAGAAGTTGTATTGTGACTGCATCCTCCGATATGTTTAAATGAAAAAGTTTATTAGTTTGTTTCGTAGTGGTGGCGACCTCTAGTAAACGACGCCTGAACAGTGAACAGGCGTCGCGGCGTTCGTTGGTGGCGACAACTGAGCGTCTCCTAAAATAGCAAGGAGTTTTTCAACTGTAATGTTTTCTGTAATTTTTAAGCAGTTCACAAGTATTTTAGTATAGAAATTTTTAGAATCACAAACGTTCTGAGTTTAAAATTATTGATATAACCCAGACTTTTAGTTCATATAATGAACTACTTTGTTTAATAATTTTTTGCTATTGTTCAAAAGATAAATTTTTACACTAAAAACTGGGTCAAGAACGATTTTAATGTATTTATTTTATTTCTACAAGATAGTCATGACACTCATGACTTAAATGAATCTAAAATATCAAATGAATAAATCATTCGGTGTAGACATTTGATTTATTAGAGACCAAAAGAAAGTTCACCGATGTCATTCATTTACATACATAGTAAAAAGGTACATGTCCCATTGTCTTAAGTATTTTAAATATTTAAAACTTGTGATTATTATATTCTTCTTGGACATTTCTTTTCCCATGAGATGTGACCGTATATATTCTCATGTCGGTCATTTATCATTTACTAGAATTTTTTAAATGTTAACAAAGTATCACTCAATTTAAGCAATGGATGTCTGCAGTCTGTAGGTTATATCTTACAGAGTGTGAGATGTCAGAAGATTCTGACAATGGTCAATGAGAATTGTTCTATTATAGTGAGAATATAATTTAATTAGTATTAACAGGAACAACTGTTTATTAATAAATAATACATGATATTTTAGAGATAAACTTAAGCTTATTGACTAGTTATGATTTTAACCACTAACCACTAACTAGAAACCCATTGCCGGTAACAGAATAATTTATCAAATAATCAGAACGTGATTACACTGATTACTAATTAGTTATAATTAAATTTGCAGTAAAATGAAAATACTAATAGAAGTATATTTACCGTATTTTATGGTTAAAATTTTTTTAATAAAATATTGTATTATTTTTAGTCGGAATTTAAAATATTTTATTAATTGCATTTTCTTAACCAAATGCTACTCGTAATTTGAGAGTTGTATTTTTTAATAAAAATCGGAAATTGAATTGAAAACACGACATGTGCAAAGAACCATCAAATTTAATAACTCAAGATATTATTAATAAAAATGTATTATTTATATCTATTTTTGTATTATATACAATTTTGTATTATATAAAATTTCAACACGTTTTTAAAAAAATTGACTACACTAATTTTTAATAATTTTTTTTTTACATTTGTATATCAAATTGTCAATCATTGTCATTATTTCTTTCGAAAATCAGCACTACTTTTCGTAAACTAAAAAAGTGAGTCAATTAGAAAAACGGTCAGTTTTCAGCAGCAACATACATTTTTTGAATATTCACTCTTAGAAGAATATTCTTGTGGCAATAAGATCCAAGAAAGAAGAAGGAAAAGTTAGATAAAGCCAAAAATAACTTCCAGATAATATTATCATACATGTCGAAAAAATTGATACTGTAACACATTAATACAGTGTAATAAATAGTTTTCATTGACACCGTGTTGAATGAGAAACTTACAATACATTAGAATCGTTAAATCCAGAGTTCAATTCAAAGGAGTTTATATAATTCTAGAGATTAAAGTTTCTTTCAATCGATTTTGTCTTCATCTTACATCAATTTTTGTACTCTAGTATGGATTGCCGTCGAAAGAGACAATATTGATATTTAACACTTGTATATAATTGATTAATTATTTGTATGGCGAGATCTTCTTGAAAGAGTTACTCTAAATTTACATATTTTGTGCCAATTTGTACCTAGTTTTGCTACAAACAGAAACACTATAAACCTAAGACAAATTCTTATTAAGTACTTCCTATTTCTGTTTCTTTATTTTGCAGTTTTAAAATATGTATTTGGAATTAATTTGTTTATAGGTATTTATATATTTATATAGGTATTTATATAAAGAACTCTTGGCAAAGAATTCATATTAAATATTATTTCTTTATAACTGTTAATAAATAATAATTTAGGAGCTGGATTATTAACCATTTAAACTGAATATTAAAGAACACTATATTACGGTTTGTAAAATCTGTCATGAAAATATTAAAAATACTGTTTTGTAAACTAAACGATAAAATATAGTAATTTTTGAATAATAAAATGCTTTTTTTACTTGAATATAAAATACAGACAATTTTATACTAACGTAGTAAATTTTCTACCACTGCAATTGCCAGATAAATATTATTAAATTTAGCCCTTCGGCGCCAGATGACTCTAGTAGTATGAGGGATTAGTTGAACAATGAGCAGGCAAAGATATAATAGTCTAGTTCTTATTTTCGTGAAATATCTTTTTTACATGTGGTATTGTTTCTTCTGGTCCATTTTCTAAACTCCTAGATCTATTAACAATAAATTAAAGATTTTATTTCAAAAAAGTTCCTCTTTGAAAATGTCAATATGTTCGTTTTTTATACAGAAGGTTCTAACTAAAGATGAGTCAGAGGTTGACTGGTGACAACGATATAGTTTTACTTAAATAATTTCAGAAACTGAATGTGTGAAGGAAAGTATTCTGTGGTTATTTAGCGAATGAAAAAGTGAAAAAAAAACTGTGAAGAGTTTTACTATGTTTATACAGGGCCTATATGGGCAAAGTTTACAGAATAAATTGTAAACTTTGATATGGGTAACAAGTAAGTGTTTATACAATAAAACCTCTATATTTGGCCACCTTTTAAAAGTGGACACTTTAAAAAACGGCCAGTTTTCAAATTTCCGAAACCAATTATATGGGAACACCTATAAAACGGCCACGGGCACTTCAAAGACAATTTTCTTCATAAAATATCTGCTATTGTACCTCTTATTACCAGTCATAAATTTTATTGACACATATGTACCTACAATTTTTCGACCCTTCCTAGGTAGAATTTTATAAGTGCAACAATTATTGGTATTTCCCATAGTAATTTCAAAATCCTGATCGATAAAGAGGCTTTAGTTTCATAGATTTTGAACTAGTTTATGTTCAACTGTGATTTTGTTACAATCATCATGTCGCTAAAACGAAACCGTTTGTCTCTTAAAGACAAAATTGATATTATTGTGGAAAGTGAAAGATTCAGTACCAGTGCTCGAAACTTGGCTGAGAAGTATGATATTGGAAGGACACAAGTTAACGAAATTATAAAAAACAAATCAGACTTAAAGAAACTCTTTGAAGAAGGTTCCAATCCAGAAATTCAGAACAGAAGAGATAATTTCCCAAAGCTGAAAGATTGGCTATTGGATCAAGTAGTTTACAATTGGTTCTGTAAAGCGCGAAATAAAAACCACCTCATATCTAGACCTCTAATAAAAGAAAAAGCGTTAGAAGCAGCCGAAAATTTAAAAATGACGAGTTTTAAAGCCTCAAATGGATGGCTATAAAAATTTTGCCAAAGACATAACATAGGCTTTAAAACAATTTGCGGTGGGTCAGCTGATGTTGACCTGGATAGTGTTGAGGCCTGGAAGACAAAGCTGTAACTAATTAACTATTAAAGGACTATACACCAAAAAATGTGTACAGTGTACAATGCTGACGAAACCGAACTTTTTTACCTTGCAATGCCTAACAAAACGTTTGCTCTAAAAAGTGATGTGTGCCGGTAAAAAAACTGCAAAACAAAAATTGGCCATTTTATTTTGCGCAAATATGAAAGGTGACAAAAAAAACCATTAATTATGAGGAAGAGTAAAAACTCTCAATGCTTTAAAGGATCTCATTGACAAACTGCCTTTAGAATGGGTATTTAATAAAAAAAGCTTGGATGACAACAGAAATTATGACTTCGTGGCTAAAAAAAATTTACGAAAAAATGAGGAAACTAAATAGAAAAGTCATATTATTTCTGGATAATGCCACGTCTCGTCCCATCCTAAAGTGACACTACACAACGTGAACTTTGTTTTTCTGCCTCAAGACACCACTTCCTACTGTCAGCCATTGGATCAAGGGATTATTCATAACTTTAAGATGGCTTATAGAAAATCAAAAGGCTTCAAACATTCACAAACAACAAAAGTTCATTTGAAGGTACAGAAAAAGGCATTAATTTAACCAGCGCTTTAGTTTGATCAACAGCCTTGGAAAAAGGTTTCATCAGCTACAATTTCAAAATATTTTGTAAAAGCAGGATTCTTGGAAAATGTCCAACAAGACGAAGATTTCGATGGGGAAGATAAAATTCCACTGGCCCAGCTTTTTTCCTGAATTACATGATGTAAGCCTAGAAAATTATGCATGTATTGGTAGCAATGTTTTGATCGAAAATCCTAATTTTGGCGTTGATGATAAAAATTGTGATTTAAATAATGAAAGTGATGTGAAAGAATCTGGAACGTCAAACATTAAAGATATGAGTGAAGTGTGTGAAAAACTAAGAGATATGCAAAGTTTCCTATTTTGTAATGAATAAAAGTGAACTAGGTGTAAAAATTGTCGAAATTTTAACAGAATGTGAATCTCAGGTTTTACAAACAAAAAATTAAAAACTTAAAACAAACCTCAATTGAAAAATATTTAAAAAAGAGGTAATTATTTAATTTGGCAGGTAATGTTTAAAATTCGTACATATATGAGTTTTTATTGTTTGACCACATTCTTTATGTACATAGGTATAAGCACACCTAATTTGTAGATATACAGGGTGGTTTACCTGACAAACTTCGACACGTGATAGAGGGACTTAAAATAAGCCGAAAAATTCTATCAACTTACATCCTTAGGGGATTGCTAACAAAGATACAGGATGTTAAAGTTTTGTGAAAAACAAACAATTTTTTTAATAACTCTAAAATTACGAAAGCTATCGACTTGAAGTTTTAGGAGCGGTGATGATTTTTAAGTCTGTATTGTTTCATAAAATCTTATATTTGTACTGCCTCCAGTGGCGCCGCCAGGGGTGGGGGAGATGAATTTTTCGCCGAAACCATGTTACGCCACTGTTTTGTGCAGTTGATTTTGAGATTGTTCGATTCAGTGTTCAAGTTGGAAGAAAGAAGGTATCTTTTAGTTTTTTTCGTACAACACTTACTTTTCGAGTAAAATAGTAAAAAGCTTTTCATGACTAAACTTTATTGAAAGTTTATCATTTATTTCATAAATTACAGAATTTATGTAAAAAACTAAGAACATAAATAAAACTCATTACCAAACAGTGAAACACAGGAAATTAAAGAAGTTGCTCAAATTGGAGCCCATTCACTACAATACATTTGTGACACCTGTGAAATTGTGGAATTGACAGCGGCGGATACTTGATGATGATTTTCCCTCATATCGTTGCAAGGTTGTTGGATACGCTCAAGTAGCTGAACTCCTTTGTCAACGGTGTAGCATTAGAAGCAGTCTTAAGTTTAAATAATGACACATATAAAAGTCTAAAGGTGTGGGGTCAGATATCTTGGTGGCCAAACCCGACCTCTTACAATATACTCCTTGGAGTTATATTGTTTACTCAGCTGATGTTGATCTCTCAGGATAATTAGCGTTGAACCATTGGAAAACCACGTTACAAAATGCGCCGGTGCTCCATCCAACTGTATCACTAGTTGATTTCTGGACTTCAAGGGGATACATCACCCATTATTTCTCACAATGATGAATTAAACCGTAACAATTCTGATTTAGCCTATGCGGTAAAAAAATGTGTGGGCCACGAAACTGACCTTGTTGCACCATGAATACCTAACAAAACATTTGCACTAAATTAATTTTGAAATGACTCCAAAACAAAGATTGGGACGATTTTATTTTGCGCAAATATGGAATTGGTGACTAAGAAAACCCAGTAATTATAGGTTAGGTAAAACCTCGATGCCTTATCGGATCTCATTAACAAATTTTTTTGAATGGGTATTCCCCATTACAGAGAAGCTTGGCTGACAACAGAAATTTGACCTTCTCTGTCTCAACAAAAATTGACGGGATAAAATGATAAACATAATAGAAAAGTGTATATTATTTCTAGATAACTTGCATGTTCCTATTGTTCTGCTGCCACTACGACAACTTGAACATTGGATTTTCTGCCAAAAGCTCCAAACATTACTTCCCCTACTGCCAGCCATTGGACTCATCGATTATTCATTACTATTATGTCGGCTTATCTGCAATCTTTCTAATCAAAAACTTCTAACATGTCTTACAAACTTGAACATTTGGACGTCTCCTATTTAGAAACCCGGTATTCTCGAACTGCGCTTTGAGTATTGCAATCAGCAGAACCATGGAAAAATGTTTCATCAGCTAAACTTTGATTGTTCTGCACAATCTTGGCTTCTTGGAGCTTGTCAACAACACTAACACTAGATTTCGACGAGGTAAGACGAAATTCCACTGGCAACAGCTGTTTCCTTGATTACCAAGATGTAAGCCTAGAAAATTATGCATGTATTGACAGCAATGTTTTGACTGAAAATCCTTTTTGGCGACAAGAAGTAATACCGTATTAATTGAAAATAAAGATTGTACTAAATAATGAAACTGAAGTGGAATACCATCTTGAACTTCCAACATTGAACACTGATATCGAGGACAGTCTTAAAATCAACATGCACAAACGTGTCCTATTGTAACGATAGTGACTAGGCGTAAAAATTCATCTCCCCCACCACTTTAGAGGCAGTACAGAGATAAGATTTTATGAAACAATAGAACTTAAAAATCATCACACAACCCTCAAAGTTCAAGTATAGCTTTCGTAATTTTAGAGTTATTAAAAAGGAATTGTTTGCTATTGCACGTAATGTTTAACATCCTGTACTTTGATCATCCCTAAGGATTTAATTGATTGGAACTCTTCTTTTTAAGTCCCTCTATCACGTATCAAGTATGTCACCTAAATTTGTACACTATATATGTAGCTAGTTTCTTCAATGTGTATAATTCAATTTAATAAAGGAGAGCACAAAAATAAACAAAATTTTTTATTTATTTTTGACCTTCTCTCAATGACGGCCACCTTCATATAACGGCCATTTCCACAATAAATTCGAATTAAATTGGTATAAAGTGAGATACAAAACAACAATGTGCTCTGGTAATAATATGAATAAAGTATTATTATTGGCAATACCACCATGGTGAAATAGGCCTATCATTTGCACGCAGAGTTGAGCAAAGCCTCGATTAAAGTGCTTGAAGCACAAAGTACTAAAGCATTCATCGAAGTGTTTTCAGTTTCAAGCACCAATTACTCTTTTTATAAAAATAATTTAAATTACCAAACACTAAAAAAGTAATTCAATATCAATTGTCAATTAACAAGTCCTTTATTATTAGTGTTTGAAGCACTTCAAAAAGGCTTAATATACTTTGCGAGTGCTTTAAACACTTTGAGATTGCATAATGAGAATGTTCAAAGTACTTTGGCAGAGCTTGAATTTCTCTAATGTACTTTGAAAGCGATTAGAGCATTTTGAAAGTACTTGAAGATTTTTGAAAATGCGTTTTTGCAAAATACTTGAAATAATAAACTCAGGAAAAATTAAAATACAGATTAACATAAGCCAGCAATTAAATTTTTATGTCTCCCACCGATAACAGATTTTGGATGGATGAAAAAAAATAATAAAGGGACCATCCTAGGATCTGTGACCTTCTTATCAGACCTCCTGAAGTTCAGGAGGATATCTAATTTGCTATCGTTACTCATTGCATTGGAAGTTTTTTTTATCTGCCGTTCATGTCCATTTTCGCGAAACTGCTTTTCAATTTTGCAAATTATGTGCCTTGGGATATAGGTGGCAAATCAGGAAATTTTTCTTGAAATAGGCGAGCAACTTCGGCCTGTGATCGCATTCTATCTCCGTAAGCAACCATCCGTATAACTGTTATTTTATGCATTTCTGTTAAATAAACCGTGTTTAGGAATTGCAGTTAGCAAAACTCAAACAATACGCAAAACACTGACAAATATTTATTGCTGTCACTCAAATAGCACATAGCTACGGCGTTTTCAGTAAAACTGGCAATGCCATCTATGAAAAATTTTAGAAGAAGTTTTTATGTCTTCTTTTTAGTTGATAATGTTGAAGAAGAACACAAATTGTTTTTGCTAGCCTGCAAGAACAAAACACTGTAAGTTTTTATGTTTTCCATTTGTTGTAGCGGATTTTTGTCCAGTAGACCATTAATTTTTGCAATAAATATTAAAACCATAGCATTTTTCAATAGAGAATGAAAAGGCCTTTCAAATAAAGTATTACAAGTCCCTACTTCTCATTTAAGAATTCAGGGGTTGCAACTGCCACTCGATGCGGATTGAATTTAGGGATGAAATTTTTACGTTGCAGGATGTCATTTTCGAATCCAAAATCGACGTATCTCGGGATTTTTTATAAATGTGCACAAGAATTGAGATACTAAATTTATTCCATTTGGCTGTTCCACACTATATATAACATCTGGGCAGTACAGTACAACTGTAAAGTATTAAATTTTATGGTATGAAACGACAAGAATTTCTTTAACATATACTATTTTGTCTAAAATGTCGTGACCGGTAAAAAATATTTGATCATTTGTAATGTTCTTATTATTTTTTATTGCTCTTTTTAATTTCTAATATTTCTAAAAAATCTAAGTTTTTACCTTTATTTTCTGAGTGAAGCAAGTCAATCTTATCCAAATCTATGCAACGTTTATTTCCTGTACGGTGCTATGTATATTGTTCAAAATAGATTTTTGCATTTTTTTTAATACTTTACAATTGTATTGTACTGCTCAGATATTATATTAGGTAAAGATCATGATTTAAAAACTAGTATCATCTGCACTCTTGAGAAATGCCTAAAATGCCGAAACAGGTGTAGAGTTTTAATAAAATATTTTTGAAACATTTAAAAGCAAAAAGTTACTTTATTTTTAATAATGAAAAAAATTATTAGTTAACACATAATCATCTGTATAAAAATCAGAAAACTCCAAATGTGGCTAGGTGATGAAAAGAGTTAAATGCCTTAATTATGACATATGTACACGATACATACAAACCCATTTATATACTGTTAAATATGTTGATTTTAAATCTTTATATATTTTTTTATACTCGTATTTTCTACCCCCTTAGAGGCGTTAAAAATATATAGACAAGTTGAAAAGAGGAACGTGTTTAACTTTTTCTATTGTGATATGTGATTTATATTTTTTACAGCGTTATGGTTCCTGATAGCGTTTTATTTTTATGACTTTTTAAAAATAAACAGGCTGAGTTGAAATATATAAACATTTTTGGTTTTAAGAGAACACTTTAGAAACAGATGTAACACAGATTTTCAATTATACCTGAAATGGCATGTATATGCAAAATTTTAATCCCATTTGTTTATATTAAAGTTTTAGGCTTTAATTAAATTGTGATAAATTTTCGTTTAAAACATTACTGAGGATTTTTTTGAAGAAAATATGTTATGCAAAATTCAAGGCCACTTGGTATTAATACGTTTGTTGATTTCAGCTAAACTTTTAAATTCAAATTTGCAATGGTGAGAAACTTGCAAAAAAATTATTATTTTAATTTAGTTTCTAAAAATTTGTTTATACACCATACAAAGAAATTACTAAAAATTAATAAAGCGGCTAAGTATTTTCAGAAAAACCATGTAATATACCGTAGTGAATTAAAAAAACTTTCACATTTAAATACTTTTATTGATTTAAATCTTAGCAAAGATATACAACCAACAACTCACGCCTAGTGATTTATACCAATTTACAACTAAATTCGCAAATAGACCTGACAGCAATTCAGGTTAGTCAATTATTTCTTGCAATAGGTTGCATTTAGGACAGTTACATTTTTAATTAAATATAGTTATGAATGGTCGTCTGGTTTGTAAACAGAATTTCACAATTAGTTATACCCAAGAAGACGAAATAAACTAACATTTTCTGAGGTATTGGTTTCATTCAGAGACAAGGCAACGAATCAACACCTTGAGAACGTAGCTCAATATTTTTGTTTTGCTACAATACAAGATTTCTAAAACGAACCAGCCTTAGCAAATTTACATTTATAATTACCATGAATTAAAAAAAATAATAGATATAATTCTTAGATAGCACATCCTGTCATTGTTGCCACCGAAGAAGATTGATCCGTTCACACCATGTCAACTGCGGCCCAAACTGTTACACATGGTGAATGTAGCTGCTTCTCAGCAAGTTAATGAGGATTACCCACTCTAGTATCAGAAAATCTATTCGTTAACAGACCCGTGAATATGAAAATGTGCTACATAAAAAAACAGAGAGTTTTGCGAACCTGTTGTTTTAGCTCATATCGAAGTAGGAGCTTGTATAGATGAAATTTTGCTTCCTTAAGAATTCTTCCATTCGAGACAACATACCATCTATATTATCAGCACGTCATAAATTTGTTTGAGAATTCTTCTTGGGCAAATTAATTACCTCTGTTTTTTTCTGCTCCATTTGTGCCCACTAAAAAATTAGCAAACAATATGTAGGAGGTATGCAAAAAGAATACACAAAAACAGAAAACAAACAATAATTAAAAATTTACCATGCTTCTACACTTCTTCTTTCTTCCCAAATATTCTTGCTTGAAAGTTGCGTACTACTTCTTAATAATCTTCTTATCTAAAATAATAATTGTGTATCTACTCAATTACCAACGATATCGTTTTTGAAATTTAGCGATGGTGCACTCCTCTTGAATAAACTACTCAACGTATTTAACCTTTTCTTCAGACAAATAAACGATAACTAAAGAAAAAACGTAGTCAAATTTTGAGACAAAATTTCAATTATAAAAGATTTTATTACAGAACTTGTTCGTATTCGAAGTTACCGAGTCGCAGCTACAAGAGAAAATCAAAAACGGTTGCGGATTCAATAAGTTATAGATAAATAAAAAGGGGAACAAGAAATTTACCCAACCTGTATAATCACTACATATAAAACGAAATATTGCAACTTACCCAAACCTAAGACTTACTTTGGTCGCTCCAAGAAAACAAGTATTTATAGACCTAGAATGGGTTGGAACCTTTGTCGAAATAACCTTGTAGTTTTCCATGAAACACCAAAACACTATATACTTTACTAAACGCGCGATTCGCCAACCAAGTCGGCATCATTTGGAGAAATGACTAACCTTATGCTACAATGTACCCTATTTATACCCACTAACCAATAAAGCGGGCTACCTGGTATTGGCCCTCTGTTACTATTCATACCATTTTTACAATTTGTGGTTTCCAAGCTTTCAAATGTATCCAGCTGTCTAGTATTTGTTACATTCCTAATTAATCTTAAATTGCTAATATCTGTTTTATGGTTTTTCTCAAACGCATGTTGGGCACCACTAGACTTATCTGTTCTACCATATTTGAGATGAGCCATATGCTCTTTGAATCTAGTTTGAATTGATCGTCTAGTTTGTCCAACATACTTTTGATTACAGTCCTTACAGCTAATTTCGTAAATCTCCGACTTTTCGTTTGTTTGAATTTTGCCTCTTGGATTGCCTAAAAGTTGTTGTAGTTTATTTCCTGATGAATGAACCACTCTCATACTTATATTTTTAAAAATCTTACCAATATCACGGGTGATCGTGGATCAAATGGAATCGATACAAATTTCGAATTTTCTCTTTCATTCAAAATTTCAAATTTTTCACACATTTCAGATAAAATTACAATGTTTGTAAAACAAACATGTTCGGATTTAGAAATTAAGTATCTGTACAGTAAACAAAGTACGCTTGAATTACAATTGAAAGCTTACCTATAAGTTAAATAATTTAGAACATGGTGTGACTTTCAGAAGAATATGTTTGTATCAATCAACGCAAAATTTATTAAGAAAATATCGTCACAAAATAAAAAACAAAAAATTAATCGGCAGTATGACAAAAGAAAGTGTTCCTCAAAAAATTTCTCAGCATTGTAGAAAATCATTCCTCACCAGTCGTTTGATAAAGAAGTAATTGATCTCCTTAACAAAGGATTCAATTTTGCTTTACCTGCCTCTGAAGGCATTTTAGATGAGATTATTGCAACTGTTGAACGTTCAATTCAATACCTTCTTGATTCCTCTAAACGATTTATCTGAGAAACTTGCAGAAATCAAATCTCGACAGATATTGTCACTAATGTAAATAGAGTCAAAATCTACAAAAGACAGTAAAATTATCAAACAGTTATCAAATAGTTTAGGTATAAATAGGGTTCATTGTTAAGAAAAAGTTGGTTTTAATCATCTCCAGATGATGCCAACTTGGTTGGCGAAATACGCATCGAGTGCAGTATATAGTGTTTTGGCGTTTCGTGGAAAATTACGTCAGTGTTAAGTATTTATCGAAACAGATAAAGAACTCTGTTGTAGCAAGAAAAAACGCTATTATACTTTTAGGGTTCTTTTTACGTATATCCACTCAATCATCTACTTTGAGACAATTTTCATTAATAGCGATTCGCCCAGCCTTGTTTTGAAACAAATTAATCTATGTAGAATTATATATACTATCATAGTCATTAATGGATTCTTATTTTAATTATCTTTACTTGAAAAATGGATAAAGGAAATAATATTTTGCTCTAAAAAATATTTCATTTAGCATCTTCTTCATAATATACCGGCTTCTTAATATTTGATATCCATACATTATGCATGCCTATTTTTAACTAAATATTAATATGAAAGTTATAATCTAACAGTTAGCCGATTTATTACTTTTTAAGTACAACCTGCGCGACATTAATTAGCTGACATGTTTCCATGTCTTAAAATTAATACAGTTATGAACATTTTATTTTTAGTTGTACTTCATACATTTGTCGGTTTCTTGTTTCTATCAGCGTATTTATTTCCTTCTCACGTCCTTATAACGTTAATATTTTCTTCGGGACATGTATTAATCATATCTTGCATATGATGTCGTTGCTTCATTATTTTAATTGTAGGCATGTACAAACCTCAAAAGACTGATGATCGAACATTTGTCTTCTGTCACATTTCTCATCTTGTAATGACTTTTCTCCCAGGGGCGATTTTGATCACAGAAACTTCTTGTGGCCTTTTCATACCCCAACAACTACATTTAATCTTCTTCATGGTAAATGCTAAGGAAATTCCCACATCGGATCACTCGTTTTATATTTTCTGATGGTAGAGTTCTTGTAGCTCTTTGTAAAGTTTTATCACCTTTGCTACTGCTACGTAGTTGGAAGCATAATAGTAAATGACGAGTTAACTTTGAAAGCCGCAACATGTAAAAGAAAATTTAAAACAATTTTTTTCATACAGTGTGTTTTCTAAATACTACCAAAATTGCAGGAGGTATTTCTTTAGCCTAGTTTAAGAAAATTGTCTATATAAACCTGTGTCCCAAAATGCTACGTTTTTAAAATACAGGACGTTAAAATTTTCCAAAAAAATTTTATTTATTTTCGATATTTCAAAAACCATTTTACTGTAAGGACATTAAATTTGGTATGAATTTTTGTCATGTTCTGATTCACCATCTTGGAGTACCAATTGAAAATTGTTGTAACCAGTGGCAGATATACGGAGTATCTTTACATTTGAAAAAGCAAAAACTTTCCACCACTGCTTTTTTTGCAAATTTAACAGTGTTTTTTAATATTTTACTTTGTTCTGAGAAAAGGTATTCTTGTATTTTTTCCTTTTCGAGATATTTGCCATTTTTTACTCATTTAGTCCTTACAATAATAAAAAATATCTAAAAATGTTTAACAGACAATAAAAATTAACAAAAAAATTACAATAACTGTTGAAAATGACCACCTTCAACAGTTGTACATACTTCGTCTCTTTTTCACATTAACAGACGTAATTTTTCAAAAATTTCCGGGGTATTTCGTATAATTTTCCATGAAACTGGTTATGCAATTCCAAAAATGTTTTATAGTTTGAACTGGAGTCTCATAAGCCAAAAATTGAGGTGACTCTAGAGGAAAAATCCAAATGATTTAGATCTGGAGATCTGGAAGGCCATGGATGTGTTCCCATTCATCCTATTCAACGATCAATTTATTCCGCGTCCAAGAACTAATGGGCAGTTAATCTAAAATATGTTGGCACCCCGTCATGCATAAACCACATTTAATTTTTAACTCTATCGTTATAATAAAGGTACGTCCCTTTCTAGAAAATTTCCATAAGATTGGCTAGTGAACCTCAATGGGAAATAAACTAGTTCTATTAAATAATCACCTATAATTTCAACACACACATTTCTGATTGATGTATATTATATTTATCAATTATTGTGCGTGGATTCTCCTTTACCTATAAATAACACAAAACACAAAAAATATTTTTTTTTTAACAAAAAACGTGAGTACCTATTTCCGACGTATTTGTCTCGCTGAATCCGAATCTAACGTCAGAATTATTCTATCACGTCAAAATTTTTTCCTAACCTCAAAAAATCGATTGAAATTTCATAAAAGAATTCAGCGGTTTCAAATACATATGAATATCATATTCGCATAACTTTTTTCAAATAGACTAATAAACCTTCATAAACAGTAGAGTTTTGTAAAATTTGAAGCTTTTTTTTTGTTTAGGGAAAATGATGGAGTAATTATGACCTCAGATTCGAATGCAGCGAGTCAAAATACGTTAGGGTACATTTACAATCAATTCTGTACGGGCACAATCTGCTGGTGGATTGTAAATTGGGTTTTAAGCATATCTGGTTGAATGTATTTGTTTACAATAAAATTTTAAGTCGGCACGACCTTGAATTGCACTTCAGGTTTGAATTGATGTTGCAAATCGCAATTATTTAATTCATTGGCACGAATTTCAAATTGCGATGCGTACTGGACACAAATTTATTTTTATATTTAAATTCGGTTTTGTGATTTGAAATTGGAAATTAGATCTTTTAGTATTAAAAAATATGATTTTTTAGAAGTTATGTTAAAATAAATGTAATTATTTAATCAAACTGAATTTGCATACACGTAATATTAAAAAATCCCACAGATGGCAGCTTCTAACTATTTGATGCCCTAAATTTTACCTCGGCATATTCACAATCCGTCAGTAAATGTGTAGCGAACTGTTATGTACCTTTAGAAATGACTACTTGCGTATTTTGTTCAAATAAACGTTAGCACACAGATAAAATTCGCCATATCTTGAAAACGATATTACATTTTTCGTTGAAATTTAGCATACGTAAATTATTAATAATGTGGCCGTTTGCATATTTTCATGTTTAGAATAAAGACCCTGAAGTGGGTTGGAACCTTCGATGTGAAGATAATTTTTTGGAACAACATGAAGGAACAGAATGGGTAACTCTTTATCACCATTCATTGCCAGTCTCTTCATGAACAGATTCGAGACGGAAGCAAAAGAAGAATTCGAGTATTTCCCCAAGGTTTGGCTTAGGTATGTAGATGATATTTTGCAGTGTTCGATACAAAAGTCGCTGATATTGATAACTTTGTATCTAAATCGCGTCAGTTAAATTCACATATGAAACTGAAAACTCTGGACAACTACCATTTTTAGATGTATTAGTAATTAGAAATAGCGAAAATAAGTTAGAATTTGACATTTACAGAAAAGATACCAGGTACTCTAAGATATATCCCTAAGGACTCTCTACCATTGTGCTCAACACAAAATGGCGTTTTAATTTTCTAGTCCATCGTCTATTAAGCTTCCCCTCAGTAAGGAAAGGTTTGAAAAAGAAGAGGCATTGGTTAAGGATATAGCTGCGAGTAATGGATATTCTGTATGTTTAATTGATAAAATAATTAGGAAACGAAAGTTTAAAGAGTCGCTTCGAAATTCCTCGACCTTTCAAAATGAAAGAGAAAATCCGAAATTTGTATTGATTCCATTCGATCTTCGATTCACTCGTGGTATTGGTAAGATTTTCAAAGATGTAGGTATGACAGTGGTTCATTCATCGGGAAACAAAGTTATTGAAACTTTCAGGCAATCCAAAAGACAAAATTGAAACAAAGGAAAAGTTGGGGATTTACGAAATTAGCTGTAAGGACTGTAATCAAAAATATGTTGGACAAACTAGACGATCAATTCAAACTAGATTCAAAGAGCACAAGGCCCATCTCAAATATGGTAAAATAGATAAGTCTAGTGTAGTCCAACATGCGTTTGAGAACAACCATAAAATAGATATTAGCAATTTAAAATTGATTAGGAATGAAACAAATACTAGACAGCTAGATACATTTGAAAGCTTGGAAATCATGAGGTGTAAAAATAGTATGAATAGTGACAGAGGGCCTATCCCAAATTGCCCGCTTTATGAGAGGTCACGGTTCACCGAACCGTGGCGGTTCGGTCAACCGTGACAATAGTTTAGGTATAAATAGGGTAGATTATTAGCATAAGTTTAGTTTTAATCATCTTCAGATGATGCCAACTTGGTTGGCGAAACGCGCGTCGAGTGCAGTATATAGTGTTTTGGTGTTTCGTGGAAAACTACGTCAGTGTTAGAATAAAGACATTCAGTTTATTCTTTCGAGGTTGTAGATCCGTTTTTGTACCCTTTATGTCAGCATTGTTAAAAAAAAGACTTTGTGTTTTTAATAGATGTTCTGTTTCGAACAGGTTTAAAGTAAATGAACAGGAAGGCAAGTTTTATTATTGCATATCAAAGAACCTAAAATAAACTATCTACAAAACTAGACAAACAAAATAAACCAAGAAAATTAAATGCAGGTACGAACCATTGCTGTAAATTATATTAGAAACAAAAATCAGAAAATTCACGCTAAACTAAAAATATTATTCACGATTATTATTCAAAATGGGTTTCATTCGCATGAACGAATGCTCTTGTATGTCGTAGAAGTGATGGCGTCACAAACTGAATATCATTAGCTTCCATTACGATGCTATGTGAAGTATCTAAAACACGTTGCCAGAGCTCTTCCCTTGTGCCAACAGGGGTGGCATGAACTTTTACCATCTTAACACCCTAACAGAAAAAATCCATTTGATTGAGATTCGGTGACCTTACTGGCCATTTAGCTGGTGCATAATTTCCACGAACAATCCACCAACGAGATTATACTTTTTAGAGAATGTCTCACGTTGAATGTGGCATGTGATGGAACACCGTCATGCATAAACCAGATACCTTGTTGAATATTCACAGGAAGGGGCCCTAAAAAGTACCGGCTAGGTATTTTGATGTAATTTTTGTTGAAAAATACCTTTCTAAATGGCATGTGGATTATCCTACCAGACATGTGAATTGTAAAGGTTGACGACACCGTCTGATTTGAAACAAGCTTCATCTGTCAACAACATTTTGTATAGAAAAGCTGAGTAAAATTCTTTATGAGGAGACAGATCTCTTGGCAGTAGTTCGTGTAACCGTTTTACATAGCATGGATTTATAACCGTTTGCAGTATTCGGTGCACTACATTTTTTGAAATTTCCAGTCTACGTGCAACGCGTATAGTATTTATCTTTAGGTCCTCATATACAGCATTAACAATTTCCTCTTCTACGCGAGATGTACGGACAATTCGACCACAACCATACTTTCTTCTGCTAGAACATAGTGTATTTTCATCTCGAAGCCCTCTGTTAACTGCAGAGAATATCGTATGATGAGGTATACAGCGATTTGTGTATTGACCTGTATATTCTCTGGCTGCTATCCTATATTTGCCATTATATCTTCCCAACACCCAGATCATGTCAACCAATTCACAGTTTGTATAATTGCCATATCAAGGCTTAAATGCTTAAAAACTATAAACTTTACTGCCAGACAGCACCACAATCAAAAATAATATGTTTGTCAATTTGCGTGGTTATAAATAATATTAGTAATTTACGTAGTTATCTATTGCTAAATATTTAATATCGGTTTCAAAATATGGCAGATTTTATTAATTCTCAGTCTAAATCACGCATTTTGCTGGAAAACCATTACCTTCAAGAAAAATAAGAGACCAAAAAGTTTCAGTTTTTAATTTGCCGTTAAATGATATTTTGACAACATTTGGACAACTGACAAAAAATATAGGGGTAATATCAACCCTTATAATCCCCAACGATCATTTTGCAATAACAAATTTCTTTTATGTTACACAGGGTTCTTGGAAATTTAAGCATATCGAGTGTCATTAGAAAATATTCAGTGATTCTCGAGAAACTGAAGATTTAATGTTTTCAATCCTCAATTTTAATTGGCTCTATTTTTGCATGGGTGCACTTTCCGAATAACGATATTAGAGAAATCCTCCCATTTTTCGACACATATAGTTTTAATTGGTCGGTGCAATTTAAAGATACCCTATGTAATTCCAAAATTATTTTGCTAACCGCTGAATTCTGCCAAACGAATATAATCCAACAAAAAGGAAAACCTATTTAGTTGGTCATTATCAAAAAGTAATACTCGTTGGCTTCCACAAAAGTCACACTTGTTGGATAAAAATTGTGTATCAAATTTCTACTCGCTACTAAAACTTAATTGCCCTCTAATCCTTAAAACCATATTAAATACAATAATTATACCTATGACGAAACATTATAAAAGGACGATAAAAAGTTAGTAGTTACTAAGAAACTTATGCATATGGCTGTTAGATAATATATATTAAAATTTACGAAATTTTTATCTTTACAATTGATTCAAAATAATATTTTACATAATACAATATCCTGTGTGAATAGAATATAAATGTATCTCCCGTGACACAAAATGCAATTCTAAGTGAAATAGAAACAGATAAAATAGAAATTTAACCGCATACGATGCAGTTCCGAAGAAGAAGGCATAGTATGAAGTTGAACCACTATTCAGCAGTCAGCGACTTGTTTCCGAAATGTGCTGATTCTACAGGCTGTGATTTGTACCTAACATAAAGATAGATCGAGATTTCAAAGGTTGCTGGCAGAGACGCCCATTGAATTACAAGTTATTTCGAAAATTCGATTGTAGGAATTAAATACACGTTTACTGAACAATTTGGTGGAAATCCCATAGTAAAAAGGGTTATGTTATAAACTAATGAATCCCCTTCAACTTTATCAGTTAAATAATAAAATTAAATAGTGATTAATAAATAAATAGAGTTGGCAAAAATGCACCGCAAGACATAGGCGTACGCACCATAAGAAGTGTAAGAAAAAAATTAACTAGTAATAAAACCAATAAACTGTTACAATTTACAAAAATGTATGCACAACTTACCCTCTTAATTAGCTTGGTTATCACAAATTGGAATAGATGTGTAAAACCTTTGCAACATCATGTATGTTTCTATGGCTGTCTTCTAGAGTAATGTTCGACGTGGTGAAAAGATATGCTTATATTTTGAAAACAACCGTTCGACATCTATTGAAGTAATACAAGCATACCTAAAATAGCTTTTGAACTCACTTAGCGGATATGCAGATGCACCCTCAGTACCATCACAAATTTGTCTTAATCTGATAAAACAGGTGTCTTGCTTTAAGATACGTGCCAACTTTTCTCCAACGGGCTCATTTTTTGCGTCACCTATAGAGTGTAGTAGTCGATTTACTTCGTCCACTATTTGCAGTGACTCAAATAACGACAACGAATTGTTTTGTACGTTTTGTATGGCGTCATGTAATCCTTTATAGTTATTGTGAATAATATTTAAAGCTGTTTCAACAGAAACATCTTCGAATTTTGTCTGGCTTTCCTTAATAGCTGAAGCCTCGTCTGGATTGAATTGTAGTATTACAGCATTCATTTGTTGTAAATATTCAGCATAATAAAATGCTGCCTCCAATCACTTTCCCTACGTGTAAGAATCGGCTGTGGTGGTTTGGGAATACCGGGACACTTGCTATGAAATGCGCGAAGACGTTTAGGAGATTTAAGAAGCACATTTTTAGTACTTGCTATTAATGCATCTACCTCTGGAAAACCTTGTCGAATAGTTTCTGCCACAAGATGTAAAGCATGCACTTCATACGTAACATGTACTAACCTACAACCACGTTCTTGAAGAGAACGGCCTACTAAACGCATTGTTGCGGCACCATCTGTCACAAACATCAACACTTGACTTTTTCATAGGTCAAATTTTTCTAACGTCTCCAGCACCACCAGCGTAATTGTTTGGCCAGTACACTCAGTTAGTCTTTTGTTAACTAGTAACAGTGAAAATGTTGGTTTAAGAGGATGCCAGTACACGTACTATAATATTTACAATACTTTTACAATCTGTTCTCGTCAACACATAACCACAGCCGTGTATTTCAGTACACATTTGATCTTATTTACAATATCTTCGCTTACAATTGGTACATACTTACGCAACGTTGTGCGACTTGGTAACGTCACCTTGGGATTGTATTTATTCCAGAACTCCTGAAATGGTTGTTTATCAAGTATGTGAAGCGGAACATCACAGGCAATCAGAATGAAGAGTAAATCGAACATAAACTGTGTTGTCGAAGGCATGCCATTTTTTTTTATGTTGCACAGAATTTACGTGACGTTTACAATCACGTTTGTCCCAGCACATCAGGTTCGTCTCGCACACCTTTCAAATTATTATAGCACCATTGTAGAATAAATCCAGGAATTCACTGATAAATTTATTCACTTTGTCAGCGTATGGTCGCTTTTAACCCTTGGGCAGGTCTAACATACTTGCTTATTAAATTAATATCAAGAATAAAATACAAAAAATAAAATTATCAACAATACAACGGAGAGAAATAAAATGTAAACAAGTCTCGCTTACGTAGTTGGGTATTTCTCTACCCGGCACCGCCCATGATTTGCGGATCGAAATGCCAACTCTACTTATAAAGTGTATATCACTGCGATATTTTTAATTGTCCTAGACTTTTTGACGTTTTTTATTTTTGGTTAATTTGATATGGCAGCTTTTGTTCAAGCAACGGATTTTTCATAGTTTTCAAAATCTCTATACACCTTCATTAAATTGAAAGAGCTTCATAATTTTTTATCAAGTAATTGCAATATTCAAACGGATAGTTAGTTTTTTAGAAATAATGGCTGTTCTTTGTTATAGTTATTCCATGGTAAAATATTTGAACATCTGTCCTTATTGATCATACTGTACGTTTAAATGATTGTCTCTTTCTAAACTATAATTTAGTCCTGAAACCTACTAAGATGACAGAAAAACGACCAACCCAACTAGCAATCCATAACTTTATAAAAGCTTTAAGAATAATTTTATAACAAATATAAACATTAAAACTGTATAAATTATTCTCCAAAACGTACTTAAAACCATTACAAGGGTTCTATAACCACTTTTGAGAGTTCTGGCGTCCACTTTAAATTTTTGTGACACCTCTGTTCATAAGGGCTTGTGTACCTTATTCACGACCTGCTAATTAAGTTACCGAGTACAAACGTTTAGCCACTTACTACTAACTGTTTTTTGCCTTTCAACCAAGAATGAGGGCCCAATAATCCAATATGTCTAACTATTGCTAAGAATCTTGGTATTCTACATAGAACCAAACAGATCAATCATAGCAATCGCATTTAATGCATTATGTTCAAATGCATTCCTGATTTGAGCACGCACCGGCATAATTAAAAGATTTGACACTAAATTTATACGAACTAATTTCAAATAGGCAAACTATTAGCAACCACAGCCTGTCCTATCTATATTACAGGAGTGATTCGGAAAAAGTATTTCATTGATATCTCCACAAGATGTATAACCGTATATTCCATAATTTTCATATTTTTGTTGGACATGGATTAGTGCAGACAATTCGACATAAAACAGTGTATTTAGGATAAGCAGCGATTTTTCTTTTGGGTTTCGTAGGGGGGACGGTAGTGAATGTAAAACTGAGCTGGGGGTGTTGTCATTCTGTCGCCATCTTCAAAATAAGGGAGCAATTAGTTTTTTTGATTTATCTTCGTAACCGTGAGTCTGATATAGCATTTTTGTAGATAATGCAATTCTCTACAACTTTTATTAGTAACCTTTCGGCATAACATAAATAATAAAAAGCTATGAATCAAAAATTAGGGGTGAGAAATTGTAGGGTGAACAATTTTGAGGTGAAACAACTCTATTTTCAATCCTGCGAAAAAAATTCCATGTAGTTTTTTTATAGAGCATTTCCTAATAAACAATTTAAACTATATATTATTTTTTATCATGTTTCATTCATGTTTTCCAACGTTACAAAGAGAGCTAAGTTTTATGATTACTATATTGTAGAAGACTATACTTGGAAAACATTTTGATGGCAGTATATTTTTGTAATGTACTCCAATGACGACTTAGATCAATGAAACTAGTGTTGAAACAAAACAGCCGTTCAATTATCAATTCTGCCAAAAACGTCAACATTATGGAATTCACATCGTGACATTTTCCCTAGATTTAATCGATACTCCTTACTCCAGATTAAATAGATATTTCTGATGAGGGATATCTTTGTTTCCTTGAGAAATATTTATTGATGGGAAGTTGACCGGGGTAAGACAAAGAGGAAACTAACTTAGTTTAATCGCAAACGTTTCGACCAGAAGTCATTGGTTTCGACTATAATTTAGTGTTCTTCAGAGCTCTACAATGATTAGGAAACATTTATAAAACGAGACACAATTAAATTAGTATATATATATATAATATATATATATATATATATATATATATATATATATATATATATATATATATATATATATATATATATATATATATATATATATATATATATATATATATATATATATTATATATATATATATATTTTTTTATATATATATATATATATATATATATATATATATATATATATATATATATATATATATATATATATATATATATATATATATATATATATATATATATATATATATATATATATATATATATATATATATATATATATATATATATATATATATATATATATATATATATATATATATATATATATATATATATATATATATATATATATATATATATATATATATATATATATATATATATATTATTAAATATATGATTTGAAGGAAACAACTACTCAGCGGGCAAATACCCCGACCTGCATTGAATTACACCTTCAAATCATGATAGATGGAAAGCCAATATCATTTGTCAATTCCTAACCAGACATAGATCGATTTCGAACTTATTTGTTCTCTTCAGTATGCCATAGGTTATGGAACAGACAAATGATAGTGGCTAACCTGCTAGTTATATACTAACTAAAGTGAGGTGAATAGTGGTGAGAGGTATGAAACTCCTCATATGGTCTGAATGCTACTATCCGACCGACATCCTAGATGTCTCTGTGGCGGATAGCGACTTGCATCACAGCAAGTACCAAGAGCGGCGACCCCTAGCCCAGGTGGACTAAACTAATGTTATTAAATATGATTTGAAGGAAACAACTACTCAGCGGGCAAATACCCCGACCTGCATTGAATTACACCTTCAAATCATGATAGATGGAAAGCCAATATCATTTGTCAATTCCTAACCAGACATAGATCGATTTCGAACTTATTTGTTCTCTTCAGTATGCCATAGGTTATGGAGCAGACAAATGATAGTGGCCAACCTGCTAGTTATATACTAACTAAGTGAGGTGAATAGTGGTGAGAGGTATGAAACTTCTCATATGGTCTGAATGCTACTATCCGACCGACATCCTAGATGTCTCTGTGGCGGATACATATATATATATATATATATATATATATATATATATATATATATATATATATATATATATATATATATATATATATATATATATATATATATATATATATATATATATATATATATATATATATATATATATATATATATATATATATATATATATATATAAATATATATATATATATATATATATATATATATATATATATATCCTATGGACATATTTTAAATCTATATTCACATTCTATGTAATTTTATTAAATTTTATTTGTTTTAATCAATTATATTGTATCAAAAATACTAATTTAATTGTGTCTTGTTTTACAATTGTGTTCTAATCGTTGTAGAGCTCTGAAAAAGACTAAATTATAGTTGAAACGTTAGCGATTGAACTAAATTAATTTCATTTTTTCCTACTCCGGCGAACTTCCCATCAATAGATGTGTCTTCCAACAGGCTTCTCAGTGATAATAAAAGAACCAATAATATATTTGTATTATAGCCTAGTGATCCAAATATTTTATGCATGATATATACATAATTATTTTTAAAACCGAATGTTCATTCCATGGGAGAGTTTCAAACTCCAATTTTTTATTCCTGAAACTTAAATTTTTACTTTTATTTGACTCGCTATTTTGACATTAATTTCAAATATGAGCAGAATGTAATCGAGTACAAAAACTACAATAACTGAAATATCCATCGACAATAAGGCCCACCCTTGTCTTTCTGAAGGAGACAATTATTTTTAATTCGATAAATATTTTATTTACTATTTTATAATGTACTTACAAAATACTCTTTAAATGTTTCTGAACAAGCAAACAAGCTTTAACATTGTTAAATTGAATAAAAACTCGTTTTAACGTTCGTCATAACAGGAAGCGAAATAATCTAATATTATCTAGTTGGCAACATAAAGCAGTGATATTGCACTCAAAGCCTTTTACATGATCATACGCTGGAAGATATCACAAATCACAAATGACAGATGAAAGGAATTCCAGATCCAAATATGATTTGCACGCGTCGAAAGGAGCTTTTTTAGTTAGTTCACTTACTTAGATATTACACAGTACAGCCAAAAGTAAACATATTGCTTTTTATAAGAAAAACACAAATATATTATTGATGATAAATCAAAAAGAATGAAATGAAAAGAATCATGAATAATTACTCATATGGGATCAACCTACCTACGTTACAAATATATTAGTTTGGCGCATGCAATGCGTATTAATCATTCAGTTAGTAAAGACGTAATAAAAAAAACATACAATAGTTCGCTGTATTTCTAAGAGATAACATTTTTCAAATATTTTTAATCTGACATTGTAAAATTATATTATTTGTTCTTAATCGTAGGTCATATTAGTCTAATTTTAAGAAAGGACCCCAGGATAAAGAAGGTCTTCGTCTGATTTTCTTTGATTAGCTACTCTCTTCAATTTCTGAAAATTAGCCACTTGTACACTTGATTTTAAAAAAAAATTGGTACAACTCTTGTAATCGAAAATCTTAATAGTTTAGTTGTGTGCATATGTTTGTAAATAGGGCTGGTCAGGCATGTCGAGAGGGCGGTGGAGAAGAGGTGATTTACCCCGGACCTGCGTTTTTTGGAGGAGATCTGTTTTCTTTGTGTTTTTAAACTTATTAAACCTTTCTCTTTTATTGTATTCAAATGGAATTTTAAAAAATAATTAGAAAATAACTTTTTCAAAACATTTTCAAGACTGCCATATTATTGTTTAAAAAAATAATATTTGTTACGGATAATTCTACTAATGGTTGTAATTAAAATACTAACTGAATAATGATCTATTTTTAAAATAAGAACACAAAAATACCACTTGAGATTAAAAAAAATGTAAACAATGCATACTGAACATAAAAATACAATAAAAAAATAAAATAAATGAACTTCAATTACGTAATACAGAATTAACTAATATTTTGTCATTTCTCCATTAGCGTCTAAAACTGCCTGAAGTCTTGCAGGCATGGACAAAATCAGATTTCTTGCAAGGTCAACTTCTTGCGACAAGTTCTCCCAAGCGTCTTCAATTATCCCTTCCAATTCTTGGGCATTATTTGGATGGTTATTTAATTTTCTTATGTGTTTCACCATTAGTCCCCATACATTTTCAATTGGATTTTAATCCGGACTTTTAGATGGCCACATCGGACTTTTAGATGGCCACCCGGAAACACCTCTATTACTGACGGCAACATAATGTTGTCTAATATTTCAATATATTTAATTGAATTGAGATGACCACCACTGTTCCAACACACACCTAACCCATTTAGGCTCATCCAAGCCCAGACATTGACTGAAAACCTTCCTGATATTTGTGGATCGAAAGTATATTTTTCGTCGTATCTAGTGGAAGGAGGCCTATATACGCGAACATGTCCATCGTTACAGGATTTAAAAACCTTTTCGTCAGAAAAGATCATTTGTCCCCAGAAGTTTTCATCATTGATTATATAGTTGAGTGCAAAAATAATCCTACCCTGCTTCTTTTCTTCTGAAAGTTCGTATTTTTTAGCCGCTGAACAACTCTTCAAGTCACTTTGTAGTTTTATTCTTCTGCAAGCAGTAGATACCGAAGCAGGGAAATTTGTCTCTGAAATTGCATTTACTGCAGTCTGAAAAGGGTTTTCTATTAGGTAATTTATAAGATTTTCATCATCTTGATTATTGCTCTTTCTGGGCCTACCGGAACCAACTTTACGGGATACCGTTTGGTTGGTTTCCCATTGTTTTTTAACACTCATTATCGTGGTTTTACTCAAATTGTATTCAGCAGCAAGTCTTCTTATGGACCAACCATCTTCAATTTTAGAAGCAATTCGAAATGTTTGAATATCTGTTAGATGTCGAACCATTTTTAATAATGCGCCACTGATTAACGTCAAAGTGACATTTGTAAGATTATTAATATCAATCAAAGAACGAATGATTTACATAGCTAAAAGAAAGTGTACCAGTTTTTATTGAAATCAACTGTACCTCTACAGCACTTAATAATATAAGAAGTAGAAACCATTCTTTTGATGTTTGCTACTTCTTTTATAAAATATCTGATGTGGCCAGCACATAATTTTCTTATACCAGTATATATCATCCTGATCTAAAAAAATCATTGTGTTTAATTCGTCACTTACCTCAATTAAATTTTAATAGCGTGCTTTGAATGTTTCATTAAAATTTTTTAATAATTGATTATTAGCGTCATTCGATACTGTCAATAATAATTCATGTCATATATTTTAATAATTTTTTGTTGTTGATATTGACATTTTTGTAACTAAATTAGACGTCAAACTGTTAAATTTATCCTAACCCCAGTTTATGAGGTCAAATGTGTAAAATATTTCAGTTTACATCAGCTTTATTTAAGTACTTGGAAAATATACTTTATTCGCTTGATATAGTAGACATGATTTATAATATTTCATTAAGAATATATGCTCATCAACGAATTTTTCATTGCCTTTGGCCTTTAGAACAAGTGTACCAAATTTGAAAGCTTTATCTCAAAAACTGTGGCTACTATCGCGATACTACAGACATGCGGACAGATTTTTTTTCATAAAGTTATGTTTTTTCATTATAATTCGTCGAGATTCTTCCAGAAATGCAATAAAATTTTTTAAATTTTTTTCCCGAAAGTGTACCTTCTTTCTTCTTTCATTCATTATGGTTCTTCTGGTGGTACAACATTCACCAAATTGTGTCACCTAAAATGTTGTTGACAATCTTAACTGCCAAATTTGAGAAGTCTCCAATTAGTATTTTTGAGTTATCGCGGATTACACACATACACACAAACATCCACACACGCACTGACAGACATCATTCGGAAAATAGTCAGAATGGATTCAGAAGGGTTGAAAACGTATATATCAATCAAAATCTCGAGGTCGAAAAAAATCGCGATTACTGTATTTACTTACCTTATATTAGGTATAAAAAAGTAAAAATACACGTTTACTGAAAAATCTTGAAAGGTCAAAAACAGTAAGTTTATCAAATGAGATATTTTCGAAAACTAGATTAAACCATTAGGGCGCTAGAATTCTAACCGATATTGTTTGTTAGTACAATTTTTCAATATTAAATCCATTTTGACGTTCGAAAAACGGGCCTATTAGTGATTAGAAGCTGCACATGATTTTATTTTAATGATTTTGTTACAAGTTTGATATGTTAAATTTTTGACAAAAAATTTAAACCCCTTGATGTGATACTAGCATAACCAATTAGCAGATATGACTCCTTTCTATTCTTACCCATTTTTTATATTTAAATGATTGATTCTGCATAGTAATATTTTGCCTGATTTTAAAATTAATTAATACGACCATTTAGTAAAGTATACGGCATTATCTAAATCTGATGACATACACACATGCATAAATAAGCTGAATGTATGATTAATATCACTGCATTAAATGGCAAAACTTTTGCTCACGTTTATACAATATATTCGAACGTTTAAGCAAGACATTCCTAATGAAAATAGATGAGATCGTAATGAGTCAGGATGATGGAGACTAGGCCAATATTTACTTTCCACACAACTCCTTCATCAAGATTTCTGTCAGTTAAATGATTTGTTGTTCGCTCCATATATCATATAACTTCAAATATACGTTATGCTATAAATCTATCTCTTATTTGCCCGAATAAAGCACTGCTGGTGTGGTATCTAAAATGAACTGCATGAATTAAGTTAACAGTATTGCAGAATTCTATAAATGCGTTATAAATAAGTGGTTGTTATAATTAATACATTGGTCGACACAGTTTTTGTAACATAGTTTACACTACTTATATTGTTAACACTTCCATATTAACTGAAAAAATATCCAAAAAGTCCTAATACGTATCATTTTTGTGTGAATACAATAAAACCCTATTAAATTGCCAGGTAATAAATTCTCTGATGGGTCGGAAATTTAATGCAAGTTAATGCAAGGTGGGACATTTTCAGTATCAGTCTTGTTTTGACATTCCAAGTGCTCAATTGTGTCTGTTAGAAAGTGTTTTCATTTGTCTAAATAACTCTGTTACGACAAAAATGTCTAGTCAAACGAGCAGAAGTTGCAAAACTTCGCCTGACAAGTTTTGTTACAATTGTGGAGAATTCCTTGTAAAAGCTGTATGAGTTCCTGAGTTGTAATCTACACATATGCACGAACTGAAAACCAGACATGCGGAATTTTTTGCTGAACCGTGTTTCTTAACACCTATCAGGTACAGGAGGATTAATAAAAAGTAATGGTAAGAATTTAATATATCTTACTAGATTTCAACTACTTTGTAGAAATAAAAGAATGCTATATAAATTTACGCTTTATAAATTTACAGTATTCTCCGCTATCTGAAACTATGTACCAATATTTATTTCAACCAGTTTACAAAGCAAAGTGGCATAACTTTTGCCAATACTCTCCGTTATAAATTATTCTCTATCTGCAGCTTCAAGGAAGTCATCTAATTTTAGAACCTCTCTTCGTATAGCCTAGACATTAAGAGATACTGAAAATTCTCCCCTAGTCTTTAAACTAGGTATATTTGATATCATTGTTTTGATCTATAATCCATTTGTCCCTAATATTATGTTTTGTATTTGGTTTAGAGAGTTATATTTCTTTGATAAAGTTGACATTTCGATATTCGTTTAATGTCTTCCTTAGAACTTTAGTTTGATATTTCGTATAATGTTTCCAATATTTTAAGATGAGTTTGAAAATGGTGGTTTTGTTGTTGGTGTAATTATTTTTTTTTTGTATTTATTATTCTTAGAAAAACTAATAAAATGCAGCATATAGAAAATATCGGGAAAAATAAATATCAAACTATTTTTGTACTCTACAACAGTTTTTGAAGACATTGCTCGTCATTTATAAGAATTAGATAGTAGGACCCTATCCTACTATTATACACTATGTCCCAAATTGGGGGTGTATGCATTGCTATCTCGGTTATTATTAGAGATAGAGAAACGGTTAGGGACTTTTTTGAAGAATTTTATGACTGTTTCGATGTCGTTTTTAAATTTGGCCTAGTTCCCTCCGTTTTCCAGATATTTTCAAAAAACTGTAAAGGAGCATTTTAAAAACTTCCCGTATCTGCCTAATTTGATGACTGATGATATTTTAATAAGTACATTGTTAGGACACCTTTTAAAGTTCTTACGTTGACGTTACCAAAAAAAATTCTATCGTCTTTTATTTTTGAGTTAATGCCACTAATTTTGTTTTTCTTATAGGCGGTATATTAAATTTTTTGATAGTTCAGTAGTGCTCTTAATTTCCTTTTCAACGATGTATCACAATACCAGAAAAAAATTAGTTACTGGTATAAAATATAAAAAAAAATCAGTTTTCTAAGTAGGCCATGAAGAAAATTTATTTTAAAATAATCCGATTTTATTAGCTTCAACTTAAAATTAAAACAAAAAATTAAAACACATTTAAATGAGTTTTTGAATTGATTTGCACCGTCCAAATAAAATAAAATAACCGTATAATTTTTCTAATATTTGGTGCCATGAATCACGTTACCATGACAATAGACAAAACAATGTTTAGTTGACAGTTCTTGTCACAGTTGCTGTTTTTCTTTTTACTAGTGTTTCACTGTGATCTACCATTACTTTGTAATAACTAATTTTGTGTGTCCTTTTATTAATTTCTTTTTTTTTAATTTATTATAGCTTTGAGATATACAAACGAAGAAAAGTTATATATGCTAGAGATTTATTTTGAATCAAATAGAAATACTGATGAGACATTAAGAATTTAAGAGGATAACTTTCCAAAACGTGTGCAACCGAATGAAAGGTATTTTAGGACTCTTGTTATTAATTTATTAAATTATGGACGGTTTACTGGAAAAAGAAATAAGAGTTATGAGATGGATAACGAAGAGCAAAATAACGTTGTATTAGAATACATAGAAGACAATGCTACAGCATCTGTAAGATAAATTTCAAATCAGGAAGATGTTCCCAAAACAACTGTGCATAACATTTTAAAGAAAAAATCATTATCACCTATACAAACCAACCATCGTTCAAGGTTTACAAGAAAATGTCTATGAGAGAAGAGTAGCACACTGTGATTGGTTTGTACAAAAATGTCTACAGAACCCAGACTTTCATTCAAAAGTATTATGGATAGACGAAACTAGATTCACTAATTGTGGTGTTTTCAATATACATAACACACACACTACTGGAGTATCTAGAATCCTCACATAATTAGCCAAAGGAGGTTTCAAACCAAATTTGGATTCAGTGTCTGGTTTGGCATTATAGGCAAACTTGTTTATCGTTCATTGATAATAATTCACATAAAAAAATACTTTCCAGGTGATCGTATTATTTATCACGATAATTTGAACGATGCAAATTATTTGCGAATGTTGCAAGAACAAATAATACCAGCTCCTAGACTTGCTGTAGAAGATATAAACAAGATTTGGTTTCATTATGCTGGTTGTCCAGCACATAATAGCGGCATAGTAACACAATTCTTAAGAGCAACTTTTTGTAATAAAATTATTGCAAATAATAGCAACGTTATATCGCCAACCAGGTCTCCTGATCTCACTCCGTTGGACTATTTTCTTTGAGGGCATACAAAAAACGAAGTTTATGCATTTGAACCACCAGAAAATATTCAAATTTCAGAAGAACGTGTAAGAAATACTTTGGCTGCTGTTAACAGAAATACTTTAAGGAAAGCGTGTAGTTCAATATTAAATCGATGTCAAAAGTGCATTGATGAACAAGGAGGACATATTGAAAAATTTTAAGTTGAAGCTAATAAAGTAGGATTATTTTAAAATAAATTTTCTTCATGGCCTACTTAGAAAACTGAATTTTTTTATATTTTACACCAGTAACTAATTTTTTCCTGACATTGTGATACATCGTTGAAATGAAAATTGAGAGGACTATTGAACTGTCAAAAAATCCAATATGGCGCCCATAAGGAAAAACAAAGTTAGTGGCATTAACTCAAAAACAAATGACGATAGAAATTTTTTGGTAACGTCAACAAAAGCACCTTAAAAAAGTATCCTAACAATGTACTTTTTAAAATATCACCAATCATCAAATTAGGCAGATACGGGAAGTTTTTTAAAATGCACCTTTACAGTTTCTTGAAAATATCTGGAAAACAGTCAGAGCTAGGCCAAATTTAAAAACGACATCGAAACGGTCATAAAATTCCCCATTTAACCGGTTTTATATCTCTAATAATAACCGAGATAGCAATGTATGCACCCTCAATTTGGGACACAGTGTATATGGTAATAAAACATCCAGTGTCTTTTATTTTTAACATACACTTTATGTCTTATTATAAACAAGGGTTCAGAATCTTATTGGTTGGTGCTGGTGATCATGTTTTAAATATAGACCAAAAAATAATGAAAAATTAAACAAAAACTGGATGGCAATCTGCTGCGAAATGAAATTTTTGAAGTAACTCAAGAAATTAAATTTGAAAAAGATGACAAAATGACTGTCGGAACATAATATTGCCGAATCTCCTGCATTATATGAGTTAGAGGCACACCTTTTGTGTCTACGTATAGGTTTTTGTGTCAAGGAAATCGTATTTGAGGACGAAAAATAGTCTAGCAAATCAGGTGCCCCAAATACTAAAATATATTAACCCCCCCCCCCCCCCCCCCCGAGGAGGGGGTTTTTCCGGGGGGCCCCCCCCGGGGGGGGGGGGGGGGGGGGGGGGGGGAAAAAAAGCCCCAAAAAGGGGTTGGGTGGGTTTTTCCTCCAAAAAAAAAAAAAAAAAAGAAAGGCTTTGCGGGGGGGCCCCCTTCCTAAAAGAAAGACGGAGAGAACGTTATTACGATCTTAAATCATAGCACCTCAGCAAAAGTCATACAATATTTTTGGATTGTGAAACAAATAGACAAGAAATTAAAATTTATACAATTTATTAATAAAATATTAATAAGAAAAAAGACAAAATAACACTATATTTTAAAAAACAAATTAGGTATCCTCTTCTTGGTAAAATTTTAAAATATAGAGTGGAATGAAAAATAATAACGCTGAAAATATTTTGCTGATTATTATTTACTAACGTTTACAAAACTTATCACAGATAAGTATAACATATATCCTTTTAAACAATTATTTTCCCGGCTATTTGCCAAAACGCTGAAACTTGGATACAACAAAGATAATATGCACATTATGTTCAGTACGACTGACTCAATAATGTTATTTTTAATTTCAACTATTCTGTTCAGTAAAACCAAAAATAAATAAAACAAAAGTACTCACCAGTGGAACAATCACTTTAAAAAACTTTCAAACATCCACTAACACGTGTTTCTGCTTTTAGCTTTATCAAAGTGGCTCATTGAAAGGATCTAAAGCAACTAACATTTGTAAACCCTAATGTACTAAATATTAATGGCCTCGGAGAACACAACAATTGAAATTATATAGTGGAAATTCCCGGTAGGAATCGAATAATTTCAGAAACAAATTAGGTATCCTCTTCTTCGTAAAAGTTTAAAATATAGAGTGGAATGAAAAATAATAACGCTGAAAATTTTTTGCTGATTATTATTTACTAACTTTTACAAAACTTATCACAGATAAGTATAACATATATCCTTTTAAACAATTATTTTCCCGGCTATTTGCCGAAACGCTGAAACTTGGATTACAAAAAAAGATAATATGCACATTATGTTCAGTATGACTGACTCAACAATGATATTTTTAATTTCAACTATTCTGTTCAGTAAAACCAAAAATAAATAAAACAGAGTACTCACCAGTGGAACAATCACTTTAAAAAACTTTCAAACATCCGCTGACACGTGTTTCTGCTTTTCTGAGGCCATTAATATTTATCACATTAGGGTTTACAAATGTTAGTTGCTTTAGATCCTTTCAATGAGCCACTTTGACAAAGCTAAAAGTCATTGTGGTGTCTCGCTTTGATTATATGCACCAGCTGTATTAAAGTATTAGACATAGCATATTGAAGAAAGACTGAAATTTTGCTACAACACGACGACAGATACCTGCAAGGATCCCACAGATTAATTTGTAGCATCGTATCGCGCGATGCGTGCACTGTTGACCGCACGACAGTTAGATGCAAAAATGAATTATTTGTTCTGCTAACGCTAATGCTGACCAGCAATGGATTATCTGTCTCTGGTTTACGTTGGAACGTTGCTATTTAAGAAATACATGTCTAATAATAATTCAATAGGTACATACACTGCATGTCTTTATTTACTCCCATCAGATCCACACTTTCTTGTTTTGCCACTCATCATTGCAAGATATGCCAACAAAATTGCTTTCTTCAATGTATGCCTTCCTTGGTGATCTGCTGTTCTATACAGTAGAGATTTCCGCCGCTGCGGCCGCTGCGTCAGTTAGAATGTTGCGGATCTGGATCCATGACATATTTTTGTCCACAAAAATAAAAGGGCAAAAACTGCCTCAGTCGTGTGTGATTAGGTCCAGCATTAGCCAGTTCTTTTCCTGATTTTGTACATCCATATATTTCAGTCAGATAACACAAAGTTTTTTTCATAGAAATGTAAATTTTTTACTATTTAAGAAAATGAAAAATAAACAATACATGCATGTACTTCCCAATGGTATCAGATTTAATGACATTTTTTACAACTTTTGAATGTTACTTAATAGCAATTTACGTGTAATTTTATCTATGCATACAAATTATTGCTAAATTCTAATTCCTGGTCACCTTTTACTGAAATTTACTACTTGACAATACCTGTATCTTTACCAAAATACATGAAATAGAATATTTAAATTTCAGCATAAGGTAAAGCGCCTAGCCTAGACTTGGATTAAAGACATAATACTTATATATATTCTGCAAGAAGACAGTTGTGTAGACAAATTTTTATTATTTTGTTCTCGCATTTAATATTCCTGAAATTTAACAAATTTCCATAAATGTTGTTCAATCTTTGGAATACGTTTTCTTTGATTTATGTAAATTAAAGAAAATATATTAAAGGGCTGAGCATCATTTACAGAGTTTATTAAATTTTGGGAATACTAATTAAGGACATATTATGCCGCAGCGATTTAATTGTGGTTCATGGATGGAATATTGTAGAAATTATTGTGTTGTCAATTATGTTTCTGATATATTGGGTCATGATCCAAGTTGGACTAAAGCGGTACATCTCATCTTGACTCATTATTAGCTAAGGATATCGAAATTGCTTTCCGTGTACACCTAGCTGAGAGACCAAAGAGAATAAATAATAATTTTTAGCAAATGCAGTTTTTAAATTATTGACTGTAAGTGTGAAAATTTGTAAAATGTTTCGTTTATCGTTTGATTGGTTCACGATGTATAACACTATCTATATGTTTTAGATAACTGATGATTGGTAAGTTATTCGCTTAATGTTCTATGTTTAAGAAATATACAGAATATGTTCATTTTTCTAGATTCCGATGAATCTTACTTGTTTTTATAGTATTGCCCAAGATTTCACAAAGGAAATTTTATATGCTGGTATATGTATTAATTTTTTTATAAAAATGTTAAATCAAATATAATATATTTCTTTGTGCAAATTGAAATACCCGAAATGTCAACAGTTGATTGTAGTTAGAGGTAGGGTTACTTTGGATGTTTTACATAAATTGTATGTGTTTCAAACTGATTTTAGGCAAGTGTTCATTTCAGTGGAAAACTTTCCTCTTATGGTGTGAACCAAAGGCTGCAGTTGACACCTCCGCAATAAACGACAGACACATTTGAGTTCTCGTGCTTACATATATGCTTACAGCGAGAGTCTTGTTACATGTTTTTATTTTAAAACAGAATTAAATACATAATATTGAACTTAAATATTGTCTGTCCCGTAATCTAATTCACAACTGCACTTTCTGAATTTCTCAGGCATAGTATAAATTATGATTAATAATTTGCCTTCGCTTCAATATTACCATCGAAGCAAATTTTTTAATTTTTTTTCTTTTAAATATGCAGCTTCGTAAGATCTGGCTAACCTTTCTGTTAACTTATTTATTGAAAGATCACTAGTATTTAATCAATGCCCATTGTGGATTGTTCATTATCGTTTCAGAGCTGGAATTGCATCGAGCTGAGTATCTCAAAATTGAACCTGTATAAACTGGTTGGTATATCTATAGATATATGAATATATTAAGCGAGGGGAGTTATATCTCTTATATAAATAGGGTAACAAGGGAAGAAGGAAATACGAGTTCTTGCATAGACCACATATTTATAAAAAGTAACGAAAATCCAGAGAGAATCCAATAATATCGAGTCAAAAAATCACTGACCATTAACTTGTAATTTTGAATATCGACTTGGGCTCACATAAAAACGTGTAAAAAAATTTAACAAGAAATAAACAATATATCGACTATAAAAAACTAAAATAGAATTTATTAAATGAAAACTGGAATGAAATTTATCTAGAAGAAGATGTTAATTTGGATACCGACTTATTTATAAACAAACTAAAATCTAATGTAGACCTTAGCAAAAGGATCGTAAAACTGAAAAGCTCGGAGATTAAGAGAAGTGCATGGATAACCAAAAGCTTAATGAAATCGATAGAAACAAAAAATAATTTATATAATAAACATAAAAAAAAACTAGATGATATCAATCTGGAGAACGAATATATGGTAAAAACCATCGCAATAAGTTAAATTTATTGTAAAAAACACCAAAATTAATTTCTATAAGTCACAAATAAACAAAAATATAAACTCTTCAAAAAACTTACGGCGCTGCATAAAAAAAATTGCAACGAAGATAAAAGGAGCAACGTTATAAATAATATTAAGACAAAAACCGATATCTTAACATCTGATAACCTTAAAATAGGCAACACTTTCATAGATCATTATAGCATAATGGGTAAAAAAATTAGCAAGCCAAATTGCAAAACAAGAAAATCCTCCAAACACCTTAAAAAATATCGATAATTCAATATATCTATCACCTACTGACTTAGTAGCAGTTCAAGAAATTATCATGGAGTTGAAAATAGGAAAAGCACCAGGAAAGGATGAAATAATTGCAGAGGATCTTAGGGAAGTTAGAGACGTCATATTAGAACTACTTACTCAAATAATAAATTTAAGTATAGATAAATGTATTTGTCCTATGGCATTTAAAGTAGGCATTATAAAGCCATTGTATAAAAGTGACAATAAAACAGAAGTAGTAAATTACAGACCAATATCCTTAATTTCCTCGGTTGCAAGTCTTCAAAAAAATCATTAAAAAAAAGAATCGATAGCTTTTTAAAAAGATATAACTTATCTAATATGCAATTTGGATTTCGAAACAATACTTCTACTAAAGACGGTATAGGTTACCTTACCAATAATATTTATCAATCTTTAGATAATAACGAACATACGTTATGCACTTTTATCGATTTGGCGAAAGCTTTCGATACCGTTAGCCATAGTTTGCTACTTAACAAATTAAAACAAAACAGCTTTAAAGGTAACACATACCATCTAATCGAAAGTTACCTATCCAATAGAGAGCACATGTAAAAATTGATAATACTACCAGCGAACAAAAATTTATGGCATATGGTGTATGACAAGGAACTGTGCTAGGCCCAGTATTATTTAATATATATCTAAATGACGTTCTTGAACTAGCTAGCGCAGGGAAGATACTTAGTTTTGCAAATGATACTATTATAATATACAAAGGAGAAAAATGGGAAACATTAAATAATAAAGCTAAACATGATTTTAAAAGGAAAACAAAATGGTTTGATTATAACAAGTTAACAATAAATTATGAAATACTAAGCACCTGCCTTTCACTTCGTACCAAAATAACCTACCTAACTTCGGTTCTCTCAGTATAAATACCAGTAAAGATAACGCTATGTCCATCTCTGAAGCTGAATCCGTTAAATACCTCGGTATAATAATTGATAAGCATCTTCGATGGAACCTGCAAATAAACAAAATTGTGAATAAACCAAGAATAAAACTCTTTAAATTCAAATACCTTACACAATTCGCTTGATGCAGTCTCAGCTTTCATATGGCATCATTGGCTGGGGAGGGGTTATTAACAATTACTTAAAAAATTTAGAAATTATTCAAAAGCCGTTCCTCAAACTCATGTATAATAAAAACGTTACTTACCCAGCCAATGATCTTTTCAACCTATGAAAAAAAATGGACATTAGGCAGCTGGTCTGTCAAAAAATCTTAGTAAATCTTTTTAAAAATAAACACGGAATAAAATATAATGAGCACGTCTATAACACTCGCAATAAATTAACAACAAAAATAAAAGCTAATAAAACGATTGGACAAAAAAAACTATATTTACATTGGCCCAAAAATTTATGATTTACTCCCACCCTTAAAAAAAAACATAATTTAAAAAAGATATATACATGAAATTAAATTATGGCTCCTTAACACTTCTAGACTATTATTGCATCAAATCATTGATTCAAAAAAATACTTACGAATGCTAACTTACTTTACTACGGCAATTTGTTTTAATCTTAATCTTAATCTAAAAGCTGGATGTGTAATTCTTACTGTTACCTTGTAATCTTGGACCAAGTTGGGATGAGCTAACTTGGAACAATGTCTAAAATAACCTTACCCTAAGCTACGCATCATCCTATGTGTGTATGCATGTATATATGTAATATAAGTGTGTATATGTACGTATATTTTAATAATTGTGTGCGTATACATATATGTGTACTTGTGTGTATGTGTATACTATAAATCATGTTATAATATATATTATTCATTTATGCAAAGGTTGATATACTTTATCTATTAAAGAACAACTAAACCTACCCACAAACAGATACTTAGCGGTTTCGTGGGTTTTTGTGTTTATTCACCATTCACATTTGTTCTGTAATTATTATTTTTTTTGGTTAATAAACTTATTTTATTATTTTATATATAATTGATAGTTATAATACAGAACTCGACAAAATGATTGCATTTTATAAAAAAATATTGGCAAATTTAGTGCCTTTTTATATCAGTAGCAAGGAGAAGATACTGTATTAGAAAATTAAGTTTATTTGTTGTATATTTTAATGAAAAAATATTTTGCTCAAATTAGATTAGGTATTCAACAAAATTAAGAAAGATAAAATAAGAAATAAAATTAAATTATAAATTGAGTACATCATTTTACAAGACCTTGTATTATTATACAAGGTCTATCGTCTATCGTATATTCATTTTCTTGAACGAAGTTTAAAAAAAAAACACTAATTGAAAGAATCCTGTACGTAATAAAGCAACGTTGTAAATAATAAAAAAATTAAAAAAAATTTAAGTCATAATCATTTTCATATACTACCACATCAATTTTTGTTGAAGATGAGTATTTTAATCCATTGACTACATTATAATAAAGAGTAAATATATGTAAAAAATTGCATTAATAGATTCCTCACAAAATCAAATATAGCAATGTGTAAAAAGTGGTGTGACTTTTGGTCCTCCTGTAAAATTGAGAAAAAGGCACACATGAGATTTTACAACCTTACCATTGACATGCAATATTAGAAATTTGTTCATATATTTAGTATAAGAAAGTAAGAGAACAATTAGGTATATTAATAAGACCAACGTCATACATTCATACAACACTAATTGAATTGGCGGTCTTGCAACAGTAGAAGAGATACTGGCCCACTCGTTGCTCGCAAACAAAACTACATTAAAATATATTGCAAAGATAATGATAAGAAAATAATAGCACACTAACTTTTATGGTTCTTTCATGAATTTATCTGTTCTCTATCATAAATTCTTCTGAACGAAGATACTTAGAAAAGAAATTATATTTAAACTTTGTTACATCATGAGCATATTTTTACCATCGTATTAGGTGAGAAGAAACTAACTGGACCTTTTTTCATTTTACAAAAGGTTCAAACAAATAGTTGGAACATAGCTCATTTTTGATACAAAATTTTTTAATTCAGGAACCTAATATGGAGCATCCTTCTGAGTGGCGCTTATTCATAGATTCATCCAAATACAGTTTAAAAGCTGTATTACTACATAATAGAAATTTAAAATCATCTACGGGTATACTAATTGTCCATTCAGTAAAAATGAAAGAGGATTATGACAGTCTGAGCACCATTTTAAATAAAATTAATTACAACAAATACAAATGGCTATATAAAAGTAATAGCCATTTTAGTTGGGCTTCAAGGAGTCTTTACAAAATATTGCTGTTTTCTTTGTTAGTGGAACAGTCGTGCAGTAAAAGAATATTATGTGAAAACAATTTGGCCGGAAAGGAAAGAGTTTGAACCAGAAACAAGTAATGTTAAATATGTGCCTCTTGCAGCCCCTAAAAATATTCTTTCGCCACCTCCTCATATTAAACATGGGCAAATGAAAAAAATTGTTAAGACTATGAATAAAGAGGGTGAAGCATTTAAATACATAAGAGATCTTTTTCCCCAATTAAGTGACGTCAAACTTAAAGAAGGCATTTTTATTGGTCCTCAAATTAGAAAATTGATTGACGATCCAAATTTGAAGGAGCACTCAACGGACAGGAACTCAGAGCTTGGAACTCATTCATAAGCTTAGCCAGGAAATTTTTTAGGGGAACAAGAAGGATGAGAACTACAAGAAACTAGTAAGCGAACTTTTAGATTCGTACCAAACGCTTGGTTGCCGTATGTCTTTAAAAATTCACTTTCTGCATTCTCATTTAAATATTTTTCCTAAAAATTTGGGTGCGGTTAGCAACGAGTAAAGAGAAGGAATTCATCAAGATATTAGGACAATGGAAATTCGTTATCAAGGACGATGGGATCCAGCCATGATGAATGATTACTGTTGGTTCTTAAAGAGGGACGATTTGACCCCCCCCCCCCCCCCCCCCATAAAAGAAAAAGATGAACTGAGCATGTTTTTTAAAATTATTCTCCATCTTTGTAGATATATCTAGGTAAGCCTAATACATGTCATATACATCATTGATTATAGTAATAATTAGATTAGTAAAACTGACACAAATAACATTATTGAGAGATACAGCAATTATTGTTTTATTTTCCCTAGTTGGCCATAAACTGTTTATCAGTTTTCAACTGGAAGTGAAACATAATAAGTATTTGGGATGCAATTTGACATTAATTAGTTATTATCTTAATTCTCTCTTCCAATCAGTTGGATGTAATGATTTTTTTTGTTGAAATTATGCCAGTTACACGTGTGTATTAAAAAAAATCACTACAGTTGCAGTTATCGATTTTAAGAAAAAATTTATTAACGCCTGTTACGAGACATCTGTGTGATGACACTCAAGGGGGGGGGGGGGGGGGGGGGGGGGGAGGGGGGAACAAGTTTGGGGGAAGGGGGGGGGGAAAAAAAAATTTTAAGAAAGGAAAAGGGCCGAGTGGCGGGGGGGGGGATTCAGGGAAAAAGGGGGGGGGGATAAAAATTTAAAAATTTTAAAAAAATTCTCCCTTAATTTGGGGGGGGTGGGGGGGGGGGGGGGGGGGGGGGGGGGGGGGGAAAAAGGGATATGGGGGGAAAAATGCGAAAAAATGGAAAAAAAAAAAATAATAATAATTTTTAGGTATTTTGATATTGGGAAAAAGGGAAAAAGGGAAAAAAGGGGCCAGAGAAGGGGGGAAACACACAACAACAACAAAAAAAAAAAAAAAAAAAAAAGGGAAAAGAAAAGGAAAAAAAAAAAATGGGGGGGGGAGGGCAAAACAAAAAAAAAATTTAGATGGGAAGAAAAAAAAAAAAATATGGGGGGGGGGAAAAATAATAATAAGGGGGGGGAAGAAGGCAAAAAGGTGGAAAAATGATAGCATTTGCTTTAAATAAAAAAAATTACTTGACCCTATAGAATCGTCTTGGCTCACCCTGTATATTCTAAAATAATTTTCAGTTATAGCTTTTTGTCTAGTATACTTATGTTTTTAAATCAAGTTTCTAGCTATCATAGAACTCGAGATATCGAAGTCGGACGCACTATTGCCCCACCCTGTATATACTTTGTTCCTCAAGTATACTGTTAAGTTAATTAATAAGTAACCATACGTGTAAATAAGTTAAATATCCCACGGGCGGTCTTAGACTTTGTGGGTTAATCAGTTTATTTGAAGTCTATTAAGACGGGTTATTAATTTATAAAAACTCCTAAATATGAGTACTCTAAATTTATATTATATTTTAATTATGTATTTTTTTAATTATGTAATTTTTTGTATTATTTGTAATTTATATGCAAGTAAACTATTATTATTATTATTAATATTATTTATTTTTATTTTCGGAATATCCGATGCCGGACAGTCCTCCCATGGCCTTCGACGCCTCACGGGAGTCGCGCCGACGCATTAACTACAGCCACTCCAGACATCCCGCAGGGTTAGTGACTAGATACCAGAATCATGTGCCCTAGAGAACCCAGAATGACCGCCTTCTGCATTTAGCCTGCCAGCCACTCGGCTGACATTTAGCAGACCGGTATGATCTTCAATTCCGAGAGAAGTCTAGCCTTTATCCCTCCGAGTACACCGATTATTAGGACGACCATTTTGACTCAGTAGCCTGGGTACAGCTCTTGGAGCTTGTACCGAAGAACGCGATATTTGGTCCGTTTCTCCTCCTTCTTCAAGGTGATGTTTTCCTCCGCAGGTGATAAGAACTCGATGACATACATCACCTTGAGTTGATGGTCGAGGAGGGCTATGTCAGGTTTGTTAGCTTGGAATAGCCTAACAGTCGAGAACGAGTAGTTCCAGTAAATCTGGCATTTCTCGTTCTCGACAACAGACTCAATATCTCCGGGGATGTAAGGCAGCACTGGTGTCTGGTCTACCCCATACGAGTGCCTTAGATGGTAGTATAACACTCGTAAAGCCACGTTATGTTGGTGGATGTAGGCCGAAATCGCGTATACAGGGCATGCAGATAGTATATGCATGAGAGGTCCAGCTCCTAACGGCAGGTCCTGCAGTTGATGTCAGGAACCTCTACACACTACACGCGGCTACGGTAGACCAAGGTGTTGATAACACAATCTTGGCAGGCCATAATGAATCCCTCGGTTTCGGACTTTAGCCCGGCTGACCTTAGAAAGGCGAAGGTCAGCCTGGTCAATAAACCCAGTGCTTCTATGTTCTTATAGAAGACACCATGCTGGGGTTTATCGATGTGCTCCCGAAAACGATTTTCCTGTTCAGCAGCTCTGATTTGGGCTTTCAGATGATTTGGCTGAATTTCAGTGACTGACTCTACATCAACACCTCGCCGGCCTCCTCGCTTGATGTCAAATGTGAGACCGAGTTCATCCGCGCCTCTTTTTGCTGCCTGGAACAATCCTGCTCCCACTCCTACAGTTTCGTGGTGTTTTAAAAATCGCAAGAGGGGATCTGAGCTCCTGAAGATGTTACATGCCATACTCAGTACTGCTCTGCCATGCGTGTACACTCCAGGCTCAAGAGTCCTCGGCCCCCCCGTTGACGTGGGAGGTACACATAAGGAACTGACGATCTAGGATGAATACTTCTGTGAATATTCATCATCTTGCGGGTATCTGTGTCTAGTTGGCGCAGCTCATCTACCGTCCACTTTACTACTCCGAAGGAGTAGAGCAGAACCGGAACGACAAGCATATTAGTTGCAGACACCTGTATCTCTTTTGTGTTTCAACCTTTTTTGAATTTCCAAAAAAAAAAAACGGGGAGTACAGAATTTTAACCTTTACAGAATATTCGTTTTGTCATTAAAAAAAAATCAATGATGTCACTTCCAGTTAGATAGAACGTCAAAAAAATATCAAATTATGTGTAATAGTTGACATTTAATACCATTCGCACATTCTCAAAATTTCAAATTAATGCCTTTAAAAAAAAAAAAATAATGGTGTACATGACTCCTGGGTCACTCGGTAAAACTTTTGGTAAGCGAAAATTGTATTTCTTACAAATTCATTATTGCTGCATTCTTCTTATTAAAAAATCACTATTTTCTTCTAGATTTGAACTCATTCACCTTCTATAACCTATCTAAAAATTTAAATTCCAAAGTACTCTCTGAGAAACTTCCCAAATTATCATTTATTTTTTTTACACCACCTTAGTTCTTATAAAAATCTCTTATATAATCGTCAAAAAAATAGAAACTCATGACACATGTCATCATAGAAAAGCATAAAATATAAGCATTTTTTTTTTAAATCATAGCCCACTCACTATTTTCTGTTGAAAACAAATGCAAGTGTCTCTTGTAAACAATAATCAAGGAGGCTGGGACTATTTTTCTCTCTAAAATTCAATTCTACTTTAAATTTTGTTCCAAAAAGTTTTTACCACGTCAAAAAACCTCCACTATTAAGAAAGTAGCGACAGTTAAAAAATACGTGTAAAGAAAATTTTGACAGTGCGAGAAAGGAAAGAGATATCAAAATAAGAATTTTCTCATAAAACGAGGTAAAAAATGTGCCATATATTTTGCTCTGTTTCAGAAATAGGCAAAATTCCCTGATTATAAGCAATTTTGGAAACATGTTTGTTCTCAACTAGCAGAAATGTACGAAATCTGCGGAATTGAAGTAAAAGCCTTCGGACAATGTTAATTTTAAATTACGAATACTTTGCAATTTGTTAAAAAAAAATTGTAACAGCGGTTCCTTTAAAATTTATTTTTGAACTTGATATAATTAATCTCCTAAGTTGTTGATTAAAAATATGGTTTAACTGGAATTCAATAGCGATACACAAGTGTTTATGCTTTGTATGTTTAGCCATATGTTGCATCTCTGTCCATGTAAGCAGTTTACCTACGAGTTATGTTCTATACTTTGTATAAACAGACAGTAAAAATATAAACTTAAAACCTATTGACTAAAAGCATGCTTCTTTGGTCTGGTGGCAGCTTAATATAAAATAAATATATTTAGTCCAACAGGGAGAGCTCGTAACGAATACATAAAAGCAGACAATGTAATACGCTGAAATATACAAACACAAAGCCCAGAGAAGCACGGCGGCGAACAGTTGAATAATTTATAGGTAGTGTCGGTTGCTCCGGAAACTGACCACACTCCAGAGATAGCAATATGCAATATTAACCTTCACTTCTGCAACAGCCCTTTGTCTGCGAGCGGCAGGATACACCGGTATCAATAATTTCATTTTCTAAGTGATCATACATATTTTATTGTAAGAAATTACTGCACGATAGTTGAGAAGATTCTAGTTGAATTCAAGCGGTAGCGTTACTATTAGATTCAGTAAAAGCATTTAACTATTTATAGCTAAATGCAGATGTTAATTTCTCAATAAAGAAGTCACGAACAATTTGGACAAAAAATTTATTATTAACAATAAATTTTAATTATTGTCCAAGGTTTCGGTGGATAGTTCCCACCATCTTCAGGGCTGCAAGAACCGAATTATATTTTAAAATCAATGCTAGTCATTATTCACATCATTATGACTAAAAATAATAATAATAATAATAATAATAAGAGACCGCATTTACTTTCTGCATGCCCCATATATGCGATTTCGGCCTACATCCACCGACATAACGCGGCCTTACGAGTGCTATACTACCATCTAAGGCACTCGTACGGGGTAGACCAGACACCAGTGCTGCCTTACGTCCCCGGAGATATTGAGTCCGTTGTCGAGAACGAGAAATGCCGGATTTATTGGAACTACTCGTTCCCGACTGTCAGGCTAATCCAAGCCAACAAGCCTGACATAGTCTTCCTCGACCATCAACTCAAGGTGATGTATGTCATCGAGTTCTCGGCACCTGCGGAGAAAAACGTCACCTTGAAGGAGGAGAAACGGACCAAATATCGCGATCTCCGGTACGAGCTCCAAGTGCTGTACCCAGGCTACTCGGTCAAAATGGTCGTCCTTATTATCGGTGTACTCGGAGGGATAAAGCCTACGCTGCTCTCGGAATTGAAGATCATACCGGCCTGCCAAAAACCAGCCGAGTGGCTGGCAGGTCAAATGCAGAAGGCGGTCATTCTGGGTTCTCTCCGTCTGCTTAGGGCACACGATTCTGGTATCTACAGTCACTAACCCTGCGGGATGTGGGGAGTGGCTGTATTTGATGCGCCGGCGCGACTCCCGTGAGGCGTCGGAGGCCACGGGAGGACTGACCGGCATCGGGAAACCGAAAAGAAAAAAAAAAAAAAAGAGACCGGGTAAATATGGTATGGTAAATATGGGGTAAAAAGCAATTCTCAGAATCTTTGAGTAGAATTTTACATACAAATAATTCAAAGATCAGTCAGTACAATATAAAAATCGTATACAATACATTTTCTAAAGTTAAATACTCTATTTCATTATTGCAAAACAATGTTATTTACGAAATTCCTTGCCAATGTAATAAGGTATTTAGAACGGACAAAACAACATTTGCGTAAACGAATATATAACCACAAAAGAGATTGTAACAAAAATAAAAAAGGAAAAATCGCACTGAGTACACATGATTTTGTGGAAAATCATAATTTCCTATTCGATCAGATCTAGGTTTTGGATTATGAACAAAATGATCAGAAACGCTTATTTTTAGAAATGGCGTACATCTTAAAATCTGCTAATTCTATAAATTTAAAAACGGATTATTCTAATCTTAATAAAATATATTATAACCTTATTTAATGACTAATAAGTATTCATAATTGGTTATATGATTATATGTTACAAATGCTAGTATACACCATGACAGATATATAGATATATGTATAGTCGTCATCAGATTGGGGTCGCCGCCTTCCGGGATCCTCTCTTTCTGGCACTATTTGTAGTGGAACGTCTCGGGAGGTGGTGGCTTTGAGATGGTGACGGTCGTACGTATGTAATTATGTGTGTATGTATGTATGAAGGTAATTAACGTATGTATGTATGTGTATATGCATGTGTATATAATGCATATATGTAGGTATGTACATGCACGTGCATGTTTATATGTCCTTGCATGTATGCATATGTCTTTCAGTTGTTTCTGTTGTCCTCTCGTTGTTTGTTGTTTACAAAAAATATCCACAATTTAACAATAAATTTTCAACCGCCACATGTCGGCCTTAGAACTTAATAAGACTAACAATTTCATAGTACCTACCTGAAAAGTACTCAGTATCATCTTTGTATTATATTTCTCCAACAGATCAAACCTCTATACCAACAATACTAAATATGCATTCCTCAGTGTGTTGAAAATATTGGCTGTGTAAATACGGGCAGTTGTTTATTAGATTAGAATTATTGTTTGATAATATTGTCAACTAGCTGGTATTTTGTGTTTTTTAGTGACATTCTTTCCCATGAAAAAATTCGATTTTAATTAAAATTGACGCTACAATAATATATTAATTTGGGTAAGCTCCTTTTTCTTCTGAGTTTTTAATTCTTTTTTGATCTTCTTAGATTAATTAAAAAAAAATGTTTTTGTTACATTTTAAATTTTTGTATAATTTTATCCATTATGTGATATAATGTAAAGTTTTATATATTTTTATTCTTTATGTGTTGTAAATGTAGTTATTTTATTTTTTTTTTGTCAAAATGATGTGAATAGTAGCTCGCATTGATTTTAAAACATAATTTGGTTCTTGTGGCCCTGAAGATGGTGGGAATTATCCATCGAAACATTGGCCAATAATTATAATTTATTGTTAATAATAAATTTTTTGTCCAAATTGCTCGTGAGTTATTTATCCATTCAACGAAGTGGACGTGAATTGGTAACTATATGTATAATTGAAAAAAAAATCATATATGTTATATGAAAACCCACCCCTTATATTAAAATATTATAAGTCCCAACTACGCGCAATTATTGTAAAACTTTATGTTATTATTGTTTATACACTTTAATTACTCTTATTTTTTTAAATATAAACATTATTTGTTTTGTTAATCTTGAAACTGCTGATTAATCATTTTATGTTACATAAAGCATAATGAAATTTGATATTTTTCTGCAAGGATCTTTTTGACTAATTTATGTCTTTATTTTTATATAACGCAATATTGCAAAAGTTCTCGAAATGCAAACGTCAGCAGATTCAAAGATATAAAAGCCAACATTTGTAAATCAGAGTTAGTCTTGCTTTACCTTAGTTGTTTCGTTGTAATTAATTAAGAGAATACCAAGCTTGGTTATTCTCTCAAATATTGTAATCGTTTATTTAATAAAGTTGTTCAATTTTTTAAAAAATATTTTCTGCAAACGTTCCCGTAACAAATTTGGCGCAGTCGGTAGGATATAAAAAAAATGCGAATTTTTAAAACAATTTAAAATCGGGAAATAAAAAGAAAAATTCACGGTGGATTCCAATCCTTTAAAAGAAGAATCAACAACAGAAAATACATTTTTCCAATATTTTAAAGAAGAAAAAGAAGTAAGAAAAACAAGTCAAGAAAATTTTGAATTAATGGAAAAACGTACGAAAACTCAAGAATATAAAAAAGAACACAAGGAAAAACAAAGGGACAGAAAAACCTTTGAAGTAAATAAATCACAAGGCTATAAAGAAAAGGAAACAATTAAAACAAACAAGACGACTGAACAGACAGTCCAAAGAAAATAAAAAATTCCTCTTATTAAAACATTAAAGGATCCATTCTCACCTTGAAGGTTGGTGTCTTCGACATTGAAGAAACTCCCTGTGGAATGAACTACTGGTGACACCCCTGGCAGCGGAAACTTCAGTGGACTTAGGCTTACGAAGTAGCATTCAGTTTTCAAAAAAATAGATCTGACATGGAAATTCTTTTAATGTAAGTAAATATTTTTGAATCATCTTATCTTTGCTTATAGAATAATTATTTATTGATGATTTTAAGTTTGATAATAACAAGAAATATATTTTGAATAAATAAATAATAATAAAATAAAAAAAAAGGGGAAAGAAAGTTCTGTTGAGAAAAAAATCTTTATAGAAGTAAACAATTTTTTTTGTTATAAGAAATATTTTATTACAAATAAAACTAAATAATTTTTTTTTTAATAAAAGAAAAATAAAATAAAAGCAATGGCTACATTAGAAACAACTATTGAACCATACAGACTTTCGGAAATTTTCTGTTTGATTCCGGAATTTCATGGGGATCAAATTTTTTTTAAATACTTTTATCAGTGCATGTAACTGTGCTTATCGAATGTGCATAGATGATCAGATAGTTCTTTTAACTTTACATATCAAAAATAAACTACGAGGTAAAGCAGCTCAATTAATAAATTCACGAGATACACAAACTTGGACAGAAATAAGACAATTATTAACAGTACATTTCGGTGATTCTCGAGATTTAACTTCATTAATACAAGATTTACAACGCATACATCAATTGTCTAATGAATCTCCTTTAACTTTTGTATCACGTTTACAAACTCACAATGCTAAAATGCATGCTTGTATATAGCAATAAAATTTAAATGAGGAACAAAAAATTGCACAACAACAATTGATCGAGCAAATGACTCCTAATTCACTTTTAACTGGACTAGAACCGGGATTAGGACAAATAATTAGAGCTGGAAATCCTCCAGACATATTAACTGCATCCATGAGAATTCGAAAGGAGTTACAACTCTCTTATTTCGAAAAACAAAAATTTCAAAGAACCGGAAATGTCGTAAATAATCAGAATAAAAAAATAACAAATTCTTATAATTTACAACAAAAAATATGTTCATATTGTAAAAAGAAAGGACATATTCTTAATGAATGTAGAATAAGACAAAATCAAAATTTCCAAAATCAATCGACAAATTTTTATCCGCAACAACAATTTCAAGTAAGACACAATTTTCCAATTCAACAAAATCAAAATCAATTTTCAAGACCACAAAATTTTAATCAAAACCAAAATCAATCCCAAAACCGACCTAATGTAAATCAACGACCTAAAAATAATCAAAATTATTTTCCACAAAATTCTCAACAAAGATATCATCATGTAAATGAATATGAAAACAATTACCAACAAGATTTTAATGAACCAAATTTTTCTAATGAACAGACATATCAAAATTTTCGGTTAACTCCATATCTAGACGACCCACCTTCGGAGTTGCACCAAAGAATTTTTCAAACAGAAAATCAATTACAAACACTCAAATTAGAGAGCCCAGATGAACAGAAATTTATGTAAAAAACTTATTAACTGTTAATTCCAATAATTTGTATTATATAAAAGATATAACAAATACTTTCAAAATTTTTATAGACACGGGTGCGGGACTTACAATATTCAAACCAAAAACTGTCGAAAAATATTCACAAAGATATCAAGAAAATTTAGTAATTCAAGGTATAACTGATCAATCAATTTTAATAAATCAATCGACTTACATACCTTTTAATACTGGTGACCCACATAAAGTTTATATTTGTAATTTAGATATTGAATTTGATGATCTTTTAGGCTCACAATCAGATTTTTTAGAGCATTATGATGGTATAGTTGATATAAAAAATCGAAAATTAATTACAAATTTTAAAACTGTTCAATTATTTAAAATGGGAGATGAAGAAAATCAAAGTCAAATTAATCAAGGACCAAACTCAAAAATAAACCAAAATTGCGTAATTCAAAATGGAATAAATCAAAATAACGTAACTTGTGTTTGGCGCCAAACCTATTCGGATGACGTCATAAAATAAAAAAATCGAAATTTTGTTATTTCTTTTAACCCTTTTCTAGGGCTCAAAAAAATCCGGAGAAAATTCTGTGATCTCATATTTATTAACCCTATCGAATAAACAAATAAACAAAGTATGTGGGAAATGCCCATTATTGTACCACCATTTAATATTTAAATCAGACCACAGAACTGATTCTGTGATCAGACTAATCTTTTATATCCTATTTTCCTATTTGGTTTTTAAATAAATTAAGATGTGTAAACAAACGCTTTTGCATAAATTCGAAATGTTTTGAGGATGGTTATTCAAACATTAAGAGGGTTTATTTCAGCTTAACGTAAGTTCATGAAACTGAAACTGAACACCTGCCAGAGTTCTAGGAATGTTTGTTTCTGTCGAGCTTTACAAGTTTTTGGTGACAGAAGACGTGCATCACCTCAGATAAGAGCTAATTTTACATTTAGCTCTCAGTTTAGATTTTAAAATAAGTTTACTAAATATAGTCAAAAAATACATGTAAAAATTTTTATTTAAAATAATGATTTGTGTAGGGCAAACAGTCAATAATTACAATTGAGGTCTTAGTATTAATAGAAGAGAACATATTTTGATTTTTTGCGTAAGGAAAAGTATCATTATTATTAATGTAAAATAAATTTTGTGTATTTAATAATTTAAAAGCAAAACAGATCTATTTAATATAATAAATCCTGGGTGAAGATGACGAAGCACTAAATAAATTGCTTTAGTAAATGCGGGGACAAGATGCCGCATCATAAAAGAAATTCTATTGTGGTAATCATCTTTGTCTGTCTTAAGACAAAAAGTTCAGTGTGATTTCTGCTGTGGTCGAAATTCGTTTTCAAAAACTCGTTGAAATTGACATAATTTCTTAAAATTCTGTAAAAGCAAATAAGAAAAGTTGTAGTAATCAAATTTTAGATCTACGTGTAACTTGACAATAAAAAATTCTATTCGAAAACAATTTGCAATATTTGAAAAAAATCTTATAGCACGGTTGCACAAAGTAGCAAATTCGATTAGTCGCTGTCTGTCTACTCCTCACCTCCAGGTCCAGTAGATGGCTGACTATTCTTCTAGTAATATTTCCTGGATTCTTGCAAAGTTCATAATTCACGGTGTACAAAATTTACCACGCTCCAGATAGGAGTGTTCAATGGTAGAAAAATTGTAAAAGTATTAAAAATATGAAAGTTTTTAAAATGACGAATTTTTATGTTTTTGTTAGACATCATTTTTCGTAAATAGTTGAAAGAAAAAACTTCACGAAACACACTTTGTATTATGAGTTTCAAAATATAAATTTACTTAACTTTTCATATACTTTTTTTAATTTAAAATCGTGCGCCAATTTTGCGACACACTGAGTTTAGTCGTGAGCCGCGCTCATGGTTGTATTATCAAAACCCGGGGCGCGCTGGAGCGGCTGATTGACACACTTAATTGTTTAATTTATTACGTACATTTTATAACTATTGAAACCAATCCAAAACAATTCATGGATCTTCTACGCATTTTGGAGAAATTTTCCGCAATTATTTAAATTTAAATACCTCAAGCAGTATCAATGTGACAATGAAATTTAAAGGTATGTCATTTTAATAAAATATGACAAGAAAACAAAAAAATCGATTTCGTCCAGTGACGCAACTTCCCTTTAAATCACTTGTTGATCTATTTTCACCACCAAGGCTACTTACCGAGGAGAGGAGATAAGTTCATGCCTATGTAACCCTTATCAAGAAATTTTGACGAAACCCTACCTTTCACGTACCCACATCGCAGTTAAATGGACCCCAGTGTTTTATATCCCTTCCGGAAAATGTTCAAGCAACCAGGTCCGCGCACCCGTAATACCTACTATATCTCGTAAATCTCAATTTTCAGGGGGGCTAGGAAGTCGATTTAATAAACATTTTAATACTTTTTTTTTTTAAGAAAACTGAATCTCTTTTCAAATGGTTAAGAGTAAACCGAAAATTGTATTTGTATTTATGGTCATGTTTACGATTTCCACAAAAATACACATAATGGTGAATAAAAAAAAACACATTTTTTTAATTAATACGACGTTTATCCGCTCTTCTTATACATATTTGTATTTAAGATTAAAAAAAAATGCTTAATAAGAGTTCTTAAGTTTTTTTCTGATACACAAACCGATTAAACTGCTTAAAATTCCAAAATAAAATTTCGTTTCAATCTTCTAATTTTTATTTTCGTTTAAATCCTAATGGGGTCCCGAATTCCGGATATATTGTATGTGTAAATTTTAAAATGATTTTGACTCTCGTATATTGTTTTTATTTATACTTACAATAAATAGAAAAAAGAATAAACTTATTAATATTACTTTAATTTATTCTCCTATTCACAAAATAAGTAATAGCAATTCTAAACTTGTAAGAGTATAGTCGTAACCTATTTTTCCAACAATCACTCTCTTAAAAATCCAAAGCTCCATTTTCCCACAATTCCGATCCTATTGACGTAAAAATTCTCCCCCCATGGTGTGAAAAAACCAAACATCTATTCACCTCTAAATCTACTTTATTATATATCGCCCTAGCACGCGCGCCGCTCTCGTTTTAATTGTGCTATTATATAGAAACGTATCATTTATTTTACAAAAAGCCTTTTAGAGCTATGCTGTAAAAGTTACGCATCGTTTCCCGCAACTTCATAATGGCGCATATATTTCTATCACCATACGAATAGTCTTTTAAAAATTGATTCGCTAAAAATAATACGGCTGTTAATAAAAACAATACGAGCGGTTGCTAATTTATTGGTATATTTGATATTTAAAAAATGGTGGCAGTCTTGTGGGAAATATCTCGGAATATTCGAATGTTCATAACCAGCTGTTTGTACAATTTGATTTTACACAACACTTAAGTATACAGGGTGGTAGTGTGTCCGTCATCAATATGTCAAGTTCTATGATAGCTAGGATCTTGTATATCAGAACATTACCTTTTTTTAGCCTCCTTCCACTCCTGTATTATTATTGACTTTCTCCCAACCACTTGGATGTAATGATTTTGTTGTTGATTTTATTCCATTTAAAGTTTGTACGAAGTCAATTGAAATCGTATAAAAACTAAAAGCCTGCAAAAACCGTCGGCATCTCTTTATTGTACATGGGCAGAAGTAAATAGAAATGCTTGTCATAAGAAAATGTTATACTTTTTTGAAAATTGTATTAATTTCCATTATTTTTTGTTTATTAGATAGGCTATTTTTGTTCATTTCGCCAATAAAATATTTTGAAATATTGTATCAGTTTTAGATATAAAGTATAAATATTTAAATTTATTGGGTTTAGTTTTAAAGTTAACCCATACTATATTGAAATATGTTATTGCTCAGCAAGGACCAACGAGAAGGTATGAACATATCCTTGCCAGGATGAGGTGATGGGACAGGTTAGATTAGCGAGGGGCAAGGATGTTATATAGTAAAAAATAAAATTAATTAAAGTTTCTTCTAAAATAAAAATAAAAATGTAAGTTTCTTAACCAAAGCAAAGAATTAGTACCATAAAAATAAATATTTGTTTAGATAAAACATAAATAAAAACAAAATTAAAATATGTCTCTAGAATAAAGTAACTTAAATTAAAATTTCTTGTCAACTAAATAAAATATATTCCAAGAAATGTAACAATAAAAAAGTAAACCTCATACCTAATATAATATCTAAATATTTTGTTCTGAAAATATATGTATATTAAAAAACTTAAAGGCTAAAAGTTGACGCGTCCGAATCTTCACTTTCTGAAGAGGAATCATTACCCGGTTGAATTTTAATCGGCGCAATGGGGGGTAGTGTTGGATATTGATTTTCTTTATTAATTACATGCTGAACGCAATTTTTCCATAAATCAGTATTGTCGAGGTCATTTATTACTTCTCTTATATGATCAACTACTACCGTGCTTAACGTTGGAGAGTCATTACATTTTCGCAAACGATCTTTTAAAGTTGCCCAAACCATCTCGATAGGACTAAACATGCAATAGTATGGAGGTAAGCGCAAAAGTGTATGACCGTGTATATTGGATAAGTTATCAATAACATATTTCTTTTTGAAATTCTGTTCTTTTATTCTTTTCAGTAATTCGCGCTTTATTGGAACTTTTACAGGAATTTCATATTTTTTTCTTTCATGAATTTTAAAATGTCTTCCTTTCTTGTACTGATGTTTGGTATTTTATTTAATATTCGCGAGTGATAAGAAGCATTATCTAATACAATTACCGATTTAGGCGGAATATTTGGTAAAAGCTGTTCTGAAAACCATTTTTCGAATAGATCGGCTGTCATATCTTCGTGATAGTCTGCAGAAGACTGCGATATTTTTTTGGTCGACAAGAGCAACGCATTAGGTACAAACCCGTTTTCACTTCCCTCATGCAGTATGATAACGCGTTTTCCTCTAGAACACGGAGTATTTAAAACACAATTATGTGAACCGTCTACCCAACCATACTGAACTACATCATGCGTGTCAAACCACGTCTCATCTGGATATACTATATGTCTGTTTAGTTTACGATATTCTCTGATTTTTTCCAAATAATCTACCAGAAGTGCTACTATACGTCGCGATTCCATAATTACCATACGACTGTCAAGTTTTTTATGTTTAAAACCGCATTCTAATAAAACATTTCGTAGTGTATCTAAAGAACTATAATTATAATCAGGATAATCGCTTAATTTTTCTCAAATCATTTTTAACGTAGGAACTATATTTTTTTCATACATATTATAAATTATACGCCGTATTATATCTTTGGTAGCATCATCAATATTTTTTAATTTCATATTTTACCGTTTCCTATTTGTACCGTGATCTATATCTCCTTTTTTAATTACACGATAAATTGTTGATTTTGATATTTTAGTTACTTCGTTAATACGTTCTATTATTTCTTTCTCACATTTTTCACGATTTTCGCTTTTTAAACGTTCATATATATTTAAAATAAAGCGTTGACTTTGTACGTGTAAATCTTTATTTTGAAACTCTAAGTTTACGTCGTCTTCCTTGACAATAACAGGCTCAACTATTTCGGGATTTTTGGGCGTTATTATATTATCTTCTGTTTCAAATGGTCTCCAGAAAGCCATGGTAAATTAGTAAATAATACAATATCTTAAATACCTTTTATGTAGTAATAAATATTTACCAATATGAACACTAAGTATAAACTGAACCACACTTGATATTATATAGGTATTTTTGCACTGCACTGGACAAATGTAATAAATAACTAGGTAATCGACTCCACGTTGACTACTGACTGATATAAACTCAAACACCCACCGACCAACCGGACTGACGAATATCCTGATCCCAGCCAATCGTCGCCCATCGTCCTCAAACCATAGCCAATGCCGGCACATCTCACAAGTCTACGTAATTATACTAGTGGGCCTGTCCGTTTTATTATCTTTAAACACGTGCAGTCGTAGATGGTTCATTCAGGCTGATTACATTGCCAGTCTCGGACTCGCCTGCACAATTTCAACTACCATTCGATTCTCGATACCATTGCTAAATACATAGGACAAAATATCAAGTTAAGTGCGCACAGTCCTGTGCTTTAACAATGACCAATTTCAATTGACTTCATATAAACTTTACACGTATATATTAAAAATATCACTACAGTCACAATTATCGATTTTCAGAAAAAAATATGTTAGTACCAATTATGAAACATCTGTGTAATGACACTCAGTCATTTTCCCTTCCTAAAAGTATACAGCGTGGCCAAAAAATAATTTTTAAATTTACAACCATTTGAACTGAATTTTCTCAATTTTCTTCAAATAGAACACACTGTATATTTTTGGACGATGTTATGTAGAATGAAACAACTATGTAACCATTTTCAATTTATTGAATTATAACTGCAAAATTCAGCAATACAATTTAAAAATCATTTTTTTTATAATTTAAGAGAAGATGTTATAAAAAGTGCTCCACATTTTGCCCATTTTGATTTTCACACATTTCTATGCGTCTCTGGAATGAAGTTTCTACTATTTATAGAATTGCCGGAGTGATACTTCTAACAGCATTTATTATCCATTCCTTCAAATATTCGATTGTTGTTGGTGTGATGTTTTTAAGAACATCATGTAACACGCTTATTATAAACCTTCTCTTGAATTATTTGAAAAAAAATCCCTCATTTTTAATTTTTATTACTATTATTATTATTAGTACATAATACTATTTATTATAAATAAATGCACCGAACATGTTATAAAAATAACAAATACTTTAGTAAACTAAAATTAGTACTAGAATTGTTAGTCAATTATTAACATGTCTCGATTAATAAAAATCGATTATTGAAATATCTCGATTATTCCCATCCAAAATTCCCAAAATTGTCTGTGTAGATAATTTTGACGATTTTTACACACTATTTTGTATTCCTGGTTAGCAGGCCATATGCCAAACACCAGCCTGCGACAGTTACATTAACGCGGTCTTACTGCTGATTGAGGAAAAACGGCAAAATTACGTATAATATTAATTGCGTCTATCCCGGCATCCAACATTAATACTGGTTGCACATATTACAGGTATAAAAATAAATAATACATATGATAATGATGATCAATTAATTCAATTAATAACGGTTCTTTAAAAAACAGAATTTTTTAATGTTTATAACTACCGGCCCTCAAAATTGCAAATATTTTCGCTGCCTGAAAATAACAGTACAACAAGTTTATCACAACATATGAGGGAAAAACGTAATAGTTGTAACATTCCCAGATGTGGAAAAACTATAGGCCAAGGAACCTGCAATTATTTGTTTGTTTGTTTGATTCTATGGCACTGGTTTAACATCAACTAGCAAGTCATTGTAACTGCAATAATTATTTGGGTACCTCGTCTATATGAGACCTGGCCACAACATTAACAATGCATATAATTTTAAAATATTTAAACTCAACGACAAAAAGTAGATGATGACCGAATTCAATTTCAGCGAAATACGTAACTAAAACCAAAGCATAACTTCTTTTACTTGTAATTTATTAATCACTACTTAATTTAATACTTACCTTATACGCATGAAAGACGCACAATTTTGTGTCATTCAATCCTGGACAGTCCTCTCGTGGCCTCTGAACCTTACTAGAGTCGCATCTGCAAATTACCCACAGCCACTTCCCATATCCTGCATGTAGTTCCCAGAATCATGTACCCTATGCAGACGGAGGGAGCCTAGAATGACCGCCTTTTGCATTTGGCAAGCTCCACTGATTTTTGGCAGGCTGATAAAGTCTTCATTTCCGAGACCAACTTAGGCTTTCTCTTAGAGAACACAGACTATTAGGACAACTTCCTCACCAAGTACCTATAATATTTGATCCGCAATTGTTCCTCTTTCAATGTGATGTTTTTCTTCGCAAGGGCCGAAAATTCGAAGACGTTCAACGACATACAGCTTGATTTGATGGTAGAGGAGAACAATGACACCTATTAGATTAGATTTGCCAGTTGGGAATGACTAGTTTCAGTAAATACATTTCTCGTTCTCGACAACAAACTCAACATCTGCAGGAACGAAAGGCAGCACTGGTGTCTGGTCTACATCGTATTTGTCTATAACTATGGGTCTTTTGCCAAACAGTGATTTTCTTGGAAACAGAAATTAATCTCGGGATACTTGAGTGTGTCCGTTATCTCCAAATGTGTAACTTCCTCCCATAGATAGTTATTTTAGAAAATTGTTGTTACAGGGATGAATGTTAAATCTATGTTATTTGATAATAGAAAGAAATTTATTGAATAGAAATCACAGTGTTTACAATTAGATAACTGCACAAATAATTCAACAGGAAAATAATATGTTAAGCAACTCACCTAAGTTACATACGTAACTTTCGTTGTGATAATGCTCACGAGAGTGATCTGTACTAATTGTAAAATTATCATGAATAGACATACATAATATTATTATATAAACAATGTTTAATGCAATTGAAAATTGATAAGATATAAGATATTCAATGTTCTTTGCGAAACAAATGAGGAGGAGGAACAGGTAGCAAGCAGGCTTAGGTGGTACATATATTTATCGATCATGTACGTACAGACATATATTTACGTAATTAGTGAGAGAATGAAGAACTGAAGAGATGTTAGGTAAGTTAAATTGAAATATTGTTAGTTTTTAAATATGTTTTGCATGTTAATGTAATTCTCATTTATAAATTTTTTTAAGCATTTTTTGAAGATATGTAAACTTCTAATTTCTTTTATCATTACAGGTAGCAGATTATATAACTTCGGTCCATAATAAAATATAAACCTCTGGGCAAAGTTTACAGAATAAATAATTTATTTTATATATTAATTTATTCTGTAAACTTTGCTCTGGGTATGAGATTTTCGATAAAGAGGTACCTGAACTGCAATTTCAGTCTGGCTCCTGGTTTGATAATCATGTTTGAAAACGTCCGGCTGTAATTTGTGCACCCATAGCATAGTGTGGTATGTATACAGTATGGGGACCATAAGCAAGGTAAATGGGAAAAAACCAAATGTGTAGAACAAGGACAGATTGCTCTCATATCATACGTATATTAGAAAAGGACAGAGAAACTGATAGTAAATAACGAAATTTGAATTAGTGGTAACAGAAACCCATAAAGAGAAGCCGTTTCTTATCACCGTTTGTTTGTTTTTCATGCGCGTATTATGTAAAGTGGGGAGATCGGCCAGCGTCAAATTTCGTTATTTACTATCAGTTTCTCTGTCCTTTTCTAACATACGTATTATATGAGAGCAATCTGTCCTTGTTCTACATATTTGGTTTTTTCCCATTTACCTTGCTTACGGTCCCCATACTGTATAGCTTTCTTACGTTAAACATATTTAATTCTGTGTAATGAAGTGCTGATGGATATCGGTTGCTTTTTTTAAATAAGATTTTTAATAATGTGTTTTGGATTACTTGCAAACTTTTTATTTTGTTCTCGTATATTATGCATATTAACTCACTCTTTTGCCCTGAATTTCCACAACTATCGCATATACTTCACTTTACCACACATCTTTTCTAACACTTACAAAAAAAATTATGAAAATCATTGCCGAATGAGTGTTAGTAGGAACTTCCTCGAATCTTTTCTTGTTCCAATCGTCCCTGTGGAGGAATGTACTTCCAGATTGAATTAATCTGAAAAAACCGTTTTTGTTAGTGTGCCTTTGGGTTCGATTCTCAGCTCCGGAGGTTGACAGTGTTATAGTAAATTGTTGGTTGTATGTCCATATCCACGTGTTATCCCCTTCTGCACAGCTTCTGCTTCAAGTTGTCTAATTTATGTGGTGTTTCTATGTTTTCTATTCTTTTATATTTTTCTATGACTATGACTAATAAGTAATAACTAAAATATATAGGTTTTTGACATTATCTAACTACGTTTAAGCATGTAATAACTCTATTTTATATCAAACTGCTTCTAAAATAATTATGGAATAACATTTACTAATTAAAATTTTTAAATGTAATCGAAAACTCCTATCTACACCCATTATGTACTTTTATCGTGAATAATTAAAATTTCGTCTAATGTATAATCAAGTACCCTTCTTGGGATTGGATAATTAACTGACAAGCTAATATAGGTTCCTGCGTGTTTAATTAATTAATTATTATATTAATTTTAGTTAATAACTTCTCGCACAAACTCAATCAAAACAGTAAAATTGAGATTTTGTAAAGGATCCGAAGATTGTATTAGTAATTTTCTTTCATAAAATTCAATCCGTAGTTGCTGAAAAGTGTTCTTTATAGGTTTGGGATTGCGTCTCGTAATAATTTCGTGTAATATGTAGATTATGCTGCTTAATATTACGATTAAAAGAGCTTTTAGTGAAACCGTCCATTCACCAAGAGTGATTTAAAAAAATGTACTCCTGCAGGTATTGTGACGTACTTCGTTGCTCTACGCAAGAGCAGCAGTGTCACATTGACGCCCAACACTACGGCGGTGCACACGGTACGGATATCTCGGGCGCCAGTTTCTGTTTAGAGTGCAGAAACACCACTTTACTCTATCGGCGGGACGATAGAGGCCGGGCAACTACAGTGAAGATACGGCTAAGCCAGGGGTCGAGAAAAAGGCAACTTACACACTACAGTTAATGAACAGACTCTTATTCAATATATTTACATTTATTCTACACACTAATTATTTACACTATATACATCTTCATATTTACAACTTATTCTACAAGCGGTCTTATACTACAAGCGGTCTTATTCTACAAGCGGTCTTATACTACAAGCGGTCTTATACTACAAGCGGTCTTATACTACAAGCGGCCTTATACTACAAGCGGTCTTATACTACAAGCGGTCTTATACTACAAACTTATACTACAACGGTTTAACTACGGGCGAGCGGGGGGCAGTAAGCGGGCGGTCAAGCGGTGCGATACGGTAATCCGGTGAAAGGAGCGGTGAAAGGAGCGGTGAAACGGTAAACGGCAATAAATTAATCGGTCATAAGCAGACGGATACCAGGAGGGGAAGCAAGCGCCAATACAAGCACACTAAGACTATCTATGGTGGTTATTTACTATACCTTTATTACCAAACCTTAATCAAACCTTGCTACCTACTTCCGGATCCTGGGCTGCTTCCTCTCTGGAGCGGTCGGGGTCGGCACGTCTGGTCGGTACGGGCGGCAGCAACTGACTGACTTAGATGCTAAGTTTACTTACTGTCCAAGTCGACGTGGTGCTTCGGGTGGCGGTCAGATGGAGACTAACTTGATTGTAAAAATCCTCATGCTACTAGACACTGCCAAACGCAGAAGTAGGATGAGATACGGTAGTCATGCGCGGTATATTACAAGTACGTCACCCGTTTATCGACTTAGAATAATTCCGCATGAAATTTAAATACCAATATATCCTTATACTCACGAGTTTACTTACTGTGCTGGCCGGCGTGGTTCCTCGGTGGGTAGCTGGACGGAAACTAATTTAATTGTTTTCAGTCTCGGGCTCCTTCATGGTAATGCGCGCTTCGCGTTTCGCGATTCGCGTACTGCCCACAACTTGGCATATTTGGAATGTTCATAAAAACATATCAATACTACCTATCGTTAATTAATAATTAAACTGTTATTATTTACAAGCGCAGTACTATAATGGATAAAATATTTTTCAAACAGACAAATAACACCTAGCTACCTAACTTAACTTAATAAAATAAAATCACTTCGTTACAGTATATTTGTTAGTTTGGACAATTTAGCAATTTTACGCTCAGTTAATATGTTATTGAAAACTCAAGTTAAGAAATAGTAAAGGGTTAATTATAAAATTTTAATTAATTGATAATATCTTAAAAATACTTCTTAAAATATTTTCTTAACCGCACCTCGAGTCACCGAGGTGAGACCGATGAAAATTCTAAGAATGTGGTTACGTAAAGAGAGACGAGGACCTACGGTTTGTATGTTCGAACCACATTTAGGGTATTGAAAATTTCCTCTCCCATCTTAGTCCGAAACAAATTACAAGTAAAATATCTAACTTGCTCTAGGATGGAATCGAACCATCGATTGTCAGTACCAAGTAGCTATCTAAATCTCAATCGGGAATTGAATTCAAGGCTAGAGTTTAATAAAAGCTCCAACCAATTCTCTATTCAATTGTTGCGAATACCGAAAACTATTTTATTTTAGCCGAAGCTGAGCTGTTGTAAAAAGATCATTCCCAAGGACTAGTCTTCCAATCCAATTATCTAATTTTCTTGAAGTTACTCTCCATTTTGATATTGACCTTCTACATGGAGAAATACTGGCGCACATTGAGTGCTGTTCGTTAGTTTTCATTCCAGTTTTGTCAATTATTTTTAGCAATGCTGCTTGATGATTAATTCGATTCTTAGCAGCTTCCTTATTTTCTTATGCGGTAATTTTTAATAACTAACTATTCATTGGTACACGATATATTTTATTGGATTTAAGTTCATTTTGTATTTACTTTTCTAAATATATGCAAATATGAAGCTTATTCATAATTAAAAAATTACTATTTCTATGAATTAATAATATGTTCGTTTGCCTGTAGTTTTTTAAATGGTAATTGATTGTTTCAATAAATTTTGTGAGTTGGTAATAAGGCAACTATTAAATAGCAAATTGTTTTTTTGCCTTTCCCTATCGCACGTCTCTGTTTGGGCTCAAGTGTTCCACCAACTTATTTAATTGATAATTAAACTTTTTCATGTAAAGAGTGTAGAAAAGTAGAGCGCATATGGTATCGATCACATCTAAATTGTCCATTAAAGGATTAATCCATCACACCCTGCATTTTTTAGGTCCTAAGCCAGTTTTACTGGTCGTATCTTCCACATTCATTGATCTGTTTAAGGACCGCAGACATTTCAGCCTAACAAGGTTTTATTTCTCGTTTTATAACACACAAGGGATGCAAAAAAGAGGCCTCATGAATTTGTACGCAGGATAAACTTTTTTTAGATTGTGATGGTTCTTGTGGCCTTGTTAAGTAAAACTCTTCAATTTTATGGACCGTATTAAATCTATTTGTGGATTGAGAACGCATGCATTTGAATATTTTATTTAAGTGGCAGGGTGATACACGTGAAATAAATATGTAATACTGAAAATAGTTTAACATCTTTTTATTGTAATCGTGTTTTAATATACAAGATAATAAAAATATGACTAAAATTCACACGATATTTCTTAAAATGAATTTCCAACATTTAAATTATTAGCGTAATTGAAAATAATATAACAATAATAATTATGTTGCTCATATATGCAAAAATCGAAAAATGAGGTAATAGAGGTAAGGGGAGCCCCAAGAGATACCTCTCCAATGGATTTTATATACTCTGAAACATTGTATCTTAAACAAGTTATTATCTCATTCATTTGTGTTTATGGACATATAATTGTCTGTCACTTTATATGTTAGATATGTCGTCAGAGAAATTTTGTATCAATTCTGGTATCTCACAAGAATATGTCTTATTGACCACTCTGTTTCACCTTCATATTAATAATTTAATCTCTGCTAAGTCTAATCAGGATCCCAGTTCAGTTAATGACAGTATTCTCTATGTCTATATTCCTTTTAACAATACAACACTTTAAGTGAACCTTACTATGCAAGATATTTAGATCAGCTTCATAAGTTTGGTGCTAATTTAAACTGTTAAGTATTTTTTACTTTAATTATAAAAGCTTTGGAGTAGCTACAGTAAAATAACTTTATTCTATTGCCGATGTCTCATTTCCTCTCACAAAATTCTACAAGTTTATAATTGAAAAGTTTGTAATTTCTTTTGTAGTAAAATTAACAATCATATACTAATTTTATTTTATCACTTCTCACGTCAAGATGGTATGCATTCGCGAAAAAATTGAATCAACAAACATGATTTTGAAAAAAAGAATCTATCTGTGTGTCTCTTATGCTGGCATCCACAGTTTTTAAGATCAAACTTAAATTTTTTTTTTCGCCGAATTCATGATTCTTTATCATACATAGTTCATCGAGACTCTTCTAAAAATCTTTAATTTTTGAATTTTTTTCGTGAATTACCTTTCTTATATGAGTGATGAAGCAATTAGTAAGAATTATTGGAACGGAGAACATTTTTCAAAGGAATTCTTGACTCTAAGATACCAGTATATTCTCAAAAATACGACCAAAATATAGCTACCCTTCCTATGGCAGACTATATCGTATCTGGAAGCTGTTTAATATCTATGTACTCGATATGAGACCAATACAGCGAAACTTTACTATGTGTGTGAAAGTTAGTTTAATACAGTCAAATATTACTTCACCTCTCACCAAATAAAGCTAAATTACGTCCTGGTTTACAGTGACACCCAAATATTCGGATCTTTTCTTAAACTATTACTAAGAATTTGGGACTTAGTCGAAAAACAAGTCAAACACAGTTACCTTTATTATGAGTTTATTTACCTATTTGGAAAAATAATGTGTAATAATTGTAAATTGTTTGTACCAGTATTTTCACAGATTTTCCTCATAGTTCCACAAAGGGCTAGACAGATTAGTATCTGATATTGCTTTTCATTCTGAAGCCAAAGGAAATTAATTTTAGTTTTCGGTTTAGCTTACGTTCGCAACTATAAAAATATGTAATCGTCTATACTATAATCTGTACCTACCTGAAGAAAAATAGAATTACAGTATTTCGATGATGCCGTAGTTGTGGTAGAAGGTATTTGTTTTTAAAGAGTAAAAGAAAATAGTGTGTAGCAAGAATAATGTTCTTTATCATGTTTCATATTCCATGATTTATGGTATACATAATAAAACCGAGAAATGTCCACTAAAGACATTTAGAAGCTATGGAAAAATTGAAGCATGTAGACTATTTGAAAAACATTGATACAGAATCATGATTCCGAACAATTTCGAGATAATACAAACTATGATTCTGGTGACGAAGTACATAATAATTCTGGCAACTTCAAGCATAACACTGGCCAACATTTAGTTTGAAAAAAAAACACCAGACTCTACCTAGGCACTCAGGGGTTTTTGTGGTCGCTGATTTCGATGTCGAGGTCGGTTAAGCTCTATCACGTCAGAATCAAGGTCAATGGAAAGTCAAACTAAGAAAAGGTGGTTGAAAAAATCTGAAAAAATTCATACATTGGTTTTTGGGGTCGCTGAGTCCGAATCCGGTATTCACTTACGCTTAGAAGGCATTCAGAGGTAATTTAAAGGTCATTCTGAAGTCATTTCAAGGTTAATTGGAGAAAAACAGGAGAAGCTGTCAAGAAATCTGAAAAAATTCATACATAGGTTTTTGGGGTCGCTGAGTCTGAATCCAGAGATGGTCCATTAAGGTCGCCCAGACGTCATTATAATGTCATTATGAGGATGAATTGATACACTTGAAAAATCTGAGGTTTTTCGAGATTCTAAGTCCAAATATCAGTTTTTTTAGATGACCTTTTTATGAGATCCGCACCTTCAAGTTACAATACACGACGGACTTTGATTTTAGCCTACATTCGTCCGCCAGCTTTTGCTGTACGTGAAAATTCTACGACTATCTCAATGCAAATATATTTAACTCAATGAATCACCTACTTATTTTTTTATGTGAAAGTTGACGAGCTTATATTCACCACAAAAATCCTGTGGAACGCAAAGAATGGCCTTTAGGTATTGTTGCAGAAGCAGAGCGAACATGAAAGTAGAGAGTACCTTGAGTATTTGATAGATGGCGCATGCCCACTGCAAGTGAGTTCGGGCAGAAGAGGGATATAAGCCCGTCACAAATCACGGGCTTTGGCTTCACTCACTTGGAGCTTAATCATGTCAGGATCAAAGTAATTCAATGGTTTTTTGAGTCAGGGTTTAAGTTTTGGAAATTTCAACACATGTCAACAGCAAATTAACGTGTGGTTGCACTCAGGGTACCTCCATGGGGTGACGGTGGGTAACGGAGTTGTCCCACTATCCGGTTAAGTCCCTGGATTACGGCATCCATGCCGTCATATAAACCACACGTAAAAGTGTGTAGGTGAAACAGGTGTGCAGGTAAAAAGGCAGACAGATAAACAGACAATAAGTAGGCAGGTGAGCATTCGTATAAATTTTTTTCCAATTTTTTTCACCTCCTATTCTTACTTTAACCTTCAAACGAACTTGAACATGAGGTGATAAAGGTCAACCGATATCGGATTCGGACTCAGCGACCCCAAAAACCTATGTATGAATTTTTTCAGATTTCTTGACAGCTTCTCCTCTGTTTTTCTCAAAATAACCTTGAGATGACCTCAGAATGACCTTGAAATGAGCTCTGAATGCCTTTTAAGGGTAATCAAACACCAGATTCGGACTCAGAGACCACAAAAACCTATGTACGATGTTTTCATATTTTTTTCAAACACCTTCTCTTAGTTTGACCTTCAAATGACCTTGAACCTGACGTGATAGAGTTTAACCGACCTCGGCATCGGAATCGGTGACCCCAAGAACCCCTGGGTACCTAGGTAGAGTCCGGTGTTCTTTTCAAACTAAATGTTGGCCAGTGATAATTAACTAGAATGCTGAAGCTGAATTATGTATAGAAAATATCATTAATTAATCTCGTAGATCACTTAAAAAAAGTTAAAATGAAAATTTATTTATCCTATCAGAGAGTTAGTAGGTACGTAAAATCTCAGTGAAGAAAAGTCAACATTAAGTTTATTATTTTAGATTTTCAGATATATTTTTTTTTAAACTGGCACTGGCAAATTACCATTGGTATATTTTTTATGCTGGGTTTTAATTCTTACTCACCTCTTTTTATTTACTACCTAACCTAAATTGAAATATGTTGCGATCAAATCAACTATGAAGTGATGATTGTTATGAGGTTTATTTTTTAATTGCAGTTCATATGTCGGAATTAATATTGTAATTTGCACTTTACCTACCGTGGGAACTCGATCCATCCAATATCCATTAATGGCATAAGTAAAGTCGTAAAATAGGTGCGCGCAAATAAGATATAAAATAGTTTTGGAAATAAATTTTATATATGTACCCAAAGATATATGTAGCCATTACTTTTCTCGGATATGTTGGATAACGGTGGCGCCTCTCCACATAGACGCACAGAAATGTAAATAAACGTCTAATTTTAAAATTAATAACATTTTGGCCAATTGCAAACAATAGATGTGTTTGTAGTAAGTTACAATTATAAGCACAACTGTTTCGATATTTGTAAAATTCATAGCGATTTTGAGAGATTTTGGAAACTATAAATTTTGAGAATTTGCAGATAAATTATAAATAATTTAATATTTTGAAAAATTTAAGAAACATGTTTGTACTTTTGCTCCTTGTGTATCTGAAAATACATATTTAAAATTTTATTTTATGATACGACCAATATGATATGGAGACGATGTAGATATGACAGTTCTGAAAATATTGTCCTCCAAAATTAAATGACTGTACTCAGGATTGACTAAATTTGCAAACGATCCTGTCGAAAACCATTAATAATGGATAAATATGGTGGCTTGCGGCTTAAGTAATAGTAATAACTGTCGCCAGAGTGTCAAAATTAGGATTCTACTAGCATTTGGAGGGTAGAACTGTCTATGCAAACCACCCTGAACACTAAACACTATCGACCATAGAGTCACTAACCGCTTGCAGTAGACACCAGTAACTGAAGATTGCTTTCATAACTACTGGCAGTAATTATTTTGATATTGCCTGCTTATAGATAATACCGTAGTAGTAGTCACAGAAACTTCGCTGTATCATAACCTCTTGCTTGGTTCCTAGGCTGCTTGCTTGTAGATAAAAACTAGTATATACATTCTTTAATAAAGTTGTAAATATATATTACTTCCTCACCCCTCAAAGTGAGGAAATTATGTATTCGTGAAAAAAATTTTAAAAATTTTTCTAGACGAATTATGACGATATACAAATTTTCAGTCAGAAAACATTTTCTGTCTGTGTGTCTGTGTGTGTGTGTGTCTGTGTGGTTCGCGATAGCAGCTATAGTTTTTGAGATAAAGCTTTCAACTTTGGTACACAAATTCTAGAGATCAAGGAGGAGATTGGGTTCGTTGATAAGCAAAATCTATCCTAATGTCTAAAAGAAATATTAGTGACATTCCACCAATGTGACTTTTTTGAAACGTCAAAATGTGACTTTCTTGAAACGTCAAAAATTACTTTTATTATAAACTCCACTACACGTCGAGTTTTACTATGGTGAGGAAGTTCTAATCCTCAAGTAATTGGCAGCGGTTTTTTTTCTGCTGTGAAATCAATCGTAAATAAATAGGATAAGTATAGTTTAAATTCTGATTTTTATTTAAAGACAAAAGTATAAGTAATAAATTTGTTGGTACAGCGAGAATCATTGTAAGGTGAGGTTGTCCATTGCTACGCAACCGACAACCACACACACCGACCGCCTGGCATTCCGTTTCTTCACTGAGTTACCCTAGCTTCTATCATACCGCTGATAGAATTGAGTGGTGTTACTACACTTTAAACAGGAATTGGCGGTCGAGACCGTTAGCGAAATAAAAAGTTTAAAAGTACCGCTACTGTACTGAAGGGTGCCAAAGTGACAACACACACACACACACACACAAAATAAGCATTTTGATGGTTAGTACGTCACAAGTTTCAGCGTTTTGGCAAATAGCCGGGAAAATAATTGTTTAAAAATATATATGTTATACTTATCTGTGATAAGATTTGTAAAAGTTAGAGAATAATATTTAGCCAAAATTTTTTAGCGTTATATTTCATTTCATTCCATATTTTAAACTTGTACCAAGAAGGGGATACCTAATTTGTTTTAAATTAATTAACTATGTACTTCAAGTAAACGGGTTACAACTCTTTTAATCTTTTTTATTTTTATTCCATCAATTAACATTTTAAAATTAGATAAATTTGTATATCCACTTTAGTATTACAAGCTGAGTTCTGGAAAATAGAGTTAAGCCTCTGCCACTGTTCATTTTAAAGTAGGGTAAGTTCGAGATAGGAATACTAAATATTTCACGGCTTCATGGACTTCCGAATTGCTATAGTTCATTTCCAACAGTGGTTATACTCGTATGTATCATTTATATACGAACCGAGAGATTTAGTCTATAATTTACATAAAAATTTCTGCCAAGCTCTCAGGTTTTCCAACCGAAATATTTCCTAATTTTTTTAAGTTTGAAAACGTTGAAATTAATAAATTTAATGATTCTGTGAAATAAAGCTGAAAATGCAAGCGCTTTGTTTATATTTCGGTTTTTAGAAAATCATAGTTAAATAAGAAATAAGTACACTTATGTAAGCAACCTTTATTACTCATAACAATAACTAGTTATACTATGAATTGTTGAAAATTTTTTTTGGGTAAGGGTCCTTACCCTTACCTAAAAAAAAATTTCCAATAGTTAATAAGTCGATCTGAAAACTTTTCTATACTATGAATATTTCATGAGGAGGCCTATACGAGGCGCCGTTTAAGGCATAATTATTGTTAGAAATAATTATGTCTTAAATAATATTTACTGAATATATTTTTCATCATTAAATATGTGTATTCTTTTAAATTATTTATGAAGATTTGCAAATATATATGTTCGTATAAAAATGTATATGACATTTTATGAAAAATATATATTTTATGCACAAAACAATAATATAAATGTCAACTTTTGCCATCATCTATTAAATTGCGCACTCAGTTCTATCTTTATGTAAAATGCCTGTATTAAACTGCAACTTAGGTATTTAACACCTATTTCTAAACGAGCTGTAAACATTATTCATAATTCTGTTATTCGCGAAAATCAAACAAATGAATAACTCGGTGATTTACCTAGGATACCAACAAAATTCATGCGTTGCGAAAACCTCGATTGGTCAAAGTTTGATATTTTTATCCACATATTTCCTGCCATCACTTTTACATATTTGTGAATTTTATAACTTCACCGACTTATTCATTTATTTAATTTTCGCGAATTGTGTTAAACAGTACAAGTGTCTACACCCTGGAAAGACACTTTCCAGCCAGCTCCACAATTTATGAGCAATAAATGAATTCTAACTTTAATGACATAAGACACTTCTGATAAGTACAATAATTTCCCTACTGAGTAAGTAAATTACTACTTTCCCCTTCTGCCATCATTGTGTTAAATGTTTGTTAGCTAATTTTTATAAAAATTACTAAAAACTAGCGTTAAAAAGTCATAGTAAACTTTAACGTTTAGTGACATTGACCTTTCCACACTCTCGTATTGAATTCAAGTGCGTTAACCCTCATTCATGTGCGATATTTGAACTGATTGCACCATCTAGTAGACGATGACAAAAGGTGAAATTAATATTTATTGTTTTGTGGATAAAATATATATATATTTTATAAGATTGTACATAATTTTATAGGAATATATATATATATATATATATATATATATATATATATATATATATATATATATATATATATATATATATATATATATATATATATATATATATATATATATATATATATATAATATATATATATATATATATATATATATATATATATATATATATATATATATATATATATATATATATATATATATATATATATATATATATATATATATATATATATATATATATATATATATATATATATATATATATATATATATATATATTTGCAAATCTTTATTAATATTTTAAATCAATACATACATTTAACGATGAAAAATATATATTTCAGTAAATATTATATATATATTTCTAACAATAATTATGTCTTAATCGGCGCCTCATAGGCCTAGCAGGTAGAGTTTCTTTATCTGAAGATGACAATAAATGTTCCGAAACGTAGCGAATCTTTGAAATAATAATTTCTTATTTTCTATTTTGAAGTAATTTAAGAGTCAAATCAATCATATTTCTAAAATATCCGTATCTGACTCTTAATTGTAAAAAATGGTTAAATATTTAAAAGACCGGCCTCTCTCCATTGATACTAAGAAGAAACCCTACAAAGAAAATCACGAGAATAAGAGAATAACACAACAAAAATGTATGAGTTATGTTATTTGTTTTGAGTCCTTCCTCTTTTATGCTCTATCATGTACACGTCACACCGTTGTGTGACGTGTACAGACGACGCATCTTTATGCGTAGTCTGTAAAATGTAAAAAAATTAACTAATCTATACCTTTATAATTCAGTTTTCTGCTAGGTCTTATAACTATGTTTCCACAACGTCAATAATAAACCCAAAACCTACACCAACGTTTATACTCATATATTGAAGTCGGCCAAACGTTGTTAGAACGCATCTATTTTACTTTAGTCACAAGCAACTAATAAGCGACGTTGTATAAATGGCCTGAGGTCATGCGTAACATCATGATGATTTTCTACACCTATTGAAACGTTAATTTCTGTGCAGATATGGGTGGAGGTCGAAAGCCTAGCCAAATCCTAAATCCGCCATTGATGTATTGTAATGACAAAACACAACTTAATTGAAAATTCAACTCTATTAAATTGAACCATATTGAAACAAAAACATTTGACCTTGAAAAAATAATATTACAGTTTGGTCGCTATTGTGAATAAACTCGAGATGTACAAAACTAATTATCATTGTCCTTGAAAACCTATTTGTGTGAGATGATTTCAATAAATCATATATGTCGATCTGTTGATAAACAGAATCACCAGATTATTGGAAATTTATTTAAATTGACAACGCTGTCTCCTTCAAAATAACTTTTGAAATACAAAGTTTCTTTGTAATTGGCAATATCAGTTTCATCAAATTTCAATATGAAGAGCTTTCAGAGGTTACCCTAAAAACGAAACACTCCTATCGAAATTTTGAAACTATTTTTCGTAAAACGTGAATATACGTAGAATACTGAGATAATTATTTTTGAGATTTTATTTATTATTTTCGTTTATAGTTTTGCACTGATAGCCAAATTGTATCTCTTCCAAGATTAATATGTATAATGTTTCTACTTTCTACATTAATATCTCATATATGTTGAAGAAAAAGACAAACAGCAAAATAAACCAACTAACCTTTACTATCAGTTTCCAAACCATTGCATCTTACGTTAAACAACCATCATAAGAAGACCATAAAAGCTTCAGTACCTTTACGAGTGTGTCACTATTATACGACTCGCGGACCTCGAAATCAATATGTATTCTCATGTTTATGGCCATCCAACTTGGTTACATTTTATATACTATCAATACTTTTTACTGCTTGCATTGGCGAGCATAAAAATGATGCCATCCAGGTATATCAAATTCAGTAACGGATGTGGATGGATACGTTTTTGACGTATTTATTACTTTTATGGCAACCTAGACGGGTATATTGAGGTAAATAAAATACTGTTTTTATGTACAAGGTGTATTACATTACCGATTCGTAAATGGTCGAATTTAGCGATATTACTTAAGAAATAAGGATGCCCTAGGAGCACGTAATATGTCTTATGATTAGAGTTGGCAAAATGGGCCGCAGGACATAGGCGTACGCTTCATAATAAATGTAATAAAAAAAATTAACTAGTAATAAAAGCAATAAACTGTTACAATTTATAATAATGTATGCACAACTTACCCTCTTAACTAGCTTGGTTATCACAAACTGGAAAAGATGTGTAAAAACTTTGAATCATTGTGTATGTTTCTATGGTTGTCTCCGAGAGTAATATTCGATGTGGTGAAAAAATATGCTTATATTTTGAGAACGACCGTTCGACATCTATTGATGTAATACAAGCATACTTAAAATAGTCTTTGAACTCACTTAACGGATCTGCAAATGCACCATCAATACCATCACAAATTTGTCTTAATCTGGTAAAACCGGTGTCTTGCTTTAACACACGTGCGAACTTTTCTCCAACGGGCTAATTTTTGCGTCACCTATAGAGTGTAGCAATCGATTTACTTCGTTCACTATTTGCAGTGACTCCGCTAACGACAACGCACTATTTTGTAAGTTTTGTATAACGTCATGTGATCCTTTATAGTTCTTGTGAATAGTTTTTAAAGCTGTTTCAACAGAAACATCCTCGAATTTTATCTGGCTTTCCTTAATAGCTGCAGCCTCGGCTGGATTGAATTGTAGTATTACAGCTTTTATTTGTTGTAAATATTCAGCATAATAAAAAGCTGCCTTCAATCATGTTCCTATGAAATGCGCAAAGATTCTAGATTTAAGAAACAGTTTTTTTATACTTGCTATTAATGCATCTACCTCTGGAAAACCTTGTCGAATAGTTTCTGTCACAAGGTGTAAAGCATGCATTTTACACGTAACATGTACCGCTATAACCGTGTTCTTGAAGAGAACGGCCTACCAAACACATTGTCGCGGCACCATCGGTCACAAACATCAACACTTGACTTTTTGGTAGGTCAAATTGTTTGGCCAGTACACTCAGTTTTTGCTAGCTAGTAACAGTGGAAATGTCGGTTTAAGAGGGTCCAGTATACGTACTATAACATTTAAAATATTTTTTTTTACAATCTCTCGCCTCGTCAACACATAACCACAGCAGCGTATTTTTTAGTACACATTTGATCTTATTTACAATGTCTTCGTTTACAGTTGGTGCATAGTTACGCAATGTTGTGCGACTTGGTAAAGTCACCTTGAGAATCTTGAGATTGTATTTATTCCAGAACTCCTGAAATGGCTCTTTATCGAGTATTTGTAGCGGAGCATCACAGACAATCAGCATTAAGAGTAAATCGAACGAAATCGAACATAAACTGTGTTGTCGAAGGCACGCCATTTTTTTTTAGTTTTATGTTGCACAAAATTTACGTGACGTTTAAAATCACGTTTGTCCCAGCACATCAGGTCTGTCTCGCACACCTTACAAATTATTACAGCACCATTGTAGAATAAATCCGGAATTCACTGATAAATTTATTCAATTTGTCAGCGTATGGCAATTTTTTACCATTGGACAGGTCTTACATACTTTATTATTAAATTAATATCAAGAATAAAATACAACAAATAAAATTATCAACAATACAACGGAGAGGAAAAAATTATATTTTACACACCACGAGGCTTAACAATAGACTAATATCAAATGCTAAAACAGTAAAAAAGTCTCGCTTACGTATTTGGGTATTTCTCTACCTGGTACCACGCATGACTTGCAGACCGATTTGCCAACTCTACTTATGATACACTGAAAGCAGGACCGTTTTAAAAAGCTGTCTGGCATCGATGAGGGATATAGTGTAACTCCCAAAGACTCTTTTAACATATTCATTAACAGTTATTTATGGTTGTCAGTGTACACTTGCATCATTAATATACCTTCTATAGTATCGCCTGCTAAATTTCTACGTCGTCGGGATGTAAACAGTAAGGTGTATTCTGAAAATGATCGTTCTATATCCAAAGATGTATTATTTGCATACGCATAATATCAGGTAACAACAAACATGACCTTCCTTTTTTTCTTTGTCGCATCCATCACACCACACTAAAAAACAAACAACAAATTAATAAATATATAAAGACGCACGAAAAGCACAGTAAAACTAATAAAAGTATCTATATCTTGGAATGTAGTAAACGCACAAAATAAAACCACAAAAAAAGCTACACTAACTGATAAAACGTACTTATTTTTGGGATTGCCTCTAAAACACTGATTGCTACAGGATAGAATCTCAGGTTAGCCACGCTTAGAGGCCACCGATAACTATGCCTAGCGATAAGCCAAGATAACTTACTGGTCACTGGAAACCTGTTTAAATGCGTACTTCTCGGCACATCTCGTACTTCTCGGCACATCTCGTACTTCTCGGCACATCTCGTACTTTCGCCCTCTGTCTCTATTCGCTAGACTGCATTAAAACAGGCCGGCTTTAAAATTATATAAGGCATACGACTTTTCATAAAACATCTATCTATATGAACATCTAATGTAGGTTTTAATAATTATTGAATGTGTTGGTCCTCATGATGTTTTCTGGAAAAACAAGTTTTTAATTCAGTTAATGAAAACGTTATATCCTACTAAACATGAACAAAAAACACTTTATTAGATACTACGTATCTTTCCAGTAAATATAAAAACATGCTTATAAGTTAAAAGTAAAAGTATGTGACTCGTAATAAATTTATATATTTAAATTTAACAAAATACCCTAAAAATGATAATGTTTATTTTGGAAATAATTACAAAGAAAGACTCATGAAACAATATAAAGCACTTGTTTATGAATTTGCAATAATTAATGAAATTAATTGCCTAAAAAAGCATGAATTTTATTTGTGTGGATATCTAGCACCCATTTATTTATTATTAATATATTTTTTTAATGATGAAAATTATTTATAATCGATAATATTGGAACGAATTGGGCATATTTTGAAGTAGGTGTAGCATGTTTAAGAGGCAGATTTATGGAGAGAACAATAGAAGTCCAAGAACTTGTTCCTGAGGTTCACCATACTTTACCGTGTCGAGATCATTTTAACTTCTGTGGAAACATAATTAGCTATATTTTCCTAAAAAGCTTTTCAGTAGTTTGTGAGACTTATTCTTATTAGCAGCCGCATTAAATTTATACAGAACACAGATTATAATGCTTTAGTGGGGTGTACAAATATAGCTATTGTTAATTCAATGGATAATAAAGTTTAGACGACGTATCACAAATGGCATCTTGCTTAGACGCCATCACAAGAACTGTACTGCACGTCAGATGATATATTTATTAAGAAAAATTTATGGTATTTTCAAAATTTTTTGACAAATATCGCGAAACTTGGAATGAGGATATCTGGTCTTCTGCATTTGCTAATAAACTCTTTGTTACCTTCTCTGAGAAGAGGCTTGAATGTCTTTTAAAAATCCTAAACAAGTTTCACATTGGTTATTCGGAAAATATTCCAAAATGTTAATATTACCAGAGATATTTTTTTATTGTTTTAGATTATATTTTATCATTTCCAAGAAGTTTATAATTTTTGAGACGTTTAATGGCGTCTGGTGTTTCAAGTTCTACGACTCCGGTAAGACATTAAGATCTCGTCTACACTAATGCTTATTCAGAGACAAATTGTTGACATTTTCAGCAAATTCCGAATTGATCTGTATTGTTCTATGTTATAATTAAAGACCATTTTTTTTTATTTACGGTTTTTGCGTTTTTCATAAATCAATTTCTGTGCTGCTTATAAGAAACAAGTTTTTATATTTCTACACTACTGAACCTCCGGTTATTAAATGAGTTAATTGGTTAAAACTTTAGTAAAATGTATTTAGTTTAATATTACTTAATCCTTCTTTGTAAAATTTAAATATGACAAATAATAAAATAGTTTACATATACAGTTTTTGTTCTGTCCTATTCGTTCATGACCTATTTAGTGAGAAGAATATCCATTGTTCGTGTTCAATCTTCTGTAGAAAATTTATTTAATTTCTTGATTAGTTCAATTCAAAGGTGCAACTAATTACTTAATGATTTTATTGGTAAGGAAGTAATACATGCAATACTTAACACCTTTGTTATTATTCCTTTTCTGTGAAAGTCCATATTTTATGTTTTTAATAAGTAATAAAAATTAGCAGACATTAATAGTTAATAACACTGACATAGTTTTCCACGAAACACCAAAACACTATATACTGCACTCGACGCGCGATTCGCCAACCAAGTTGGCATCATCTGGAGATGATTAAAACTAATAGTTAATGCTTAAAAAATGCTAATAGTTAATGCTAATAGTTAACGCTTAAAAGTTTTCAAATAATAACACGACAGTAAAGTTACAAATTTTTTAATGAAATGTGCAACACAAGGTTGTTTATTGTTAAATAACTTTTCCATTAGTCTATGATTTGTAGAATTATTCATACGTTTTTGTTTTTTTTTTTTAATTTTTAAGTCGTATGACTCTTTTTACTGAAATATGTAATTCTATTTTATGTTGGTAATGTGGCCGTGCCAGAGTAATTTTTAACTAACGAACATTGCATTTTAGCTGCATTGTCTACGACCGAGAGTAAAAAAAACTGCACTTAAAGAACATAGATTAATATTACTACTAAAGATAGAAAATATTGAAGAACCATCTATTTTTCGCAACAATCGTAAATTGTCAACATAAAGTGTAATTTGAGAGCTCTTTGTACATGTAAATTGGCAAAATAAGAAAGATGTTAATTTGTATTCAAGACAATTTAATTATTCGCTATTATAATTATTAAATATAAATTTAGGGTGGGTCAAAAAAACCGACTATTTTTTTTTACTTTATACTCTGAAAAATCGGTTGCTAGACACCTCTAGAAAATTTTCACCAAATATGAGCTCTTAATTTTGATAGAAAGGTTCTCCGCTTTACAGTTTTCCATTTTTTCCTCAGTATTAGAAACGAAAATTCATCTCTCTATCAACTGTTCGTAAAAAAATATCTCTCCACATATTCTTGTAGGAAATGGAACGCTCTACAAAAAAGGTCTCTTAGAATTTTTTTCGTAAACCTCATCGTTTAAAAGATATCAAAGGTTGAAGTTTGATTATTTTGAGACAAATTTCTGTTTTGCTTATGAATTTTATAATTCGTTAACAAAAAAATTTTTATGAAATGTGCAATTCACAGTTTTGTAGGAAATTAACTGCTCTACAAAAATGGTCTCTTATGATTTGTCGATTAAATTAAGCGTTTAAAAGATATTCATCGTCAAACTTCAATGCACGCCAATTTTAACAGTTTTTGATTAATAATTCGGAAAATTTCAATTCAGTGTATGAGTTTCAGGGAAATTTATACAAATTTGAGTTTCTATCGTAAAAGTAACCATTATAAAGAAGTTCTTTGTTCGAAAATTTATTTGAAACTTTTATTCTGATATTTTTATAAATTTTATATTTAATAATTTAAAATCCTGATCGTGTTATTTTTTTTTTTTTTAAAGTGTGTGTTCCAAACGTATTTCAAATTTCTTTTTCCACAAAATATACATAAAATTTTTCGTTCTAGGGGATTATTGTAGGGGTATTCATTTAACATCGATATATCGAATGTACTCGATGTTTGCCATACGATATATCGGATTGATTCGATGTTTTGACAAATAATTGTTTACAGTGGAAGTGTACGAATATTTTATAAATGTTTGAAATTTTATAACTCACTTAATAATTAAATAAAAAAACTTTTTAATAACCAATTGAACATTTTTTCTCTTTAACATTAATACTTTTCATTATAAATTTCTAACAAGAACGTTATTTTTTTACGATTTAATGAATCATTGACTCTCAGTCAGAAATAATGCACTAATTTGTTTTTAGATGTAACTAAACATGCTTACGACTAAAAAAAAAAACTAGAAAAATAGTTTAAAACATTTATCTGTTCATAGAAACTCAAATTTGTATAATTTTCCCTGAAACTCATACACTGAATTGAAATTTTCCGAATTATTAATCAAAAACTGTTGAAATTGGCGTGCATTGAAGTTTGACGATGAATATATTTTAAACGCTTAATTTAATCGACAAATCATAAGAGACCATTTTTGTAGAGCAGTTAATTTTCTACAAAACTGTGAATTGCGCATTTCATTAAAATTTTTTGTTAACGAGTTATAAAATTCATAAGCAAAACAGAAATTTGTCTTAAAATAATCAAACTTCAACCTTTGATATCTTTTAAACGGTGAGGTTTACGAAAAAATTCTAAGAGACCTTTTTTGTAGTGCGTTCAATTTCCTATAAGAATATGAGGAGAGATATTTTTTAACGAACAGTTGATAGAGAGATATGAATTTTCGTTTCTAATACTGAGGAAAAAATGGAAAACTGTAAAGCGGAGAACCTTTCTATCAAAATTAAGAGCTCATATTTGGAGAGAATTTTCTAGAGGTGTCTAGCAACCGATTTTTCAGAGTATAAAGTAAGAAAAAAAATAGTCGGTTTTTTTGACCCACCCTAACTGTAAATTTTACTTGCTTCAGTCGTGATGTGTACATTGGACAGATACAAAAACACATCAACGCCAGTATGAAGAAAGTCACGAACACAAATAGAAACAATATAAAATTAAATCTAGTTAGTCAGTGACACATATTAGAGTTTAGTTTTTTGAATCATTAGAACAATTAAGTTTTATTTCAGATAAAAAAAATACTTGTTTTTGGAGACTTTAATGTACCACTCTATGTTAACAATGAAAATAATGACAGGAAGACCAATATAATTACTAACTTTGCAACCTTCTTCGATATTCAACAACATAACAAAATACTCAGTAATTCAGGCCGTCTGCTCGGTCTAAAGTGTGAGATTCTACACGATAATGCGCCACTTGTAAAAGAGAATATTTTTCACCCAGCTCTTCTCGTCAAAACAAAGCTTCTCTTAAAATACACAAACTTTACATCTCCTAATAATCAGAAACCCTACAATTTTAGGAAAGCCAATTACCCAGCTCTATATAAAGCTATCTCTGAAACCGATTGGTATAATCTACAAATCTTTTCAGATATCAATTTAGCTCTTGAAGAATTCTACAACAGGCTTCATTACATCATAGATCAATACGTTCCTCAATACATAACTTATAAAAGGATTTATCCAAAATGGTATACCAGTGAAATAATCAATAATATCAAACAGAAAGACAAATATTTCAGAAGGCGGTGAGTGGAAGGAAATTTCTTCCACCACCAATGCCATCTGGGCCCAGGGCAGCGAAATTCTTGCTACCAACAAGTGCTGGTTGGACTTCCTTCATACTGATTGCCAGGCACACTTCTTCTGGCTCTTCAAGATGTCTGTGGCACAGAGCACCGAATGTGTGCAATTGCTGGAGTGTCGCTATTGAATGGACGCGTCGTTCGTAGATTCCCTTCTAGAAGGTTTCGACCTCTTCTACAGTCGGAGGATTATCTACAACACACTGCTGTGGCTCTTGAAAGAGGCGGAAAGGATTCGTAAGGAACAAATTGTTTTGTTTCATACTCCTCACCCGCCTCTTCAACGTTTTCTTTACAGCCATGAGCGCTCGGATCCTATCTAGACAGTGCTGCTTGATGGTAAACATCACTGTAAGAGTATGGTGTTGACGTCTTAATCCGGCTACTATGCGTCGGATTCTGGGAGTAAATGCTCTACCACTTGTCTTGTATTCCACCGTACTCCGAATCCGAGAAGCGTGTTATCTGGCCGACTGTAGCTTGCCGTCGATTTTTTGTATACGCCGCTTAGCTTTCTCGACTCCGTGATTAATTGATCTCTCAGGGGACACGAGTTGCTTCGCGGCGTTGTACACGGCACAGTTGATTTGCCAGATGTCTGCATCTTTCGGAAATTCCACATCGATGACCGCGTCCATTCTAACCAGGTTTTGTGGCTTTAGGTTAGCCCTGGTGTTAAGGCTAACCCTCGTCCTTAAGTCTACTTCGGTGAACTCTAAAGGATGTTCCCCATCAGATGCTAATTGCTGCGGTAGGACTGCGACTGGCAGTTCTTCCAGCTGACGGGGTACCCTTACGTAACCTGTCCTGAGCAGAAAGGATACTTGATCTCAGATGTTGCTGAGAGAAGGAGCGGTGTTCTGGGTGCATGATACTCCAGGCATCATGTAACCGCGCAATGTATCCCCTGCGCTTAGGTACGCTGTTCTCGTAGCAGGTTAGCAAGTCATCCCTTAGTTCCCTCGTCCACTTAAAGCGTCCGTGCACATTGCCTAGTTCGTCTACATTGAGACCATCCGGTGAGGCTCCTCTCACTTGTCTCTGACTCCCATCCGATTGGGGTTGGTCGTGAGGAGCCCTTCTTCTGAAGTTATATGGAGCCAGAAATGAAAGGGGTACTGGGCGGTTAACTTTGGTACTCCTCGGCCGACATTTGAGAGTCAGAGTTGTCCCTGCCTATCCAGGGTGCACCGCGTGGAGGTTGTCGGTCCTTTTTTTTTTTTTTTTTTTTTTTTCGGTTTCCCGATGCCGGTCAGTCCTCCCGTGGCCTCCGACTCCTCACGGGAGTCGCGCCGGCGCATCAACTACAGCCACTCCCCACATCCCGCAGGGTTAGTGACTGTAGATACCAGAATCGTGTGCCCTAAGCAGACGGAGAGAACCCAGAATGACCGCCTTCTGCATTTGACCTGCCAGCCACTCGGCTGGTTTTCGGCAGGCCGGTATGATCTTCAGTTCCGAGAGCAGCGTAGGCTTTATCCCTCCGAGTACACCGATAATAAGGACGACCACTTTGACCGAGTAGCCTGGGTACAGCACTTGGAGCTCGTACCGGAGATCGCGATATTTGGTCCGTTTCTCCTCCTCCTTCAAGGTGATGTTTTTCTCCGCAGGTGCCGAGAATTCGATGACATACATCACCTTGAGTTGATGGTCGAGGAGGACTCTGTCAGGCTTGTTGGCTTGGATTAGCCTGACAGTCGGGAACGAGTAATTCCAGTAAATCCGGCATTTCTCGTTCTCGACAACGGACTCAATATCTCCGGGGACGTAAGGCAGCACTGGTGTCTGGTCTACCCCGTACGAGTGCCTTAGATGGTAGTATAGCACTCGTAAGGCCGCGTTATGTCGGTGGATGTAGGCCGAAATCGCATATATGGGGCATGCAGAAAGTAAATGCATGAGCGATTCCGGCGCCTGATGGCAGGTCCTGCAGTTGATATCAGGAACCTCTACACGCCACACGCGGCTACGGTAGACCAAGGTGTTGATAACACCATCTTGGCAGGCCATAATGAATCCCTCGGTCTCCGACTTAAGCCCTGCTGACCTTAGAAAGGCGAAGGTCAGCCTGGTCGATAAACCCAGTGTTTCGATGTTCTTATAGAAGACACCATGCTGGGGTTTATCGACGTGCTGCCGAAACAGATTTTCCTGTTCGGCAGCTCTAATTCGGGCTTTCAGACGATTTGGCTGAAGTTCGGTGACTGACTCAACATCAGCACCTCGCCGGCCTCCTCGCCTGATGTCAAATGCGAGACCGAGTTCATCTGCGGCTCTTTTTGCTGCCTTGAACAATCCTGCTCCCACTCCTACAGTTTCGTGATGTTTTACGAACCGCAAGAGGGGGATCTGAGCTCCTGAGTATGTTACATGCCATACTCAGTACTGCTCTGCCATGCGTACACTCCAGGCTCAAGAGTCCTCGGCCCCCCCGTTGACGTGGGAGGTACACACGAGGAACGGACGATCTAGGATGAATACTTCTGTGAATATTCATCATCTTGCGGGTATCTCTGTCTAATTGACGCAGCTCATCTACCCTCCACTTTACTACTCCGAAGGAGTAGAGCAGAATCGGAACGGCAAGCATATTAGTTGCAGACACCTTGTTCTTCCCCGAAAGTTCGGAAGACCAAATCTTTCGGAGGCGGTGTCTGTACTTGCCGCGGAGAGAATCTTTTATTTGTGATACATCCTGGATGTGCCTTTGTTGCACACCCAGATATGTATAGGTCTCTCCGGCATCCAGATGTCTTAGGATGCTTCCGTCTGCGAGCTGCGCATCTTCAGGAAATTCCCCGCATCGTCCTCTCTTGAGGTGGACGACTGCACATTTGTCCAACCCGAACTCCATACCAATTGTCCGCGTATATTCTTCGACCACCCTAAGAGCGTTTTGTAGTTCGCGCTCTCCGGAGGCATAAAGTTTAAGGTCATCCATATAAAATAGATGGGTGACCTTATGCCTCCGGTCGCTGGGTGGCCCACATTGATATCCGCGGGTTTGGCGGAGCCCAACAGACAACGGCAGCAGTGAGATGCAGAAGAGGAGAGGACTCAGGGAGTCACCCTGGAAAACTCCTCTCCCTAAATGCCACCTGCCCTGTCGTGACCCGCTGTGCACCTGATGTTATGGTGAAGCGGGTCTTCCAGACCGGCAGCAGCTGTTCTATGCATCTCACTAGTGGTGCTGGTACCGCAAGACATTCGAGCAAGTACAACAATAGCTCATGCGATGTTGTATCAAATGCCTTGCGGTAATCAATCCAGGCCATCGATAGATTCCGCTTGTATTGCACAGAATCCTGTGTAATACAGCGGTCTATCAGCAGGCTGTCCTTGCAACCTGCCATGCCCTTCTTGGCACCACGCTGTTCGTGTATCTGCTGGAAGACCGGATCAACAGACCTCAGCGTCCTAGCATACAAGATACGTGTAAATATCTTGTAGCAGGAGTTAAGGCAAGTGATCGGCCTATAATTCCTCGGGTCGGAAAGATCCCCCTTTTTGGGGATTAGCACAGTACGTCCATCGACGAACCAGTCCGGAATCTGCTGCCCCTCGTTCAACCATGAGTTGAAAACTCGCGCCAGACGGCGGTGAGTAGAAGGAAATTTCTTCCACCACCAGTTGTTAATGCCGTCTGGGCCCGGGGCAGCGAAGTTCTTGGTACCAACAAGTGCTTGTTGGACTTCCTCCGTACTGATTGCCGGGCACACTTCTTCTGGCTCTTCAAGATGTCTGTGGCACAGAGCCTCGAAGTGTGCAATTGATGGAGTGTCGCTATTGAATGGACGCGTCGTTCGTAGATTCCCTTCTAGAAGGTTTCGACATCTTCTACAGTCGGCGGATTATCTACAACACGCTGTGGCTCTTGAAATAGGCGGGAAGGATTCGTACGGAACAAATTGTTTTGTTCCATACTCCTCACCCGCCTCTTCAATGTTTTCTTTATCGCCATGAGCGCTCGGATCCTATCTAGACAGTGCTGCTTGATGGTAAGCATCACTGTCAGATTTAGAGTATGGTGTTGACGTCTTAATCCGGCAGCTATGCGCCGGATCCTGGGAGTAAAAACTCTACCAGTCGTCTTATATTCCACCACACTCTGGATCCGAGAAGCGTGTTGTCTGGCCGACTGTATCTTGCCTTCGATTTTTTGTACACGCCGCTTGGCTTTCTCGACCCCGTGATTGGTTGACCTCTCACGGGGGACGAGTTGCTTCGCGGCGTTATACACGGCACAGTTGATTTGCCAGATGTCTACATCTTCCGGAATTTCCTCATCGATGACCGCGTCCATTCTAGCCAGGTCTTGTGGCTTTAGGTTAGCCCTGGTGTTAAGGCTAACCCTCGTCCTTAAGTCTACACCGGTGAACTCTAAAGGATGTTCCCCATCAGCTGGTAATTGCCGCGGTGGGACTGCGGCTGGCAGTTCTTCTAGCTGACGGGGTGCCCTTACGTAACCTGTCCTGAGCAGAAAGGATACTTGATCTCTCAGATGTTGTTGAGAGAAGGCGCGATGCTCTGGATGCATTTCGCACGAAAGTGCATGCAATCGCGCCATGTATCTTCTTCGCTCAGGTTCGCTACTCTCACGGCAGGTCAGCAAGTCATCCCGAAGTTCCCTCGTCCACTTAAAGCGTCCTTGTCCGTTGCGGTTGTTATCATTGAGACGGTCCTTTATTATTATTATTATTATTATTATTATTATTATTATAGAGGAACTGGTACAAATATGGGCTACCATTTTATTTTTGAACTCTGAACCTCGTATTTTTTGTTCAAACTTTGCAAAAAATCGGGCAACTAACATTTCATTTATTCTGTAACATGACGCTAAAGCGATTGTTCGAATATTAAAAAAATATCCTTTTTAACAGCTAATAATTTAAACAATGCACTTTTATTAGTTTCGCCAACTATTCTACAAATATGGGCTGATATATAATTTGACCTGAACTGCATAAATTGAAGGCACCATAAGAGTAAAACTCAAAAATTGGTTAATATAATGCTAAAAAAGTTTATTTGAAATAAATTCTTTAAAACTGACAAAAAAATAAGTATTAAATTCTTTATCATAAACCCAGCAACACAAATCGCAAACTTAGAAAATAGAAAATAAACCGAAAAAACTGTATCTAAATTTTATTTTAAAATCTATGCCAGAATTAGGAAAAAAAATCTCATTAGAACAGCCTACATGAGACCACAATCCGCACATAAGGCACTGAATCCATTGTCCTCCCCTGGCCCATATTTATAGCTCTAAACTAGCTCATATTGGAAAATAACCTATAAATATGGAAATATAAATTTATCTTCAATCAAGAAATAATAAAATTAATTATTGAACACGAAGTCTTTCCATTTTCACTTCAAACTACCATGAAAGGCTTCTATCTATCTTTAATTTTGGTTATAATCTGATGTAACTAGTTACCTGAAAAACTGTATCTGCGCCGGAAACTTCTATGATCACTAATATTTTTAGAAATGCAGCAGTGGCGATAACCATACATGCATATGTTTTAAATTAAACTAGTACTATACTCTGTTCACTGAAACTTTGCAGCGTTAACCATAATAGAAAACAAAATACGTGCTGATTCTTGCTGCAGACGGCAGCCAGATGTCCACAAGTGCAAAGTTCCTATAACAATTCATTTTCGTGTTTATTTTATTTCATAAGCATCAGTCGTAGTAGGATGTTTCACTCACTGAAGTCCAACACAACACTGCGAAGTTTAAATGAATAGGGTTTAGGTAGAACATGCAGCCATTTAATAGGTGGCGACTCGTACAAATGAAATACCGCGAGTGCCCATAATAAATGCCTAGTCCATATTTGTACCAGCTCCTCTATTATTTATGACATGAGTAATCTTTAATATGTAATCAAACTACACTCATCGGCAAAAAAAGTCGGCCACCTAAAATATTGTTAATATTTGGTGTTCAAGAACTTCTGTAATTTTTCACTGATTTTGATTATTTTTTCGGCATATTTTAAAAAATTCATCCAAATTGTCACATGTACTTCCAATTTTGGGAAAATAAATGGTTACAGCCTATTATACCGGGAGTATCAAAATGATGTTTTGTGATCTAGGTTCGAAACACCCTGTGGAATAATTAGGGAACTTGGTCAGGTTCTCTTATACTCTGTTAAAAAGCCCCATCTATTCTCAACATGTTTTTTTATTCATCCCAATATCTGAACTTTTGTAAAACGTATACACAGTTTCAAGTGAAGCTCTGCAAATTATTATTCCAAATACACGATTTATAAGTATTCCGTCCTTGCTTATCGAAAAATATCGAAGTTGGCGTGTCTGATATTTGTCGGAAGTCACTTCACAATAATTGTCAAACAATTTTTAATCTGTCAACATGGTACTAAGTATTGAGGACGTGTGTAAAGTTGTCGCCCTAATTGAAGATGGTAAGAGTCAGCGTTATGTATCTAATGCGTCGGGAATACCCCGATCAACCATCCAAGATGTTTGGAATCGTTATCTGTAGACAGGCAACTATACTAGGTGACCCAGATCAGGTAGAAGGGAGCAACAACAGCAGTTGATGACAGTTTTATCGTCCTAAATACGTTAAGAAATCGCAGATCTACTGTTCCTTCTCTTCAACATTGCTTAGAAATGTTGCGTAGAGTTATTATAAGTGAAAAAATGGTCAGAATAAGATTTGCAGAATGCGGAGTTTATTGACGGAGACCGGCGACAAGACCGTTACTGCCACGACATCGACAAGGCCGGCTTAAATTTTCTCGAGCAGATGTCAACTGAAATCTGCAACAGTGGGAGTAATGTTTTATTCACTGATGAGTCCAGGATTTGCCTGCGGTCACCTGATGGTTGTGAATGGGTGTACAGATGATGAAATGAAAGATTTGCAGACTGCACTATTTCCGAACGAGTCTCATACCTAGGTGGTTATTATGGTGTGGGACGGTATTTCAGCAGAAGCATGAACTGAACTTTTTTTGTTGACAACGGAGCTCAAAATGCTCACCGTTACGTGCAGAATATCCCTCAAGAAGCTGTAGTTGTATATGCTCCTTTTATTGGAGATGAATTCATTAATTTTAATGCACGACAAAGCAAGGCCGCATGTAGCTAATACTGTGCACCAGGATTTGGACAGGGTTGGTATTCAACAATTAGAATGGCCTGCATGTAGTCCTAATCTCAACCCCATCGAACATCTTTGGGATCAACTTAAAAGAAGTATTCTTCGTCGTCCTGTACTACCAGAAATTTTGACAGAGCTGTGTTTTTCGTTTCAGGCTGATTATGTTGAAATTCCTCAGGATTCAATTATAAACCTGATACATTCGATGCCATGTCGACTGCGTGCTGTTATTTCAGCAAGAGGTGGACATACATCAGCATATATGCACTATTGTTCAAATTCATTGTTAAGTCTCCGTTACTAAAATTTAATTTTTATCCATCGATTTATGTCATTGAAATTGCGGTTTAACTTATAACTGTGTATGTTCTACAAAAAATATTGGGATGAATAAAAAAAAACAATGTTGAGAATAGATGGGGTTTTGTAACAGAGTGCAAGAGAATCTGACCAAGTTCCCTATTTATCCACAGGGTGTTTCGACCTTAGATCACCAAAACATTAAACCAGTTCAACGAGAATTAATAATTCGGAATCTTCATATCAAATTCAAAGTAAATTTTTGTGTAAATATTTTTAGTTCATATCACGGAAATATGAGGATAATTTAGTCCGATTCCGATGAATTTAAATAATCAAATATGTTATTTAAAAAAAAGTACATCTTAAAACTGGGATGTTAGTAATTGGTATTTTGTTATTTGCAAATAAAATATGTACATGCTGGATACCTACATTTATTTTCAGAATTTAAACCATAATAAACCAGAATTCCCAACTGGCACTGATATTTCAATCAAATAGTGAATGGGCGAAATATTTCAGTAAACTCTTTGATGCTAATTGTGGCTTAATGGTCAATGAAACTATTTCAACTACGTTTATCCCGAATATTTGAAAAATCCTGGAATTGCTGCAATTAACATATTTTAGATCATTTGGAAGTACAACTAGCAATTTAAATTGCCTAGTAAAAATTAAAAATATCTTTAATTCTGGGTAATATAGGGAACAGGAGTAATATTTTAAAATACCAGTAGAATGAAAAATATGGCTCTGAATAATTTAAATAAATTCAGTGTTGTTTAGTAAAATTTTAAATAAAGGGATTTTTCACAACATTTTTTATGTATTGAAAAGTGAAAAGACTCGATTATTAATAGGTTAGAGATATTGATAAATGAAAAATGTCTAAACCTATATATTTTGTGACATAATTATGTTAGACTAACTATAGACATTAATTGCTATAATACTATATTAGCTGATCAGTTTGAGGTTTGTATGTAACTGCTACCAAGGATAAAAGCGATCAGAACTGATGTACTCATTCTCAAAAATAGGTCCTCGTCTCTTCACAGCTTAAGGACAATTATGCTCAACTAAATTAGAGTAGTCAATACATTTTGCATACTTATTTATCGCAACTAATATTGAAAGTAGCAAGTATCATTTTGGCTAGTGAAGTTCTAATCCTAAATCATGTTTCGAAACCGACAGGTTTTGCAAATAGTTGAAAATTTTGTAAAAAATTTGCTGGCCCTAGTGACCTAAAAGCACACTAGTTTACTTCATTAATTTACTTTAAAAACAAATTAAGTTCCTCTTCTTGGTAAAAGTTAAAATATAGAGTGGAATGAAAAAATAATATTAACTGAAAAAATTTTTTGTTAATTATTATTTACTAACTTTTACAAATCTTATCACAGATAAGTATAACATATATCCTTTTAAACAATTATTTTCCCGGCTATTGGCCAAAACGCTGAAACTTGGATTACAAAAAAGATAATATGCACATTATGTTCAATACAATTGACTCAATAATGTTATTTTTAATTTCAACCATTCTGTCCAGTAAAACCAAAAATAAATAAAACACAAGGTACTTACCAGTTAACACTCACTTTAAAAAACTTTAAAATATCTATCGACACGTGTTTCTGCTTGCCTAGCATCATCAGGGTAGCTAGGACATTTAAAGAATCCACAGTAAGGAAACTTGTAAACCCCAGTGTAATAAGCATTAATGGCTTCAGAGAACAGACTAATTGAAATTATATAGTGGAAATACCCCTTCGGGGCAATAAAATAATTTAAAAACAAATTAAGTTCCTCTTCTTGGTAAAAGTTAAAATATAGAGTAGAATGAAAAAAATAATATTAACTGAAAAAATTTTTTGTTAATTATTATTTACTAACTTTTACAAATCTTATCACAGATAAGTATAACATATATCCTTTTAAACAATTATTTTCTCGGCTATTGGCCAAAACGCTGAAACTTGGATTACAAAAAAGATAAGATGCACATAATTAAAAATAACATTATTGAGTCAATTGTATTGAACATAATGTGCATATTATCTTTTTTGTAATCCAAGTTTCAGCGTTTTGGCCAATAGCCGGGAAAATAATTGTTTAAAAGGATATATGTTATACTTATCTGTGATAAGATTTGTAAAAGTTAGTAAATAATAATTAACAAAAAATTTTTTCAGTTAATATTATTTTTTTCATTCCACTCTATATTTTAACTTTTACCAAGAAGAGGAACTTAATTTGTTTTTAAATTATTTTATTGCCCCGAAGGGGTATTTCCACTATATAATTTCAATTAGTCTGTTCTCTGAAGCCATTAATGCTTATTACACTGGGGTTTACAAGTTTTCTTACTGTGGATTCTTTAAATGTCCTAGCTACCCTGATGACGCTAGGCAAGCAGAAACACGTGTCGGTAGATATTTTAAAGTTTTTTAAAGTGAGTGTTAACTGGTAAGTACCTTGTGTTTTATTTATTTTTGGTTTTACTGGACAGAATGGTTGAAATTAAAAATAACATTATTGAGTCAATTGTATTGAACATAATGTGCATATTATCTTTTTTTGTAATCCAAGTTTCAGCGTTTTGGCCAATAGCCGGGAAAATAATTGTTTAAAAGGATATATGTTATACTTATCTGTGATAAGATTTGTAAAAGTTAGTAAATAATAATTAACAAAAAATTTTTTCAGTTAATATTATTTTTTTCATTCCACTCATTAATTTACCTTTATCTCAAGTCTCTTTTCCAGACGTTTTAAAAGTTGATTCCATCAATGCCGTTTTATCGTTGCACCAATATAAAATTACCGCTAAGAATTTAGATCTATCTGCTCATCGATGTTAAACACTGATTCGCAGTTTTGAGTTAATAATTTTAAGATCTTTTATTAGACGTTTGGATAAAGAAAATGGCATTTTCATTATCTAAGATGTTAACAAAATACGAACATGTCTTGTGATGATATACGGTCGAACAGAAATTGAATTTCTAAGAACATTTACAAAAATAGATTTGCTGTATTTAATTTGACGCTAATATTTATTGATATTGTGGCAGTGTAAACAGTAGTGATGACAGGAATCATCGACACATCGCATGTCTACTTTTTACGATACCTGGCGAAAACTGCATGTGACCATTTTCAATAAGCATTTATCAGGGTGCCCTGGTCAACATTGCGAAATCTTGCAACCTAACAAAACGAATAATAACAGATTATTCTTTTAAAACACCTTACACCTTTTTCCTAAATATGGTAATTCTGACAATTCCCTTTAAAAAAATGTTGAGTTTGTGTAACTCTAGGATCAATTTTTTTTGCATACAGTTTTATATGAAGTTACTGAACAGTTACTGAGAAAATTATAGTGACTATTTCCCTCACATTATAAGAACCAATGAAATAGCAATATTTTTAAAATTTGGACCAATAAGAACAAACTTTCAGCTAAAATTGCATTCCAAGTGGAAATTTTACATAAAATTACAGCGAAAATTGCACTGGGCTTGACATCTTAAAACGTCAGGTGAATCAATATAAAAATCAAAGATTTTTCTTTCTTTTTTATTTTCCTGTGAAGATAGCTTATAGAAGCAAAAGGAACATAATTAATTACCTACTTTTTAAATATTTTGGGTTTTTCTACAAAATATAATAATTTTAAAATTCGATTTTTAAATAAATCCGCTTAAAAATTATGACACGGGAATAAAAGTATACCCAGCCATGATTGTAATAATTTGACTTGTTAATTCAGTTACTAATAAAAAATATTTCTTATTCTATGTTTTGTTTTGGAAAGTCTAATAAATATATTTTTTGCATTAAAAATAATCTGAAAATTCAGCATCAAAGCGTGTTGCCTTTAAGAAACCGCATTCGTTCATTTTGAGGTGATTTGACTGAAAAGTCTCCTCACTTGGTTTCTGGCACTTGCCAAATCACATCAAAATAAACTCAAGCAGTTTCTAGGCAATGTTTTCATGCGCTGAATTTTCGATAATTTTTAATGCACTTAATATATTACTACAACAAATTTCTTTTTCTTTTAAAATTTTTAACATTAGTTTTTGTCAAAAACTATAACTAATATATCTTTTTTTGCTTGCATTTCCTGTTCTTTATTTTTGCTATTACAAAATTATTCATTTCGAATATTTTTCATTTTGTGAAGTCACATTTTATTATGTTTTGCATTCTCTGTACATCTCACCTAAAATGCTGATGCTAAAAGTAATTTATCTTCAAGCATCAACTTTTATCAAAAATAAATTTTTCTGAGAAATCAGTAATAAAGTATTTTCCCATATATATCCAACGTTATGGGGGAAACAAAGTAAAAAGAACAGTTAATTGATTGTGAATATTATTAGATTTATTAACTATCACAAAATATGATGATTCGCTATTCACATTTGAAACAGTATCTGAAAATGTTGTTTATGAATTTCTGCTGGAAATAAAATCTAAAGCTACAGGTGCAGATATGATTAATATCGACATGTTACTTCTTTGTTGTCCACATCTTTTGCCGTATATCACCGATATTATAAATGTATGTCTTAATAAAAACGTTTTCCCTGATGCTTGGAAAGTATCTAAAGTAATACCTATACCTAAATGTCATAATCCAAATGGTTTTAATGAACTCCGTCCTATAAGTTTGCTTTCTGTTTTTTCCAAAATTATTGAAAAAATTATGAACTTGCAAATACGGAATCACCTTAACAAACATAGCATTTTACCTATAAACCAGTCAGGATTCAGGAGTGGATATAGTTGCACCTCGGCTCTATTAGAAATAACTGATGACATCATAACTGCAACAGATCAAGGGAAAACAACTGCGTTGGTCCTTATCGATTACTCCAAAGCATTTGATACAATTAATCATCAGTTATTGTACTCAATTCTCCATTTTATAGGCTTTTCTCAAAACTCAGTAACTTTGATAAAAAATTACCTTTCAAACCGAGTACAATTTGTAGAAACCACGAAAGGTAAGTCCAATTATGGTAATATATCTTGTGGAGTCCCACAAGGATCTATTTTAGGGCCCTTGCTGTTTTGTATTTACACCTGCAATATAAACAATGTTCTACAAAATTGTACAGCACACATGTACGCTGATGACACTCAGATCTATTATTCATTTAATCACACGGATATAGATAATGCCAAACCTGAAATAAGTAATGATTTATATAGATTAGCAGTGGCGTCCCAGCTTTACAATTTGCAAATAAACCCAATCAAATCAAATGTGTTAGTTTTTGGTAAAAATCGAGATTCGGTGGAAGCAGATCTTAGAATTTCAATAAACAATAATATATTAATACCTACTAATGCAGCAAAAAAATCTAGGTGTGAAATTCGAGGCAAATCTGAGTTTTAAAAAACAAATTTCAAAATGTATACAAAGAGCCTATTTAAATTTAAAAATGTTATACCCACATCGTCACTTGCTTTCTAAATCATTGAAAATTAAATTAACTAACACTTTAGTGTTATCACATTTTAATTATTGCGACGTTTTATATGGCCCTTGTCTACATAAAATGAATATGGATAGAGCAGAAAAAGTACAGAAATCGTGTCTCAGGTTTATTTATGGTATCAGTAAACATGAAAGAATATCTCACAAATTAAAAGAGAGAAACTGGCTAACCATGGCTGGTAGAAGAAAACTTCATTCTCTAGCACTTTTTCATAAAATTATTCATAACAGAAGTCTATATAGCAAAATAAGATTTCGCTCGGATATACATACCTTAAATTTAAGATATAAAGGATTACTCTCGCCACCTCCCTACAAAACTGCTATTTACCAGCGGTCTTTCTTATTCAACATTTACAAATTATATAATTCACTACCCTCTGTCTACAAACAGTTACCAATTGCGAAATTTAAAACTCATGTAAAAAAGTATCTTATGACACAGTAATAACTGCATTTATAATACTTAGGTAGATACCTATATTTTAATATTTGTCCGTCACATACTATTTTTTTATTCTTCTTTTTCTTTAATTTATTGTTTTTTTAATTTATTGTTTTTTAATTTATTGTTTTTTTTTTCATATATACATGTATTATTATACTTAATGTCGAGGCTAGAACTAAGATCAGCAGTCTTTCTCTGAGGGACATGTTGTTTATAGTCTCTTTTGCAGATTATATATTAATGATTTTTTGTTTTATCTTTTTTTTTTTAATTGTTTTTCTATTTTTAGTTTTTAGTTGTAAAATATGTAACATTTTATACGAATAGTCTGCAAATAAATATATATATATATATATATATAAATATATATATATATATATATATATATATATATATATATATATATATATATATATATATATATATATAAAAAAAAAAATAAAAAAAAAAATATATATATATATATATATATATATATATATATATATATATATATATATATATATATATATATATATATATATGTTGTTTTTCAGGTTTTCGCGGGTGGTGAATGTTAAATCCGTTTTCCGGGTATACTCCCGCGTAGGTGATAGGCCCCGAGAGGGACCGTGGTTGTCTGAACGACGTTTCGGCAGAATCTCATCTGCCATCTTCAGGTTCTAACAGATAACTGCTTACTGCGGCTTCAGTTCGAGTTACCAGAAGCCGCAGTAAGCAGTTATCTGTTAGAACCTGAAGATGGCAGATGAGATTCTGCCGAACCGCTCGTTCAGACAACCACGGTCCCTCGGGGGGCCTATCACCTACGCGGGAGTATACCCGGAAATATATATATATATATATATATATATATATATATATATATATATATATATATATATATATATATATATATATATATATATATATATATATATATATATATATATATATATATATATATATATATATATATATGCCGTATATATATATTTTTTTTTTTTCGGTTTCCCGATGCCGGTCAGTCCTCCCGTGGCCTCCGACGCCTCACGGGAGTCGCGCCGGCGCATCAACTACAGCCACTCCCCCGCATCCCGCAGGTTTAGTGACTGTAGATACCAGAATCGTGTGCCCTAAGCAGACGGAGAGAACCCAGAATGACCGCCTTCTGCATTTGGCCTGCCAGCCACTCGGCTGGTTTTTGGCAGGCTGGTATGATCTTCAGTTCCGAGAGCAGCGTAGGCTTTATCCCTCCGAGTACACCGATTATAAGGACGACCATTTTGACCGAGTAGCCTGGGTACAGCACTTGGAGCTCGTACCGGAGATCGCGATATTTGGTCCGTTTCTCCTCCTCCTTCAAGGTGATGTTTTTCTCAGCAGGTGCCGAGAACTCGATAACATACATCACCTTGAGTTGATGGTCGAGGAGGACTATGTCAGGCTTGTTGGCTTGGATTAGCCTGACAGTCGGGAACGAGTAGTTCCAGTAAATCCGGCATTTCTCGTTCTCGACAACGGACTCAATATCTCCGGGGACGTAAGGCAGCACTGGTGTCTGGTCTACCCCGTACGAGTGCGTTAGATGGTAGTATAGCACTCGTAAAGCCGCGTTATGTCGGTGGATGTAGGCCGAAATCGCATATATGGGACATGTAGAAAGTAAGTGCATGAGCGATTCCGGCGCCTGATGGCAGGTCCTGCAGTTGATATCAGGAACCTCTACACGCCACACGCGGCTACGGTAGACCAAGGTGTTGATAACACCATCTTGGCAGGCCATAATGAATCCCTCGGTCTCCGACTTAAGCCCTGCTGACCTTAGAAAGGCGAAGGTCAGCCTGGTCGATAAACCCAGTGTTTCTATGTTCTTATAGAAGACACCATGCTGGGGTTTATCGACGTGCTGCCGAAACAGATTTTCCTGTTCGGCAGCTCTAATTCGGGCTTTCAGACGATTTGGCTGAACTTCGGTGACTGACGCAACATCAGCACCTCGCCGGCCACCTCGCCTGATGTCAAATGCGAGGCCGAGTTCATCTGCGGCTCTTTTTGCTGCCTTGAACAATCCTGCTCCCACTCCTACAGTTTCGTGATGTTTTACGAACCGCAAGAGGGGATCTGAGCTCCTGAGTATGTTACATGCCATACTCAGTACTACTCTGCCATGCGTACACTCCAGGCTCAAGAGTCCTCGGCCCCCCGTTGACGTGGGAGGTACACACGAGGAACGGACGATCTAGGATGAATACTTCTGTGAATATTCATCATCTTGCGGGTATCTCTGTCTAATTGGCGCAGCTCATCTACCCTCCACTTTACTACTCCGAAGGAGTAGAGCAGAATCGGAACGGCAAGCATATTAGTAGCAGACACCTTGTTCTTCCCCGAAAGTTCGGAAGACCAAATCTTTCGGAGGCGGTGTCTGTACTTGCCGCGGAGAGAATCCTTTATTTGTATTACATCTTGGATGTGCCTTTGTTGCACACCCAGGTATGTATAGGTCTCTCCGGCATCCAGATGTCTTAGGATGCTTCCGTCTGCGAGCTGCGCATTTTCAGAGAATTCCCCGCATCGTCCTCTCTTGAGGTGGACGACTGCACATTTGTCCAACCCGAACTCCATATCAATTGCCCGCGTATATTCTTCGACCACCCTAAGAGCGTTTTGTAGTTCGCGCTCTCCGGAGGCATAAAGTTTAAGATCATCCATATAAAACAGATGGGTGACCTTATGCCTCCGGTCGCTGGGTGGTCCACATTGATACCCGCGGGTTTGGCGGAGCCCAGCAGACAACGGTAGCAGTGAGATGCAGAAGAGGAGAGGACTCAGGGAGTCGCCCTGGAAAACTCCCCTCCTAAATGCCACCTGCTCTGTCGTGACCCGCTGTGCACCTGATGTTATGGTGAAGCGAGTCTTCTAGAGTGGCAGCAGCTGTTCTATGCATCTCACTAGTGGTGCTGGTACCGCAAGACATTCGAGCAAGTGCAACAATAGCTCGTGCGATGTTGTATCAAATGCCTTGCGGTAGTCAATCCAGGCCATCGATAGATTCCGCTTGTATTGCACAGAATCCTGTGTAATACAGCGGTCTATCAGCAGGCTGTCCTTGCAACCTGCCATGCCCTTCTTGGCACCACGCTGTTCATGTATCTGCTGGAAGACCGGATCAACAGACCTCAGTGTCCTTGCATACAAGATACGTGTAAATATCTTGTAGCAGGAGTTGAGGCAAGTGATCGGCCTATAATTCCTCGGGTCGGAAAGATCCCCCTTTTTGGGGATAAGCACAGTACGTCCCTCGACAAACCAGTCCGGAATCTGCTGCCCCTCGTTCAACCATGAGTTGAAAACTCGCGCCAGACGGCGGTGAGTGGACGGAAATTTCTTCCACCACCAGTTGTTAATGCCGTCTGGGCCCGGGGCAGCGAAGTTCTTGGTGCCAACAAGTGCTTGCTGGACTTCCTCCGTACTGATTGCCGGGCACACTTCATCTGGCTCTTCACGATGTCTGTGACACAGAGCCTCGAAGTGTGCAATTGCTGGAGTGTCGCTATTGAATGGACGCGTCGTTTCGTAGATTCCCTTCCAGAAGGTTTCGACATCTTCTACAGTCGGCGGATTATCTACAACACGCTGTGGCTCTTGAAATAGGCGGGAAGGATTCGTACGGAACAAATTGTTTTGTTCCATACTCCTCACCCGCCTCTTCAATGTTTTCTTTATCGCCATGAGCGCTCGGATCCTATCTAGACAGTGCTGCTTGATGGTAAGCATCACTGTCAGATTTAGAGTATGGTGTTGACGTCTTAATCCGGCTGCTATGCGCCGGATTCTGGGAGTAAAAACTCTACCAGTTGTCTTATATTCCACCACACTCTGGATCCGAGAAGCGTGTTGTCTGGCCGACTGTATCTTGCCCTCGATATTCTGTACACGCCGCTTGGCTTTCTCGACCCCGTGATTGGTTGACCTCTCACGGGGGACGAGTTGCTTCGCGGCGTTGTACACGGCACTGTTGATTTGCCAGATGTCGGCATCTTCCGGAATTTCCTCATCGATGACCTCGTCCATTCTAGCTAGGTCTTGTGGCTTTAGGTTAGTCCTGGTGTTAAGGCTAACCCTCGTCCTTAAGTCTACATCGGTGAACTCTAAAGGATGTTCCCCATCAGCTAATAATTGCCGCGGTGGGACTGCGGCTGGCAGTTCTTCCGGCTGACGGGGTGCCCTTACATAACCTGTCCTGAGCAGAAAGGATACTTGATCTCTCAGATGTTGTTGAGAGAAGGCGCGATGCTCTGGATGCATTTCGCACCAAAGTGCATGCAATCGCGCCATGTATCCTCTTCGCTCAGGTTCGCTACTCTCGCGGCAGGTCAGTAAGTCATCCCGAAGTTCCCTCGTCCACTTAAAGCGTCCATGTACAATCGCATTGTCATCATCGTTAGGACCGTCCGGTAAGGCCCCTCCCATTATTATTATTATTATTATCATTATTATTATTATTATATGTTTTGAACTTGCAGAAGCTATGTTAAAAACTTTTTAGACATGGTTACGTTGTAGATATTTGAAACTAATTTAATACAATTAAAATCAGTAGATAATGTTTATAATCGTAACAATAATAATTCAGTCGTAATGAACGTGTACTGCAAAGAACTGCATATGATACACAAGAATAGCATGGAAAGTGCACAAACAGCAGATTAATTAACAGTAATTTTTTTTCAAGTCTCTTTTTCAACAGCAGCTACAATGGAATTAAATGTTTCTTGCTTCTAAAGCTATCAGCGTTTACAAATGTTTTCACTTATATATGCACTTTTGTGTTGTTCCGACAGAGAATTGTTCTTTTTATTAATTAGGAGTAATTAAAACAGTCCGGCGCGCTCGCAAAATATAAAATTAAACTACCCTTTCATTTTATTTCGGGGCAGGCAGCTGCTGAAGATGAGTGAATATAAATAGAAACAGGGCGGATCGGCCTGATAAATAGCATTCCTTGCCACAGAGTGGGATACAAATGTCCCATTAGCGCACTATGAACATTTTAGTTAAGGGAATTGATTAAAAATAAAACTAGCCAAGTTACTTTCCTATTTAAAATAGGTTAAAAGAGTTATCTACTGTATTTCTTAATATATAGGAAAATAAATATGAGTATAAATTTATTTAAGCATGTCAGTGAAAATATTGACAATAAAAGTGGAAATAAATAAAAAAACAGGATTGTTAATTTTTCTGTACAAAAATAAGAAGGTTATTGTCTGAACGTTATTTGTGGCATTCACTAAATTTTTCTTTTTTCTTTCTTTCTATACCACATGAATAATTCTTCGTTACCTAAAAAATACAGTTAGTTACCCAGTATGCTACTGGAAAAATAAACTTCTGCGTTTGTGACTTTATGTCAAAAGATCAGTCAGAGAATGTTACTTGACAACTAATATGAGACACAAAAATAATAATAAATTTCGTTAACGTTTCGGAAACGAACCTGTTTCCTTTTTCAAAGTTATTTATCTTTTTGTAGAATACGTCAAGCGTGAAAGTTGACACATATATTATTTGTTTATGTAATATCATCCATAAAACTGTTGATAGTTAAACACTATATAATGTTAATTTCGTTCAATTCTTTTAACATCGATAACCACGTTGTACCAAAATCTACAGAGCAATGGGATAAATATTCTTCATTCAATAACATTATTGACGATTCCTTAATTTTTCTTCTTTTTCTGTCCGCCAATTTCGTTAAAATTTTTGCCGAATCCTAGTTTATTATTTGTCCGTTTTTTATTTATTTATTTATTTATTTATTTACACCATTCAACGGGAAACCATTTACAGAATGTGAATTACAAAAATAGAATATAAAATAATATTGTAAAGACATAAGTAAAAGAAAACAATAACTTAATTATTATACATATATATATATGCATGCATAAATATGTATATATGTATATATGTGTATATGTATATACGTATATATGTATATAGGTATATATGTATATATGTATATATGTATAAATGTATGCCATACATATATACATATATAGGTATATACATATACACATATATACATATATACATATATACATATATACATATATACATACATACATAGCCACATACACACATCCATATACTTATCTATAATTAACATGTGCAAATTTATTATAAATTACATGTCTATAACACATGCAAATTTTTGAAATTTTTAACTGTGGCTACATTGCAGGTTATTAACTGTGGCTACATTGCAGAAGAGAATATCAAGAGTATGTTGGTGTTCATTATAATTATTGCACATTTGATATAAAGGTGAAAATTTACCAATATTTTTGTACGACGTATACTCAAAGTAAAGGTCATATGTTGCCTTGGGGTTACTCTGGGAACACGAAAATTTAACATTTATAATATATCGAGACAGTCAATGTCATTAGTTATTATTTTGTTCAAGAAGGTTAACAGAGATTTCACCCGTCTGTTTTGGAGGCTATCTAAAGAAAATCTTTCCGGCGTATATGAATTTGGATATCCAATAGCTCCATCCTTTCTGTAACAAGCATGTTTTAAAAACTTCCGCTGTACCTTTTCAATACTGTTAATATGTAAGTTATAATAAGAACACCAAATAATAGCTGCAGATTCAAGCTTAGATCGCACAAAAGTGTTATAAGTAATTTCAGCGTATCTGCATTATTAAACTCACGGCAGTTTCTTATAATAAAGCCTAACATTTTAAAACTATCTGATGTTATGCTATTAACATGATTTATGAAAGAGAGTTTGCTATCAAATATTACACCCAAGTCTCGAAAGACAGTAGGTCTTGCAATTACAATATTATTAAGAGTATAGTCAAAATTTAGTGCTTATACTTTATTAGAAAATGGCATAACATTGTACTTTGTGATGTTTAAGGGTAATTTATTTTTAATGCACCAAATGTTAAGGTTTTCCAAATCTTTCTGCAGAGTAAAACAATTTTCAATATTTTTAATAATAGAATAAATCTTTAAATCATCCGCATATAATAAATATTTACAATTTAAATTAGATATAATGTCATTTATAAAGATATTAAAAAGTAAAGGTCCTAAATTCGAGCCTTGAGGAACTCCAGAGGTGGCATGTATTTCAACAGACTGGACTCCACAGCATTGCATAAATTGTTTCCTCTCAGATTAGTACGATGTAATAAAGTTTAACATATTTTGCGAGAATCTATAACTCTGCAATTTTATTAATAAGATACTGTGATCCAAACTGTCGAATGCTTTTGAGAAATCTGTATAAATGGCATCTGTCTAAAGCCCGGCATCTAAAGAATTTGCTAAATACTGCGTGATACAAAACAGATTGGTAACAGTTGATCTCCCTTTCATAAATCCATGCTGATAAGGCATAATGCCTTTCATGTAAAAGAAAATAAATTCATACACCAAAATTTCATAAACTTTAGAGAAATTATTAACTATAGTAATAGGCCTGTAATTTTATATTTTGGCATGATCTCCCTTTTTGAAAACATAGACAACTCTAGAGGTTTTCCAGGTTTTTGGAAAAACAGCAGTTTTAATAGATAAATTAAAGATGATTGTTAGAGGATATGCAAATACACAGGCACAGTCTCTAATAAAAAAGGCAGGAATATTATCTAATCCAGTGGTAAATTTCGATTTTAATTTTTTTTTAAACTTGCATACTCATCAGTTTCCGAAAAACCGCTTATATGAAAGTTATCAGAAGTTAAATCAGTTATTTTGTTTTCATAATTTTTGTCGAGTTGTGTATACGAATACTGGAAGTGTTTGGCAAATTTATTAACAATATTCTCATAGCCCAGTACATCTTCAGTATTGTCAATCATGGTGTCAGATATGGTGAATGTATTTTTTTTAGTATTTAAAAACTGCCAAAATTTGTTTGGATTACTGTTAAAACTGCTTTCGATATTGCTGCAATAATTTTTATATGATATAATAATGTTTTCTTTGATTAACGTTCTCAGATTTTTGAATTCAGTCAGTGCATTTTCATCTTTATGCTTTTTATACCATTTCCAGGTCCTATGCTTTAATTTAATATTATGTATTATTTCACTTGTAAACCAGGGTGGGTAACTTCTGTTACATTGCCTAGTTTTCGGTGCATATACATCCAGTATCTGATAAATTTTGCTATAGAAACTTTCAGTAGCTAGATCTAAATTAGAAAAATGTGTCAAAAAGTTTCAGTTCACTTCTGTAAGGCACTGGTAAAGCTCGGGAAAATTTGCTTTGGGAAAATTGTAATGTATAGTATTTATTTTTTGTTTATTGTTTTTCGAAGAATTTTCTGGTTTATAGATAACTACCAGTGCAGGATGAACTAAATCTTCCGAAACTAAGATGTCGAATGCCTTTTCCACAATACATTTTTTTATTAGAGATAACTAGATCTAACCTTGCAGTTTCTTATATTATTGCACTGAATGAGATCTAAGAAGTTAAGAAACTGCAATAATAGTAACACTGTACCCATTGGTTGTAAGTGTATTAAAGTTTCAGAATATTCTGGTATATTAAAATCACCAAGGACTACCACATCTGCATTATAAATGTATTCAAGAGAGCTAAATATGTATATGTATGTATATGTATATGTATATGTATATGTATATGTATATGTATATGTATATGTATATGTATATGTATATGTATATGTATATGTATATGTATATGTATATGTATATGTATATGTATATGTATATGTATATGATATGATTGTATATGTATATGTATATGTATATGTTATGTTATGTATATGTATAGTTAGTTTGTTTGTTTGTATATGTTATGTATATGTTATGTATATGTATATGTATATGTATATGTATATGTATATGTATATGTATATGTATATGTATATGTATATGTATATGTATATGTATATGTATATGTATATTATATTGACCAATATGTATATTATGTTCCATATATGCAAGGTTTATTTGAAGAATTACGTCGTGTCGGAGATAAGTTTCATATTAGGACAGTATTTCAAACGTTTTGAGATCCATTTTAACAAAAACAAAACCGGTAAATCGTGAGTAAAATTAAAAAAACTGTATTTAAAGTATTCCGTGTGAGTGTAATAAACATTATGCGGGAGAGTCATCCAGACCTATTAGTGTAAGGTTAGGTGAGCATAAAATATATATTAGAAGGGTGAAATTGTAAAATCGAAAATTTGCGAACATGCTTGAGAAAATGTACGTACTTATTTAGAGTATTTTGCAAAAAAAAACCTCTGAATTCGGCATTGTCTACGTTCTAAGACAGACTACATGCACAGAACATGACACACAAATCATAAAAGAATTCCTCTTTTGTAACTGTACCGGCAATATTCTGTCTATGGACGGTCGAATTTAAATGCAACTACGGCGTGTACGAAATACGTAACGTCGATTGCATGGAGTACACAGAATATATGAACCATCTGTTGTAAAGTCATCGTAGTTTTCAATTATCTTAGCTTAAATACTAATTTTAAAAATTTTGAAGAACTAAAAAAATGCATTAAAATAAAGTTTTATGCAAATAACGTAATAACGAAGTCGTTTTGACCTACATCATATTTATGAGTTATAATAACTGTAAGGCTTTCTTCTATTTTCAACTTTATCAAGTTATTTTATAATTCCCATCCATTTAAATATACCTTTCTTTAACGAAGAGAATTAGCATGTCGCGTATTGCGATGTGATTCCCTTTACCAATAGCAATAGACACATTACTCTAGGCAGGAGAAAGAGATAACATCACAATAATTATATTGACCATTATTCGTTGAAGTTGTTGTGGATTAAAGCCACAAGTGAAACAACGCGCCATCTCTTGATATAAAAAACTAGTTTAGATACAATACTACTAGTGTCTTTACCATGTCATAAATGGCAAGAGGTCCTTTGACAACAAGGAAGTCATCAGGCATGTACAATTAAGTGAATTATTATTGTTGACACTGTTGAAAATTTTCATTCAGAAATTCAACGTTTTCATTATTTGGTCAAGGGACTATAACAGCATTAAAAGATCATTTCTCTCCTTTTAAAGCATTTTATTTACAAAGTCAAATGTTTTTAAACAATTTTAATGTTTATAAAAAATATCCTTTTTTTCGCAAATTTTAATCGCAATTTATTTTCATGCAAAACTTGCTTCATTTAAACCTGGTAATTATGGCTTACAGTTTCGCTTGCGTTCCATGCTCCAATAAGATATGAAATACCAGAATTTCACCAGCCTGGTGCTTACAAATTTGTGTATTTAATTATGTTAAATTCGTATATTATACGTCATGTCATTTCCGATTTTAAAATCACTAGTGTCTCAATCATTAATAATATTAGAAAGAATGCAACTCTGACGAGGCGCCGCTGCAATAACGTTGGTAGCCATTGTGAAGTGTGAATGAATGATTACCTCTCGCTGCCTGAGTGCGATCTTTCAGGAATTTCTCGACAGCTACACTGAAAAAAAACTTCGTGTTTGACAGTAAATATTCGCACGAGCATACTTCATTGTAACATGGGCAGTGCTGTTTAACACAGTAATTAACTATCGAACATTCGGTGTGGTATTTGAAATGCTTTCCTCTTGTTTATTGCTTCCTTTGTATTTCAGTTTTCAGACAAATATAGCAAGTAACTTTTGAAACTGGGAGAATAATTTTGCTAATGGTTGCGATGTTGTTGGAAATAGCTGATGAATGGAAAAAGTTTCCCTGCTTAATTACTTTCCACTTTATTTAAATATGATTTGTTTTCCAATGTATTAAAGAGGCGAAAAGAGTAGATTGCTGTTGATACTATCAATATACTTAAAAAGAACATTTACTGAAATAATAACTACTTACTATTAAAAATTTTCACTCATGATTAATGCATCTTATATTAATAACACTTTTAGTGCTTTCGCAATGAGATAAATTGACAATTTGGATACTTTCTAATAGATATAAAACTTACTTAATCATTAATTAATAATAATAATAATAATAATTAATACTAATAAAAATAATAATAAAAATAATAATAATAATAAATAGCGACACTCCATCAATTGCACACTTCGAGGCTCTGTGTCACAGACATCTTGAAGAGCCAGAAGAAGTGTGCCCGGCAATCAGTACGAAGGAAGTCCAACAAGCACTTGTTGGTACCAAGAACTTCGCTGCCCCGGGCACAGACGGCATTAACAACTGGTGGTGGAAGAAATTTCCTTCCACTCACCGCCATCTGGAGCGAGTTTCCAACTCATGGTTGAACGAGGGGCAGCAGACTCCGGACTGGTTCGTCGAGGGACGTACTGTGCTTAACCCCAAAAAGAGGGATCTTTCCGACCCGAGGAATTATAGGCCGATCACTTGCCTTAACTCCTGCTACAAGATATTTACACGTATCTTGTATGCTAGGACGCTGAGGTCTGTTGATCCGGTCTTCCAGCAGATACACGAACAGCGTGGTGCCAAGAAGGGCATGGCAGGTTGCAAGGACAGTCTGCTGATAGACCGCTGTATTACACAGGATTCTGTGCAATACAAGCGGAATCTATCGATGGCCTGGATTGATTACCGCAAGGCATTTGATACAACATCACATGAGCTATTGTTGTACTTGCTCAAATGTCTTGCAGTACCAGCACCACTAGTGAGTTGCATAGAACAGCTGCTGCCGCTCTGGAAGACCCGCTTCACCATAACATCAGGTGCACAGCGGGTCACGACAGAGCAGGTCGCATTTAGGAGAGGAGTTTTCCAGGGTGACTCCCTGAGTCCTCTCCTCTTCTGCATCTCACTGCTGCCGTTGTCTGTTGGGCTCCGCCAAACCCACGGATATCAATGTGGGCCACCCAGCGACCGGAGACATAAGGTCACCCATCTATTTTATATGGATGACCTTAAACTTTATGCCTCCGGAGAGCGCGAACTACAAAACGCTCTTAGGGTGGTCGAAGAATATAAGCGGGCAATTGGTATGGAGTTCGGATTGGAGAAATGTGCAGTCGTCCACCTCAAGAGAGGACGATGTGGGGAATTCCCTGAAGATGCGCAGCTCGCAGACGGAAGCATCCTAAGACATCGGGATGCCGGAGAGACCTATACATATCTGGGTGTGCAACAAAGGCACATCCAGGATGTATCACAAATAAAAGATTATCTCCGCGGCAAGTACAGACACCGCTTCCGAAAGATTTGGTCTTCCCAACTTTCGGGGAAGAACAAGGTGTCTGCAACTAATATGCTTGCCGTCCGGTTATGCTCTACTCCTTCGGAGTAGTAAAGTGGACTGTAGAGAAGTTGCGCCAATTAGATAGGGATACCCGCAAGATGATGAATATTCACAGAAGTATTCATCCTAGATCGTCCGTTCCTCGTGTGTACCTCCCATGTCAACGGGGGGCCGAGGACTCTTGAGCCTGGAGTGTATGCATGGCAGAGTAGTTCTGAGTATGGCATGGAACATACTCAGGAGCTCAGATCCCCTCTTGCGGTTCGTAAAACATCACGAAACTGTAGGAGTGGGAGCAGGATTGTTCAAGGCAGCAAAAAGAGCCGCAGATGAACTCGGTCTCGCATTTGACATCAGGCGAGGAGGCCGGCGAGGTGCTGATGTTGAGTCAGTCACCGAACTTCAGCCAAAGCGTCTGAAAGCCCGAATCAGAGCTGCCGAACAGCTCCATACTTCTCATCCGCCTCTTCAACGTTTTCTTTACAGCCATGAGCGCTCGGATCCTATCTAGATAGTACTGCTTGATGGTAAGCATCACTGTCAAATTTAGAGTATGGTGTTGACGTCTTAATCCGGCTGCTATGCGCCGGATTCTGGAGGTAAATGCTCCACCTTGTCTTATATTCCACCACACTCTGGATCCGAGAAGCGTGTTGTCTGGCCGACTGTATCTTGCCCTTGATTTTTTGTACACGCCGCTTGGCTTTCTCGACTCCCTGATTGGTTGAACTCTCACAATGGACGAGTTGCTTCGCGGTGTTGTACCCTGCACAGTTGATTTCCCAGGTGTCTGCATCTTCTGGAAGTTCCTCATCGATAACTGCGTCCATTCTAGCCAGGTCTTGTGGCTTTAGATTAGCCCTGGTGTTAAGGCTAACCCTCGTCCTTAAGTCTACATCGGTGAGCTCTAAAGGATGTTACCTATCAGCTGGTAATTGCCGCGGTGGGACTGCGATTATTATTATTTTCTTCTTGTCTCAGATTGCTCTGGATTTTAATCATTTAACATCGGTCCGTGGACAAGATGCTGAGCTTTTTTGGATGCGTTGTATAAAGCGTCTATTCTTGATCGCCAAATACACGTCACATTATGCTGCACGTATCCAGTAGGACAGATTTCTGGATTGGTATGTAGAGTTCATTTTGCAGCTTCAGTGTTTTTAAGCCTGCGTGTAGTTTGTGTGGTATTTCCCCGGTGGCTTCAACTACTAAGACAGTAACGCTTTCCATTTTCCACATCTTCTTGATCTCATCTGCTAATGGTAAATATTTGTTGTTTTTTTCCGCGTGACTTTTCAGTACGTTTGAAGGCAGTGGTACAGTAATATCGATTATATATGCCCGTTTCTCGTTTTTAACTGTCAGTACGATATCCGGTGTGTTGTTGGGTATCGTTCGATCTGTTATTATTGGCCTGTTCCAATACAACAACGTATTCTCATTTTCATATACCGGTTGTGGTGTGTACTGATAGTACGGCGTTGTTTCAGTTTAACCTATGTACTCGACCCGCAGATTTTTATCGACAATTCCGGCCACTCGGTTATGTCTATCTAAGTATGGTTTTGGAGCAAGTACAATACAGAGCAGTCTGAAAGAATGTGGTCAAGATATTCATCTTTCTCCCCGCACATTCGACACTTTGTGGTGTCTACTTGCTCTTTGAGGATATTTCGTCGATTGATTTTAAAAGAGACAACTTGATCCTGCAGTGCGGCGATGAAGCCTTCAGTTTCAATAAATAGGTTTCCTGTCCGCCAGTAAGTTGTGGATCCTTCGGTGTCCATTGCTTCGCTCTCTATTTTGTTGAGATACCGTCCGTGTAGTGGTTTACTTCTCCATTTCGCTTTTAACTCTTGTGTTATTATTAATGTTATCATCATCATCATCATCATCATCATCATCATCGTCGTCATCATCGTCGTCGTCGTCGCCATCGTCATTGTCATCGTCATCATCATCGTCATCGTCAATCGCCAATCGTCATTGTCAATCGTCAATCTCCAATCGTCAATCGTCAATCGGTATTTCTTAAATTCACTCTCAATTTGCTCATTGCTCGGTTTATTTTTTAATTTTTTTGTGTAGGTCATTTTTTATGTTAATTGATTTGATCAAACCATTAGTTATCCACTCTTTTCGTTTCATCTCATTTCGATTTTTTTTTTTTTTTGAGTGCATGAAGATATTTTTTGTTTTGACTTTTTAACAATATTCTTAGTAGTAACGTTAATATCATTATTTATATATATTTCGTCCCATGACTCTTTTTCCATTTCGTTATGCAGTTTCAGTTTATTAAAAAATATATATTTTTTATTATTGTTTCCTATATTTATTTCCTTCTTTCTGTCCCTATCTCGTCCTTCCTTCTTGTGTTTGGTGTAGCTGAGGTGCTATTTGCGTTTTCCGATATAATTTTTTTTTCTAGATTTTCTTCGTTGTCGGTGCTTTGTTCGTTTTCTGCTAATTGTTCAGCTGTGTACTCTTTTTCATTTATGTATAGTTTGTTTTTCTTTTATATAAGCATTTAATTTTTTATTGCTTTGGCTTCATTCAAATGCTGTCTGAGAATTGTGTTCCTTTTTCTCTCTTCTGGGTTTAGTACTTTTGATATACTTATACTGGTGCCTTTTAATTCTCTGCAATTTTTTAATAATCCGATTTTTGTTAGGAAAAGAAATTAAATCAATTACCATAGATTTATTAGATACTTGCTTGCCAATAGTATATAATATGTTGTTTATTACACAAATATTAATATTCAAATTTAAGTGCAAGTTCAATATTTCTATTGTTAGTTTCGTTAGATTTTCGTTATTGTTCTCAATGCCAAATATAATGATGTAATTTTTTTCTGACCCCTGTTTCTAATATTTCATATTGCCTTATCAATCTTTCATATTTTATTTCGAGTTCTGTTCTTTTTTTTGATTTTTCTGTCGATTTTGTTCTTTAATCCTTGTATTTCTTGGTTAATGTATTTTTTATATCATCTGTTTGTGTTTTATTTGCTTCTTGCATAGATGCTATAATTTTGTCGAGTAGTTTATCCCAATCGCACATAAGCAGTCCAATTTATTAATTATTGCGTTTCATATCTTTTTATTTTATTTATTGATTATTTGTATATATTCGGTGTATTATATAAATAAAAGCATTTATTATTATTATTACTAAAGTTTGTTAAAAAAGTATAATTATTCTGTAGGTAGTAAAGATAAAATTCTTATGAAAATGTCACTTCAAGAGGATCTACCATAAATTTATTTATTATTTATATTTATATGTTCATATTTTGCTGAATATAAAAAAGACCTCCATATAAGAGGATAATACTTAATAACAAAACCGGAACAACATGTTTTACTGTTTTTTATCAGGATTATAGCATCCATGTACGGCTTGAGCATGTCATATTTATATATAGCTAAGGAAAATAAAACCCGTATATAAAAGTACAGATTTTAGGATTGTAGTTTGGTTAAAAAAAACACAGGGCAGACCATCCCAGGGGAAATTCTCGGCTGGTTGATCCGTCTGTCGGATTTAATACGTCACCTTGTTTGATATTAGTTCGTAACTTCAGGGTTGAATGTGACACCCCCATAACGACATTATATCCCTGTTCAGCGGCGTCCATTAGCTTTTAAAGCTGGACAGGATGATCCTCTTTTCCGGAAAACAATGTTCGCTTGTCATATACAGAATAAACTTTTGTATTTGGCAACTTAATTTACATACAGTCAATGCAATATTTATTGGAATTAGCTTATAATGATGTTTTATACAATCTACTTATGGTGGAGCGAAAAAAATTTTTTTTGGATTGGCCAAACAGCAGGTATGTCGAAAGTTGCCGTATGTAAAGTTAAGTTCAGGTACGAAATCGCAAATTTTTCAGTCTACTCTTTGAGGTGCCCTAACCACCATCAAAAATTGTTTGCCTCATATTAAAAAAAATGTTTAGCAGTATGTCACTTGGCTTCCTTGCATACTAAGTAACAATTATACCAAATTTCAGGTTAATATAATATAATACAAATACATCTATCTCACAATGATTGTAAGTTTCTGACTTTTTTTAAGTTAAAAAAAAACGTCGAAAGAGAAATGAGGAGGAATTGATATGTTTATAGAAACTGTTATTACCAAATTTGCAAATGCCAAGGCAAGAAAGAAGCTTACTACGGGGACATTCTAGGAGATCTAATTCCCGCGAGATATAATTCTCACGACATCTAATTCCCACGAGATCTATTTCTAATGGCCACTCTATATATATCTTTTCGAGTTTACAAATGACCTTTGTATAAACCGATAAAAACCATGAGATCTAATCTCCACAACTTCTTCTCACTAACCTAATTGACACGAAGTCTATATGATGACATCTTCCCATGAAATATAACGCATCACTCTGTACAGCTCTTCAGTTTCTGAATACGTTTTACCATTGTAACACTAAAAAAATACAGATTTAAAAATACACGAGATCTTATTCCCACGAGATCTAAATCCCATGAGATCTAAAAATGTAACGTTACCTTATATACTGAATAAATGCATCGCGTATGCAACAATCAGATACGTAGGGACAACTATAACATACTATACCATAAAAACGATTTTTTTTTTGATAAAGTACTACTAATAATAATAAAGTATTGAAAAAATTTCTCAATCACTGAACCGGATACAAATTAACACCAATTTTAACCAAAGTCTATGAAATTGAAATCCATATGCATTTATCTTATAGTAAATTTGATTTTTGGAATCCTTGGTAAATATATCTACCTATTGTATTGATGATTGTATATTTGTTTATAGAAAATTAACTCGATCGATATAGAGAAAAGTACGCACTAGAAAATTTTGAAAATTTAGGGAATTACTAATGATAGTATGGTCAATCGAATTAAAATAATTACAAGCATCTGGCACTTCCGGTTATACAGGAATTCGTTTTTTTTAAATAGAATACCCTATATATTTTAGTGTTTTCGAAAAGAGCATAACATTCTGAGCCAAAAACATGGATACCCTATGCCTAAACCCAGTCGTTTCAGAGATAATTTGACATTTTAAAAAATGTTTGACAGGTGTAATGGTTTACAATAACCTTTATAACATTCTTCATGTAAAAGATATTCATTTGCTTTTTGGCATGCAGAAACACCACAAGGTGAGCTACGCTCTACATTTTAAAGAAAGTCAATAATGTATACCAAGTGTTCCACTTTTGACGTTACATTTTGTAAACTTCAACCGCGAAACCTTGCTTAAGTCAAATGGAGCACCCTGTATTTGTTTACATCAAGTTATATATAATTAAATTCTTTTTTTCTGATATAAGCATTGTGGGGGTTTGAGTTACAACTTTTTGAAATATTTGTGATTTTCTTAGAAATTCAAGAATTTTTAGTAAAAATGTTATCAAATTGGCCATGATTAGAAACAATTAGTAATGTCAGTCATTCTCTTATGTCAAAAAATGCCACTGCGTTTAAATACACCCACGAAGACTTTTTGAATTTGTTTATTATTTATGGAGAATGTGATAAAACAATATCACGAAATTGTAGTAAATTTGCTACTCGATATCCACAAAAAAGGAAACTGTCACCAAACATTTTAAAACGCATACTGGATAATTTTAAAAACTATGGCTCTGTCAAGGCAAGAATTCAAAAGCAGAAGCCTATTGTTGATGACAAAAACGTAGAAATAGCAACTCTGGGATATTTTCATGCATTTCCAATGATGTCATTAAGACAAGCTACTCTGGAATCGGGACTATGCAAGGAATTAGTTCACAGAATCTTAATTAAACATAAATTTCACCCGTTTTCGTTCCAAATGGTTCAACGATTAAAAGAAACAGATTTCCTATGAAGAGAAAATGTTTGTGAATTTATTCTAATAAGGTCTGTAGGCGACGATTCTTATTTGGGAAAGGTCAGTTGAAGCTAAATTTAACAAAAATGAACTTATTAATCGACACAATTCACATTATTGGAGTGACTCGAATCCTCATGTGTCCAGGGAGCGAAATTTTTAAGAAACTTGGCAGTTTAATGTTTACTGTGCCATAATAAACTATAGAGTGGTGGCATTAGAATTTTATCAGGAAAATTTAAACAGTAAGTTATAAAGATTTCTTCTTCTGCTAATATGTATAGTTAACTTTTTTGTTTTTGTATTTCTTTTAGGTGAAAGATATCTAAATATTTTACAAAATTTGAATAATAATAATAACTATTTAGAAAATTTACCTCTCACCGAACATAGAAACATTTTTTTCGGCACGACCGCGACGGTGCTCCCCCACATAACGTGTATTTGAAAAATAATTTTTTTACAAGAAACTTTTTACGATCAATGGATCCTATGGCCTCCTTGCTCTCCTGATTTATCAATTTTAGATTATTTTATTTGGTGAGCTAAGTTTATGAGAGCCCATTAACAACTATTGAAGATTGTATGCAGAGAGTAAAAAATGCATTTCAAAACATCACAGGATTCATACTATTATTGAATTGAACTATTATTGAACTATTATTGAATTTCTTTAAACTATAGTGTGTAGCTCACCTTATAGTCTTTCCGCATGCCAAAAAGCAAATGAGTATCTTTTACACGAAGAAAGTTATAAAGGTTATTGTAAACTATTACACCTGTCAAAATGTTTTTAAAATGTCAAATTTCTCTAAAACGGCTGGGTTTAGGTAAAGGTTATCCTACATGTTTTTGACTCAGAATTTTATGCTCTTTTCGAAAACCCTAAAATATATAGGGTTTTCATAATAAACAAGTTGGTATTGACTTCCGGTATAAGTAGAAGTGCCAGATGCTTGTAATTATTTTAGATTATATATATATATATATATATATATATATATATATATATATATATATATATATATATATATATATATATATATATATATATATATATATATATATATATCCTTTTTAAACAATTATTTTCCCGGCTATTTGCCAAAACGCTGAAACTTGTATTATAAAAAAGATAATATGCACATTATGTTCAGTCTGACCGACTCAATAATGTTATTTTTAATTCTAACTATTCTATTCAGTAAAACCAAAAATAAATAAAACACTTATTTATTTTTGTTTTTTACTGAACATAATGTGCATATTATCTTTTTTTATAATCCAAGTTTCAGCGTTTTGGCGGCAAATAGCCGAAAAAATAATTGTTTGAAAATATATATGTTATACTTATGTTTTGTTAAAAATAGAAAATAATAGCAACAAATTTTTACCGTTATTATATTTCATTTCATCCTATATTTTAAACTTTTACCAAGAAGAGGATATCTAATTTGTTTTAAATTATACTAAGTTTTATAATTACTTTCGAGGTTTTCTAAGAGCCACCTTGACAAGGCAAAATCACGTGTCGGTGGATATTTTAAAGTTTTTATTTTTGGTTTTACTGAACAGAATAGTTAGAATTAAAAATAACAGTATTGACCTGGAGTGGGTTGGAACCTTTGATGTGAAGATATACTGACGTGGTTCTCCATGAAATACCAAAACACTATATACTGCACTCGACGTGGTTCACCGGACCGTGACGGTTCAGTGAACCGTGACAATAGTTTAGGTATAAGTATGGTAGATTGTTAGCATAAGTTTAGTTTTAATCATATCCAGATGATGCCAACTTGGTTGGCAAACGTGCGTCGAGTGCAGTATATAGTGTTTTGGTGATTCGTGGAAAACTACTTCAGTGTTATCAATATTGAGTCAGTCAGACTGAACATAATGTGCATATTATCTTTATTATAATCAAAGTTTCAGCGATTTGGCAAATAGCCGTGAAAATGATTATTTAAAAAGATATATGTTATACTTATCTGTGATGAGCTTTATAAAAGTGAGAAAATAATAATTAGCAAAAAATTTTTAGCGTTATTGTATTTCATTTCATCTTAAATTCATTATTAATATTTATAACATAACAAAATAGTCAATACTTTATATACAACTTACATTCACTGTTTGAGTAAAAAATCATACAGTAAATTAAAGATTTTAACGGATATAAACTGAATTTATAAAATATGCGTACGACTCTGGACTTCATGTGTGAAATAACATCACAATTAGATCTCATGGGAATTAGACCTCGTAGGATGTTCTTTTCTGGTTCTTTAGATCTCATGGGACTTTTAAATCGGTCTATTCGGAAAGCCGAAAAGATATACAGGGTAATAAGTAAACTGGTTAGAATAAGATTTCGTGGGATTTAGATCTCACGGGACTTTCATTTCGCACTCTTTTGATCTCATAGGAATTTGAAATCGTTGTATATTTTTAAGTACGCATCCATAATAAAACGCATTCGAAAAGTCGAACAGATATGTAGGATGATGCATTAGATCTCGTGGCAGAATCATTTCGGTGTATTTAAATATCCTGGGATTAGACCTCATGAGACGTACTCCTTATTACTACTACATGATTAGTCCTTCTTGGCTTGATTATCTAAGAAATACAGTTAGTTACCCAGAAGTATGATACTGGAGAAGCCTCTGCGCCTATGGCTTTACATCAAAAGAGTGGGTTTTTTAACAAGTAGAACAAGACAAAAAATAATAGTATAATTCCCTAACGTTTCGGAAACATTTCTTCTCTCAAATTCATTTAAATTTTTGAAAATATATAAAGTGTGAAATTTGACACATATTAACGTGGACATACAGCCATTCCCACCAATATTGCCAGTACCAAGGGTGAGATTCGAACTTGCAGTTACGATAGAAAGATTTCTAGTTATTCTGCCATAGCACGCTCTTTTCAACTATACTAAGTGGTTTTGTTAAAAATGATGCAAAATTCTTAGGGCCCTTAGTACACTTGATATCAATTTTGGAATTTTCTTTCTGAAAAACATTATCTCAACAGGTTATGGTATTCCAGATTACCAATATATCGTTTAAATTATTATTTGTACATTTAAATATAGCCTAAGATTTCATATGAATCGCTACCTTATCGTTTAGAAATAAAAACATCTGATTTACGTCAACTTTTCCGTTTGTATACACTATATCGTATTATACTGTAGTATACATTACAATATAGATACTTCTTAATTATTCTGTACTTATTATTTTGCTTTATTTATTTTAACTTTTAACTGCAAGTGTCCCGCCTATGCCTAGATTTCCGTAAAAGAACTTCTTTCTACTGTAGTTGGTATGATGGTAATGACGTTTGAATACCTAGCAAACGTTTGAAGATCGTGTTTTCACTTGAAAGTTGATGTAGTCTAATATCCATAAAGTAAATGTGTACAATGCTCGCAAATCTAACCGATTTGTGTTTTATGTCTCTCAACACTTGTTGCCGTATTCAAATTTATAGACAAACAGCGCTATAAAACACATATTTCATCCATATTGTGACATTGCTATGTGGAAAATATTAATATCTTTGGCTCGCTTTAATATACGAAACTAGTAGTTCTGATGTGCAGGGAAACGTTTGCCAACAGATGTTTTCAGTGGTAATGCTTTATTTTGTTTAGTTAATTTATTTTTTTTACTGTATTGAAACATTATCATTATTATGTTAACATGAAGGAACAGAGACAATTGAATGTGGTTTCATTTTACGTCTAATTAATATTGGGGATAAATTTCTTTTGTGTATTCTTTAATGTAATGATGACTTTCCATTATTCCATCCCGTAATATAATTTTAAGTTGTGATATAATATCTGCAAACGTAATAAGGTTATTTTCGAAAAATATATTAATTAAAAAATAAAAAGCTGAGATACAAGTTAGAATTGATCAAAATGCTGTGTCTTAATGTCTCACTCGCTTCTGGTGACAGTAGTGATTTTTTTAAAATACACGTGTAAGTGGCATAATTTTAACAAAAAAAAAATCATTTAATCCAGGTGGTTGGGACAGAGTCAATAATAATACAGAGATGGAAGGAGGTCTCAAAACTTTTTCTGATATACATGGCATTCCATTTAAAAAAATGTTAGTTGACCCGGTAGAATCGTCTTGGCTCAACCTGGATATTCGAAAATAATTTCCTGTTATAGACTCTCTTATCTAGTTTATTTATGTTTTTAAATCAAGTATATAGCTATCATAGAACTCAACATATCGAAATTGGACGCACTATTGCCCCACTCTATATAGAATTTTTTTAATTAATTAAAAGTGAAATATACACAAACTAAATTTGACTAGTGGAATAATTCGATTAGTAGAAAATGTTTTTGAGAACTGTTTAAGAATTGGTTAAGAATATATACATAAATTTGTATTGAATCGTACATGTTCTATACCATATGTATAGAGGTAAGTGTGGCCAGTTAGAAAAAGAATACGAGCGATGGCTGCGAACTAGGACGAAATGAGATGAAATAAGACACTCCCAGCGAACATAGGGACCGGCTCAGTCTATACCTCACCAGCCAGCTATAATACACTCACACTGTTACTAAATCCATATCGCCTGTTCGATCGATCTTTGTTAACAGTTGGCCACATTAGCCGTTTTACATACGGCATAGTTTCGGAAATTTCCGTTTAACCTGTGCTGCCGCCAGTGGCGGCTGGTCAGGGAGGCAGGGGAGGCTGAGCTTCCTCTACAATTTTGGGAGAAGCAGAATAACTCCAAACTAATGTTTTTCACAAGTAGAAATTTCTACTTAGGTATATCTCAATTCTCAATGTTGCTTATAATTCATTAATTAATTTTCAGTGTAAAAAAAAATTTTGCATTTCCTTTCCACAAACATGTAACATTTTAGTCCGGATAGTCCACTTCACGTATGTGTATTTCCCGGTGTCTCATCCAGCTTCGCGCTTGCTTGGATGAACTGAGTCTAGCGGCCAACCAACCTTCATTTCAATACATTGTTTGTGACCTTGAATTTTTGGCGCATATTAGCAAACATTCTTGATCTGTTAGTATTAGGATAGCTAACCTCTATCACCCCATCTCGTTCTAACGCATGTACACTTCATTTGAGCGTTGATCCCCTCTCACAAGAGAATAACAGTTATAGAACAAGAACAGTGGCAATTTGTGGTAAAAGAGAAATGGAAAATTTTAATGAAAAAGTCCGTGAAAGTAGGTAAATATTGAAAAGATTAATCGATGCCGTTATATATTTATATTCTCAAGAAATTTCTTTTCGAGGACATGACGAAAAACGCGATTCATATAATAAAGGAAATTTCAAGGAGCTAATAGATTTTTTTAAAAACGTATAATCCAAAAATTAGAGAACTTTTTGAATAACACCACTGTTTTTTTCCGGGACATCTAAATCAATTCAAAATTCCCTAATTGAGTGTTGAGTGTAATAAAGGCAAAATTTATGAAGAACTACATAATGGTGAATTTTTCTCGTGGCAAATTGATGAAACGACGGACATTACTTATAAATCTCAACTTTCCGTAATTTTTAGATATGTAATGCACGGTGAATATGTTGAAAGGTTTGTTGGTTTTTTTTGATGTGAGTGGTGGAAGAAACGCGGAAAGTTTATTTAAATTATTAATCGACGAATTTGATAAATTTGATGTGAAAAATAAATTAGTTGCACAAACCTATGACGGCACTGCGGTTATGTCAGGACATCGTAATGGGCTCCAAACTAAAATAAAAGATATTGCTCCTCAAGCTTCCTTCACTCAATATTACGCACACAAATTAAATTTGGTTTTGAGTAAAGCCTGTAACTGAATTAAGGAAGTCAGAATATATTTTTCAAATATTACTGATTTTTTCGTCATTTTTTTCAAAATCTAGTAAAAGATCTGATATTTTAAATATAATTATGGAACATAGATTTCCGAGTAATGCTCCCACTCGTTGGAATTTTTCATCTAGAGTTGTTTTCACTGTTGACACACTTACTGAAGTTTTTAATTTTATTTCAGAAAGTGAAGACTTTTTAAATGACGATCAGACTTTAAGAGCAGCTTACGGATTAAAATCATTGTTGGATAAAAACTTCATATTTTTTTCTGAAGGTTTTTAAAATTATTTTTGAGCAAACTGATGTTGTTTTCCACATTTTATAGAATAAATTAATTAATATTCTAAAAATAGACTTAATTCAATTGATATAATTGAAATTAAATTAAATTAAAAGAATTTGGCAATAACGAAATACATTTCAATACTTTATATATGTTTTTTAGAAAATACTGAAAAATTGGATGATGAGCCACAGTTAAAAGAAAGAACAACATATAACTTTGACAGGACAGACATACATTAAAAAAAAATTGTACAGAAATTTTGGACACCATTATAGTTCAAATTGAAATTAGATTTTCCGATGTAAATACTTTGCAATGTTTCGATTTAGTAAATCCTAATAATTTTATAATGTTTTCTAAATCATTTCTAATGGACAAATTAATGGACCAGTATCACTTTTTTAACCGTATTTCGTTAAGAAATGAACTATGTGTGTTGTATTCTGACCAACAATTGTTAGCAAATTTAAAATCACCTCAAGAAATGCTTACTTTTATGTATAATAGTAATTTGAAAAGCTGTCTCTGAACTGTACAAACATCTTTAGTGTCAACAACTCCGGTAACCTCAGCTTTTGCAGAACGATCGTTTTCAGCGTTTGAGACGCATAAAAACATTTACTAGAAAGACCGCCTGTCAAATATATCGCTTATTTCAATATAATAACGTTTTTTGTCAGAGTTGAAGAAAAATGATTTATTTTCATTTTATGAAGAAGTAAACAACCATTTTGCTAGTTCTGAAAATCGCAGGTTACCACTGATTTATAAAAATATTTAGACTACACCAAAGATTAATATAGTTATTATTTTAGAAGAAATATTTAGTTACGTTATTTATTTTTTATGTAACTTCTTTTTCAAAACTATTTTAATTTTTATGAAAAGTAATAATTTTACACTCTGGCAGAGATAATGAATACAATTTTTTGTTTGTAGAAAAACACCTTTATCAGTATTTTTTTCCAAAACTATTTTGATTTTTATTAGTAGTTATAATTTAATTATAAGTAGTATAGTAGGGTTACTCTGGTGTTCAACCCACGACAAAAAATGTAACGCACCGTTGTACTACCTCAAGGGTGGTGGGGGAAACGTGTATATTGAAATTTAGTTTCCTTTTAAATTTCAAGCCTCATCTGTGGACAATATCACGAGCCGCCACTGGCTGCCGCGCACTTCCTGCCGCCATGTAATGAATCATACACATGTTTACAATTATGATATAAATTAAATTACCGGGACAGAGAAAATCATTCAATTTTCTACTGACAACTACCTATAGCTCGTTGTGCTGTGTGGTTGAGGAGTCGTAAACGTGTTGAGCTTGGCCCCAATTAGTCGACGACAACGCCGTCCGGCCAAATAATTCGTAGCATCTTGGGATCGTTAGTACGCTTAGCCAGGCCTCCTGGTGTTGGTAGTCATTTTACTGGGTCACCTAGCCAGTCCAGGGATTATGTTATTATTGTGGGCATTCAGCGCGCTGAACTGGAGCTGACTTTGGTAAATAGTTACTGAACCAACAGCCATCACCAAATTCCCATAATTATTTATTACTGTAGGCCCTCAGCACGCTGAGCTGGATGTCTCCTCTTCAGCGCTTTAGCTGGAAGAAACCGTTACACTGATACACTAGGGTTTTTACTTTACAACGGTTTGACCTGGAACCTACCGTAGCACCGTTAATCACCAAATTGGTACTCATCCCCGTAAGTTAACTTCACTGTGTATACATATATAGATCGAGCCAGACCACTAGATAGATGACTAGCGGTATGGACAGTTTACAGTCGCTAGTCTGAAGACGAAATCCGAACGAAAGTTAACGATGGCGTCAGTGCGATTGCCCAGAGCACTAAGAAGAACAAACGAGACAAAGCAGATATCAGTAAGATGATATTGTTAAAGCGTGTTGCTCGTTCATCTAAAGAAATCTTTGCGTAGTAACGTATTTACTAAAATTATTTGAATGTTTGGCAATGTCTTTCCGAGACGCTACATATTTATAGTAACACTAAAATTATGAAAAATAGCGGAACATCATACATTCAAATATTGATTTTTTTTTCGAAACAAAAAGTAGTTTTAAAAACATGATAATAAAGAAAAATAATACCAATTCTAAGAAAATAAATTAATACATAATTCAAATTAGATGCTTAACAAAACCTCCTTCTTGAGCAAGGCAATATCCTAACCTAATGTAAAACCCTCTTCTGACAGTCGTACAGGCGACTGTAAACTGAGTATACCACTAGTCGTGTATCTAGTAGTTGGGCTTTAAATTTGTATTTGGTTTAATTGTTAGAATAAAGAGAATTTGATTTTATGTTTATTTGACATCATGTTTTGATAAATGTTACTTTAATGAAATAAACTCTATTAGTTATACTTTGAGCTTTCTTATTTACAATTAACAGGAATTGTAGACGAATTCTCCAAACCAGCTATCTGGAAGACAACACCGTAACAAATTTTTAACAAAACTGAATTAGTAAATTATTAACTTGAACATAACAATTCGTTTAGTTAAAATGATTTTGGGAGCTGCAGTTTCTATGCAATGATTCCAACTTGGTTGGTGATACACTATCTTGTGTAATTTATAGTGGTTATAAGTTTACAAAAAAAAACTGTTTTAGTATATGTGTAACACCAAAGGCTCCAGCCCGCTTTGAAACGAATTTAACCGTTATTTATGTGCGATTTGTCTCCATCTAACCTTGGCCATAACAATAATTATTGTGATTATAATCATCAGAATGGAGCCTCAAGGTTTAATAAAATATCAACATTTATGAATACCTGTACAGGCTCCAATCTTAGACCGATCCTGTTTATTTAGTCTTGTTAAAAATGTACTGCTGAAATTCTGATTTCTTTTTTTTTTTTAAGAATTAAAAGACTTTTTTGTCTAATATGTCTCAATGCTACATCTGTAAACTACTAATAATGGTAATGGTAATGGTGAGGGAAGCTGACGCATAGTAAGTAGGCTGCAGGGGGACCCATTTTACCTACCTATAGCTGTGCCATATACTTTTCTTGTTTACCCTTTGAATCTATCTTCTAATGAAGGTCAGGATGTTGCTCAGTGCGAGGGAGCTCATCTTCTCCCTTAAAAGCGCCACAGTACCGAAGATGCTCTGCTACAGGTGCCCTAAAGCTTTACCCCCATGAAATGGTAAGATGTTTCTTCATCACTCCCGCATCCTGGATATGTAAGGTCTTTAACACCTATCAATGATAGATGTCCCCTAAGTCTGCAGTGATCTATCAGAATTCCGATTAACAGATTCAGAGTCTTCCTTCCAGTAACCAGTCTGATCGATCTCTGAAAATACATATAACTCTAAGTATATAAATATTTTTAGGTTTGGTTATAAAAGCACATCTCATTCCAATTAATTGAATATAATAGGTTCCTCAAACGATACATCTCAGCCTATCACTAGCACGGTCTATATGAAATGGAAAATATTTGCCTGTTTTCTGGACAAATCAAATCACACAACATGAATTCTCCGGTTTGTGTGAGTTAAATTATGAAAATGTAATTTGTTGAGCTTCATGTAGGTGATAAATATATATTATCACAAAAGGAATTGCAGGAGACCAGAAAGAAATCAGCAATTAAACTGCAATTTAGTTTTATGTTGTTAGTAGTACATTACAAATAATATTTAACACAAGCAATTGGTTCAGCTCAAGAAGATTCAAGCCATGGAAAACGTGTCAGCCAGTAGTGCCATGGATGCACCGTGGTTTGACATGTTCAGGGATCGGAGTACAAACGGGTCACGGAGATAATCCAGAATCGAGAAAAGAAGCTTTTCTCAATCATGGAGGGCCACGGGAACTCACCAGTTAGATAGCAGTGGTCCCTCAGACACTCCAAGGTGTAAGAGACCAAAGTTGCGAATCCTAGACGACGGGTGCACCTTCCCGAACTTCATGGTTTATCCTTTGCGAAGAGCCAAGGAATATGAGTATTTGCCTCCCCAGAATATGCTGGTTATATCCCACACTTCCAAACCACCAGGGCGGAGTGTGGCAGCTGTTGCTCTATGGTTGTAATAGATGATACCTCCAAGGGTAAAAACACGCCGACGAAGAAAGAACACCAAGAGAGAGGAGAAACAGATGAGGCGACCCAAACGGCAGGATCCATCGAGTCAGGATAAGAGGAGGTTCGTCGAAATCGTCTACACCATTCCCATCTGCGCGGGGGGAAGGAAGGTGTAGACGATAAAATATGCCACTCCTTATGAGGTCGGTCCCAGTCTATAGCGACTCGCCAAGTGTAAAGAGCAATAGTCCAATCGGCCCTTGTCATGCTAGGCTTTTCTTAGAACATTACGGTAGACATATGCCTGTAACATATAATTAAGCAAGAAGTCGCATTTAGTTGAATCCTCATTTTAATCGCATTCATCTGCTGAAGAAATGTTTGTTAAATAAGACATTTAAAACGAATTCCTTTCATTATACAAGAACATTTCATAATACATTTTTAAAATTTTATATTTAATGAGCTCTTCACTATATTTCTTTTATTTGAACTGAATGTCATAATAAAACATGATAATAAACCAACACGATGTAATAACTCAAAAATAATGTTGACGTTCAGTATTCTGTATCAAAGTGAAGTCAAGTGAAACCATTTAATTTGTAAGTAATTTAGGAGGAGTGAGTTCATTAAAATATTTATGCACATATGTGTCATGTTGTGCCGGCAGCTTATATTCAGTGGTGAGTGGCGTACCTAGATAGGGAGATTCCGGAAGAAATTTAAATTTTTATTCCTTTTCAGTGAACCCAGCTAAAGGAATCGAATAGATTTGTAACAAAAACTAAAACATAAGAGGAAATTATAATACATAGTTCTCAATATACGGCTGTGTGTCTAATATGACACATTTTATGAGAATGACACACTTTATGAGAGTAGTCTAGCGTCTAAATGTTTTGCGACTGCCATGATAGTAATCACCGAATCAGATCTTCAGATGATTGAATTGAAGCATCTTGTGAATTGTAGTTCTGTATTAAAACATTTTTACTGCTCAACGTTACAGAAAGCAAGACGCGAGAAGCTTCCATTACACCTCACCTTATCACATGCTCTAAGATGAGCGGTCCCAGCAATAGGTTTGTCCAGCATAATACGATCCACAACAGTAGGATACTCGCACACTAATGCAAATCATCACTTCAGTCAAAGAAGAAGACAAAGACCAGCTTTTTGTTCATTATTTTTATTCAAATAAATGCAAATCTTTTGCAAAATGTTACAAAGTAAAAAATAACAGCAACTTAGCTCACCGGCTTAGATATTTCCAAAACGTAATTTTGTTCGACAAAATTCTTTAAATTGCTGCACATGGAAGTTTTATATTTTTTTCGTAGTTATTGGTGTCATATCTTCTGTTTCTGAATCTAGATTTTCGACAGAAATATATCGACAGCTAATTTTTATACAGATTTGTTTTCTACTTTCTTGTTCTCCAGTTAAAGAAAACTGTATTTTTTAAAAAGCCTAAAGAAAGTGTAATGAAACATCAAAACTTCGACTTAAAAAAAAAATGTGAATTTCTCTAACTAGAGACTAAACCCAAGAAAACAAATCTATGTTTAAAATTACTACTGTTCGTACGTACAATTTTACAGTTTTTGCAAAAATTATTTTAGTTTTATTTAGTTGATATTTGAGTCTAGTGAATAATATCTAACAACAAAAAAAAATGAACACGTAAACTAGAGACGGAGAAAAACAGGCCTTAAAAAATTTGTGCGATAAAGTTGTTTATTTCTTCCTTTCTCTCTGCGCCACTGAAGTAAGTTTACATATGTATCCCTGCGTCTTAGTCCTAGGCACGTATGGTAACCCCTTCGTTAATTTTAGATCGCTAAACACGCATTACTGTTAACTGGAAGGTATCAGAACTCTAGGCCATCCATAAAGCAAACGTCATGTTCTGTATTTTTGAAACATTGCAACCATCACGTAAAAAGTAATTAGTATTTAATGAGACAACCTGAGCCATTGCAGTCCCTTCGCCCAATAAATTAGGGTTATTTTTTTGGTAATTTATGTGTTTTCTGATAACAATATATTTTTGGAAAAAGTAGTATAAATTATGCGTTGAGAATGATTTGGTTAGGTTGAATAAATTGTTTAAAATAAACTAGGTTTAAATTTATTAGCTTTTCATTTGTCAGAAAAGTAAACGAAAAAACAAGACGAGATACTATTTAACAGATTTTTTATGCTTCTAATACATGAAGCTTTGGTTAATATCCCAATCTTGCATCATCTATTTTCCTATTTTAATTTATATAAAAATCTTGACCTTCCAAAACAAATAATTAACAGCTAAAACTGTTCGTTATGTATATATAAAGAGCTGAAACTCTTAACATGTTTAAATTGTCTTCAAAAAGCCGAGGACTTCTTTTGGGGTATGTACATTTCGATAAATTTTAACACCGAATACAGGCCCATGATGTATCTCCTTATGTTATTATAACAGGGCTTTTAAAACTCTTACCCAATCAGAAACCATATTTTTGAAAAATCTCTGTTTCTGATTGGCCATAAATCTTAACAGCCCTGCTATAATAATGTAAAAGGTCTGATTTTGTCTCAATGTAATAGTATCTTTGGAAAAACCTGGTTAACTAGCATTATGTTTCCAATACAGAGGCTTCACGCACGCTGCAGTGATGCCAACGCATTTATAAACGCATAAATTCGGCAGTCTGTTTCTACGATTCGGCATGTGCATATGTCACATGTGTAGTAATAATGTCGACTATGCAGCGGTTGCTTTGGGACACATAATATATTTTCAAACATTCCAGATTTAAAATTTAACGGTCCATCGGTAAAATACGGTTTATATGACGTCCACTTGCTTTCCTAAACTGGCATTAACTAGTAGAAAAACTAAGTCGTAAATTGACTTGTATTAAGCAGTTAATTAAAAGGGCGAACAAGAAATAAGGAATTAAAAAAAATATATGGTTAACAGCTGATACAATGCCGGATTTAAAAGAAAATAACGTGGCAAATATTGTATTGTATTTGATAATCGGTTACGGTACGTCGTCACTTGGCACTAAAAGATTGCAAATTGTAAATTACACAACTAATAACAAGAACGCTGGAGATAATGTGTGTTGGTAGTGTCCAGTTTTAGTGTTAGTTACAGATGAAACACGGTGTATGGTTAAAACTGAGCTGTTACTGAAAGTTATTTATTTGAATATAGTGCATATAACTTGTAGTGCATGCACTTCATCTGCTACATGAAAAAATTCGACGGAATTATGCAGAGGTAGATTCATTAATTTTAATAATACACGCTGATGCTACTAAATAAAATATGAAATCAGAAGAAATTTTTTATTAACGAAAACAAAACAAGTATGAAAATTACAGTTGCGTGAAGATATATAATGTGTATCTTCCGAGATGTATGGTAAGACTATTCATATGTGTTAGTTATGTAAGGGCATTTATGTAAAAGGGTTGAACGTGATGAACAGAAATTCCTTACTTTAATGCAGTCATTGATACCTTGTTAAATTGCAGGTTATTCTAAGTTGAATTAAAAGTCTCACTATTAGAAAATCCCGATTGTAAACTTAAATAATTCTTAAATAAGTGTTTCGAGAAAGCTTGTTTGTTGTGAAATTCAGATTATAAAAATAAGTAATATTATTATCGTCCTTCAAGAACGTCCGCTACAAAGAACAATACAGATTTCATCAAAGCAATTAAACTTACTTAGAATATTCCGTTCGGTTTGCCATGGCATTCCATTTCCTCCGCAACCTATCTTAACACATTGGGTTACCTATCTTAAAGCAGCTTTCTATTATCATCATTATTTTTAATATATGAAGAACTTAATTCTATAATTGAATCCCGGTGGCACAAGTCATTTTAAAGTTCTAAAAGCAATCCATTAATCCACAAGTAGAAGCGGATACACTTGTAATATGTAACAATTATGCCATAGTAGTAAATGCATCAATATCATTAACAGAATCGTTAAATATTCTTAATAATGCGTCCGGTATTGCAGTGGGAAGTGAGGAAAAGGTGACGTGACGTGAGAAAATCCGGATTATATAAAATTTTGCTCTATTCATCGGTGTCTTAAGAAACATCCTGAATTACAAGTTTTTTGTTAAGGTAGCAGATATTACTTCGGTGAATGTCGAACTCTCATTTTCTCTTATATTTATACAACGAAAACGATATTTGTCAGAAAGAAACTGTTACTTTTGCAAATATTCTCTCATGGAGTAACTGCTGACTTCCATACAATAAAAATGAAAGGTAAGGAATTTGATAAACCATAATTGTATCAAATGTGATAAATAGATGCGTTGTTTTGTAATACCGCTGTATGAACAACTTTTTGCCCAGCGCAATTGGTTAGTTATTTTACACAGAAAAGCCAAAGTGTGTATTTTCAAAACAGTCGGAGCACAACGATTCTTTTTGGAAAAGAAATTGATTCTACCCTATTCAAAGTATTCATGAATATCTTCCATTGTCTTTAAATGCGTATTCTCCACCCTGATTAGGTATCTCTGGGAGTGTAGGAGTTCAATTACTTATAGTTTGTGAGTCATTTTTTTTAAACAACAAATTTCAGCAATCAATCTCAACGCGCACTCAATAGTTTCTAATGTAGGATATACTTATAAATAACTTATTAGTAATTCTTATAGACTGGTCCAAGACCAAGATGGTTGCTGGGGGATATAAACAAAGCTTTGTGAATGTCATTGTATTTGTTTTAATTTAGAATAAATTTCTGTGTATTTATATCATTGTTTATAGAATTTAATCCTAGTTTACAATATTTAGAACACAAATGTTCTTAAAAAAGTTGCAGTGTTTATCCCCCAGCAGCTAGTTTTATTTAAACCTAACAGCCACCTGACAGCGTGTTGGGGAGATGCGTATTGTATCTACTGATAAGATTCCTAGGTTATGTATGCTCTTGTGATACATTATAAAAATAATTAATTTCTAATATGACAGTTTCCATTTTGTGCATAATTCTTTATTGAATTTAATATTGAATAAAATAACGGTGTCAGAAGTTATTTAATGGATACATTAATATGATAAATGACTATCGGAAGAAGCCTTGTATGAGAAATTAAGACATTTTTGCTTTGAAGTGTGGCGTGTATGATATGTGGGCCTCATATAGGAGACTTATTATGAACAGGCGTCGTCGTCGACCTTCCTCCTTATTAACGAACACAAATAAACTCTTCATCTTAAATGCATCCGGTTAATCTTTCGACCAAATCGTGCGGCTTGTAATTATATCTAGGTTGAATGAAGCTAACACAAATGCGCAATTACTGCTATTAAAATTTAGCATAGGTCAGGAACAAAATATTTTTACAAGGAGGGATTTGCTCTATTTTTAGCAACAGGAAAAATTAAAAGTTAAATTGATAGTAAATATATCGAGTATTTAAATGGTTGTAAAACTCTTAATATTAGAAATTCATTTGGCTAAATTCGAGATGTAATTTTATATGAAAATTATGGAAAAAAAGTTTATATAAACCGAAATACTTTTAAGGGAGCTAAGGTCCCTCGAAGGTGGTAATAATAATTAAAAATTCGTTTTTAATTATTATTTTAATAACTCATTGAGATACAACTTGTAACGAAATTGCAAGCCATTTCATTCCAGTTTGTTGTGTTCCACGATGAATTAAGTTTTGGCCAGTCTAGTTTAGATGGCGCCACTGATTTCTACTGGAACAGTTGGTTTTGCAGATTTTTGCACTAAATATCTATCTATCTTTATTGCTCATACTCTACTCTCAAATGTCTGTCTCTTTCCAAACTGTAACCGAGTTTAGGTGGGAGAACAGAACGAGGCTTCTTTCTTCTTACTAGTGCAGCGTTCAGATGGAAACCATCTCTAATTCTGCGGTCTGGTAAAATTTATATGTTTTCTGGTATTATCGTAAATTTTAGATTTACTTGGCAACCGATGTCGCCATTTTGTATCGTAGTTAGTTGTTTTCTGTCTTTGTCTGTTGATGTTTTAGGTCACTTAGCTACGTTGGTAGCACTCTGAATAGTGGTGACTGGTGACATTTGGAGATTGGTACACCTTGTTAGACCAAACCTATTGTTTATAACCTTTGTGAAAATTATCTAAGGTGGTGCATTTGTTTTGTGGTGGATTATTTTATACCAGCGCATATATTTTCAACCAGACCTCAGTAACGTAAGGTTTTTCTAAATTTAAAATATCGAATGCTTACTTGAACGTTTACTTAGTATTTAGTTAGGAACGCCGCTCTAGTAGAGCCTTGCCTAGTTCTCTGGCAAAAGATACCTGCCTAGTTATTTGGCACTTGATTAACTTTTGATTATCTAAAGTAAACATATAGTCAAGTATAGGTATATATTTATTTAACTTTATCTGCAATTCATTATTACCTCTCTCCGAGGAACTAATAAATAATTTAATTTAACGTTACCTTTAAGTTAAAAACTATCATATTGTTTTATATTTAGCAAATATTTATTTACGTTATCTTTCTAGTTGTCTGTCTGTATACAGACATTCTAAATTCTATTTTCTTGAAGATTAACTTCTTTTAGTACAAAAATATCTTAACATTTAGTGAATACCTATTTCACTTGTTTATTATCGTAGCTACACCTAGTTTATTTGTTGGACTAGTATTTTTTCTATTTAACGTAACTTATATTGATACTTAAGTTAGTTGAAGTCTTCAACTTCCTAAAATATTGTAGGATACCGATCCTAGTTTGTTTTGTTTGCAATTTTACTCTGTAAGTTTGTGTTAACTCATATTTTGTCTTCGTAGCTGGACAAATCAAACGTCACAGCTTTTAACTTTGTTTTGCCTAAAATACTGATCTCACAAAACTCTGCCCTTTTTATGTAAATACCTGGACCAAGAGAAGAGGACAACTGGTAGATCGAACTGATCATTATATACTAGGTGGAGCAGGAAAATGATATTTTATACAACTGGCATTTTTTCTCAAGGGTAACTGCAGTACTGACAGTGGTGAGTCAAATTGACACCGAACCCATTAAGAGCTTAGCCGTTGGTGGATTCTTCGCTGGACTAACCCATTGGAAGTTACGTAAGATCTTCGCCCCCAGTAATCATTTATATTTGGTCAGAAGAAATTTGTAAGAGATCAGGCATTTCATATTTTGTTTTTTTTTTCTCTTTCAATATCATTTTTTTGTGTGGTTAGTTGTTGGTCTTCAACCACAAGTAAATTTTTTTACTAAAAGAGGCCATCTGAGCCAATTTAAATATTGTGTACATATACCAGTCTTTATTATATTTCTTTGTTAAATAATATCTTTTTATTCAACTTCCTTCCCAACCGAATTCAAGTATTAACGTTATCTTTACCTGTTATAGTAAAATTTTAATTATTTGTTACTTGCAAAAGTCCTGGCGCCCAGCCTAGATTTTGGTGAGAACTCAAATCAATCTAAGCCCTTATTCACGACCTGCTCACTGAGCTACCGGTCAATAAGTACAACCCCCAGCTTATTGTGTTATGCCAACAATTGGACGGGGGGTGTTGCAAACTGTACACGATGTAGTAATAATAAAGAGATTCCAGAGAAAATATCTTCAGCTGTAGGCTTTCTTAATATATTTACTTTACTTAAATTAATCACTCATTCTACGCTATTAATTTAGATTTTTCCCAATGTTGATCATTAATTAATCTTAGGTTTTATTTTTAATAAAGCTTACTTTGCTGTTCATTTACATCATTCGCTCTCGATTATTAGAAGTACGACTACAAGTTTGCATTAGTCTTCATCAGTGTGACGTCACTATATACAGAGTAATCTTTCATAAATCCCCCCTCCCCCACTAATTTTATTTATGACGTATTTCACAATTTCAAAAAATAGAATGAAATGGATTTTTTCCAAAGATTTAACAAGCACATTGAAAACATGTAACTTAGAAATTAGTGGAACTACAAAGTAATTGTCTCTCTTTTAAATGAAGCATCCTATTTTTTATCTAGGAATCAAATCTCCCTTCTTTTTTCTGATTTGTAAATTATATGTCTACTGTGTATAGTGCTGGATATATAGCCCAAAAAATAAACTTATTTCTATATGAAATCGTTCACAGAACCTTTACCATTTTTATGAACTTCATTTTTCATACAGGCCTACAAAAAAAGTCAAGCGTTGTCATATCTGAAGTTCTTGGTGGCCATCTAATTAGTATATTTCTACTCATCCATTCTTCGAAGTGTTCATTCAGGTAATTTAGTTCAACTAATTCAGTAATAATTTAATAACAAATCCTACTTGAGTTTACATGTTCTGCGAAAGGTTTCATACAGTGTGATCTAATTAAAACTTGCCACTTCTGTAACTTTAAACGTAAGTTGTTTGGAAAACTGCAAGAACACGTCAATTTTAGATTTGAGTGGGATGAATTTTGGCCCAAAATTTGGTTTCTAACTGCAACTCCCTACGGTTGACAGCCAACTCTTCAAAAATTTTAAATTGGGGCAGTGATCAAGTGATACCTTGTTGTATAGGATTTCACGTTCTTTATACAAGCGTGCGAAAAGTTTTGAATTCTATCAATATTTTTTTTGAGAAAATTAACTTGGGATAGAAAAGTTCTTAAAAGGATCATCGTGTGACATGGATATTTTTAATTTAACTTAACCTGCTACAGACACAAAGAAATGATAGGCTCATGTGTTATTTTGTTGCAACAAATCAGTGGATCAGAATAAGCACCAATTACTTTCATACAAAAATACGAACAATTTTTAAAATGCCTGCGAACATTTTTCAACATCACTGAACGATATTCATTCGTAATTCTTCTTCGTAAGTCATCAAGGGATTCTGGAATTGAGGTATAAACTTCACCCTTTAAATGTCTTCAAAGAAAAAGTCCAATGGCGTCAGATCAGGAGATCTGGCAGGCCATTCCACTGGACCTCGGCTTTCGATTCATCTCACTGGAAAATAATCGTATAAAAATTGACGTACTGGGGTAATATAATGTGAAGGCGTACCATCTTGTTGAAAAGTAAGCTAATCTTCCAAAAGAGTTTATCATAGGGTCCACTATATTTTCAAGAAAGTAAAGATATTTTTCCTCGTTGAGGTTACCATCAATAAAAAAAGGTTCTATAATATGGTCACCTAAAATCCCAACCCAATCGTTTAATTTTGTAGGCCACTGTGTATGGGATTTCCTGTATCAATGGGGATTTACACAGCTTCAATATTTGCAAATGTGTCAACTGACATTTCCATTCAAGTAAAAAAGGTTTCATCGGAAAAGCAAACATTGCAGAGATAGTTGTTATTATTCAATTGTTCAGTGACAATTTCACAAAACTGCAGCCTTCTGTCATGATTATCTTCATTTAATTCTTGTGTAATATGTTGAAATTTGTAAGGTGTGCCTAAATATCATTTATACTAGTATGCTCAATACATCACATAAAATAATGTTTACATTTTAATAAAACATAAATTAGACAATCCTCAAACCCCAAAATTTAAGCTATGTAAGGCTTGAAAAAATGATAACACACGCAACATTTTCCTCGCCACTGCTATCTGCCGGATGTAAGATTTGAACTCCTCCTGAGTTTGATACACATAGCGCACTCTAGCCAACTACGATATCGTACCCGGTGAAATGTGATTTTTTTGAAGTACCAGAATCGTAAATGTTTTATATTATTTTGAGGTTATGAAAAATATTATTCAAACCATAAAATACTAAAAACACTAGAGTTTCATTTAATTTGCAATTACAAAGGATAGTAGTAGTAGCTACTTATTTTACTAGGCAAGTAGGCCACAATGGGCCCTTTTTACCTAGGGACCTACAGTTTAGCGTGGAATCCGAACCACGGTCTTCGACTGTCAACTAACCCACCGCCTGGGCCTGCTCGCCTGCACCGCTAGCAGAGTGGCAAACCTCCTGGGTAGGTCTCTTCGACCCTCCACCCGGGCTCGCCTCTCCGCCTGCATCAGGCTAGCGGCCTTCCGGGGATTGTCTGTTGACAGCCTACCGACTGTTAGACGAGCTATCGTTCATCCATCCAATTGCCGGACTCGATCAGTGCTGCTTAACTTCACTGATCGAATATCGGAAATTAAATGGATGTCCATACCTCATCCCCCAATTACAAAGGATACTCTTACACTTTAGATTTTTTAGTTTTTAGTGGAATCTGTGCATTTTTTTGAGTATACGAAAGAATCCACCGAATAACAAAATTATAGATAATTGAGTGAATCATTCCAAAAGTCTTTATTAACGATTTATGTTTCGTCAACATACTGAACTTTCTAGCTAACCCCATATAAATAGGCAATAATGCAAACGTGAAATATTAATCAAGGGAATTGTATGTGAAGGATAAAAACTCCTTTGTTCCCAACAAGAGTGAACAAAGTACAAACAAGCAAGAATAATGGACTAGCCCTTTTATGAAAAATGCATCTATTTTCTATTCTTAACGGTCAATTTTCGACGGAGACGCGATTCGGTCTCGGGGCGAGTCTTTCTTCTATCATGCTATTGAATGATGATTTCAAAAGCTTTTTTAACGGTAAAGTAGAACACAATAAGAGAACAATATTCCAGAGTGTCTGATTTCCGGACTTGTCAGCCACGAGAGTTTCTAATAATCGGTATGGCATCTCTTCATAAATCTACAGCTATTATATTTTAACGTCGAGTTTTATTTCATTAACCTGAAAAGTCAGTCGCGTGTTCTATTTGGTTCAGCTGCAATAAAATTACTTAAATAAATAATGATTTCACCATTAATGGAATTATAAGTGACAGACATCATGTGCTTAATTTAATTACAATTTAATGTACCAAAATTAATGTAATTATTAAAAAACCTAATGCTCATAGTTGGTTTGTAATAAAATATAAATGGAAAACGTATTTACTCTACGTCTGACACAAAATGTGTGCACACAATGTGGATATTTGTATAAACTAATTGCTAACATCACGTATTTTTTATCTTTCCAAAAAATAATGCACCACCTAGAATATGAATGATATAGTATATTATAAACCATTTAGTCCCGTGGTATAATACGCTATTCTATCAGTGCATTTTAAAATTAAAACTAATTAAAAAAACTATATCTTACCTCAAATATCTGATGTGGCCAACACATAACTTTCTTATACCGGTATATATCATCCTGATCTAAAAAAATCATTCTATTTAATTCTTCGTTTACCTCAATTAAATTTTAATAGTGTACGTTGTAATTAAAATTTTTTAAATTATTTATTATCAGCGTCATTCGATACTGTCAATAATAATTCATATCATATATTTTAATAATTTTTTGTTATTGACATTGACATTTTTGGAACTAAATTAGACCTTTCAAATGTCAAACTGTTAAATTTATCCTAACCCCATTTTATGAGGCCAAATGTGTAAAATATTTCAGTTTACATCAGCCTTATTTAAGTACTTGGAAAATATATTTTATTCGCTTGATACTTTAGACATGATTTATAATCTTTCATCAAGGATATATTTTTTTGTAATGTCAAATAGAAAAAAGTTTGGCTCTCAGCTGGCCAATTTCGCTCATCACCGAATTTTTTCATAGTCTTTGGCCTTTAGAACAAATGTACCAAATTTGAAAACTTTATCTCAAAAACTGTGGCTGCTATCGCGATACTACTGTCCATGCGGACAGTTTTTATTTAATAAAGTTATGTTTTTTCATTATAATTCGTCGAGAATCGTCCAGAAATGAAATCAAATTTCTTTAATTTTTTTGAAATTGTACCTTTTTTCTTCTTTCATTCATTATGTCTCTTCTGGTGGTACCACAATCAGCAAATTTAATGTGTCACCTAAAATGTTTTTGACAATCTTAACTGCCAAATTTGGGTAACCTCCCATTAGTATTTTTTGAGTTTTCGCGGATACGCGCACGCACGCACGCACTCCCTCACGCACGCACGCACCACTCACGCATTCACGCACTTACGCACTCACGCACACGTTTTCACGCATTCACGCATTCACGCAGTCATGCACTCACACACTCACACACGCACACATGGAAAATAGTCAGAATGGATTCACAAGGGTTCAATACGTATAAAGCAATCAAAATCTCGAGGTCGAAAAAATCACGATTACTATACTTACTTATATTAGGTATAAGAAAGTAAAAGTGGAAGACTTTTGTGTTAGTAATTAAAGTAATTTTTGAATTTAATATAATTTTGTCGTGCTGTGTTTGACTTAAATGTTGAAGAAATAGATATGAATCCTGAAGCGAGTTGGAACCTCTAATGTGAAGATAACACTGACGTTGTTTTCCACGCAACACCTAAACACCATATACTGCACTCGACCCGCGTTTCGCCAACCAAATTGGCATCATGTGGAGATAATTATAACTCAGTTTTAATCACCACCAGATTATGCCGAATTTTGCGAAAATCTACGTCAGTGTTAAATAGATATGAATAATTTAAAAGGTTTCGATGAACATTTTACCCCTTTTAAAGTTTATGAAGCTACGGAAAATACCACTACTCGAGTCACTGCCAGCTACGTAAAGAAGTATTTATGAACAACAACATAAATACGTCAGTTGTTATAACCAGAAAGAAATACAAAAACACACGGAAAATGTCTTGCTAGCGCATTTTCTGGAGAGATGATCAAAACGTGTTAAAGCCTCTATTCTTTGGACATAATAATCAATGCTGTAAGCGATGTTAATGTTCAGAAATAATATTCATATAAGTAAATTTCTAAAAATAACAGCTTTTCTTAAAAGGAAAAATGATGCTACGAGCCTAACAGGTCAAAAATACTTAAAATAACAATTCTTAACTTAAGCTCCAAAGGACGAATTTTTTGATAATCAAAGGTCACAATTCTTGTAAAAACTGTTATGTATTTAGCAATTTTTACATTATAGAAAAAATTCGAAACAGTGTAGATGGACTTGTAGAATTACAAAAAAAAATATACGTCCATAAAAAAATTAATATACAGCATTCATACTTTTTTGTACAATATATTAATAATAATTATTGTACTTCGATATCAATTGGGAAAAACATGTTTCATAAGCTGCAAAAGAACATCTTCTTTCCCAAATCTTCCAGAGATATTTTCGTACACAAGCCACTGATTTAGACATAACCTCTGCATCTTTATTAACTGACATGGCAGCAGATATACCGAGCTGGCCAAGCCACTATTACAAGACTGCTCATAATGCGAAAAAAGGAATGAGTTAATGAAAATCGTTAACAATAAACAAAGACGTTTAGAAATTGCGTTGATGCCAAGGGTATAAAAGGCGGACTGCCCGCTCAAGTGTAATCGGTAAGTGTAGCATTTTTTTGTCCAATATTAATACATATAGCTTTAAAACTGTAGGTTGAGTGGCTGTATAGATGCCCTTAAGCACCATGGTAGATGGAAGCCCTCAACTACAGCTGAGTGGCATGTTGAAAGATCAATTAATAACAAAGAAAATATTGAAAAAAATTGTTTGTACCTGAACGAAACAATAATACAATCGTGGACGTAACAATCCAGACATCTGCGAGTATTTCCAAGTTGCACCACCTCTTCCATTCACTCCTAGGATTCAGTAAATATTTTGTAAAAAAGTTGAAGATGATCTAATTACTTATTTCATTTTTGTTAGTTGTAATAACGTTAATATATTTCTTAACTTCAATTCAAAATGAATTAAATAAAAAAATTCGTTTCTGTGATAACACTTGTTTATTTAATATTTAATCCCTGGGCATTAAACTAATTTCTAACCCGCCCTGAATTAGCTATGCCACTTTCGTCTTCCAAAAAAGGGAGTAAGGTAACAACTTTACTCTCGGAAAGGCATATAATATTTTAATGAAATTTTCACAAAAGATATGTATTTTTACATGGTATGAACACAATCAAAATACCAATACATAAATGAGTGAAACTGAAAATTCCATAGTAAGTAGCCCGTCCATGATTCCTTAAATATTACTTGACAGACATGTCGTGGCAGTGTGATAAAGGTGCGTAAGAGGGTTAGGGTTGATTAAAATGGGGACAGTCGTTCGCTTAACGTTTGTATTAGTATTTACATCAGTTACACTATCGCAAAAAAGTAACTTTCAGAAAATTGTTGTATTCTGTAGTTCAGTGTTTTGTAAATTGTGATGCAATAAATTTTGGCGTAGTACTCATTTCTCTGGCGAACCCGTTCAACATGAGATAAATCATGTGTCCTGTTGTGTATATATATATATATATATATATATATATATATATATATATATATATATATATATATATATATATATATATATATATATATATATATATATATATATATATATATGTATATATATATATATATATATGTATATATATATATATATATATATATATATATATATATATATATATATATATATATATATATATATATATATCAACAGAAAAATAAGTGCAAGTATGAGAAGGAAACATAAACGCTGTTAGAAAAGACGAGAGAACATCATCTCTAGCTCAACATGTCAAAACTACAGGACATAGGATTGATTTCGACAAAACAAAAACACTAGCCAATATCGAGCATTACAAGTCAAGAATCATCAGGAGGCCATAGAAATAGAGAAAAGACCACACAATCTAAATACACGAGATGACACCCAAAGACTACCTACCACATGGAAACCTGCTCTAATATTACATGCTACTATCCATGAGGAAGCAAGAAACATAACGCAACGAACACACGAAGAGGAACCAACCAGAGCTAATCTAATAGGACCAAGTACACGGAGTCGCCCTCGAAATCAGGGAGATGGGTGCAACAGACCGTGACATAAGCACAGATACACGCATGCGCGCCCGAACAGGACCGATTACACGAAGCCGCGCTCGAAATCAGGAGATGGGTGCAGCAGACCATGACGCGGAGTGAGTCGAGAGCAACAGAGCGTAACATAGGTAGAGTATATAAAGAACAGCCAGATCAGAAAACGTCATTTCAGTTCGAGTAACCAGAAGCCGCACTAAGCAGTTAACGAGTTTAGAACCTGAAGATGGCAGATGAGATTCTGCCGAAACGTCGTTCAGATAACCACCGGTCCCTCTCGGGACCTATCACCTACACGGAGGTATACCCGGAAAAACGAATTTAACTTTCACCACCCGCGAAAACCTGAAAAACAACATATATATATAAAAAAAAAAAAAAAAATATATATATATATATAATATATATAAAAAAAAAAAAAAAAAAAAAAAAAAAAAAATATATATATATATATATATATATATATATATATATATATATATATATATATATATATATATATATATATATATATATATATATATATATATATATATATATATATATATATATATATATATATATATATATATATATATATATATATATATATATATATATATATATATATATATATATATATATATATATATATATATATATATATATATATATATATATATATATATATATATATATATATATATATATATATATATATATATATATATATATATATATATATATATATATATATATATATATATATATATATATATATATATATATATATATATATATATATATATATATATATATATATATATATATATATATATATATATATATATATATATATAATAGAATACAACATGAATCCATCAATTATACGCCCGCATAAAAAAACACAAATGCAAGGTGGAATTTTGCAAATTGCAAATGGCAAAAAAAGATGCAAACGCGTGATGGTACGTGTCTGTCAGACCGAATTGGTCTTCTTCACTGGCAAACAAAGGTGTAGCTAGAGTTAAGATCAGGTGGACAGAACTCAAAAAAGACACTAAAGGAAAACCGTGACATTAGAGCCAGTCGACCTTTGTAGCTTCCAATTAGATGGTTCTGTATTGAGCAAGTGAAAGCGTCGACCAAACATCGCACACGCGGGTAACTCTATAGCAACCCTGCGTGGGATTCCAGAGCCAAAAGAGAATATGTAAGTACAGAGAAGGAAGGTAGGTGCGATGCTTTGGTCGACGCTCTCATACAGAGCCATCCAAGTGGAAGCCACAAAGGTGCGACTATTGTTCCCTATGTCAGTGGTTTTTCACTTAAGTGTCTTTTTGATTTTGTCCACCATCCTAACTCAACTTACATGTGCTGATGGTCTAACACGTGTTCACTATATATATATATATATATATATATATATATATATATATATATATATATATATATATATATATATATATATATATATATATATATATATATATATATATATACATATATATATATATATATATATATATATATATATATATATATATATATATATTGTTGGGACATGTCATCGAAAGATTTTTTTAACTAGTCAAGATTGTACAAGTGTTAGGGAAGTGGGAAAATTACGTAACTGAATTGGAAGATATTACATTCTATTGGTGATAAATCCGGTAAACCTGCAGACCACGAAGTTACCGCATCATTGAACTCCTCAAGGAATTATGTAATCCCCTTAGTATGAGGGTCGAGCACAATCCTATTAAAAAATCCCAGATCAGCCGCTTTAGGTATGAAAACTGCATTCGGTTCCACCATAGCCGTAATGTAGGTGACGGTGTACAAGATCCCAAAGACTAAAATCAAAGGTGATCTAATACCATGAGATAATGCTACCCTACCTAAACCATTAATGCCTGAGTAAAGGTAGTGTGGCGAATCAATTATTATTAAAATTCCAAATTTTTACGTTCACTATGTGTCTGAGCCGTCCACGTACAGGGTGATAATTTTATGTGTCTTGATTTCGTTCCCCGATTTTTCACCTAGAAATCCAAAGCTGTAATGGCGTATTTCTTTCTGAGGAATTCATACAAAAAAATTTTTGCAGGGTGTGTCACTTAAAAAGAATTTTCGGTTAAATCGGAAGTGAAAAATATGTGTGTGATGCGGATTTATAATTAGCAGAGTGTTCGTATTAATATAGTGTCAATTTTCGTATTTTTCAGTTTTTCGGCCGTAACTTTTTCATTTTTACGTTCAATTGCTTTTTTCTTTTCGAATTTGGATTCCTCAAGAAAAACTGCATAATCTTAGTTTAGGAATGTTCTTCCTAGGTGAAATGATATTTAGCAATGAAATCGACTGAGGCACTTAAAATCACCCTGTACATCTTGTGCCTACAAACAAAATTGGGAATCGTACTGATTATCACCTAATTCCATTCTTGATCTCAGTTTCTCCATTCGTTGTATTTCTATAGCCTTCTGACATGACAGCGTGAAATTAGATAGCATAAAAATTGTTGATATGAAAGTCCAAAAAATATGGCGTTAAACGGTTTCAGAGGTTATTTCCATACGTTTGGCATAGATTGTAGGTGTCTCTGAGGTGAAGATCCTCGTGATTTATAGTTTTCCAAAGACATCCGAATCAACATGAACCGTGATAACCCCCTTTTTTAAGACCATTTGGAACAACATCGCAAAACTGTTGCGACCCTATGATTCATATGGGATGCAATGTGCCCAATTCTATCATCTTTCACATAATAATGAATCTGAGTTTAATACTACTTTTAATACCAATATTTTTAATACAATATTTATTTAATATAATTACCTTCTAATGTTTGTAAACATAATACTTAAAACTCAAAGACGCAGTGGAACTTATTTAAAAAAATTATCTTTTGGTTTTTTGGGTCCTTCATGAAAACTAAACAATTTGAAGAATGTGCTCATATTTTTAAATCTCGTATATTTTGAAGACGGTTTTCCAAGAATTATGCACTGAAAAAAATTCCTGTAATTTTACTATATATTCTAAGCTGCCTTATGTTAAAAGAATTACAGAAGAAATACCACGGTCCTAAAATATTAACAAAGTATAAAATATTCTGCAAACACTGAAAAATGCTATGTCGGTCAAAACTCGATTAAAAGGTCACAAGCAAAATGAAACAAAGAGTATTTAAATAATTTCACATCTTTAGTAGAACCTTGGAATTTTGGAAATCATAAGTTTTTGTATCGGTGTATTGGCATGAAGCATAATTTATTAATAAGAGAAGAAGTTGAAGAAAGGAAATAGAAACTTTTGTTGATGCATTTGTCAGAAACGAAAAATGACTAAATTTTACCTATCATTTATATTTTTGGCAATAGCAATTTTCTTTTGTACAAGAAAAATTATAGATTTGTAATATATATTTTACACAGGTAGATCTTTTTTATAATATTGGCATAAAAATTCGTTTAAATTGATGCATGATTTTTTTATATTTTACTGTTATCTTTCTTTTTTTTAAACATGACTGATTCTGGATAACTAATATAAAAAATATCGAACAGGACGAATGTTTGGGAAACCTTCATATTTCCTTAGTTGACCATTATAGGTTCCCAAGTGCTCTTTAGAGTTATTGATCAATTAACTAATAACGACCAATCCACCTCACTAGGCAATAAAATGTCAAATATGACTTTCTTTTAATGAAAGCACTCCATATAGTATGCCCTGAAGTGAAACTTCCAATAAAGGCCCACCTTCGCAATGGTTCGGGGAAATGCTCTGAAATGACTGCGAGACGGGAGAAACTTCGGGGTTTGGAATTCTAATGGTTTCAGCTTGACCGCGCTGCGGTAAGACGATGCCCTATAAATCTTTCTAATTTTCCATGTTTATACACAAGGGTTGCATGATATTTCCATTTGGATGTCTCAAGGAACTGATTGTAAGAAAATGGAAAAAAGATGTTGTTTTATAAAAGTGGATGTTTAGAATGAATAAAAAATTAATATGTCTGGATGCACTCAGAACTCAGAAGTTATAATATTTTCTTTAGCATTTTTCGATTGAACGTTTAAATGTAAAATTGCAATAACTACTCACTAATTTTAACATTATTACTTTTACTATCCTGTTCTTTAATTAAATCAATAAGATCCTAATTCTTAATTGTGTAATAATTGTGAGTAAAAACTATAAATTGCAAGAAAAAAGATTAACAGTCAATACTTTTATAAGAATCCATCTTCATTAGTGTAGCGATGAGAAATATTCCCAGCTATTTTCTGATCTAAATCTACTGACCGCACTGAAGTGAAAAGGGACTGAAAATCTAAGGGTGAGGGTGATGTCGTGCCGTTACATAACACTAACGTTGGGGGTTGTTAGTTGTTACAAGTGGTATAAGTAATTCCTGCAAATGCACTTAGTATTTCAACCCCAAATCTTATTCTCATAATTTGATAATTTAATTTAGTAAAAAAGCATTTCAATTTAACGAATTTATCATATTGTCGCATTGAAGAAGTTTTCACAAATGCCGAACTACTCCTATATATTCGATGCGCATTTCGCACAACCAAGTTAGCGTTATCGCGGAAATTGTAACTGACGCCAGAAGAATTCTAAATAGGATTTACCATCTTATCTGATTGCATTTTCTTTTTTTAGCACTGATGTTTTGAAAGTATTTCAAATACCTATTTGATCTGGTGCTTAGATGTGACGTTTATGTTATTTCGTCTTTTTTGTAAGCAGTACTTGTTTTTACTCTGTTTTTTTGCATTGTACACGCTCCCCGTTTTTGATGACATAATGAAATAAGAACTAGTGACATATTAAGCTATCGTTAAGATGCTTAAAATAATGCCGCATAATTTAGAAAATGTGCAGGCGATTCGAATTTCCTTGATGAAATGAGTAGGAAATACCACCCGATAACCTTACATCACGTCAATATTTGACAAATAGCTCAACAATTCTTGAATACAAGGAACGCTAGGCAAAAACAGGAAGACCAAAGACAATAACTGATGCGAAGTGGTAGCAGAAATAATAAAAAACCCACAACTAAGTACAAAATCATTAGCAGTTATTTGTAACACTTCCAAAACATTGGTGCTAGGAACCCTGAAAATGGTTTCCTTATAAATGTACGCTTATGATGCATAAACTCTTACCTGAAGATTGAGGATCTTGTTCCTAGAAATGAATTTCGGATAGCGGTTGAAAATTTAGCTGGAAGAGATCCGAACTAAATAAGAAATGTGCGTTTTAGCGATGAGGCAACAATTTTACTAAACGGAAAACTAAATAGTAGCTACGTTATTGAAGTAATGGAAATCTTCACATATTTTGTCAGCATCGTACACAGTACCCCCAAAAATTAAATATTTGGGCGGGTATTTTAGGGAACCATAATTTGGGATTTGTGTTTATTGTAGGGGATTTAACGGGTCCTCTGTGCAGGCAATTTCTAGAAGAGAGAATTGAGGAAATAGTTGAACATGACTCAGATGAATTTAGAGCTAATGATATAGTTTTTCAAGCTTATGGAGCTCCGCCTCATTTGTCCTATTAATTGGAATGTATTTAGAAGAACAATTTCCAAATCAATGGATAGGTCGAAGAAGTCCAATTTTAAGGCCAGCGGAATCTTCTGACTTATACCCATTAGACTATTTTTATTGGAGCTTTATGTTCCACCCAGAAGAAATTTGGAAAAACTGAAAGATGCTATTACAGATACGTCCAGGAAGGTGAATGGAGTGCTCTGCATAGTACTTGAGAAATTTTTGAAAAAGGTTAGTTGTTGCCATGAACAATATGGAAGTCATTTTGAGCAAGACGTTCCATTTGTTAATTTTGAATATTTATTTACATTTTACAAATAAAAGTGTGTTACTCAAATCTCTTCGATTATCAATTGCTTTTAATCCAGTTGATATTCGTTCATTATTTGGTGTCCCTTCTCCCCCTATTACCATCGTAAAATCTATGAAAGCAGATAAGGAGCTAGATGCGATTTAGAATGCTGTTATACGTCATTGGACTGACATGAAATTTTGATGCTTCTATGAAGAGTAGACTTTTAATATAAGGTATCACACGTCTACATTGAACATTTCATGTCGAATCCAATATGGCGGTCGAGCGTAATTTTGACATTTCAGTTTTGAATTTTCACTCAAAATGTCGCAAATTTAACTGAGAATACGACCTTAAAATTAAAAGAAAAAATCAAGTAGCCCAATAATTAGGATCTTACTCTATATTAAAAATCTGAAATAAGTGTGCTAAATGCACACATTACACATTAGGGTAATGGGGCGGAAAATAAAATCTTGCACCAGGTCGCGTGAACTTCTTGAACTGGCTCTGGTTTTGTACAAGGTGAACCTGCGACAATTCCCACCCTCCTTTTCTCCGTTATCTTTGGAGTTAGAAAGACGTTTCAAAAAACAGATTGTAGGAAATTTTATGTATTTTTTTGATGGCTTCTGTGAATGTACACAGTATTGCATACAAGTGTGACCAAACCAACTTATATTTTTTTAAATAGAACACCCCATATATTTTCAGTTTTTTGAAATCTAATTTTTTTACGATTCCAGAGATATATACATGTTATATATTTGCCTCATTTGTTTGGAAGATACAAGCTGTTAAAATATCGAACTAAAATGAAGTAGAAACTATAAAATGGTATATTTCTAGAAGCCTATGAAAAATAAATAAGCGGCTAAATAATTAAAAATCTGTTGATTAACTTGTCTTTTTCTGTTGTCATAACTTTTGTGTGAACTATTTCTATTAAATAAAATCATGTATTATTCTGAAAATGAACGTAGGAATATACTCGAAGCATTTTTTAACAGCTTGTATCTTCCAAACGAATAATGCAAACATATAACATGTATACATCACTGGAATTCTAATAAAACGTAGATTTCAAAAAACTAAAAATATGTAAGGTATTTTATTTAAAACAAGTTGAGTTGGTTACACTTTTTTATGAGACACCGTGTATATTCAATGAGATTACCGTAAAAAAATTCATTAAATTTCCTACAGTCTACTTTTTGAAACATCTTTCTAACTTGTGACGGTCAAAATGATGCCACAATTAAACCAGCTACTGAGGTGGTAGTTGGGTATGCTCCGGCTAAACTATATACTTTAAAAAAATTTTGAATTGTTTTATTAAAATGTTGTAAAAATTGAAAATTTTGTGGTTTATTAAAAATTTTTGTCCTTGTATACCCAGACTAGCTCAGATTTTAATTTACAAATTTTTACTTACTTTTTATTTTCTTTTCTCTCTCACTCAGGATGCAGGTTCAATTTGGTTTTTACTATAGTATAATTTCAAAAATTTAAATTCACAAAATCAGTACACCAAAAAAAAATAAACACTTTCAGAAAACAATAAAGAAGTTTGTTTTTAATATCAGATTTTTTTTTTTTTTAATTTTAACAAGAATGGCCCATTAAAGCCTTAAACTAACCTATCTAAATAAAAATACGGTACTCGAGATATATTTATGTGAAATTTTGCAAAAGAATATATATAGCTACGACCTGATCAGGATTTTCGGTATCCGGTTGTTGAATGAAATCCTCCTTTCTACTCGTTCCTTAATTTCGGTGTCCCTTCGGTTCCTAACTTACCGACTCTTGTGAAGTTTCACCATGGAATACTTGTTTTCTTTTTATTAACTACTGAATTTGTTTATTTCTTCTCAAAATGTTTAATGCTGTGTTAATTTTGAATTTTATTGATTATTATTTTCCTAAAACTTTCCAAGGTAAGTTCCACACATTTACCTCAAATGGATATTTTATTTCCACTAATATTTATTACTTTTCTTATAATCTGCTTGCTTTTAATTATTATACATTCTTACATCTGTCGTTATCCTTTGCACATTTTAAAATCATATCTTACTACCATTTATTTTATTAGTATCTCTTCTCTTTAATTTTATTCGATTCTCCCAAAATTTTTTCAACTCTCCCCTCTTATTTTTCAATAACAACCCACTATCCATTGTTTTCTCTGCTTACTTTAATTTTGTATATAGTAAAATCACCAAATTTCAAAATTTACTAGTTGTCACAAATTATTTTTTTAATGTCAAATATTTTTAATTTTGAAAATAAAAACTTTTATACTACCTTTTTGCTGCCTTTTTAAAACAATATTCTTTCCTTGATACTTTATATAGCATTTTCTGTAAATTTGGATGTGTTACGTTCAGTATAAAAATTTTTATCTTTCACATCTCATTTTCAAAATTTTCTTAACAAATGCCCTATAATTTTAAACAAACTCCTTTTTATATAACTAGAACTAAATAACTACTGATAACAAATCTTTTCATATCTAGGTTAACATATCTTTACTCAAAACTAATATTTTTGTTTCTACATTTTGTAGGCTGTCGATATTGGTTTCACCCCCTTTTACACACACTTTAACACTGTGTCTTGAGCTACCCCCACTCACATACGAAGCACTGAGTTTCTCCTTTGTCCTAATGGCATGTCTTTGCACATCAATGGATTTCCTGTTTAGTTTTTTTATGAAAATATAGTTCAACTATGCTGTCACACATACAAAATCAAGAAATGTTTATGTTTCAACCCCAATATTGGAAAAATTATTATGGCATTCATCTAAACACATTACTGCACCCCTGTTTGGTAAGTTTTATTTCAGTTTATATTCACTTTTACAGACCATGCACTTTTTATGTTTCGTTATGAAAGTTTTAAGATAATTTACAATAATTTCCCTGTTTATTGAATGTTGCGTTTTTTTAACTTTTATCTAAAGTTCAATTACATTGACTCTATACTAGATTTTTAATAAATTTCCCCTTTTAAAAGTATATACTATAACAATTGTCTCTTTTATAGGTGAAATCTTTCCCCTGAAATTTTGCAACTTTTAATACTACTGGAGTTAATTGAAGTGAAATTTTTATATGGGACTACATTGGTGACACCTTTTCGATGGCAGGAAATACACAATAGGTCTCTCGTCAGCTCTGCCAGTGGAGATCCAGGACTTCGACTTGACACCTTTTTCTTGTTTTTTATTTGTGTTTCATTAATTTTTATGGCCAATTTGGCTTTGCAAATACCTTACAACTAACTACATTTTTATATGAACAATGAATACTTAATTATTCTACACATATGTTAACAACTAAATTAAAATTGTTTTCTGAAATTGTTCATTTTTAATGTATGCATGCTACTATATTTATTAAATCTTTTATAATAATTTATAATATTGCTAAATGTGATATAATTTCCCCCCAAATTTTTTAAATTTACTGATTTTATAAAGTGAATTTCCAAAATTTAATAGTTCTCATTAGCAATTTTATTTTATGATAAATATGGGTATAAAAGTTCTATATGAAATCTGCCTCTAATGGCATCTGAATTCACAAATTTTAACTCATACATATTTTCATTTACAACTTCATTAATCTGATAAGGTCCTTCATATGGCGTTTGTAGTTTCGCACATATTCTATTTTTCTTATTTGAAACTCGTAACCTTTTTACCACAACCATATCACCTTTTTTAAATTTTACTCGTTTAGTTATATTTTTGTTTGCCCTTTTTAAGAGATCTTTCCGCATTATTTTTAATTCTTTTTATGGCCTTTTGCCTTAATTTTTGAAAGTCTACCTGTTCATCTGTCCTCCATGGCCGTTCAGGTAATGTTCCAAACATTAAAATCACGGGTGGTATTTCCGTTACCGTGTTTTGTACATTATTTAAATAATCCTCTACTCGTGACAATTCTTCATCCCATTTTTCATGCTTTCCATCCACTAACAATCTCAAAAATCTTAATACCTCTTGAATGTACCCACTTACAAACCTTGGTTCAAAATTTATTAACGATTTATATTTTTCGATTAATTCTTCAACGTCATCTTTGTGTTCGTGCACACAATTAATTATTACCCCTACTTTATTCGCGTTTGCGATATTTTCATCAATTATGGAACTCGTTTGTTCCTTATTAATTATTACCCCTACTCTTTTCGCGTTTGCGATATTTTTATCAATTATGGAACTCGTTTGTTCCTTATAAACATTATTTGGACCCGTTTTGTCCTTAACACCTATAAATGGTACGTTTGTACCCCCCAAAAATTATTTGACGTTCTTTCAAATCAATCTTTGCTTTTATATCTGTTAATAAATTTTCCCCCAATATTACATCGTAACTCATTCCACTTACAACAATAAACTCACCACTCACTCTTATTTCCCCAATATAAAAATCAGTTTGTAATACTTTTGTACATTCCGCAATCTTTTTACCCGTTACATTAATCAAATTTACCTTCATCGCTTTCATTACCCACTTATTAAACTCAGTAGAAACTTTTTTGAATGACCTTTTCATTTATAATGCTTACTTCAGCCCCCGTATCTATTAATGCTGTTAAATTGTAATTTAATATTTTTATCTGAATACATGGTAATGAACAAATTAATCCTGACTCGTTTCCTTGATCGTTTTCCATTGTTATAAATTCTCTCATATGTTGATATGATAGAGAATTTATTGTTTTGCCAGCCTCACCTCCCATTACTGAAAATCCGGTCGGAGTTTACCCTGATTTTCCGGTTTTTTATAACTTCCAAATCATTTGCCGATCTGTGTACTTGTACATTTGCCACCTGCGCATATGTACGTCTGTCAGTCTCATTATTTCTATTTTCCATTCGATTAAAATTTTGATTCCTATTGTTACCGTCTCCCCTATCATTCCTAAAATTCCCATTTCTATTTTCCGTTCTATAATTTTGATTTTGGTATTGATTGTACCTGTTGTCTCCCTGATATCTAAAATTTTGGTTTTGGTTCCCCTGATAATTTCGGTTCCATTCCTGTTTGTCATAATTTTGATTATTGTTACCGTATGTCTGTCTGTTATTCGGTCTTCTCCATTCCGTTCGATCATCGTCAATTACCCTAATATATTCGATTAACCCTTCGATTGTTCCGATTTTTTGAGTAACTATGACCTTTCGAATATCATCATCAAAATGCCTGCTAAGATGTTTCACGATTTCTCCCTCATCCATTTTTGGTTCCAAATGTTTCGCGTTGTAATATTTTCTCATGATATATGCTTCCCTTGATAAACCCCCATTGTCTTTATATTTCCAGTTAAATAAATTTGTTTTCACTCTATTCTGGTTATGTTCCCCCCAGTATTTTTGGCAAAATAAACCCTCAAATTCATCAATAGTTTCATATCTATCCTCAATTAACTGATACCAAAATTGTGCTTCGCCTCTCAATTTAGAATGAATGCAACTTTTAATGTCAATGCCTAGCGGTAATGTTTCAAAATATTTCTTAAGGCGTGACATAAATATTTTTGGATGAATTCTCGCATCCCCTGCAAAATATAACTCACTGTTTTGTGCCTTTTGACACTGTGCATACGCTATTGCACTAGGAGAACTATCCCCTTGAATATAATTACCCCTCTGACATAATTTAATCCTTTCACTCATCGCTTTCATTCGTTCCTCATATTATCCTTCGTCCCGTCTGTCTGTTATCCTTGTCAAATTTTCAAAATTTTTCTCTATTTCCCCTGTTACTTTGCTATTTATATTTAAATTTAGATTATTTACTTGTTGTTTAATATCTTTCGTCTCATTTTCTAAATTTGCAATCCTAACATTTGACTGCTTAATTTGACATCTTACCTCATTTACCTTTACCTCTACTTTTTCTTCTGTCCTTCCAAACCTATCCGCTATCTGTGCAAACCTTATTGTCATCTCTTCTTCATGCTTTTCCTCACATTCTCCGTAATTTCCATCTTAATCGTCTCTTGAATCCCATCTATTCTTTTGTAATCTTGTCCTGATTTTTTTTCCATGGTTTCCATTAATTTTTCATCTCTTTCTATCCTGTTCTTTTCCATTAATTTTTCACTTTCCATCCTGTTCTTTTCCATGGTTTCCATTAATTTTTCATCTCTATCTATCCTGTTCTTTTCCATTAATTTTGCGCATTCTTTGTTTTCTTCCATCATCTTCCTCATCATTTCCATTATACTTTGATTTTGTTCAGCATCTCCCGATTGTTGTTGGCTTGTTTCTTCCGTTATATTTGTCGACATTTTGTCTTGTGACCTAAGTTTTATGTGCTTTTATATGTACGTAGGTTGCCAATTTTTGTTATAGAGCAGCCCCACGTTGGGCGCCACTTTATTGTGATAATGAGGATTGTTGTATTTTTGTATTTTTATTTATTTATATACTTTAAAAAAATTTTGAATTGTTTTATTAAAATGTTGTAAAAATTGAAAATTTTGTGGTTTATTAAAATTTATGTCCTTGTATACCCAGACTAGCTCAGATTTTAATTTACAAATTTTTACTTACTTTTTATTTTCTTTTCTCTCTCACTCAGGATGCAGGTTCAGTTTGGTTTTACTATAGTATAATTTCAAAATTTAAATTCACAAAATCATTACACAAAAAAATAAACACTTTCAGAAAACAATAAAGAAGTTTGTTTTTAATATCAGATTTTTTTTTAATTTTAACAAGAATGGCCCATTAAAGCCTTAAACTAACCTATCTAAATAAAAATACGGTACTCGAGATATATTTATGTGAAATTTTGCAAAAGAATATATATAGCTACGACCTGATCAGGATTTTCGGTATCCGGTTGTTGAATGAAATCCTCCTTTCTACTCGTTCCTTAATTTCGGTGTCTCTTCGGTTCCTAACTTACCGACTCTTGTGAAGTTTCACCATAGTATAATTGTTTTCTTTTTATTAACTACTGAATTTGTTTATTTCTTCTCAAAATGTTTAATGCTGTGTTAATTTTGAATTTTATTGATTATTATTTTCCTAAAACTTTCCAAGGTAAGTTCCATACATTTACCTCAAATGGATATTTTATTTCCACTAATATTTATTACTTTTCTTATAATCTGCTTGCTTTTAATTATTATACATTCTTACATCTGTCGTTGTCCTTTGCACATTTTAAAATCATATCTTACTACCATTTATTTTATTAGTATCTCTTCTCTTTAATTTTATTCGATTCTCCCAAAAATTTTTTCAACTCCCCTCTTATTTTTCAATAACAACCTAATTATCCATTGTTTTCTTCAAGCTTACTTTAATTTTGTATATAGTAAAATCACCAAATTTCAAAATTTACTAGTTGTCACAAATTATTTTTTAATGTCAAATCATTTTTAATTTTGAAATAAAAAAACTTTATACTACCTTTTGTTGCCTTTTTAAACAATATTCTTTCCTTGATACTTTATATAGCATTTTCTGTAAATTTGATGTGTTACGTTCAGTATAAAAATTTTTATCTTTCACATCTCATTTTCAAAATTTTCTTAACAAATGCCCTATCATTTTAAACCAACTCTTTTTATATAACTAGAACTAAATAACTACTGATAACAAATCTTTTCATATCTAGGTTAACATATCTTTACTCAAAACTAATATTTTGTTTCTACATTTTGTAGGCTGTCGATATTGGTTTGACTCCCTTTTACACACACTTTAACACTGTGTCTTGAGCTACCCCCCACTCACATACGAAGCACTGAGTTTCTCCTTTGTCCTAATGGCATGTCTTTGCACATCAATGGATTTCCTGTTTAGTTTTTTTATGAAAATATAGTTCAACTATGCTGCCACACATACAAAATCAAGAAATGTTTATGTTTCAACCCCAATATTGGAAAAATTATTATGGCATTCATCTAAACACATTACTGCACCCCTGTTTGGTAAGTTTTATTTCAGTTTATATTCAATTTTTACAGACCATGCACTTTTTATGTTTCTGTTATGAAAGTTTTAAGATAATTTACAATATTTTCCCTGTTTATTGAATGTTGCGTTTTTTTAACTTTTATCTAAAGTTCAATTACATTGACTCTATACTAGATTTTTTATAAATTTCCCCTTTTAAAAGTATATACTATAACAATTGTCTCTTTTATAGGTGAAATCTTTCCCCTGAAATTATGCACCTTTTTATACTACTGGAGTTAATTGAAGTGAAATTTTTATATGGGACTACATTGGTGACACCTTTTCGATGGCAGGAAATACACAATAGGTCTCTCGTCAGCTCTGCCAGTGGAGATCCAGGACTTCGACTTGACACCTTTTTCTTGTTTTTTATTTGTTTTTCATTAATTTTTATGGCCAATTTGGCTTTGCAAATACCTTACAACTAACTACATTTTTATATGAACAATGAATACTTAATTATTCTACACATATGTTAACAACTAAATTAAAATTGTTTTCTGAAATTGTTCATTTTTAATGTATGCATGCTACTATATTTATTAAATCTTTTATAATAATTTATAATATTGCTAAATGTGATAATATATATATATAAAAAAACAATCAATCATCGGGTACGCCCGCATAAAGAAAAAATTGCACGGTGAAAAATGCAAAAATTGCAAATGGCAGAAAGATGCAAACCGTGGACACGTGTTTCTGACTAATTGGTCTTCATCAGCACGGTGTAGCTGAGTTAAAATGATGGATAAAACTCAAAAAAGACACTAAAGGAATACCACTGACAGGGAGCCAGTCGCACCTTTGTGGCTTCCACTTGGATGACTCCGATATGGGAGCATCGTCCAAGCATCGCACACGCGGGCAACTATAGCAACCTGCATGGTAATAATAATATGAAATAATACAGTCTATAAATAACACCTAGTTAAAAAATAATCTATTTATTTTTATGCAAAAAAAGAAAGTAATAAAAAAGAATATTCTAAACCGATATATTTGTGTACTGATTTTCCTTTTTTATTCTTTTCTTATTTTGACTGTAATGTGCTTAACTGGAACTTTTCAAAAATACTAAATAAGTGAGTTTATTATTAACTTAGAAATAATAGTAGAGTTCAAATAAAGATTAATTTTCAATTTTCTTTACCGCTTGTTTATTGTAATTTTTAATTGATGTGTCAGGTTAAGGATACAGACAAACAAATGTCTGTGTTAAAGGTAAACAAAATTAAATATATGAAACATATTTACACATATTTATTAAAAAAATAACAAAAATAAATCTCTGAACAAATATTCACAACTAAACAGTTTTTGGCTAGGTTAGGTACTTTAATATGCTATGATAAACAAATTACCACGTACAAACATTAAAAACTTACATTTAAAAGTTTCTTTGGAGACTTTCCAGCCCCCATATTCTTCTAATAAACTATACATCTACCGAAAGGGACACAACAGTTAACAGAAAGCGAGAAAGGGAACAATGGCGTCTTGTTGAATCTTGTCTAATGCGCTACCGCGGTTTCGCCGGTAGAGGGCCAACATTTAGTTCTCAGAAACAAATTTATTAATGAGGAATAAATATTTCTTATCAGAATTAAATATTTATTTCCACTATTAGGATATAAACTTTAATAGTAAATATTTCTTTCTATGAAATAAATATAATGATGGAATAAATATGGCAGATACAAATGTGTTATTCATGAGTAAATTTATTTCTTATAAATAATTATTTAATTACAAAAAATAAATTTCAAGAGAATTCCTGAAATAAATCATTTAGTTTTGTCAATTAATCCAATCTTCGAAATATGCTTATTATAACAAAATTATGAAAAATATTTATTTGTCTGAATTAAATTTAATGCAGAATAATAAATATTTATTAAATTGAAAAAAACTAAGGCTTCTTAGTCATTTCAAGCCAGATATTTCCCTCAGTATGGGAAAAATAATGATCTAGAAATTTAAGTTTTTCAAAACGATTGAAAACTCCATAAATGAAAACCGTTCTAGCCAGAACCGAACCAATTTTAAGGAAATCTTACAAATCGAACTAGGGTTTTGGATCATTCAACAAGAGATGTCACCACTCGACAAATGAGCTCCACTACATTTCAATTTTCTATATAATAATGCTACCCAAAGTGTTGATTTCATTATAAAAAGCGATTACATGAATAATATTGTATTATTGTTGTATTTCTTAAATAGTTGAAACTAAAATACAAGGAACAAAGTGTTGGTTTGTTCTTATGTTAGTCAACCTGATATTTCAATAATGACATTTGACATAAAAAAAACATTTGACATTAGCTTCTGTCGAAACTCGAATGATATTAAGAAAACATGATTTTATTTATTGTAATTCACAAACAAGAAGAATGAATATTATTTTCCATTTATTTATTTATTTAGTAAAGGCAGGTAATATCTAACCAACAATTCCAACACTATACCTCTGAAATTTTTAGCAATAACCCAGATCTGAAAATAAAGACTTTATGCATTTAGGCAACATTATTACGAGAAAAGTAATTTAAAACTAATGTTGGGTTCTTTTATAGAGCATGACCACTAACTAGGTGGCCTGTATGAAAATGTTGTGAAACCAAGTTGATGTGAGGTTCAACCTGTACATTTTAAAAGTTATAAAAGTAGTTCCAGAATTCTGAAAAATATGCAATTAATGTGTTCTGAGATATTTTCTATCAAAGCCTTTTCTTGACATATAATTTAATAATTCATTAATCAATTGTTTCAAAAATATAAAACATGTGAAGAAAATACAATATTGTTTTCCATTTCATAATAATGAGCTCCCCACTCGCGCACCCCAATAAATTCAGAAGAGTGGACACTAAACAATAGAACGGAGTAACTCTAGCACCAATAATGAAAAGCCCTTGTGCTCGGACGCTGGAAATAATTCACTTTTAATAGCTTGAAGTACGATTACAGACGCGATTGAATATTGGCAATTGTTTAATACTGTTGTTAGTGCCAATTTAAACTAGATTTATTGATTTTGCCATATAGCTTATTAGCGCACGCCACGCTGTACAGCACCCTTCACTTTATAGCATATGAATATTAACAGAAACGGTAATATCGCATGCGAAATTTCAGGGAGATTGAATTTATATTCCGTACAAGTTAATTATACTTAAAGGAGATTTACAATGGCTGCTTTAGCTGGTTGTCGTATCAAGGTGGTGATTTGTTTTCTTTTCATAAAAGGCTGAAACTTAGGTGTGTGTGAATGTTTTGATAGTAAATGTGACAGTGATATAGCTAGTTTTAAAAATAAAAGCATTACTTAAGATAATGCGTTTTTTTTTTTTTTTAGTTTAGCTGATTTCTAATTTTAATTTTAAACAGAAAACAGAAAGATATTGAAACTGACAAGTCTACAGAGAAAATCAATATTTCTATTCACAAACTAATTATTAGAATCTTAATTATTTTATTTGTAAGAACAAAAAAAATCGGTCTCGGCTAAATGCTCCTCGACTGAAAAAAATAAATTTTAATTAAATCATTTTCGTTTATTTGACATATTTATTTATACAAAATATTGAATATGTTGAAAAGTACTCTCAAAACGATCTTTACTTTTTTAATCTAATGAAATTAATTTTAAACGGTTTATCTCAGTAACAGGTATTCTAACGAGAAATTTTCAAGGGTTCTTGCATATTCTGAACAATTTTTATTTGAGACATTTTGTAATTTGACGTCTCCATGAGACGTGCTCTGCCTGATGCACAAATATAACTCATAATGTGTCAAATTTTACTCCTTATGTCAGTCAGACAATATACAGGGTGGGGCAATAGTGCGTCCGACTTCGACATATCGAGTTCTATGATAGTTAGAAACTTGATTTAAAAACATAAATAAACTAGACAAAAAAGTTTATAACAGGTAATTATTTTCGAATTTACAGGGTGAGCCAAGACGATTCTACAGGGACAACTAACAATTTTTTAAATTTAATGCCATCAATATCGGAGCGAATTTTTTTTTTTTAATTCAAGAGAAGATATCATAAAAAGAGTTCCACATGTTGCCCCTTTTGATTGACACACATTTCTATGCGTCTTTGGAATGAGGTTTCTACTGTTCATAAAATTGCTGGAGTGATACTTCTAAAAGCATTTATTATCCTTTCCTTCAAATTTTGGATTGTTGTTGGTGTGATGTTTTTATGGACATCATGTAACACGCTTATTATAATACTTTCTCTTGAATTATTTGAAAAAAAAGCTTATTTTTCATTTTTATTGCTGAATTTTGCAGTTATTGTTCAATAAATTGAAAATGGTCACAAATAGCCATAGGAATGTACGCACAACAAAATTTTCAATTTTCAGTTTTACCTCACGTCCAAAAATATGCAGGGCATTCCATTTGAAAAAATTGAGAAAATTCCGTTCAAAAGTTGTAAATTTAAAAATCGTTTTTGGCTAGCCTGTATACTGTGAAAATAGCTGATTGTCATCACATAGATGTCTCATAATTGGTACAAACATATTTTTTCGATAGTTGTGATTGGAGTGATATTTTTAATATACACTTGTAAATGATATAATTTCAACAGAAAAAATCATTACACCCAGGTGGTGCGAGAAAGTCAAAAATAATACAGGAGTAAAAGGAGGCCATAAAGAGGTTTCAAAAAATGTTCTCATATGCATGGCATTTCATTTAAAAAATGTTACTTGACCCTGTAGAATCGTTTTGGCTCACCCTGTATATTCGAAAACAATTTCCGGTTATAGACTTTTTATCTAGTTTCCTTACGTTTTTAAATCAAGATTCTAGCTATCATAAAACTTGAGATATCGAAGTCGGACGCACTATTGCCGCACCCTGTATATGTAAAGATTCTGATTTCCAAGTTGAGACGTGTTTGGTAAAATCTTAGCACAATGACCTGTGACACATAAAGATTCACAGGCATACTGACACACAGACACACAGACGGCATAACGATTGGATAAATTTTCTATTTTCGGGTTTCAAAACGTCGATTTTCATCATAATTTGAAACTTTCACGACACCAATACTGTCTAACTATACATGTTATGAGAAGGTAAAAAATAACATTTGAAATTTATCATGCAGATAACTGATTAAGTTTTTAATATTTGCGCAGCACAAATAAAAACAGCATGTCATTGTTCACAGTATCGTTTTAAGAAAAATAAATATGAAATAAAATAATCAAGATACAATGTTATGGGGTTTCCTGAAGTAGGTTGGAACCTTTGCTGTGAAGATAACACTAACGTAGTTTTCCTCGAAAGTCCAAAAGTTTTAATTATCTCCAGATGATGCCAACTTGGTTGGCGAAATACGCGTCGAGTGCAGTATATGGTGTTTTGGTGTTTCGTAGAAAACTACGTCAGTGTTATGGGGTTTGCTGAAAAACTGTGTGTCTGCTGAACTGATATTCGTATTTATCCATTACTTCATATTTTTAAAAACGTAATTTTTTGATTTATTATTATTACATTTAACATTAACAAATAGGGTACCATTTTAATTATCCACTGTTGGAGACAATATAAAATATTATTATTACTGGAAGAAAAAATACGACGTGATATCATAATAGTATTTTATACAAGTGGCTAAAATGGTGTTTTTTTTTACAAGTGGACGTTTATAGTACGAGCCGAAGGCGAGTGTTATAAACCACATGAGTAAAAAAAACTCATTTTAGTGTCGAGTTACATACAAAATTTTCTGTATCGCCATTCGAAATTTGAAAACAGTATAATTTTGTAAAAATAGGGCAAATTGACAAAATTACCTTGTCGTAATGACTAAATTCTATTGCTGTTTCCATAGAAACCAATAATAAAACAACTAAATATTGAACGATTTAAACGTCGCATTTGACACATTCTACTTTACAATAATTATTATTTGGAACAAAATGAATGATAGTGAGGAAGATTTTATTCCTGGTACTCCTCCGGAAATCATGGAGCAAGCAATTGCTGTAACTTTAGATTTATTACCAACGAAATCTAGAAAATTGTACGAAAGAAAATATGATTTATTTATGCACTGGTGTAAGCAGAAACCTGTGAGTAACATATCTGAGTCTGTTCTTTTGATTTATCTATCAGAAAAAACAAAACGTTTGAAATGTTCAAGTCTCTGGTCCAAGTTTTCGACGCTTAAAGCAGTTTTGATGTAAAGATTAATGTAGATGTATCCAATGTGAATCACAAAGGGGTTTTTCTTCAATATCGAGGAGAAAAATGTACGGTCCAACGAGTTGGTATTAATAGATTTTCAAAAATACCAAGTATTATAGCTAAATACCTTAACTTATCTAATCCTGAGCAATATACAGGTTACAGCTTCAGGAGATTTTCAGCATCACTTTTAGTTGGTTCTGGAGCTGATATTCTTACCTTAAAACATCATGGGGGATGGAAATCCTCAACAGTTGCTGAGGGATATATAGAAGATAGCATGCGGAATAAAAACGAAATTTCAAAACAGGTATTTTCAAACAATACTTCAGAAATGACTATGTCTGCCGATGTAATCGTTGGTAAAAATCAGACCAACCACCATATTAATATAAATGAATCAAATATTTTTCGCACATCTGATCCATTAATCCCAGGGATAAATATAAATAATGTTAGTAACAGTACTATTCGTATAAATTTTCGTTAATTTATGAATAATAATATAATAATTATTAATAATAAATGTTTGATGTAAGAACTTTAATTTGTTGTTTGTTGACTATTAAATTTTATTTCATACTGTGAAATGAAATTTCTTTATTTCACACATTTTTCTTTATTTTCACTTGTCAATAATGACATTGTTTTGATTCATTGAAACTATCCAACAAATGTCATTTTAGGATATGGCGTTACAAAAATAATATTATTTATTGCCGTATCAGTTTTATAGCAATTAATGTAATTAAATTAAAATTAATCATAAATCAAGCCTGACCGAAGACATATTGAGATCAATCAACAGAGCTTCATCAACAAAAGGCATCAGTCGAAATTATTGTATGATTAAAACACGAAACATAAATTATACAATCCCCAAATCCCCAAAACAGAATCTGTTCAAGATACACTTTGAAGAAAGGTGGACGCACGATCATTTCCTACAACACTGCTGTCCACTTGAATTGATATTCCAACTCAGGTCTTAATAGATAATACGACTATTCGAGTTTCTCGTACAACGCGCTCAAGCAAAATGCGCTACCGTGCCCTGTTTGAGAAATTTTTAACACAACAGATCTAAGTCAAACAATTATGTTACATCATCAGGTGTACCTCAAGGGTTCAATCTTGGACCACTTTTTTTATCATATTGATAAATGACCTATGTAATACTTCAGATTGTGAAAAAACTTCTCTTCTCTGATGAGACCTTAAAATTTTTTGTAAAAAGACTGTCTAGCTTTGCAACAAGAGATACAGGAAATCGATTTATGATGTGAATATAACGACTTAAAAATTAATATTAGAAAATATTAAACAATAACATGTACACATAAAATAACTCCATTGAAATTTTTGTACACCTTTAATTTTACAGAGGTTTCATGAGGTCAAGCAACTAAAGATTTGGGTATATTATTTCATTTTAAACTGGACTTCGTAGAACACATTAATGTAGTCACAAACTCAGCACTCAAACTGCTAGGTTTTATAATAAGAACTGCAAACAGTTTTTTAATGATAATGTACTAAAGACATCGCATTTTTTGCTAATTCGATCAAAAATTGAGTGGTAGTGTTATAAAAGTATGGAGACTGTAAGACAGGGTAAATGAGAAAATAAAATGTGTACAACAAATATAGAACATTCACGCATCACACGTGTTCAAAAAAAAAAACAAAGAATAACAGTAAATAGTGACCTTTAGAATTGTAAGTAATAGAACTGACATTAGTAAAGAGCTTACATCTTTACTGTAAACGAAAGAAGAAAAGTCACCTTATTATTATGGGTACATTTAAAGTAGATTGATGTTTCATTTTTTTTTCTAAATTTTAAATTGCGCATTTGATTTTCCCATTTTCTATGTCTTACGGTCTCCATCCTATAAAAGTAAACACTGGATACGATCTAACATCGTAACAATAAAGAATTCTTGTATGTAATTATTTTTTTAACATTTAAACTCAAGTGAATCATGTATTTTTCCTTTCATAAGTCAAAGTTTTTTAATAACTTATTAAACGGCACAGTAGCATTGTTGACAAGCGTGACTATAAATCTATCTATAGTAGGTAGCTGCGGGTTCGTCATCGGCACTGAAAACGTCAGTGGCAATGGTTGTATGTCCACATTTTTCTGAGTGTAACCCCCTTCTTGTCGGCTTCCGCTTTGGATTCGGGGGTTGTCTAAATTTTCTGGTGCTTTATTTTATTATTTATTTAACGCTGATCTATTTCCATTACCAAAGTTAACCATCAACAGCAGGAAATAAGCTCATCTATGAATGTGTGATCACCAGAGGTAGGATTTACCAATAGGATATGACGTAAAACCAGGGTTGGGTTTAGGTGGTTATGTGTCAGATTTGCATGTATATATGAAACGATATCTTACCTAGAAATTTTTTTAACGAATTCCGTATTATCCAAAGTTAATAAGGTCAATTTATTATAAATACTCGCTCAAAGCGAACTAGAGGTATAGGGGGATGTACTTAACAGTAAACTACACACACAAGTATTTTTCACTGCCGGTTATAAGAATAAAAGTATATTATTAATATCTGTTCTAAATGTTTTGTAGTTAAACTTCGGTGCCTTTAATTGAAAATCCATTTATATTGCGAGAAGAACCGCTCAACGTCGACAGATGTAACTGGAGCGTACTTAAAATATGTAAACTTTAGCAAAGTCACCACATTCATGCCGGGTGTAACAAAGTCTACTTCTTTGCCATTTAAAAGGTCTGTTACATCAGTCATCGTAACAAATCCGGGATTTTTTTAAACAGTTTCAAATTCTGTTTGTACCCTCCCAGCAATTTCTCCCTGTAATTGAAAAATATATTGTCGAAGATTGAATACAAAGTTTATTGTATTATTGTATTTAGTTATATTTGTCAACTGTAGTAAATTCTGATGTTGGCTGATACTGAAGGTCCCGTATGATTAGAGGAATTCGTAAAAAACTTCTGTGTTTGGTCTACAAATTTTCTTGAACAGTTGGATCCATAAATGCCTGTTGCGCTTTTGAAATAGCAACTGCATCATTTGGATATAACCGCTGTATTGGTTCCCGGGCGTTGCAGGTTTAAATACTACATACGGCAAGGGTTTCTAATATGGAAAAAAATTAAAATATGATTAAAGAAAATACCATGTTAGGTACTACAGGACTCTGCGTTTTTGAATCCCCCCCCGCCTTAGGAGAGGGGCTAAGCTACTTGATACCAGAAGGCGCCGGAATTAGGGGACTTTGAGTTTTTGAATTTCCCGCCTTAGGATAAGGACAAAGTTACTTGATACTAGAGGGTGGTAGGATAGTTACTGCGCATGCTCAGAGGAGGTCTGAAAATATGGTGTGCCTCAAGGACCCGATTTTAGGTCATGAGATTCTCTCGATCGTTCAAAAATACGGGTAAGTAGGCTAAGGTCGTTCACATCTTCAGTAGCCAATTAACACCTGACCGGCCGCTTCCTTTGATGTGTGCCGACGATCAAAATGGGTTGAAATAGATAAAAATGAAAGTTTCCACGGTCATCAAAAACTTCCCTCGCTCAAAAGTCCTATTACCTATTTCCGACTAAGGTGGAATATGTAATTGTCGATGCCCTAGATGTGGATCGGACTCCAAAATAAATTATAAGGCCTCGTCTCTATCTACTAGATCCTCAAATGGTTACTTCGGTGACTTGGGAGACGGTTAAGAAAACGTTATAAAAAAACATTTTTTTTAAGAAGAAAACATATTTTTAATTAGTACATCATATATTTAATGAAGCTACATAAGTCGCTAATCACTTAGGAACAAGACTCTAAAAGAAAACTGTATTATTTTCATTATTCCCTGAGTGATTACTAAATGAACAGCATTTCCATTATCGGACCTCTTAAACTAAATGTGAATAAGTACATGAATTAATGTATTGATTATAATATCATCTATTGTGTGGCGTTATTGACGAGCCATTAACTATTAAACATTATATTGTTACATAAATGTAGATAATATCTTCACAGTGCTGACGTTCTCAAACAACAATGGCGAGATGTAATACTCACCGCCTGGTCATATTGTTCTATTCCTCTGTCAATTTAGTTGCTTCTTGTCAGTGGTAATTAACATCATGTAATTAATTATCATCCGTTATATGTTAGGAGAGTATTGAATATAATACAGCACATTAGTATTGTGTGAAGTTTAAATGAAAAATGACATGGATTGTAACGCGAGAGCTTTGTTTAACTGACCAACAGCAATGTCAGTTTGTTGTTTATTATTTTAATGAATAATAAATCGGTGATATTAATGCACTTTCAGTTTTTTCGCCGTGGCATTGTTTGCAATAATTTTCATGCTGATAATTTAATTAGTTACAAGTATTACTCTATTAACATTAGTTTCCTGGAAATTTCAAAATAAGAAGATAAGAAGAATATTTTGGGCGACCCTTATATAAATTAGGATATTTGTTTTAACGTGAACATGTTAAAACTTACTAACACTAAAGTAGTTTCCACATATACTAGAACATGGGATACTGTACCCAAGCAACATTCTGACGACGAACCGACGTTGCTGTTCGCAACTAAAAGTCGGTGTGCGACGTACACAAAACGTCAGGCTGACCCATATTTACTACTCTGGTCAATAAAATATGGGTCGATTCGACGTAGAGGACCGACTTTAGTCGTTGTGATTACCGACCAAATGTTCACCAAATTTTACGTCGGCTTAAGTTAGTTGTCAGACTATTACCAACCTTATTTAAAATTTGCCCTTAATCTGACCTACAAAAGTCGGGTGTAGGTAGTGAAACTAAGCAATTTTGTATATTATTCTATTTGTCGTACCTATCTATTTATATAAAATGGATAAGGCGTGTTTATCATTGAGTACGTATTATATACCAAATACTTCAAATAAAATTTTAATAAATCTGGTGGGGTAAAAACTGAAAGAAATTTTATTGATACGTATATATAAAATAGGTCGAAAAATATAGTGAACCCATAAGAATAATGTTTATTTTAAGAACGAAAGTACAATTTTTATTTTTTTACTTTCAAAAAATATTTTCCCTTTCCAAAGAAAGCGCAATTGAAATATTGTTTAACTAATTTTACGAGTAAATAAAAACTTTTTTGCTTACTTTATTTGAAAAAAAGAGGAAAATTTTGGGTATTTAAAATAATAATTGTACACATAATCAACATGGCCGCCTATTATTTCCTTCTGTGGAACCAGAAAATATGGCGAAGGCGGGAATAAGTGCAACTATTTTTACTAACAGCGACGTCACGGTTAAATAATTTTACCTGCACCAACTTTTAGTAGCCTTTTAATTTTGAGTTTATGTTAGACCAAGGCCCAAAGCCTAACACCAACGTCCAGCCGACGTTGCTAGACGACTGCGTCAGTCAGCAATATCTAACAAACGTTGGAATATTACCCAAAAATTACCTAAATCTACTTAATCAGTTACCCACGTCTAATCAACGTTGGATAATGATCTAAAAACACACTCAACGTATTAAGTAGATTTCTGACATCAAACCAACGTTGGTAAATGTGCTAGATGTAAATAGTAGGTTTGCGAGGTTCAAGCTACGTTGCTCCGACGTTGTATCATAACTATAAAATTTAAGACGCTACTTGACTATTTTTTGTAATAAAAATAGAAATTGATGTCGTAAGTCGCTAGTCTAGAAGTCAGTGTCAACTATGGACGACACTAGCAGTTTAAATCTACTTCATAATATTTATTTTTCTAATTTTTAAGTAAAACCATACACAGGATCTCATCTTGGGGATTGATTCAACAAGCAAACATAAAACAAAATTAAAATAAAATTTATAAAAATGGTTCAAATATGTCACGTTCATATTCAACACAAACGTTTGTGCAGTGCATGTACAAACAAGCTGAAACATGATTGCATTTATGCGATAAACTGATCTCAAAAATTATGTTAATTAAAATAGAACAAGATTTTAGAAATGCAGTATAATGAAATTATCTTTTTTTTAATATAAACGTATATGGCCATGTATACCAATTATTTTATACAAGGAACCCCTAATTATATATTTTTATGCACTTTTCTTTTTCATCTCTTTTAGCATTTTTAGTCAGGTACTGTAATTAAAAATAATTTACATAACAATACCTAAGACAGCAAATTAATTATTGATCATTAAATAATACAGAAAAATTGTGGCTATCTTTATCATTAAATAATATTTGCATACGTGTATGACTAGTTTATAAAATTCCACATTTTCTGTCATAGAATTAATTCGTACTTTTGAAGATATATTGAGCATCCTCGTACCAAAATTTGATTATCCATTGTGATGGTGACTTCAGCATTGATTTTCCAAATTCAATTAATAATAGTTATACCAGAATGTCCACATTGCTTGAATCTTTTCGTCTAGTACAACTAGTAGAAGGACCAACAAGGATAGGTTCAACTAGTGCTACTTTAAGTGATTTATGTTTCTGTTCGGAACATGTACAATGTGAGCAAATTTCGATGTTTATATAGGGTAACTCGGTAACTGTAAGAGATACAAAAAAATGAGAGACACATTCTCGATCTCTTTTTCTGCTATCGTCTTTGGTTTTCGAGTTATAAACAAAAGTTCGACTTTTCGACGTTTAGACACATTGGTTATTTGTAAAGTTATGAAGAAACATCTTTTACATTCTTCAGGCACTTTTTTCTGTGTAATACAATGGCGTCGAGAACATTTTTTTAAAAAAGGTGCAATTTCGAGTTATGGCATAAAGTAATTTTTTTTTAATATGAATGGCTATGGTTTAGTTAAAAAGGAAATATTTTTCTCTTTCAAACTGTATATCATATGTGGGGTCGCTTTTGATGTGTAAGTATTTAATAACGAAAATAATCTTTTAGTAGATTATTTTTTTTAAATATTTATTCCAAGTAGGCGTGTGTCATCTATCGCAGTGTTTATCAGTTTGTCAGTAAATTGCATATTAATAATTTTGTTTCTGTCATAATTACACCCAGTTTAATCATAACAGTGAAGATGTCTTACGAAAATTACGAAAAATATGATATGCTAGAATGCTTTATTCAAAGTAATAACAATTGTGATATTGCATCCGAAATATATTTCAATCGCTCTCCAGAAAGAAGGCAACCTAATAAAGCTATTTTCAAGAGGTTAAAAGAAAATCTCATTAACGGTGGGTCCCTCAACAAGCCAAGACCAAAAAATTATAACACTGAAGATGCTGAAGAAAGTTCTATAACTGTAATTGAAATGGCGGTTGCAAATGCTTCAATTTCAAGTCGTTAAATTGAAACTATTTCGTTGAATCGATATCCAAGAGGACGGGCGTTATATATGAGACACCCTGTATAAATTTTAAAATATGTTTGTTTCCCTCAAATCGTCTAGTTGAAATCGGCACTGGAACTCTTACATATTAATATTTAATTGATCTTCATTTCGAAATTAGACGCATTGGAGGCTTTCTTACACACAATTTTTGCTAGCTAAACAAAAAGAAAACATAATTGAATCACAAACTTTTTCCATTTTCGATACTAGAATAAATCTTGAAAGTGTCAAATCTCGGCAGTCTGAATTTAATATGATGAATAATGAGCTGGTTTAAAGGGTAAGGATCAAAACTTCAATAGAAACTTTCAATAGAAAAGTTAAAACTTAAACAGCGGGATTTTAGCTTGCACAAGTTGTATTTAACTTAGTATTTCATAGTTTTCTTTATCTGTATTTGACAAGGACCACATGGGGCATAAAACAAGGCCGAGTTTTAAATTACAGACTAAAATATAGAGTCTGTTAGTGACAGCAAAACAATTTCATTCCATGTCATATGAAACTTTATGATGTTGTGATTATGTTTTCTGTTTGTTACAAGTATTTCAGCTTGATTTATATTTCCAGTAATTTTAAAGCATTTAACAAATGCCTTGTCCGTTGTTTGTATACAATGTGACACAATGTAGTGGTTATAGTTGATATGATATATTGTAATAAATGCTTGGATCACAGTTACGAAAGTTGTTGGTTCTATTATTTATTGCAATCGATGGCGGAACAAATATAATAATATAGTTTACAGTCAGTCCTTTGTGAGCACTAATAAATATCAGCAATTTTCCACAAAATTTCCTATTTAAGATTAGGATTTCACAGAGTGAGAGGAAGTGGACATTTGTTTTCGGTTTCTTAAAGTAAGCGCAAACTGATCCACTCCTAACATGCCACGCACCACCGCACGAATCGAAAAAATATATACTTTATGTTCTTTTAAATGAATGTAAATTTAATTTTTTTCGATTCGTGCGGTGCGTGCGCAGATAGTCGTGTTTACCTTATGAGTCGTCAGATTAGTAGAAAATTCCTACCCTTTTTAAATATATTTACCATGTTAGGTTTTTAAATTTTTATAATAAGTCAAAAATATAAATGCCTGCATTTCATTCAGTACGTAATTCTAACTTTAATAAACTTAATGCTCCTCAAATCGAAAAAAGGTACTGTTTCTGTTTACAACTATTCTTAAGTTTGGAAATATTAATTTTTTTGGTTTTGATAATATTTTGTGTCTAGGTTTTAGATCTGCAGAAGACCGTTGTTTTAAACCTTGATATCCTTGTTTCCAGGTCCTCTCAAAATAACCACATGTCAATGGTGCGTAAGTTATAACTTCTTGCAGGTGTTAATCAAGATTTAGGCTCACACCAATCAATGCCCGTCTAGAAGTAGACTGGGTGTGATTTACATCACATAAAAGACGAGCAGAAGTATTCAGGTCCTCTATGGTGTTTTAATTTTCCCGGTTCATCTCCCCAGACAAAAATTGCGTTGTTGCCTTTCCCATAGATGCCATACTGGCACCCTCCGACGTTTGAACTTCCGCTAAGTTTGCATCTGCTGTGCAAACTCTGACAATATAAGTTTTATTTCAGGGTTTAATTTCGGTGTTACTAACATTTGAAGATTTACGGGAATTGGACACTTCGCTGTCATCTCCTTTTTATTCTCCATGCCTGCTTGTAAAATACCTCTCCATATATCTGCCAATGATGGATGTAATTCTAGACCTAAGGTCAGCAGGTCCTCTGTCGGTTTTCCCAATGCTGTTAAAATTTGTGGTTCTAGCGCTGGTACTTCAGTGTTCACCACGGGTAGTGTAGAGCCTAAAATAGGAAAATAATGGTCATGTTTAGTTAATTTATTGTTAGTTAGGCAACAAATTAAACACGCTATTTAAAATAAAATAGCATGAACTGGGCAATCACTGCTATCCTCTGACAACTGTAAACATAGATAATGTATGGCTTCGTTATACGGTACCCTGAAATCCCGAGTTCGATCCACGGTCGAGCAGCTAGGATTTTTTTCTAAACAAGAAATTAATCACAGCTTACCCGGGCATTGGGTGCATGTACTTTGTTTCTAAATGTGTAGCCTTATCCTGCACAAGATACCTTGAGGTACTTTCAGGGGTATAGTGGTATGTATTGGTTATGGAGTTTAATTTCAATAATCCATTAATCACGCCATTTAATCATAAAATAACTAAGATCGTAAGAATAATACCCTATTATACTCTAGCACCTGCTGGGCTAGGTTATGGCACATTCAAAGTTGACTGTCATCATTGTTTGATAGAATAATTATTCGTTCCTTGCTAGCACCTGCTGGGCTAGGTTATGTCATATTCGAAGTCGTCTGTAACTATTGTGTGACAGAATAAAATATTCGTACCTTACTAGGTAACTAGTTGTTAGGTTCTGATATAAATAGCATCCATAATTAACTCTAGCGCCTGCTGGGCTAAATTAATTTGCTTTACCTTGAGTATCTGGAAACGGTGACCTGGAAATCGATCTGGACCTGGTGGACCCTCTTAGAGGAGACTGTGAATTAGAACGGCGTAATCAAGAGCGCGAGCGTGAACATGAACGATATGACTAATAGCTTGGAGAATTCTTAGAACTATGTGATCTTAGCCGATACCTGGATGACGTAGGAGTTGAATGTCGCTCACGATTTTTATAACGCTTCAATTTCCTTTTCAGCCTCCTCAGCTTCTTCGACAAGGTCCGAGAACTCCGCTCTTTAATTTTCTTGTCCATTTTTCTTTCAATTCGACACTTCAATAAAAAACACGTTACTTACACTCAAGCACAAGTCATAAACCTGTCATAAACGAAAATTTTATCGCTTTCAATTGTGCTGCACTCAAGAAGAGGATGTAGGTACTGCCAATTTGATCATGTAGTAAAAAGGCGGGAAACAACTTACGATATTGAGTACTTTTTGTTTAAGAAAATTTCTAAAGATATATTTACAATATATCTTTAGTTTCTGACATAAAGTTAACGAATTTAAAGAGAGCAGTAGTATTTTTAAAAAAATGTTAAGTATTAAAGCAAACATGATAAGAAATAAAATTATATAATTAACAATTTCGAGCACATTTTGTTGAAAAAGTTTCCCCTATATCATTTACTTTACGAGATACAGCTAATAACAAGAAATTTGAATATGGCTGCCGTCTCCAAGATGGTGGCTCAACGCTACCCAAATAAAGGAGACTCCCTCTTTAAATGTATGTCAAATTATCTGAAGATTAAGATACAAAAATAAAAAATAAATCTCCTCTTTGATGTTCCGGGTCTCAGATTTCTGACTGGACTATTTCTATATTTTTCATTATCTTTTTAATAATGTAATACTGTTAACTGCATCCAATTTTATACGTTTTCGAGTAGGATCAATTTTAAAATATTGTTTGTAAAGATACTCTAACTTCTATTTAAATAAATAATTAATAAATATTTCTGACTAAAATGCCTTTAAACTTCAAAATTTAATTAGTCAGTCTATGAAACTTACCTTTTTTTATTATTTATTACTTTTTAATTTAACTTTTTTATTTAAAATAACACTAAATTTAAAAATAAAATTATTATGGACCTGATCTTTTTAAACCGTAGGTTTTATAATTCGCGGCTAAATGAGTAAAAAAGGAAAAAGCCGGAAATTTTACAGATTCAGAAAATTCAACAACAATTCAAAATTGTAAAATTTTATCCACATGAATTTTTTTAATCGTCGGCCTATTTCCAATCAAGGCCAATCATCGACACTGGTATACCTAGTTTATTTCAAACTTATTTGCAACATAAAAACGTCAGCTCCTTTGACGGCGGTAAAGGGCTCAAGGAAGCCAACGTTTTTTATTTTGCAAATAAGTTTGAAATAAACTGTACTTGCATACTTTGTCAAACCCCACTTTGTCGTTGGGGTTAGATCTTCAACATGCGCATATCGAAGATACTTGGAATCCACTGTTTTATATTCTTTTCAAAAGATAGTTACGCGAACAAGTCTTGTTATCCACCATACATATATCATCAACTTGATCCGGCCCGATTTTGTACCTGGATCCTTTAGAAGGCGTAACAGATCTTTCTAACATATAAAAACCAAAATTTGGAGCTTTGGTACAGATTATTTAAACCGTTAAACACTGAACTAATGAAACCTACCGGTCGCTTAAACACAAATGAATTGTTTCTATAGATGGTATACCTACGTACTAGCTTACTTATGCCGTCAGGTTATCGTATTTCATTTTATCTCATTACCAACAATTTGATAAGGTTCACTTGTTGGTCACACTTTGTTCTCGTGAGATAATAACAAGAGATCGTAAACTTATTTTATTTATGAACGGTTTCTACATTGAATTATTCATGACCTTTGCCCTTTTATGGTGCTGGGATGATTGATTTAGTTTAAACAATACATAGACGTACTGGAGGTATATGGAAATATAATTAGAATATAATTTAAAGCCGTAAGTATTAGAATCTCATTTATTTAGTAGATTTAGATGACAGGTACACCTACACCTACATCTCTTTCATTCCTAGAGTCTTTGTAGATTTTCATGGTGAAATATACAATTTGAGAGTTAATTAACAAACTTCTTTAATTTAAATTTAACAAGTTTTATTTACTACCTACCTGAAATACAGCAACTACATACATACTCTACTTTGGTGAATATTATTTTAACATACAAAGTACACACTATCTAATAATACCAAAACACTATCTAGATGATTACTACTATACGAAAAACAATATATCATATTACAGACCCACTTTCAGTGCGTAACATACTTACTAATTAACGCGGTGTAGAAATGATCGTTGAAGATGTAGTTTTGTGTTTAAGTTTAATTATTTTTAACATTAAGTTAAAACTAAGTTGGCAAGACTGACAAATTTATATTTTAAAATCCCACCATTGCATTGGGTGCAATGATACTCTTCTCTATTGCTCTCTCTCTCTCTCTCTCTCTCTCTCTCTCTCTACGTTTGTAAGTGTATGTGTGACATTGTGTGATCTGAGGAGGGCGCGTTATTAGCGAGACCCAGAGTTTTTGTGTGTAAAATTAAGTGCTACTAAAAGGACTCAAAACTATATTAACACAATATTCTCCACAGTTCCACTATCGAAGATAGAAGCGAGAGCCCTATCGGGGAAATGAAGGAGTGGAAACCCAGGTAAGGTGGCAATTTTTAGATATTTGTCACTCATCATCCTTCATCTCAATTGTGTTTTGTTTTGTGTCATACTAGGTAAATATCGTTGCTGTCTTGAAGGATTTATTACCACTATCCCCAATAAGTGAGTAGTGAAATATTTTAAAGAGGTAACTAACTCTGTTTAGGAAAAGTATTTAATATTGTATTGGTAAGATGTTATTCTTAGGATGCTAATTATTGGAGATGGTCTGCTGATGTCAGTGCCACCTTTAAAAATAAACAAGCAGCATACAAGACAGCCTTACAACGATCTGGAGTAAGGTGGTGTCATATGCAGTCGGTTCATTGTATCTGTATTAAGGCTGGGAATCGAATACGAATTATTCGAGTATTTGAATATTCGAGTATTCGAATATTCGAGTATTCGAATACGAATTATACTATGGGAAATTATTCGAATATTCGAAATATTCGAATACTCGAATACTCGAATATATTCGAGTATTCGAATATTTGATTATATTTGAGTAAATTTGATTATTAAAATATATTATTAAATTATGTACGAATAGGTATGCAGTATGCAACCAATCAAAGTAGGTAGGTAGTATGTATAGGTAGGTACCTATTCTAAAATCCAAATATATAAATAGACCACTTAGTGGCACGTTTTACTCCTAGTCAAACTATTCCATCTCTTTCTCGCCTTGACCTTATTCTTACTGTACTAAGGCAGGGGTTAAAATTAAATTTTAAATTTTAGAAAACCTGTAGATATTTAACTATTGACTTTTCATGTATTTGTTTTACCTTCACAATCTGCGTCTTTTTTTAAAAACATTCTAATTTTAGAGCACTCTTATTTTTTTCGAAAAGGAAAAATAGTTATGACACAGAAGTATAATAAACTAGCTCTGTTTTCGTTTTATTTAAGTTTCAATAGTTAAATGTGAACAATAGCGCTTCAATCCTAAAATAAAATACTAATTAAATAATTCTGACCTTTAAAGCACATGTACAGGAGACATACCCTATTGTGGGTATAGAAAGCAAATCAAATTGCCTGCTTAGTGGATTACGTCACGACTATTATTGTGGTCTATCCAACCAAATACTCAAATAGAGTATTCACTATTCACTAGTATTCAGTACTATACCTATTAATAATGAATATTCGAGGATCCGGATTATTCGGATTATTCGAGTATTCGAATATTCGAATTATTCGAATATCCGAATAGGTCGAATATTATTTCGAACGAATATTCGAATACTAAAATCTGGAAAATTCCCAGCCTTACTAAGAATGCAATGGGCACATTTGAATAAATAGGCTTATATTACAGAAAAGTAAGTTTAAGATTTGACATCATGATCTTCAATATTCAGAAAGCACTTCGAATCTTCAAGTTACTTATCTTCTTTAATTCAGGTAAACGAATAAATTGTTAAGTTCGGGCTGAACTAAAAACATATTTTACCAGAAGTAACTAGTAATAACATTAATATTAATGTCGTTTTATTAGTCGGTTTGGATAAAATTAGTAAAGAAAACCTCAAATTCTCATTTAGTCGACGTTTCGACAAAATTTATTGTCTTCCTCAGGACTAATGAGGTCTTTGGTTTTCTGTCAACATAATCATAATCGTGAAATAAATAAATAACGTCGCTTATAATAACAGGATTCTTTGGACAAACAATGACCATTGAGCAATAAATTAATGGTTTTTAACTAGTTTCAATGCAGATCGATAGAGTGTTTCAAGTTTTCTTTACTAATTTTATCCAAACCGACTAATAAAACTACAGTAAGAGATTGTAGATACGAAATTCCTTAGCTATTAATATTAATTTTTGCTCCATTTTTCTTTATGCTTTCTTCGTGAAAAAGTATAGAAACGAATTTTTTTATGCAAAAAAAATTACTTTTTATGTTTTTATCTCATCTTTTTTGACAGATTTGGTCATGTTTTAATGTAGGTTGATAGTTTGCCTATAAAATAAATAAGGGGATGCCATATGCAAAGCAATTACTTCTTTGCTTATTTATTATTACAATAAATAATTGCTGGGGCTCAAGGACCTCAGTCAATTGTCCTTTGAAATGTATTTCAAAAAAATCATTTATTATTAATAATAATATTTACTTCTATTATTTGTATTATAACGTCAAAACTACATATTTGTAGTTGAAGAAAATTAGAAATCATTATTATTAAACAATATTAAACACGTATGAACTCAGATAGCACAATGTATTATTCTAGGGATATATTATAGTCCTAGTAATTTTGATTTCATGTTATCCTGTAAATATTCAGAGTCCAGCTAGCTAGACACTAATCGTGCTAACGATATAATTTATGGAAATAATAAAGGTCCTAGTATACTGCCTTGTGGAGTTACAGGGTTCATGTCAAATAATTGAGAATCCGTCTCCCCAATTCTAACAATAAAAGACCTTTCAGTCATGTATGATTTTATTCAATCAGGAATGGATCTCCTAATACCTATGCTGACAATTGATCTGACAGAAAATTTGGGTTTATGGTATCAAGAGCCCGGGAGAGGTGAAAAAAATACACAGAACACATACATATTCACCACTGTCAATCTTATCATGTAAATATTGAATAAAATCAATTGTGGCTGTCTCGGTCTAGCATCCAACTTGGAAATCATGTTGACAGGTAGTTAAGATTTTATGAGCATTTAGGAATAATGATATATTAATATATACTGCCTTCTCGATTAACTTGAAGAAATTGCACAAAATGGATATAGCTCTATAGTTAGAGATTTCAAGGCGACTATCTTTTTAATACGCTTTTATTATTAGCTTCACTTGTATGTTTGTTTGTTTGTTTGTTTGTTTGTTTGTTTGTTTGTTTGTTTGTAACCGACTCTTTGGACTCGATTTTGATCCACTTTAAACGGACAGATTTAATTGAAACTTTGTACACTTACGAGGAACCGGTAACAATACAATAATTTGATAAGTTTATATCATTATCCTGATCAGGATCGCCAGTCCTTTCCTCACGTATCCTCTGCGTGAGAGCAAGAGGCTTAATATTGTAAGTATATTCCGTGATTCTCAGTTCGGTCGTTGGCCGAGCGGGCAAGTCTTAGTCGACGCGAAGCGACGGACTCCTCGGGCGTGAGTTCAAATCCCATGGCTGAAATAAAAAAAATATTTTTTTTTCAGAAATATCTGTTGGATCGTAATATGTTATAATATCAGCATCAATAAGCAATATAAATATAGTTTAAAAAAACTACAAAACACGCTTTTAAAGCACATCAAACTAAAAAGTGAAAAATAATTATTAATATAAATTGAAAACAATAATGAACGAAAAATACTAGTATTATTGTGAAAAAATTTTTCGTATATCGAGCAACCCACGCTTTTTTCACAATAATACTAGTATTTTTCGTTCATTATTGTTTTCAATTTATATTAATAATTATTTTTCACTTTTTAGTTTGATGTGCTTTAAAAGCGTGTTTTTTTAGTTTTTTTAAACTATATTTATTAAACACAGATATAACTTTAGCAGCTTTAAGTAAATTAGGGAATTGGCCTAGTTCTATTGAACGATTTATGATAATGGACATATAATGTGCAAATTCACCTCAACACTCCTTAAGCAATTTTGTGGGAACTCTGTCTACACCAGTGGATTTTTTTATTGGGCAGTTTACATATAATTTCAGCAGTATCTTCCAAGACTAGTATACAATACATAGAGTTAATGTTTTCTTTATTTGATTTTGTACAATTATTAATCAGTGGCGTAAAATTTTTGTTTACTTAATCTGTTATTGAGTTAGCAAAAAAATTCACCAAACGTGAACGTAACCCAAGGGGTCGTTTAATTAGTTCCCGCTACATATTATTTGATTGGGAATGGTTTGTTTATCAACGTTTCCCAAATTACTGCTAGCTATTTTCACATAGTTTTGTTTTATTAGAGAATTTGTTTTAAATTCAGATATTGTCCTATCATTAAAATATCTTCTTGAGCTATAAAATGATAAGTCACTGTCATGACAAGGGGGCATTTTATACATTTTATACAGGGTGCTTCTTAAGTTATGAGGTGATTCCTTGTACGGTTTTAAAGAAAAAGTTCCCATGAACACGGGTCCGAAAATGCTTCCCTGCAGAATTATGGTCCTTCAAAATTAAAAAAAAAAACAGTTTTTTGGCATGTTTTTAAAATGGCTTCACTTACATCAGTCATATTTCGCGTGTGGTTGGGGGGAACAATTTCATTTACTTTAGATATAACAGCTTTATTCTAAAAGAGGGTTTACAGAACACAACTTTATTTATATGGACCAATTTTAAAACTGCCATGTGAAAAGAAATTTAGAAGGAAAGTTTTTTGGTTTATTGAGTTTTTTCTTAGGAGCAGCGGTTTTCATTAAAAACGATAAAAAATCAAAGTATGGCGCTCCTTATAATAATAAGTAGTGTTGGCATTTCGATCCGCAAATCATGGGCGGTGCCAGGGAGAGAAATAACCAAGTACGTAAGCGAGACTTATTTACTATTTTAGTCTACTGTTATGCGTCGAGATGTCAATACCGTAATTTATTTCTCTCCATTGTATTGTTGATAATTTTATTTTTTGTATTTTATTCTTGATATCAATTTCATAATAAAATATGTCAGACCTGCCCAAGGGTAAAAAATGGCCATACGCTGAAAGAGTGAATAAATTTATTAGTAAATTTCCGGATTTATTCTACAATGGTGCTATAATAATTTGTAAGGTGTGCGAGACTGACCTGGGATAAACGTGATTGCTTGCACACGTCACGTAAATTCTGCGCAACATAAAACTAAAGAAAATGGCGTACCCTCGACAACACAGTTTATGTTCGATTTACTCTTAATGCTGATTGTCTGTGATGTTCCGCTGCACATACTCGATAAACAACCATTTCAGGAGTTCTGGAATAAATACAATCCCAAGGTGACGTTACCAAGTCGCACAACGTTGCGTAACTGTAAGCGAAGACAATGTAAATAAGATCAAATATGTACTACATAATACACGGCTGTGGTTATGTGCTGACGAGACGATAGATTGTAAAAAAAATTCTATTGTAAATGTTATAGTACGTCTACTGGACCCTCTTAAAGCAACATTTCCACTGTTACTAGCTAGCAAATGCCTAACTGAGTGTACTGACCAAACAATTACGCAGGTGGTACTGGAAACGTTAGAAAAATTTGACCTATCTAAAAGTCAAGTGTTGATGTTTGTGACCGACGGTGCCGCAACAATGCGTTTAGTGGGCCGTTCTCATCAAGAATACGGTTGTAAAGTGCATGCTTTACACCTTGTGGCAGAAACTATTCGACAAGGTTTTCCAGAGGTAGATGTATTAATAGCAAGTACTAAAACAGTCTTTCTTAAATATCCTAAACGTCTTCCCTCATTTCATAGCAAGTGTTCCGGTATTCCCAAACCACCACAGCGGATTCGTACATATTGGGGAACCATGGTTGGAGGCAGCATTTTATGTTACTGAATATTTACAACAAACAAACGCTGTGATACTACAATGCAATCCAGACGAGGCTGTAGCTATTAAGGAAAGCCAGACAAAATTTGAAGATGTTTCTGTTGAAACAGCTTTAAAAACTATTCACAGGAACTATAAAGGATTACATGACGTCATACAAAACTTAACAAAACAGTGCGTTGTCGTTAGCGGAGTCACTACAAATAGTGGACGAAGTAAATCCACTGCTACACTCTATAGGTGACGTAAAAAATGAGCCTGTTAGAGAAAAGTTCGCACGTGTGTTAAAGCAAGACACCGGTTTTACCAGATTAGGACAAATTTGTGATGGTACCGATGATGCATCTGCAGATCCGTTAAGTGAGTTCAAAGACTATTTTAAGTATGCTTGTATTACATCAATAGGTGTCGAACGGTGGTTCTCAAAATATAAGCATTTTTTTTCACCACGTCGAACATTACTCTCGGAGACAATCATAGAAACATACATGATGCTGCAAAGTTTTTACACATCTTTTCCAGTTTGCGATAATCAAGCTAGTTAAAAGGGTAAGTTGTGCATACATTGTTATAAATTGTAACAGTTTATTGCTTTTATTACTAGTTAATTTCTTTTCTTACAAGTATTATGGTGCGTACGCCTATGTCCTGCGACGCATTTTTGCTAAATCTAATAATAAGGTTGTCTAAAATTTAATTTGAACATTATTCGCGGTCAAGTGCGTACTTGGCATAGATAAACTTTTTGCTACAACAAAAAAAGAATTCCAATAGAAATTACGAAATATAGTTAAATTTTTTTGTTTCCCTTTAAGTTCGAAACGCAGGGAGGCTTTTCCGGGGCCATGTTCATAGGAACTTTTTTCTTTAAAATCATCCAAGGAGTCACCTCCTGAAGTTTTCAGTATCACTTAGGAACTACCTTCTATAACATTTGATAGCAACTGCTTTAAGTTTTATAAGGTAGTAATGGAAATATTTCCATCTCCGTCTAGGTTCTTAAGTAACACTCATGCTATAAAACACTTATATAATGCTACAACTATATATTTATACTATAAAATTTCGTAACATGATTATATGAACCCGTTTCAATTACATACCCTCTCTAAAAGCAATGGTCACCCCAGATTATTAGTACTGTTTATTATTTAGTATTTAGTTTGTTTTTTTTTTTAAATAATAATAATAACACCACATGTAATGACAACCCCCTTTATACCTGAATGTCTTAAATGACATTGTGCGGGAGAGGGTTACACATTAAGAGACAACAGACATACATCCAATATCCGAGTATACTACGATTAATCTCTCTCACAGAAAAATCCCAGTGCCACGGGCGGGAATCGAACCCGGGACCCCGAGGTTTCGAGGCAAGTAGGTTACCTCTATAATACGGAGCCATATAATGTCGCAATTTCCATTTTTAGTTTTAGTTCAGGTTAGTATGTTCTATAGTAGTTGTTGAAACTATTTCATATGTATAATGATTAATGATATATAAAATATAAAACAGATCAGCGTCACTATCGAAACATTAAGCCAACGCTTGCAACGACACGAAAGCAATTTGTTGTATAATCGCGAATTTGTTTTGAGTTTCATGATTACAACATTTCCCTGTCAACATAGATTTCCAGTACTATGACTTTTAAATTATTAAAATATGCAACAGTAACCATTATCAAAATAGTGAGTAAAGTTATAGTTACGTATTTTTTATGATCAGTAGTATTTATATACTTTCTTTTTGAAATTACCAGAGAGCAATGACCCCTATAGTCTCCCTCCAACATATAGTGCCCATGCCTATAAGCTTGAAATGTGGGTTTCAAAAGATTAAGGCAAAAAAACTTACCGTACAAAGTACTTACAAAAGGTAATTATATTTTTAAATGGATTTGGAGTGAAATGATCATAAATCATATTTGTAAAATTGAATGTCCTGCAGAATAGTCCTGGAAAAAATTAGAATCTCTAACCATTAGTCACAAACAAGTTACTAGTAAAAATACACAAAAATATTATGCTCTAAATTTCTGCATTTACCAACTTCAGTGTCATAACACAACTATGAAGTGTTTTTGTTTATAATTAAGTTTTTACGCGGACATTATTTTTGATTCAGAGTGTACCGAGGACGGGGCGCTGACTAATGGTTTCAAGACAGCGGCCGCGCGTTCGGCTGTCAATCAAAAGTGCGGGAACAGATGCTGGGGCCATCCATCATACACGGTGAAATGCTGACGTCGCCGCCAGCAAATATGTTGATGGTGTCTGAGGTGATGATGACGGGAATGTGTCGCTAGATCAGAGGAAATAAGGTGCTTTATGTGATTTTAAGCGATATTCCATGTTCGCTACATTAATGCCAAATGCAGATTGTTCCCCTGATAAAGACAGATTATTATAATTTTATATACATACGTTGACTTCCAAGGTATGATAAATAATTCTAAGTTACGCAACAAGGGAAATGACCTATTTAGTATTATGCCAAAAATCTATATAATCTATAAATATACCAGTTTTACTGTAAAGATTTTCTGAAGCAAACAGTAATTGTTATAATTGTTTACAAAATATTATACACTTTTCATTGATTGAGTAAAAAAAATCCAATACGTTAGGTTTAAATGGTCCTTTTTGAATTGACATTCCGTAATGTCCATATTTCATATACACTGCATAGAAAGTTAAAGATGTTGAAAAAATCACACTTGAATACGTCTGTGCAAAATTATCCCCATGTTTATGCTTCTGCATGGTTTCTAGATGTCCAGTTATGTCTGTGTTTCAAAATACAAAAACTATACACCTTGTGAGTGTAGAGATGAATAAATACATAAGTCAAACCAAATAAAAAGTGCAAACAAGCATGTAAGAACACAAATATAACATATTTAAAAACGCTCCTGAAAATATTATTGGTTGTGTTGTTGATCTGGGATGACAGGGGTCGAAGAGGACTTCCTCCTTACCCTTCTGCATTACTATAAAAAATAAATGACTATCGTGATATAATATCAATAGATCGTATGGCCAAAAATCAGACTGGTCTAATGCTGTTTTGTACCTTTTTTGCCTTATCCTTCCAAGGTTGAAATAAAGGAAATAAAATGTCAATAGATTATGGTAAAAAAAATCCAGTGAGGTCGAATATGAAAGGTGAACTTTTAGCAAAAAAAGAGAATTCCGAAAAACTTTAAAAACTTTACATGTTTAAGATATAAGTAAGCTGCACACTATGTAAAATTTTTATATTTCACCTAGTTTTACTTTAGAAATAGAGTTAACTAATTTAAGAACGGTTTTTGAAAACCGACAACTCTCGTACCATGAATAATGCCAGCCCGTTTTAATGCAGTCTACCAAGTTGAGATAGTTTTGTGCGTCTACTGCGTCTTACGTTATATGTATATACTTTTATTAGTTTTACTCTGCTTTAAGTGCGTATTTATATACTTTATTTATTTCCTGTTAATTTTTTAACATGGTGTGATGGAAGCGACAAAGAAGAAAAAGCAGATTACGTTTTTTTGTTACAAAACCTTTAAAAATAAAAGGTATACAGGAGCATTGAAAGAATTTTTTCTTTTCCTCATCATGATTTCGAAAGGTATAGTTTATACGAGCACAATTGAAATCGTATAAAAACTAAAAGCCAGCAAAAACAGTCGGCATCTCTTTATTGTACATATAAAATAATATATAGAATAAAGAGATGCCGACTGTTTTTGCTGGCTTTTAGTTTTTATACAATTTCAATTGTGCTCGTATAAACTATAAGCAATTTTATCTGTGCAAAATATAAAATATAAATTTGTTATTTACACTAATCTTAATTACGGTTAAATTAAAGGGGTTATTCGATAATAAAAAAACATATACGCAAAAACATTTTTGCATTTTTCAAGGCGGTACAAAAAAAGCACAATTTGTTTTTAATAAGGAATAAGTAGTAGTAAGAATATTAAGGAAAATGCAACGAAATTTGTACTAAATTTAGTTATTACCAAGGACATCAGTATTTTGTTTTTATACGAAAAAAAAAAACTCTATATAACGATTTTTTTTAAATTTTAATGTATTTATTTGCACACCACTTCATATGAGTTGAAGCGTTGTATAGGCAATTTTTTCAAAATATCGAAAAAAGTGCTTTAAGAAAAAGTACAAATTTTTTTCTGTACTGGTAAATTCATTTACAGATATTTTAAAACTTGCAAACATAACACAAGATTAATAATTTAGAGACAACAATAAGAATTTGTTTTTCTACCTAGTTATGTTTTATTTTGTAACCTAAAAAATATTTAACATTGATTATTCAATTATTAATAATAAAATATTTCACCTATTGTGTATTTTGTTTCATTTATCTAGAGAATCTACAGATTTTTTATTTTAAACATATAAATTGTCAAAAAATAAAATATATGTCCCTGGTTCATATTCAAAATACGACTTAATATTTACATTCCGGCGTAGAGGTTTAGTTTTATGGACATGATATAAGAGGTGAGTCTTGGTAAGTTACACCATGCCCCTCACCGACGCCAATCAATTTCTTAAAACCAATCGGCTTCAACCATGAATATCAAACTACAGAACATTTAGTAATTAAGATTACAAAGACGTTATTTGTATAAATCTTGGCAAGATCTTAATGAAGTCTCTTAAAAGGTGTAACGAAAAAATTTTAGAAACATCCAGTTGTACGAAAATGAAAAGTGATTGAAGTGAAAGAAGTAGTTAAATATTAAATAGGTTTGTAAATAGAAAATTATTGCAAAAAAAATACCGACAACAAATAACGAACGGTCAAAGCGTAATTGGTATGTTATAGTAGATAGTGGTTTATTGAGTAACAGATCGATATTTAAAATTTCAAGTCGATCAACAAGTTTCAATGTACTCTAAACACATCAGTAAGTATAACAGTCTTAACAGTTGTGAGGCCATAAAATTAATTTGTATTATATAAATATTATTACTTGTGCCTCCTCCACTTCAATTTAATACACTAATACCTGACGTATAAGAACATAAGCATTGCTTGCTGATAAACATAACTGAGTTATAATAACGTACTCGTATGTCATAAACAAATATATTCCCCGTGCCCGCCTACAAATAATAACAGCATTATTAACTAACATATTTGAAATAGCTAGTCCCACATAAGTAATAATCCACCTACCACGTTTAACAGAAAATATGCATTCGTATCCCCTCAATATATCAAAGGAAGGAAAACGTGTTCAACTTAATTTATTTGTTTCTCTAGTAAGAGGGAAATACTGCGAGGGACGATACGTGTAATTATTTTAAATACAACAATAGAATATTTTTAATATATTGGGCCATTTGAGTAATTCTTTAATCTTTAATCATGAATATCTTTAATTGAGAAAGAAATAAAGAAATTCATATTTTTTACTTTGCTGATGCTCATTGTAAACGTTTTTTCTAACTGTACATGTTTGTGGTAAGCAACCAAAGTGACAGTTTATATTTCTTTTAGATTTATTTAGGTCTTACCAGTGCTTTATAGTGACAAGTTCATAAGCTAGTGATTTATGCCAGATTTATTATATGCCAAGTGCACTTAAAGATAGTTTTGTCTTAAAGAAAGTTTTAAAGAAGTCTCAAGGAGTTATATCAAAACTAAATTTTTTATTAGTCTTTATTGGACTGACTTATCAAGGCATTTCTCAAGCCGTCAATAAAACTTTATACGTCCAAGGAGTATTGAGTGTTATAGAGAATTTAGGACCTGTTGTGGTTTTATAATTGCTTTATGAAATTATCTTGGGATAGTTGTTAACGCCCGATTATAAATCTAAAATGCTTTGAGATTCTAAGTTTCAAGTCAAATCTTTATAAAACCAACTGTTTTTTAGAGTTTTAATGAAGCAGACAAAAATCTGTATTAAATCGATCTTAAGCATAAAAGAGTTTGATTACCTTCTTCCAGAGTATAATGTTTTAAAATATCACTATAGTTGGGCCGTTGTAAGATTGCAACTTTCATCTTAAAGAGTCAAAGACATAAATAATGTTATTCGGTTCAATTGTCAGCGGTACTCAAACAGTATGATGCAATTTTCGAAATTCCACTAAGGTCAGATATTCGCTGTTGTACAGCCCCTATAGGAAACAAGGGATCCGTTTTCGCGGGTGAACTAATTCTCCACATTTAGTATAAACTGACGTTCATATCGAGTCGAGTATCGAGTTAAATATTTTCCTTTTGATTGATTCATGATTGTTTTAATATGAATATTTTCGAATAAACAAATTCACGATTTTAGCATACGTGTTACCATTTCGGCAAGTTAAGGAAAACGTAAAATGAGGAATTTATTTATGTTTTTCGACAAGAATGTATTATTTTCTTAGAACTTTTAGGTCTTATTCAGTTTACGTAAATAGATTTTTTATATCAGGGCCGCAACATTTTACCTGCTTAAAATCTGTTCTAGTTTAAAATAGCTATTTTAATAATGTCGTTACATATGATTCTAATTTGTAATGATAATTTTAGGAATAACAGAAAACACGAAATAAATAGTTGAATGAATTTCAAAATAAAAGCACAAATATATTCATTTACTATATGAGATTAACTGTTCATCAATCTTACGGGACAACCATACAACAAAGTAGTTGTTAATAAGTCGCTTATGTGTATACCTATGCACAGCTGGTCTGCTGAAAATTGAAACGAATAAAATTATTTATGATTTTTGACTCTTTAAAGAAAGTTGCAATCTTACACCGGTCCGACTGTAATAAAACTAACGCACTGGATAAAAAACGAGGGAGGCGCACAGAACAGACATGTGTAATGAAACTAAATTTTTAGGTTAGGTTATTCGGGCACCATAAATCCTATAGATTTTAAAGTGGTTGTGTTATGTGCTCAAAGGGTTTAAAACGGGTTTTAAGACAAGTCTATGAGTTTCAAGCAATATGATGGGGCCAATGAGACTTAAAATATACTTCTACAAGAACAAATCGACATTAAAGAGCAATTGGTAATTTAATAGACATTTTAAGACAAAACATGTTCGAAGTAGAGTTGTTCAAAACTAATAGGGTTTTTACGAACTGCCGCTATTATTTCTAACGGCAAGAGATGTATAACGGTCAGCCATATTGGGAATGTTCTGGATTGAACAAAAAAATCTAATTTGTATCTAATAGAAATGTTTTTTAAAATCACTTGACTAACACTGAACCTGAACGATATTACGGACTGGTCACTGAGAAAAAAAATTACCTATATATTTATAAGAACTATCTAATCCATGTTTTACAAGAAACCTATCGTCTCAATACTTAATTATAAGTAGTCGATCTATAAGCTGATTAATTTTCAGTTTGTCACGATATGTTTATTTTATAACTATGCATGAAGCCCATGTACAATATTGTGCATGGATCAAGTGAGCGTAGCCCTGATTTTTTTGCATTTATGTTTACTTCATTAAATACAAAACATCCATTCACAACATTTGTGCGTGCCTTTTAAATTGTAATATGGCACTTATCCTAATAGGTATGGTTTTATAGTACTCTTCAGATAATCTATGAGTAAAGATTTGTAGAATTCATTAAAACTTGAAGTTTTAATAGGTTTTAAAAAGAGGCATATAGGCCCTTCTCTACGTGGGCCCCTGTATTTTATAAGGGTTTTGAATCAGGTTTTAAGGACTTCTTTGAAACTATTTACATTAATAAATAGTCTTAGAAATAAGTTTTGAAGATATCTTATAGAGCACTTTAAAACTAAAATCGTTACTTGGGAAACGGATGTCACAAATATAGCTTTTGAACGATATATTCTCCAGTTTCAAATATGGATATCTCCCGGCATGTTTTAAAGTAATTGGACCAACGCAACCGCTATACACTTGACATTGTCACTACACATGTGACATATGCACACACTGAGCCGTAAGAACAGATTCCCTAAATGCCGAGTGCATTCCACAAAATAAACACCTGCGATGTGAGAATGTGAGCCAGACTTAGCGAGGCACTAATACAGCACAGCAACGTGTTTCATCCCTGAACACTCAATTCACATAAAAATCTCGAGAACTTGCATAAGACAATAATTCTTATACAACATATAAAGGGGATATACATAACTACTGTGACATGAGACTTACTAGTAAGATGACAATTAAGCCAATTTATAAATCAGTAATATCTCTATCCGAAATAGGGGTACATATAGCGATATTAAGTCACTAGTCAAGGCTTGCAGAATAAAATTGGTATAAATAATGTAATGTTTCAGAAAAAGGAGACACTGGTTACACAAAAATCACCATCGAGCGAGTAAATAAGTTTTATAAACATTGTGAAATGATTATTGGCATTTAGTGTTGTCTGATAGTTTCTCTACTTTTCTAGATCATTGTCAATATGTTATACATCAAAAATTTAATAATAGGCAGAGCGTAGCAAATCTAACGTTGATCATAGACGTATGTAGTATAACTATCGCAACATAAAGGTTTTCAAGTCATTTGTGATTTGAAAGAGAACATGTATCCTTTCTTTCTTCTGTAACGAATAAAATCTAAAGATAGGCAATAATTTACTTTCTTCTGCATAACTTGTACATTCATTCTAGTAAACATATATAATAGTGCAGCAGTGAAACTGTGAAAAAATTATTTAAAATTTTAGATTGGAAACCTTTATGGAAACCTTTATGTGTATTAAGAAATACAAAAAATTGATGAGTGGACGATACGAGAGACCCAAAAGGAAACCATGTGACAAACTCTAAAAGATGACCCTGGTATGCGAGTGAGTAAGCGGCATAATGACATTTTACATAAAAATGTGAGTTCTAAAATATTAGTAATATCACGTATTTGCTATCCCCAGAAACACCTATACTCGTAGAATTGTAGGTTGAAAGTGCAGGTAACACTTACTCACTACGTTATTAACTAATTAATAGTTAACCACAATAACAATAGATTAATGAGTATTAACTATAATCACAATGAAACACTTATAAGTCTCTTCCTTATTTCTTTTTACTCGTTCACTTTCAAGTTAAGACTGACTCTCGGCCTACCGTCTGCCTTATTTATACATCCATTCACGCGATCTAGAACCACAAGAATAACTAACAATTGTTACTTATTCTTGTGCTAGAACATTCCGTTACATTCCCGACCATTCTCGTACAATTACAATTCTAGTTCCATCTATTCAGTCTGCACAGTCGACTGGCGTAACGCTGCTCCCTTCTTAAGCCGGAACGCTCCGACCAGGCAATTCATTGTTCCTTGCATACTTGGCTAGTCTCTCCATATGCACCACTTTCATCTTTGATTTTGGAGTTTGTTGAATTCGATGTACGACGCCGTTTATGGCGATGACAATGTATGGCAATTTCCAAGGGGCGTGAAGCTTCGGGGACCTGCCTTCCTTTCGTTCTGGGTTATATAGCCAGTAAGTAGTGGCTTCATATTGATATCCTGTTTCAATACAAAAATCAGTAATTGGCTCCATACTACACGCTTCTTAGGATTTCTTTGTCAACTTCGGAAAGTGAAACATTTCCGAAATGAGTACTTTCTTTATTTACTTCCATTTGACGGTGTAGGTAAGTCTAAATGACACTGACAATTCGAACTATCAGAATTGTTAAGTCGGTGAATATCACATAGCAACGACAGGCCAAAGCTTACTTTTCATGTCAAAAATAATTGAACAGCCAGGTGAAAAATAACAGATTATTTTTGCAAAATAATCACTTATTTAAACAAGTCACGTTGTATAAATTTCATGTTTCTCATTGGTTAGATTTACGATGACGGAAATAATCATAATTAATCACTTATAAGTCACTTTCTTATTACTCCTTTACTCGTTCACTTTCAATTTAAGACTGATTCTCGGCCCACCGTTCGCCTTACTTATACAACCATTCGCGCGGTCTAGAACATTTCGGAGCATTCCCAGCCGTTCTCGTACATTTCTAGTTCCATCTATTCAGTCTGCACAGTCCACTGGCATAACATTAATATTAATCGGCATCTTAATGAGGAACATCCTACAAGTGATTTAGAAAGCTTTAAGTTTGCAAATATTACGTCGAAAGATCTTTCTCATTTCACACATACGGTTTAGCTCACAAAGGAGATCTTTTTAAGCAGAATACATAGAAATTGTGTTACTCATGCGAATGTTTATTAATGCGCAATATTAGCCATTGTCGTCGATCTTTAACACTTAAGAGGTAAGCAATGCTATTTATTTCGTCATCTGCCATAATTATCATGAACATAGGTATCCACATGGGACAAATCTGAGAGATGTCTGAATTGCCACACTTTAATGATAAGTAGTGCCAATTAAGTGAAGACATTAAAATCACATTACATTTTTTTCGTATTTTCGTATAAACTCCTCATAATTCAAGATTAGTCAAAGAATATACTGCCTCGTAACTTTCGACCATTAGCAGAGCTGAGCGGTGAGAAACTTCAATCGGTGTTGTAGCCATTTGTCATACATATATGGATACTGAATGAAGTGGTCTTTTTCTAATATCGTTTAATATAATCGTTCTTTAATTTTTCTCTAACCGGTTTTGTAAGGACCGTGATCATAATTAATTTGTAATTAACTCAAATTGTGATAAAGTTTTTGTGGTACTTATCTCTCGCCATTCGTAACCTGTATAAGAAGGAAATTAGTAAATATTTCTTCAAGAAAGCGCAGATTTTGATTCGAAAGTTGCCACAATAGTCCCCTGTTTCGTTATCCCTCACTTCACTAACACCATTGTTCGGCTCTGATGTACATCCATTAATAATAAATAAGTAATACGCGTAGCTATATTCCCATAGTTATTACTTGAGAGCGACGTAAGGAGAAAGAGGCGCTCGTTATTACAAGGAAAATTTTCACAAAATATTCAGTAAGGGAAATATAACATATGCGACTTCTTTAGTACTCTGACTTCTGGTTTGTATACTTTTATAATAACAGTTTAAAAGAAAATTTAAAAATTGATATTACACAAAAATTAGAAGCTAATCGATAATATTTGAGAATGCAAACTTACATGGTAGGTATATTTCGTTTTCATTGATAAAGAGATACGGATTTCATATTAAGTTCACTGCTAGCTGCCACAGTGATGGGGGACACTACTGCATAACAGTATTTTTTGTAGATATCTGGCCATCCGTGAAAATGCAGAGTAAGCTGAAATATGAACAGAAAAATGTTTGTAAAATAAATGTGTCCATCATCCTTAGCTGAATAAAAAACCGGAGGTTATATTTAATGCTTACCCGAAAATTTTTTCCTAAATGCGTTTTTGTATTTCATCAAGCAATTTACTTTAAACGGTAAAATAGATATATGTTCTGATTGTCTAGAAAGAGATAACTTTGCTGTGAATAAATTTCAAGACAAATACTAAACCTAATCCATTCATTGTTTAGGCCAGGTAAATAAAATATAAATAACACCACATGTCCTTAGGGCAACAAAAAGTGTGTAAGGGGATTTTTTCAAAATTTTGGGGAGGAGTAATGTATAGAATAGAAGGAAGAAAGTCAAGTCACATTTTAACCTCAGTCAGTTATCATCCGTTGTTCAATGTGTACCAATGGGTTTGTTCTAAAAGTCTCTTTTAAAGCGAAAAATATTGAACAAACCCGACAACTTTACAGTTGTGGAGAGGTTACCTTAATTGTAGAATAAGTGGCTCACACCGCACGAGAAGAAAGCTTACCATCTTTATTTTGGCTGCAGGATTGGAGATTAGGATAAGTCTAAGGCTTCAGACCTTACTAACATTCAGGATCAGTGACAAAATTGTTAAAAAGTTCTCACATATCATGTCCTTTGCTGCTGCTATGGTCTGTCGCTTACCTCAGAAGCACCTGAAGGACTGTTACTTCTGCTAGACTGAAATCATCGGATTCTCGGGGAAATCCGAACATAAAGCTCAATACCCAACATACCGTCCACGTTGACATTAATTCCTCATGACTACTCAAGGCCAAAAATAAAAAATATCTATAAAAAAAAGAATTTATTCAGTAATTAAGTTACAGCAGTTCAAGTTTTAACTGCAAAAACAATATTGGGATGATATTTGTTATCTTGAAGATTCTAATGTAGCTACTCTAAATTTGTTAATGAATTAAAGAATATCCTAAATTTAATAAATTTTCCACTAAAAACAGTAAAAAAACTTATAATACAAACATCTGGATTACACAGGGTATAAAAATCTCTTGTATAAATATAAAAAAATATATACATACAAAAATGAAATGGTAAAGCATCTGCCGACAGATACAAACAATACTGTTATATTCTAAAAAATGTAATACGCGAGGTGAAAAAACAAGCTTATATTTCATAAATTGAATAATCCAAAACAAAGGAAAAACTGTCTGGAACCTGATCAAAACTTGTACCAGTACAGAGACAAAAAATATAGACTCCATTCTAAAAAACATAAATATAGGAGAGAATAATAAAAAGAATATCCTAAATAATGTTAATAACTTTTTCAGGAATCAATGTTGCAAACTTACTTCTATTAACGTTAATATACAAATATCTGTACAACTTTCTAACGTGATATATTCCTAGAGACTACACATCCAAATGAAGTGTAAAACGTAAATCAAAATTAAAAAAGTACGAATTCAGTAGGTACTAATAATATACTGTTAAATTTCTAAAAGTTATAGCCGATGAAATATCACACTCTCTCTCCCACATTATTAATTTAATTCTAAGTTCTGATGTATTTCCAGGCAGTCTAAAAGTGTCCCATATTAAGGCCATTTATAAAAACAAATTAATTTTTTTTTAATAAGCATCTATAGAGCTATTGCCTTGCTGTCAAATATTAGTAGGATATTCGAAAAAAATAATCTACAATAGGCTAATTACCTTTCTAGAAACCACTTAATATCTGATATTCAAAATGGCTTTAGAAACAATAAATCAACAATTAGGGCAATATGTCAAGCTCTGTGTAAAATAATGGACTTTATGAATGAAAATACAAATACCCTGGCTATATGTCTAAACTTGTCAAAAGCTTTAGATTCGGTAGATCACGTTGTCTTAACAAAAAATTTGAACTGTATGACATTCGAGGAGTTGCTTTACAATTAATACCATCCTATCTTAATAACAGAAAGCAAGGTGCAATACAGACAGATGCAACTGGAGAACTCTTAAAATCAGACACACTACAAATCGAAGAGGTGTGCCTCAGGGGGTCAATACTGGGTCCCTTGTAGTGTATACTATACACCAATGATTTACCCCTAGTGTCCAATATTAACATCATAATATATGCTAATGATACTTCGTTAATATTAAGTGAAAATAATGAAGAAAACCTGACAGACAATTCTAAGCACGGTAGATACCTTAGAAAAATATTTTCAGTCATTAAACCTCAAATTATAAAAAGAACAAACTCAGACAATCAATTTTATATATCAAAAAACAAATAATGAACTAATACTACTGGCAATAATACTCCAACGTCAACCACCAGCATTTCTTTCCTGGGCTTAAAAATTCAAGATTTGATTCGAGACCATGCATAGATCATCTTGCACAAAACATGGCTCGATATTGCTATGCACTTAAAATCATGGCACAAAATTACAATATCTCAATGGCTTTTACATCATACCATGCATATATACAATCACGAATAAGATATCGTATCATTTTTTGGGCAACTCTTCTGATGACGAAAGAATATTCAAGTTGCAAAAAAAGTGTATTAGAAATATATTAAATATGAGGCAAATAGAAAGCTGTAAACAACTTTGTTGAAAAACCCTAAAAATTCCATATATATACGAGGCTTTCAAATTTATTATAGAAAATGGCACACTTTTTTGAAGAATGTGACAGAATTCACCTATACAGTACAAGGAACAAAAATGATCTAAGCACGAACATCTTAAAATATGCATATATTCAAAAAAATTTACCATTTTCTATAATTAAAATTTATAATAAACTGCCAATAAATATAGGGAGTCTTCCACACAAAAAACTTAATAACAAACAAATATCCTTCTGGAGAAAGCCTACTATACACTGGACGATTACTTAAATGATAACAAGGTTATCTAATAAAATTCTGTATGTAACATTTTAACTTTAGTTTTTAGTTTTTTATATTTGATTTTAGAAAAATATTTAACTCTTCTATTATAAGGTATTATTTTAAATTTTACTTTTTAACATGTAGTCTGTTTATCTGTAGTATTTCATATTCTCTTTTTTCCTGTTATTTTTCTATATGTATATTGACATGTTCAACGCCCCATGGCTATTATGTACTTTTACTACAAGTGAACAAATAAAGTGTGTCTGTCTAATACCGCCGTCGTCATCAGAGAATTTCACTTAGGACTTCTGAATGACTGAAGGTTCATCCGCCAGTACCAGTCTTAGAGCAGAGCTACATCCGATCACTCAGGCAGAATTGAACGTCCTTGTTCATGACTTGGAGCTCTCCAAAAACAATGCACAGCTGCTTAGCTCGCACTTTCTGCAGTGAAATGTTCATTAAAATGGTGTTAGTATAATTTATCAAGAAGAGGCAGTCGCAATTTTCTAAGTACTTTTCGATGGAGGACGCTCTTGTCTACTGAAAAATGTCCTAAACTTACTGGAAGAACTCTAGCTTCCATATGACCGTGAACGGTGTCGACTCTTCATTGATTTATCCAAAGTTAGCTTAGAGGCATAAGGGAAGCAAATAGCTCTCAATAATTCTGGGTCAAGAACGTGCCAATATTCTTTGGCTTGATGGCGGTCCCGGATGCTAGGGCCAGGCAGAACTATTGCCTTCTACCCTAATCATCGCTGTAGACCTGGACCGACCTCGTGTAGGGCGGGTTACTTACTTTACGAACGGCCCCACTCACAAATGTGAGCAGTGCTGAAGATTTCGGCTAACTTCCCTGGGTTCTGGCTGATGAACCCTGCTAGCTGGGCCCACTTCTGGCGCTCTCCTGTCTTAGTCTTCTTTGTTCGCCAGCTTGTCATCCCCGGAGGTAGTCATCTGTCTGCTAGGAAACTGTGGGGTGGTTAGGATGAACTATGTAGCTCGAGGAAGTGCAGGCCTAAGTGCTTTCTTAGCATTTCCTTCTTGCACGGAGCTGGTGGGACAACAGGTGCTAGACGGTTTATTGTCTAACGCCTGCAAGGCTGTGGGTAGGTAGTTGGTGTGTCATGTCTCTTCTGTGGGTTGGTCCATCTATATGGGAAAAGGTTAGTTATACTCACCAATTTTCCGAGATTTACTTCAATCTGTTTGCCACGGAGTGTCCGTCGAGTAGTAGTGGCGTCACCTTGCTCGGCTTCTCCTGAAAGGACATCAGACATTAGTGAGGAAAGGCATCTGTGCAAAAAATGCGCTCATTGCTGAGTACATTTGCTGCATTTGTTGTAGCACCGCGGTGAGGTTTTGGGCCTCAACGAGTGCATTTTGTTGTTTAGCAGGGCTGACACTGGTCCCTGCTTTACCTTGAGCTACCTTCGCGTAGCTCAGTCCTCCTGTGTTTTGTCTCCTGGCCTCTTGTTGAGTCCTTGGCACTTGCCTAGGACGGGGCCAGCCGGCTTCTTGGGGTACTTAGGGTACCCCTTGTAACTGGCAGGGTGCGCTCCCTCGCAGTTAGCGCAGTTCACCGGCGTATCCCTTGTCTTCTTGCAGTCCATGGAGTGGTGTGGTCCTCCACACTTCACGCACTTGGCCTGTGCAGTGCACTTGCCTTGTGCATGGCCAATGCGCTGGCAGCGGTGGCACTGCGATACCTCTTGCTGCACTCGTTGAAGCTCCATTCGCACTACCAGGGGGCAGCATCGGTTGACTGTCAAGATGGCTTCCTGATCGTTAGGTACTTCTATAAGTATCAGCGGTATGTGGGCCCTGGTTCTTCTGCTAGTCATCCTTTGTACGGATGACGGCGCGAAGCCGTCCATGAGGGTCCTTCTTTATGTCGTCGCTCTCCACTCCGCTGGGGATTCCACGCATCACTACTCGTAGTTGACGCTCTTCTGGCAGCGAGTACGTGTGGTACTCGTGTTTTTCCGCCGTCAGAAGTTGTAAGCTTCCTATAGTCATCTACATTGGTTGGTTCAATGGCTATACCATCGCTCGTCAGTTTCGCCTTGGCGTAGTTGATATGGCTCTCCTTGAGCCGCAGGCTTACGTGCTCCATTTGTCCTTATTCCTTAGAATGACCGGAGGTATTCTAGGAGCTTTGATGGTTGGTGCCTCTGCAGCCGTTGGCCGTGGAGCTGTCGTGGTCTCCTCGTGCCGCGTTTCTGCCGCGGTTGGGATGGGCGTTGTTTCCTTGGTGTTCTTTTCGGAGTCCGCATCTCTGCTCCTTGCCGTCTTCTTTCTCTTGAGAGCAGGTCCTTTCGTCTTAGGTTCTTCAACGTCCTCTTCCATAGGTGTGCTTGGTGCCGCCTGGACTGCCCCCTTATTCTTTAGCTGTGCCAAGGCTGCTAGCAGTCAGTTGATCTGCTCCAAAGATTCTTCTCTCTGTTGATTTGCTTCAAGCCTGAAAGTTTTGAACTCCTCCAAGATTTCATCTAGTTGCACTCTAAGTCTCATGTTTTCTTCTCTTGTTCTCTCGATTTCTTCTATTGCTCTCTTTTTTCTTCTTTCAGGTTGCGCATCTTTTCGGCTTTCCTGGAAGCCTTGGTATTCACTAATCTCGCCTCGGAGGATGAGTCTTCGTCGCAGTCCATCATTCTGTCCTCCACAAAATGCTTTTCCTGGTTCTTCGTCCTGTTTTTCCTGTAAGAGATTTGGTTAGTAATTTTGGGATTGGGAATTGTTGACTCCAAGGTAGGAATCTTTATTATAATCAGGGTTTGTTCTGAAAAGAACAATTGGTTCTTCTGTCCCACATTGTAACCGAATTTGGTTTTAGACCGCGCAGATCGTTGCTTAACTTTCGTCATTCCCGTCTACCCAGACCGTTGCCAAACTTCAGTCGCTACTTGTCTTGATTCGCTGTTCACACACGCACTGTTTGCTTCTGTACTCTACTAGGTAGGTCTGCTCGCTTCGACTGCTCGATAAACTATGCTGTGCTGTTTATCAAGAAAATCACATGAATTTATAAGAACATAAGAACTCTGCTGTAAAAAATACGTTATACAGAGCATTCGTGGGATATATGTATGTGCTGATCTGAAAGTAGTTACGTAGCTAACTGGGCTACAAGGAAGTTGGGCAAAATATTATTGCATTTTCTGTGAATGGGACCGCCTTAAAGGTATAAAAACAATGACCACACCGAACGGAAAATATCGTTGATGAGAAGAATGTAGACATCCGACTTAGTCTACATGATGAAGACGATTTTACCTTAACTTCATATAAAACTAAGATTAATAAACGCGATGAATGAAAACCTCGGAGGATATATTTATTTGAAGCAATCATTTACTTGCATAAGCGATGCAAAAATAAAGGAAGGAATTTTCGGCAGTCCTCAAATTAAATAAATTTTTAAAGACCACACTATCAAAAATAAATTGAGCGCTCCTGCCTAGGACGCGATTGAAGACATATGCCTTAATTTTTGCGGAAACGTAGAGCTGAAAGATTATATAAAAATCGTCGTACCGAGCATAGAGTGCAATACGTCATTATTTTCCCTTAAAAATATGGGAGCCGTCTCGGACAACCTTGGAGAAGGTTTTACTTTCTCATGTGGTAAAAAGGTATAGTGGAAAGTAGAACGGAAATAAGACAAATTTTTAATTTTTGCAAAGTAAATGGCTACTTATGTAAGAAATTAATTTTTCTTTTGCTAAAACCGGTCTTTTTCTCGTGAAAATTGTAAATGATAAAGAAAATTGTTTACCAGATTCGGCCTCAGCACCCTCAAATCTATTGATATCAAAATTTTCGAAGGAAGGAAGAAAATTGCATATATTTCGAAAACGGTAAGAGATAAGACAGCTGAATTTTTTTAAATCGACTTCTAGAATGAGGATTTTAATACGAAAATATGCGAGGTAACCCAACCCATTTATTATGCATGCATACATTGTTTACAAATAGATGAAGTCACTTATATTTCATAAAACTCCTCAATATAAATTTCTGAGAGCACTAATTCTGTCAATATCTTGAATTCATTTAATTTAAAGGATAATTGCAAATTTCTTTCTTTATTTGTAATAAACAAAAAAAAACAAATAAAAAGAAATAGATAAACGTTTTTATTTATTTCCACATGTGAAACTACAGATTAAGAGACAACTCGGATCAAATTAATCCATGGAGTAAAAGTCCATCTCTCCCCCTAGCACTCCATTATATATTCTAAAAGTTATTACTTAGGGGTGCAAGGTACACACTTTGATATACATTTGCCGAATATGTGTTCACGAATTGAATAATTCAATAACAAACCATGATTTGCTGTGGCACTATACAATTCAGCTTTACATTACAAGTATTATTAAAGGATATACTGAAATAGAATACTTACCAGAGCAGAACGTTGCCAATTTCATGAATATGAGGTACAAATTTAATTATTTAATTGGGGAAGTAGTTGGAGTTATATAAGTAACAAAGTAAATATACTACAAAATCATGGACCTAAAATATGTATATAACCGAGTTTAATGAAGTAAATTATGAAAGCATGCTCGGTAAGCAGTACCAAAGATGGATACTTATATTTAATTTTTAACGTTGTACGTACATATTAATCTTAGTAATGAATTATTTTGCCAATGGGAATATTATCAGAATTGCGTAGATTTGTTGAAATTTCATTTTATGATTAAGAAACTACACTTTCCAACAGTGTAACCAATGCATGTAGTTCTTATTTTCTATATAAATTTTTATAGCAAGATTTAGATTGCTGTTTTTAGTTAAAAATACCCAAAATTATCCATTAATAAGTGTACTGCATTAGTGCATTATACAATAGTTCATGTATTTAGGTAAGTAATCTATTTATAAATTAACATTGTGAAGGAGGAAATAAAATGTTCATCGGACAAATACACTAAAGATAAGTAAGCTGGAGTACTTCGGGATGTACTACAATATTGTGAGTAAACTGAAAATAAACTAAACTGTAGAATAAATAATAATAACATATGAAGTGCCACTAGAATAATATAATTCGACAAATGCACAATCGTACTTGGTTGATTTCAGTACACAGCACAAACGTCCGTCGTACGTCGTTTTCTCGAGAGCGGATGGTTCTACAATGATTTTACCTTTTGTACGTTATTATCATAAAACCAACGTCTTTAAGAAAATGAAGAGCAATTAGGAAATTCGTGCTGCGCACTGAACTAGCCCTTCCTGTTAGATCGACTATCAATCAAATGTTATGCTCCTATGCCTGATGGACCTTATTTGATGCAAGTATCATAACGGAGGTTGTCCATTTTGACTTGCGCGTATTCGCATATAAATGCCAAAAATATTTACATGGGACGTTTTTTGGGGGCAATGAGGGTGTAGCTCGTTTTAGTGGTGTGCGAACTGTCTTGCCCTTCAAATCTATCCACTCAACGAGTATAATTCCAAAAATTTCAAAACTTTATAAATTACACGGCCACACAATTTTTTTTTCTGATCTGGGGGTCTGACCATGTTTACTATATGTTTTTGGGATCGTTGATTCCGAATCCGAGGTCTATTTAACCCCATCATATTAGGATTTTGCCATAAACTCAAAAAACCAATAATTTCAGCTATTAAACGCATATAACCCTAACAATGAAGTTGTAATCTGAGAACCCAAGTTCTTAAACCCCATAACCCACTTAACCAAAAATGTATCAACTCCAATAACCACGTATGTCAGACATTTGTCTTGATATGTACGCGTATCTGTCGGGTCTCCAAAAATGCTCCAATTCTATGCACATTCATTCATGAGTATTTGTATCTCAATGTAAAATATCAGTGATAAATCTACGTATATTAATACGTGGTTTTATAAAATATTTTCTTTCAAAGAATTCAAAGTTCAGGTTCTATTCAGATCGATTATATCTTGCGTGCGTCTGCATCCAAGACACCTACACGTGGTGACGGTGGGCAACCTACCCGCGGTGTACATCGGGTAACGCTAATGCCGGAGGTACAACGATTTGAAAAACTAACATTAGTAGAATAAACGTAAAATATAGACTTTTAGGGTGAAGGTGTTTTTAGGACACAACAGTATGTTTTGGGTGCTTGAGACAAAACAAAAATTGTGCGAGAAAAAGTGCAATGATCAGAGTTATGCGGTTATTAAAATAACGTGCATATCAAGTTAAATGTCTGACGTACGTGGTTATTGGAGTTGACAGATTTCTGGTTAAGTGAGTTATGGGGTTTAAAAGCTTGGGTTTTCATATTACACTTATGGTTATATGCATTTACTAGCTGAAATTATGGGTTTTTTGAGGTTATGGAAAAATCCTGATGTGATGGGGTTAAATAAACCTCGGATTCAGATTCAGCGACCCCCAAAAACATATAATAAACATGTTCAGACCCTCAGATCAGAATTTTTTTTGTGTGGCTGTGTTATTCCTATATACAGCAATTTTTCATCTAATTTGAACAGACTATTATACTCCATTCAATATCCCATTCTTAAGTTACACTGCGCTGTAAAGAAACAATAAATACGATACTCCGATGTCCGTAACTGTGTCGTGCTTCTTTTTGATGGACCTGGCATGATTTCCTTTTGAATGTTAATATGCCATATATTTTACCGGGGTGAGCGTAATAGCGACTTTAGATCGTGTCGACTTTGATATGAAAAGTAAAGCAACACTGAGGGAAACATCTGGCTTGAAATTACTAAGAAGCCTTAGTCTTCTCAATTTACTAAATATTAAATATCCTGAATTATATTTAATTCAGACAAATAATTATTTTTCATAATTTTGTTATATTAAACATATTGTGAGGATTGGATTAATTGACAAAACTAAATGATTCAATTCAGGTATTCTCTTGATATTTATTTTTTGTAATTAAATAATTGTTTATAATAAATAAATTTACTCATGAATAACACATTTGTATCTGCCACAATTATTAAATCATTATATTTATTTCATAGAAAGAAATATTTACTGTTAAAGTTTATACCCTAATAGGGGAAAAATTATTTAATTCTAGTTAGAAATATTTATTCCTCATTCATTAATAAATTTGTTTCTGAGAATTAAATGTTGGCCCTCTACCGGCGAAACCGAGGTAGCGCGGTAGACAAGATTCGACAAGAAGCCATTATTCCTTTTTTCCCTTATTAAGAGCTTTAAGTTGTGTGTTGTGTCCCTTTCGGTAGATGGATAGTTTATTAGAAGAATAGGGGGCTGGAAAACCTCAAAGATTCTTTTAATCGTAAGTTTTTAATGTTTGTACGTAGTAATTATTTATCACATCATAAAGTACCTAACCTAGCCAAAATCTGTTTAGTTTTGAGAATTTGTTCAGTTATTTATTTTTGTTATTTTTTTTAAGAAATATGTGCAAACATCTCAAATATTTAATTATGTTTACCCTTAACACAGACATTTGTTTGTCTGACACATTAATTAAAAATTACAATAAACAAACGGTAAAAAAATTGAAAATTAATGTTTATTTTAACTTTCTACTATTATTTGTGACCTAATAATAAACTCACGTAGTTGGTATTTTTGAAAAGTTCAAGTTAAGCATATTACAGTAAAAATAGGAAAAAATAAGAAGAAAATTTCGGAAATCTGTACTCTATAGACATATATCGATTTAGAATGTTGTTTTTTATTGCTTTCTTAGTTGCATAAAAATAAATAGATTATTTATTAACTGGGTGTTATTCATAAACTGTATTATTTTATATTATTATTACCATAGAATCTATAAGATATTTCGCAATAATTTTTATTGCATTATTATTATTTTTTTGTTTGTTTACATTTTATCTCAAAGATCATATCCTCACATCAATGCAAAACTTTTACTCGATATTAAGCAGTTGTAGTAGCTGCATTTCCTGATTTTTACTATTTTCCTGAATTATTTCTTAAAATTTGACATGGATATGTGGATTTATATATAATAAATTTTAAGTTTAACTGATTTTAATAACACACATTAGTTAAAAAAATATAACTTCATTAAACATGACTACCTTAACACCTATGGAAGAAGAATTAACATGATACTTAGATATATGCTTTAACGTCACCGTGTCTATGGATATATTATTATGAAGTTATAATCGATGATAGTCATCGATTATGCTGATAGTGATATTATTATGTATATACCTAGGAAAAATTATACAAAAAATTATATGATATCTGCCATAATTTTAAGCAAAATTGATCATTTTTTAGAATATGTTTTATTATAAACAACTCGTGAAGAATACATGTTTTTAATATAAAATACATTTTAATTTCGCAAATATATACCCACCATAACGTTGATCTCATGACAAAACATCGAATGTGCAAATTTTTCGGTTTCTTCGCTGTTGGAAAATAATATATTTTTTTAAAGACTGCAGTGCCAAAACCGCAAATGCGAATACTGAATATTTTTCAAATATTTTTATATTAGGAAACATTATACCTATAAGTAAATTACGTTTCAATTTTTAACAACAAATTGAACTTTGTTTCCCTTCTAAAAAATTAGAAAATGCACATTCACTGTTGTGGCAGTAGACCGACGATATGCTTTACAACTTCTGAAAAAAAGAAAAAATATCTGCTATAATTTTTAACAAAATTTTTTTTCAATACATTGTACTGTAAACAAATCATGAGGCATACATTTTTTAATATAAAACAAATTTTAGTTTCTTAATATAAACCAGGTATGTAAACATTTTTATATTTTTTTTGAAATGGAAATATTTTTAATTGTTTATATTTATTCATTAGCGGTATCCTTATAATCTGTCTTCGCACCTTCTTGTATTAAGTCGCTATCCTATATAAATTGTTTATATATTTTTTAAATAAACCATGCAGTAGAAGAATTGTTCAGATTATTTTTTTCTTCAAAAAAACCCAACCCGTGACTAATCCTCTTGGCACGGAGATTTACTTAACAAAATTTTTAAATAATAATTAATTAATGCCCAAAGAAGGTGCGAGGAGAAATATTTTTTTTATTATAACTAAATTAAACAGCATGTTATTAACAAACAATAAATATATTTAATAGTAATGAATATACGAAATTTTCAGTAGAGAGGATCGTTTTTGAGAAATAAATATTTGTTTGCTATAAATAAATTAGATGAAATTAATTTTCGTGAAATTAATGATCAAAAATTAATCCAAGCAATTTTCTGTAAAAAAGTCTTATTCCTCAGAAATAAATATTTAATGCTCAGAAACAAGTATTTAATGTTCAGAAACATATGTTTAATATTCACAAACAAATATTTAATGTTTAGAAACAAATATTTCTTACAGATAAGTATTTTGATGCAATTGCTAATATTAGATATTTGGTTTCTAATCAAATAAATGACTTAATTAATTAAATATTTAATTCGCCAAATACAAAGAAATTATTTATTTGGTTGAAATAAAATTTATTTCTCCCAACTAAATCATTCTCTAAGTGAACGGATACTGAGGATAATAGTGGGTAATTACAAATCTAACGAAACACAGCAGTCTCTTTCATGTTCTAACGGCTTGTATATCAGCTTAAAACGCAGAAGCTATGCAATCTTAGGTGGTGATTGGGGCTGTCAAAAATGTTCCGTGGGATACGCGAAATTAACTAATACGAGAAATAATAAACTGTTACAATTTATAACAATGTATGTAAAACTTACCCTCTTAAGTAGCTTGATGAACTAGCTTGCTTATTACAAACTGGAGAAGATGTGTAGCCATTTTGCAGCATCAGGTATGTTTCTATGGTTGTCTCCATGAGTAATGTTCGCTTTGGGGAAAATATATTCTTATATTTTGAAAACGACCGTTCGACATCTACTGATGTAATACACGCATACGTAAAATTGTCTTTGAACGCACTTAACGGATCTGGGGCTGCACCATCACATATTTGTCTTAATTTGGTAAAACCGGTGTCTTTATTTAATACACTTGCGAACTTTTCTTTAACGCGCTCATTTGTTTCGTCACCTATAGCGTGTAGCCAGTAGATTTACTTCGTCCACTATTTGCAGTGACTCCGCTAACGACAACGTACTGTTTTCTAAATTTTTATGCTTTCATGTAATGGTTTAAAGCTATTTCAACGGAAATATCTTCGAATTTTGTCTAGCTTTCCTTAATAGCTGCAGCCTCATCTGGATTGAATTGTAGTATGACAGCTTTTATTTGTTGCAAATATTCAGCATAATAAAAAACTGCCTGCAATCATGTTCCCCAACGTGTAAAAATCGGCTGTGGTGGTTCAGGAATACCGGAATACTTGCTATGAAATGCACGGAGACGTTTAGGAGATTTAAGAAACACTTTTTTGTACTTGCTATTAATGCATCCACCTCTGGAAAACCTTTTCGAATAGTTTCTGCCACAAGATGTAAAGCACGCACTTTACACGTAACATGTATAAACGTACAACCTTTTTCTTGCAAGGAACGGCCTTCCGAATGCATTGTCACAGCGCCATCAGGCACAAACATCAACACTTGACTTTTTGACAGTTAAAATTTTTCTAACATCTCCAGCACCACCCTGGTAATTGTTTCGCTAGTGCACTGACTTAGTCTTTTGCTAGCTAGTATCAGTAGAAATGTCGGTTTAAGAGGGTCCAGTACTCGTACTATAACATTTAAAATTGAATTCTTTTTACAATCTGTTGTCTCATCAACAGATAACCACAGCCGTGTATTTTTTAATTCACATTTCATCTTATTTAATATGTCTACGTGTATATTTGGTAGATAGTTACATAACGTTGTGCGACTTGGTAACTTCACCTGGGCATTGTATTTATTCCAGAACTCTCGAAATGGTTGTTTATCGAGTATGTGCAGCGGAACATCACAGGCAATCAGCATTAATGGTAAATCACACATAAACTGTGTTGTCGAAGGCACGCCATTTTTTTTCTATTTATATGGTGTACACTATTTACGTGAAGTCCACAATCACGCTTATCCCAGCACATCAAATCTTTCTCGCACACTTTACAAATTATTTGAGCACCATCATAGAATAAATCCGGGAATTCACCTATGAATTTATTCACTTTGTCAGAAAATTGCCGTTTTCTACCCCTGCGTACGTCTGCCATGCTTTATTATTAAATTAATATCAACAATACAGCATAACAAATAAAATAAAAACACAAAAACAATATGCATTACGCCCAAGTGACTTAATGTGTACACAACTCGAAAGCTAATAATAGACTGGACTGGAGAAAGAGTTTCGCGGTCATGGTGAATGCCGGCGACAGTAAATACATCTGTACTCTACGATTATGATATACAGAAACGATTTGCAGCTTTAGTGATGATTGTATAGTGAATATACCATCCTTCGGGAGAATGCAATGCAGATAGTCTCTTGCGTATAAGATGTTAGACAAATAAAAATTCATACTTTTTGACGAAGAGTATGAATTTTGAATGAATATTATTGCATATTCTCCGTTGTCGTTGGATATTGTTTCAATCATAAATATATTTTAATTTGACATATAGCTGGATACATCTCGACTAATGCCAAAAAGTTCCAGGTCCGATTCCCGGTCGTGGCAGTGGAATTAACTGTGAGCGAGTTTACTTCAACTATACACGAATACCTATTGGGTGTCAGTCCGTTGTCTCTAAATGTGAACCCTCCCCCCCAACACATACAACTTTAGTTTAAGGATACAGGGGACTGCACTTGCTGTGATATTACATTTAAATAAGAAAAAAAAATCCGAAAATTTTAGCTAGTATTGGTTTATAACTGACAGAATTTAATGTCCTCTTTGCGTGTTAAGCAATTTAAGATTATTCTAAAGCTATACCTCAGTGTTAATTTATTTACCCATCAGTCTAATGGATTCTACATGTATACTGTTTTATATTTAGGTAAAGCAATCAAATTACAAATTGATTTTTAATTTAATTATCTGATTGCACAAAAGTAGGTTATGTTTAATTTATTAAATATAGGAACATCATGCAAGCCCTGTGATAAATCAGAATAAATTAAAAATTGTCACAAATATTTCATTTTTAATAGGTGATATATGCATTTTCTCCGAGATTGTTCATTGTTTATAAAATAATATTAAGCTTTCTTATTGACAGATAATAACTTCAATTTTGCTAGTAGCAAATCTGTATACAAATGCGCTCTGTGCAGCAGATGACATTCTACTGTGTCTATTTTAAATAATGTGGTTATCCAATTATTTGGTATAAAAAATCCGTTTTGCTATAAGAGTTCTCCTTTTTCGACTTTTATTTTATATGGGAGTATACAGTGTGAACCTGAAGATAGGTATAAACTTGTTTATTATGGTTTTTCGAAAAAAATTATTCTTCATAAATATCTTCGTTTATCTTGAAAACCATATAATTATGGTTGTTAAATATTCAGAAAAACTAACCGTTGTGATAACATGTCACAACGTGATTTAGAACACATGCTATTTGCATGTAAAAAATATGACAACGAAAGAAATGTATTCTTAAATAAACTGCTAAGCTACAACTTCCATCTCCCTACTTGTAGAAATAACCTTATGTACGACGTTATGTACGACGCAATCAACAACAAGGAAATCATGCACTGTGTAATGCAATATTTGAAAAGCATAAAAATTAATATTTAGAAATTTAATTACATGTTTAAAATCAATCCTTTGTGTCTATCCTCTATAAGTCCTCCTGTAATCCGTGGTCTATGTCCTGTGCGATATAGTGTAAAACCGTCTACAGACCCCTAGACGTAAAATGAGTATCCCTGTCTAATTCCTAATAATAACTTTATAACTTTAGTCGTGGCTGAATGGACCTAGATTCCGAAGCAAAAAAAAAAACTAACCAGATGATCAAGAACCCTTGGGAATATTTTCCACTGAACCTAGTCGGGCTTTAAAAAATCCCTATATTTCCCAAGATTGATATAAAAAGAAAAATTCCTAGAATTCTGTGAAACTTTAAAAGATCTGCTAAATTCACTATTTTCCTATATGAAATACAAACCTAAATCTGGGAAAAAATTCTCTAGATCACTCTCAAGAACTTGAAAAATATCGAACATGCTCGAGAAAGAATTAGCCTTATTTCGCATTTTAGATTAAAACATAATTAGGAAATGTTATTTGATAGGTACGTTAAATAATCTGAGATATCAACAAATTTTGGAACGAAAGATGTGTAACGTAACGGCTAGCTGAGTGAGACCGGGCTGGTAATCAAACACTAATTTCGGAGGCTTTTGTTTTATTTTAAACTTTTGCACCTTAAAACCTTGGTGCTAAAAGTTACAGATATCCTGAGTTCAAATTAGCGGTCATTGATCATAGAATACAAAATTGACAGAACACATTGATTAATGATTAACATTTAGATAAGATAAGAGATCTGTGGGATCTTCATCTGTGCTTAGAATGACCAGATCGCACCATTTATCTGTTCTATGATTCTTAAAGTGAGGTTAGACCAGAATGTGAACTAAACTAGTAAGTTTGCTATTATGGAGAATAACACATGGTTGGTATTTTCTTTGTGTTCTGCTACACCTCACTCCCCTCAACTTGTGGCAGTTACTACTGTTCACAAAGAAGCTACCTTGTTAAACAACTTTAGATGCGAAGCATGAAATGTGCCCCTTTCTTTTGAACCATCCTCAAGCTCTAAAACGTAAGTAGCTTGGCTAATTTTCTTCTTTACCTTATACGGGCCCTCAAACAATAGGAGAAATTTCTTTGTTTCCGATTTTAGTTGGGACGAAACGTTGTTTGCCCGCAATAGCACCAGTTCTCCTTGTTGAAATTCACGATATGGTCGTCCTGGATGTGTTATTGCCCTACGAGCTGCTTTTCCTCGTAAAGAGGCATCAGCGAGAATCAGTTTTTGCTCGAACGTAGTTGACACTATGTCTGGATTTCTTGGTGGAGCACATGACCCAGGTAATAATTTCACACTATCTACACCCATTTGAAGTTCATCTGGTGTATATCCTGTTGTTTCATGAACCACAGAATTTAGCATCTGGGTAAAGCGAGGTACTTCAACAGCCCACTTAGAGTGTTGTTCATTACAAAATGTTCTGCATAATCTTCCTAGCTCCTTCATTATACGCTCAGATGGATTTGCACATGCATGACAAACAGAGCTGTATACCAATGTTATATCCAGCTCTTTCATTGTTTTCTTCCAGAGCTTGGAGGTAAACTGTGTCCCATTATCATGCAAAATTATTTGCAGTTTACCATGTTGTGGCAGATAGTCGTGAGTAAAACGATTTAGAATAGCCTGGGTGGTGGCCTTCTTCAGCGGATATAGTGCTACATGTTTTGTGAAAAGGTTCACAATCACAAATATGTACTCAACACCACCTCTACTTCTTATTAATGGTCCATAGATGTCCATGGCCGCAATATCATGCTTGCCCTCAGAAATGATTTGCATCTGAGGGGGTTTTGGCAAAATTGATGTCTTCGCACGCTGGCAAATTTCACAGCTTCGAATCTCCTTTTTTATGTGTCGATGCATATTTGTCCACCAGACTTCTTGACGTAATGCTTGCCAAGTTTTATACACACCAAAATGTCCTAGAGCCTCGTGAAACGACATTACAAACTCTCTAATCAATTGTTTGGGTACACAGAGCAAATAAGAACTATGTTCACTACCACGTTTGTATAAAATGTCTTTATGAATGGTAAAATATTTTTTAAACTTCTCTTCTTGTTCCAAGTTCATTCTTATTTGCGACAGCTTGTCATCTTGTTGCTGAAATTGACTAATCTTTTTTAGTGTATTCATTAAATCTGAAGGAAGTTGCAGTTGCAGAATTTTAAAGTACTTATCAGAGGGAGTATCATATCTGATGCAAGCATGACGTGATAAGGAGTCCGGCACGATGTTTTCTTTACCTGGAATAAATACAATCGTGAACGAAAACTCTTGAAGGACAAGGGCCCACCTAGTTATGCGTGGTGAAAGAAGCCTGCAAGTCTGAAGATAAGTTAGACCCTTGTTGTCGGTGTATAATGTAAATGGACGTGCCAATAAATAAATTCTCCATTTTTGTAAAAAATACACTGCAGCAAGGACTGCTTTTTCATTACTGCTGTATGCACGTTCTCTGTCCAATAAAAGTCGACTACCCCAAGCTACTACTCGTTTTGTACCATTCACGATCTGAAAAAGCTGTCCGCCTAGACCAGTATCACTTGCATCGCATTGGACACACCAGTCTAGATCAATATTAGGCCTATAAAGTAAGGTGAAATTAATTAGTTCTGCCTTGATGTCCAAGAATGCATTTTCTTGAACTGGTCCCCATTTCCAAGGAATTCCCTTTCTTAGCAGAGAGGTTAGAGGTTCAGTGAGGGCGGCGAATCCAGGACAAAAGGATCTGTCATAATTGCAAAGTCCTAGAAATCTCTGCAACTCTTTGACATTCTTTGGCCTAATATAGTCGACTATACCTTGTGTGCGCTCTGGGTGTGGCTCGATTGTTTCACTTTTAATGACATAACCTAAATACAATATTTCTTGCCTAAAAAACTTACATTTTCTTAGCTTGATCGTAAATCCTGCTTCACTCAAACGATGAAATACTAAATTTAAATGTACTAAGTGTTCCTCAAAAGATTCTGACATAATCAGTATATCGTCAACATAGTAGGTAAGAAAACTATCAAACTTATCGTCAAAAATTGTGTCCATGCACCTAGTGAATGAGCTTGTGGCTGACTGTAAACCAAACGGGAGAACACAGAATTCATAAGTTTTTGTACCAACCATGAACCCAGTATACTTCATGTCCTCTGGTCTTAGGGGTATTTGCCAGAATCCATGCGATAAATCCAATGTTGACATGATTCGCCTACCAGGCATGGTCTTAATTATTTCGTCAATGGGACGGGGTAGTTCCCAGTCAACTTCCATTACCTTATTTAGCCTACGGGCATCAAGGCAAATACGTACTTCTGCTGAACTCTTGACAATGGTCATCAAAGGGGAAATGTATGGTGAATTTGACCTTCGTATGACATTCCATTCTAACATCTGTTTAATAGTTTTTTCTACTGCCTCTTTATGCGAAACAGGTATGGGATATGGCCGTACAAAAAATTCCGTAGGATCTCTTAACTTTATACTATGGATGTATTCATGTGTAAGTCCTGGCCTATTTGAAAACACTTTGCTGTGATTTAACATTACTTTGTAAAATTTTTTCCTTTCAGTTTCCGTTAAAAAAGTGCATGATGCCACAACATCTTTAAAATCCTCCTCAGAATAAACATGTTCTAAGTGAGGAATGTTTGCACCTTGTTTATTGACAAGAGCACATATATTTGCAGAGCTGGGTGAAGCAAACTCATGATAATAAAATTTCTCAGGTATATTTATTACTTTTTCTCCTCTCGTACATGTTAATTGTGAAGCACCTAGATCTACCTTCACTCTAAATGACCGCAGAAAATCTACTCCAATTATTACAGGATATATCAGATCATTTATTAGAACAAATTCATGAGTAAAAACATTTGTTTCTATTGAAAATTGTAATTGCATTTGTAGCAGTACTTTTCTATATTTTGACTTAAACGCACCAACAACTCGTATCCCTGTACAGGGAAAATGAGGTATACTATCATGATAATCCGATAGTTGGGACCACACTTCGCCAGAAATGGCTGAAATTGTACTCCCACTATCTATTAAAGCAGGATAGGCATACCCACATAAGTTGATTTCAATAGTCGGTGAACGACAAATAGCTGTTTCATGTTTAAACTGACAGCGTTCTAGTAAATGTTCTCGTGGGTCATCAAAAATATCACTGGCTCGTTTTAAAATTGCTCCCACATTCGAACCTATATGTGAGAGACCTAAGCATTTCCCGGATCGTTTTCCATCTCACAATCGACTGAGTTAATATGTCTCTTTTGGATCTTACTTGAATCCTTTGATTGAAAACCTACATGCATTTTATTACCACTGGTGTACTTAAAATGATTTGTATCATGATTTATGTTACCAGACTTTTGATAGAAAGATTTATTTTTATTTGTATAGTATTCTGCCAAACTTAAACGATCTAACGCTTCTTTTACATTGACAGCACCTACCAACATAGTTGAAACATGGGGAGGAAGGTTGCGTGCAATTGTAGCTATTAATAAATCATCACTATATGGTGGTTGCAAATGTTTAGCTAAGCCTACATGGTAAGCAAAATAATCTACAAGTGATGAGCCTTCCACATATAAATCTGATTTAATTTTTGTTGTTATTTCATGCTGTTGATATGGCCCCCAAAAATGTTCTAAAAAAGCTGACTTGAACTCTAAATAATTCTGAAATTTATTTAAGATAGCATCCGCCCATAATTTTGCTGAATTTTTGAACAAGTCATTGCTTCGAGATTTGAACTTATCATAAGGTACATTTTGAATTTTGAAATTATTTTCTAATTGTAACAAAAAATCTACAGGGTGGAGAGCACCCTCATTATCATATACTGGTAGAACCTTTATGGCTTCAAAATTTGAAAAATTTTCTGAACTATTTACATTAACACTATTATTATTTGTGGCGTTACTAAGATTACTATTGTTAACAGCAGTTTGGTTGTTTACAGACAACCTATTCATAACTTCAGTTACTACCCTAGTAATAACTTGTTCTAGGTCTAAAGATGCATTCATTGGCAACATCGGTGGTGGAAGATTATATAACGATTGCATACCCAGGTGATGTGGGTGATATTCATATAAATGCATGCGTGGTGCACCTATATACGTATTACTTGCATCTCCTCTTGCTGCTTCAAGAGAGGGTTGCGGTAAAAAAAAACTGTTGGCTGCTGCATTTACATTGATTCCTTCATTTTGAGAATTCAGCACTGTTTGATTATTATCAAAATGCATGGAGGGTCTAGTACGCCCAGACACTCCCATCGTTTCAGTGACAGTTACCGTAGTCCCCGCAGAGGGGTACGAAGTAATGCTTTCTTGCGGAGTGATGTTTCTCCAATGATTTACATTTGAAGTAGTTTGTATATTATGATTAAAAGGAACACTCCTACCTTGTATTGCTGCAGGTTCAGTTACCGATGCCAAATGAAATTCCTGACCTCCATTTTGTTGTAACGGGACACTTCTACTATCTATATTTCTCCTTGATCTGAGACCATATGAACGAGCTGGTGTTTTTTCCATTTTAAGTAAATAGCCCCCTTTAGTGAAAACCAGGCCTTCGGGTTGGGCGACAAGATGTAACGTAACGGCTAGCTGAGTGAGTCCGGGCTGGTAATCAAACACTAATTTCGGAGGCTTTTGTTTTATTTTAAACTTTTGCACCTTAAAACCTTGATGCTAAAAGTTACAGATATCCTGAGTTCAAATTAGCGGTCATTGATCATAGAATACAAAATTGACAGAACACATTGATTAATGATTAACATTTAGATAAGATAAGAGATCTGTGGGATCTTCATCTGTGCTTAGAATGACCAGATCGCACCATTTATCTGTTCTATGATTCTTAAAGTGAGGTTAGACCAGAATGTGGACTAAACTAGTAAGTTTGCTATTATGGAGAATAACACATGGTTGGTATTTTCTTTGTGTTCTGCTACAGATGTTATAAATTTCATTCAACTCCATTTTTGTCTTAACAAAGCGTATTTAATTTTCCGCATATTTTTCTAAATTATCTAGCATACTTTTTAAAAAAATATATTTTGCTATTAATGTTAATATTTTAACACTTTTGAGAAGTCACTAATTAATAGAGATGTCTTACATAGAGCTGGAATAATTACATTCAAAAAGTAACTTGGATATTTTTTAAAGATACTAGATACTAGAAAAATTATCTAAGTTACTTGAGTATTTAGATATTCTTCACAGAAGTATCTTAAGATACAAGATACTTAGAAAATTATCTTAAAGTATCTTAATAACTTTTTTAAGTATCTTAGCTACTTTCTAAAGTAATTAAGATACTTAAAATTACCTTAGTTACTTTTGAGTAACTTAGATATTTTATAAGTAACTAAGATACTGATGTTGCCTAATACTTTTGGACAACTCAATGCTTTCTTTATATAAAACCAGTCTTATAGCGACATTATTAATCATACTATTTGTTGTAGTCACCATGTATATTTTTTAGCAAAATATATCCGGTTTCTTCCTTGTAGTGTCAACTACATGCCAAATTTCATTTTCATTTATCAACAAACACTTTTCTTACACAAGCGAATGCTTTCATTATTTAAAAACAATCTTATAGCAAAATTATTAATCATAAAATTTGTTCTAGTATTCTGTCCACCCTGTATATATTTTAGCAAAAGTATGTCTGGCTTCTTCCTTGATAACATAGTGTTAACTACATACCAAATTTCATTTTCTGTAGTCAAATAATGCTTCCCTTACGCAAGCGAAGGAAGTGAAAACCTAAAAATGACACGTATACTCTGTCACTGTCACATAATCAGTTGATCGATTTCAATAACAATTAACTGGACTCTACCTGTCAATGTCAAAAAGCCATATATAAGATTTCAGATTGATAGCTTAAATAGTTTTGGCCTAGAGCGTGGACAAAATCCAGTGGACAGACAGATCGACAGACAACATCATCGCGAAAATTATTTTCTTTGTAGTATGGACCTTTATAACGTATAATTTCTTTGAAATCCCGTATTGTATTATTATACTTTATTTTATAAAGTAAAAAAAATAAAAATAATCATCCCCTTACGATGAAGTTTTGCTGGTTTTAAATGAATGCAATTCCGTAAAATTTCGAACTGCGCTAAATCAGGCCTTAAACAACCAAACGTTTGATACAGTTAGGTTATTTTCACATAGAGAATCACATATTTCAATTTCAGAATACTGACGACACAGATATGTGCGATTTTACGTAGATTATATCAACATAAAGTATATTTTTTTTATTATAAATTCAAAAATAAAAAAAATTTCCCACTTGTAAACTCAATTCGGGGAGCTTTTAAAAATTTCATTTATTTGCTGGTTTATAAAATAGTATAATAGGTAACACAAACACATAAAGACGGGCGAGGGTTGATCTGCCTTAATTATACCGTGTTTCGATACGATAAGTTAATCAGCTGTAGTCGCAGTCAGTAATTACATATATCTGTAGAGTTAACAGGGCCTACTGGAATGCCCACTCCACAATCCACATCGAGTTCAACCCCTTACTTCCGAACTTGAAGCAACTTACATAGAAAGTATCTTTATTTATAATGAATAAATAAGATACGATTGAAGTAAATTAGTTACTTTTAAAAAGAACTAAGATACCTTTTTTAAGATAATAGAAATTAGATACTTTCATGAAGTAAATAAAATTCAGTAACTTTTTGTCTCTGAAAGAAAGTAATTAGGATAGAGTATCTCAGTTACTACAAGTATCTAATTCTCTACTAAGTATCTTTTTTCTCAAGATACTCCTACTTCTGGTTTTACACTGGAACATTGAATTTACTTGGTGAAATATTATGATATTGGCGAGATGCCGCCATATGGGTACGCCGTAGATCTTTAAAAAATATAGCTTACGTACTTTTTGTAAAGAATTATATGAAATTAGAATTTACCATCATAATTTGAGACATTTGACTTACTTAATTGAGGATTCCGGTGTGCAAACGTCACAAGAATACTTATTTAAAAGAATTCAAGAAATTTTACTTCGTATTCATGATACATTAGGTCATATTTGTAGTTTAATAACAATTGCGTCACATTTTATATACATTTTATAAACATAAACATTTAATAAATTCTGTTCTGCCTACTCCCTGTTATGCACCTTTAAGAAGAGAGAATTTAGTAGTAGAATTCCAAAAGCGTTTAGATGTTGTAATTCAACGTATTTAAAACTTTAATGCACCTATTATTAGGAATTAGAAGATTGTATTATTTTAAATAAATAAAGATTTCAAAAAATGTAATAATTATAATAAAATGAAATATCATTTTCTAATCTTGTGTCAAAATTTCGAGTGTAATTATACCTAGGGTACCCAGAATGAAAAGAATTTCCGGAAATTTTCCCGTTGCCAATGAGAACGAATCAAAATAAAAGCATTTGATTGGTTGCAAAAGAGATGTGTGACATTTTCAGGATAAGTAACATTTTAATTAAGAATAAAGGAAGTTTAGAAAGTAATAAAATCAATTTCAAATCATATCTTAACACCTTAGTTCACATCATAAATTCGCTGGGAGCGAAGTCATGGTAGGGAGAGCCAAATCGACACCAGCGTCCGCAGCGGTTGATGTAGACAATAAAGGACGCTGTTTTTAAAATTCTATCGGATAAATACACGTGAATAGTTTAAATTTATTGTATTTAATAATATTTGAATAAAATGAGTAACCGTAGTTGCTGTGTTGTTGATTGCAAAAATACCAGTAGAAAAAGTGAATGCAAGTTTTATAAATTTCCAACTTCGAAATTTAAAATAATTCAAAGACAAAAGTGGATAGTTGCAGTAAGAAGGTGCAAGTGAGTAGTGCCATAACCTTACTTTCAGTAATAATAATAACAGAGAATAATATTTTAAGACAAATCGATAAATTTGGTAATTTAGTGTTCACGCTAATATTTTATTTAAATTAATAATAGAAAAATTGAATTATTTAATTTTTAATATTTATAGAAGTTGATAAACAAAAAAAAATTTAATACTTTTTATATTTGTAATTTTTCGCGTGCGTTAGATTCTAAAATATTTATTTACAGTATTTAATTTATTTTGTAGTGTTGATGGATCACCGTGGGTTCCTAAGCCACATGATGCATTTAATCAAATAACTCTGGTTATTTTTTTCGATGTTCTTCAACATCACGTACATGCTCTGCATCAGCTAATTTTTTTAACACGCTTTTATTAGCTTCACCTGTATGTTTGCTTGCTTGCTTGTTTGTTTGTTTGTAACCGACTCTTTGGACTCGATTTTGACCCACTTTAAACGGACAGATTTAATTGAAACTTTGTTCACTTACGAAGAACCGGTAACAATACAATAATTTGATAAGTTTATATCATTATCCTGATCAGGATCGCCAATCCTTTCCTCACGTATCCCTACATGAAAGCAAAGGCTTAATATGTAAGTAGATTCCGTAATTGTTAATTAGCTCGGTGGTCGAGTGGGTTAAGGTGGTCGAGTGGGTTAAGGCAGTCGACGCGAAACGACAGACTCCTCCGGCGTGAGTTCGAACCCCCACGGCTGAAATAAAAATATTTTTTTTTTCAGAAATATCTGTTGGATCGTAATATGTTATAATATCAGCATCAATAAGCAATATAAATATAGTTTAAAACAACTAAAAAACACGCTTTCATAGCACATCAAACTAAAAAGTTAAAAATAAATATAGTTTAAAAAAACTAAAAAATACGCTTTTAAAGCACATCAAACTAAAAAGTGAAAAATAATTATTAATATAAACTGAAAACAATAATGAACGAAAAATACTAGTATTATTGTGAAAAAAGCGTGGGGCGCTTTGTGCCATATTTTTCGTATATCGAGCAACCCACGCCTTTTTCACAATAATACTAGTATTTTTCGTTCATTATTGTTTTCAGTTTATATTAATAATTATTTTTCACTTTTTAGTTTGATGTGCTTTAAAAGCGTGTTTTTTAGTTTTTTTAAACTATATTTATACCTTTCATTTCAGTCTCGGGTTGAAACTTAATTTGATGACTTATTGCTTGAAACCCAGTTTTGATGATGACGTCCATTTTTTCTTATAAAAATAAATTAAAAATTAATATTCAAATAAATATTTCAGTATATTGTTAATAAATAAACATTTTACAATATCTTCAAGATATAGTTATCTAGTTATGTCCTTATTTTTATTCCTTGTTTTTTATTAATTTTTGGTCTCTGTTATGCTTTAAATTGACTTTACGTAACCTCTTCACAGTTTTAAATAATTTGTTTATATATTATACTTACATTTTTTTGTTGTACTCCAGTAAATATAAATCAGCAACTGATTTTATTTGTCACTGAGGATTTTTTCACATTTTATATATTTTTTATTTTAACAATAAAAAATTTGTTATTGTTAAGTCCCATAAGTGTACTGAGTAAATAACGTCCTTTAGTTCATACTTCTGGTGGCGCTACCGTCACGCACCGAGCGAATAGATGCATCGAAGATGGCATATGGCCTTCCGCCTTTAAAGATTCCGTTATTACACCTATATATAAATAGGGAGACAAAAGAGTATTAACTAATTATATCGATAATAATGCACTTAACAAAATTATTCGAAAAAGTAATAAAAAAGAGATCAACATCATATGTAGATAAATTTAAATTGCGTTCGGACAGTCAGACAGCAAGATGCCATTTTAGCACTAACAACAAAATTATATTCTGCCTCGAATGATGAAAACCTAGTTATGTGTATTTTTAGACTTATCAAAAGCATTTGACACGGTCAGCCATGATTTACTCTTACAATCTCTAGAAGACATTGGCATCAGAAGCAACTGCTTAAAACTGTTTAAAAATTACATTACAAATAGACATCAGTGTGTAAGAGTAAACGATATACTGGGCGATTCATTGCTAATAGAATACGGAGTGCCACAAGGTACAGTCCTAGGTCCTATACTTTTTTCAATTTACATAAACGAATTATTCTCATTACAGAATGAAGTGGATATTATAGGTTTTGCTGATGACACTGCCATCTTCTATACAGCCGATACATGTGAAGAGCTAAAAACAAAAGCTGAAAATGATTTATCAGTGATAAAAAACTGGTTTGATCATAGGCTATTAACAATAAATTTTGAAAAAACACACTACTTACCATTAAGTTGTAATAAGACAAAATTACCATCCTTTGAAGAAATAAGAATAAATAACGCAGGGAAAATATACACCATCTCATCAGAAAAAGAAACGAAGTACTTAGGCATATTTATTGATACCCACTTAAGATGGAAGAAATATGTACATTACGTAATAAAGAAATTACAGAGCATATTATATAAATTTAGATATCTAAAAAAATCCACACATGCTATCAATTAAAAACACTTCATCATGCCCTCGTAGAAAGTCATCTCAACTATGGCATACTCGGATTGGGTGGTGAAGCAAAAACATACTTATCCCCTTTAGAAGCTTTACAGAAAAGATTTTTGAAAGTGATTCTGTCTAAAGAGCCAAAGTATTCATCCAATCTCCTATATAAGGAAGCAAAGATTTTCGACATTAGACAATTATACTACTTTAATATAAATATAAAATACCACCGTACAAAAAGCCAAACTAATTTACCTAATCTCGCATACAGCACCAGACAAAGAAACCGATATATTGTTCCATTTATATCAAATTCTATTGGACAAAGGTCGTATAAATTTCTAGCACCAAAGGTCTATAACACAATCCCAGAAGAAATAAAAGATATAACCAGAATACATCTATTTAAGAAAAAATTGAAAACCTTTGTACTGGGTAATACCAGAGAAACTATACAAAATATTATTGACATGAAAAATAGTAACCACTGATAATATAACGAAAATAAATCCTTTTATTATCCGTCCTAAATATCATAGCATCACTATTATCACTTCGGTTCTAATACTTTACTTAGTCCCTATTGATGTGAAAGAACCAATGTTTCATGCACCACGTTTTAGCGTATATTGCTTGTGTATCATTTTATTTTTATATCGCTCTATAGTTATCAATTACTCCGCATAATTATATATCTACTTATATAAAATATATAAAATCTTATATTGTATGTATGTATGTATATTTTAAAATATAATACTTTACCTTATACTGTACTGTATTATTATTTTATATTAAAGAATCAAAGGCGGATGTTAAGTATACAACAAATGAAATTATTTTTATTTTGATATTAACTATATTTATATTTCTAATTAAAACTTATGATTAGGCTACGTTTTGTTTGTATTATATGATTGATTACATTATACCTATATATCCTTCTCAATGTCTCAAAACAAGTGTTTACTCACTTACTGAGTAGTAATTTATTTACTAATCTCTGTATATTTAAAAAAAATGATTGTATCTCTCACTCTATTAAGTAAATAAATATTTTTTTTTATTATCATTAATCGTTAACCCCATCCATATCCTGTAATTTTTTATGGGAAGACGGTTTTATTAAAGCAGGAACCAAGGACCATTGTAAAAACTGTAGATAATTTTCGTCAGTTACATTTTCTTCGAAAATGACCTATAACTTTATCCTCAACTAAGTCAACCCATACTTTTACTTTTTGGGTTCGCCGAGTGTGTTTTCTTGTATCCAGTGTAGATACTCGTTGTTCAATATGTGTAATTGTGGTGATTTGCTATTTATTTATTTTCTACATTGGTCGTTTTATACAACTCCTGTATCTCTTCAGAAAACTGATTTATGTAATTGAAGTTATCTTCGTTTAGCTCGTGCAGAATATAAATTTTATATGTATGAAATTTTTCTTTACGCAAGACTCTCCATATTGTCTTATGACTAACATTCTCATATAAACCATCTTACCAAAGAGGCATATTGTTGTTTTCTTGAATCGTCAAAAGAATATTAAGTTTGGTATTTTCATCCGTGTATTTCTGGCTGTATAGGGGATGGAAATAAACTAATTTCAAATTCATTCTTAAAACACCCACTCTGCAATTTTTCATGCAAATCTTGAATTTATGATGGCTATTTTAAGTCGTTACGCACCTGTAAGCTACATATATTTTCCTGTTTGTTGCTAACACTAGAGAATACAGCAAACTCATTTATAAAATCATACAGCGCACTTCTGTATTTTCCTCAAATAGATATACGAAGTGTATGTTTATATATTTATGTATCCATAAAAAATTAATAACGATTATAATAAATAAATTAAAAATTAAATGAGTTTAAATAGTGTAATACCATAAATGTTTTAAAGTTTACTTAGGTATATTACCTACTGGAAAACAAAATATATTACTTCATAAATAATACCATTCATATTCACATAGAATACTCATATACATATGATAGGTGTGCAAAAGTACATATACAAGTCAACCAAATTTACGTGGCTTGCGAAGGATAATTCTGCATTAGTCAAGGCGGCCAAGTAGTGTGGAATCTTATTCCCGAACAATGTACTTGAACGTGCTGTCATCTTCGTCTATTTGTACGCATTTCGTAAATTTCGTCGATTTGGTACAATTTTAATCGGCTGCTTCATCGATTGCATAGAGATCTTAGTTTTTCTACTATCGATTCTTATAGTTGATGGCACACTCTATATATGAATGGTCTGAAGTAAAGTATTGTCTAAATTAAATGGTCTCATCTATAAAATGAGTGGTTAACTTCAAATTCATAATATCAGGAACAGAATGGTTAACAATTTGGCACTTAAACAAACATAAAAAGAAGCATAGTACATTGATATTTTATTGATTTTATGAACGACGAGTCAATCCAGCGGCGAGACACCGCCAAGTACCTAGGTGTCGTCCCGGATCGAGGGCTGACATGGAAAAAGAACACTGACGAGGTTGTTAGAAAAGCCAAGGCGGTGAGGCAAAAGCAGTCAACTTAATCTGGGAAACAAGCTCATGCTTATCAGGATAGTACTTAGGCCATAACTGACGTACGCGTCACTTGCCTGGGGTACGCCACAAAATTGCACACGAAGAGGATACAGGCCATGGAGAACGTAGCGCGGAGAAGTGCTATGGATGCACCATGGTTTGTGAGAAACGTCAATATCTTTAAAGACCTGGAATACACACCAGTCTTGGAGGTGATCCAAGATCGAGAAAAAAAGTTTTTCGTACAAGCAGAGCACAAAGAGAATCCACTAATCAGACAGGCGGTTGAATACAAGACACCGAAGTTACAAATCCTGAACAAAGGGTAAGTAAACTAATCAGAAGTTTTATTTGAGATCGATAAGAAGAATCACCCAAAGGAAGTCGGATCAAAGCCCGAACTACATAGCTCTACCCTCCACACCGACAGCCAGCCAGTGCATGATTGCAATTGAGTCCTGCAACCGGCAATCAAAACCCTAACCCAATTAAAACCCTGGGCAGGAGCGGCAACAATTTCTCTTGCCCTTGACACAATAATGCCCCCGGGAGCCAACAGCCGACGAAGAATGAACCCGAAGAAAGAAGAGCGCCAGAAGAGAAAGGCCCCAATCGACGAAATCCAATAAGCCAGGGAGGTCTGTCAAAACAACCACACCGTTTGCACATCTGTGGAGGGGACAGCCAGTGGAGCAGGCCCACCCCTTACGAGATTGATTCATACTATATAGAAAATAAGAAAAACAAAAGAAGAAGCTCTATTTCAAACAGACATAGCTATTTTATAACAGTTAAAATATCAAAGTTTTTAGTTGCCTATGTTAGCTTATAAAGTGCGTTACTCGTTAGACGATTGGATCGAATGTTAAAGTCCAGGACATTACGTATTTTCAGGTATCTTGAAAGGACGCAAAAAATGGGTCCCAAATCCAGGACGGCCTTCCTAATTTAGGACGGTTGGCTATCCCAGTTGTATTATGGTGTGAGCCCAAGTTCTCAGCTTAAATAGATGAATTCAAAAATGAATAGCCGACACAGAGTTAAAGAACTAGAAGTGAACAGCGTGTTGGCGGTGCTTTATAAAAGTTGGATGTGACGTTAAAATTCGGAAATGAGTTTGTGTGGTGTGAAATGGTTTGTGTGGTGTGTAACAATAAATTTACAAGGATTTATTTATTATATCCTTGTTAAAAATACAAATCTCGGTTTCGATTCTGACAAAGTCGAAGGGTTTGGTTGTGTGTATCCACGTTTCTTTTTCAACTGTGTAACTCATGTCAGTACAACTTCGGCTTTGGTTTGGGGGGTTATCTAATTTATGTGGTGTGTATTTTTTTTGTTACAAACCTTAAATATATACTAAATTTATTTCGCCTTTGATATTTTATACCAAGAATGTTTCAAGGAGAGTTGGTACTGAAGAGACATTTTCGATGAACTAGTTCAAGGTTCTGACCGAAAACCTGTTCTTTAAATCTGTTCACCTGTTCTTCCATGCTATACCCATTCATTAAAAGTTGAATGTCACAGCACAGTCCGACAAGAGCAATGCGTTGGGTACAAAACCGTATTTGCTTCCAGCATGAAGAATTATAACGCGCTTTCCTCTCGAGCAAGGTGTATTCAAACTACAAATTTTAGAGTCATCTACCCAACCGTACTGAACAACATCGTGTGTGTCAAATCAGGTCTCATTGAGATATATTATATGCCTATTTGATTCACGATATTCATTTATTGTATGTAAGTATTCTCGTCAAGTTCAACGATACGTGCGATTCCATTATAACCATTCGATTATCTATTTTTTTGTGTTTAAAGCCGCAATCTAATAAAATACCTCGTAGCGTTTCTAAAGATCTATAATTATAATCTGGATAATCACGCAATTTATCAAGAATCATTTCTAAAGTTAGTACTTTATTGTCCTCATAGAAACTATAAACCGTTCGCCGAATAACGGCTTTCGAGGTATTGTCAATTCTACAAAATTTTCGTTTTTTTCATTCCCGCTTTGTAGAGTGATCTATAACATCCCCCTCCTTAATAACGCGATAAATCGTAGAAGTCGAAAATTTAGTTAATTCATGAATTCTCTTTACAATGTCACTATCTGTCGTTTCAATATGTTCTTTCTTTATATATTCATAAATATTTAAAATAAAACGCTGACATTGAACATGTAAATCCTTGTTCTTATTAAACTCTGAACTAGTTTCAATTAACGGCGTCACCGGTTCAATATTTTCTTCAGATAATTCGTTTCAAAGGGCCTCCAAAAAGCCATGTTAATAATAATAATTAATGCAAATATTGAAATATTACTAAAGCCACTTAATAAGATTACTAAAATGCTATAAATACTTCACAGAAAATAATTCTATTTATGCAAAATTATTACATGAACTGCACTGTACGGTCAATATAAACAACTAGTTCAGTAGTCTATTCAAATCACGACTTAATTCGTCAGAGTTCTGACACTACCGCCCGAGTTTCACATCTGGTCCGCTGCATTGCCACATTCTCATATCGAATGTAATGTAGAGGTATCGTTCAATAAATACAAGCAAGATTTACGCTATATTTCTTTGACGATGAGAGTGGAAATGCGCCCTTCTGGTATAAACACTTAGATTGAAGTGTTTCAATAAATATTGGATAAACTATAACACTGTGTCCTAAAATTTAATAAAATAATAATGAAATCTATACATGTTATCCACACTATATTCACAAGGTTCGATTACTGTTCGTAAGAAGAACCAAGAAGAAACTTACGAGAGATCCGGCTACATTATGAGAAAATATAAATAGAGAAACAAAAACAATAAAAAATTTGCAAACTGCACCCTGTATGAAAATAAATACTAAATCTCAACTTCTATTATTAAGTACTCGACCTCTATTGAGCCACCAGTAACAATGTGAATGGTTTCTGAAATAAAAACGCTTTTTTATATTATAAATAAAATGCTATTAAAATTTAAAATACCTGCAGTATATCATCGTCCAATTTTGAATTTGAATTGTGTTCCAATTATTTCATGGATATTTATCAAACATAGTAGTAACAATATCTTCGAATAATTCACTCGAACGCCATTAGGTACAACTGGACCTTAGTCTGAGTCAGATTCGGAAGAATAAGAATCATCCCTCACATAAATGTTCAGTGGCTCTACTACAATGTCCATTACAATGTCAAGCTGCCACATTTTTTCCTCTTGGCTTTACGCATAACGAGTCATTCTTTCCCATAAGGGCACTATTGCGTGATCTTTTTTGCAAATCTATAGTGCCAAACACAAGAATTACGTTACAACATATAGAAATAAAAACTTGGTTTACTCACCGAAAGCCAATTTCGAGGTAGATGTTTATCTTCATGTATCAACACTAATATTTTATTTAGAGTTGGTAGTTCGTTCCTTTCAAAAAATAAATGAATCAAGCATCTGAGAGAACATTTAGTTCCATCATCGATGTTATCCAAAATTGTTTGTTGTCTCTGGTTCCCTTTCGGTGGATGAAGTTGGTTTTGTCTCTTTATATTCACGAAGAATATTGTAAATACTTGTAGCACACACACCTAAATTAATATGCATAATAATATAAACATAAACTATAATAAATATAAACAATCTAAAAAAATCTTAATAATAAAAATATACTTTGTTGCACTGATGCGCAACCCCATAAAATACAAAAATTAAAATTAACTCATGCCTTTGCAACAAACTCGACAATTTCTGCCCCAAGTTAATCCGGGTTGTCTCCTGTATAAGTCTTATAAATGGTCAAAATATATTGCTTGTCTTCAACCGAAAAATGCCTGAATGTGGTGAAATAGCCGCTTGATTGGTATTAATACCTGAAAAAAAGTGTGGTTATAAGATATAATCAATATTAATGTGAATAACAGCAAATAGAAACAACGAATTGCAACAAATAACTGTAATCTCCACAAAACAGCAAAACGTATTTGCATAGATAAAAGTATACGTATTTGACAGTCAAGAAGCTATCAAGTTAAGTTTATCTTGTGATATGGGTTTTAAAAATACGACCAATAGCAAAATTCTGTTCGAATTTGGCACACATTTATGGGCGAGGTATAATTCTATCTGTTCATTAAACGGACTAAAAATCTAATACAATTTTGTGCGATCAGTCATTGTATTAATTCTAGTACAATTTTGTGGTATCAGTCTCTCGTCACCATAAAACTTTAAATTGTTCTTAAAATATTTCTATTGATGAGAACGAAAAATGAAAATACATGATTCATGTTAAATATCATATGGATTTAATATGAACAGATTCAGTTCATTTTAAAGAACAGGTTCACTGAACAGACGGCTAATACCTGTTCAAAAGAACTGGGTTAGTCCTTTCAGTACCATCTTTAGTTTCCAGTGTTACTGCACGTGCATAGACAGTATAAACACAGCATATGCTGTGGTATAAACACCAAATATTACTTTATAGCGCATGTTTGGTAGCAACGAAAATGCATAAAAGAGGAAATGAAAATTATGAAGCGTATGTTTATTTTTCAGTAATAATAATTTTAAAAAATTCAATAGGCAACGAAATACTAAAAAGAAAAGTTAATTAGTACACATATACCTACATACAAAAAATAAATATTACTATCACGAAATCTGTTCCAACAGATTATATTCAAAAGTCCTAATGAAACAGATATTTTAAAATTTACATACGAATGCCTCAATTACCATAGTAACGACAAATACATTTAAATACATCCATTCAATTTATAAACGGAAATAAGTTTTTCAGGCAACGAATTAGTGTTTATCATTAGTTTGTCTATGTACTTGAGGGTTCTTTTTTATTACAAATGCACTTTAGCCGACCCTTCAGTGTTTCTTATTACTAAGGGTGTAAGTATATTAAATTTAGTGACATATGTCTTGTTCTCACGCCACGATTTTCTTTTTTTATGGGCGTTGTAGCGCGAAGAATGCTCTCCATTTAAAATTTATTAAAAAATTATATGATGGTATCTTTGTGTCACATGTGACATATTGTAACCAATTATAGCAATGCCGAATATTTTTAACAAAAGAATTTGTCAGATTTTAGTTGGATTTGCTGTTGCTATCAAGAAGTTTATAAAATGTTTTTATTACCTATTACACCTTTTTTATTCTTTTTTTCGAATAAAAGAAAAAATATAGAGAATCAATTATTTTTTATCACGTGCTATTTTAAATATATGTTCTTGCTTTGTTATTATACAGGGTTGCGAAAAATGACTGGAGAACGTATAAAAAATTACCTGAATAGAAGTTGTTTGAAAATTAGCTCATATTTATGTGACCTTGATAATTATTATTTGTTTAAGGCAAATTTTATATATTTTTAGAATAGCAACCCATTTTTGACATTTTTAAAATGAGAATTTTTTTGTCTTTACGAATCACTAGATATTTTGTAGTATTGTATTGGAATATTTTTGAGAAAAGCAACTTCACATTTACTAACAAAGATAACATTTTACAGGAGATATTAAACAAAATTATCCACTATTCTACAAAATACTTAATTAGGATAACTTATAATAAATGCTCAAAATGAGTTCACACTCAGCTTGGCAATATGCCAGTCGATTTTTGAGAGCTCCTTAAGCAAATATCAAGGCTGTGTAGGGTATTTGCTCCATTTTAGCTTTCATTCGAGATCTCAAATCCTTCAAATGTTCTGGTCTGTTCCAGTACACTTTACTTTTGAGATATCACCAGAAGAAAATCAAAGGGCGTTAGATGCGGATATCTAACAGACCATTCTATGAATTCTTATCTATTGAGAGATATCCATCTATAGGGAAACATCTGATTTAAATATTTCTTCACCTGAGACCTTATAGTCCGGAGGAAGCCATTTAGTTGAAACCATACCACTTTAAATCTGTATATGCAGAAAGGGCGTAAATGATATAGGATCAAAATATGGCGCCCTTTCTGTGTATACAAATTCAATTATAGAAATGGTTTGTCAAGTAGATTCAACAAAATTCAAATTATTTTCTCTACTATAGTATATAGTATGTGTATTTAACTATTAGACATGGATCTCTTAAATAGCAACGTTACATATAAACCACAGGCAGGTAAACCATATCTGTTCAGCGAATTCATGCTGGGCGTGATACAAAGCCAAATTTCAGGTTTCCTTCTATATACTATATCTAATACTTTAATGAACACAGTGTGCACAGAAAGTTAAGGATATTTCATATTTTCATGAAAGAATTGGACTAAAAAAAATCGTTAGGGGGGATTGACAACTTCTAAAAAAATCTGTCCGCATGTCTGTAGTATAGCGATAGCAACCATAGTTGTTGAGAAATAGCTTTCGAATTTAATACATATGTTCTAAAGATCAAAGACAATGATAAATTCGGTGATGAGCAAAATTGGCTAGCTAAAAGATCAACGGGACCCTAACTTTCTTTGTATTAGACTACAAAAAATATAATATTCTTGATGAAAGATTATAAATCATGTCTACTATATTAAGCGAAAATAATATATTTTCCAGTACAATAAAGCTGATGTAAACTGAAATTGTGTACACATTTGACCTCATAAAATGGGGTTAGGATAAATTTAGCAATTTGACATTTGAAATATCTAATTTAGTTACGAAAATGTCAATGTCAATATGAAGACATTTTTAAATTACATGACATGAATTATTATTGACAGTATCTAATGACGCTGATAATTAATTATTTAAAAATTTTAATGAAACATTTCAAGGTACGCTATTAAAATTTAATTGAGGTAAATGAAGAATTAAATATAATGATTTTTTTTAGATCAGGTTGATATATACTGGTATAAGAAAGTTATGTGCTGGCCACGTCGGATATTTTGTTACTAAAGAAACTGCTTCCTGAAATATATATTCCAAGGTTGTGCAAAAGTGATTTTTCTTAATGATTTTTCAATTGACTGTAACTTTGGTCCTAAATTCTAAAAGCTTTTCATTGGAACTTAAGGATAAGGAAATAAACTTATTCATATTTACATTTTAGTTTTTACACGTCTGTCTGTTGCCGTTCGAAATCGGGCTAATAAATTTCTGTTTTAGAATAATTTGGCGGTTTAAAATTTAATGAAGGAGCATCAGTAATAAGTTAACCTTTCCATGTTATCCCTGGACATGGATAATATGTGTAAAACAAATATTGATTTAATGGTCGTTCAACACAAAAAAATTCACTGAAAATATACAAAATATCTGCGTATATGTTTTTAAGATAAGCAGAAAAAATTAATTTTTTAATGAATTGGTGTCGAGGAATTATTAGATTCACTACTACCATGTAACTCTTTAATTTTATTATTAAAAATTGAACCAACAATATCCACAATAATTATATTTGATAGGAGAGTTCCAATGACATGTTTACCATATTAATTCAATAAAGTTGTGAACAAAAAAAACATGTTATGAGTATTTCAGTTTAATTAAGACAATAATGCAACTCATAACAAAAATCAAGCAGTTGCTTCATTATAAATTAACTACATATATGGTAATAAAAATATAATTATTTTATATTACAAAATCAATTAACTTTACAACTGAAATTTAATTAATATTTAAATGTCAACTGGGCCATAAATAATATTTTAAATAAAAATTTGCTTTTCCGCACTATTAAAATGACATCATTTTTTAGAGGTATTACTAAAAGGTACGATTATTATAATTTTATCGTATTGTAAAAAGATACCATGATATTAATTTGAAAATAACAGTGGCAACCAGATATAAACATATCTCAATATCAATTCTACCATATTAGTATCCCATTGGCATAGTAGCAGCGATTTTTTATAAACAGTAAAAATAAAATAAATCATCTCAATCGTGCTTTAACAAATTTTAATGCTAAAATATTGCCTAATTATCTCCACGATAGCTAGTAGTACATTTTTTTTCTTTGATTAAAATAGAAGAATGGAAAGATTGGGTTTATTACCGTTTCTGTATGAATTGTAGAGTATGTTGGGCAAACGAGACGATCCACTCAGACTAGATTTTAGCACCATATGGTTATCTCAAATGTGAAAGGATCATAATCTAGAGATGTTCAGTATGGCTTTGAGAAAACTAGATATTAGCAACCTTTTAGGCATATAAAGAATATAGTAGGCAACTAAATGCTTTTGATAACTTATTAAATGAAAATTGCCTGAATATTATCTACAAATAACTCATTTTATTTATTAATTGATTACAGTACATCGAGCCATGACTATAGTTAAGTGTTCAGTAAACTTCATCTTTAAATGATACCAACTTGGTTGGCGAAACAAGTTACAAAATCAGTTTGCAGTATTTTAGTGTTAGTTAAAGCTAGCTCAATGTTAGTGTCACATAAAAAATTCCAGCTTTCTTCCGGTTGTAAATAGTTACTACTTTTTTAAAATTCGTTTATATTTTTCAAATATAAACAATATTTACAATCAGTGCTATTAAATTTTCAGTAGGTATGTATATCGACACATTTTAATGAAGATTAATTACAGTACACCGATTATTGTTTTGCCTGCGAAATGTGCAGATAAAGAAGAGTGTCACATTGCCGTTAGAAAGAGATGACAAGTGTGTACAATTTGAAGCAAAAGTATGAGTTCTACAGATAGTTTCATCCATAATTAAAGCAAAACCGATATTTAACCGCGCTGGAACCGCTGGTTACTGTTCATTGTTCATGCACTATCCAGCGGTAACGCTACTTCGGTGCACTGTAGAAGAAGTTGATGAACAGTTGTCCGTTCAACATTCGACTGTTAGAAAACTAGCAAAATTGTGTGCAACACACAAATATAATGTCGGCTTATATTTTTCCTTTTAGATTAGGATGCTGGTAATCTGTGGGTTTCTTTGTAGTAATCGACGTTCTAACTAGAATAGTTTGGATTGGTTACAACTCTTGAATGTGCGCACACACATCAAGCAAATATAAATGAGAAAAATATAATTAACTAACGTATACAGTTAGTTAACGATATAGCCATAACACTACTAGAATATATGTCTTTTACAATGGCTGTCAAGTGAGTCTCACGCTCTCTTCAACATAGAAAAAGATAGGACTAGAGCCTAGCTATCTACAATGGTATATATACGTTCGATCTCTGGTCTCAAATGATGAGTCTAAAAAATGGAAATGTACTTAATGAAAAAGAATCTGTATTTAATAAATTTAATATTCCTCGACATATTCGTTTCAACGTAGCTTTAGTTACAACTCGGCAAAAATATTCAATTCTCTACAAGACGACATCAAGGCAGCTTCCAACTATGTGACATTTGGGAGTAAAGTTAAAATTTTCAATAACACCAATAAAGATCTAACATAAGAAAATAAAATTTTATTATTTACTTGTTTTTTCTTGTTTACTACTACAGTTATTTATTAACTTAATCGGGCGGTTGTATGAGCAGCTTTGTTGGATACCGCTACCTACCAGAACAATTTGTTTGTAATATTTTTTTTTAACCATAAATAAATACATTTTTTTCGGTTTACCAACGCTGGACAGTCCTCTCATGTCTCCGACATGAGAGTCTCGACAGCATATTAATCACAGCCACTCCCCACATCCTGCAGGATTAGTGACTGAATAGGTTCCAGAATCATGTGCCCTAAGCAGACGGAGAGAACCCAGAATGACCGCCTTCTGTAATTGGCCTGCCAGCCACTCGGCTGGTTTTTGGCAGGCTCGTATAGTCGTCAGATTCGAGATCAACATAGGCTTTATCCATCCGAATACATCCATTATTAGGACGAACATTTTTACGGAGTAGCCTGAGTCCAGCACTTGGAGCTTGTACCGGAGATCATGATATTTGGTCCGTTTCTCCTCCTCCTTCAAGGTGATGTTTTTCTCCGTAAGTGCCGAGAACTCGATGACATACATCACCTTCAGTTGATGAAAACTATGTCAGGCTTGTTGGTTTGGATTAGCCTGACCGTCGGAAATCAGTAGTTCCAGTAAATCCGGCATTTTTTGTTCTCAACAACGGACTGAATATCTCCTGGGACGTAAGGCAGTACTGGTGTACAGTATAGCATTCATAACGCCTCGTTATGTCGGTGAATGTAGGCCGAAATCACGTATATGGGGCATGTAGATAGTATGTGCATGAGCGATTTCGGCGCCTGACGGCAAGTCCTGTAGTTTATGTCAGGAAGCTTTACACGCCACAAGCAGCTACGTAGGCCAAGGTGTTGAAACACCATCTTGGCAGGCCATAATGAATCCCTCAGTCTCCGACTTAAGCGAAGCCGACCTTAGAAAAGCGAATATCAGCCTGGTTGATAAACCCAGTGTTTCTATGTTCTTATAGAAGATACAATGCTGGGGCTTATCGACACGACATGCTGCCGTAACAGTTTTTCTTGTTCGGCAGCTCTGATTTGCTTTCAGATGATTTAGCTGAAGTTCAGTGACTGACTCTTCATTAGCACTTCGCCGGGCTCCTCGCCTTATGATATATTATTATTATTATTATTATTTATTTTTTTTCTCGGAATAACCGATGCCGGACAGTCCTCCCGTAGCCTCCGACACGGGACATCTCTCAGTGTTAGTAACTGTAAATACCAGAATCGTGTGCCCTAAGCAGACGGAGGGAACCCAGAATGACCGCCTTCTGCATTTGGCCTGCCAACCACTCGGCTGATTTTTGGCAGGCCTGTATGATTCTTCTGTTCCGAGAGCAGCGTTAATATAATGCAAAATGTAAAAGTAATATGAATAACGACGGAGGACCTATCCCAAATGGTCCGTTTTACTGGTTAGTCAGCTCCGCGATAACGTCACTGAGATGTCACACTTCGACTGGTTTATCTCGTTCAGCCGAACCGAAACGAAAGTGTTAATACAAATTTAATTTTATTCAGTTCCAGATGATACCAACTTACTTGGTGAAATGCGCATCGATTATAGTACCAAGTGTTCTGGTGTTTGTGGAAGGAATTATGTCCGTGTTATTTTCGTCACATTAGCGATTCTAACTCACTCCTGCACAATAATTATGAAACCATTACGTGAAACAAACCAAAAAACAATGTAATCTGAAATTCCATGTATACAATGTTGCCAAACTACCCATTAGACTGAACTTAATTATATTCGGAAATAAAATTTGCAGAGCACTGCTCGTACATTAAGTTTACGTACCTAAGCTTGTAATAGAGTAATATTACATAGAGCATATTACTGCAATTTTAATTATCATAATAATATACGACGTAGGACACCATCAAAATGTCAAGCACTATGTGAATTATTGATTAACCCGTGAATAGATTTTAATTGGGCTTTCATGAAATACCCACAAAAATTATGAAAAGAACGTTTATAAAATTATTACATAAACATTGGTAAAGTGAAGATTTAAAAGAGTTATCTCGTTTATCTCGTATTGAAAGTTTAAATTTAAATTAAATAATGATTCAAAAACTATGCTTTTTTTTTAAGTTCAAAAAAAATTTGCACGCTAGCGGATTATAATCACAACAGCGTCGACTTGCAGATTATCTATTTTTTTCTTTTACATACAAACATATTCCTGGAGTGGGTTGGGACCTTTGATGTGAAGATAACACTGACTTAGTGTTCCACAAAACACCAAAACACTATATACTGCACTCGACGCGCATTTTGCCAACCAAGTTGGCATCATCTGGAGATGATTAAAACTAAATTTTAAATGTAAATTAAATTTTAATCATCTCCAGATTATGCCAACCTGGTTGGCGAAACGTGCGTCAAGTGCAGTATATAGTGTTTTGGTATTTCATAAGTATTAGAATATTATAAAATTTTTATTTCAAACAAAAAATTTGCTTTCAAAATATATTCTTTTGAATAATAAGGAAATTTTTTTCTTTTTTGTTAATGTAAATTTCATTTATTTACGTGATAAATTATTTTATTTAGTGTCCAAAATAAGAACCAACAAATTTTCGAACTAGTTCTCCGTCACTCTGATTCATTCTCTCATTTAGTCATTCTAATGACGTTACGTAAATTTAAATGATCCCACGGAAAAATCCAATACGGTCAAGGCCAGGAGAACGTACTGGCCAATTATATCATTAAAGACCGCATTTCAGGTAGACATTTCCTGAATACAGGGCTGAATCAGGTCGTGTGCGAACTCACCAATATTTTCATGTTCAAAAATGATATACAATACAAAATAGAAAATATTTTGCCTTTACCTTTGACGGGTGATTTTTTTTAATGTTCAAAATTAAATGTACGCTGAACATTTAGCAAAAGCACAAATACACTACTATTACAATTATTTTGTGGCACTAGAATAAAAGCATATTATCAAAAAAATTTTCCACTTATCTGAAGTTAAATTCCAGCGCATCATTAAAAATTCACTTGTAGTCTGAAGCGATCGTTTCCAAGTTGTTTTGTATCCACCGGTCTACGATATTTTGCGAAGGAACCCGTCGAGACATTATTATCACAATAACACAAAAAAATGCCTAAAACGCCTAAGACTCTCTATGAAAATGCATTTGCGAATTGCTAATAATCAGGGTCGCAAGCTGACGACACGTGTCTACAAGAAATGTACTGATATATATAGATATTTTAGAGTTTTTTAAAGTGAGTGTCAACTGGTGAGTACCTTGTGTTTTATTTATTTTTGGTTTTACTAGACAGAATAGTTGAAATTAAAAATAACATTATTGAGTCAGTTGTACTGAACATAATCTGCATATTATCTTTTTTTGTACTCCAAGTTTCAGCGTTTTGGCAAATAGCCGGGAAAATAATTGTTTAAAAAGATATATGTTATACTTACTTGTGATAAGATTTTTTCTTGTTGAAATAATACCAGCTGCAGTTTCATATGGAAAAAAAATCAATAGTCACAATTAGAATGTTAAGAAAAAAATAATATAAATCCTCAGTTACGAGACACCTGTGTGATGTTTCTGAATCATTTTCATTCCCTAAAGGGCGAACATGATTTCTCAATTTAGAACTTTTTTGAATTGAATTTTCTAGATTTTTTTCAAATGTATATTTTTCGATCTTGTGATTTAGAATTGAAAAACGAAAATTTTTTGTTTGTACATCTTTGTGGCTACTATATAATCATTCTCGATTTATTGAGCAATAAATACAAAATCAAGAATAAACTTAAAAATCAGATATTTTATATAGCTTTTTGAATACGTAATATAACGATTTTTTAATTTCTTACTCTACTATTACCACACATCGGTGTCGTGCAAATTATCACGTTGCCACAGCCATACAAGTTGAATATAGATAAATAGATATATAGCTTTTTGGGATTTTCTAACGTTTCGATTGAATACACCATTATCAGAGAAACTATTAATTATTAGGTATTTGTTTTAAATGTTGTTAGATATTTGGTGTTATTTGATTACAACTATAAGAATATAAGAATTTACTAGTTTTGTTTGGATAAATAATAGTCACTAGAAATAACGGTTAGTTAATAATAAAAACAATTTATAGTAAATGTTCGAATTGTACTTCTTGTTGTAGCTGACAGTATCCTAAACAATGAATACAGTGTTGGTGAACCTTGTTTATAGTGTCCTGAGAAATGATGTTTTCCCTTGCCTAGTATTTACAATTCTGACGATGCATTTCACCATTTAATTTAAGTGTCAATCATCGGAGAAAATAATATTTTTTATTAGAAGAGGATCACCATTGCACATATTCATCATTGTTTTATAAAGTTGCATCCTCTGATCTGGATCATCATCACTTAGGTCTTGCACAAGCTGAATCTTAACGGGATGCCATTTTTCTCATTTGAATACTGTATGTAACGACGTTTTAGTAATATCATAATTGTGGCTAGCCTTGCGAACGCTGGTATGTGGATTTTCTACAAGAGCAGTAAAATAATTAATTTTGTATCCTCGTCAACACCTGGGCGACCTGTTTTGGGTAAATCTTTCACGGTACCAGTCTCTCTAATATTTTTTCAATTTTAATCATTGTCGATTGAGTTATGGGTCGTTCTGGATATTTAGTATTAAATAAATTACATAATTCTTGTTGAGTTCGCATCCTATCACCATACCCAATCATCGTAAGAATTTCAATTCTCTGCTTTACAGGCACACTCCTGTTATAAATTAAAATAAATCGACAACAATTATTTAGAAACCACTACTGGGGTAAAGTATTATTAAGTGATTCACTGCCAAAGACGATAATGATAAAAAAAAAAACAAAACTAGCCTACTTCAAAAATTAATAAAAAAAACCTGTTTATTTTACTTTTTTACTTGTTTTCTTTTAAATTACCGTATCTTCTAACATCAATTTTAGATCTCAAGTTTGATACATATTTTTAATCAGCTGTTGAAGCAAAACCAAAAAAAAAGAAGTATGCAGGGTGTTCTATTTAAAAAAATATCGATGACATCATAACGGAATCAGTAATGAGTCATAACCAATAAAAATAAAGTATGAGATGCGCAATTGAAATTAAAAATCGACGTGTGCGAGGATTTTTTCTAAACATTTTTGGTTTAAGATATAAAAAATTTAATCCATACTTTACGGGCACACTGTATGTAGATTTTAAGTAAATGTTAGGTTGACAACTTAATCACTTCATGGTCTTTTGTTAATAATAAATTCTACAGAACACATTATTATAGATTATGATGAAGCTTAATTTAGACCCAGTTTTTTAATGCCCAGTTAGCAAAATTATCCGTGGGTTAGTATGAAATGGTTGACTTGTATTAGTCGAGAAGTCTAGTAATTTCTCGACTAATACAAGTCACCCAAGTCAGTTAGTACTGACTGATAATTTAGCTAACCCAGCATTGATAAACGAGTCCTATGTGATTAAACAGGAGAAACTGGTCAATCTCTGTTACGTGTTTTATCGTACTGTCCAATATCCCACAAAAAAATTTTTTTGAAACAAATAAACATCACGAGTTTATCATGTAAAGTCATGATGTCAATTGTTACAAATTGTAAGCGAGTTCCGTACATATGTAATTATTGAGAGTAATCCTTTGGTTGTAACCTATAAACAGTAATTTCCTTCTGAGTTTTTAATAATAGTAATAATAATAATAATAGAGAAATTGTTCGAATGTAATACTTAAAACAGTAGTTACTTTCAGAGGATAGAGGACTTTAAATAGTAAATTTTAACTAGTCTTCACTTTTATTATAATTTACCTTTTTAATTTATATATTTCGATAATACGAGTTCTATGATAGTTAGAAATTTGATTAGAAAACATAAGTAAACTGGATGAAAAAGTCTATAACCGGAAATAATTTTCGGGGGAGGGAGAACCAATACGACTATACAGGATCAAGTGTATTTTTAAATGAAATAAAATATATATCAGTATATTTTCTGAGCCTCATTTAGTCTCCTACTACCCCTATATTATTATTGGCTATCTCCCAATCATTTGGATGTAATGATTTTTTTTTAAATAATGCCTTCTGCAGATGCACATTGAAATAAATCACTACAGCCACAATTAGGATTTTAAGAAAGAAAATGATATGAATACCTTTGACGAGATTTCTGCGTGAACTTTCATTTCCTAAAGGGTGGCCAAAATGATTTTTCAATTTAGAACTTTTTTGAACTGAATTTTCTAAATTTTTTTTAAATGTATATTTTTAGACCTTGTGAGTTAGAAATGAAAAACGAACATTTTTTGTTTATACATTTCTATGGCTATTTGTAACCATTCTCAATTTATTGAGAAATAAATACAAAATCAAAAAGAAACTTAAAAAATTTTCAAATAATTCAACAGAAAAAAATTATAACAAGTGTTCCACCAATACCATATTTTATAAAAACATGGTGTTTGTAATAAGATTTATGTTAGTGTCTCGATCTCTCCCAACACATAAATTTTTTTGTGAATATTTTGCCTGTAAATTATTTTAGTTGTTTTTTTATTCGACAAACAATAAAACCTCAGTTCAGTATCAATTGTCTTTTAGAAACGATTATTTATCTCAGTTATCGGTCGTCAGTTCTCATTTTTGTCACTTTTGAAATATTTGTAGTTTTTAAAAATGAATTTTAACAAAGAAGAAATAGTAGACATGATTTTTATTTTGGGCCAATCGGAAATAAATTATTTGCTTGCCAATAGAATCTATCACCAACAGTATCCTGAAAGAAGGCTCCCTGAAGTTAAGCGCTTCCAAAACCTGCTTGACGGATTTGTGAAAACTGGAATCATTGTTTCCTTTCTAAAACTGATAAATTATCCCACCTTACCCAATAATTAATGGTCTATTTCTTTACTAAATTCACTCGGGAAGATATCAGAGAAAATAATACTTAAATTTATTAAGGTTTTTATCAAGAAAAAGAAATTAACTCCTAATATACAATTTGGTTTCAGCGGGGAACACAATACCACGTTGCCGCTCTGCAGAGTGATGTACGATATCATCGAGGGCTTTAACCGTAAACAGAACACCAAAATGTTATTATCAAATATTGAAAAAGCATTCGACACTGTTTGGCATGTAGGTCTCCTGCATAAACTAAAACATTTACGCAAACTTCCTGGTCATTACATCACGTTAATAAAGTTATACCTAGATGACAGAAACTCTAATGTTCGAATAAACAACACCATGTTGGACAATTACGACATAAGGGCGGGCGTGCCGCAGGGGACTGTCCTCTCACCCACGCTTTCTAATCTCTATTTAGCTGATTTTACTACCCACACTCTTAGGCAAACCATCATGTACGCCGATGACCCGACAATATACGCCAAATCACATTGCGAAGACTAATAACAAGGTGTACATGAACTTACACAGACTTTACCCGCTAATTAACCAACGCTCCGTTTTAAATACTGAAAACAAACTATTACTATATAAAATTTAATACGGCCAATACTGACTTACGGTTGCGTTACCTGGAACCGGATATCCGATACACAATACGGACGCCTCCAGGTAACGCAAAACAAATTACAGAGACTAATGACAAGCTCAAACAGGTACATACAGATAGACGACCTACACAGAGAAGCGAAAATACCACTTATACGAGATTATATCGTAAATACTGCCCAAAAATTCATTGAAAAAGGAATTCATGCCTCAAACTTAACTAGACACTCGACACATCACTGACACACGCAGACATCACCAGTACAGACATACACATGAACTCCTGCACGAGAATTTATCTCTCTACTACGACGCTATCTAACGACGACAACATACACACAACGAAAAACTCACACACTATAACACACATACACATACCCTATTCTCCACTCCTTTGACTGTCCTGCACGATTAGGTGCACTTCCTCCCTCCTCCCCCCCCTCTTAAAACGCATAAAGTAAACATCAATTTGCTTAAACAGGTTTTTTTCTCACAGATTTCCTGTACAGTTTTATTAAACCCTTTTTATGTAAAGTCTAACTATATGTCAATTATTTTAAACTATCTGGTATAAATTATTAATAGGCACTGTATTTTAATAGGAATGTGTCATACTCAAGAAAACTAAAAAAAAGCGAGTAGCAACAACGTTGAGCCACAACATCGGCTACCAGGACGGCTGTCCACACTTCTGGCAGGAATTGATGCCCTGGAGATTTATTTTTGTATAAAACTACTTTATATAGGGTGTTTACAAACTTGGGAATTATTTTTTGAGGATAAGTACATCTTGATATAATAAATCGTATAGTGCATAAGAAAACCTTAAAAATTAGAAAAAAATAACTGATCTTTCCCAACAAAAAATTGCGAACATGTTGAGAACTGCTGGAATCGAAGTTGAATGTCCTGTATCCCAACACACAACAAATTTCACATCACTGTTCAATGTTGCCACATCCTTCAACACACAAAATATTGTTGCTGTAGAACATGAATGAACTCTTTTTACATGAAAATGGATACAGTTTATTTTCTCACAGAGCGCCATACAATCCGATTAGACGTACGGTTTGCTTAGCGAATGAATGCACACATACTTAAAGTTGGATTGTCCTCTACCAAATTTAAAATGTTTTCCTCAGCGTTCAAAGACATATCAGGACCTCATATCACGTTTTTGACGGGGCCGTAACTGACAAATATCGTGTGATTCTTGCACAAGGGTTACAAATCATACAGCATTTGGTGCATTCCTATATGGAAAACGTTCCGCATACAAACACTACAAACAGCCGAAGTATTTTGACATTTACCGTAAATATTAACATTGACTAGTTCATTATCACTGTTACTAATGAAAAAAACACTGTAAAACGAACCGAACGAAGGTTGAAAACAAACACTATTAAATAACAACAACCACAGAATTTTGTGACTGCTAAGTCTAGTAACTTTTTATTACGATAGCTGCACGAGTATTGAAGCCAACATTAGGTGCGTTCTTTCTAAGATCTCAGCTAATCTAAGTTGTTTTACAGTTCACTGCATAAATAAAATCATAATTTCATCTGATGTAGCCTTCGTAAAACTACTTAGATTAACAAAGATCTGTTAGAAAGAACGTACGTAATATCTTCCATCCTCGAATTTGCTTCCATCTCAAAAATAGTACCTACTGTAAGCAATTTTTGCGCATGCTTGATTTTATTATTTGTGATTCTTCATCCTTTATTCTGTCAAATGTTCTGTCATTTCTCAATTTTTTTTTTTGATTTGTCATTTTGTTTTGTTTTGATTTCGTGCCTAGCAGGAAATTTTTGTGTTTTATCTTCTATTTTTCAGTTTTCTTGCGGTACAATAATAGGAAAAGTATATCGAAATTGTGTTTTATGTAAAAATTGAAAACAAAGGCATATCTGGAAGAATATCACTTGCCATTTCACAGTTTAAGAATTGTTTTATTTTTATTTTGTTCAAGCATTGTCTGCTAAATCCAACAATCTGTATTATCTATACATTTAAGAAAATATTTAATAGAAAAATTTAATCGTATAGGTTACCCAGTGACGACAGGGTGTTCTATTTAAAAAAATATCAATGACATCATAACGGAATCAGTAATGAGTCATAACCAATAAAAATAAAGGATGAAATTAAAAATCGACGTGTGCGAGGATTTTTTCTTGATATTTTTGGTTTAAGATATAATAAATTTAATCCCTACTTTACGGGCACACTGTATGTAGATTTCATGTAAATGTTAGGTTGATAACTTAATCACTTCATGTTCTTTTGTTAATAATAAATTCTACAGAACACAATAGATTATGATGAAGCTTAATTTAGACCCAGTTTTTCAATGCCCTGTTAGCAAAATTATCGGTCGGTTACTATGAAATGGGTGACTTGTATTAGTCGAGAAGTCTAGTGATTTCTCGACTAATACAAGTCACCCAAGTCAGTTAGTACTGACTTTTTATTTAGCTAACCCAGCATTGATAAACGAGCCCTAAGGGATTAAACAGTAGAAACTGGTCAATCTTTGTTACGTGTTTTTATCGTATTGTCCAATATCCCACAAAAAAAATTTTTTTGAGACTAACTGACATCACGAGCTTATCATATCATATCATATCATATCAAAGTCATGATGTCAATTGGTACAAGTTGTAAGCGAGTTCCGTACATATGTAATTATTGAAAGCAATCCTTTGGTTGTAACTTATAAACAGTAATTTTTTTCTGCGTTTTTAATACTAATAATAATAATAATAATAAAGAAATTATTCGAATGTAATACTTACAATAGTAGTTACTTTCAGAGGATATAGGACTTTAAATAATAAATTTTAACAAGTCTTCACTTTTATTATAATTTACCCTTTTAATTTATATATTTCGATAATACGAGTTATATGATAGTTAGAAATTTGATTAGAAAACATAAGTAAACTGGATAAAAACATCCATAACCGGAAATTATTTTCGGGGGAGGGAGAGCCAAGACGATTATACAGGGTCTAGTGTCTTTATTTTAAATTTAATAAAATGTATATCAGTATATGTTTTGAAGCCTCGGTTAGTCTCCTACTACCTCTATATTATTATTGGCTATCTCCCAATCATTTGGATGTAATGATTTTTTTTTAAATAATGCCATCTGCAGATGCACATTGAAAAAAAATCACTACAGTCACAATTAGGGTTTTAAGAAACAAAATAATATTAATACCAGTGACGAAACTTCTGCGTGATGTTTCTGAATAACTTTCATTTCCTAAAGGGTGGCCAAAATAATTTTTTTAATTTAGAACCTTTTGTATTGAATTTTCTATTTTTTTTTAATGTATGTTTTTAGACCTTGTGATTTAGAAATGGAAAACGAACATTTTTTGTTTATAAATCTCTATGGCTATTTGTAACCATTCTCAATTTATTGAGAAATAAATACAAAATCAAAAATAAACTTAAAAAATTAGAGATTCTTTCAAATAATTCAACAGAAAAAAATTATAATAAGTGCTCCACATGTTTTCTAACGTTTCGGTTTATTACACCATCATCAGAGAAATTATTAATTTGGGGATTTTCTACAAGAGCCAATAAAATATTTAATTTTGTATCCTCGTCAACACCTGGGCGATCTGTTTTGGGTAAATCTTTCACGGTACCAGTGTCTCTAATATTTTTTTCAATTTTACTCATTGTCGATTGAGTTATGGGTCGTTCTGGATATTTAGTATTAAATAAATTACATATTGCATGTTGAGTTCGCATCCTATCACCATACCCAATCATCGTAAGAATTTCAATTCACTGCTTTACAGGCACGCTCCTGTTATAAATTAAAATAAATCGACAACAATTATTTAGAAACCACTACTGGGGTAAAGTATTATTAAGTGATTCACTACCAAAGACGATAATGATAAAAAAAAACAAACAAAACTAGCCTACTTCAAAAATTAATAAAAAAAAACTGTTTATTTCACTTTTTTACTTGTTTTCTTTTAAATTACCGTAACTTCTAACATCATTTTTAGATCCTAAGTTTGATACATATTATTAATCAGCTGTTGAAGCAAAATTTAAAAAAAAGAAATATACAGGGTGTTCTATTTAAAACAATATCGATGACATCATAACGGAATCAGTAATGAGTCATAACCAATAAAAATAAAGGATGAGGTGCGCAATTGAAATTGAAAATCGACGTGTGCGAGGATTTTTTCTAAATATTTTTGGTTTAAGATATAAAAAATTGAATCAATACTTTACGGGCACACTGTAGGTATGTAGATTTTAAGCAAATGTTAGGTTGATAACTTAATCACTTCATGTTCTTTTGTTAATAATAAATTCTACAGAGCACATTATTATAGATTATGATGAAGCTTAATTTAGACCCAGTTTTTCAATGTCCAGTTAGCAAAATTATCCGTCGGTTAGTATGAAATGGGTGACTTGTATTAGTCAAGAAGTCTAGTGATTTCTCGACTAATAGAAGTCACCCAAGTCATTTAATACTGACTGATAATTTAGCTAACCCAGCATTGATAAACGAGCCCTAAGTGATTAAACAGGAGAAACTGGTCAATCTCTGTTACGTGTTTTTATCGTATTGTCCAATATCCCAGAAAAAATTTTTTTTGAAACAAATAGACACCATGAGTTTATCATGTAAAGTCATGATGTCAATTGTTGTAAGTTGTAAGCAAGTTCCGTACATATGTAACTATTGAGAGCAATCCTTTGGTTGTAACTTATAAACAGTAATTTTTTTCTGCGTTTTTAATAATAATAATAATAATAAAGAAATTATTCGAATGTAATATTTACAATGGTAGTTACCTTCAGAAGATATAGGACTTTAAATAGTAAATTTTAACTAGCCTTCTCACTTTTATTATAATTTACCTTTTTTAATTTATATATTTCGATAATACGAGTTCTATGATAGTTAGAAATTTGATTAGAAAACATAATTAAACGGGATGAAAAAGTCTATAACCGGATATTATTTTCGGGGGAGGGAGAGCCAAGACGATTATGGTATACAGGGTCAAGTGTCTTTATTTTAAATGAAATAAAATATATATCAGTATATAGAAGCCTCGGTTAGTCTCCTACTACCCCTATATTATTATTGGCTATGCACATTGAAAAAAATCACTACAGTCACAATTAGGATTTTAAGAAAGAAAATAGTATTAATACCTATTGCTTTTTCTAACGTTTCGATTTATTACACCATCATCAGAGAAATTAATAATTATTAGGTGTTTGTTTTAAATGTTGTTACATATTTGGTGTTATTTGATTACAACTATAAGAATATAAGAATTTACTAATTTTTCATGTTTTGTTTGAACAAATAATAGTAACTAGAACTAACGGTTAGTTAGTAATAAAAACAATTAATAGTCAGTGTTGGAATTGTACTCCTTGTTGTAGCTGACAGTACCCTAAATAATGAATACAGTGTTGGTGAACCTTGTTTATAGTTTCCTGAGAAATGCTGTTTATTTCTGTTCTAATTCTTTTAATTCAACAATGTTTTCCGATTTGGTTTTATAAACTAAGTTTTTTAGATGGTCCCACAGAAAATAATTTAGTGGATTAACGTCCGGTGATCTTGGTGCCCAAGCGATGAGTCCACGTCTACCAATTCACCTGTTCAGAAATATTTGGTCAAGATACCTTCAAACGTCTGCTGCATAATGGAGAGGCGCACCATCCTGTTCATACTACAGGCTTTTGTCAACCTTTCCAGGATTAATTCTACTGGAGAATAAATTTAGTAATGTTGGGATGAGATAGTTCATTAAAAATTGAAGATATGCCAGTCCGTTTACAGTTCCATCGAAAAAATAGGATCAAGTTCTATTTCTTAGAATTCCCGCACACACATTTACCTTTTGTGGATACTGTGTGTGCTGCTCCCGCATCCATCGAGAGTTTTCCCTTGCCTAGTATCTACAATTCTGACGATGCATTTCACCATTTAATTTAAGTGCAATCATCGGAGAAAATAATATTTTTTATTAGAAGAGGATCACCATTTCACATATTCATCATTGTTTTATAAAGTTGCATCCTCTGATCTGGATCATCATCACTTAGTTCTTGCACAAGCTGAATCTTAAAGGGATGCCATTTTTCTAATTTTAATACTGTATGTAACGACGTTTTAGTAATATCATAATCGCGGCTAACCTAGCGAACGCTGGTTTGTGGATTTTCTACAAGAGACAGTAAAATGTTTAATTTTGTATCCTCGTCAACACCTGGATGACCTGTTTCGGGTAAATCTTTCACGGTAACAGTCTTCTCAGTCTTCTAATATATTTTTTTTCAATTTTCCTCATTGTCGATTGAGTTATGGGTCGTTCTGGATATTTAGTATTAAATAAATTACATATTTCTTGTTGAGTTCGCATCCTATCACCATACCCAATCATCGCAAGAATTTCAATTCTCTGCTTTACAGGCACACTCCTGTTATAAATTAAAATAAATCGACAACAATTATTTAGAAACCACTACTGGGGTAAAGTATTATTAAGTGATTCACTGCCAAAGACGATAATGATAAAAAAACAAACAAAACTAGCCTACCTCAAAAATTAATAAAAAAACCTGTTTATTTTATTTTTTACTTGTTTTCTTTTAAATTATCGTATCCACTAACATCAATTTTAGATCCTAATTTTGATACATATTATTAATCAGCTGTTGAAGCAAAATCAAAAAAAAAAGAAAATATACAGGGTGTTCTATTTAAAAAAATATCGATGACATCATAACGGAATCAGTAATGAGTCATAACTAATAAAAATAAAGGATGAGGTGTTCAATTGAAATTAAAAATCGACGTGTGCTAGTATTTCTTCTACATATTTTTGGTTTAAGATATAATAAATTTAATCCATACTTTACGAGCACACTGTATGTAGATTTTAAGTAAATGTTAGGTTGATGACTTAATCACTTCATGTTCTTTTGTTAATAATAAATTCTACAGAACACATTATAATAGAATATGATGAAGCTTAATTTAGACCCAGTTTTTCAATGCCCAGTTAGCAAAATTATCCGTCGCGTCGGTTAGTATGAAATGGGTGACTTGTATTAGTCGAGAAGTCTAGTAGTTTCTCGATTAATACAAGTCACCCAAGTCAGTTAGTACTGACTGATAATTTAGCTAACCCAATTCCAATTTCCAATTTAAAATATTTATTTAACATTATATACATTTTTATAAACTTAAGTGAGGCACTAACATGCAGTGCAAATACAATAAATAAACTATTTACAATAAATAACACTGCATGGTGTAGCCGGTTGGCTTTAAAACGAACCCCAACTGATTAAACAGGAGAAACTGATCAATCTATGTTACGTGTTTTTATCGTATTATCCTATATCCCAGAAAAAAAATTTTTGAGTCCAATTGTCATCACGAGTTTATCATGTAAAGTCATGATGTCAATTGTTGCAAGTTGTAAGCGAGTTCCGTACATATGTAATTATTGAGAGCAATCCTTTGATGGTAACCTATAAACAGTAATTTTCTTCTGCGGTTTTAATAATAAAAATAATAATAAAGAAATTATTCGAATGCAATACTTACAATAGTAGTTACTTTCAGAGGATATAGGACTTTAAATAGTAAATTTTAACAAGTTTTCACTTTTATTATAATTTACCTTTTTAATTTATATATTTCGATAATACGAGTTCTATGATAGTTAGAAATTTGATTAAAAAACATAAGTAAACTGGATAAAAAGGTCTATAACCGGAAATTATTTTCGGGGGAGGGAGAGCTAAGATGATTATACAGGATCTAGTGTCTTTATTTAAAATGAAATAAAATGTATATTAGTATATTTTTTTGAAGCCTCGGTTAGTCTCCTACTACCCCTATATTATTATTGGCTATCTCCCAATCATTTGGATGTATTGATTTTTTTAAAATAATGCCATCTGCAGATGCACATTGAAAAAAAATCACTAGTCACAATTAGGATTTTAAGAAAGAAAATCATTTTAATACCAGTGACGAGACTTCTGCGTGATGTTTCTGAATAACTTTCATTTCCTAAAGGGTGGCTAAAATGATTTTTTAATTTAGAACTTTTTGAATTGAATTTTCTAAATTTTTTTAAATGTATGTTTTTAGACCTTGTGATTTAGAAATGAAAAACGAACATTTTTTGTTTATACATCTCTATGGCTATTTGTAACCATTCTCAATTTATTGAGAAATAAATACAAAATCAAAAAGAAACTTAAAAAATTAGAGGTTTTTTCAAATAATTCAACAGAAAAAAATTATAACAAGTGCTCCACATGTTGTTCATAAAAATATCATATTTTATAAAAACATGGTGTTTTTTAATAAGGTCACTTTATGTTTGTGTCTCGATCTCGCCCAGCACATCAATATTTTATGAATGTTTTGCCTGTAAATTATTTTGGTTGTTTTTTTATTCGACAAACAATAAAACCTCAGTTCAGTATCAATTGTCTTTTACAAAAGATTATTTATCTCAGTTATCGGTCGTCAGTTCTCATTTTTGTCAATTTTGAAATATTTGTAGTTTTTCAAAATGAATTTTAACAAAGAAGAACTAGTAGACATGATTTTTGTTTTGGGCCAATCGGAAATAAATTATTTGCTTGCCAAGAGAATCTATCACCAACAGTATCCTGAAAGAAGGCTCCCTGAAGTTAAGGGCTTCCAAAACTTGCTTGACAGATTTGTGAAAATTGCATTCATTGTTTCCTTTCTGAAACTGATAAATTATCCCACCTTACCCAATAATTATAGGCCAATTTCTTTGCTAAATTCCCTCGGGAAGATATCAGAGAAAATAATACTTAAATTAATTAAGGTTTTTATTAAGGTTTTTATCAACAAAAAGAAATTAATTCCTAATATACAATTTGGTTTCAGCGGGGGGACACAATACCACGTTGTCGCTCTGAAGTGTGATGTACGATATCATCGAGGGCTTTAACTGTAAACAGAACACCAAAATGTTATTATCAGATATTGAAAAAGCATACCACACTGTTTGACATATAGGTCTCCTGCATAAACTAAAACATTTACGCTAACTTCCTGGTCATTACATCACGTTAATAAAGTTATACCTGGATGACAGAAACTCTAATGTTCGAATAAACAACACCATGTTGGACAATTATGACATAAGGGCGGGCGTGCCGCAGGGGACTGTTCTCTCACCCAGGCTTTTTAATCTCTATTTAGCTGATTTTACTACCCACACTCTTAGGCAAACCATCATGTACGCCGATGACCCGACAATATACGCCAAATCACATTACGAAGACTAATAACAAGATGTACATGAACTTACACAGACTTTACTCGCTAATTAACCAACGCTCCGTTTTAAATACTGAAAACAAACTACTACTCTATAAAATTTAATACGGCCAATACTGACTTACGCTTGCGTTACCTAGACCCGGATGTCCGATACACAATACGGACGCCTCCAGGTAACGCAAAACAAATTACAGAGACTAATGACAAACTCAAACAGGTACATACAGATAGACGACCTACACAGAGAAGCGAAAATACCACTTATACGAGATTATATCGTAAATACTGCCCAAAAATGCCTTGAAAAAGGAATTCATGCCTCAAACTTAACTAGACACTCGACACATCACTGACATACGCAGACATCACCAGTACAGACATACACATAAACTCCTACACGAGAATTTACCTCTCTACTACGACGTTATCTAACGACGACAACATACACACAACGAAAAACTCACACACTATAACACACATACACATACCCTATTCTCCACTCCTTTGACTCTCCTGCACGATTAGGTGCACTTCCCTCCCCTCCTCCCCCCCCTCTTAAAACGCATAAAGTAAACATCAATTTTCTTAAACAGGTTTTTTTCTCACAGATTTCCTGTACAGTTTTATTAAACCCTTTTTATGTAAAGTCTAACTATATGTCAATTATTTTAAACTATCTGGTATAAATTATTAATAGGCACTGTATTTTAATAGGAATGTGTCATACTCAAGAAAATTAAAAAAAGCGAGTAGCAACAACGTTGAGCCACAACATCGGCTACCAGGACGGCTATCCACACTTCTGGCAGGAATTGACGCCCTGGAGATTTATTTTTGCATAAAACTACTTTATACAGGGTGTTTACAAACTTGGGAATTATTTTTTAAGGATAAGTACATCTTGATATAATAAATCGTATAGTGCTCAAGAAAACCTTAAAAATTAGAAAAAATAACTGATCTTTCCCAACAAAAAAGTGCGAACATGTTGAGAACTGCTGGAATCGAAGTTGAATGTTCTGTATCCCAACACACAACAAATTTCACATCACTGTTCAATGTTGCCACATCCTTCAACACACAAAATATTGTTGCTGTAGAACATGAATGAACTCTTTTTACATGAAAATGGATACAGTTTATTTCCTCACAGAGCGCCATACAATCCGATTAGACGTACGATTTGCTTAGCGAATGAATGCACACATACTTAAAGTTGGATTGTCCTCTACCAAATTTAAAATGTTTTCCTCAGCGTTCAAAGACATATCAGGACCTCATATCACGTCTTTGACGGGGCCGTAACTGACAAATATCATGTGATTGTTGCACAAGGGTTACAAATCATACGGCATTTGGTGTATTCCTATTTGGAAAACGTTCCGCATACAAACAATACAAACAGCCGAAGTATTTTGACATTTCACCGTTTCGGACGCTGCATCGTGCTCCAAGTTAAATCACATAAAACGTCAGTTAAACTAGTATCTATTGTGAAATAAATTTAATAGACGACGACAACAAAATTCAGTTCAAACAGTGCAATTTATAACAATATTATAGTTAATATAGTTCAATAAACAATCAACAATAAATATTAAAGTGAAGTGTTCAAGAGTAATAGAAAGTTAGTTCAAGCAAGGGACACATACATGCATAATAAAGATATAGAAAAGGTCAGTTAGGTACAAGTACAACATTTCAACAGATCTGCAGGTCTTGCTAACAACCAGAGAGCAGGCTAGAAAAGAAGTTATAGACCGGCGGGATTTCCGGCTTTTATTGGATATATCAACCATAAATGACCTAAAAAAAGAGAAGACAAGACCCCATGTGCTTGTGAAATAAAACTCGGAACAGGACTGTACTTAAGGAAAATTAACAAATAGAGAGCATGATAAGATATCTATAGTGCAACCAACACGATTGCTGACAAGGCAAAGCTAAAGCTGAAAGTTAATACACCACTTTAATTTCTAATCTGATTAGATATTGACGACTAAACTGTCCAAGTTCTACTAGATATAAGTATTACCACACATAAATAACCAACCATGCCTACAAGACAAGCCCAAGCCAATTTCGAGCAAACTCTCATTGATGCGCTTAAAAGTAAAAATGTTGTTGAGAGTATATCAGATATAATTATAGCGGCCATCACGTCACAATTGGCTGGAAAATTTAAGATGTACGATGACAAAATTGCAAAATTGGAGATGGAAATCCAAAACCTTAAGTCTCAGAGTATTAACGATAATTTAAATCCAGCTACTGCTCATCAGAATAAAATTGAACAACAACTGGATAATATTCAGCAACAATCTAAACGGAATAATATAAGAGTGATGGGCATAAAAGAAAGTAACAATGAAGACGTTCCACAAAAGGTTATCGAAATATTTAGGAACAAAATGCAAATGGTCATCAGCCAAGATGATATATCTGCAGCATACAGGGTTGGTCAAAGTTCCAGCGACCGCCCGCGACATATTTTAGTAACCTTTCAAGATAATGCTACCAAATCCAAAATATATAAAAAGAAAAAGATGCTTAAGGGAACGGGATGTGTCATCAAGGAGGATCTAACTGCATATCGTTTGAAAATCGTGAAAGAGGCCTCGGAAAAGCATGGATTCAAAAATATCTGGACGGTCAATGGAAATATTTTTGCTAAAACTGTGAATGGAGTGGAGAAAATTTCACATTAACACAAGACCTTTTTGTCAGCACTTGAATATTTTATAGGCATATATATTTTAGTAGTTTTTGAGTACTTACCTACATTAACAAAATCAAGTTCAAATAGTGTTTATTCGCACGTTGCATTTGGTCTTCCTTATTTTTTAGTTTTTAAATTTAAACGTTATAAATAATAATATGATAGATTTACTTAGGTTAATAGATGAACAAGACAAGGTTAAAACAAAAATACACGGTAGTTTGAAAGATGGCTTTAATGATATGAAAAATGGGCATAATTTGGGAATATTACAATTAAATATAAAAAGTATCAAAAAAAATTTTGAGGAATTCTTAATATACGTAGAGACAATAAAGGAGTATATCGACATTATTGTCCTCTCAGAAACTTGGAACGTGGATGCGGTAAGTTGCTTTAATATTCCTAATTTTACTATTTATTACAACGAATCAAACTATAATCAAAATGATGGAGTAATAGTGTATATCAAAAATAATATTCCTGCTAATGTGGTCAATTTCGCACTGACTGAAACTAAGTTACTAAGATTCTCTATTGAAATAAATAAAGTCAGTATAGGTTTCGTTGCTTCCTATAGACCTCCATCCACAAACCTGAACACTTATATAACCGAACTAGGACAATTCATCACTGAAGTACATAAAAATAAAATTGAAATATTTCTAGGAGATATTAACATTAATTTGCTTGATACAAATTCAATAGAGGTGAATAACTACATAAATATGTTGACAGAGAATGGATATATATCATTTATAAACTCATGTACGAGAGTAACGGAAACTTCACAAAGTATCATAGATCATATATTTATTAGGCAGAATAATCAAACTAATACTTGCACTAAAATCAATGCTATGATTATTGAATCAGATATTACCGACCACTACATCACATCAGTAGTTTTAGAATTTCTTAATAATGATACATGTAATAAAGAGTCAAAAAATAAACTAATTAGTAAAACTGATTTTAAAAAATTAAAAAATATATTAGAACAGGAAACTTGGCAAGAAGTAATAAAATGTACCCAAATTCAAGACAGCTATAATATTTTTATTACTAAAATTCATACGATAATGAAAAAAATCCTCAAAATCTGTAATTGTCAAAAACAAATTCTACAAATTAAAGCCTTGGATAACTGATGGATTAATAAATTCTATTAGGCACAGGGACTACCTAAAAAGAAGGTTAATAAAAAATTACTCACCTGAACTTAAGAAACAACATGCAGAATATAGAAATATGCTGAATAAGTTAATCAGAGATGTCAAGAATCAGTACTATAAAAATCAGCTTGCAGATACACAAGGAAATTGTAAAAAAATTTGGGAAATAGTAAATAGTGCCTCAAATTCGACGACAACACATAAACAAATTAAAAACATCAATATATTAAATGATGAAGGACTAGAAGTAACAAGTAATATAGAAAAGGCTAATGTTTTTAACGATTATTTTATAAATATTGGCACAAAAATGTCTGAAAGAATTGGAAAAATTGATAACCTGCCTAATAATATCTTAGAAAGTGATTGCATGCTATCATCGATATTTCTTAAACCTGTAAAAAGAAAATGAAATCATTGAAATAATTAACAGTTTAAAAAATAACTCTTCAGCTGGACCAGACGGGATATCAGCTAAAGTAATAAAATCCATACACTTATATATAATTAAACCATTAGTACATTTAATTAATTTAACATTTAAAACTAGTCAAATACCATACCAATGGAAGGAGTCAAACGTTACCCCAGTGCATAAATCTGGTGATTACAAAAATCTAAACAACTACAGACCTATCTCAGTTATCAATAATTTTGCTAAAATATTCGAAAAATGCCTTAAAAACAGACTGGTGGAATTTTTTGAAAATCATGATGTGATCACAAACAGACAATTTGGCTTTAAAAAAAATATAGGTACCGAGCATGCAGTGATGGACTTAATACAAGAAATTGTAACAAACCTAGACAAATCAAAAAAAAGCATGGCTGTATTTCTCGACTTAGCGAAAGCCTTTGATACCGTGCCACATCAACTGTTACTAAATAGACTCCAAAACAATGGTATACGTGAACCTACCCTATGTCTAATGGAACATTACCTCACAAATAGAAGACAATGCGTAAAAATTGATGACGTATACAGTGACTCGCTCAACATCATCATGGGCGTACCACAAGGGACTGTATTGGGTCCAATACTTTTCCTTCTGTATATTAACAGCATTACAAAATTAAAACAATTTCAAGGCCATTTAGTATCTTATGCTGATGACACTGCCATTGTATTTGGGGAAAATTCATGGGACACAGTATATAGTAATGCAGAAGAAAGTTTAACTCTGATTTCTAAGTGGCTAAACTTTAGTTTATTGAGCTTAAACATTCAAAAAACTAAATTCTTAACATTCACCTTATTAGCTACCGATCAACCTACTAGAGAATTACTGCATATACATAATAATACATGTTTACAACAAATAAATTGCAGTTGCCCAAAAATTGGGAAAACCAGTACCATCAAATATTTAGGAGTTATGCTTGACCATCATCTAAGATGGGACGAGCATGTTACTTACGTCACAAAAAAAATTAGACAACTTACGCATAAATTCTTTACTTTAAGGGATATATTAGATAGGAAAAAATCTGATGACTATATATAAATCGCTAGTAGAATCACTGATTAGATATTGTATTATTATCTGGGGGGGGGGTTACGTAATAATATAATGAATATTTTGCAAACAGCGCAAAATAGTATTCTAAAGATAATTTTAAAGAAAAAAAACTCTACTCCTCTACACAATTATATAAAGAAGCTGACGTATTCAACATAAGAAATCTCTTTGCTTATCACTGTTTATTACACATGTATGACAAAAACCCCTCACCAGCCCATTCTAGATATGAAACCAGGTTTACAGAAAATAGGTCTATAGGATTGCCATTAGTCAAAAAAAGCCATACACAAAGATTTGTCTACTATCTCGGACCAAAGTTATACAATATTTTACCGCTGTATCTAAAAACCATAGGCAAGTTTAGTAAATACAAAATTGAAATAAAAAAAATTTATTACCCAAAATCATAATTCTATAAAGAATATCCTGCATTAAATGAAAAACTCGACCATAATAAGTTTAATATCTTCGAACTAAGTTGAAATAATATAAGACATTTATCTTCCCAATCATAGTATATTAGTATTATAGTACGTACTCACTTACTGCCGTGTGTTGCTGGTATAAATCCTCAGTCTCGTTTTGTCAATAATTATTAGTTAGAATATTTTCCTATCTCTCTCTGTTCATTTCTCTTTTAATATAAAAAACTATACAATTAATTTACTGATCAACCAGGAAGACACGAAATTCACAAAACAAGCATTCTGTGCTTAGGTGATTTCATCTCGGCCTGGTGATGCTGATTTACATGTGTTACTATTAAATGTATTGTATATTGTAATTCTAATATATTTTAGGTTATAGTCTACCACAAAGTGTAATAATATTGTACTATTCTACTACTCTACCTAATAAATTGAAATTGAAATTGAAAATTGAAAATTTACCGTAAATATTAACATTGACTAGTTCATTATTACTGTTACTAATGAAAAAACACTGTAAAACGAACCGAACGAAGGTTGAAAACAAACACTATTAAATAACAACAACCACAGAATTTTGTGACTGCTAAGTCAAGTAACTTTTTATTACGATAGCTGCACAGTATTGAAGCCAACATTAGGTGCGTTCTTTCTAACTAAGATCTCAGCTAATCTAAGTTGTTTTACAGTTCACTGCATAAATAAAATCATAATTTCATATGATGTAGCCTCTGTAAAACTACTTAGATTAACAAAGATCTGTTAGAACGTACGTAATATCTTCCATCCACGAATTTGCTTCCATCTCAAAAATAGTACCTACTGTAAGCAATTTTTGCGCATGCTTAATTTTATTGTTTGTGATTCTTCATCCTTTATTCTGTCAAACGTTCTGTCATTTCTCAATTTTTTTTTGAGATGTCATTTTGTTTTGTTTTGATTTCGTGCCTAGCAGGAAATTTTTGTGTTTTATCTTCTATTTTTCAGTTTTCTTGCGGTACAATAATAGGAAAAGTATATCGAAATTGTGTTTTATGTAAAAACTGAAAACAAAGTTATATTTGGAAGAATATCACGTGCCACTTCACAGTTTAGAATTGTTTTATTTTTATTTTGTTCAAGCATTGTCTGCTAAATCCAACAATCTATATTATCTATACATTTAAGAAAATATTTAATAGAAAAAATTTAATCGTATAGGTTACCTAGTGACGACAGGGTGTTCTATTTAAAAAAATATCGATGACATCATAACCTAATCAGTAATGAGTTATAACCAATAAAAATAAAGGATGAGGTACGCAATTCAAATTAAAAATCGACGTGTGCGAGGATTATTTCTAAATATTTTTGGTTTAAGATATAATAAATTTAATCCATACTTTACGGGCACACTGTTTGTAGATTTTAAGTAAATGTTACGTTGATAACTTAATTACTTCATGTTCTTTTGTTAATAATAAATTAAACAGGAGAAACTGGTCAATCTTTGTTACGTGTTTTTATCGTATTGATCAATATCCCACAAAAAAAATTTTTTGAGACTAACCGACATCATGAGTTTATCATATAAAGTCATGATGTCAATTGTTGCAAGTTGTAAGCGAATTTCGTACATATGTAATTATTGAGAGCAATCCTTTGGTTGTAACCTATAAACAGTAATTTTCTTCTGCGTTTTTAATAATAATAATAATAATAAAAAGAAATTATTCGAATGCAATACTTATAATAGTAGTTACTTTCAGAGGATATAGAACTTTAAAGAGTAAATTTTAACAAGTCTACACTTTTATTATAATTTACCCTTTCAATTTATATTTTTCGATAATACGAGTTCTATGACAGAAATTTAATTAGAAAACATAAGTAAACTGGATAAAAACATCTATAACCGGAAATTATTTTCGGGGGGAGGGAGAGCCAAGACGATTATACAGGGTCTAGTGTCTTTATTTTAAATTAAATAAAATGTATATCAGTATATTTTTTTGAAGCCTCGGTTAGTCTCCTACTACCTCTATTTTATTATTGGCTATCACCCAATCATTTGGATGTAATGATTTTTTTTTAAATAATGCCAACTGCAGATGCACATTGAAAAAAACACTACAGTCACAATTAGGGTTTTAAGAAACAAAATAATATTAATACCAGTGACGAAACTACTGCGTGATGTTTCTGAATAACTTTCATTTCCTAAAGGGTGGCCAAAATGATTTTTTTAATTTAGAACTTTTTGAATTGAATTTTCTATTTATTTTTTTAAATGTATGTTTTTAGACCTTGTGATTTAGAAATGAAAAACGAACATTTTTTGTTTATAAATCTCTATGGCTATTTGTAACCATTCTCAATTTATTGAGAAATAAATACAAAAATAAACTTAAAAAATTAGAGATTCTTTCAAATAATTCAACAGAAAAAATTATAATAAGTGCTCCACATGTTTTATAACGTTTCGATTTATTACACCATCATCAGAGAAATTATTAATTTGGAGATTTTCTACAAGAGCCAGTAAAATATTTAATTTTGTATCCTCGTCAACACCTAGGCGATCTGTTTTGGGTAAATCTTTCACGGTACCAGTGTCTCTAATATTTTTTTCAATTTTACTCATTGTCGATTGAGTTATGGGTCGTTCTGGATATTTAGTATTAAATAAATTACACATTTCTTGTTGAGTTCGCATCCTATCACCATACCCAGTCATTGTAAGAATTTCAATTCTCTGCTTTACAGGCACGCTCCTGTTTAAAATTAAAATAAATCGACAACAATTATTTAGAAACCACTATTGGGGTAAAGTATTATTAAGTGATTCACTGCCAAAGACGATAATGATAAAAAAACAAACAAAACTAGCCTACTTCAAAAATTAATAAAAAAAACTGTTTATTTTACTTTTTTACTTGTTTTCTTTTAAATCACCGTATCTTCTAACATCAATTTTAGATCCTAAGTTTGATATATATTTTTAATCAGCTGTTGAAGCAAAATAAAAAAAAAGATATATACAGGGTGTTCCATTTAAGAAAATAACGATGACATCATAACGGAATCAGTAATGAGTCATAACCAATAAAAATAATGGATGAGGTGCGCAATTGAAATTAAAAATCGAGGTGTGCTAGGGTTTTTTTCTAAATATTTTTGGTTTAAGATATAATAAATTTAATCCATACTTTACGGGCACACAATATGTAGATTTTAAGTAAATGTTAGGTTGATAACTTAATCATTACATGTTCTTTTGTTAATAATAAATTCTATAGAACACATTATTATAGATGATGATGAAGCTTAATTTAGACCCAGTCTTTCAATGTCCAGTTAGCAAAATTATCCGTTGGTTAGTATGAAATGGGTGACTTGTAGTAGTCAAGAAGTCTAGTGATTTCTCGCCTAATACAAGTCACCCAAGTGAGTTAGTACTGACTGATAATTTAGTTAACCCAGCATTGATAAACGAGCCCTGCGTGATTAAACAGGAGAAACTGGTCAATCTCTGTTACGTGTTTTTATCGTATTGTCCAATATTCCACAAAAAATTTTTTTTTGAAACAAATAGACACCATGAGTTTATCATGTAAAGTCATGATGTCAATTGTTGCAAGTTGTAAGCAAGTTCCGTACATATGTAATTATTGAGAGCAATCCTTTGGTTGTAACTTATAAACAGTAATTTTTTTCTGCGTTTTTAATAATAATAATAATAATAAAGAAATTATTCGAATGTAATACATACAATAGTAGTTACTTTCAGAAGTTATAGGACTTTAAATAGTAAATTTTAACTAGTCTTCACTTTTATTATAATTTACCTTTTTAATTTTTATATTTCGATAATACGAGTTCTATGATAGTTAGAAATATGATTAGAAAATATAAGTAAACTGGATAAAAAAGTCTATAACAGAAAATTATATTCGGGGGAGGGAGAGCCAAGACGATTATACAGGGTCAAGTGTCTTTATTTTAAATGAAATAAAATATATATCAGTATATAGAAGCCTCGGTTAGTCTCCTACTACCCCTATATTATTATTGGCTATCTCCCAATCATTTGGATGTAATGATATTGTTTTTTTAATAATGCCATCTGCAGATGCACATTGAAAAAAATCACTATCGTCACAATTAGGATTTTAAGAAAGAAAATAATATTTATACCTATTGCTTTTTCTAACGTTTCGATTAATTACACCATCATCAGAGAAACTATTAATTATTAGGTATTTGTTTTCAATGTTGTTACATATTTCGTGTTATTTGATTACAACTATAAGAATATAAGAATGTATTAATTTTTCATGTTTTGTTTGGACAAATAATAATCACTAGAAATAACAATTAGTTAATAATAAAAACAATTAATAGTCATTGTTCGAATTGTACTCCTGCTGACAGTACCCTAAATAATGAATACAGTGTTGGTGAACCTTGTTTATAGTGTCCTGAGAAATGATGTTTATTTCTGTTCTAATTCTTTTAATTCAACAATGTTTTCCGGTTTGGTTTTATAAACTAAGTTTTTTTTAGATTGCTCCACAGAAAATAATCTAATGGATTGAGGTTCGGTGATCTTGGTGCCCATTCGATGAGTCCACGTCTACCTATCCACCTGTTCAGAAATATTTGGTCAAGATACCTTCAAACGCCTGCTGCATAATGGAGAGGCGCACCATCCTGTTCATACTACAGGCTTTTGTCAACCTTTCCAAGATTAATTCTACTGGAGAATAAATTTAATAATGTTGGGATGAGATGAGTTCATTAAAAATTGAAAATATGCCAGTCCGTTTACAGTTCCATCGAAAAAATAGGATCAAGTTCTATTTCTTAGAATTCCCGCCCACACATTTACCTTTTGTGGATACTGTGTGTGCTGCTCCCGCATCCATCGAGGGTTTTCCCTTGCCTAGTATCTACAATTCTGACGATGCATTTCACCATTTAATTTAAGTGCAATCTTCGGAGAAAATAGTATTGTTTATTAGAAGAGGATCACCATTGCACATATTCATCATTGTTTTATAAAGTTGCATCCTCTGATCTGGATCATCATCATTTAGTTCTTGCATGAGCTGAATCTTAAAAGGATGCCATTTTTTAAATTTTAATACTGTATGTACCGACGTTTTAGTAATATCATAATCGCGGCTAACCTGGCGAACGCTGGTATGTGGATTTTCTACAAGAGACAGTAAAATATTTAATTTTGTATCCTCGTCAACATCTGGGCGACTTGTTTTGGGTAAATCTTTCACGGTACCAGTGTCTCTAATATTTTTTTAAATTTTACTCATTGCCTATGAGTTATGGGTCGTTCTGGATATTTAGTATTAAATAAATTACATACTTCTTGTTGAGTTCGCATCCTATCGCCGTACCCAAACATCGTAAGAATTTCAATTCTCTGCTTTTCAGGTACACTCATGTTATAAATTAAAATAAATCGACAATTATTTAGAAACCACTACTGGGGTAAAGTATTATTAAGTGATTCACTGCCAAAGACGATAATCATAAAAAAAAGCAAACAAAACTAGCCTGCTTCAAAAATTAATAAAAAAAACCTGTTTATTTTACTTTTTTTACTTGTTTTCTTTAAATTACCGTATCTTCGAATATCAGTTTTAGATCCTAAGTTTGATACACATTTTTAATCAGCTGTTGACGCAAAATCAAAAAAAAAGAAATATACAGGGTGTTCTATTTAAAAAAATATCGATGACATCATAACGGAATCAGTAATGAGTCATAACCAATAGAAATGAGGGATGAGGTGCGCAATTGAAATTAAAAATCGACGTGTGCGAGGATTTTTTCTAAATATTTTTTGTTTAAGATATAATAAATCTAATCCATACTTTACGGGCACACTGTATGTAGATTTTAAGTAAATGTTAAGTTGATTACTTAACCACTTCATGTTCTTTTGTTAATAATAAATTCTACAGAACACATTATTATAGATTATGATGAAGCTTAATTTAGACCCAGTTTTTTAATGCCCAGTTAGCAAAATTATCCGTCGGTTAGTATGAAATGAGTGACTTGTATTAGACGAGAAGTCTAGTGATTTATCGACTAATACAAGTCACCCAAGTCAGTTAGTACTGACTGATAATTTAGCTAACCTAGCATTGATGAACGAGCTCTAAGTGATTAAAGAGGAGAAACTGGTCAATCTTACGTGTTTTTATCGTATTGTCCAATATCCCAGAAAAAATTTTTTTGGAACGAATCGTCATCACGAGTTTATCATGTAAAGTCATGATGTCAATTGTTACAAGTTGTAAGCGAGTTTCGTACATATGTAATTATCGAGAGCAGTCCTTTGGTTGTAACCTATAAAAAAGTAATTTTCTTCTGCGTTTTTAATAATAATAATAAATAAATTATTCGAATGCAATACTTATAATAGTAGTTACTTTCAGAGGATATAGGATTTTAAATAGTAAATTTTGACAAGTCTACACTTTTATTCAAATTTACCCTTTTAATTTATATATTTCGATAATACGAGTTCAATGATAGTTAAAAATTTGATTAGAAAACATAAGTAAACTGGATAAGAAAGTCTATAACCGGAAATTATTTACGGGGGGAGAGAGAGCCAAGACGATTATACAGAGTCAAGTGTCTTTATTTTAAATGAAATAAAATGTATATCTGTATATTTTTTGAAGCCTCGGTTAGTCTCCTACTACCCCTATATTATTATTGGCTATCTCCCAATCATTTTGATGTAATGATATTTTTTAAAATAATGCCATCTGCAGATGCACATTGAAAAAAATCACTACAGTCCAATTAGGATTTTAAGAAAGAAAATAATATTAATACCAGTGATGAGACTTCTGCGTGATGTTTCTGAATAACTTTCATTTCCTGAAGGGTGGCCAAAATGATTTTTCAATTTAGAACTTTTTGAATTGAATTTTATACATTTTTTTAAATGTATATTTTTAGACCTTGTGATTAATAAATGAAAAACGATAATTTTTTGTTCATACATCTCTATGGCTATTTGTAACCATTCTCAATTTATTGAGAAATAAATACAAAATCAAAAATAAACTTAGAAAATTAGAGGTTTTTTCAAATAATTCAACAGAAAAAACTATAATAAGTGCTCCACATGTTGTTCATAAAAATATCATATTTTATAAAAACATGATGTTTTTTAATAAGGTCACTTTATGTTTGTGTCGCGATCTCGCCCAGCGCATCAATATTTTGTGAATGTTTTTTTTGCCTGTAAATTATTTTGGTTGTTTTTTTATTCGAGAAACAATAAAACTTCAGTTCAGTATCAATTGTCTTTTACAAACGATTATTTATCTCAGTTATCGGTCAACAGTTCTCATTTTTGTCAATTTTGAAATATTTACAGTTTTTCAAAATGAATTTTAACAAAAAAGAAATTTTTGTTTTGGGCCAATCGGAAAGAAATCATTTGCTTGCCAATAGAATTTATCACCAACAGTATCATGATAGAAGGCTCCCTGAAGTTAAGGGCTTCCAAAACCTGCTTGACGGATTTGTGAAAACTGCAGTCATTGTTTCTTTCTGAAACTGGGAAATTATTCCACCTTACCCAATAATTATAGGCCTATTTCTTTGCCAAATTCCCTCGGGAAGATAGCAGAGAAAATAATACTTAAAAACCTTAGTAAATGTATCAACAAAAAGAAATTAATTCCTGATACACACCAAAATGTTATTATTAGATATTGAATCAAAACAAGATAGATTTATTGGGGTTTAAGATAAAGCAAAGAAGATTTAATGCCATATCCCCCCAAAAAAAAAACAATTATGCAACTACGGACATGTGTTTCGGAATTATTTCCCCTCATCAGCGTAGCGTAGCGAAGGAATTGGATCTAGGATGGGATAGATCAAGAACAAGAACTAAAATAAGGCTGGAAAGTACAGTACACAGTACTCAATTAGTGCCTTCATGTTCCCATGTGCCACAAATGGGGCCTCGATGAGCACAGTCGACACATAGGGCTCTATGTGTACTGCTCGTTTCCACCTGGCATATATAAACAAAACGAGATAGATTTATTGGGGTTCAAAATAAAACAAAAAAGGTTTAGTGCCATATCCCCAAAGAAAAATAAATATGCAGCTACGGACACGTGTTTCGGAGTTATTGCCCCTCATCAGCGTAGTGTAGCTAAGGAATTGTTTCTAGAATAGGATAGAACAGGAACAAAAATTAACATAAGGCTGGAAAGTACATTACACGGTACTCAATTAGTGCCTTCATGTTCCTATGTGTCAACGATGGGGCCTCGATAAGCCCAGTCGACACATAGAGCTCTATGTGCACTGCCCGTTTTCATCTGGCACTTATAGGGTAGTGTTTAAAGTAACAAAGTATAGCTTATATATTTTGTTACTTTAAACCTTGGATGGGGAATACCACGCAGGTAGCTATAGTTGTCTCCATGGCAATATTGACTGTTGTCCTGTAAACACGGGGTCTCTCAATAAGGCAGCTACAAATGAGCGACTGGCTTCCTGTCAGTGGTTTCCTTTGTGTTGTTGAACCTAAGTTGTGTCTATCCTTACAACTTATAGCCATCTTGATAACGAATAGTGACTCAGAAACACGTGTCGGCAGATTCATCCTTTTTTTGCGGATATTACCCATAATTTTTTAAATTCTTAGAATTAAATGAATATGGATAATGTTGCTATTTTTATACAGTAGTGGTAGTACATTATTAGCAGTTCATTATCAATGTTATTTTCTACAATTCTTCAAGATTTTGTAGTTTTTCAATGAATGTAACTTTAACTTTAACCTCACTTTCGTAAGTACTTTTTACTTTTTACATAACTTGGTTTAATTAACTATAATTTATTGTAGAGTTCCTGATGAAGAAAGAATAAAGGTTTCGAAAGCTTGAACAGAAACAAGAGTTTTCCTTTTATTATATGTCACATGACTGCAATCTCTGTTTAAAAGTTAAAAACAAAAGAAATATATTCAATGTCTGATCGCAGCAGCCATCTATTCCTGAAGCAACTGATTCCAGTAATCAATCAGTTATATTCTACTTTAATTGGTTTACATCACAAATTCTTATTTCCTTCTACACCTCCATTTCTATCTGACCCCATAAAGAATTATTCATAGAGCCTAGATCTGTATTATATGATAATACTTTTTGAGATATAAAATCTGGAAAGTTTAATCATAGGTTTGTTAATCTGATAGAATGTGGTTTTCTTATTTTTAATCTCAACCTCAATTTCTACAGCTCTTTCGTATCACTTTTGTCTAGTGGCAACAGTCAATCGCGATGCTTTATACCTTTTAAATATTCTCTGCTCTAAGTTCGATTTGCAGAAGTACTGCTTTCGTTTATATCGTTTAGTTTGGCATTTACTTATTTGTAACTATCTAAAATCTTTTCATGAAATTCTTGTATATTTTTATGAGTACGAAATCTACGTGATCTTCTACTTCCCATTTTTCGTTAACGTTGCGGAAAATACGAAATTTTACCGATTTTGCACATTTGGAAAGCTACTAGATTAAGTTTATTTAATTTTATTATATCGAAAAAAACCATACATTTGTTTACTGTTTTATATAAATGTATGATCTGCGGGAAACATACTATCAAGTGTTACACCTATATCCATTTTTGCACAATAGGTGTTAGGTGTTATCAAAACTGCCGGTTCCATTTTTGTGTACCCAAACAACCACTTTTTTCTTTGAGATCCTCACAGCGACTAATAGGGGAGACTCGGGTGAAGAGAAGTTTCATCTTCTTCTCCACATCCTCTACAGGTAAGATAACTTATCATTCTTCGTGTAGGGACGATTTAGAAGACAGTGTCCTGTAAGTGCTAATTTCTCTACTTACCTCTTTGCTAAAAAATCTGCTTATTCATTGCCTTTATGCCCTGATGTTTTGGAACCCACATTAACTTTACTGTATAGTATTCTGTCAGTTTCACTAGTTCATTACTATTTTGGAAATAAATCTATAAACATCCGGTGCTTTAATCACGGTCTGATTGTCATGAGTGTCACGATACCGTTTTTCCATTTTGGTAGTTCCCTTGTAGCCATGACCTGGCCATAGGGCAGAATTGCTATTATTTTCTTACAGGCTAATTCTATGTGGTCGGCAAGGTACAGAAGTTAGTTGTAATATAGCAGAAGCATAATTTAGTTGTAATGTCCACATTTTAAGCGCAATGACAAAGGTAAATGATTTTATTACTTGTACTAACTTTCTCTACATTGTGTTAGCAATACACTTTAATTATGTAAACACTATTTATTGTCCTAACGTATAACAAACAAGTATTATTAATATATTTTGATATTGGAAAAAATAAACGTTCTAACTTGCGTGAATGTTAGATGATGAGTCCCTTCACGCTCTCCAGTAACATTACCGCCTAGCCATAACAATCCTTGGTCGGCACCAAACGAAAGACGCAGCATTTTTTCCACATTTGCTAACACGGCCAATCCTGACAAAAAGAAGCGTCCCCGCGATGAACAGGATTGATATTCCTCGGCATCTAGGCGGCCATCTCCCTAAATAAAAGACAATTTACAATCAATAATTGAATGTTGAAGAAGTCTACAGAACATTCTCCATACATCATCGAAGGCGTCCCCTCAACAATGCATAAAAACGTTGCATAGATTTTTAATCGAAAATATAGCTGGGAAAAAAAATGCGATTGGAAAATATGAAAGGAGAGGATTCCCTTGCTGGCATAGTCACCGTCACAGGCCAATTGGGCCACAGACTGACATACGCCACTGGGCTAGATAAGAGTCACAGACACAGCAAAGCACAGTCACAGACGTCCATCTATTTTTGGGTTTGGGATTAGATACGAGTCACAGACACAGCAAAGCACAGTCACAGACATCTATCTATTTTTGGGTTTGGGGTTAGATAAGAGTCACAGACACAGCAAAGCACAGTCACAGACATCTATCTATTTTTGACACAATCCCATAATGGGTCACAGTCATGGATTTAAAAGGAACTTACCAGTATAAAATTGCAGACTTACTCAGTGGGTACGTTCTCAAACCGGACCCAGGGTTTAATATTATCAATAACAGCTACGCCCAAATACGGAACCTGAGAACGCTTCGATTCTTTTATTTCGGAAACCTCCTAACTATCGTACGGCAAAACCTGTGACACATGAAACGGGCCTCTCCATTTGGGTAGTAGCAGGCAAACTAGTAACTCGTATCAAAACCAGGTCTCACACCGAAATGGGTCGTGGTTGGTATCTCGAGGCATCGAAACGTCGCTTGTCTTCTTGTTGTTGTTTTTGGATACGGCGAACAACATCTTGACGAATTCTTGTCACGTCAACAAGGTCTTCTACCGCAGGCTCCTTGCCACCGTGAACAGATACTCGGGAACCCATTAATGCTTCACTAGGGGATACGCCCAAAGATTTATTGACAGTAGCATTAAAACCTAATTGTAGCTTGATCAATTGTTCATCCCAGCGATCATCTTTGACACTCATCGCTCTCAATGATTCCAGAAGTGTCTTATTATATCTTTCGACTTACCAATTCCCTCTGGGCAACCCAACGGCGTTTAAATGATGAGTCACACCTATTTCCTTAACAAAATTTTGAAAGCGGACGGACGTATAAGCTTGTCCTCGATCTGACTTAATTGCGCAGCGGACTCATCATTTACTGACCGCCCATAACTTTCCGTACCACAGCTCTTTTAATATCATTTAATTAAATTACAATTCTACTACCAACGATAACCATCATCATAAACATATTACACCAATTGATTATCAACATCAGTATATTACCAATTGATTATTTTCATGAACATAGTACCAATTCATCAACATCAACATGTTTCCCTCAACAAACCCAACAGCATTCAAGTAATGAGTCATGCCTGTCTCTCAAAAATCTTTGAACATTCCAAAACCTTTGGGATATCACTAATACGAGTCACGAACTTTCCTTTTCATGTCACTTACATACATAGCTGTATCCAGGGTTGATAATATGGCACATGTGGTTGTGTGTTTTCCCACCGCTGCCTTGCAAGGGTGAGAAATAATTAACGGTACACTTTACACGGACACGTGAGTGAATCCTCACTTCTGATGTTAGCAATACACTTTAATTATGTAAACACTATTTATTGTCCTAACGTATAACAAACAAGTATTATTAATATATTTTGATATTGAAAAAAATAAACGTTCTAACTTGCGTGAATGTTAGATGATGAGTCCCTTCACGCTCTCCAGTAACATTACCGCCTAGCCATAACAATCCTTGGTCGGCACCAAACGAAAGACGCAGCATTTTTTCCACATTTGCTAATAATTGGCAGATAAAGATATTTTTTTGTGTAGTAATTTGTCAATGTCCCATATAAATAAAAAAACTTGGAATTTTTTAACTTTCATATGGTGTTAATTTGAACTGTCTACAAATCCACATAAGTAGTTCTTAAGTACCAGGGAACAGTTTGTTTATTTTAATAATGCCTAAAGAAATTTAATTAAATATCTGCGGTCATCAAAGGTCAATGAGTCTTAATAAATAATAATTGTATAGTTTTATAATTTGATTTATGCCTATTACTAAGCAAGCACTCTCATTAAGTGAAAAAGGCTCATTTATATGCATAAGTTTTTGTTGGCTGTAAGTCAATCATCACTTGTACATATTTAAAATATTAATTTGAGAGGAACTAAACGTGGGATCGTTGATTTATGATGACACACCAGGAAGTATGGTTATTTTCGTTATTTCTATAAGACTTAAAAATACTTGCATTATAAAGAATTTAGTTAATTCATATTGAAAGGTTTAATTCATGAATCGATGATATTTCACGGCATAGATTTTTTTAGTGCACCACAAAGTACTCCTAGACACTCTAAAAATATTTCTAGTATAGTAGTAGCAAAATTGAACAAAACAATTTACAAAATCAAGATAATGGAAACTTTAACATCTCACCGAAAAACTTTTTTGATTTTTCTTTGTTTCAAAATTATTGCCTATTTTATTACTAAATTATACATTACACAAAATATTCCAATTATCGTTAGTAGGAAATTATCTTTGTTTATAAAAAATATTACATAACTATTTTTTTAAAACTACTAATATAAATAAACTATTCTTAATACTACCGATAGTATATACTCAGTTATTTTAAACGGAACAGAATATTAAAAAAAAGACAAAAATTTTGTATCTAATCAAAAGTTGAACCTTCAAAATGTAAGGGTGAGAAATAATTAATTAATATTATCCCAAAGAACAAATATATATTAACACTCGTTACAACATATCTTTACCAGGATCTTAATCTGAATGTGTCTTTGTGTGTAAAAATGTCTATGCCTGCCTAATATTCTCGGTCACGGACTCAGCCGTCGAAAAGTATAAACAATAAACAGTCAAAAATTGTATTAATATTATACTAGGAATAATGCCGACTGTCGTCTCTATACATCGGGCTTATAATATTTCTTACAATCGGCCATGCTGCCATGTGGATGTCCTCAACCACATAGACTAACAATACTCTTACATAATTTTTAAACTGAAACCCAAAATTAAATGAATTTCAATTACATATGAAACATATTACTAATGTGATAACTTCAGAATTTATAGCCATTATTTGAAAGTTCTACAGAACTACAAACTATCCTTAATAGCTATGATGTTTTCAACATCTTCACAGTTCAATACTACCTTAAGTTACAGTCCACATCTGCATTCTACCCTAACTAAACCGTTACATTGGGCTACAACCCATACACGAAGGCTACAACCTTCCCCACCTAAAATATTGGGCTACAACCCACATGCGAAGGCTGCAACCTTCTCTGTCTAAAACATTATATTGGGCTACAACCCACATACGAAGGCTACTACCTTCTCCAATTAAAACATTAGGCTACAACCCACATACGAAGGCTACGACCTTCTCCAATCAAAACATTGGGCTACAAATCACATACGAAGGCTACGACCTTCTCCAATCAAAACATTGGGCTACAACCCACATCCGAAGGCTACAACCTTCTCACTTCCTATTTACACTGTTCGTCTCGACACACAACCACCCATGGCTTTATATTCTCACTAGGAACAACTGTCTTGCAACGTTTAACACCTTCTCTTAAATCTTCAACTTCGTATCGATCATTAAATAGTACCTTGGATACCCTAAATGGTCCTTTATATTTGGCCAAAAGTTTCTTACTAGATCCAGAATTCACATCACTTGTAACAAGAACAAGTACCAAATCATTTTCTTGATACTTTCTTGCATCCTTTTTATTTCGATAATAACGTTCCTTCTGTTTTCCTTTTGACTAATAACACAGGACTGGCATAAGGAGACTCAGAATTCCTAATAATATTGTTTCGTAACAAATCTTCAATAATGTTATTTAAAATAGACTTTTCTGCTACTGAAAGTCGATAGGGACTATATACAATGGGTTGTTCGGAAACACATCCAATAACCATTTTAGCAGAATTAGTTTTACCCAATGTCGCTAAAGAAGTCGCAATCCTATCACTAAACTCATTTAGAAGCTCTTTACATTTTAACTTATTGCTTTCTGAAATGTTTCCTATAGTAATTTCTAAGTTACCATCCTGCATTACTTCAAAACATGTCAGTTCACTCTTAAACTTCATATCACCCATTTGTTTGATAATAACATTATTTCCCAATTTGTACAAAAGAATATGCGGTAAATCCAGAAAATCGCGTCCCACTATACAATCGTGTGCGATCTGATTATCATTAACAACAACAACATCTAAATCAGCATCAGCTTCAGCAATTCTTAATTTTACCTTGACAACTCCTAGACTCACAGTTAAATTGCCACAGAAACTCTTCAACATCGGATTATTATCATTTGTAGTAACTTCAAGATTTAACATCTGGACAATCAGGTTTCTTAAAATTGTACAAGAACTACCGGTGTCTATCAGACACTTAATCTTTAAACTATTCACAGCAACTGTTATTATTTAAGGATTTATGACATTATTGCCTCCGACTTCATTAACAGTCTCTTTTCTAATAGGCTTTTCATTTTTGAATGTGCAATTCTTTTGTTTATGACCCAATCTCTTACATTTAAAACATTCAATCTTAGGTTTTGGACAGAATTTTGAATAATGTGGACCTTTGCAATTATAGCAAGTTATTGAATCGCTCTTAAAACCAACAGCTTGACTGGGACGATTAAAATTAGGAGGTCGCTCATTACAACTGCTTTTCTGATAATTACTATAATTACTACTTGACGGAATATTCTTCTGAGTACTAAGGTATGAGTACAATTCACTAGTAGTTGAAATTCTACTTGATCTTGCTGCCCGTTGTATGTTTTCATTTTATAAACCCGATATAACAGCATCAACTAAATACTCCTCGGGTATATCGATTTGTAAAGCCTTTAATTTATTTAATTTGTCAAAACAATACTCACATAAATCTTGTCCTGGTTTGGCTTCATACAAAGCTGCCTCCCGCAATAAGTACCCAAACGGCAACGGTTTTTTAAATTGATTAATTAATTGTTTTTTTATTACCTTCCAATCAGGATGCATGTGATCTTGCATATCATACCAACGCCTCGCCATGCCTCGAAACCTGCCAGCAACCAATTTGACAACAGTGGCACTATTCCATCCATAACTTTCTGCCAGTTCATCAACACGATTTACCCATTTTTCAACACATTGTTCACTTTGCGGATCAAACGGGGGTATAACACTTTCATCACATAACGAAGCACCAGCACCTTGCAATTTAGAAACGTACTTTTCTAATTTCTCCAAACGCTTCAACTTACACCGTACACTTTCCTTTTCCGAAGAGCTCGAACTTGACCATGGACTGCGTCGTCTTTTTCCATTATCGCTACCCTTTTCTTGGATCCGGACCTGTTCTTAGAGCGTCCCATTTGTCACTATTTTATAAAACGTCTTTTCAACACTTAAACAAAATAAACTAAATATTATGTAGCGTGCGACAAATAAAATACTTTAGTTAAATAGGAGGAGTTATCCCACCGCTGCTTTGTAAGGGTGAGAAATAATTAATTAATATTATCCCAAAGAACAAATATATATTAACACTCGTTACAACATATCTTTACCAGGATCTTAATCTGAATGTGTCTTTGTGTGTAAAAATGTCTATGCCTGCCTAATATTCTCGGTCACGGACTCAGCCGTCGAAAAGTATAAACAATAAACAGTCAAAAATTGTATTAATATTATACTAGGAATAATGCCGACTGTCGTCTCTATACATCGGGCTTATAATATTTCTTACAAAAATTAGCTGAGCTCGCAAATATAATTTAACACTGACTAGTTTTCGTCGAAACACTAAAACACCATATAATGTCCTCGACGCGTGTTTCGCCACCAAAGTTGGCATCATCTAGAGATAATTAAAACTGACTCAGTTTTAATCATCATCGTTCATTTATGTCTATACTTGTATTTATAGATAATTACTTTATTCTCAATACAGATAAAACCACGAAAAGGTGAACATGACCATTAGTATGAGCTATTTATGTTTGACCGTTAGTAGCGAAGGGGGACCCACAGTCGCGAATCGGTGTGCGCGGTTCAGTACAGCTGATGCAATACTGCAGTCTAGCTGGCTTTGCATGTAATTGCAGGTAAGTGGTTTGGTAATTGTAGGGCGTGCAATACACCGTCGCGTCGGCCAATATTAAATGGATAAAAGTAAATTGTGCATATTAATAATGACCGTCTTGCACCTTCGTGGTTTTATAGTCAGAAAATATGTATTTATTTATAGTTCAGTATTTTCTTATTTTATTATAGGTAGTGGGTATTTTGAAGATTTTAATTATGTAATAATAAGTCGATTTTGCCCACGCGCGGGATTTCCTTTGTAGGTTGACCTTACTTTTCTTTTCATGTGTCATTTTAATACGTCGTATTTATATACAGGTGTACCGCTCTGGCAACTTTGTCTTTGTGAGACACTTCCTTGTTTGCTTATTTATTTGCATATTATCATACTTGTTTTAATTCTATATTGGAACCTCGCATATATTTTATTTTAGTAAATAACCGAAGCCAGACAGTACTTCTGTGGCCTCCGACGCCTCACGGAGGATGCGCCGACGCATTAACTATAACCACTTTCTACATCCAGCAGGGTTGTTGACTTTAAATACCAAAATCGTGTGCCCTAAGCAGACGGAGAGAACCCAGAATGACCGCCTTCTATATTTGGCCTGCCAGCCACTTGGCTGATTTTTGGCAGACCGGTATGGTCTTCAATTCCGAGAGCAACGTAGGCTATATCCCTCCTAGTACACCGATTATTAGAACGACCATTTTGACCGAGTAACCTGGGTACAGCCTTGGAGCTTTACCGAAGATTACGATATTTGATCCGTTTCTCCTCCTCCTTCAAGTTGATGTTTTTCTCCGCAAGTGCTGAGTACTCGATGACATACATATATATATATATATATATATATATATATATATATATATATATATATATATATATATATATATATATATATATATATATATATATATATATATATATATATATATATATATATATATGTATATATATATATATATATATATATATATATATATATATATATATATATATATATATATATATATATTATCGTGTTATAAATATGTGGGTTGTATTATTTTATATTTTGATTTATGGGATTTATCTTATTTCACCCTTATGATTTGCTTCCCACATACCCAAAACACAATATTCTTCTGGTATAACCAAGTAAGTATGATTTATTTATTTTTAATATGATTATCTTTCATTTTCTTAAATATTTATTATTATTTTAAAATTTTGAATTTTGATTTCCTAAATAAAATATGTTGAGCGCCAAATTTATATTTCAATCCTTACACTTAAGCTTACTATTTAATGCTTACTCTCACAGCTGCTCAGAATGCATTCAACTCTACTCCCAGTAGTGGTTTCAAATTATTTTTATTAGAAGATACAAACCTGTATGGTTTTTATTTTCTATTTATATCTCTTACCTTATTATTTTATTTTATTACAAATAGCTCTTCTTTTTGTTTTAAAATATTTAATTATCAAATTTATACTTTAATTAAGCTTGATCTCAGAAATAACCATCATCTTCAAACTTATATAGTCTTTGCTCAATAAGTCTTGAGGAAAGATTCATCTTAATAAATATCCCTACTATCTTAGAACTAAAAAAATATAATAATAACTGAACTTATGTTCATTAGATGTCACGATTATTTTTCATTAAAAGAAAATAGACACAACCATCGAACAGCTTTCAGCTACCTTTTATATTTTATGCAAGTTAACTAAACAATTTATGAAATGTTACTAACAACGTCAATCCTTTATTTACATTGTTCAAAGTTTTTTTTCTTTAAAAATGTCAAACATGTATTTTTATTAACCAACGTAATATTTGTTGAAGATTTAACTTGTTATATTAGTTTCCTGAAAATTGAGTTTTTCTGTCTTCAAATCACACCTGGTAACCTAATACCTGCCAACTAGAAAGGTATAATTTCATTTCTATTTTATTTCTAGTCAAATATTCTTTCTTCCTGTCATCATGAAATTTGTAATCTGATATTTGTTATTATTTAAATTTTTTGTGCTATTTTGCTCTTTAAGATATTATTCTTTTCATTTAATCCCCTTAATCTATTACTTTCCCTTTTCATATCTTTTTGTTACTCTCCATCATTTATTTCTCAACTAACAACCCCTATCAACCCACTTCATTTGTTTATTTCATTTTTTTCTCAATTTTTATCTCGATTGTCATCTTTTGACACCTAACAAATTTTATCCAAACTCATTTTTTTTCTTTTATACTCTACTTTATTTCTCAGACATATATCCATTTCTCTTTCTATTTTTTTCTCTACCTTTCGGTACCTCATACATGTGTTTTTGTTTCGTTTTAGTGATACGTCTTAAGAAACACTCACGTACTGTTTTTAAGTGTTTTTGTTCACTTTTTCAGCACTAATTTAGTTTTGGTTCTTTAACTAAACCTTATCCTATCATCTCTATACAATATTTGTCTACTAAACTTATCTAATTCATTATAGATCAATCTTTTTTATTATTGACCAACAAATTATATATATATTTATATATATACAGGGTGAGTCTTAAGTGCGTAGTTATATTTAAACCACCGATTCTTGACATCTGTAGAAACCCACTGACACATTTTTTTTCTCTTAATTCCCACGTAAAATTGAGTTATCGACTTTCAAAAAAATAAGATGAAATTGTTTTGGAACTGCTGATTGCTAGAAACATTCCTCATTTTATCTGAAATAGTGCATTGACCTTTAGCAGTGTTGCCGCATTTCATATACAATTTAAATAATTACCTACTTATGCGATTAAGTGCTCCATTTGAAATAATTTTTAAACATTTTAAAATACCTTTTAATATAAGAAATGTATAAGTTTGCCTTTTTCTTGCATCAATTACACTTTCAAGTGTTTCGTAAACTAAAACCAAATTTTCCGATAAACAGTAAACATAAAATGCTACTGACAATTTTGATTTCGTTTTTTCAGTTTATAAAAAGAATTATTATTTTTTAACAAGTAGTAGTTACTTACCCTGCGATTATAATAATTTGAAGTAATCCTGTAATTTATTAATAAATAAATCGTTTTCTAAGTCATATGTTCGGCTGGTTCATTGACCTGATATGTAGGTCAATGGGCGAGTTACACTAACCTATCTTTTAGGTACATTACATTACCAACCAATTTATGATTCAAATTACAGACATCAAGCATATTCCTATGAATTAAGATGGAAAATCTAGTTCAAATCAGTAACTAAACATCACTAAATAAAAACAACTACGTAACTTTATTTGTAAACAAAATCCAAGCTTTGACGAGAACTATTCTAATAACAAAAAGCACTTTTAGGTACTGTTAAAATATCGCAAAACTGAAATAAAAACAAGCACAAAGAGAACAACACGCACTTAAATCGAAACTAAACTTTTTCTCGATTTACCTAACACTTAATGTCAATGACGCTAAAGACGTTTACGTAAATTCACTCTGAACGATTTCCAATTATTATTTTCTCTGTTGCTATAAGAATAACAAAGACAGCGAGAGTGAGTTGGCCTCTCTAGGTATATTTTCGTAAACCGCTATGACCGATAAAGAAACAACAATTTGCTTGTTTACATATCAACATAGATTTATGAAAGGGGGAGATAGAACATAATTCACGGCGCACGCTGCCAATTCTCCCACTACTGGCACCCACCAATCACAGGAAGTGTGTCGGTATCTCTTTTTCTGGTCTGTGTCGGTATCTTCGACAGTTCGATAGCATCCATATTGTATTTCGATGTTCGTTGTGGAAGTGAGGTTTTGATTCAGTGACTATTTTTGTGACTATATGGCGTGAAAAAATGCCCAGGTGCGTTATAAAAAGTTGTGTTTACCACAAAACTGCAAACTGTGTGAGGGATAAATCATCTATTCATTTATTTCGGTAAGTTACTTAATAAACATGTTTGTTTTGGAGGCCATATTCGATTGTTTAAGGAGACACAGAGCCGTATTTCCCATTTCCATGAGATTTGCAAAGATAATTATTAATTATTGCAATAATGTGGATTAATCAAAGGGGATGAATATATTTAATGTTGACAGTAGCACGTTTTATACGATTTTACATAATAGGTACTTTAAGATTGTATTATTTTTTTGTGTTCCAAAGGATACTGAGAGAAGAGAGGCTTGGAGAGTATCTTTAAATTTGGAAAAAGAAGATATGTTTGTGAATTCCAATGTATGCCACTTACATTTTACCCAGGAGTCTTATGATTTTGAGAAGTCACCTTTTTCACTCCATTTAAAACACCTATTTTTGACATTACGGTAAGTAGATTCGAAAGAAATATATAATATTAGTTTATTCAGATCACTAAAATAATTATTATTAAAAATACAGTACCTACCTACTTAAATTATTAAACAAAAAGTTAATAGTGTCCAAAAAATTACCTTTTCCGAAGTTCTCAAATATTTACTTACATAAAATTTTATAAAAATTAGAAACGTATTTAAAATTTTGTGCCTAAATTATTTTTACAATAATGTATTTATTCATAACTTTTGTTTATTTACTGTTTCCATATGAGCAGAAAAATTATTTTATAAAAAATACCTATTAAATTTATTCGAGAATATAATTAAAAAATTGGTGTGTATTATTTAGGTATACTATTATTTTCAAATATATTTTTTCGAGGATTTATTTTTGTGATTTTCTTACAGAAAAACAAATCAATATAGAAAATGTAAAATTTTCCAAGGGCCTTTAATTTTTTTTTAAATTCAGGTTCAATAAAGCAGAGGGATAGTTCAATTAGAAATTTTACATTCGCAATATTCATTTATTTTTTCTGATTGCAAATTATGAAAATTGAGAAAAATCCATAAAACTTAATATTTTTCGATAACTCCTAAAATGAAGTCTACAGGGGGCTCGACAGGGGAAGTGTCAATATATGAAGAAAAACCCTGTAGATAAAATATCAAAAGGATTTAAACAATATAAACAATAACACGTAGGTATAATGCATCTTATTTTTTATAGGATACTAGTAAAAGCTTGACCGAAACTACATCTGTTTCGTCTCAACCATCGACGAGTGCTGCTATATCTTTGTTAAATGAACCACGGCCATCAAGAAGTACTGGATTTTATCAGGACATAGAAAGGACAGAATTGCCACAAAGGTCATTTACTAGTTTGGGTTTTGTGGAAAATAAAACACCCCCAAGTTCTCCTATTCGAGGGCATTCTAAAGTAAGTTAACTAAGTAAAATTTATTATTGATTACTATTACTAAGTATTTTAACTTATTGAAAAATGAAGTATACTTATTTAAAAAACATTAAATAAGTTGTTCAAATTGTTTAGTCAGCATTGCCAGGGCCTTTATTATTTAATATTGGCATTCAGTAAGTAATAGAAGTATGTTAAATTAAAAAAAAAAATAAATATCTTACGTAAAGTAAGTCTTCATTCAATCTATAATCAAAAATCAATAATAGTGCCAATATTGTTTATTAATTATGTAATTTTTTTTAAGGTTGAAACACCCCGAAAACGAAAACTGAAGTCTTAGTTGACTAAAGCTCGTAAAAAAATTAAGAGGCTTAGGACAAGTCTTTGCCATTTTAAGAAAAGAGTTGCTAGGCTTGGTGAGGTGATTAAATCACTCAGTGGCAAAGTCACCGATGGAACATTAGAAACTTTGTGTAAGATAGGACCTAATGAAGAATTTTTGCAGACAGATGTACCATAAACATAAGTATGGCGAACAGCTTAAAGCCTTTTCATTAACTCTTCATTATTATTCTGTTAAGGCATACAATTTTGTTCGTAATACTTTTAATTCGGCTCTTCCTCACCCAGACTATATCGAGGTGGTACAAAAATATAAATGGCGAGGCCGGATTTACAGCAGAAGTTTTCGACCTATTAAAAATCAAAGGACAGAATACAGATTATAAACTTATTTGCAGCTTAACTGTAGACGAAATGGCAATTCGTCAGCATGTGGAGTGGGATGGAACGAAGTATTACGGATTTGTAGATTTTGGAGTAGAAACTGAAACTGACTGTCATCCTGTAGCCAAGGATGCACTCGTGTTCATGCTAGTTTGCATTAATGAGTCATGGAAGCTTCCTCTTGGATATTTTTTAATAGATAGTTTAACCGGTCAACAAAAAAAAAAATTTAGTGCTACAGTGTCTAAAGTTAGTCAATGAAACGGGGCTACTGTTGGTTTCGATATGTTTTGATGGAGCTATGAACAATGTTACGTTGGCCAAACAGTTAGGGTGTAATTTTGATCCCAAAAATATACAATCTACATTTGTTGATCCCAGTTGTGGCAGAAGAATTGCAGTCTTTTTTTACCCCTGTCATATGATTAAATTGTTAAGAAATTTGTGAGGAGATAAAAAAAATATTATTGATGATAACGGTGATATTATTCAGTGGGAATATTTAGTAAAATTAATGAAATTGCAAGATGAAGAGGGTGTTCATTTAGCTAATAAATTAAGAAAATCACGTATATTCTTTAAAAACAAAAAAATGAAAGTTAAATTAGCCACCCAACTATTTAGTACTTCTGTAGCACATGCTTTGGAGTTTTTAAACGAAACTTTAAAATTAGAGCAGTTTAAAGATTGTGAAGCTACAGTAAAATTTATTAGATGTATCAATAACTTATTTGACATCTTGAATTCCAGAAATATGTATCAGTATGGTTACAAACAGCCTGTTAACAAACAATATTTTGAGGGTTTTAATAAATTTTTGTCAGAAACAGCAGACTATTTAAAATCTTTGGAATTAGTGATTGGCAAACCTGTTTGTGAGAGTGTAAGAAAAATGGGAGTAATAGGATTGTTGTTTTGTATCGAAAGTATAACATTCCTCTATAACAATATTATTGAAGAAAATCAATTATTGTTGTATATTCCTACTTACAAAATTAGCCAGGATCATGTCAAAACTTATTTAAAAACCTAAATAAACTTTGTTTTTTTAATTATATTGATACATAGGTTTATAGAATACTATCTATTATTTAAAATACACAATGCATAGGTTAGCTAATATAAAAATTGTTTTTTTTTCAATAAAATCACTTTATTTTCAATACTAATTTTTTTATTTGAATTATATTTTAGAAGCCAAAATAAAAAATGTATATGGTTTTAATAAAAATATTTAAATAGTCTGGATGTTCTTTATTGTGTTATTTAAAGAAATATACCCAAAAAAAACTACAAAAAAAAGCATCTTATATTTGAGACACAAAAGATTACATCTAGTTAAATAAAAAAATAAATATAAAGCTAAAACTTTCTTAAATACCTTATTTTTTAGTTCTTGCAAAGAAATTAGGAGTCAAAATGTTTTGTTTCTTGTTGTACCTCTACAATATAATTATATTAATATACCTATTATTATGTTGTATACATTTTAGGCATGACTACCAGTACTGAATGAAAAAGTTTTGCAAAAAAAAAATTAAATAAAAATTGAGAAAAAGTTACAAAAAATACTCTGCCGATCCAGATAACTTCTAGACCATTAGTAAAATATTTGCAAACTATTTTTTTTCCTAATCAGAAGGAAAATTTATCACCCCGGTTTTTTGGTTTTCGAAAATTGTGATTTTTTGTAAAGTTATGACATTTTAAAATTTAAATTCTTCATTGTGTAAATTTCAAATTGTCATAACTTTACAAAAAATCAAAATTTTCGAAAACAAAAAAAAAAAACGGGATGATAAATTTTCCTTCTGATTACGAAAAAAAATAGTTTCCAAATATTTTACTAATGGTCTAGAAATAATCTGGATCGGCAGCGCATTTTTGTAACTTTTTTTCTGTTTTTTTTTTCAATTTTTTTTTGCAAAACTTCTTCGTTCAGTAACTGGTAGTCGTGCCTTAAAATATTACTTGGGTTCCATGCTCCAATACTGAGATATGATATAACCTAAATCCACCAACCGCCACTGTAACAATTAATGTTTCATCTGTGGGAAGATTGCAACGAGTAAAGTTGTGACATTGTAAGTGTGATATTTTTATTAGTGATTAGTGTTATTCTTGGAAACTGTAATATTATTTAATAGCTATTAGTGTGTGTTTTAGTCCTGTGTTTTTAATTATTGATTATTATTAGTGATTTATTTTTGCTGTGTACCAGGGTATGTGGATTATTTATAGAAGAGATTATTTTATTTCAATTAGGTACGTGCAGAATGCCAATTTTTTATTATTTATTTCAGTAAGTATTAGAATTTTTTATAGTTTAATTTATTTATTAAGGAGTTTAAGTTTTTGTTTTCAGAATTTATTGTTAATTTTACTAACATAGCCTCACCCAAACCAACACCCCAACCACTTCCTGGCAGGTAAAGCTCATACCTCCACGTGGTACTTACTGGGCAACAATAATAATTTCTTATTTAAAATTTTTTTGTTGGCTAAACTGGGCAAAAAATAATTCTATTGTGGATGGATTATAGCAATTAATAATTTAAGAGAGTATCATACTTAATTCATTATTGCAAAAGTATTAAATGATCTTAATACGGTCCTGTCCCACCAGACTTGGACGTTTGATTGATTCATGGAACCAATCAGTTTCTCTCAAAAGTGAGACAGACAACTTATAACCTCGCATTATACGAATTGTCAGCAAGGAACTTGTTAGACGACAGAGAATATACTCGCCTAGCACGCGGGTTCGAATCACAAACTTATTTTGTTTTTTTTTTTTTAAATAAGTATTTTTTAGTTCGTTAGTAAGATTTATATGAAGATTACATTTTTTCCTTGCCCTTTATTATAGTTTGTTTATTTTCACGGACGTCGGGTATGTAGTCCTAAGTCTGCGTTATTTCAATACTCGCAACTGATGTTTCTGTGCCATCCACGTGTTAAGTAAACCAATCTACTTTTCCGTTCCTTAAAGTATATGCTTCTTTATAAAATGATTATTTTCAATTTTGTTTCATTTTTAGTAAAGTGAAACCAAATTACCAGATGTGTACTAATTTAAAATAGATTTGTGCGGAATGCTGACAGTGGCAACACTGCCTTGAGTTACGTAATTTCTATGAACGGTGTTTAAACAGATATCCAGTGACCATCAAAATGTCGGTTGCCGGAGGACGAAAAAATTATCAGAAATTCAAAATTTTTTTTGTTTAAAAAAAATTTTTTAACAGTGCCAATCAATTGTACTCGACGAAATATATTGAAGGTTAAAATATAACTACGCATTTAAAACTCACCCTGTATATATATATATATATATATATATATATATATATATATATATATATATATATATATATATATATATACACATATATATATAGAAGTATAATATGTATATATTATATATATAGAAAATCATTTCTTGACTGAAAATTTTCCTTTTTAACGAGTTAATTGTTTTTTCAATCTCAGTTTTTTTGCATCTAGTACTACAAACACTGTTATTAAAATCAACGCAGCTCTTTATATGCCTAAAACTTTTATTCTAGCACATTCAGATAAGAATGACAGTGTCAAATATAAAGTATTTGTTATTTATCATGTTAGGTTTGAAAGACTGCTTTTGTAATACCCAATAATTATTTTATTACATTTTTCTAGAAATTACAATGCATGTTGTTAATCAAATGCTACATGGCAAACCATTTTATTTCTATAAAAATCCGGAAATTTTAATCGCGGTGAACGTCATCAAAAGACCGTACGCTTCATCAAATTCCGCAATGAAATTCAAGTGAAACAACTCTAATAAACCATAATATTTTTATCGATTTATGCTTGAGTAGCACAATATTTCTTGAACAAGAGTTTGCGGGAAGTCGAGAGCCGAACTTCATAATTTTTTGTCTACGTCTCGGGGAAAATTCCGTTGATTGAACGGTGGCATGACAAGACTAATGCGTTCATATTAATCAGAAATAAAACCATATTCGACTTCTTGCTTCTTGCAATAAAACGCAATGAATCTTGACGCGATAAAAAATAACAAATGAATGTATATTATGTTATTTTGATTTGGAAAATGTATTTTACGCCTTTCCTTTCCTTTAATAAATATTTATGCATTTTTTGACACGCTTCCTTAGTAAAGCCGATTTATAGTAAAAGCATAAACCTGCATAAATGGATGATTCTTTTTCTAAATTAATTTTTACCTTCATATAGCATTGTGAAAGTTAGTATAGTAGTCTCATTTAATGTATTAAGTACACAATTTTAATTGATTGATACGTTTTGAACCTTTCTGAATGTTTGTTAAAATGTATTGTATTATTATCATAAATGTTTGCTATTGTTTTATTTTAAGGACCGAAAAAGCTACTAAAGTTTCGAATCACCATGTAGAATTGCTATTTGTTAGTTTTCAGTTAAAATTTGAAAAATATTCTAATATGCCGGGCTCGATAGCGCAGTGAGCTAGAGCGTTAAGTGACAAACGTAGCTGGCTTTATTACCTATCGACTCCCGGGCTCAAATCCTGGCCTCGACCCAGAAAATGTCGAATTAAGTGGTTGTGTGTGCGTCTTTTGTCATTAATGTAATCTCCACCTTTTCAGTTCCGGCTTTGAATTTGGGGGTTGTCTAATTTATGTGGTGATGTTTATACGCAATACAAAATCAAAACACACGTACACTTATAGAAACAAGAACAATTTGCCAAACCTCTTTAATTGTTATTAGCAATGTCACTTTTCCCACTTTCATGAATAATAAATCAGACCCCGGAACCGAGGCAGTCATGTAGTCAAAACCAGGATCGGATCTAGGCAATATCAACAGCATCATCATTTTTATACACTGTAATACAATATCTGACCTTGTAATTGTAAATTCTGTAACACTTAAAGTTTAATGGCGGCCAAATGTTTATAAACAAGCTATATGAGGTATGGATGTATTAATTGGTAGATGTAACATTACCACATGACTTTATCATGTGGTAACTACAAACCAGTAGAACAAAAATAAATTATATGCATTTGTTCTAATTGATCCAGATAAACTCCGGCTCCTTCCACTAAATATCCACTTGTATTTTGAAAAAGAGAGTTCTACGTCTACCGATGTAATGGGCAACCTTATTTTCAAATATGAATAGATAGATTCTTAGAAACGGACATCTACAAGCATTCTAGAATGGAAAGAAAAACCTTTTATTCTTTGATACAGGATGGAGATTGTATTTATTACTAAATAGTCTTCTTCCTCGAATTCCACATAATGTATTATTAATAAAATATTTAATGATCATTTTCGTGAGCGGACTACTCAGACCACCCCCAATTTTACTGGAACTATATGCAGTGATCCTATTTGTAAGAGTAATGCTGAGAGAGCAAAGAGGAATAGAGAAACATATCATTTTTCTCGTCTCCTACTAACATTTTAATTAGGAAAGAGTGGATTACAAAATGTTAAAGAAAATAAAATTTAACCCAGATAATGAAAGACTTTACAATAAACATGTTACAAGTGATGATTTTGAAGATGGAATAAAACCAAAATTGATGAATGTGTTGCCAAAAAAACTAAAAAAGCTGGTAGGCAATATAAAATTTATCTATTGAAAAAATAATTTATAGCAAATTTTATTATGTTTTAGCTATTCCATCACTAAATTTGTTGCCTGAAACTTTGACAAAAATGTGCAGCCTAACTGCAAGAGGTGACGTGTTAAAACTAGAGAACGCAAAGAGACATCGTTAAACAAATTTTCAGTACATTATTGTCTATAGGAAATGTGGAAAACATTCCATCCACAAGTAATAGTCTAAGAGCTGGCTACATAAGAAAGCAAGGTATAAGGTACATGAAATGTGAATAGCTAGAGAGGTTCCATTAGCGCTCCCGAACACCGAGTGGCCAGTCTGCCAGCGCGATTAGGAAGATTAAGGCGGGGGCGGACGGTCAAAGATGACAAATTTTACAATGAAAAAAATGATAATACTCATAGATAAAAATTATTGGGAAGTGAAGTATTTGTTGCTACGAAACGCGGAAAATTGTTGGCAGACGATTTCGTGGAAGAGAAATGGCCGGCAGACTTCAACAAAGCGGCGTTATCTTTAGTGAGAAAAAAATGATAAGCCTCATGATTAAAAATTTTTGAGAATGATTGTTAAACTGTTGACGAAGCTATGTTGTCAATGGCAGATGAAAAAAATGGAAGACAACATCGGGGCAGACTGTATTGAAGAGCGCGGTCTCGAGCGCGGTCTCGATCGCGCTTAACGAATTAGTTCCGTACGATGCATTATAACGATTTATTATTTTGTTAATTAGATTATGGGGACAATTAGTTAACAATTCCTATATTATACAAGTGCTAAAAAGATATGTTTACCATTAAAATAATTTTTTTTATTAACAAATAATATAAATAAATTGTAGACTTATTCTATTTCGCTGTTTGTGTTGGATTCATCGTACTGCATATCTTCTTCGCTTTCGCAATCGATGTCATCCTCAGATTGGATTTCGTTAACATCTGTTGAAAAACAAAATTAAAAATGGCTATTAACAAATATAAGAACGAAAGTGTGTGGAAATATTTGTACCTTCAGGCTGTTCTTGATCGATAATAACGTCTTAACGTTAGATGGTATCTGAGGTCCATCGAACCATTGGAACTGGTATTTGGAGTCGACTATTACCCATCCGCAGTCTTCTGGTACCAAATTAGTCGGAATTTTCTTGTGAGCGTGGCTCCACAATCTGGCGATATACATGGAGCTTAAGAATTGTGGTCTTAATTCAGCTGCACAAGGAGGTATCGATGAAGCATCAAAATTTTGTAGGTTTTTTTTGAAATGGTTCGTTGACGTTATTGACTTTGTAATTTAAAAAAAAAAGCGCAAAACGAGCATTATCTACGGAATCAAGTGATTTCATCGTATAAAGTGAACAAACTAATTTTTCAATATTTCGAAATAGAGTAAGTCTATCACAATCTTCATTGCTTAATTCAGCAAATGCGCGTTGAAATTGTTCGCTTAACAGTAATAATTTTAAAGGACACTGTTTTCCTTTTCTAAAAAAAGCTGGATTGAAATCACATCCAGTGAATGCATGAAACCCTGATAATGATTTACAAAATAATTCTCCGTGTCTATCATAAAGTGCTGACAAGTCAATTATACGCTGTTTGCTTAAAATACACGTTTGAATCCAAACTTTACTATTCTCTTTTAGCTTATCCATGTTGGCTAGCATCATAATAAGTATGTCCGTATCGGAATATTAGCTTCCTCCGGAATATTACACGAGTGAAAAACTATTTTCGTATCAGCTTCTTCATGAGCTTCTAGCGTGTAGATATCATTTATCGAAAATAAATACACCATCCATTAAAGATTACGAAAGATCTCTACGAGGCGGTAACTGTGATGAGCGTATGTACGTGATTGCTGATGTGATTAAACAAGACCCGCAGATTTTGTCAAAGACCTTCTAAATAGCAATTTCAAGGAAGCTCTTGTGCGTTTTTTAATCGTACATTGGCAGAGTAGTGAAATAATACCAATTTTTGAAAATAAAAAAGTCTTACTGAACTTCGATAAGTGTTACGAATATAAAGTTCACAATGACACTGTTTTATTTTCGATAAATAATATCTACACGCTACCATCTAGCGTTAAAGACGTTATTATCGATCAAGAACAGCCTGAAGGTACAAATATTTCCACACGCTTTCGTTCTTGTATTTGTTAATAGCCATTTTTAATTTTTAATTTCGAAATCCAATCTGAGGATGACATCGATTGCGAAAGCGAAGAAGATATACAGTACGATGAATCTGACACAAACAGCGAAATAGAATAAGTCTACAATTTATTTATATTATTTGTTAATAAAAAAATTATTTTAATGGTAAACATATCTTTTAGCACTTGTATAATATAGGAATTGTTAACTTATTGTCCTCATAATATAATTAACAAAATAATAAATCGTTATAATGCATCGTACGGAACTAACTCGTTAAGCGCGATCGAGACTGCGCTCGAGACCGCGCTCTTCAATATAGTCTGCCCCAATGTTGTCTTCCATTTTTTCGTCTGCCATTGACAACATAGCTTCCTCAACAGTTTAACAATCATTTTCAAAAATTTTTAATCATGAGGCTTATCATATTTTTCTCACTAAAGATAACGCCGCTTTGTTGAAGTCTGCCAGCCATTTCTCTTCCACGAAATCAGCTGCCAATAATTTTCCGCGTTTCGTAGCAACAAATACTTCACTTCCCAATAATTTTTTTCATTATAAAATTTGTCATCTTTGACTGTCCGTCCCCGCCTTAATCTTCCTAATCGCGCTGGCAGACTGGCCACTCGGTGTTCGGGAGCGCTAATGGAACCTCTCTAGCTATTCACATTTCATGTACCTTATACCTTGCTTTTTTATGTAGCCAGCTCTCCGTCTATAACGAAAATCCCCTAGTAGATGCATATGAAGAATTACTACATAATTATAATGTGCTGTTGCTAGAGAATGAAGAATTCAAGAAAAAAATCAAAGAAAACGAAAAACAGCTTGCCTTTGTAAATAAAGGAAAATTCGAGTTGCAAAAATTTGTTAAACAATATGACGGACAATCCATTTCAAGAGTAAAAGAAATTTAGGTAAAAGTATGCCAGACCGCGTAGCTGGCGTCAGGTACTCGAATAAGGGGCTCGGTCTGATAAACCAAGATGATGGTACTGTACAAGTATGACACTATAGACTGAGTTATGGCAGTCAATGTATTAAAGAGAATGAATTCTTTATATATTTGTTTTTTATTTGTATAAACGTAAAATACCTTACTGTTAATAAAATATTTTAAACATGAAGTTTCAGTAATCATTACCGCATAGAAATAAAGAAATAATAAATATAATATAATTTCAGTAACCACCAAAGTATGGACCTTCACTGAGCTTTTATTCAGCTGGCATCACTAAAGGCCCAGTAAACAACCAGCGTTTGCTGTTTACTGGGATATAACTAAAATCATTTATTTAACTGCTAAATAAACTGCTTATTAAAATTTGTTGTCAATTAGAAGAAGAATAAGTGTAATATGTTATGGTTAATAATTAATTTAGATTGATTTCTAAACTATTTAGCTATTTTATATATTAGTATACAAGTTATTTTGGTAATATTTCCTAAAAGTTTAATTGGTGAAATAGGTCCATTTAGTTTTCCACTTTCCTTCATTTACATAATATTTATAAAGGACTATGGGTTATTTACAAAACTGAAATCAGTGCTTGGTTACAGGACAGGGTGATCCTTATAAGTACATCAAGAAAATTCAGGAAATGATTCCTGAATCTGTATATTTTGAGATGTCTATTGTTATTTATTTGTGACATCCTATAATGGTTTTCTCACCTTTGACTATTAGGCTATTGTCCTATTTTGAGAGGAAAAGCTAAATGAAATTTTGCCCATAACTGCTTCGTTTCGGAGATAGTGTTGATTAAAGAAAAAACTGCTGTAGATGTCTGAAATCCTTGAAGATTATTTATCAAACTTGCTGTGCATAATAAGGACTTTTAGAAACTCCCTTAGAGCATTTTTTTTAAAATCAACTGTATGTCCGAAACAAATTTATTGACAAAACATCATTTGAGCTTTTCGTCTTGGAAATCATTTCCTGAATTTGCTCGATGCATGTATTTAAGGATCAGCCTGTGTATATTAGCTATAACATATGAAAATCTCCGTTTTATAGAAAATTATAATTAATGAACTGGAATATTATAAATTATAACATTTTCGAACTGCTTGGACGGCATTCTTAAACCACCTTGTATAAACGTAATTTTGTATTTTCGTCTTTGCTCAAAACCGTATGCAAAATTTCATTAAAATCGCTTAGGCCACTCCAGAGATCAATTGGGAAGTAAATAATCATCAAATAACAGAGAATTAAAAATATGTATTTTAAAAACCAAGCCAGAATATTATATGTTGTAACCTGTGAAAATTTGTTAAAGAAAATGGTTAAATTTGGTTATGATTTATAATCGACAGTATAACATTTAATGAGAATAGTAGTATTATTTTGATCATACACAAAACATGTAACGCCAAGAAAATGGATGTACGCAAGATTATTCAATGATAAGTATTTCTATTCCTCAGTTATTTTCATTATGAGCAATTTATAGTGTTCTTTTCATTATTAAAACACACGTTAAATTAAATAATAAACATAAGTATATAAAATTAACATAATTCATAAACTTTAAAGTTCTAAACGAAAGCATACCAATGTACGATATTTCAAATGAAGCATACAGATGACGTATTCCCGCCATAAATTCTATTGGTCAAAGGTTAAGAGGTAACCTACTTCTTTACGGACCTCGGCATGCAGGCTTAATCGACGACGGAAAAATGACCCCAGAAATCACGTGAGCAACTTTGACGTTACTGCAACGTCACGCCACAGTATTTTATGACAGACAAAGTGTCTCACGTGATAAAAAGTATAATCCAAACTTTTTATTATCTGATTTTGGCATTTTATCCATTTAGGCCATTTATAGGACACTTAAAAATACATAGGAAGAGACAGCTGATTAATTGAATCAGGGGCGCTTATTTAATTTCATGCCATCATGCCTATGCCCGTTGTCCATTAGTATTTTAGTCATACTGCTTTTTCATAGCAATATTAAAACTGTAGAAAGCCTTGCTTGCAGCCGCAATCCCCATTTTGTCTTTTCTGTTTAAATTGACAAATGGGAGGTTATTTGTTAATCTTGATATTTCTCAACTGAAAAGTAACAACGGCATGCAATTATTATCATCTACCAATATACTGACAAACTTAATGGGTGGAAAAATTATACTAATGAATGAGTGTATTTATTAAATGTAAAAACTTCGTAAATGCAACGTGCATTTCTTGGAGTCACAAAAGAGCACAACATTGTCAGTGATAAATATGTATATAAAAGATATGTGAACAAATATGACATCAATATCACGTAGCACTTTTGGATTCACAAAATTTACTAAAATGCCACTGGCAGTACTGCACTGTTAATATATAATTTTTGTTAACTGGGAATATGCTAAATTTTCATTAATACCTGAATCTCTAAAGATCTGTTGAGCACGTAAAATGCCAACTGATTCATTTGGATCCAACTGCGGTACTGCTAATTTAACAGCGTCATAGTTACAATGATAATACGATGCTACGTCCAGTCGAATCCCCTCTGCGTTAAAGCCATATCTGGGGTGGTGTTTATTTGGAAACATTTTGTGAAATACCTGATCTGATGTGGAGCTTTTAGAAAAGATTTCTTTACACTGAATGTCAGTTTATCAACGTTAGGGTAACATTGAATAAAACTTAGTTTTAATCATCTCCAGATAATTCCATCTAGTAGTCTAGTATGTGGTGTTTTGGTGATTTGTGGAAAACCACACCAGTGTTAGCTTCACATCAAAGGTTCTAACGTTAGGGTACCAGTTTCTAATGGTTTCAGCAACTCTATGTAGTCCGTAAGCTAAGCTCGTAATATGAACCAGGTTGTTGTATGTTTCAATATTTTTCCAGCGGCCTCCATATAAACCACGTCTGTGATAAACAACAAAAATCTGTCTAAGTTTTGATTATATTTTTATCCCCATACTGTTTTCAAACTTGATTGCTCTAAATCAGTGTATTGAAAAATCCTCCTCCATTCCACCTACTACTCATATTTGCTACATTTGTGCCACAAGCATTATTTGTTTCATCCACACAAAGCCAAATGAATTATTCATTTAGTTCTGTAAATAGTTTTTCTTTCGCTGTAACAAGTCGGAGCCAAATATTTTTTGTCAGTGTTGATTCTGTTGGCACTTCATGGTTTTTGCATTAACTATTAACACACTTTTGCAGAAACTGTCTAAATAGAATGTTGTCTAGTATTGTCCACAATATATTACACCTTACCATTACTTCCACCAAATCTAAATTGAAATTTCGTTGTGCATTTTTTTTGTAAAATTAAAAAATTAACTGCTATCTTATAATTACATTTTCATTTCATTTTAAATATAGCTTTTACAAATTTTATACAAAATGTTCATTAATTTCTACATTTATATTATGTATTTATAGACATATAACCACAATAATATATTTTTATATTAATATTATTAAGTCCCTTTATGATTTATAATTACCTTTTTTTTTTGCCTCTCATAAACAATTAGCGGTCCAATGAAGTCTACCGTTTTCAGGTTCACCAGTTAGGCCACTGGCGAGTAAGGTAGCTGTCAAAAGTTATTGTTAGACGCGGAACAAGTCCATTGGGTTTTATTATAATATTTCGTACACCAATAAATAAAAAAATTTGTTAAATATGCCTCAGAGTTGTGAGGTTCCATTTTCTTCGGAAACGCAGACATATATTTCCGAGAGACAAAACTCGGCTAAACCAGTGGTTGGTAGCGATTCGCAGAAATAACTTTACTCCTTCGAAACATTCGTGTGTTTGTCAGAAACATTTTAATCCTAACGATTATGCGTTACAAAAGAAGCCTATTACAGGAAATCGTAAGTAATAATCATGCACCTTCATTGTTTTCATCATGCTAATGCTTGATACAATTTAACTTTAATGACATAAGACACCTTTGATAGGTACAATAATTTCGCAACTGAGCAAGTAAATTACTACTTTCCCCTTCTGTCATCATTGTGTTAAATGTTTTTCAGCTAATTTTTATAAAAATCACTAAAAGTCCACGATAAAAAGTCATAATTAAGCCTGGCCAAGGTCATTAATCCTACAGAGACGTACTGGGTATGCATCATATCATAATACTTGAATAAGCACAATAATAAAAACAAAAATATATTATATATTGTGTTGTATGTTTTTGTCCTATTTCGTTCGCTTTAAATTCTTTTTTTATGTATTTCCTTATATTTTATAAGCTTAGTGCTGCACATTATTATTAAACTGTTAAATGACGTTCACACATGTACATTGTATATCTATGTGATAACTAATAATAAATAAATAAATAAATAAATAAATAAAATAAATGAAAATAAATTTTATTAATACTGGTACTTTATAAAGATATGTACAAAACTCACCTTCTTAAGCAGATTTATGAAGTAGCTTGGTTGTCGTTATCACAAACTGGAGCACTTCTATAATAACTGTGTAGCATCAGATATATTTCTACAGTTGTCTCAGTAAGCGATGTTCGCTGTGGTGAAGAAATATGTTTGTATTTTGAAAAAGATCGTTCGACATTTACGGAAGTAATACAGGCATAAGTAAAACAATCTGTGAACTCACTTAACGCAGCTGTAGATGCACCATCACAAATTTGTCTTAATTTGGTAAAATCAGGATCTTTCCGTAATACACTGTCGAATTTTTCAATACCGGGCTTATTTTTTGCGTCATTTATAGTCTGTAGCTGTGTATTTACGTCGTCCACTATTTGCAGCGATTCCACTAACGACAACGAAATATTTTGCAATTTTTCTATTGCGTCGTGTAAGCCCACCAAACGCATTGTCGCAGCACCGTCGGTCACAAACATCAACACTTGCCTTGTTGACAGTTCAAATTTTTCGAAAGTCTCTAACACCACCCCCGTAATTGTTTCGCCAGTACACGCAGATAGTCTTTTGCTAGCTAGTAAAAATGGAAATGTTGATTTAACGAGTACACGTACTATAACATTTAAAATAGAATTTTTTTTACAATCTGTCGTCTCGTCAACACATAACCACAGCCGTGTATTTTTTAATGCACATTTAATCCTATTTACAATGTCTTCACGAACACTTGGTACATATCTACGTAACGATGAACGACTTGGTAAATTCACCTAGGGATTGTATTTATTCCAGAACTCTCGAAATGCTGGTTTATCCAATATGCGCAGGGGCACATCACAGGCAATCAACATTAACAGTAAATCAAACATAAACTGAGGTTCCAAAGAAGATACGCTATTTTTTTAATTTTTATGCCGGTTACTATTGACATGAATTTTGCAGCCGTATTTATTCCAGCACATTAAGTCTTGAACATAAACTTTACAAATTATTTTACATCCATCATAGAATAAATCCGGAAATTCACCGATAAATTTATTCACTTTATCAGCGTACGGTCGTTTTCTACTCTTTACGCTCAACATTATTTATTATTTATTAGTACTCTATGCATCGACCGACAGATAACAACTGAAGTGTGTCGTGTCATCGTCATCGTAAACAAGCGCGCGATGGCATTGGTATTGCGCCCAACCCTGAATCTACCATCGCTTGGCCAGGCTTAGTCATAATAAATATTAACGTTCAGTGACATTTATCTTACGCTACAGTAGCGCCTCTCATGGTGAATTCAAGCGCGGTAGCCCTCATTGGTTAATTTTTATGTTGCTTGTCGGATGCTCAGTAACTCCAGATCAGGACAGTGGTTAAATGTTGATAAATGTTATCAAATAGTTTTACTTATCAACGCGATTTGAAATGAAGATTATATTGTAGTTTAAATAAAGTATCACTTCTAATAAATATTTTTGAGAAAGAGAAATTGTGAAATTTGGAATGTTGGTAAATTTCAGTAACTAATTTCTGATACGATATGAAGCACGTTAAAAGACAAGATAAGCTAAGCGGGCGCTATTGTATTAATAAAAATATTAGTAACAATAGTTACGGGTATCAATCCAATAAACTGTTAACTAGAAACTTATTTATTTCAGTGACTTTTTAGCACAATGCGATAATACAGACCCCTCTCCTTAAAAAAAATAAAAAAACAGAATTTTCCAAAAAAAAAAACAAAATATATTACCAAATAAAATTGTACATATAATAGATATTACAGAAGTATAAATTAAATTAAAAATTAAACAATCATTTACAATAAAATTAAAATCTATTAAAATTTGCCTGATGGCCCAAAGAATGATACACAACAACAAAAAAAAACAAAGCTGTGAAGCAGAACAAAAAATATTAAAAGTGTATTTTTCCCTTCACCCTGCAACTACCCTAACAATGTACTCTGGTACGACGGTAACAGTTGGTAAGACCTGGCACGTTCTAGATAACAATTATGACAGACAGTACCTTATTCAAATCTAGGCTGATGAAATCTCTCCCAGTTTGATTTCCTAGTTTATTACTTATCCTGGTTCCTTCTCGAACTATATATAGCTCGGCGGACAACTGTCTGGTGAGGAAAATGATGACATGCAGACTCCTAGGGGAACAACGGCTACTGCTGATCTATATTGTTATTCCAACAAGTAATTAATTACCCTATCTGGTGGGATTTATGATTGAACCTTCTTCTCGGTCCCGTGTATAAAAGAAAAGTTGCCAGTCAAAATTTATAGCAACAAATATAGAAAATATGTATAGGTGATGTCACGTTTGAACAAAAAAATACGATAAGGTAAAAGAATAAAAAAGACTACTGTGTATAAACAATAACTGAAATCAACTAACTAATGGAATTAATTAAAAAATAATCAAAATTTACTTAATTTTCTAGAGGATAAAATTACCGACAGATAATAACAACTAACCAAATGGTTTGAGTTATATAACAAAGGTATACTATTTTTCTTGATAGGAAAAATAGTTAAAAGAAAAATAGCTGAAAATATAATTAATAAAAAATTACTCAGCTTGTGAGTAATAAGTTCTAGTTTAATTTATTCAATAATAATTATAATTCAATAATAATGAATCTAAGGTAAGAAAGAAATAGTAAGATCACTCTTAAGAATTATGATATTAATCAGTTATATTAGTTATGCATTTTAAAATAAATTATGGATTTTCCCAAAAATAAATATATACCTTTATCCAAAGTAAAAAATACCCGACACTGAATTTTGAAGCACAGTCTAATAAAACATGCTTGAATAAACTCAAACAGACAGACTTTTTCAGTCTCCACGAGACTTTGTGTGTTCTTCAGCAGGAAGAAAAAAATGACTTGAATCCAAAAGGTAAGTGAGAGTAGCAAATTAGCAACAAAAATGCTAATTGACAAGGTACGTTAAGACAATTACTAATTAGATAAGATAAACGATAAATTTCATCTATAGAGCTAGTAAGGCGATCCAAATTCATGAATAGAGTTGGCAAAAATGCGCCGCAGGACATAGGCGTACGTATCATAATAAGTGTAATAAAAGAAATTAACTAGTAATAAAAGCAATAAACTGTTACAATTTATAACAATGAATGCACAACTTACTCTCTTAACTAGCTTGGTTATCACAAACTGTAAAAGATTTGTAAAAACTTTGCAGCATCATTTATGTTTCTATGGTTGTCTCCGAGAGTAATGTTCGACGTGGTGAAGAAATATGCTTATATTTTGAGAACGACCATTCGCCATCTCTTGATGCAATACAAGCATACTTAAAATAGTCTTTGAACTCACCTAACGGATCTGCAGATGCACCATCAGTACCATCACAAATTTGTCTTAATCTGGTAAAACCGGTGCCTTGCCTTACCACATGTGCGAATTTTTTCCAACGGGCTCATTTTTTGCGTTACCTATAGAGTGTAGCAAACAATCGATTTACTTCGTCCACTATTTGCAGACTCCGCTAACGACAACGCACTGTTTTATAAGTTTTATATGGCGTAATGTAATTCTCTATAGTTTTTGTGAATAGTTTTTAATATAAAGCGGTTTCAACAGAAACATCTTCGAATTTTTTCTGGCTTTCCTTAATAGCTGCAACCTCGTCTGAATTGAATTGTAGTATCACAGCTTTTATTTGTTGTAAATATTCAGCATAATAAAAAAGCTGCCCTCAACCATGTTCCCCAATGTGTAAGAATCGGCTGTGGTAGTTCGGGAATGCTGGGACACTTGCTATGAAATGAGCGAAGACGTTTAGGAGATTTAAGAAACACTTTTTTGTACTTGCTATTAACGCATCTACCTCTGGAAAACCTTGTCGAATAGATTCTGCCACAAGGTGTAAAGCATGCACTTTACACGTAACATGTACCAACCTACAACCGTGTGTTGAAGAGAACGGCCTACCAAACGTATTGTCGCGGCACCATCGGTAACAAACATCAACACTTGACTTTTTGACAGATCAAATTTTTTTAACGTCTCCAGCACTAACCGTATAATTGTTTGGCCAGTACACTCAGTTAGTCTTTTTGCTAGCTAGTAACAGTGGAAAAGTCGGTTTAAGAGGGTCCAGTACACGTACTACATTTAAAACAGATTTTTTTTTTACAATATGTCGTCTTGTCAACTCATAACCACAACCGTATATTTTTAGTATACATTTGATTTTATTTATAATGTCTTCGCTTACAGTTGGTAAGTAGTCACACAACGCTGTGCGACTTGGTGACGTCACCTTGAGATTGTATTTATTTCAGAACTCCTGAAATGATTGTTTAGCGAGTATCTGCAGCGGAACATAATAGGCAACCAGCATTAAGAGTAAATCGTATATAAACTCTGTTGTCGAAGGCACGCTATTTTTTTAGTTTTATGTTGCACAGAGTTTACGTGACGTTTACGATCACGTTTGGCCCAGCACATCAGGTCTGTCTCGCACACCTTACAAATTATTATAGCACCATTGGGGAATTCACTGATAATATTATTCACTTTGTCAGCGCATGGTCGTTTTTTATCATTGGACAGGTCTGACATACTCTATTATTAAATTAGTATCAAGAACAAAATACAACAAATAAAATTATCAACAATACAACGGAGAGGAATAAATTACGTTGCACACACCACGAGGCATAACAATAGACTAAAATCAAATGTTAGTCTATTCTAAACTAGTAAACAAGTCTGGCTTACGTATTTGTGTATTTCTCTACCTGGCACCACCCGTGACTTGCGGGCCGATTTGCCAACTCTACTCATGAATGTTAGTTGAACCACTACTATAAACTATATGATTCTGTGGTTGAACGTAAAAGACGCACAAATATGGTGACTAGCTCACGAGTTTCATAGTAAACTAATATAAGTCGATAAAAAAATCGATATTAAAACCTAGAGAAGGAAATAAATAACTTGTTAAGAATATAGGAATGCCCTACATGCTCTAATACTTTAAAATGAAATTATAAAATATTTTTAATTAATAATTTAATGATAATGTTACGCTACGCTCACCTTCCTACTAGAAGAACACCCACCGACTCTCCGTTTCGCCCGCGCCCTCGTCAAGTCATTTGAATGAAAATCAGGGCATTTCGAGTAAAAACAAGAACAGCGAAGTAGTAACCACAATTTGCTAAAATTATCGTTACAGACAATCTGTTTTTTTTTATGAAATGTAAAGAATGGAGAATTTCTGTTACACCAAAATTCTCTTCAGCTCCATGCTTCAATGGATTAAATCGTAATTTTCTTTTAAACTCTAGTGGGAGTAAATGGTGTACCATAGTTTTGCAAAAATTTAGAATTTTTCTTGTAAGCGCAGCAACAAGCAGATGGTAATTGAAATGTATCTGGACTGGGGGACCCTAGATCGCTTAATGACAATAATCTACTGTAAACAAATTTTTGCTTGCATGATGTTATAAAGAATTCAGGCACTTCTCCTATTATGTCACAAGGTCCATGTAAACTGAAAAAAAATATTTTCTTTTAAAATATGGGCCATAAAATTTACTATATTTTCAAATAAATTAGATAAGAAATGAAGTTATTATGTAACGTATCCATAGTCAAAGTTTCTAGTCTCAGGCAGAAAACAAATGTATGTACATACCAATAGACCAGTTATTATATCATTAAGAAAGTAATAAATGATCATATTCACCTCCTCAGTGAATATAATTGAGACGTTCGAAGATCTATGAGATGTTGAATGATTATGTAATCCGTAACTTCTAGTCACGAAACCATGATAATCGAATGTAATATGAATAGAAGGGCTCAAACGTCATTTGTACAGACATAACTCCCTGTTCCAAAAAAGATTGTTATACTTACCAAGATAAATAGCAATTGATTTTTTCCGCTACATACTCTTATGCTTGATTGTAGTTATAGATTTAGATCGTTAGGCTATATCCAATTATATCTGAATGTTATATACAGTTTATTTATATGTACCATGTACAACATTAATTTGTTGATGTGGTAATTTTAAATAAAAAAAAAAAGATTTAGAGCTCTTTTTTTATCAACTCACTTTTTACTTTCGTTGTTTATAATTGATTAAGAAGAAGGCTGAAGTTTGCTCCAAGAATACTGGAATATTAAACTGATCGTTTTTTAAAGTGGTTCACCTGAGATATTGGTCCAATTTGATGAGTTGTAACTTTTAAACTGATGGATGTATTTTTGAAAGGTTTTTGTCGTAAGGAGTATTCTTTCAGCAGCGAGTGTGCATATTTGCATTCATTTGTGATTATTGATATTGATTTTACAGAGTGATTTGTAAAGCTATGATTTTTTGTCAATTTTTTTTTATGTACACCGAGGTAAACGAGTCTCCCAGTATGTTTCATTTTAAGGTCATTATATAGCCTTATGTTTTAGCTATGCTTAGTTTTTTGAATTTTGGTAACAACTCATTTGTGTCAATATATATGAATTTTTACTACAAATATACGCAAAAATGCGAAAATGTCAAAAAGGAAGTTTATTACAAATTTTTAACGCAATAACAATAAAGAATGAATTTTAAATTTTAAACACTAATTAATAATGGACGGGGTCACCTCTACTGCTTATCACCTCCTGACATCTTTGAGCATACTCCTTATGACGTTATTGATTAGATCACTCGGGATGGCCTCCCATTCTTCTTGAAGTACGTTTCCCAGCTATTCAATCACAAGTGGTTCCATTTCGCGATGCAACATTCTTCTTTGGAGGGCATTCCACACGTTCTCGATGGGCTTGAGGTCCTGCGAAAGTGCCGGCCATTCCATTCTCGTGATATTTTCTTGTTGAAAAAATGCATTCACTATGTTGACTCGATATGGTCTCTCGTTATCGTCCATATAGAAAACTGTTCATACATTTGATGAGTCAGAGGAAGAACTGTTGGTTCCAGAATATTTTCAAGTATCGCAAAGCTGTTACTGTCTCATGGACAACAAGTACAAGTTCAGTGCGACGGTCTATTGATATCCCACCCCAAACTGTAATTGAACAACCACCAAAAGGTGTAACGCCTATCATACAATCTTCTTTGTAACGTTCATTCTCTCTTCACCACACACGCAAGCGGTTGGTATCGGAACTTTCAGAAAACCGTGATTCGTCTGTGAAAAAGACATTGGGTCCAGTCATTTGCATTCCAGTTTTGAAGATTCAAAGCAAATTCCAGACGTTGCCTCTTATGCTCACGAGTCCACTTTGGATGCTTAGCTGGTCGTCTGGAGTAAAGTTCATCATCATGCAATCATTTTCTTATTGTTGATATTGAAGTGATGTTACCCGTGGCCACTTGGAATGCTCGTTTCAATTGGGTAGCATTAGTTCTTATATTCTGCACAGCGGTTCTTCTTAGAAAACGATCTTCTGATGGATTTGTTACCCTTTGGCCCCCGTGAGTATATTGCGGGGAATTCTTGTTTTCGTATCGTACCCAAGCGCGACCGTACTGTATGCAACATTAAATCGTCGAGCTATTTCTCTCCGTGAAACGCCAGCCGAAACCATTCCAATTATTCTTTCAAGGATTGCACCTTGTAGACGCGGCATTTTTATAAACAATTCAATTGACACCTGTCAATTCCAAAGCAATCTCTTATTTTTTCACGCAAATAGACATGAAGTGGAAAAAAAATTATGTCCTCAAAGGATAGTGAGTTATGAACAAAATTCAAAAAATTATGCATAGCTAAGACATGAGGCTATATGACGACCTAAAAATAAAACATACAGGATGACTCATTTACCTCGGTGTACATCAAAAACAGAGAAATCATAGAGTTACAAATCACCCTGTAAAATAAATATCAATAATCACAAATGATTGCAATTATGCACACTCGCTGCTGAAGGAACACTTTTTATGACAAAAAAACGTTTCAAAGATACATCCATCCATTTAAAAGTTACAACTCATCAAATTGGACCAGTTTTTTTAGGTGAACCACTTCAAAAAACGATTAGTTTATTATAATTCGCTATGGAATCTATTTTTCTGTTTTTTAAAAATTCAGTTTGATTCAACCAATCAGCTTTCAACAAGTTGATCGATTCATTGTATTTACATTTACTTAATTTACATCAAAGAATTTATAAAGTAAATATTAATGTACTTACTTTATACAGGTCTCGACGCGCACGCTCTGCAGAAAATCATCTTGGTTTATGATATATTTCCATTTGCTGTTTTTGTTCTTCCCAATTTTTGGAAATACAATCTTTTCAACTGAACTGCAAACAAATTTCCCTTCATCATTTATCCTCTTACTGAATTCGTTTTGTAATTGTAATTCATCCTTAATAAAGAGGTTTTTTGTACATTGCGTTTCCTTGTAAAATCAACTTTAGATGAATATATGGATACGAGTCGATGTTTTCACAAAAAGTGTAGCCATTAGCACATGCAGGAGGGCCCTCAATACTTGGAATTTGCGGTTTGAAAAGTTGAAAGCTTGTAACCTGTACTGAGGTTTTTTGACGCAGATCAGGTGCTAAAATAAGTAATAAATTATAATTAATGAATAGTAATATAAATAATTTTAAAATATAATTTTTTTACATTTTCTAAGGCTTCTTGGACTTGTTGATATGGGTACTTTCGTAAATTGAGGTTTAGCTTCTGATTTATTCACCTGAAAAGTAAAATTATGTAATAATTTTTAGGTGGGTAGGTGGACAAATTTCGTGAGAATGTGAATGGTTTTTGAATTAAAATTTTTTTTATATAGTATTGAATGGGAACATCCCTATCCTACACATTGAATGTTGATTTTTTTTGTCATATGTGATTCTGCATTATACAACGTGATTCAACTAAAATGTCACCCCTCTAAAATGTAAACAAATCGATGAAACTGTGATAAATCTGTTTTATAAAAAAATGCATCTCATTATATTGGTCCTGGAGTGGGTTGGAACCTTTGATGTGAAGATAACACTGACGTAGTTTTTCACGAAACACCAGAACACTATATACTGCACTCGACGCGCGTTTCGCCAACCGAGTTGGCATTATCTAGAGATGATTAAAACTGAGTTTTAATCATCTCCAGATGATGCCAACTTGGTTGGCGAAACGCGCATCGAGTGCAGTATATAGTGTTTTGGTGTTTCGTGGAAAACTACATCAGTGTCATTATATTGGATTGTACAAAAATAACTATCAACTTCTTTATTTTAAACGGCACGACCTGTAAATTTTTACATATTCCGATACGCGTTTTCATTGGGGATCCAATGATAATTATCGTCTTTTCTATACTTATAAATAATACCTGAAATATTGCCGATCAACCGAGGTACAAATAGGCTTTTTAGAAATTATTTTATAAGAAAAGTAAAAACAATAATTGTGTCTGTGGTGTTTAATCTATTACAGTTGAACTACTATGACCACGTTGTTGCTTAAAAATTCTTGTAAATTCTTGTTAAAATTGACTTGAAGTGATAATTGTTATGTAGGTAAATAATAATTAATAATTATTTAGAGGTGAACGTAGTAATTACTATATACAGTGCAGAACTTAAAAAAAAACTACTGTAGAATGTATAAAAATAATTATGTATTTACCAATTCTAGTAAAATTAAAATTACAAAAACATAACTATAACTTGACATGGTTTTTACTAGTTTTTGGGTCTACACGAATATATTTAAGTCACCAAAAAATAAGCACAGTGCACAAGTATTACACCGTAATACACAAATAAACACACAACCCAATACTGACAGAGTAAACGATACTGAAAAATATTTATTAACAATATTCACATCCTCTTTTAAAATGAGATATCTGAATATTTGCTACGTTAACATCTAAGTCATTAGATAAAAGCTTTTCTATCCTTAATATAAAATTTAATCCTTTTATTATCTTGTACCTGCTGTAACAACTAGAAGTACTAACTTGACTTAAATTTTTGACCTGAGAATTTGTTTTGATATTTGCTCTTTCTGTATGCAATAAAATACGTATTTTAGTTATACAACCAGCCGTCACCAAACACTGTCTATACCTCTGTCAAGTCAAGAATTGCAAAGTGGAAGCCTATTGTTGATAACGAAAACGTAGAAATAGCCATTCTGAGATATTTTCATGCATTTCCAGTGATGTCATTAAGACAAGCTGCTTTGGAATCGGGACTATGCAAGGATTCAGTTCACAGAATCTTAATTAAACACAAATTTCTCCCGTTTTCGTTCCAAATGGTTCAACGAATAAAAGAAATAGATAGTTCGACGATTCTTATTTGGGAAATATTATATATGGTCAGATGAATCTAAATTTACCAAAAATGGACTTTTTAATCGACACAATTTGCTTTATTGGAGTGACTCGAATCCTCATGTGTTCAGGGAGCGAAATTTTCAAGAAAGTTGGCAGTTTAATGTTTACTGTGCTATCAGAAACGATAGAGTGGTAGCATTAGAATTTTATCAGGAAAATTTAAACAGTAAGTTATAAAGATTTCTTCTTCTGCTAACATGTATAGTTAAATTTTTTGTTTTTGTTTTTTTCTTTTTTTAGGCGAAAGATATCTAAATATTTTACACAATTTGAATAATAACTATTTAGAAAATTTATCTCTCGCCGAACATAGAAAAATTTTTTATCAGCACGACGGTGCTCCCCACCATAACGCGTATTTGATAAATAATTTTTTACAAGAACCTTTTACGATCATTGGATCGCCAATAATAGACCTTTTCCATGGCCTCCTCGCTCGCTCGATTTATCAATTTTAGATTATTTTATTCGGGGAACTATTAAAAATATAGTTTATGAGAGTCCACTAACAACTATTGAAGATTGTATGCAGAGAGTAAGAAATGAATTTCAAAACTTATCACAGGATTCAATTAAAAGAGCTACTCATGAAGAACTAATCCGAAGGTGCGAAAAATGTGTGGAGGTTCGAGGGCGGAATTTTGAACAATTATTAAATTAAAATGGAATCATGTTTTTAGTTGATTTTGTTTTAGCTATTTTAGTTTATGCAGTCTTAAATCCAATTAATAGGCATGTTACAGTATTTAGTGTTATTTTCCGTTTTTGTAAATATCTAGTAACAAATGTACTACAAGTTCTTGATCATATTCTCCATAAATAATAAACAAATCCAAAAAGTCTTCGTGGGTGTAATTTAAACGCGGTGGCATTTTTTGACATAAGAGAATGACTGGCATTACTGATTGTTTCTAATCATGGCTAATTTGATAAAATTTTTACTAAAATTTCTTGAATTTCTAAGAAAATCGCAAATATTTCAAAAAGTTGTAACTTAAACCCCACAATGCTGATATCAGAAAAAAAGGAATTTAATTATACATAACTTGATGTAAAAAAATACAGGGTGTTCATTTGACTTAAGCAAGATTTGTGGTTTGAAGTTTACAAAATGTAACGTCAAAAATGGAACACTTGTTATACTATTATTGAATTTCTTTAAACTGAAGAGCGTAGCTCACCTTACGGTCTCTTCACTCGCCAAAAAGCAAATGAGTATCTTTTACACGAAGAGAGTTATAAAGGTTATTGTAAACCATTACACCTGTAAACAAATTTTTAAAATGTCAAATAACTCTGAAACGGCTGGGTTTGGGCATAGGGCAAAAACATTACATGTTTTTGACTCAGAATTTTATGCTCTTTTCGAAAACCCTACCCTAAAATATATAGGGTGTTCCATTTATAATAAGCAAGTTGGTATCGACTTCCGGTATAACCGGAAGTACCAGATGCTTGTAATTATTTCATGGATTGGCCACAATACCGTTAGTAGCTCCCTAAATTCTCAAAATTTTCTGGTGCGTAGTTTTCCCTATATCGACCGATGCAGTTCCTGGTGAGATACCCTGTATATTTCTTCTACCAAGTAGTACAAATTCAGTGTTTGATGCACACCAAGATACGTTCTTCTTTAACTTTAAATTAATAAATATTTCAGTAGCTCATTTACTGAAATTTAAATAAAAAAAATTATTACTTCTGAAATTTTAGTGAATTAAAACGAACACTAATACAAAAAAAAAATGAAACTAAGTTAATTCATCTTGCATTTATGTTCTTGGTAGTTCCTAAACGCAAGTTTACATTTTTTATAACTTAAGTATATAGAAATTATTTTCGTCTTCTGCCCTCCTTGTTAGCAGGAGCCATAAATCCTGCGACACACTCTGACAGTTACTAATGTTGAGAGTTTCCTTAGGCCGCGCTCTCTACGCTCACCCACGGTCCATCCACGAGACGGCGTATCATAGGTGGCTCTGGAAACATAAGAATTATTTATGATATAAACATGGAAATTTGTTGAAGGTCGGGATACATTTCTATGCCTTTTATTTATGTGAATTTACAGTTAAAGTGAATGGTAACTTAGAAGAGAATATATGTTTTTGTGTAAATGCAGATAATAACTCCGAAAGGCTTCTAAAATATAACCGATTTTGTAACGTAACATAAGTCTGGAACTGATTTATCGCTTGGTTCATGAATTTTTATATACAAAATTAATATGTGAGAACATAAAATCTCTTAAAGATATCATTAGTGCAAGTAAAAGTATACAAAACTGTCACAAATAAATAATAAAAACAAATCTGAGTTGTTCACTCGGACCAAAATGCAAAATAGTGAAAGTGACGAACGAGTGTGAAAATGTAATAGCATCAAGTAAATGTGACACTAACAATAAAATACATAAGTATAATTTGAAATAAAAACACTAGTGTATCTACGTATTTTTTATGTGCACTAGTATATTGTTGTCACGAAAACATCTCTTGTACCGGTTGTATAGGTGCTACAAGTTGAGAAAAATTTGAAGAAAGTATCTACTGACCTTAAATTAGGGATGTGCGATACATTGAAAAGTACCGGTAACGCGTATCTTATTGTATCAATTAAAAATTACCAGTTAGGTACAATATCAAACGGAGAAGTACCGATACATGAAGTACCGATTCTACACATTGCTCAAAAATACCTTTGTAAATAAATCCAAGTATCAAGACTAACCAAACACATCCCTGATATACGCGGACATCACATACACATAAATTATTACTCGAAAACTTACCCCATTATTACGACGCTAACAACGACAAAATGCATACAATACCTTATAACACCCACACAACTTATTCCCCACTCCCCACCCTCTCTGCACGGATGGGTGCGCTGTCTCCCATCCCTCCCCATCTGTACATAGAGCCTAAAGTAACAATTTTTCTAAACAGGTATTTTCATGTTTTTCCTGCATGAGTATTTTGATTAAACCTTGTTACATTCGTATTGTTATGCCTAAGAAAACGAAAGGTGTTTACATAGAGGTTAGGGCTGTTCAACCCTAAAGTCGTAGTAACAAAATGATATTTATTATAGTATGCCACTTGTAGGCAGTGGGTAGCGAATGACTCTATATTTTAGCAGAGAAAATTGGGTGTGAGTTCGGGTGGTTATTATGGAGAAGAAAGCCTCGTAGTTTAAAGTTAGTGAGCAAATATTTACTGGCAGTTATATGAATTGTGTAACTTTGTATAGAAGATATCCCATATTTAACATGAATAAATAAATACTAATAAAATAACATGCGTACCTACTTCTTCGCTTCGTATGCAGCATCCGGCAGAGTAGATTAGCAAATGGGGCCGCCGTTTGTGCACAAAATGGGGGGAGGTATGGTAATCGTACTATTAATTAATTAATCGTAATAAAATATTATTGGCTAAAATGACGCTTGGCTGCTTGGACTAAGCAAGTTACATAAGAAATTGTATATGAAATTACAACACATAACTATAGATGTGTAATATTGGTAAATGGTAATAATAAGTAAAATGTCCCTGTATATTAAAAGGTGGCTTATCTGTGATCCATAGTTTGTCAGAAGTCCAGGCACCACCCCGTCTTAGTCACGACGTACACCCCATTCGTGAGAACACTATATTCGTACAAGCTTTGCAAAAGTATAAAACGATTAATGAAATACATATCGGTTGAAACAATGTATTTATTATTTAGAATAACTGAAGCTTGCCATCACATTTTCATACATGGTCACAACTAAAAATCGTTCTGTATTCGTGGCTGTTAAATTTAAGCGATTTGATCTGTACATATGTTTGTACAAGGAAATGTACGTTCTACATCTACCGAGGTTAATGGTGTAAATTCTCTGGAAATCGCAAAGATCCACTGTCTAATTTAGCGTTGCTCCAATCAACATTTAAAAATGTTCCACTATGTCACATGAAATCTGCATGAATGGTTGAGTATTAAAATGCCCACTGACTTCGTCTTATAGCACGGGGTTTTCTAGGGTCTAACTGTAAAATAAATGTTTTCACATTCTCTAAATTCGTAACATATTAAATCACAGCTTTAATCCATCCAAATACTAACAACATTATTACACGAAAGTCAATTGTCTCATCTGCTGTCACCCACAAAAAATTATTCCATACTTCCTCTCTAATATCCCTTAAAACATTTTTATACGCACTTAGTAGATATCTTTTACGCAAGGTATGGCTACTAGATAAAGGAAAATCTGGTAGTTTGCAAAGAAACATCTAAACTCAGCATTGTTGACCACGTTCCAAGACAGACTACATACACAAAACATGACACACAAATCACAAAAAAATCCTCTTTTGTAACTCTACCAGCACTATTCTATCGATGGAAAGCCGAACTTAAATGTCTTTCACAATGACGGCGTGTATGAAATATTTAACGTCGATTGCATAGGGTACACAGAATATGTGTATCATCTGTTGTAAATTCATCGCAGTTTTCAATCAGTTTTTGTAGTTTATGCACAAACGCTATGACGGCGCCATTGCTAACAGTATTTTATGCGACAACCAAATCAAACACCATCACACAGCCGCACACTTTCATCTTGCTAAGATAACTGAACTAGGGATACCACCGGATAACCAGCCAAACTGCCTACAATTGCACATGGGAGGGTTGCACCTTTCTTCCTCGATGCTGGTTGCATATATTACAGATATATAACTAAACACACTACATGAATTTTTATGTGGTGTGTTTCTTAATATTTATATTTATTTTATAAGTGCCGGCTCTGAAAAATGGAAAACATTTCCGGCCCTTGCTGATTTCCCATCTCTCCGTCACTGGTTAATTGTACAGTGTGACACAATCACTTCTTAAGGCATCCTATCTAAGTGAATTGCGTTTCAAATTTGGTTTAAATAATAATAACAATATAAGAAACATTTTATATTTTTTTAGAAATTTCAACACTCCGTATCTCCCAACCGAAGAATTTTTGAGCACCTATTTATGCGTACCTTTTTTTAAATTAGCTAAGGAATACTACCTTGAAATATTTTAACTTACTTAAGTTACACCCTGTATAGATACTGATTGTGAGTACTAAGTTTCCTGTAAATTATAGTAATTTTAAAATGTGTAAAATTAATGTTGAGAACCTTTTGCTAAATCAGTAACAGAACTCCCCTTTAAATAGTTTAGTATCAGCTCAGTATTTCGAACATTTATATGAAATGAGGAATTATCACAAAGAAAAATACTTAGCGGCATAATTAAAGTCAAAACATGATCAAGTGTTGTTGCATACCACATTTTTCTTCTTGTCCGATGGGGAACTAGACGTTTCTTAATCCCACAATGTCTAACCTCACACCAAAAATATATATCACATCGCTTGTTCTCCCACCTAATTATATATATGAGCATCTCATTATTTACGCTCGTTCGCTGTCTGATAGTTAACAAAGTGCGATGATAATTCACTTTAATTATAATAAATTTAAATGAATTTAAAAAGCAAATAGGCCTAAAACTGCATTGGATTTACATACTTGCCATACCCACACGAATTTTGCATTTATGGATTTTAATTCATGCACGCATAGATATTAAACGTTGAATGTTATTGTGAAACATTTAACATGGGACTGAACGGTGCATTCCTTCTAGATCTGTATTAAGTAACTTGTGTGTACCTGATAATTTAATTACTAATTACACTTATGAACATATGGTGACTTTTTACTAAACAGGAGTATCAAATGATTAAAATTTCATTATGGTTAGACCCACGACATCTACCTCAAAATTAACACACACTCTCCAACTCCACTGGGCTGCTTCGATTTAAGTAGTCGATGTCATCTTATAGCACTGCGCCCCAAGCTATCTGAACCTCTTATTGCCTATGATGTTCCATATATTTTCAATTAGCTAAAGGCCAGGTGATCTTGCTGGCCACGGAAGAATATTCACATCAGAAACTTATGATAATCTCCGAACTATATTAGCAGTATGGGGTCTGGCATTATCCTCCTGGAAAATAGAGGTTTCCAACCTCTAAAGATACGGTAACGCAACCGATTCGAAGACCGTTTGAATGTACCTTTACGTTCATGTTCCTTTCTAGAAAAACTAGGTTGAACCTGCATCCATATGCAATTACCCTACATATCATAACTACTTGGATAAGTAGTGTTTTCCGTTAAACACAAAACTGAATATCTGACCTTTCTTCTCATTAATGTAGACCTCTTCTGGACCCATTGTGAGACCACAAACAGAATCGGATTCACCACTGAGCTCTATTCGATTCCAATCTTCATCCCACTGGAAACGTTCTTGCCATCATTCAAGTTTTACCTCTCGGTGCTTTCGGGGTAGTGCCAATATGATACTAAGATGATGTGCAACATGAGTTCAATTAGGTAGCGTCTTTCCAACCAAATTATTTGCTTATCGACACTTCTTGCGTGTTGTATGGATGAATATTCATAATATGATAATTAAATTAACTTTTAATAAGAGAATCTCGAAATCAAATTGGTAACCTATCGATTAGTACATCTCAAGCATGGTCAGATGTGCAATAAAACACGTAATTCCGAAACATACCTGGAGTGATTGAAGCATAAACACATCATGTCAGGGGGGGATTGACAAAGATCAAGATATTTGGAAAATTTTCTCCCAATAATAATAATAATATCTCCGACTCATTAGTCTCTATATGGAAGCAGGGTACAAATGTAGTAAACTTCATCTACCCGGTCGGTGTCCACGATACCAAAGATAGCGTTTCTGCTCCAACGCCTTCTCAGCTCTAACGACAATCTGATGAAGGGTCATCTCTACAAATTTCCTCGCTTTATAGTCATGCTGATTGGGATGAATTGGTGACGTCACCAGTAGGTACCTTATCTTTTACATATCTTTCTGTTAACCTTTCCAGTATCTTTCGCGAAAAGTAAGTCAGGCCTATTGGCCTAAATGCCTTAGTTTGGTCGTATATGGTACGACCTGTCTTTGGCAAGAAGATCCCTTTCACCGCTCTCCAGAACGTTGGAATGTATCCCAGAGCTAGGCAAAATCTTAACAGCTGATACAGATGGCTTAATAGTATCTAGACACCCTTTTGTATTAGGCCGGATATATACATACCATCAGTTCCCAGTGATTTAAATGTTTAGAATGTCAGCTACTTTTAGTTTCTTGTCTACTACTGTTGGCTTTGATATATGCAGTATGTATAGAGGCCTTGTGAGCCGAAACACGTATAAAGACTTGATAAATTTCTAAATAATTTAAAATCAAAATTTCTCTTTTGTTAAAAAACAATTTCGAAAAAATGTATTTCACGAAATTAGGATAATATAATAAACAGCTTTAAAACAAAAAAAATGTCTCAAGTAGTTACATATATGAATTTATATATTATGTTTGTGAATAACTCATTTCTTGAAAATTGGTGATTTACGTTTTTATCAATAAAGAATTTCTGATGATAGATGTCAATTTCATATAGAAAATAATTTAATTATCAATAATATATCGGTTTGATACAATTCTACGCCTAATTTTGTTTACGAGAAGGAAGTCACTTTGACCTGCAAATTTACTCCGCTAATAGGTCGTAACGTAACATATTTTAAGCGTCGGCTCATTGGCCACTAAAGATACTACTCATTATGATTAAGTCTTTGATAAATAAGTGTCTATTTAAACTGTAAGTGCACACTTATCTCGTTTGTTTAACTCAGCAAATGGGAAATGGGCTCGCAATCTCATGACGCCCTCATATAGGTGTCACTGCTGTGGTTCACAAGGAAATTACTAGGTGTTGCGCCGGGCCAATCCGCCTCTGTACATAAGAGCAGCATTTACATTGACATATTTCGAAGCACATTACAAAAAAATATACAAACTAGAATTCAGAGAAAAATCTTCTATCTGCTTCTAATTTTTATGGATCACCCTGTATATGTAAAAATCAGTGACTGTTGCAATGCTGTGAAGTTTTTTTTTATTTTACCGTCCCCAAAAACTTTGTATCCATCCATATATCTCCTCAAAAAGGTCTTTTATGCAAAGTTAAATAACTGCTATTATGTAATTATTTAGATTTACGTGCCATGTTGCAATTTATGTTTTGCCGTATTTTCTTTCTTTTTTATTATTATAACAGACACGAACGAGTAATAAAAGGGTCAGACGTAGTAAGCCTACAGCCTTTAAAAAACTGGGACACATTAATAAAATATGACGCTAATATGGATAAAATCATGAATACTTTTATGTTGGGAGTATAAATATTTTATGTAGCACTTTTTCATATCGCTTGATAAAGTGGGGATTGTTGTTTTATTGGTTCTAAATTATTAATGCTCTTATTAACATGTCCCACTGGGAAAATTTAAAAGAATAAACGTCGACTTTGTAAATGAATATTTAATAAGGTTTTTTCATCTCTTGAACAGTTCTTAGTTTATTATGCAAAGTGTGCTTCGATATAAAACAAATCTGATTCATAAGCTGTCTATCAATTCAGTTTATGACACTAAGGGAACGTTAGTTCAGTGATTAGCACATCTAGCTATTAACTGGATATAAATAAGCGGTGCGAGTTCGTTTACTGTAAAATAATTTATAATTTTTTATAATAAAAATTATCCCCCAAGAAGTAGTTCGGTCTCCAGTTTAAACTGAAGGACTCCGTCCCCTTTACTTAATCAAATCTAGGTTAACTGTGAGATTTAAGCAGATCATGTAATATTATATCTGATTTTTAAAATTTTTTAGTTTATTAATTTCCAAAAATTAATAAACTGATAGTGATAATTTTAATCTTTTATTTTTTAAATGCACAATCTCAAAATTATTATTACTAAGGGTCCTTAGTGATTTTAAACAATCTTTACGCAAAAATAATATTGCTTTGACCTAAAATGCGCATTTGATACAGTAGATTTGGATTTGCTCTTAAATAAATTTGAAAAAAACGGAATAAAATATACTGTCCTTAACTGGCTGAAGACGTATTTATTAGGTAGAACTCAGGTCGTATTAACAAACCATGGTGTTATTTATAAGAATTATAAGTCGTTTACCAGCATAGTAACAATGGGCGTCCCTCAAGGTAGCATACTGGGACCATAACTCTTTATAATATTTATAAATGATATTGCTGATCACTTTTAAAATACGTGTGTATCTTTATTATTATTATTATTGCTGATAGCAAATCAAGTGCACTTTCTGCACAAGATACAAATCAGCTCAGTTTATATGAAAACTCTGCTGTAAATAATATGTTCAGTTTTTGTATCAACAATGGCTTAACTCTAAACGATACTAAAATTGAATTTATGATTTTTCCTACCAGAGAAATTAACCAAAGTGCTATAATAAAAATTGATAGTAAGAGTAATTAGCAAAAAAACTCTGTTAAGTTCTTGGGGCTATATTTTAATTTACATTTTACCTGGAACAATCAAATAAATGTTTACTAAATAAAAATTTTACAGGTGTAATGGTTTACAATAACCTTTCTAACTTTATTCGTGTAAAAGATACTCATTTGCTTTTTGGTATGCAGAAAGACGATAAGCGAGCTACGCTCTACAGTTTATAGAAATTCAATAATAGTATAACAAGTGTTCCATTTTTAACGTTACATTTTGTAAATTTCAAACCGCGAGAACTTGCTTAAGTCAAATGGAATACTCTGTATTTTTTACATCAAGTTCTGTATAATTAAATTTCTTTTTTTTTTATATATAAGCATTTTGGGGTTTAAGTTAAAACTTTTTAAAATATTTGCGTTTTTCTTAAAAATTCAAGAATTTTTAGTAAAAATTTTATCAAATTGGCCATGATTAGAAACAATCAGTAAAGTCAGTCATCCTCTTATGTCGAAAAATGCCACCGTGTTTAAATTACATCCACGAAGACTTCTTGAATTTGTTTATTATTTATGGAGAATGTGTTAAAATAATAACAAGAACTTGTAGTACATTTGCTACTCAATTTCCACAAAAACGAGGATCGTCACCAAACACTGTAAAACGCATACTGGATAATTTTAAAACTATGGTTCTGTCAAGGCAAGAATTCAAAAGCGGAAGCCTATTGTTGATGACAAAAACGTAGAAATAGCAATTCTGGGATATTTTCATGTATTTCCAATGATGTCTTAAGACAAGCTGCTCTGGAATCGGGACTATGCAAGGATTCAGTTCACAGAATCTTAATTAAACATAAATTTCACCCGTTTTTGTGAATTTATTCTAATAAGGCTGTAGGCGACGATTCTTATTTGGGAAATATTATATGGTCAGATAAAGCTAAATTTACCAAAAATGGACGTTTTAATCGACACAATTCGCTTTATTGGATTGACTCGAATACTCATGTGTTCAGGGAGCGAAATTTTCAAGAAAGTTTGCACTTTAATGTTTACTGTGTTATAAGAAACGATAGAGTGCTAGCATTAGAATTTTATCAGGAAAAGTTAAACAGTAAGTTATAAAGATTTCTTCTTCTGCTAATACGTATAGTTAATTTTTTTTGTTTTTTTTCCTTAGGTGAAAGATATCTAAATATTTTACAAAATTTTAATAATAACTATTTAGAAAATTTACCTCTTGCCGAACATAGAAACATTTTTTATCAGAACGACAGTGCTCCTCCACATAACGCGTATTTGATAAATAATTTTTTACAAGAAACTTTTCCTATGGCCCCCTCGCTCGCCCGATTTATCAATTTTAGATTATTTTATTTGGGGAACTATTGAAAATACAGTTTATGAGAGCCCATTAACAACTATTGAAAATTGTAGGCAGAGAGTAAGAAATACGTTTCAAAACTTATCACAGGATTCAATTATTATTACCCAACTTATTCATTATATAATGAAACAGATGTATTAACTATAAGGAAATTGTACTGCAAAGCTTTAATAATAAACCAATACAATTATTTACAAAAAACAGCTACACACAGCAATTTATCCCCCCCCCGCATGACCACCATACTAGAAATAAAGAAAAAGGAACAATAACAGTACCGCGGGCCCATAAAACGATAGGACAAAAAAGTTTTACCTACCTAGCCCCCCGATTGTATAATAATATACCACCACTCTATAAACATCTTAACTATAATATATTTAAATACGAAATAAATAAATGGCTCCAAAAGTACCCATTTCAGATATTACACAATTTTGTTGATACCGGTGCTTTCTCGGTTAATTAATTTTGCATTATTTATCTAAAAATTATACCCAATTAAACATTTTCTCACTGATTGAATTATACTTACCTAAATAATAAATGTAAACATTATAAATATTGTAAATTGTATCATGTATTCTTATAACTTCCAGTTTGTCTTTTATAATAATTTTAAACACTAAAATGTCGCATAACCAATCATTGGTCCTGATATATATTAATGCTTATAATGAACATAATAACAATTATAATTATTGTATGTGTGTCTGTGTACATATTAATTCATCTACTGATACCATATAGATAAATGTGTGTAGACAGTTACGTATTATGTTCGTCTTAGGTTTAGATTATGTTTGTGTATATAGCTGCAAGATGTAGCACTCACGCCCAGTTTTTATAACTATGTGAGGCTTACCTAAGGTTTATTACTTATTAGTATATGCTATAAGAACTTATTCTGCATGCTAAAATTAAATTATAGTATCTTATAGTATGTAATTTTGAAAATTATTATTATTATTATTATTATTAATATTGTTATTAATTAGAAGAGCTACTCATGAAGAACTAATCCGAAGGTGCGAAAAATGTGTGGTTTCGAGGGCGAAATTTTGAACAATTATTAAATTAAAATGGAATCATGTTTCTAGTTGATTTTATCTTAGCTATTTTAGTTTATGCAAAGTGTCTTCAATCCAATTAATAGGCATGTTACAGTGTTTAGTGTTATTTTCCTTTTTGTGGATATCTAGTAACAAATTTACGACAAAATTAAAAAAGTCTTCGTGGGTGTAATTTAAACGCGGTGGCATTTTTTGACATAAGAGAATGACTGACATTACTGATTGTTTCTAATCATGGCTAATTTGATAAAATTTTTACTAAAAATTCTTGAATTTCTAAGAAAATCGCAAATATTTCAAAAAGTTGTAACTTAAACCCCCACAATACAATGCCTACCATATGCTGTGTAAAGCACTGTCTCGATACAAGTGATGGAATAATCAATATTATCTTACCACAGATTTCTAAAGAATAAGAAGCTGAAAAAGAAATGGCTTTTATTTTGTGAAGATAATGCTGTCTCTACTTTAAGCCAAATCTGTTCGATATATTTTAAGAAGTGCGATTTTTAAAGAGATCTACGAAGGAAACTAACACGTATAATTAGATTTTTGTCTAACTTTTCCTAATCATTAAAAGTTTGCACCATTTATTTAGTTTTGTCTATTTTTTTATAACATTATTTAAATGCAATTATGGAGGTTATCTGAGAACTAAATAAAAAATTGTGTATTCTTTTGTAAAAATTGATATTTAAATTAATAATATCCTCAATGTTTTATGACACTTTAATTTATTTATAGCTGGAGCATTATAAAATATACTGAAAGAAATGCTGTTTCCAGTATTTTATTTGAGAATGATAAGGCGAGTGTCAAAAGGAAGATGGAAGCAATATTATCGGCAATATCTTGGAGAAGGTAAATAAAGAAAAAGCAGAAGTTTTGAAGTAAATAAAATTTTACAAGAACAAGACGAAAATGAACAAAATATTATTGTTGATACTAGTGAAGGAAATATAACAGATAATTATAAAAAAATGTACCTGTATCTTATTGTAATATTGTATTATTTGTAATATTTGCAAACTTGTTTTGTATGTGTAAATATTAAAATGTTTAAGTATTTTGTAAAATATATATTTTTGAAATTATTATATCGTGGGAACATATGAGGTTTGTCGTATAACTACACAATACATATCTTGAGAATCACAAAAGTTGATAATAAATTATCTTGTCATATTGTTCCATAATTTAAACAATTGTATATATTTTGTAACCCTAAACAAATGCAAAGTTATTTTTGGGCTAATTCCATTTTACTTACGCATCTTTCTCGACTTTTTTCTTACTCTTCGCAATTTCTTTTGTAATAATTTTCTTATTTTTCATGACCCATGTGAGAGAATTTTTGTTTGATGTTTTGTTATTATTTGTAAATAATTAAAGATAATAAAGACTACTTCCAAATCTACATTGTGCATTAAAATTTTTTTGTCCATATTTTCAACGTTAAATTATCAGCCCTATTTGATTTTTATGTGGATTAATTATGTCAAGTGATTTTAGAAAAAGTATATTCTACACTACATCTATGCGGGTAAACCGATCTAAGACTTTAAATATAAAATTGGATGTTTTGAAAATGTTTGTATACGTATAGTAACCAACAAATATAAAACCAAAACTTTACTAACCTAAAATACATTTTATTACGAAACACACTTGTCTTTATCTGTATTTCACAATTTTGCTGATTTTATTTATTTCATGAGAAAGTTTATATTTTCATTCTTTGTATTCTCACAGCAATGATTTTAATAAAGTTTTTGACATTCTTAGTCAACAATTAGTTAACGACCTTTATATTATGGAATCTTACACTATAATCATTGTATTGATTTAAGATTGTTTTAGTGTAATAATTTGATACACGCTATATTATGTTTTTTGGGGCCTCTAATTGGCTACCAATATGACGTCACTGTGACGGTTTAAATTTTGATTTGCTAAAGCCTGATTAAGCACTTCTGGTTATATAGATTTTCTTAAAAAAATCTATATATACATTTATGCTCGGCGACTTTGGGCCCCCGTATCTCGAGAACAGCTGATCGGATCGACCTCAAATTTGGGATCTATCCGAATCTCGAGATTTCCAGAAACTTTCCGTCTGTCCGGAACTCCGGTAGTCTGGAAACTTTTCTTTGAAATGCGATAACTGTCCCAAATATTGATCGATCGATTTCAAATTGTTACCAGAGGTAGACCTTCATGGTCTACATATGCCTATTGATTTTGAGCCGGTTCCGAAAACGGCAAGTGGGGCAAAAACGGCCTAACAACCAATTTTTTTACCTTCCTTTGAAATGCGATAACTGTCCTAAATATTAACCGATCGACTTCAAATTTGAAGTAGAGGTGGACCTCTAAGGGCTACATATGCCTATTGTTTTGGAGCCTGTTCCGAAAACGCGAAGTGGCGCAAAGCGGCCTAAAAGCCAAATTATTTTTCTTTTTTTTTTTTTTGAAATGCGATATCTGTTCAAAATATTGACCGATCGACTTGAAATTTGCAACAGGGGTAGACCTTTACGGTCTACATATGCATGTTGATTTTAAGCCGGTTCCGAAAACGGGAAGTGGGGCAAAGAAAAAATTAAGAATTTTGTTTTTTTTTTTGGAAATGCAATAAATGCCCCAAATATTGACCGAATTGGTACAAATATAGGCATATTAGCATAAGACTCAATAAAATGGATCACAAGGAACCGATTCCGACTATTCACGAACCGCTCCGATCATTCCCGAAGGCGTTATAAGCACTTTTAATAGCGGAATCGTTTTCTAGGTAATCGGACCCAAGGAATCGATTGGAATCATTCTGGAACCGATCCGATGTACTTTGTCCGTCTTTTGAAAATCTATATGGCATCTTCACCGCAGCGGTGAATGTACCTCACTTGTTATATAGATTTTCTTAAAAAAAATCTATATATACATTTATGCTCGGCGACTTTGGGCCCCCGTATCTCGAGAACGGCTGATCGGATCGACCTCAAATTTGGGATCTATCCGAATCTCGAGATTTCCAGAAACTTTCCGTCTGTCCGGAACTCCGGAAGTCCGGAACTCCGGAAGTCCGGAACTCCGGAAGTCCGGAAGTCCGGTAGTCCGGAAACTTTTCTTTGAAATGCGATAACTGTCCCAAATATTGACCGATCGATTTCAAATTTTTACCAGAGGTAGACCTCCATGGTCTACATATGCCTATTGATTTTGAGCCGGTTCCAAAAACGGCAAGTGGGGCAAAAACGGCCTAACAACCAATTTTTTTACCTTCCTTTGAAATGCGATAACTGTCCTAAATATTAACCGATCGACTTCAAATTTTGAACAGGTGTAGACCTCTAAGGACTACATATGCCTATTGTTTTGGAGCCGTTTTCGAAAACGCGAAGTGGGGCAAAACGGCCTAAAAGCCATTTTTATTTCTTTTTTTTTTTTGAAATGCGATGTCTGTTCAAAATATTGACCGATCGACTTGAAATTTGCAACAGGGGTAGACCTTTACGGTATACATATGCCTGTTGATTTTAAGCCGGTTCCGAAAATGGGAAGTGGGGCAAAAAAAAATTAAGAATTTTGTTTTTTTTTTTGAAATGCAATAAATGCCCCAAATATTGACCGAATTGGTACAAATATAGGCATATTAGCGTAAGACTCAATAAAATGGATCACAAGGAACCGATTCCAACTATTCACGAACCGCTCTGATCATTCCCGAAGGCGTTATAAGCACTTTTAATAGCGGAATCGTTTTCTAGGTAATCGGACCCAAGGAATCGATTGGAATCATTCTGAAACCGATCCGATGTACTTTGTCCATCTTTTGAAAATCTATATGGCATCTTCACCGCAGCGGTGAATGTACCTCACTTGTTAGTTTATTCTTCTTGCAAACTAAGTACCTAAGTGGTGTTATTATGCGAAAATGTTAAATGTCCAAATAATGAAAATCAAAAATAATTTAAGAAATCATAAAAAACAAAAGTATTTTAAATACCGGTTTCAAAGGGTTAGAATGTATACATATTTGTAGAGCATAATTGATAATATCGAGGAAATATATTTTCTAATTAAATTTCTATGTAATAAACCTACAAATTAAATTTAAAGTTTTAGTATTTCTGTTTATTAAACATGGACGCCAAATTTCCAACTAAAAAATGGTCGAAATTTCTTGTGACCTAATATTTATAAATTTATATGTAAAACTACCAAGCAGTCATATGAAATCGTAGCCATATTAAATGTATACATGTAAATTAATTTAGGCCTTAATGTTCCACGTAATATTTATTTAAACAATTTTAGAGAACTAATAAGAAAACTAACTACTAACTCACTAAGCAGGGGATGAGGTATGGACATCCGTTTAATTTCCAATTGGAATTGTGTATTATGATATTTATTTATTTATTTATTGTAAGCCAAAAATGTGGCGCTTAGTTAAGTTTTTCCCTATGTAATTTAATGTGAAATAAATCTTTTCAAATTGGAATTGGAATTGGATATTCGATCAGTGAAGTTAAGAGCACTGATAGAGTCCGGCAATTGGATGGATGAACGATAGCTCATCTAACAGTCGGTAAGCTGTCAACAGACAATCCCGGGAAGGCCGCTAGCCTGATGCAGGCGGAGAGGAAAGCCCGGGTGGAGGGTCGAAGAGACCTACCCAGGAGGTTTGCCACTCTGCTAGCGGTGCAGGCGGGCAGGCCCAGGCGGTGGGTTAGTTGACAGTCGAGGACCGTGGTTCGGAGTCCACGCTAAACTGTAGGTTCCTAGGTAAAAAGGGCCCATTGTGGCCTACTTGCCTAGTAAAATAAGTAGCTACTACTACTACTACTAACTCACTAAGCAACTTCATTATTGTAGACTTTTTTTGAATTACTCTAGTAGTTTTATATTTTTGAAACCATCATAGTCTTACTCATACATAAGTAATGTGACCGACTGCCCAATGGCGTGTTCACACCGTTCACGTGACATAACTGTCATTTCATATGATTGTATTCTCATTTTACATATTTTAAACTACTTTTGAGTCTTATTTTTACATTTGCGACGGTTTCATGACGACGCATGGATACCTCGCATATTTTTTGGTGAGAAAAAAAGTAAAAAAAGGAGATAAGCACACTTGATGTGATAGTCGTGTTACTTGATTATAATACATGCAAGAAATATGATATTTAGTGCAAATTTGTTAAATAATTTTGGATTCCGAAAGTGCAAAATTATATTGTGTGTGTTGAGGTTATGTGCGATCAGAGCCGTTTCTAGGGTCTTTTGTAACCGGAGATGCTCTGAGGCCCCTATACAAGAGAAAATTAAATGGAAGGGCGAGAGGGGAGTTAACGCAATAAATCGAAATTCTTAAATTTTAACCACACACAGGTATTTATCTAAAAATTGGGTTTTCGAGCTTTCCAAAAAGAAAAGATTCGTTGGATATAATTTTGACCACTTACATTTATCTAAAAACTGGTTGGTTGGGCTTAGGGGATTTGAAAAAGCTTGAGGATGAACTCATCTTTAAACTTTGTAAGAGATGTTCATTCTCGTACTTTTATTCATAAACTAACATTGACAGCAAAAAATTGGTCAATTTTTATTAATAATTATTCATGAATCGTATCGAGGTCGTATTGAAACTCTGTTACGAATACTACTTTCGGAGCGCCATATTTCTGTTGATGGGCCGTATCAAGGTCGTTTTTATTGTTAATATAACCTCTATTACTGCTATCAATTTTTGGACGCCATGTTTTCATTTATGTGTCGTATAGAGGTCGTATTCAAAATCAATATAACCTCTTTTACAACTCCTATCAATTTTAGGTATTATTTTGTCTCAATATCCTATTGAGGTCGTATCACGTTTTTTAGTGACTCTTGTACAACTATCTTTCTACAAGGTCATAACAAAGTCATATTATTTTTTTAACGACCCTTATACAACTATATTCCTTAAGTCATGTTAAGAGTTGTATCGTAGAAGACAACGACCTCTTTACGACCTCGTAACGACCGCCTCAAAATCATCCACTTTTAGCGTCCAATTAGTCACTTTATGCGTACCATATGACCCTCATACGACAAGGAGTTTCGACAGTCGTGGGTATAACCTTATAACGATCCTTAGACGGCCTACAGTCATAAAAAATATTTTTACGACCATTTTACGTACATTTTACGACCATTTTACGACTAATTGGGCATATAGGCCAAAAATTATAACTCAAAATGTTATCTGGAACTATCTATTCTTAAAATTTCCTCCAGTTTGTCTAATATACAGGACGTTTCAGAGATGTTACGACAAACTTCTCTCATCAAAAAGAAAAACGTTTTTACCTAAAATGCTTCCTAAGCGCTCTACGATGCTTTAAAAGTATAACATACTCCGTTATGATTTTTAATAACATGACGACAAATTTTTTTTGTTTTCCTGAATTACTGGATTTTCGAGCGGATTTTTTATCAAATTAAACACCTTTTTACTTTTCCAGACGTTTACTGGAATTGCTGAGGAATTAGAGCAAAATAATCCCAGATTCGCTGCTAACTGTGCTTACGACATTGCTATGAATTATTAATTTTTACTCGTACATGGTACGATGTACAAAAAAAAGTTGAAGGGGAATAACAGTTTTAGTAAAAATGGTGCATTGAAATCAACAAAAAAAAATCCGTTTGGTTGCAAATACCTTCTTTCTGTAAGATTCTATCACCCTAGCTGCCCTAACTTCGACGCCACTGATTAGTTTTTGAGGTACGTAGCTACTATGAAAACAATTTTCTCTGCCAAGTTTGAGGTTGGTACTTTCAACCATCACTGAATAATTATTTGATAAGCCTATTTAATGTTATATCTACTTTCAAAGCATCGTGTATACTTTTGGGCAATGACAACAGGCAAGTTTAATAACACCAGATTTATGTTACTTCTTAATTTTGTCTGTCATTTTATTAATGTAAACAATAATGAACGAACATTGCAGTAAGTGTAAAAGAAAGACTAAAGACCCAGTTATTAAATGTTCTGGTGATTGTGACATGACTTATCATCTAAAATGTGTAAATATTCAGTCAATTGAATATGAAGCGGTGCAAAACTGTAGGGGTATAAGATGGTTCTGCGTTACATGCATAGAAATTTTGGATTATGTATGGGGATTAAAAAAAGATATTTCAGGACTACAAAAGCAAGTATCATCCGAAATTTCAGAATTAAGAAGTATGATAAATAAAATTCATAATCCTGCTAAAGATGAAAGGAATTTAAACGAGAGAAAAAGTTATGCAAAGGCAGCTAGTGAAGTTGTAATAATAAAACCTAAAAATACTGGACAAGACAGCAAGAAAACCCTGGAAGTGGTTCAAAAATATGTAAGTCCTACTGCTTTAGAAGTTGGCATAACTGAAATTAGAACTGTGAAAGAAGGTGGCGTGGTGATTAAATGTAACAGTAAGGAAGAAATAAATAAAGTTAAAATTGCTGCTGAAAAGAAGTTAGGTAAAAATTACAAAGTCAATACGCCGTATCTAAAAAATCCCAGTGTCAAAATAGTAGACATTGACAGAGAAATGAAAGACGAGGAACTGCTAGATACTATAAAAAAACAAAACTTATTTTTAAATCATAATTCAGTATCCCTAAGTGTAAAAGTACTAAAGAAAATGAGAACCAAATGGATGGCTATTGTGGAATGCGATCCTGAATCTTTCAAAAAGGTAATGAACGAAAACGGATTATATATCGATTGGTCTCGTTGTCGAGTGTACGAGTACGTAAGTGTTTTCCGCTGTTTTAAACGTGGTCGTTTTGGGTACAGGGCAGAACAGTGTAATGACAATTCTAGATGTCTACGTTGCGCAAAACTGGTAAATGAACATCAAAACGATACACAATGTGATTGTGACGTTCCTAAATGCATTAACTGTATAGATGCTAATGCTGCATTAAAAACAGAATTTGACATCAATCACTCCATATTTGATGTTAATTGTCCCATCTTTCTGAAGAAAATAGATATTCAAAGACAAAAAATTAAATACAATATAAATAGTGAATAGCAATTAATAAATGACAATAATAAAATAATGAATGTCCTTAATTTTAACTTATATCATCAAAACATACAATGTATCAAAAATAAAATTGATCAATTGGAAATCGAGCTTGATGAACATGATGTGGATATATTGTGTATAACAGAGACATGGCTTCAGCAAAAACAGAAATAGATGCAATACATATACATGGTTACGTTAATAAAGCTACCTTCTGTAGAAGCATGTATAAAAATGGTGGTGTTAGTATCTTTCATAAATCGACGCTCAATATAAGTATTAATGAAATTCTGGAATTGAAAAAGATATCAAAAGATAAAGATATAGAACTAGCAGGTATAGAAATTAAATTAGATAGCAAAAAATTAAAAATTGTGACTATTTATCGATCACCTACTGGTGACATCAATATATTTTTTGACACTCTAGACGACTTACTAAATAATTTACTAAAAGATAAGTCTTTACTTATATTGTGCGGCGATTTGAATATTGATTATTTATCGAATAATGCATATAAATATCGTTTATCTGATCTTTTTAACATGTACAATCTTGATTTTCACATTAATGAACCAACTAGAATATCCATAAATTCCTCAACTTGTATATATTATATTTGTAGCAATTTTGTAAACAACAGTTGCAATAATTCTATTTGTAAAATAGTACCGAATGGATTATCAGACCACACATGCCAAATCTTATCTTTTAATATTCCAAATATTTTACCAAATGAGAAACACAGAAAAACTAGAATATTTTCTGATAGTAATTACCAGACCTTTAATCAAAATGTTAGCCGAGAAATTTGGAGCAATGTATATCATGCAAATTCTGTAAATAACGGTTTTAAAGCCTTTAGTGGTAATTTGTTTTACTATGTTGATATAAGTTTTCCCTTTTCTAATATCAAAATAAATTGTAACAAAAACAGATGGATAACGCAACAAATTAGAATTTCATTCGAGAAACTGAAATTACTAAATAAAATTAAGATCGCAACTAGGAGACTTGAGGATGAAAATGCGTATAAATTGTATAAAAAGGTACATGACAAAGATGTAATGGCGGCTAAAAGATTGTACAATGACAATAAATTTAAAAATGCCTCTAACAAATCTAAGGCGGCCTGGTCTATTATAAATAATGATTTGGGTAGAAATAATACCAAGCACAATAAAATTCAAGAACTGAGAGTCGATAATAAAATAATAACAAATCCTCAAGAACTTGCCAATACTACCAATGCTCATTTTCTGCAATTAGCAAATATTTTAGCAGAACGTTTTAAAAATAATGAAGACCGTTCCATCAATACAAACAAAGCATGTCCTACAATATTCCTGGATCCGGTGTCGGAAAATGAAATTTTTAATATAATAATATCTCTTAAGAAATCTAATGCATGTGGCATTGACAACATTACTACAAATATGTTAAAATCGGTAGTTTGGTTTATTGTAGCCCCCCTAACATATCTGATTAATTGGTCTCTATCAACAGGTGTATTTCCAGATATTTTTAAAACAGCGAAGATTACACCCTTACATAAAAAAGGGGATAAGTTAATTTTGGATAATTACAGGCCTATTTCGTTGTTATCATCAATATCAAAAATACTGGAAAGAGTAATTTATAACAGAATGCTGAGGTTTTGTGATAAATATAATATACTGTGTGATGAGCAACATGGGTTTCGAGTGGGCAGGTCGACACACTCCGCGATACTTTCTCTTCTAAATAAACTTTATGAAAATTTAGATAAAGATAAAAAATGTTTCGGAGTTTTTATGGATTTGAGTAAAGCGTTTGATTTGGTGGATCATGCTTTACTCTTACGGAAACTTAATGAATATGGATTTCGTGGAAGGCTGGGTGAGTGGCTTGAGTCATACCTGTCTAATCGTAAGCAACTGGTAGAAATTGACAACGTAAAATCTAATGAATTACTTATTAAACGTGGTGTACCTCAAGGCTCCATTCTGGGGCCACTACTTTTTATACTTTTTATCAATGATTTACCTAACATAATAAACTCCTGTCTCCTGGTAATGTTTGCAGATGATAATTCAATTTTGAATGTAAATGAAAACATCAATAATCTTATGACTGATACTCAGAGTAAAATTAATTTATTTGTTTCTAAGTTTGAAAATGAAAAATTGATACTAAATGGCAATAAAACTGTGTTTATTCATTTTACTCCTAGATTAATATATCACTACGAGAGTTATTTACTTAAAATTCAAGGTAAATCTTTAGAGCAAGTCACTTCCACAAAATTCTTAGGTATACATATAGACAGTGCTCTGAATTGGGATATGCGTATTACATTGTTATGTAAAAAACTATCTCCAGTCTGTTTTGCGCTCTACAGACTGAGAAATGTTACAAATAGAACTGTTGTACTGTCTTATTATTACGCCCAGTTTCATTCAAAAGTCTCATATGGTATTATGTTTTGGGGCTCGTCCCATCATTTTGAGAGAGTGTTTAAATTACAAAAAAAGGCAGTTAGAAATATAGTAGGGGTCAGTATACGAACTTCCTGTAAAACTTATTTTAAAGAGTTACAATTGCTACCGTTAGCTTGCATTTATATTATTGAAGTAGTTGTATTTGTAAAATCAAATTTAAATACTTTTTTAAGAAACAATTATCACCATGATTATAATACTCGCGGACAAAACAATTTATTGACACCTAACCATTATTTGTCACTTTATGAGAAAAGCCCCACATATGTTGGAGCAAAACTATATAATAAGCTTCCTGCACACATTAAAGAAATCAATAACATCAAACATTTTAAGAGAGATGTAAAAAAATTGTTGCTCAATCATATGTTTTATACTGTAGATGAATTTATACAATATTCTTTTGAATGATAATATGCATTTTAAGTAAACTCATTTAAATTATTAATTTTAGAATTTGTTGTAAACGCTATTTTAGATTTTTATTTTGTTTAACTTAATTTTAAGATACTTTTAGACTACAGCTTTGTAAACTTGACTGACGATACCGATACCTTCATGTATGTTGGTCTGATGGTGAATAAATTTATTATTATTATTATTATAATTAATTTACCGAGAGTGTTGTTGGTTTAATAGAAAAATATTAATGTTTCGTTAAGAAATAATTGTCATGTTTTGTATGTATGAGTATTTTGTAAAAAAATGTATAAAAAAAAATGAGGGAAAATATTAAAACGGTTAACTTCCATTTCGTTCAATTTTAACACGGATTTTCATCAAGTAAAGGTAGACTCAGTCAACTGTAATTGTATTATTACAACTACGAAGATGTAGTAGCTATATTGTTAGTAAAATGCAATTGAATCATTTATTTCTGAAAAAGACTAAGTGCCGTTTACCTATCCTAAAATAAACACAAAAAATAATATTCTATGATTAAAACTGAAATTTCTGCTTTTTTCAATTTTTGGTATTTAGTATCTAGTTTTTTGACTAAAATTTAATAAAAACAAAAATTTTCAGTTGGGTCCTTTCAGAAATAGACAATTTTTTAAATTTAGAATGCATTTATTTATTTAATAATGAGGTATGTGTTTTTTTTGGAATATTTTATTCACAGTAAACAAACAATAAGCATATAAAAATATTAAAAAATAATAACGTGAATGGTATCAAGAGAAAAAAAAAACAAAAACTTTTATTTTTTCTTTTTTAATTTTTACTGTTTATTCATTCGGATCTATTCGATTTTAATTTGTTGGTCCAAATTATTAGAGGTGATAGAGTTTTGGTTAAGTGGGTTATGAGGTTATGGGGTTTAAAAGCTTGCGTTTTCAGATTACAACTTCATTCTTAGGGTTATATGCATTTAATAGCTAAAATTATGGTTTTCTTGAGGTTATGGCAAAATCCTGATGTGAATGGGTTAAATAGACCTAGATTCGGATTCAGCGACCCCAAAAACATATAGTAAACATGGTCAGACCCCAGATCAGAATTTGTTTTTTATGTGTGGCTGTGTAATCAAATCATAGATTTTGCCAAAAATACAATTTCAGAAATAAACGATTCAGTCAGGGACTAAAATAATTTGATTTATTTCAAACTTATTTGCAATATACGAAACGTCGGCGTCTTTGACGGTGGTAAAGACATCAAAGAAGTCGACTTTTTATGTTGCAAATAAGTTTGAAATAAACTTTATTCGATTTATTCACTCTATTTTAGTGCTAGGATCCCTCCTCATCGATAGTCTTAATAAATCGGTTCAATGTTTGCGACCGCGACGTGTACAAATATCTACTTAATTTATGTCCTTATTTTGCTGATCCACTAAAAATTGGAAATGTTGACTTCAACAGCCCCTTATTGTTGTACCTTGCACATGTGCGTATGTTTCATTTATAAAGCCATAAATCCTTCAAGATCCGGAGCGAGGAGCTTCTGGTCGAGTCCTGGGGTGCGCCCTCGAAGGGATTTGGATTTGCATGAGATCGAGGTGCGTGTGCTGCCACATTCATTCGTTTCGGAGTTCAGTATTTATAGCTGTTCCCCGTCTTACCTTCCGAGCACCGCAACCTTGATACTTTCAATAATATACCGCATTACAGGGAATTTTACACCGATGGAATTTGGTTAGCATAATTCACCTGCAAGAAAAACAACCACATGGTAAGGAACATTTAAGTCTTGGACTGGGATTATGGGAGAGAATGGCAGTTTCTTTTCAATACTGGTCCTAATGATTAAAAAATGTAAGAACAAGGTGATTCTACTTAAATAAACTTGATGAATAGATATACAGGGTGGGGCAATAGTGTGTCCGACTTCGATATGTCGAGTTCTATGATAGCTAGAAACTTGATTTAAAAACGTAAGTAAATTAGACAAAAAGTCTATAACCGGAAATTATTTTCGAATATACAGGTTGAGCAAGACGATTCTATAGGGTCAACTAAAATTTTTTTTAAACGGAATGTCACTTATATCAGAACATTTTTGAAACCTCTTTGTGGCCTTCTTCCACTCCTGTATTATTATTAACTCTCTCCCAACCATTTGGACATATTCAATCAGGTTTTCATGATTTGTCTGATTTATTTTGGCAAATTTCAGCTATATTAAAAGTAATTATTTCTCTATAATTTCTGGAGATCGTCATAAAACTGTTAAGGTCGAATCTATATACAGGGTGATTCGCGAGCAATGTAACATAGACTAATGGCAGATAGAGCACTTCAAAGCAAGTCTATATCTATAAGGAAAACAATTTTTGACCACTGATTAAGGAGATACAGGGTGTTTTATGCATTTGGTCTGACAATTCAAATAGCTACTCTGCAACGAATTGAATGTAATCGAATGAAATTTGCCAGTCACATTCCTCACCTGAGACTTGTCAGAAAAGCCTACTTGGTTTTGAAAAATCTAGAGCCGGACTTGGTAAAAATCTGCCCTCCTCGTTTTTGACAAAAATGTACAAATGATTTTACTAGGATCACTATACAGTATGACATCAAGTAACGATGAACAGTGGGGAGAAACGTGTAAGCAACACATGTTGCTTAAATCTGACTGAGTTAAGCATTAGTGAGAAATACTGACTTGCAATTGAATCAGGTTTTAAAAAATCAATATTTACATCAAAGCAGTATATTTTCTCACCATGCTGCATACAAATAGATAAGGATTCCTCCAATTCATCCGTAAATAGTTTTACAGTCATTTGTGGAGGTCTGTAACATACTCAAATACAAATAAGTATATTACAATTTATTGAAACAGAAATCCACACCTGTTCAATATTATCACCCGTACTAATAATATTAAACTTATATTTATTACTGGATTTATTACTAGATAATGGGCTACCCCACCAACTCTGGATTGCCTATCTTTACGAATTAAAGAAAAACCATCAATTTTAACTAATGTGCTATCAATAGAATTATTTAGCCATGTTTCACTCAAAGCAAATATATATATATATATATATATATATATATATATATATATATATATATATATATATATATATATATATATATATATAAAATTATTTGTAATAAAATGTTTAAAAGAGTTAAACTTTGGAACTAGCGAACGAATGTCTAAATGACCTACTTGTATACATCTCTGATTCATAAAAAAAATTAAAAGAAGTATTTTTTTAAGGTATTTATATCTAGATGCGATAGAATTAAATATAATAAAAATTAAGAAACAAATAATGTAATAAGAACAACGGACAGTAAGGTAAATTAAATTACTGTCAGTAAAAAATTATGTCTTGTCTACTCACAACCTCCTCAGTAGTAAACTACTTGTAGTTTATATTTTTCAGAAACACTGTTGATTTTGATATAGACGACTAACAAAAAATCGATGATATGACATTTTAACAATTTTATTGTTTGTCACTGAAAAAGCATTTATAAGTGGTGGATAAAATGTTGTATTAGACACGCGAGTTATTGCATGTCACTTAAAAAAATTTTCTTGTATGACATGTGTAACATAACTCGCTAGCCTAATAAATAACTATTCCAAGTACCACATTAAAAATGTGAAAGATTTTATTATACGTATTTAAAAATGTTGTAAGGTAAAATAATTCACTTGAGGTGTTTTTGAAAAGCTGTTTTAAGTGTGTTGGAAATTTTTGAAACTTCTTTTGTATACTACTTATCTCTTTTAAAAATTAATATTAAGAGGAATAGTCAGATAATATTCAATACCGTTGTATGATGACCACACAGTCACTTTATTAGTATAAGCTCAAAGACACCCCTCATGTCCATCGCTTGGTGAGGTTTGATTCACCCGAACTGAATCACTCTGTATATGCATATTCTCTACAACTCCAATAGAATTAATACCATAATTTTATTAGCCAATGCCAATATTATTGCATTCATAGTGATAGTGTATAACTCCTATAACTTTAGCAGTAATTGTTTTGGTTAAACAAGATAATATATCTACACTTAATTGTATTTTCAAAAAAAATAATTATACGAAACAAATGTGACTTCATAGAACATTCAATAAATTTTATTTATAGAAATTTACAACAAATAAGGTGTGTCTCTGTTAAATATCAATTTGTCGGTTCATCAAACTCGATAATAGAGAATCTTATTATTTCAAGGTGGATATCTGTACAGCAACATTTGGCGTTTCTGAAGGTTTTAGTAAAAAATAAAATTAAAAAAAAATTAATTAGAAAAATTACATACATATATCTGCTAAATTTATGTTTATTTCGCTAAAATGGCAATTATAAAACAACATGCTTGCAGAATTTTGATATAAACAAAACATTTGAAGTAGGAAGAAGTGTTATAGGTGAACTCGCGTTTGCATAAAAAAAAATACGAATATTTCCATGTAGAAGAATTGTAGTTAGATCAACTTTCTGGAAGATATTAGGTAATTTGTGTCAACTGAAATCGATATTGATTGACAGCCGCCAGGCAAGCGAATGAAGCAGAATACTATTATAAGCAATACGGAAAAGATAGGAATGTGAAGAAAAAGGAGCCGGCCCATATGAATGCAATCTATCGAGCGGTGATAGAGGGCAGAGTATATGCGCCGAGAACTAGACATATCAACAGGTTTCTGGTCTTACTGATAAAACACAGACACTATTGAGATACATACGTGCCGACGGAGATTATAATATTTTTGCAAGCGTGTGCAATGTTAAAAGTGAGATGTTCTTCACCCGTGCCTTCAGAAATATACAAATTTATCTCCCAATTTCCGAATCTAAAATATCCCAGATCAATTATATTCTGCCATGTTTGTGAAGAACACTTTGATAGAATAGAGTACACATAACTGCAAACAACATGTTGCAAGAGCAAGCCATAAAGAAATTATACCCAAAAGTATCGTGTACCGGAAATTTATCTATGACTTAATTTTCATTTTAAATGGGTGGAATACCTCAGTGGGTAATAGGTAAAGAACACTTTTTTTTTTATGAAAAAATATCATTTTGGCTGGCCGTTACCTAGTAGGAAACAAATACGATAGTAATTTCCCTGTGCTAAAGAACTAATTCAGAATAATATAGTGCACAGTATGTGATAAATATGTATGAATAACTATTGATGAAACAGTAAAGTTGGAAATGTGTTAGTGCGTATTTTACATCCAAACAACCCCAACCCATCTGAGTGTAAGAAAGACATATTTCATAGCCAGTAAAAGACTGGAAAAAAATAATTCTGATGCAATTGAACGACTTATATTGACACCAACGAATAAATTTAATATACAGAAACACAAGGTATTAATGTTAGTGACCGATAGTGATGTTTATATGCGTAAATTACGTGCGTGCATCACTAAAAAAATGCGTCGAACTGCTTACTGTACATTTTCCATAATGTAGCAGAAAAAGTTCGAAGTAGTTATCCCGACGTCGAAAAGTTAATCGCAAATATAAAAAAAATATGAAGTCGGCTAAACAAATTTCACAAAGTATGCCCACAAATTGCCCAACAACCAGAGCCTGTAAAAACGAGATGGAAAACATGGGTACAAGCAGCTTTACCATGAACATTTCGACCAGGTTAAATCTGTAATATTGATCTGTAATATTGATATTCGATCCCCGAGAATCTAGTACCAGGAGCAATTTATCAACGCATACGACCACATGACTTTCTTATTACACATGAAATATTAACAAGTGCCTAAGTAATGAACGTGCAAGTGACTTAAAACTATATTTATATGTCTTTGGATGTAAAAAGTTCATTTTCAAAGTATTCCTTAATATTTACATCCCGCCGTAGAACAATAAACAATTGTTAATGGATATGATAACCGTCTTTGTAAGTCACACCATGCCCCGCACCAACGCCAGTCAATTTATTAAAATGAGCCGGCTTTATTGATAGCAGCCAGAGATTTTTTGCACACGTCTGAAACAAGCCGATAGGATATTATATATAAATAAATATTTGATAAGACGAGACGGTAGTTCAGTTTAGATACAAATAATGCCATATCTTTATTTTACAGTTTAACAGTATCTTAGCTCTACATACAAATAATGCCATATCTTTATTTTACAGTTTAACAGTATCTTAGCTCTATAGCAAATCGAATTTATTTTGTTTTTAATTGTAGCACTCTACGAGTAATTCAAAATTTATATGTAGTGTTGAATAAATTCTACGCTCATGGCGAACTCTGGCGCGGAGTCAGCAGTTACAGCATGTTCAAAACAATTTGGATGAAGTCATTGTTTATAATATAAGAAAAGGGGACCATTCCCCGCGGGACAATAATACAGTTATATTGTAAAATACAAGTACAAGAATATAATTCGTGTCTTTTCAACGCCAGCATTTCATTAATTATTTAGCCCCCTTTTTGACATCTAACAAATCAGAAGTGGGATAGTCTTACGTGCCTTTGTTTGTTTGTTTTTCTTTAAATTAAACAAAATGCCGCGACATAAATCAAAAAGGGCCGCGCGGTCATCATCTTCTGAGAGTAGTGATACTTCGTCAAGTAGTACTCCTAGTAGTAGTTCTAGTAGTGATAATGCTAGTGTCTCTCGTAAAAATAAAAGACTGCAGCGCCAAGTAAAAACATTAAAGCGGAAGTTAAGTAATAAATCTAGTATTTACCAGGGTAAAATTGACAGTGTTACAGTGTTTAATGGTAACTTCGACGAAACAATGAACGTTACGCAGTGGTTAAATAGTATTGATGCTACGGGTGATTTATTTGATTGGGACGAAAAGGCTCGTGTATATTGTATGGTAAATAAACTTAGAGGTAACGCAAAAACATGGTATACTAATCAGGAAAACCTTAATATTTCGTGGAAAGAGTGGAAAGATAAACTAGAAGAAAGTTTTCCAGTGCAGCAGTGTTTTCAGTAAATTAAAGGACTTGGTAAACATCGAGCGAAGTGCATCCCAAAGTTTAGTTGATTTCTTCTATCAAAAGCTATCCCTTGGCCAGTACTGCAAACTACAGGACAGGATAATAGTGGACGTGATTACAAACACCATCAACAATCCTTTTCTAAAGTCAGGTATTCGAGCCGCTGGTTGCGTAAGTACAAAACATTTGTTACAATTTTTAATTGCTAACAGTGAACAGGTTCCGAAAAACAATCGCTTAGTAAGCTCCACCCATAGATTTAAAAACCACCGATCATTCGAACAATCTAAAAATAGACATAGAATAGAACTAACATGTTATTTGTGCGGTCGTGAAGGACATAAAAAAGTAGACTGTTCAAAGTATGTTTCGGACAAAAATTGCACATTTTGTAAACGAGTAGGTCATAACACAAATGAGTGTTGGAAAAGACAAAAATTCGGCGAAACCTCAAATCGTGAATTAAAATTAGTGTCGAGTGGAAAACACAACACGAAAAATGATAAATTCTTTAAAACTGCTAAAATAAATGGGGAAACCTTTTCCGCTTACATAGATTTCGGTAGCAGTTGTAATACCATTACATTAAATGTAGTGCGTAAGCTAGGTCTAAAAATAGAAACTGATACGATGAACAGTGTAATCGTTGGTTATGGAGGAGTAGAGATGTGTCATTCGTGAATGATTCGATCTTCAGGATTCGATCATCTGAAAGTATTGAATGATAGAATCTTTTTGCGGCGAACGATTCGGTCAATCGCGGATTTTAACATCGTTCGCTTTCGTCTCACCTAGGTGAATGCTTCGTTCTTGGTTCATTTGCGTATTGAGTGAATGAGAATAGTGCATATGAACGACGACCGAAGATCGAACCAACTCGACTAACAAATGAATGGTACAGGGCTTTCATAAATGACTATGTCGTTTGAGTGCGAAAACATATGCAACCAACTATACACGATGGTATAATAGTAAACAGAAATTCCCTAAACCCATTGGTGTCCCAGGTAAAACAAACGAATCATTCAATATGGTATTCCATCATTGTTTATGTCTTGTATAAATGCTTAATTAATTTACTTGAAAATATTTATGCCATATTTATTATTTCGCTTAGTTTAATAGTAATAACAACATAATGAATTTAAAGTTACCAAAATATAAACTTACTTTAGACAGCATAAATCCCTTTTTATAGAAGTACATATGTTTTAAAAGACGTGAATTATTTCAAAATGTGAGGGTGTTCTATTATTTTTTATTTAATTATTGCAGGAATTTTTTGGAATCAAATTATTGTTTATCTCATATTTAAATTTTAATTGGTAAAACTCGATAATATAATTATTATTTGCCCAGTTCAATCAATGAAAATAATTTGAAATAAACAATTTTTTTCATTGCCACAGCAAGAACCACTGGGAAAGAAAATTAATTGCATTAAGTTATACAGAAGATTTGATTCTCTACTAACAAAAAACACGACACTTTTAAGGAACAAACCGCCGAACGCCAGCTCCAACATTTGTGATAATTAAGAAAATAACATAAACAAGTCTATAATAATATATTATTCTCCGTTAGTTAGTATATACCTACATAATTGATAGACATAATATTCATAATAAAGTAAAAAGAATGGTGGATTCAGCGACAACAAAATAAACAATAATTGTACTCGGGCTATCGCCCCTGTCAGACTTGCACGGCCGAGTTGAGCAAATGATTGAATTGTATATTGAATGATGAAAGCTAACCAGTCAGAGAGTGAGTTAAGGCAAAGGCGCACAAAACTGCGCATTCAATCATTTCAATATTGTTCAGTTAACGACTGGCTAGAACGATCGAATGATAGATACAAAAGATTCGATCTTTTTGATTATCAATCACTGATCGATCGAATCCTTGTAAAATGAACGAATGACACATCACTATGGAGGAGCTACAATAAAACCTTTAGGTCAAATAAAGGCAAACATTGAAATAGACGAAATTTCTGTAACAACCGAGTTCTTTGTTGTAACTGATACTTTACAAACAACTGACTTATTAATAGGCCAACCGATAACAGAGTGCGACGGTGTTTATGTTTATAAAACGTCAAATTATTTAAAGTTAACAGAGCGAAATATTATTTTACCATGGGACGCTATAGAAGAAAACAATATTGTTAAAATAAATACACTAGATCATTCTGTTATTAAACCTGGAATAAATATAGTTTCTGTAACATCTGATGTAATAAATTGTGATTTACGCATTTTCTACTCGGAACAGAATAGAAATGGCACAACATTAATAATTCCCTCAAATGGAATACAAATCCGTCAAGGCACGGGCATGATGAGTATTTTAAATCTTAGTTTACAAACATTAGAAGTTGGTAAAAATACGTGCTTAGCGCGAGGTTCCAGTACAAATAATAATGATGAAAACGATACAAAGCTTAACTCGCAATTAAACAAAAATGTTCAAGAACTTACTGAACGATATCCCGAGTGTTTTGGTGAAAACATTAACCTTCTAAGCAACATTGACATTGAAATGCATATTGAGCTTACATCAGCCGTTGCCGTTGTGTATAAACTTCATCGTTTATCTTTATTTGAAAGAGAAAAAGTACGCGAAATTGTAAATGATTTATTAAAGAAAGATATAATAGAGCCGACTATTTCTCCATTTAGTAGTCCTGTTCTTTTAATTAAAAAGAAAACAGGTGATTTTAGAATGGTAGTTGACTATCGAAAATTAAATCAAATAACAGTGAAAGATCGTTATCCGATCCGCTGCCTTTAATAGAAGACTTGCTCGACAGACTTTCTGATAATACGATATTTACAATACTTGATTTAAAATCGGGTTACCATCAAATTCGAATGGCAAAAGATAGTCAGAAATATACGGCGTTTGTTACCCCAGATGGACATTTCAATTATAAAAGAATGCCTTTTGGTTTGTCCAACACACCCGCAGTTTTCCAACGTGCTATTAACATGGCATTGGAACCATTAATACATCAATACTTCATGGTATATTTGGATGAGATCCTCATTGTCTCCAAAACGGAACAAGAAGGAATAAAACGTTTAGAAGAAGTGTTAAAATTACTGCGAAGGACTGGACTAACACTTAATCTGCAAACGTGTGAATTTCTGAAAAGTTCGGTCGAATATTTAGGAACGGAAATACGAAATTGATGTTTAGCACCCTCTCCCAAAAAGTTACAAGCAGTACAAGAATTTCCTACACCAACGAATGTACACCAAGTTAGGCAGTTTGTTGGGCTTACTTCATATTTTAGGAAATACATAAAAGGGTTTGCACTAAAAATTAAACCACTTACCACGCTATTAAAAAAAAATGATAAAGGGATTTGGCAAGGGGAAATAAACAGATTTTGGCAATAATAGATGGTTTTACCAAATTTGTTTGGATCGAGGCAGTGCCAGATACGACCAGTAAATACGCGTGTGAAAAATTAGAGCAGTTAATTAAATTAGTGCATGCTCCAAAAAGAATTATTACAGATAGAGGCAAGGCATTCCATTGTCGTGAATTTAAACAATTTTGTGAAAAGTGTTCTATTAATCATGTGAAATTAGCTGTATCTTCACCACGCAGTAACGGACAAATAGAACGTACAAACAGAACAATACTAGCATCTTTGACAGCTAGTATTGAGGGCAAACACGATAAATGGGACGATGAATTAATTAAGGTCCAACGAGGCATTACTTCAACAGTAAATCCGACTACAGGTATGGCGACCCAGTGTGTCGTGACATTGGAAGACTCCCTTGTGATATTCCAATTCGAAGCCCAGTGTGCTTCATCTGTGGTCCAGTGTACCACCATATGGCGACCCAGTGTGTCGTGACATTGGAAGACTCCCTTGTGATATTCCAATTCGAAGCCCAGTGTGCTTCATCTGTGGTCCAGTGTACCACCATGGCGACCAAGTGTGTCGTGACATTGGAAGACTCCCTTGTGATATTCCAATCGAGGTCCAGTGTACCTCACCTTTGGTCCAGTGTACCAATTCGAAGCCCAGTGTGCTTCACCTGTGGTCCAGTGCACCACACCATTAATGTCCAGTGTACCCCACCAGTGATCTAGTGTACCACATCACCAAACTTCAGTGTACGTCAGAGGACATAGTCGCGAGGGCGCTCCTGTGTCAGGATTGGCCGATTGTTGAATGAATTCTACGCTCATGGCGAACTCTGGCGCGGAGTCAGCAGTTACAGCATGTTCAAAACAATTTGGATGAAGTCATTGTTTATAATATAAGAAAAGGGGACCATTCCCCGCGGGACAATCATACAGTTATATTGTAAAATACAAGTACAAGAATATAATTCGTGTCTTTTCAACGCCAGCATTTCATTAATTATTTAGCCCCCTTTTTGACATCTAACAGTAGGTTCTTTCTATAATAAATAACGTAGGTTATATAAATGGTGCTGTCTAATTTTTACAAAACCTGAAGTTTTCTTGGTTTAAATTTAAAGTGTTCCTGTAGTAGGTCATTTTGTACCACATTTCCTTACTTATGAAATATTCTAATTCTTCTTGCACTTTCATTTGATCGAGGATTTAAGTTTGTCACTCTTCAAAAATATTACATGAATGGGATTCAGGAATAATCATAATTGAATATGAATTCCATAACTCGGCTGGTTGTAGTCTCCCAAACCAAAATCTATAGATATTCTAATAAGTCTACTCACTCGTAAGGTGCGCTGAAAATCTCTCCCCTGCCGATATCCTTCCCCTTGCCCTGCAACTTATTGCCGATCGCCGGCTCAGCCGGTACGCTGCCTTTACAGTAGCCTTTACGGTATAAAGGTTTCCGGCGCATGTTTACATGATTTACGACCGGCCGCAAAAAACGCCAGCATTTCGAGGAAATCAAAGGAGTTAGCGGACTTATTAGAATATTTATAGACTTTGCCCAAACTACATCTGTGATTTGTGTAATAATGAGCGGATCATGTTTTTATTGAGAAATCCGAACCAGATATTAGGGCTCTTTGGGTGCAGAAAAGTTTTAATCAGTAGTTAGAACCTATGGATTATCATTGGTTGAGTTCAAAATCAAAATTAATTTCAACCAATGATAATCGAGAGGTTATAACTACTGGTTAATATTTCTCTGCACCCAGAAAGCCCTATTGTATGTTTGCAGGATTATGACTTGTGCAACCCTATTTGTGTATCTCGTGGCACATGAGAACAAATTTCAAATACATTTTGCGTTCTGGACCGCCATCACCGTTACAGATAATGTAGTAAGTAAAATGAATTTGATACTTATTAATATACGCAGATCAATTATCAAATAAAAATATAAAGATTGAAGTCTCGTGATAGGTACCTCAAGAATAATACACATTTCCTGTTTAATTTGATTGTTGTAGGTCCCCTAAATTATGGCACATATTGCAAAAAAAATTATTTCTTCATTAAAGGATGATTTTGGTAGTGGATATCCGTCCCTAATAAACCAAGATGTAGATAAATAGTGATCCTCGTATGGCTCATTACAATAATTCTCCTACAGCAATAGTCATTTAGTCTAGAAAGCAGAAAGCTAAACTATGCACAAAGAGCATTCGTAAAAATATCATATAAATGAGCAGCATTCCAAGAAGTATCTTGCATAAAGATAAGCATCAAACATTACATTTATAAAGGAGAGTCTTTGTTGAAATCCTAATCATGATTGTTTGACATAAAACACTTCTTACTTCAAGTAAATATACGTACACAGTGGCCCAACAATTTTAACTAAATGAAATATGTATGTCTACGAAAATGTCCATAAACTAACAAACGAAGAAACGGTGAAAAATACGTTATAAGATTACGTACTGAAATATAAAGAGAAAACAACGAAAATACTAAATTATTGTTACAGTAACTGTTATGTTTTTTAAATCTCAGTTTATTTAAAAAAACAAATGGTGTGCAACTAAGGACTCAGTTCACGATTGATAACCTGTTTCTGTCGGAAGTGCTTTTAATTTTTACTTAACTTGCTTTACGTAATCGAATGTACTACTGAATTAGTGAGGAAATATTGTCGATATTTTTTCCAGTAGGTAGGTACTTAATTCCTAGGTGAACATTTTGCACAGTGTTTATTGAACATAAACCACGAAAGATAATTTGTGTGCTTGTTTATTTTACGAAATACTATTTACTATTTAATACATGTTTTGTACATATGTAGTAATATTTATCCATCACAAAGTTACGCCAATGACTGCCAGTTGGATTTAAGTAGCGCTTAAAAAATCACTTTAATTGACAATTTAATTTGTGAATTGCAACCCAGTATAGTAATGGCCTTAAATACATTCAGATTGAATCATTTTTTAATTTGGACAATATACTCGTAGCATAGAAATAATAGTTTATATTGAATGAATGATATATATTAAACGCAGGTCCACTTCGCACTCCTAGAGAATACACTTTAACCCCTTTATACTAATTATCATTTTGGTAATCTCTCAGATATATAACTTCTCATTATTTGACCATGAAAACAAAATAAACATATTAAAAAAAAAAGAATATGTTTAATGTTCTTTTACACTTATTAATAATGTTCTTTACGTTTGACCCATAAACATATAGTAATTAATTAAAAATTTCTTGGACTGGAGAACCAGTTCTTTTACAAAGTGAAGACAAATGTAGTGACTGCTTGATCAGCAAATTTATCCATCATTTCTAAATCAAATATCATGTATTGATAACAAGTTAAAGTGACAATGCATATTGCTTTTGTGATTCAAATTTGTAATTGTTAGTTGATTAGTTCATGTTGGGTTCACTATTTTACTCACAGGTAATTTTTTAATTTATTGACATTTCTTTTAAATATGATTAGCACAAATTAAATTTTGATTTTTTACGTCTTTAAACTTATGTTCACGGGCGTTATTAGACAAAACAAAAAACAAAGAAATATCTACTGAAACTAAGAGAACTCCAGATTTTAATTAGTAAACCGTCATAATGTAGTTATGACGGTTTACTAATTATAATCTTGAGTTACAAAAGATTAACTGATGTTTAGCAACTTCCAGACATTAAATTAGACGTTAGAACAGTAGGTTCTCTTGATACTACTACATTAAACATTTCAGATGAAAACAAAAAATTTTGAGAAAAATACAAGTCACCCGATGTTATAAATCCTGAGAATCCTTTTTAAAATGACCAAGGAAAGGAAAGTAGATCAGAGTCCAGGACTGGGTTATTACTACCTCATTCTTGACAGAAAGACACACGTAGACAAATGAAAGCAAAAATATAAAACGAATAATGAAATACATACCGCTTGACGCAATGTATTATTCAAAATAACTGATGTCTGCCATCGAATTAGCATACATGGTCACAACTAATATTTGTTCTGCATTCGTGGCTACTGAACTATTATTTTGAAACTTATGCCGGATAATGCACGTGTTACGATTACTTCTACAGCATGTATTGTGGTTTGTTGTACTCGTTTACTAACTATTGATATCATAGACAAAGGCTTTTTAACACTCAAAATTCTTAGTATAACATTAACAACAATATTACATAGAAAGTCAGTTGTTTCATCGACTGTCACCCACAAACATTAATATCGTACGTCCTCTATAATAATCCCCAAAACATTTTTATACACATTTGGTAGATATGTTTTACGCAATATATGGCTACTAGTTATACGAAAACATGTTATATATTGTAACGTGTCGATGTTAAAAAACTTCTTACGTTACACGTTTTAATAAATTATTAATAATATCATCTCTTAGAAACTTAAACGATCCCTAATATCCATAGTTAAATTGTATATGCATTATAATATGTGAACCGGGTAGGGCAAAATCAACCGATCTAAGCAACGCGAACGCACGCTGAAACGAAAGGAAGCGCGATACTCCGCCGTTTAACAAGCCGGAATTGGTCATGAGGCCATCATTTTTCGTTTGACCACTATGCGAAACACCCAAGCCGGTCTCAAATAATTTTCTATGTCGGAGATTCGCTTGTAGGTGAGTGCTATTATTAATTAATTTGTTTCGACCCATCATTAAACAAGTATGTAATTATTGTAGGCGGTATTTGAGTAAACCAGCACAAGTAAACTAGCACGAGTAAACCAGCACGAGTGAACCAGCATGAGTTAACCAGCACGAGTAAACCAGCACGAGTAAACTAGCACGAGCGAGGAAACTTGTAATATCAATATTCGAGTTAAGGCATCATTACGTTATTAAATGAGTACATGTAGGAGTTGGTTTTGAGGGGCCAGAAAACACGTATTTAACTTTGCTTAGCTACGGAAATTTATGGGCGGTTCGACAGAGGCATGGTATGTCATCCCGGCGTTTTCGAGGTCACAAGTAAATTCATCATCATCGGATCAGACTATCGGTTAACGTAACCATTTTGTCCAGGGCAGCGAAAAAAACATTGATGCGTACCCTCCACATAGTTGGCAAAAAGATAAGTACCTTTTATCTATTTAATTGCATACAAAAGTGCCTGACACGTCAACCATTTTGTACGATGCTCAAATCCACCTTTATGCTTTGGTAGCTGGTACCTATAATTCTCCTACTATGAACTCTCAGTAATTTAAAACAACTTGTTTAAATTTTCCATTTTTTAGCTTGCATCCCAGAGAAATGCAGTTTTTTCTAGTAATTAGTTTGAACTCATAGTAAATTAACTTTCCAGTAATTGTGTATATTATATTCATGGCTTTGCTTTGTGTTTTAATTCAATATTTAAATAGTAGTTTTGCTTAATTGTATTAATATTCTGTCACCCTACGTGTGAAGAATATTATAACCTCTGCTTTATAGTAGTTTTACTTGTATTCAAATTCTGCTACCCCTACGTGTAGAGATATTATAAACCCTGCTTTATAGTAGTTTTGCTTGATTGTAATAATATTCTGCTACCCCTTCGTGTAGAGAATTTTGAAGGTTATGTACCATTTTAATTAGTTTGTTTAGTAAATACCACTTTGGATAAGTATTTCAGGCACTGGAATTGACTTTCCAGGAATTTAGTAATTAGTATTTAAAAAATATAACAACCCTACCAAATCGTTGCTATTTGGAAAATTTAACATTGATCATAATAACCATTACATGTGGAGCTCTAATTGTAAGGGTGGTCAAACAAGGAAGATCAAATAATCTATAGATTAGTTGTCATATGGTAACGTGTCATATTGTTATATTTGAGGAGTGTAATTATCTGTAAATATAGTAAGTAATTATATTAGTGGTTGGTCAGGTTTAAGTGTGTCAACTGGCATACTGTAAACCCTTTGTATATTTAACTTGCCTTATTTTAAAGTTATAGGTTAGTAATTTAGTAAGGATATCTTATCTTTATCTATACCGAAAGTGAAGTAAAATTACGCACTTGAATTTTTTATGATTAAAATTTGTAGCTGGTATTTTAATGTTAGAGTCATTATAGAACCTTTATCTTACCGTTTATTTTGTATTATAGTATATTTATCTTACCGTTTGTTTTGCCCAATTTAGGCATCGGTTCACTTACCGATAGTTTACTTTAAACAAATTTCTACCATAAGTTGAGAAAACCATACAGTGGGATACAACAAAAGCGTTAAAGTGTTATTTTGGTAAATACACCTTTTTGGGTGGCTTAATTTATCGTGTGTTGAAATTTGAAGTTTTGTTGGATTTTTTTTTTTGGGGTAAATTAATTTCCCTAGCCTATAGTGAAAGAACTCACTTTAACTAATTAAATTTCTATCGTTTTGGTAAGATCTAAATGCGCTTAATCGTATGATGAGTGATTTAACGTTAGTCTAGATAAGGTGTCGTTATGTCATTACTAACATTTATAAGATAATTATTGCCAATAAATTTATTTGCCGTTGCTTTAGGCACTGCGTTATTTTGTACTAATATTCTGTAGTTAATGTGTTATATCAGCTGTGAGTTTTACTGTGGTATATGTTGAATAACTATTTTGTAATATAGTCCAGTGGCGGCTGCTCCTAAGGGGCACAGGAGCACGTGCCCCCCAAAGCAAATTCAGCTTAGCTAGTTAATTAGTCAATTTCTAATTTCTATTTATTTTTATCCATTTTAACATTTTTATCAACATAATAAACCACAAAACTAATTTCCGAAGCTATCGCTGCGTTACAACTTGAGTTTGCCAATATCTACTTCCCAAAGGGCACAAGATGAGTTGTGTACGGAGATCGCGTCATGTTTCTGCATCAGGCTAGATTTTGTTTACGGCATTGCTATGGCAACGACCCCCCCTTATGCTCTAATGCGGGCACAGTTAGTGATGGGCATTCCAGTTCACTTTGGTGAATAGTTCGCACCGAAACAGTTCGCCTAAGTGAACAGTTCTTTTTTACAGTTCAAAATGAACTACAGTTCGTTTTTATATTATGTTCTCTTGCGAACCCGAATATGGTATATGAACTGCCGAACTGCCTCGCCTGTGGTTACTAGTCGCTGCTAATGCATTTCACGTCCGACCAGTTGAATCACGATATCACGCTACGAACGGTAAAAATTTGTAACAGTTCAAAACGAACTATTCTACAGAAGCTGAGTGAAACAATTCGTTCAGTTCACCTTAAGTGAATAGTACACTCGAACTATTCGGTCACGAACTACCCATCACTAGGCACAGTTCACTTGTGTACACCCACAGACCACATAGACTTGTTGCAAGGAATCAAGGCATGAAGCCACCGCGGAGCCTGGCCGGTGCCTAGCAGTCGCATGGCGATCAGTATGATTTATGCAATCGAGCTGTAAAGATCTATTGTTAATGAGATATTTGTATGTAATAAAGGGTAAATGTGTTGTTGAAGTGTGTCCTAACCGAAGTGACACCGGTACCAGTGTAAATGAAAATTTTTCCTTTTTTTGCAGTAAGTAGTAATTACGAGTTATTTGTTATTTAATTTAAATTTTAAGCAATCTGCCTACGCCATGTGTACCTACGCTCCAGCATGTTTGCAGGACTGGAGTAGTAAATTGTGTCAAATTATTTAGTTTACAACTCGGTGGTTTACAAACATAAAACTAAGTCGACATTTGTATAAAATGGTATTTTAATGCCATTTTTTTTTACCTATACGAATTTTATTATATTTATTTTTATGCATGTTATTTATAATACATTTGATTTAAAAAAATACCTCGAATATTTTCATACGGATTTTATTATATTTATTTTACTACATAATAAAAATTAAAATACTTACTTAATATTTTATTAGGAAGAATATTTAATCTTATGTGTAAAGTAACTTATTTTAAATAGTCTCTCTTTTTTTCTGTAATATCAGACAGCATGGGGGATGGAATAATAATCCAACTAGCCGCCAATTTAAATCAGCATATAAAAAATTGTTGATTCATATGCAAATTAAAGAAACATTCTCTGGAAATTGCATTCCTTTGGAAAATATTTCTATTTTAAATTGTAGTTCTGCAATAGACAAAATAAATTTAACTTGCAATAAATTTAGAGCCCATGATATATCTGAAACTGAATATAACTTTAATTTTTCTTTGGAGTTGTCGGAGTACAACGAATATATTATGGTGTATAGTGGGCTTTGTGGTAAAATCAATTTTAAAATCGTTAAAATGTGAAGAATGTATAAACGCTTTATTTTCAATAAACAGGGAAAATTTCCATGAACTAATATTTGTAAAAGACCGCGGTGGTCTTATTTATCCGTCATCTGATGTCATACAAATATGTAAGGAAACAGAGAAACATTTAAGACATTTTAAAATTGAAAAAAATATTCAAATAGATTTGAAGCTAAAAATTAAAATTATGTGTAGTGTTTTAAAAAAGTTTCAAAATTCAAATATTTTTAATGATTTAGAAATTCACCAATTGGATAATTTCCCGAGTAATTTCCCTAATAATACCAATCATATTATTGAAATTATAAGGGCAATTTCAGAAACTTACATTAAAATTAGAGGTCATCATTTTACAAAAATGTTTCATAACTGTTTATGTACTAGATCTTAAAGTGGGAGGACACCTTTGCAAATTTTTGCTTATTTTTTAAGCAGCACACGATTTTGAGAACAAAGAATATTGTGAATAGTTCTCTGGTAAGTTAATTTTAATATACAATTTCAAAATATCAAATGTGTGCCCCCCTATAAAATTAACCACGAGCCGCCACTGATATAGTCTATTTCTTGAAACTGTCCTTTTTTTCATAACCGACTATGGTTTGGCGCCCATTATGTTGAACCCGCCTGTAGATTCTCTCCACTGAAGCTAATCGTTGAAGAGCCTATCTCTGTGCGACCTAAATACCGAGGGACTAAAGTTTAACGTTCACTATAACTTACCTATATCGTATAGTTTTATAGATTATCTTTTTGTACCGTATATCTGATATTGGTATAGTATAAAAATCATTTTTATTTTGTATAGTAAAAATAGCGAAGGTCGTGACAGTATTTTGCAAAGAAACATCTAAATTCTGCATTGTCGACTACGGTCCAAGACATTATATGCACAGAACATGACACACAAATCATAAAAATCCTCTTTTGTAACATTACCGGCAATATTCTGCCGATGGATAGCCGAATTTAAATGTCTTTCGCAATCACGACATGAATGAAAAATACATAGCATCGATTGCATGGAGTAAATACAAAATGTGACCTAACTATTGTAGTTTTCAATCATTTTTGTAGTTTATGCACAAACGGTAGGAACTGCGCGATTGGTAAGAATGTTCTGTGAGAGAACCAAAACAAACACCTCTGCGAAAATAAACGCATGTTTTCGTTTTGCTAAGTTAACTGGGGAGAAAGTGCCTAGTACATATAATTTTATGTATATATTATCCCGGTGTCCTGTACTTTACTGCCTTGGTAGTGGTTAACAGGTTGCATATATTACAGGTATATAAATAACCATAACACATCTTTATTTGGTGTGTTTATTTATATTTATATTTTTATTTACTTTAGTTTACCTGCCGGCTCTGAAAAATGGCAAATATTTCCGGTACCTGCACATGACTAATTTTGCATCAAAAATATATTTTCAAAAAATAAAAAATCAACAGCCCAGTTTTATAACTATGCAGATTAAAATTTAAAAAGTATTTAAGTGTGTCAAATAGATCTGAAACCCCCAAGAAGCAGAAAGAATAAACTTTCTTACTTATTTGGCTCTCTAAGTACGTCTAACGAGAATTTAACATGTGTCACTGTAAAAACAAAGATCAACTGATAAAATTGTCACCCATCATTACCTAATTATAATAGAAATTATATAAATGTAAATTGTTTAACATTTCTTTATCGTATGATAAGAAACACATGTTAAAAAGTGAAATTGTGTATATCCTCAAAACAAGGGAGATAAAAACTTAATCTTGTTTATATTTGCATTTTAATTAGTAGAATTACCATAAATAAATATTGATTCAAAGTATCAAAGTAATTAATTCCGATATTCATTCGTAGAAATGATTTTTACCGATATAACTGAAGCCTCTTTTACCTAATGACATAAAAAAAAATGTTAATTACTTAATTAACCGACATTGTACATAATATATTTTAATTAAAGTAGTCAAATTGGATACATTTATTACGACCGCTATAAATAAGTAATCAGTCACAAATAAATCTTGTTTTGTAATTATATTTTTTTGATAGTTTATCCTTACATGAATTTATAATTGAATAAATTTTAGATAAAGATAAAATAAAGTATGATTTCACTTTGATAGAGGAATGTTTTATCCTGAATTGAAATTCTGTTATTTGCAACTTCATTAAAAATAGTTACAGCATCATAACAGCAATATTTTTTATTAATTAGTTAAATACCATCATAATTATTAGCATAATTACTGTTTATTCATTAGCATATGTACAAAACAGGAAAATTATAAAACTTTTTAACTTTAAAGTTGTCAATAAAAAGTTCCATCTATTAGTTTTAAATTATACAAATATAAATTAGTAATAAAATATGTTAATTTACTAAAATTGTACTAGTACCATTGACATGTAACACAATATATAGCGTGTCCGTAAAGTATGGAATAAATTCATTATTTCTTAAACCAAAAATATTTAGAGAAAATCCTCAGAAACGTCGATTTTTAATTTCAATTGAGCACCTTAACATTTATTTTTTGTTATGACGTCATTAATAGTTCCATTATGACGTCATCGATATTTTTTTTAGACAAAGTACCCTGTATGCCTATCCATTTTTGGATTCTGAGTCAACAGCCGATTCCAAAAATGTATCACACTAAGGGTCTAAAATTGATAAGTTAAAAGATACGGCAATTTTGAATATAAGAATATACTAATTTTTCATATTTTGTTTGAAGAAATAATAGTCACTAGAACTAATGGTCAGTCAATAATAAAAACAATTTATAGTAAATGTTCAAACTGTACACCTTGTACGATAAATAAAGTGTTTATAATTTCCTGAGAAACGTTGTTTATTTCTGTTCTAATTCTCTCTTTTAATTCAACAATGTATTCCGATTTGGTTTTATAAACTAAGTTTTTTAGGTGGCCCCCACAGAAAATAATCTAACGGATTAAGGTCCGGTGACCTTGGTGGCCATTCGACGGGTCCACGTCTACCAATACACCTTTTCAGAAATATTTGATCAATGTATTTTCGAATGTCTCCTGCCCAATGGGGAGACGCACAATCCTGTTCATACCATAGGCTTTCGTCAACATTTCCAGGATTAATTCTACTGGGGAATAAATTTAATAACATTGGGGATGAAATAGCCCATTAAAAATCGAAAAAATAGGGTCCCATGATTCTATTTTTTACAATTTCCGCCCACACATTTACCTTTTGTGGATACTGTGTGTGCTACTTCCGCATCCATCCAGGGTTTTTCCTGGTACCTACAATTCTGACGATTCACTTCACCATTTAATTTGAGAGAAAATAATATTTTTTTATCAGAAGAAGACCATTGCACATATTCATCATTGGTATGTGGATTTTCTTCAACAGCCAGTAAATTAATTAATGTTGTATCCTCGTCAACACCTGGGCGACCTGTTTTGGGTAAATCTTCCACCGTACCAGCCTCTCTAATTTTTTTTTTCAATTTTACTCACTGTTGATTGAGTTATGGGTCATTCTGGATATATAGTATTAAATAAATTACATGCTTCTTGTTGAATTCACATCCTATCACCATACCCAATCATCGTAGGAATTTCAATTCTCTGCTTTACAGATACATTCATGTTATAAATTAAAATAAATCGACAACTATTATTGAGAAACCACTACTGGGATAAAGCATTATTAACTGATTCACTGTCAAAGAGGATTATGATAAAACAAACAAAAACTAGCCTACTTCAAAAATTAATAGAAAACATATTTATTCTACTTTTTTACTTGTTTTTATTTAATGGCCATATCTTCAAACTTATCAATTTTAGGCCCCAAGTGTGATACATACATGAAATCAGCTGTTGAGGCAAAATCCAAAAATGGAGAAATATACAGGGTGTTCCATTAAAAAATTTGTCTATTACGTCATAACGAAAACAGAGATGACGACATAACCAAAAAAATAAAAATAAAGGATAAGGTGCGTAATTGAAATTAAAAATCGACGTGTTCGAGAATTTTTTCTATATATTTTGGTTTAAGAAATAATCAATTTATTCTATGCGGACACAGAGTACACATTTTTCCAAGATTACCAAAAATGTTGTATGTGTGGTGGAACATTAAAAACACTCAACATAAAAATGAGATCATACAGAAACACCTAGTATGGAAACTGTAACTAGCAATTTGTTATATGACGTATGCTTTGAATATTTTTTTCAATAACTGGAATGCCCACCAAATTCATCCTGCACACAATAAAGCACTTTATGGCTACTCCATCATAACGTAATTTACAAAAACGTTTAAGAAATCTCTGTATTTGATTTAGAAACGGCAATACTTCCGACCAGCGTGCCATTTTATAATAGGTAAATCACTAACATGCATTGAGAGCCATCAAACAACTAACACCTGTGGTGTGGGACTCGTGCAATATACCCTATTAATCCTGCTACCAATGATAGCGAATTCAATCCCAACGTTCAAGCCTTAGTAATGGGTAATGTGTTTATCAAAATAAAATGTTTGTCGAATAAGTATTTTCAAAGTGTAAAAAGGTATAAATTGTTCATAACGTCCTCATCGTTTTAAAACCATAAAAATAAAATGATGGCACTACGTAAAAAATATTAACTTATTTAATATGATTTTCAGTGGCTGTACTCATAATGAATAAAAGTTACGTTGAATAATAGTTATTTATGATACAAGTGTTAAAACTGACCTTTTATTTTGTGAGTGGAAAAGTTTGCGAAACGAGCGTAAGTGATTGGAGCAACTCCACGAACAAAATAAAGTCATTTTTAACACGTATATCATACAATGTTTTTTCTACAAACACCATTAAAAGAACAATAAAGTTTCTTTAAAAAGATTTCAAATCCTTTTAATGGTTACCTCATAATTCTAGTAGTTTGTAGGATTTATGAAATAAATAAATCAAGTTTGCCCGTTGTTTGATACATGCTTGTCAAATGTGAAAAACTATTACAATATGATGAGTTCCAATATTAATTATAATCCAGAAGGAAGCGAATCGATTCCTCAAGAAATTGAAGGAGCAGCTACAAGGGCAACTTTAGATTTGTGCCCACAAAATCCAAACAACAATATGAATTATCGTACAAACGCTTTGTGGAATGGTGCGATCGGAACAATGTTGCAGGCAAGTACAGTGAAAATGTAATGTTGGCCTATTTCGAGTAAAATTCTAAACTTTGGAAGTCTTCGACGCTTTGGGCACATTTTTCAATGATAAAGGCTATGTTAAATGTCAAGAACAATCAAGATATAAGTAAGTTTTATAAACTCATCGCATTTTTGAAGCGCAAAGGAGAAGGATATCGTCCAAAAAAATCAAAAATTTTTACACGCCAAAATATTGATAAGTTTATTGCAGAGGCGCCAGATGACAAGTATTTGATGTTTAAAGTAGCTGCTGTAATGGGTATACTAGGCGCGTGTCGCCGTGAAGAACTTTGTCAAATGAGTTTAAACAATATTGAGGATTTAGGAAATACACTAGTGGTAAACATTCCAGATAACAAGACTAGAGTTTCAAGAACCTTTACTGTTATTACTGAGACTTATATTGACTTATATCATAAGTACTTAACATTACGTCCAGCTCATGTCAACCACCAACGTCTTTTTATTAAATACACTAGTAACAAATGTACGATTCAACCTGTTGGAATAAATATTTTTGAAAAGATGTCTACAGATATTGCAAGATTTTTGAAATTACCAAATAGTGAACTTTACACCGGACATTGTTTCTGTCGGACATCCGCCAGCTTGTTAGAAGACTGGTGCAAATTTATGTACAATAAAAAGACATGGAGGATGGAAAAGTTCGCGTGTTGCAGAAGGATACTTGGAAGATTCGTTAGAAGACAAAAAGAGGATTGCTTGTCACATTCTTCCAAATAATTGCCCTTCTTCTAACAATTCAGAAATAGAGCATATTAATAGTATTTCCTCCACTGCTTCAAGTTCAACTTCAACAATTTCTTCTTGTGAAGTAGCTTCCTCACAAGGGATAAATATTACTAATTGCTCCAATTGTACAATTAATATAAATATTTCTATATAACTAATAGTAATTTTTTGTTAATAAATATATAAATGTCATTATGACGAACGACTTGTCATTTTACTTTTTGCACTAGTGGTAAAAGTAAATCATGTGATCATTTTTAATGCGAGTTTATATAATATTACATTTTTAATTCAAGTATGCCGTGTTAAAAATTTAGTTTTTAATGGTGTTTATAAAAAAATACATTTTCCATTAGCTATTTTTCTGCCTCATCAACACAACGATAATTATTTTTAGTACTGTTTGGCAAAATTAAAAATTTATGATGCGAGCAATAACTAGTCAGTAATCGCATGCTACACTGATTCGAATTACATTGAATTCGAACTTGTTCTCTGGCTTTTTATCAGCGGCTTCATTTCACGGTTAATTTTTGCAAAAGTTAATATTTGCGGTTGGTTATTGGGCATCGCTTTATATGAAATCACCGTGAATAATGACTAAGCGCCTATTAAGATTAACGTACCAAAAAATTAATATCAATTCATACAAGTCTTTTCCCCATAAAATTGGCTGATTAAACTGGCATTGAAATAGTGGATACGTTTTTAAAGGCATCATTATAAATAAAGGTACTACAAAAGCAAAGAAATTATACTTGGTAAAGGCAAGGTATTTGTATTTAAAGACTACTGACCAAAAAGTTGTTTCTGTACGTAACTAGAGTTATAAACCATTATTGATTCATTTAAATGTATAGTGCGACATAAGACAAAAGAAACACAAAAGTAGCAAAAAAAAATAAAATGCAGCGATAAAACAATCAATTCAAGGTCAAACAAATTAAATTATTAGGTCGATGCGCCTTATAATGCCGCAAATTGTTTGTCATTCGCCGTCAAGAAGCAGTTTAAATTTATAATTAATTAATTTATTTTTGTTTTTCATATCTTGTTTGTTTACTATATGGTGTGAAGTACAGTGGTCCGTGATTCTATCCAAACCGCCTGGTTTCAAAACCAGGTCGGAGATTACAGATTAAGGGAATCAGTTCTTATATACAGGCACTGATTGAGCTTATCTTCTAGCAGGGTGATTGGCCTTGGTAGTGGAAATAGGCCAACGTTAAAGGCTGATTTATAGTGCATTACGCACCATCGTTCCCTGCATTGGTATGGTTAAGAGACGCAACGCATGAAAATCAACCTACGTGCTTCCACAGTGCCATTTATAGTTAGGACGCAACATCGATAAGCGCTTCCGCAAGAGATGATCAACTTTTATCTTTTTCCATGCGTGCGTTGCAGGGAACGATTTCTATTGGCGTTTGAGGAGTTTGCACATTACTATATTGAGTAGTGGTGAGAGGTATGTGAAACTTCTCATATGGTCCAAATGCTACTATCCGACCGAGATCATAGATGTCTCTGTGGCGGATAGCGACTTGCGAAGCAAGTACCGAGAGCGGCGACCTCTAGCCTAGGTGGACTAAACTACTGTTTTTAAATATGATTTTGAACGAAACAACTACTCAGCGAGCAAATACCCCGACCTGCATTGGATGATACTTTCAAATCATGATAGATCGGTAGCCAATATCATTTGTCAATTCCTAACCAGACATAGACCGGTTTCGAACTTATTAGTTCACTCTCGGTACTTGCTTCGCAAGTCGCTATCCGCCACAGAGACATCTATGATCTCGGTCGGATAGTAACATTTGGACCATATGAGAAGTTTCACATACCTCTCACCACTACTCAATTTACCTTAGTCATTATATGACTAGCAGGTTGGCCACTATCATTTGACTGTTCCATAACCTATGGCATACTGAGGAGAACTAATAAGTTCGAAACCGGTCTATGTCTGGTTAGGAATTGACAAATGATATTGGCTACCGATCTATCATGATTTGAAGGTATAATCCAATGCAGGTCGGGGTATTTGCCCGCTGAGTAGTTGTTTCATTCAAAATCATATTTAAAAACATTACTATATTATTAAATACAGTTCCGTTTCCGTCACAGTCATCACGCATTTTCTTTTTTCTGTTCTGTGATGCATTTTATACAGTGCTTCCGTTGATGTTTAGTTTGTTTACTTCACGAAGATGTTAGTTTATTCTTCTTGGGTTTACTTGACTTGTTATTTTTGCGTCATCTTGTTTGCAGTTTGTTCGATTAAGTTTACCGATACTCTGTCAAAATTTCTGGGGATCTTTTTCCTTTATGGCGAGAAATGTAGTTACATAAAAACCTTTAACTTTTCGATTTCGATTAATTTCTCGGACTTTAAATCGTCTTCGTCTGGTATTTTTACAACGAAGGTAATAAGCAGCACCCAGTAAAAGACCTGCACATAAATCAGCCTTAAAAGTGATAAAAAAAATATTTCTGCACCAAGAGACTGAAGTGAGTGTTTTAGGCCCGAAATGAGTAATCGTGCAAGCGAATAAAACATACTTTATTCCCGATATGTATACAACATTTGTTGCACGAATGGACACAATTTTTATTGCAAAAAAATTAAATGTAAAAATAAGAATAATAATTTCCAACGAATCTTTTATATATGATTTCGAATTTATATAAATGTACGTTGTGTTAAATCGTACGTTTGACATTATTTTTTACTTATTTCTATTTGACGTTTAAATCACTATTACTAATTTCCAAATAATACGAACTGTCAAAATTATCCTATTAATACTAATTTTAATTTAAAATACATTTTATGGTTTATATGTTTGTTTCTTAATTTTTTTGTTGCTTCTGCGATTAAATGTTTAACCTAATAAAAATGATGAAATGAATACTGTTTTATTCTCGTTCATGAAAAATAGTTATTTATGTACCAAGGGAGGTAAGTGAGTGTTTTAGTGTCGACAAGCAAGGGACTAAAACACACTTTACTCCCGAGATGCATATAACATTCTTTGCACGAACAGGCACAATTTTTATTTCAAACAAATTGAATGTAAAAACTATTAATTGACCACCAAACTTTTGTATTTGATTTTATCTAGGTATCCTTGTATTTAATCGTCTCTTTGACATTACTTTTTATTTATTTCTATATGATGTTTAGATTACTAATAATTACTAATTGTGAAAATTACCCTATAATATTAATTTTAATTCAAAATAAATTATATTTTATGGTTTACATATTTGGTTTTTAGTTATTTGTTCATTTTACCATTAAAAGTTTGAGAGAATAAAAATGTTGACGTTACGTTATATTTGTATTCTTCATTAGTTTCCATGGTGATTTTAAATCCCAAGAAATAAACGCTTGCTTTATTCCCTGTCTTGAGGCAGTAAAATACTGTTTTATTCCCATTCGTGCAAAAAATTCTGGGCGTAACATTATGAGTGAGCCTGTTTATTGTAAATTTATCTGTTAGAGTCTCATGTCTCTCCTGTTTTGATTAAACTAGATGCAAAATATCGGTCTCTATTGGACCATTAAATTACTATTTTCAAATTATTCCACGTCTCGTATTTATTAGCAAATAACTATATTTTAACTGTCCTTTCGAGGAATTGTGGATCTCTAAGAGCCAAATGTTTGTGCGCTTTATTACCCACTAAAAGAAAGGCAGCACTTAATCATGGGGCACCATGTATATAGCTAAACATATAGCTGATATAGGTCCTAAAATAAATACATTCAGATTTCCCATGGGACTTTGGTCAGCCGCAAATACCATCACTACGTCGTTCCTTCACGTCTCTTTTGGTTGTCTTTTAATGTTGATATTACTTTAGATAAAGCTAAAGAAATAATAAAGAGTAGATTATAGCACTACATCTAAAATAAATTCTAAAGAATAAACTATTTACAATTTGTTGGAATCTAAGGTTTGCCTTGTTTTTATTGGATCATAAAATGCTTGTATGAATGTGTTGTTCGTTATTGTTTAGAGATCGATGGCACTGATAAGACTTGTTGATGTGATACTTTCGCCAACTGTAAATACCTAATAATAAATAGCGTAAAATATTTCCTCTGTGTTATAGTGTGCATTCGGATCCAGAAGAGTAATTGTAACATTTCACCCTTTCTATCGAATATCCCGCTCCTTCTTTTTTTAATTAATTTAGTAATCATTTAAAACAGTAACTGCCAGTTTTTATTTTTGTAAAATACACGTATTCATAAAATTTAAGTCTAAAAATTACAAAAACTAGAACCAAAATTAAACAAAAGCAACTTTTTTGTAGATCGATATATGTTTTTACATGGTTTGAGTTGCAAAAAAGGCTTACTATTACGGCGGATTTACACCAAAAGGGCAAAACTGCAACAAAACAGAGACTGTCGATTTCGACAAACCAGCAACTCGAGTTTCCAAAATCAGAAATATTTCGGAAACTTTCACTTATATGCATAGCCAATCGTCATCGACATACTGAATTTTAATCTCAGCGAAGGACTAAAGGATTCGTTGGCGAAGGGACGGAGCATAATTTGCATTCACTCTCCACTGCTTCTCCAAAAGTTATACTTAATGGATATGTGCAAATATGGCAGGAATGTGCGGCGGGACATAGGACGTATGCATCATAATAAGGGTAATAAAAGAAATTAACTAGTAGCAAATGCAATAAACTGGTACAATTTATAAAAACTTATCCTTTTAGCTAGCTTGATGAACTAGGTTGGTTATCACAAACTGGAAAAGATCTGTAAAACCTTTGCAGCATCAGGTATGTTTCTATGGTTGTCTCCGTGAGTGATGTTCGACATCTATTGATGTAATACAGGCATACTTAAAATAGTCTTTGAACGCATTTAACGGATCTGGAGATCCACCATCAGTGCCATCACATTTTTTTTAACTAGTAAACTAGTGTCTTGCTTTAACACACGTGCGAACTCTTCTGTAACGCGCTCATTTTTTTGCATCACCTACAGCGTGTAGCAGTCAATTTATTTCGTCCATTTGCACTGACTCCGCTAACGACAACGCGTATTGTTTTGTTAGTTTTTTATGGCATCACGTAATCTTTTATAGTTCGTGTGAATAGTTTTTAAAGCTGTTTCAATGGAAATATCTTCGTCTGGCTTTTCTTATTAGCTGCAGCCTCGTCAGGATTGAATTGTAGTATCACAACTCTTATTAGTTGTAAATATTCAGCATAATAAAAAAGCTGCCTTCAACCATGTACCCCAATGGGTAAGAATCGACTGTGGTGGTTCGGGTATACCGGGACACTTGCTATGAAATGTGCGAAAACGTTTAGGATATTTAAGAAACTTTTTCTGTACTTGCATCTACCTCTGCCTCTGGAAAACCTTGTCGAATAGTTTCTGCCACAAGATGTAAAGCATGCTTTCCACGTACAACCGTGTTCTTGAGGACAACGGCCTAACAATCACATTGTCGTGGCACCATTGGTCACAAACAGCAACATTTAACTTTTTGACGTGTAACATTTTTGTTATGTCTCCAACACCACCCGCGTAATTGTTTTGCCAGTACACTCAGTTAGTCTTTCGCGGCTCGCTTCAGTATGTGGTATTTGTGCGCCGGTCGTTGCCCCTAAACACCTGATGTGACAACATTGAAAAGCCGCACGACTTGCCAGCTTTAGACATATGTGACGTTGCCGGCGATTAGCTATACTTTGGCGAGTCGCTAACGATCGACTATACATACCAGTGTTTGAGCCACCGGCGACTGTTTTCGCCAGCAACTGAAAGTCCCATCACGCGGCGGAAAGATCAAAGGATTTCTGTGTTTTGTTTTTGTAAAAAAAGGTTTTAAGAGTCTGACATTAAAAATGCCTAGGCAAACACTGACCTTGAGCTCTTGCTGAACATGTTGAGATCATACTGGATGTCGATTTTCATGCGTCTTCAACCCTTGTGAATAATTCTGGCTGGACCATGAAGTGCCAAATAGTTTATGAATTCGAATAAAGACTCTACTACTTGGCATTCTTCTGTTGGGAAATATTCTGCTGTACTCTCTTGAAGCTTCTCCAATATTTCCATCACAAAACCTATACCTATACAAAACCTGCATATTCCTTATTTCTGAACTTAAATGGCATTATTTCAAGATTATAAACTAAATGCTGAATCAGATTTACAGGAAACAACTACTCAGCGGACAAAAGCCCCGACCTGCGTTGAATTAAATCTGCAAGTCTTGTTTGGAAGCAAAGATCATTTGTCAATTCCTCACTAGACATAGACCGGTTTCGAACTTGTTATGTTCTCGTCAGTATGCCATAAGTATTGAAAAAGGCAAATAATAATAACAAACCAGGTTAGCCTAAAGCAGACTAAGCAAGACAGACATAGTGAGTGGTAAGTGTATCCCTCTGGTGGTCAGTGCTACTACACGTCAGACATCACTAGTGTCTTAGTGACTGATAGCGACTCTGGTAGGCTAAACTATATACTGAATAAGATTTACAGGGAACAACTACTCAGGGGACAAAAGCCCTGACCTGCATTGAATTATACCTGCAAGTCTTGTTTGGTAGCTAAGATCATTTGTCAATTTGCAGCGTCTTTTGAAACTGGGAAATTCTATATATGTTTGAGAGACGGTCTGATGAATTCATTGTAAACAATTTCCTACAAAAGCCTGCTCCCATTGAATCCCTATACTATTTATGTTATACAGTGTGTCCCGTGAAAGGAATAAATGAAATAAATTAATTCTCTTAAAACAAAAATATTCAGAAAAAATCCTCGGACACGTCGATTATTAATTTCAATTGCGCACCTTATCCTTTATTTATTTATTTATTTATTGTTTGGTTCTAACATCATTACTGTTTCAGTTATGACGTCATCAATATATTTTTAAATAGAACACTCTGTATAATTCTCCATTTTTGGATTTTGAATTAACAGCTGATTTCAAAAATGTATCACTCTTAGGATCTAAAGTTGAAAGATAGGGCCATTTTGAAAATAAAAATTTATTAATTTTTCATGTTTTGTTTGAACAAATAATAGTCACTAAAACTGACGGTTAGTTAATAATAAAAACAATTTAAAGTAAATGTTCGAACTGTACTTCTTGTTGTAGTTGACAGTACCCTAAACGATGAATAATGTGTTGCTGAATTTTGTTTATAGTTTCCTGAGAAATATTGTTTATTTCTGTTCTAATTCTCTCTTTTAATTCAAAAATGTTTTCTGGTTTGGTTTTATAAACTAAGTTTCTTAAATGGCCCCATAGAAAATAATGTAATGGATTGATGTCCTGTGACCTTAATGGCCATTCGATGGGTCCACGTCTACCAATCCACCTGTTCAGAAATATTTGATCAAGATACCTTCGAACGTCTGCTGCATAATGGTGTGGCGCACCATCCTGTTGATACCACAGGCTTTCGTCAGCATTTCCAGGATTAATTCTACTGAGGAATAAATATAATAACGTTGGGATGAGACAGCCCATTAAAAATTGGAGATATGCCGGTCCGCTTACAGTTCTATCCAAAAAAGATTCTATTTCTTACAATTCCTGCCCACACATGTGCTTTTTGTGGATACCCCCGCATCCATGGAGGGTTTTCCCTTGCCCAGTATCTACAATTGTGAGGATTTACTTCTCTATTTAATTTGAAAGTGAATTCATCGGAGAAAATAATATTTTTTATCTAGAGGAGCACCACCGTTGCACATATTCTTCATTGTTTCACAAAATTGTGTCCTCTGATCTGGATCATCATCATTTAGTCCTTGCATAAGCTGAATCTTAAAGGACTGCCATTTTTCTAATTTTAATACTGTATGTACTGATGTTTTAGTAACATCATAATCACGACTAACCTGCCGAACGCTGGTATGTGGATTTTCTTCAACAGCCAGTAAAATATTTAATTTTGTATCCTCGTCAACACTTGGGTGACCTGTTTTGGGTTAATCTTTCACCGTACCAGCTTCTCCAAATTTTTTTTAAATCTTACTCACTGTCGTTCTGGATATTTAGTACTAAATAAATTACTTACTTCTTGTTAAGTTCGAATCCTATGATCATACCCAATCATCGTAAGAATTTCAATTCTCTGCTTTACGGATACACTCATGTTACGAATTAAAATAAATCAACAACAATTAATGAAAAACCACTATTTTGGTAAAATATTATTAAGTGATTCACTGTCAAAGATGATAATGATAAAACAAAAAAAAACAAAAAATTGCCTACATCAAAAATTAATAAGAAAACGTGTTTATTTTACTTTATTGCTTGTTTATTTTTAAATGGCCGTATTTTCCAAATTATCAATGTTAGACCCTAAGTGTGACACATAGTCGGAATCAACTGTTAACGCAACAGCCAAAAATGGAGAAATATACAGGGTGTTCCATAAAAAAATATATCGATGACGCCATAACGGAAACAGTGATGACATCATAACCAAAAAATAAAAATAAAGGATAAGGTGTTCAATTGAAATTAAAAATCGAAGTGTCCGAGGATTTTTTCCAAATATTTTTGGTTTAAGATATAATGAATTTATTCCATACTTTACAGACACACTGTATACACACACACCTGTATGACGCATTCCTTGTTACAGTCTACAAATATCTAATTAACGTATTCTTAGATATTTAAGCCTATTTACAATTTAATATTTTTTATAAATTTAGTACCTTTTTTATATCCGCTCATGTCTATAAACCTGTGGCTGACTTTGATCCAGACTAGATTAGCAGGATGAGGTAGATTTATAACGTCATCACTCGGTAATAGTGGCTTATTTTAATGTTGGCTCCCCTGTAAAACATAAATAAGCATCAGTATCACTGTAAAACAAGCTGATATATTGGGACACAAAACGGAGGGATTTATGGTGGCAGGTGAAAATTAGATTGGAAAGTTGGAGTAATTAATTTTTTATGAAAGAGGTTTACTCGACATTAATCGCAGTAGCTGCTAACTTAGTAAGGTATTTTATTGTCCTATATACAGATGTTATATTTTTATATATTTTTAATAATAAATGTTTGATCCGAAATTTTATCGATTTTTACTCGACATATATCTTAGTGATTATATCTTTTTTTATTATTCTAAATTCGAATGTTTGAGGGTTTTTTGTGCGATTTATAACAATAATATGAACTAAGCTTTATAAACCAAGAATAATTATATTTCGAGTTTCCCTAGTTAACTATGATATTAAATTTTATCAAAATAACTCTCTGTACGTGAATGCTGGTTTGGTTCTGGGCGCGAGTAATTCAGAGTAGTAGTAGTGGCGGTTTTAGGGGGCGCAGGGGGGCACCCCTTAGGATTTTATCTTATTCACTCTTGATGAATTAGGAAATATATGCATGGTTGTTTTAATTCCCCACAAATGGAAATTTTGTTTTAATATCGAATGAAAGTAGGAAAAATATTGATGTTTTTCTAAGCAGCATTTTAACGTTGTATCGATGTCATCCTTTTGCACCGAAGGGTGGATAAATTCAGGGTTGCTACAACATCGGCATGCGACTGACAGTGGCTGATGATGACCAACGACGTCATTAGACCCTTGCATGGAAAATCAACTATTACATCAAAATTGCCGAAATTTTGTAGTATATTTTTCGAACCAAAAACATTCCTGTTCAACGTTTGGACTACTTGTGTTCAGTGGAATCAACACCACAGCTCTTCTCACCTAAACATAGAGAGATAGAAAATAGAGCTTCATCTCTGTTTTATTGTGATGTTTTAACTACATTTTAAGAACTTTTTGGTATCAAAATGTTTTAACGCGGACTATTTCATGATATTTTTTTGAAAAAAAAAATGATACTTTTTTCATGTAATAATTACTTATCCAAGCAGCACATTTAGTAGTCTCTATGTAGTTACTACCATCTGTAGTACTTTAAAGGTTTTCGCAACTAACGACCGCTACGTAATGGGAACGAACTGTCTACCAAGCATTCTCCAAAATGGGGAACAGTTATTACGTAGCAATTTCTATTTTGGAGCCTTCCCTGTTACGTGAAAACTAGATTATTACATAAATGGAACGTAACCATAAATGACTAACTTTTAAAACAGCTCTTTAGTGGTACGAGAGCAAACTATATTTTGATCTCTCTCTCTCTCTCTGTTCGAATAGCAAAACATAATCTATAGCAATCAGATATACTGATTGTAAGTTTGAAGTCAATATGTCCACGTTAAATCAATAAACAGTAATGTTTTGCATTCATTAAAACGACTACTGTAAAATGTTTACATGATACTTTAATAAAAGAGTAAATTATTTTTTTCGAAATAAAAATTGTTCAAAAATTATGCGCACACTCGAAAATGCTAAATTTTTGATGGAAATAGTATATTATTTTATTGGGATTAAAAGTGACACTTTGTTCGACGAGCAATTATATTTGTATTTGCGAGGCGAAGCGCAGCGTAGCCGAGCAAACGAAAAAATTGCGAGTCAAACAAAGACACTTTATATCCGAACAAAACATGTTATTTTGTTATTTAAACGTTAAGTACATAATAACATAATTATTTTCGATTATACGACTTATAACAGTTTCATCATGTTGCTTGTGGCTAACACTATGTGTGCTATGGATATTGTGTGGTTGCAAGGGATGCCAATAAATATAAACAAACATTTAAGCAAATAAATTGTGATTTATTATAGTCCAATATTAGAGAAAAATGTCTGATTGTGAAGATTTATCCAGTATACCAGCAGAGGTGGTTGAAATTGCTAACGAGGTGACTTTAAATCTTCTACTACCAAAATCGCATGAAGTGTACGAGTGCTCATATAATCGTTTTATGCAATAGTGCTCTGAAAAGAATATAAAATCGTATTCGGAAAGTGTTTTATTGGCATATTTTGCCAGTCTGTCCTCAAAAATGAAATGTTCCACGTTGTGGTCACAGTATTCAATGGTGAAATCGACACTGACTCTCAAGAATGGCGTAGATATAAGTAAATTTCCAAGTTGAATGCATTTTTAAAAAGGCAAAGTAATGGTTATACCCCCTAAACAAGCTAGGGTTTTAACGAAGGACCAAGTTGAACAGTTTTTGGATGCTGCTCCTAACATACATTATTTAATGATAAAGGTATGTTTAAAATTAAAGAATGAAGTAGAAAAATTTTGTGAATTTTTATTTATAGGTTGCCTTAATATTGGAAATTACAGGCGCATGTCGTTGTGATGAACTAATTCATTTAAAAACTGTTGACACTGAAGATGTTAAGTCTGCTTTACTGATAAAAGTTCCTCATACTAAGACCGGTAAGGATCGGTCATTTACGATTCTTGGAGAAAAATATTTTAGTATTTACAGAAAATACGCTGCTCTTCGGCCAAAAGGTTTTGAAGAAAGTCGTTTCTTTTTATAAAGTATTAAAATGGAAGATGTCAACGGTCAGTAGTCGGTATTCATAGAATTAGTAGTGTTGCAAAAGAAGTGGCAACATATTTAAATTTACCAAATGAAAATATACTGGACACTGCTTACGTGGAACTTCTGTCACTTTTCTTGTAGATTCTGGTGGTGATGTCACTTGTCTTAAGAGACATGGGGGTTGGAGGTCGAACACTGTTGCAGAGATTTTCTATAGAAGAATCTATAGAAAATAAAAAAAGTACAGCAAGAAAAAATATTTTTACTCGATGAAGTACTAGCACCAATGGGCCTAGTACGTATAATAATATCAATCCCTTGAATCTCGATAATACAGCTACTTGCAATAATGTAGAAAATCAAGGAAAAATTAATCAAGGAATGTGTTCCCACGATACCACTAAGAGTGTAACAGTTTCAGATATTGCTACCACCACCGTTAAAATTGTTAACAGTGTCGATTCCTTTGGTTTGTTTCATTTTTATTCAACTTGCTCAAACTGCACTTTCAATATTACTATCAATAAATAATAATAATTGAATGAATTTATATATCTGGCCTAATCAATAAATTTTGTATTTCATTTCATTGTTTAATAATTTTGGATTGTAAGAATTTCATATTTTAATTTAAATAAACTGAATTAATATGAAAATGCTTAATTTTTACCTAACTATACTTTTAATACTAGGATTAAAAATACTTTTAATCCTAGGATTAAAAGTGTTGACATTTTTATATTAGTAACAAAAACATACATTTTTGTGTCAGATTTTACCATTAAAAATGATGACTTGTGATGTTTGAAGAAAAACATTTTTTTGTTTATGTGTTATGAAGTAATAATGATTTACTTATAAAAGATGTTTGTAAATGATCATATTTAATAAAAAAAATTGTTTTCAGAATCGTATTTTTATCTATGTCAATGTGGCGTTATCATTCAATAATAGTTTATCAAAAAGTAGCAAAAGCGACGAATGACGTCCTTTTCTTGATAGCTTTAAACATGCCTCTACTACGCTACTACGAAAAGGCTACTACACAAAGTTCCTACGTATTTTACGACCCTCAATTTTAAGTTGGTAAAGTTGGCTGATCCGATCTGTACTCCATTCATTTCATACGAACACATGTCTTTTTTCTTTTCCTGGGCTCGCAGTGCGACTCTTTTGTCGACTTCAGTCGTTCTCTGGTATAGGCGCGCAGTGCAATATATAAATTCACAAAATGTATTTATATAATACCTATGCCTATGCTGGAATATTTTATGTGCTTATATGAACTGAATGGAGTATAGGTAAATACAGTTTTATTGTTTGGGATTGGCAACACGTTAATGACTGACTAAACATTAACAGGTGCTAGGTGGAAGTTTTATTAACAAAAATCAAATAAATGATTAACTCGAGGATTTACCTTCAATACCAACAAAATTCAATGTGACGAAAATCTCGATTGCCCAACGTTGACACTATTGTTGCTGTTCGCTAGTTGTAGAGGACTTCTTGTAAAAATCGTCGGTCGTAGACTTATACTTAGATTCGACTATTATAGTATGTACTTGCAATATTGCCATTTGAGGTACCAATACTTCATCGATGCTAATTTCTCAAAGAAATTATTATACAAGGGATTTATACACTATTATAAAAGCATATATAATTATGAATCAAAACATTACAACACTTTTGTGTTGCGCCAACCAATCAGAATAGGCTACTTGAATCTTATTTTTAATATGTTCACATCGTAGTATTAATCCACAGGAATATTTATTTCGCTTAAATGAAATCGCTTTACAGGATAGAATAGCATTCAATATTTCAAATATTTAAATTGGCGCGAAAACACGAGCCATCATGCCACTATCTACTGTGACGTCATTCTTGTAGTAAACAAACAAGCGCAAGTAACGCTCAATATCTTTTCTTTTTGTTTATCATAACATGATGAGTTTCCATCATTATACGTGGCGTTTAGTGCCAAACTGCAGAATACAAATGTAAAGACACCACAAAAGTTAAACTGCTAGGTTATATTAAAATGAGAAAGACTTGTTATACCTTGCCAGGAGAGACCCAAAAGTATTATCGAGTAAAATTATACTGTATTTTTGTCACTTTGATGTAAGTACTAGTTTGTCTTATACCTTTAGCAGCTTTGAACTTTACAACTGTTGTAAACAAGTGAAGTCTTTCACATATGTTATATAACCTCAAAATCTGTCATTTTCTTTAATACAAGAAAAAAATTACCTACACTATACACACTTTTATGAACATAAGCACCTAGTTCGCTTTAAAATTAGAACTAAACAAATATTATATACTTACACTGATGTTTTAATGTTCCTAAATTCGGCGGAACAGAAATCGGGATTAGTTGCGATGAATTTTAGCCACCATTATTGTGTCAATTCTTGGCAAATTCGTACTGTCCGTTTTAAAAAATCACCCTCCATGATTATTTATTATAAACTTGAAAAACAACACGAAATCAGTCCAAATATTCACAAAGCAGTCACGATAACAGAACTGTAGGTTTTGTTTACTACAAGAGTGACGTCACACTTAAAACCATCATGGCGAGTAGCGTTTTGTTATATGTTGTTCACAGACTAAAGAATTGCAATTTTAAAATTGAAATAATAAATCAGACTCGTGCATCATGTTTTTGTGAATACAAACCAATTATTTCTGATTTTTCATATCGTTGATACATCGCTTGTCGCCACTGTCTTTAATACAGTCAATGTGGCTCATACTAGTCTTCGTATAAAAATAACATATTTAGATTTCTTACCTAAATCAGAGCCAGAATCTAACAATAATCCCTTCTTAATTGGATGAACACGTATTCATAGGTAAAGTCTACTCATTTTCTGTAGTCCTAACTAATGATAGATTTTTGTTAACAAAAAATTCCCTCTTAATTACAATGTCAGTGTCATTCCTGTATTTATGTTAATGTTAATGACATTACTTAACCTAAAAAGTTTTTGCCGCAATTTAACAGTTAACTTGACAATAAAAAAACCTTTAGTTAGGACTACAGAAAGTGAATGGATTTTCTTATGCGAATGAAGGTAGGCGAGAATCCTGAATGCTGCGATGCAATAAAATCAACTCACTTTAAATTTGTTTTTCAAATCTTAAATCAACCGTTGTTTTTGACACATTTGAAGAAAACTGTCACTCGTCAATAAAATTATTGATAGGGCTCTTTCAGAGAATAAAATTACAAACCACTCCATACTCACATTAAAATGAAAACACATTTCAACCCCCATGTTCATATGTAATATATTTGTCGTCTGCCAATACGTTATGGGTTGTGGTGTTAACTATATAGTTGTCATAAAATCGCACCCATTAATCAAGGATCGTGGACGGTGGGATTGGCACTCCCTGCACAATGAATCCATCTTCGAGTTATGGTTTTGTATCTTCTCGTACTCATATGTACTTAAGAGGAATCGGCTAGTTTCTGTATTTCAGTTACTATTATTCATTTTTAGTATATCTTTTATTTTTAGTATTGCAATGATCTCAGAATTATCAACAATGACTACAGATGCGAACTTATACATTATTACAATAAGGTAATTTCTATTTTTCCTACGTTAGAAAAACTCGTTGGATTTTCTCTCAAGCTTCTTCTAGTACCAGTAGAATATTATAGTATATCTTGTGTATGTATATGAAAAATAACAGGAGTGCTATTCTCCTCTCTTCGTACCTAATTTGCAAGAACCTTCACAATGAATAGATATCGAAGGAAACTCATAAAAATAGCATTCTTCAACATTCGAATCAACACAACGCCACGCGTGAGCAATTATTATTCGCCTTGACATCGAGCGCTTTTGGCATTATGTTTCAGTATTACGTTGTCACAAGTGTCACGTTCCCATGTTCATTTTTTGTAAAAATGGAAGAATTAATGTATATAAATATGTTGGAAAATATGAAAGATGCCTAGAACGCTGTTGGTGACCAGGATGATCTTATAAGAACGGGAACTTACTAATGAATATTTCAGAAAAATGTTTCGGTTAAATAAGGAGTTTCAGTTTCTTGTGGAATCTTTAGAACCTTATGTGAGACCAAAAATAAAATCCACCGACTTCGACATTTGTCTGCGGATTTTAATAGCATTACGATATTTTACTACTAGTTGTTACCAACTCGGTATAGGATCTAACTGGTTTATTGGTATATCTCAATCATCGGTATGTCGTTGTATTGATGAAATAACAATAGCCTTTAATATGTCAGAAATATTTAAATCTTGGGTAAAGTTTCCAAGAAATCATTAAGAATTAATTAAATGCTCTAAGATTAAAATTTTATATGGAACACCATTTTCCTGGTGTTGTTGGATGCATTGACTGTACACATGCAATCTTTCTTTTCACCACATATATATGATCCTCAGTATTCCGAGCATTTGTATGTATCAGAAAAGGGTACCATTCATTTACAACTTGTATGCGATACTTATAAAAATATTTTGAACCTAATGTGAAGTATCCAGGTGGAACACATATTAATTTATTTGGCATAATTCTGTCCTACAAAATTCTTCGAAATATACACGAAAATACAGAATACAGACTATTATTTGCTTGGAGATTCTGGATACCCGTTATAGTCATATTTGTTTACTCCATTGGAAGAAAACATGGAATCAGAAAGTTCTTCATATAAGTATAATTTGGCTCATAAAAGTACTCATACTCTCATTGAGATGTGTAACGGGATGTTAAAAACTAGACTTAGGAGCCTGCTAAAACATTGTGTTTTGCATTATGCTTGCAAGATTATTAATGCTTGCGTAGTTTTACATAATTTATCTATAGATAGTAATGTCCCTGAACCCATTGACTATGACATTAAAGATATAGACTTTTATATAATTGATAACATAAATAATGATGATTATGAAGGAAATATTCCAATGGAAAGAATAAATCCAGAACTTGCCTTGGGTCGTCAAGCAAGAAGAAAACTAATACAAGGTTTTTTTATTGTAATGAATCATACATATGTTCATTACTATAGTTTCGAAATTCCCGTTAGTCTTGTGCTACCGCACACTTCCTGCCGTCATGTGATGAATCATGCAGATGTTCATTCCAAGATGTTTCTACAATTACCGTTTGGCATGTGCTACCACGTACTTTCTGCCGACATAAAATGTGAGACTTCACCAAAGCCATAATTTTGGTATAAATAAAATCTCCTTAGCCAAGGAAATTCATTCAGTTTTCTACCGACAACTATCTTCAGCACGTTGAGCTGGGTAGTTGAGGAGTCTTAAGCGCGTTGAGCTTGACTCCATTTGGTTAGAATACAGAATCCGACGACGACGTCGCCTGGCCGAATGTCTGGTAGCATCATGGGGTTTTTAGCGCGCTGAGCTAGACCTCCTGGTGTTGGTAACCATTTACCGTCCTGCACTGACGTCACCAGTCTAGTAATTATTCATTGCCGTAAGTTTTCAGCGCGTTGAACTGGAGCTGCCGTTAGTAAATAATTGCTAAATCAACCTCCGTCACCAGTTTCCTAATTATTTATTGCCGTAAGTCTTCAGCGCGTTGAGCTGTACCCGAAATTACACTCCTCCCCCGTAAACTAATTGCACCGATGTATATAACATTTATTAACTGTATTTGCCTTGGTTTAATTGTTAGAGAATCTGTGATTTTATGTTTATTTAACTTCATGTTTTGGATAAATGTTGCTTTAGTGAAATAAACTCTCTTGCGTATACTTTGGCTTTCTTATTTACAACTAACAGGAATCCTGGATTAATTCTCCAAACCAGCTATCCGAAAGAAATCACCATTACATATTCCGACGCCTAAATATACTTTCTTACATATTTTGGGCGTCCGAACAGACACCGTTACATAATTTGGCGCCCGAACAGGCCCCAATACCCAGCCAGAGCGTGTTTTCTCCGTTACCTTCTGCTATCCAGCAGAAGATGAGGGACCTTTTCAGAGATACCTTTAGTCCGTTGCTGTTCAAGCCAATTACCCCGAAAACTAACTTTCTGGCAATATTTTCGATTATCCCTGACAAAAACATTCCCTGCCTGGGAGATGTTCCAGAGGATAATACCGCCCCGTCCAGATCCCGAAGACGCAAGCGGTAGTTCCTATCCAGGAAACCCGATGGAACCGCCGTCCACTTGTGTCTGCTTCACATCAGTAGGTTTCCACAACACTAAATTGTGCGCGAGTGTTTGTGTCCATCTGTGCGTGTTGACCGTAATTTTTTTTGGGGTAAATGCCGTTTTTAATTGCCCTTATTGGAACTATCTCATGTTGACTTTTTTTTTGTTTTTGTTTTGAATATATTAAAATCTGTTTTATTATTTTTTGTTCAAAAAAGTTTAATTGGAACTCATTAGCTTATAATCGAAGTGTCTCGGGATTTTTTTATAAATGTGCACAATAATTGAGATATTGAATTTATTCCATGAACTCTCAGTCAGTAAGTGCAGGAGTCATTTCACGTATTAGATAGAATAAATAAAATAAATCGTTCCAAAATACTAAAATAAAAGAAAATCAATGCAAGGATATACAACATATCGAAAATTTAGCAGTTTCCAACTCATAATGTTTTTTCTAGATTAGTCTTATTTTTTCTTCAACACCACTGAAGAGGATCGACTACTCTAAAATATCGATGGTTGACACTACCTTCCATTTCTGGATATTGGCACTAAAACCTTTTCATTCTATTTTATTTTTCATTCGATAGATTACCATTCTATTAACATGATTTGCAATCCTGATCCTCTTAATTCAGTTACCTGCAACGTAAACGTGCCGACAGATGCATTTCATACTTTCAATTTGTCAAACGTGAGTCATTCGTTCATCTTCATATCCTTCTTTCCATAAAAGAAACTGTAGTAGGTGTCGTAGTTTATTGTATATCACACCAGTTATCACCATGCATGTAACCATGCACTTAAAGTAGAATACTAATTTTATCTACTCAAGAAAGGTGGTTGTGTTGAACATAGTGCGACTATAAATATTAAAAGTACTTATTGTTAATAGTATATTGTTACTGCTTCCTCACGTCTTGACACAGGAAGGTATATATTAGTGCTGGGCGATTATGAAATTTAATAATCAAAATTCGGTTATAAAAAATGATCGATTATGTTCTATTAATCGATTATAATCGATCATTGGTTAATCGATGATCGATTATCCAATTAACGAATTTTCGATCGAATAGACAGTCGGGTATATCGATTTTTCGTTGTCGATTATCCGATTATCGATTATCGATTTTCTGTTTTCGACTATTTTATTTATCCTAGCCGTAATTATTATTTATTTGGCACAAGAAACTCAACGTCCAACGTTCAAGATGACATGCACAGAACAACACAACACAATACATGATCGCAAAGTGGCACGGCAGAACTTACTCTACTGGCACTAGGGCGCCACGCGCTGCACTGGAGACTTGGAGAGCCATGTTGACAACATTTTGTGATTTGGTAATAAATATATAAATATATAATTAGTAATAAATAAAATAAACCGATCTGATTTTCGATATAAGTCCGGCCGTATCTTATATTGATCGATAATATATTAACTGTCGATTATCGATTACTTGATTACTGATTTTTCGAAATAGATTATTCAGTGATATATTATTCGTTGATCCATTTATCGATTTTCGATTATTATATGAATAATTAACAATTATAATCGATTATTGTGAGAATAACAATATCGATTCTAGTTTATTTTATCGATTAACCGATTGTCGATTATTTTATAGATTATCATTTATCTTTCCCATCTCTAGTTTGCATTTCTAGACGATTCTTGACGAATTAGGAGAAAAAAGCACGATTTCAACAACAAATTGTCTGTACGTCTATGTGTATCATTGACGAGCAAAATAGGCGTGATTTGCGCAATTTTTTTAATTTTAACTTTACAAAGAAATTATCCTTTATGAAAGATTATCAGACAAATTATAATATAGCTAATAAAATATTTTGTCTAGATGTTCATATAAACTCGAAATTTTATACACACTTTGACAAGATCATGAAATTTTGGAATGAATTTGGCAATTTTTATTACATTTTGGAAAGTTTATTTAGTACTAACGGTGAGGAACATTTAATCGTTAAATTGGTAGTGATTTTGTTTATTGTGATTATAATTAATAATTATATTATAAAGGGGTATTTGCTTAATATTGTGTTATGTTTATGAGACTTTCTAATTTTTATTGCCCCTTTCTCAACGAAAAAAAAGTGTATTACTGTGCGAATATCTCTTTGATGACAAATAAGATTAATTAATAAAATAATACACTATATCTCTAACATTTTATTAGGCCAAATCAGTTTCCTTTCTCATTGTATTTAGCTTTATTGATATCTCAGTTCACCTTAGTCACTTGCGTGAGACTCCTTGACAGCTAACCTCGGCCTAGCCATTCTGAGAGGCGTAATGTGTAGAGAATCAAAGCGCATCCATTATGAGCTTATTATAGCATATTCAAAATATTTATTACAACATATGTATACAATACGTATATTGAATTATTAGACATGGATCTCTTAAATAGCAATATTGCAATGTAAATCAGAGGCAGATAAGCCGTCGCTAGTCAGCGTTAGCAGAGCAGAGAATTAATGTTCCATCTAGCTGTCGTGCAGTCAACAATGCACACTGCATACGGTACGATGTCAAATTTCAGCCTTCCGTCATTGTGCTATGTCTAATACTTTAATACACATATAGTGTATATAATTTACTAATAAAGTTATAATAAAAATTACTACCAATATATTCCAATAAAGAGGTGAGATTAATTTACAAATAGTAATAAATACTCAAATACCTAAATACAAGGCACCAAGTTGTAATCCTCTCACTTTATTTATTTGAAGATTAAATAAAATTGCCACACACACACACACTTATTGATGATTTATGTATTTATATCATACAAAGAGAAGTGATTAAACTTTAATTGTGATTGCCCTCTGTTTATAGTAAAAGATTTTTACCAAATAAATGGAAACACTTCTTGAGGCCGTTGCGCATACCATTCGCAGAACACTGACCATATACCGTTATTAGTAAAGATCGCTTCGTCGTAGCATTTTTCTAATTTATTACATTAAGATTGACATTGGTAGATGGAGTTACCATCAACTCGTTGGTACTTTACTTTCACGTGATTCTGAAATTCTCCTTGTTGACGTTGCGTATACCTGCCTCGCACTGAACAAGGGAAAAACCAGAAACCGGTTTGTAAATGGTATGCGCGACGGCATCAAAGATTTCCATTTATTTGGTAAAAATCTTTTACTAATGGGCAATCGCAATTAAAGCTTAATTATTTCTCTTTGTATGATATAAACATACAAATCATCAAGAAGTGTGTGTGACAACTTCATGTAATCTTCAATTAAATAGTGACAGGGTACCCTGTATTTAAATATTACTTTGAGTATTTATTAGTATTTGCAAATGTATATAATTTATCTCAACTAGTGAACAATTAAAGTGGATATTGCCAAATTATTGATATTTGGATTTATATAATTTTGGAACAAGATGATTAATCTTTATGTGGTTTTTTAGAATCGTTAGAAAAATTAATTAGCGATCGATCGCCGTAAATAGAATTTTAAATTATGGTTGTTTCTTTTATCTACAGCGTGATAGCCAGACACATTTTTGTTAAATTTTATCGTACCAATTATTTGGGGATCAGAACTTACTCACCGTAGTAAAACTCAACGTGTGATGGAGTTTATAATAAAAGTAATTTTTGACGTTTCAAAAAAGTCACATTTTTTGACGTTTCAAAAAAGTTATTTTGACGTTTCAAAAAAACTCGACGTGTGTTTGTAATAAAAGTAATTTTTGACGTTTCAAAAAGTCACATTGGTGGAATGTCAAACTTTTTTTTTTTGAAAAAGTAATTTTTGACGTTTCAAAAAAAGTCTCATTGGTGGAATGTCACTAATTTTTTTTGACATTTCAAACTGACGTTTCAAAAAAGTCACGTTGGTGGAATGTCACTAATATTTTAAAATTTGAAGTGTCAAAAAAAATTTGACATTTCAAATTGACGTTAAAAAATGTCTAATATTTTTTTTGACATTTCAAATTTTAAGAACCGATTTTGCTCATGAACGAACTCAATCTCTTCCTTGACCTCTAGAATGTGTGTACCAAATTTGAAAGCTTTATCTCAAAAACTGTAGCTGCTATCGCGAACCAGACAGACAGACACACAGACAGAATTTTTTTTTTCTGAAATTTTGTGTATCGTCATAATTCGTCGAGATTTGTCCAGAAATGCAATAAAAATTTTCAAAATTTTTTTCACGAATACATACCTTCCTTACTTTGAGGGGGTGAGGAAGTAAAATACGTTTTTTTAACATGTTAATTATAATTTTTATTGATTTTTTTGATAACTCTACTCTTTTCAGGGATACCGTTTGTTACAGAATGGTGCTTTTTTTACATTTTAGGTTACAATAAATTCATACGACTTTAACATTTTATATAGGAAAATGCCTATTTTTATTACCAAAAATGTTACTTTTCAAGAATTCTGGTGGAAAACAAGTCAGAGTACATTTGTTTCACCAGTTCATAAACGAAATAGAAATTTCGGCTTCCGTGCGTAACATTGCACTCAGGCTTAGTATAACTAAGTTATAGAAGTAGAACCAGTCGCTGTCTTGCAATGAGAATTGTAACTGGGCAAATGAGTTGTGGCAAATTACCATCTGCGACGAATACAAATTTTGCATGTGGCATGTTCATGAATGGATTTGAGTTCCACATCAAAATCACTATAATATAGTAAGTTTTATTGTACTTCATTCATAGCTACGCTAAGGGGTTATTGTATAAGGTATTATTATTTTTATTAGCTAGATATATGTAGGTGACCTACGGCTTATGATATTAATACGTAATACTAAATATTGATGTAAATAATTGTTGCAGAAGAATTAGTTGTGCTCTGAATATGGCACCTCACTTTTTTTAATGGAACTTCTTCAGTTCGCCATTGAAACGAGCATATTTTTTTCATTCTTTAGTAAAGGAATCCGAAAGATTCAGCTACAAATTTTCAGAGGAGACCGTATTAAATTCTTGGAATTATTATTATTTTATTCCATATAATTAGCAGATCATACAGCAGTTTTTCTCCTGTCATATAAAATTTGCCTAGTATCGCTCAAACATCATTTTCAAAGTATTATAGAGCATTATATTTTTGCTTATTTATACACAAGGAAGAAGAATTTTCCTCAAATTCTGCTGTGTATGTGAATAAGTTACTATTGTGCATTAGTTTGAACATTGGTAACTTTCACATAATATATTACTAAAATATGTTTTTCCTTATCTGGTACGGCCGTAATATGAAAGACTTCGTGTCTTTCATATAACGAGTTAAAACGTACCAATTAATCACGTGATTTTTAATCATTTATGAAGGCTCTGTATATTCAATACCTACAATAAACATTTATAAGGTCTAAACTCGAATATGCATCTGTCGTATGGAGTCCAATATACTCCACTCATATTTCCTCAATTAATAGGGTTCAACGACGCTTTTTTAATCAGCAACATTTGCTCTAGACAATATTTATCCACCAAGAGATACCTCGCAAGATGTCTTTTATAATAGATTTAAAATATATAGTCTAATTAAGAGGTGCGCTATCCATTCTGTTATTTTCCTACATAAAATTTTTCATAATAAAATAAAATCTGCAGATATAGTAGCATTACTTGACTTTCATGTACCTAAACTAAATGCCCGAAATAATCACATACTTTGCGTGAAGAACCATAGGACAAATATTTATAAATGTTCCATATTGTATTAAATAGTGACTAACTACGATAGTATTGAATCTCAGCTTGATATACTCCGTTGTAATATAAATGATATTAAAGAAATGTGGCTTATTTAATTACTTCAGCTACTGTGTGCTTATAATTCATTATTGTAACAACTTAATAAAATAAAATTTCCAGTAATGAACTACTATAACAACAGGTCAACAATCTAAATCAAGTATTTACGATATGGTAATAATACAATTTTCACAAATTTGCATAGTAATATAGATTTATGTATATAATTTAAAATATACGAGATGTGATAAATTTAATTGAAATTCAACGTGGTCATAATTTATAAGTGAACGGTTTATAAACCAATAAATAATCAATTTAACAAAACCACTTTCATTATATTAACTGCTTTTAAATGAATTCGAATATTTAAAGCATGGCGTTATTCATCCTTTTGTTCCAATTAAGTCTCATTAAGTGAAAGGGCTTCAAACTTCGCCCCAACGTGTGTATTAATAGACGCTGATCTGTTTTGGATCATCTTTGCTATTTCAATATGGGTCGGGCTTATATATTCACTAATTTGATGAGCACTAAGTTTAGAGTTGAAGGTTGTTTGGATTCCATTGTCAAATTAAAATGTCATACTGAGTGTTGGCTGAATCGTATCTTGTGTCGGCTGTTTCTCCTTGACATTTATAGTCCTGTTTTTAGTTATAATTTAGGATTTAATAAAAGTATATAAATTATGTATTTTATGTTTTTTACTTTCTTATCTATCTATAGATAGCCACATGGTGGCATCGTAAAAAAATTCGCATTCCATTGTGATGGAAATAGACGTTTTAAGGACAGAAAATAGCAAATTTAACTGAATCCACATTTAATCTCTGTGCCTGTGATATGTCTTTCTTGAATACGATCTACGTGGAAACCTGAATATTTACATAGATCTGGTAGATCAAAGCAAGAACTATGTAAATCAATTTTTTTCAATTGAAACAATTTATTAACGTTAAAAGTATAAGTGTCCTCGTTGGACACTCATGCCCGTGACCAGCCGAACATCCATGTCTTCAAGGCGCCGGACAATACTGGGGCTGAGCGGGGATGAGGCCGGTTTAGGTTAAAACATTGAACATTAAAATACATCTCTATATCTATAAAAACAAATATGTATATAAATAAAACAAACAGAATGAATTACCCACTTAAAATAGATGTAAACGGTATATAAATAATTAAAATAAAAATGTAGGTATAAAAAATTTGTATATTAAAAAATTTTGAATTTTGATTGTTGCAAAGGGAAAAACCCGCTAAAAACACTTTAAACACTACAAAGTCAAAAAGAATTTTGACGACAAAAAAAAATAAACAGGAAAGAAGAAAAGAGAATTAATTTAGAGTAATTTTAAAAAATGAAGAACACTCCTCATGAAGGCACAAACCTTTCGAGTTGGATCAAAAAAATGTTTGACATTACAAATTTTCAGAATAAGGAATTGGACCTACAAAGTCTCTTAAAAGTTGCTTGTCAGATGAACCTTTACCGAGAAAAACGTTCTAAATTTATTCCTTTTAAATTCAATATTAGGACGAGAAAGTACCGTCAAGGTGCATCTAATCAAGACCGACTTTTTTATTAAGTGGACCGTACCCAACTTTGAACATTCTAAGGGATTTAATGTGAAAAAGTAGAATATAAAGAAATAGTGGTAAAATTTAATTAGAATGTAAAAAGTTTTATAAGAACAATTTTTCCACGAATATAATATAAAAATTGATCTTTTGTAAATATTCTTGTTTATAAAGTTCTTTAATGTTAAGAAGTCAAGACTTCTTTTATTTTTTTTGGAGAATCCAAAATATAATACTATATCAGTAATTTTTTCTGAGATCCTTAGCAACGTTATTAAAATCCTTTTAAGAACTCTAGATTTTGACCAATATTAACTATTAGATAAACCAATCCAGATTACTTTTAATGATTTTGTTTGATGTAACTAACGGAAAAGTTAATCGATTTTTTCCTAATATGGTATCATGTATTAGATTTTAAATAATTACGTTCCATAAAACAAACAGTCTTAAATAAATAAATCGTTTTCCATATTTAGATTGGCTAACATATATGTAAAACAAGTAACAAATCAAAGAATGCAGAATAGATTACAAAGAATTTCAAATTGAAGCACCTCTTAAGAGCAAAAATAAACATTCCGATTGTAATATTGATATACCCATAATATGATAAAATTAAACGATGTTAACGTTTCTTAATATCATAAAAAAACTTATTTTATAAGATCAAGATAAATAGAAGGTAATTTAATATTTACCTTAAAGTTGTATGCAGAAGTGATTCTTTTTCTTTGATATACCGTACTCCTCCAAAGTGTTCCGCATTTTTAAAGATGTAAATCTGAAATTTGGGAATTATTAATAAGAGATAAAAACACACGTTTTGATGCTATTTTCAAAATGTTTGTTCTTCCGACTTTATCGGAAGTTTACCAACTTATTTTTCTTAAACGTATTTCTCAATTTTTTATTTGCTATTTCGATGAAACTAAAATTTGCCTATATAACCACTTTTTGAAATTTAAAATTGGTCGAAAAATGGACAATTTTCTCATTACATAAAGATGGTCATGATATAAATATTTCAAGTTAACAACTTTCGCGACGTAAGCTGTGGAATAATTGCAAAACAATAAATTCGGTATTCAAAATTGCTGCCACTTCTTGTGTTATAGCATGATATTTAATAAGCATTTTATAAAAATCAAATAAATTAATGTCATACGAAAAATGTCATTTAACACTCGTTATTTCGTCTTTTATTTTCAGGGTCTTTATCAGGCTTTTAAGTTCAAATACAAATTATAATAAGTATACATAATGTTACAAAATAAAATTGGTAAAATTATTATTTATTCATTAAATTTTGTAAATATTTACAAAATTTAGTAAGTAAATGATAAAAAATTTTTTAAAGAAATTATCATTTCGTTCTCTGAAATAATGAAATATAGAAAAACGCTAAATCAAAAATAGTTTTCAATTCCAATTGGATACAAGATATCATAATGAGCTATACATTTAATTTGCTTGCTGACAGCAAATGAATATTTGCGGTATTATAACAAAGGAATTTCGGTTATTCCTTTATCGGTATGCTGCAACTGATTATTCTTCCGCCCTCAACAATTATTTTATTTTTTTCCTCGGTTTATTTGCGTTTATTATATTTTGTGTTGGTAAATAAATGTTTAGTTTATGTTGAGAAATAAAGGTGAAAGGCAGTGTGTCTAGTTTCATGGATATCTATCATCATTAAACATGGAAATCTTTATTAATAAAATATATAATTCTGTGTTTCTAAAAATATCTTCTAAAAAGTAAAAAATGTTAGAAAACTTATTTTATTATAATTCTTACTATTAAGATTGCATGTAAATTATCAATATATATGTACTTAATATCACTTAAACGTCGTTTTGCTTTTACATTTACTGACCTATACAATCCAATATTTTCATTTAAGCACGTCGGTCGTCGAGAGACTAGCAAATATATTGACGTAAAAAATTCAATAAACAAGACAATAAGAATCCAAAGCCTGTTGCAGACAACTTTGTTTTTCAATTTCCGATCACGTCCAACAATTTTTGTTGTTATTCTGTTACTGAAATTGCATAACAGACTATTTCGTTTCTTCCACTTACTTCTTGATTTTTACACAGATTTGTTTTATATGCAAATTAGAGATTCGCTTCAACTGTTTTATTTTAGTTTTATTCTTTTAAGGATGTGACGTGCAATAAAACCTAAAATCAGCAAACCCCATCATCTGAAGCAAATCGGAATTTTTAAAATAATGTATTATTATTACAATCTTAAATTGAGTTACAAAAGTCCTCATTTTTATAAAAGATGCAGATATACTTTCAACCACTATTTAGTATCAAATATAAAGTCAATGTAAAAGTAGTAAAAGTACAAGTACAAATATGTGAGTATAATAAATTATTAGATATATGATCCGATTATTATTTGACATTTTCTATGAGGATAAACTTAATATTTGCTCTTCGTTGGACTGTCAATTGAAACTGTTTACATTTTCGATTTTCCTGGTACTAATCTCAAATTCAATGTTTTAAATGGAAGACGTTTTATACATTTTGATATTTTTGAAATCTAAAATATATTTTTGATATCTCCTTAACAAGTAACAACTTAACTAAATTAAATGTTCGAAATGTCCATCTTGTACCACTAATGCTTGCATTATTTTGGCTATTGACTGTCATACTCTTATTAGAGATTTCAGGTAACTCCAGAAAAATAAATTTAGGAGAATCATATCAGGACAGCATAGTGGCCAAGCGTTTCCCGCTAGATCTTTGTTGCTAATTTTTCTGGGGTTGTGTATCGCGACTTATTCAACAAAGGGATAATTCGCGCGCGGCAATGCTGACATGTATTGGGCACCATCATGTGTGTACCATATTTTTGTCTTACTCGGTAGGGAACTCCATCTAGCAATGCATTTGGTTCTAAGTAAAGAAAATTATAGTAACTATTACATGTCAGGCGTTCAAGCAAAAATACAGCACTATTAAATAATATTCAACAATCCCATCCCAAATATTGAAAGAAACTTGGTGCTGAAATCTGTTCTCAATAATGATATGCAGATTCTCTTCAGCCCCACAAATGATTATTATGAACATTCATATTAGTCAAAATTTCCAATTTTATGGTAGGTACTTTTTATAATAAATAACTACTGGAAGATCCACATTACGTTTGAATGAACTAGATTGCCTGGAATTATTGTGAATTCTCGTAAATGTTTTATCACAGGGTAATCTTCTAGTTGGAAATTTTTCCTGATAGATACGCCTTATCTCCAACGCTTTACCAAAGTCATTGCAAAAATGTATAACATTTTTCACTTCGAAAGTAAACTCAGCCATTGCAATGATTAGAATAATATTTAAAGTGCTTTATTTTGATCGGAGGCGATACACTTTTTATTAGATTTCTATTTCTTTTGACAGCAAAAAGTTTATCTATGTCAGGTACGCACTTGATCACGAATAACAGTAAAAATTTAATTTTAAACAATTTTGTTATTTATGTCTTGTATAGAAATGTCTACATCTTTGCTATTTAAAAAATCATCTGCCACCCCGCAGATCGACGCCCCGGGAAATTCAAAACAAAACAAAAAAAAAGTTGAATAAGCTTTTAAATAATCGAATAGATGTTAAATATATGAAGTATAAACTGACAAACCAGAAAGTCCTTCTAATTGGTGAAGGGATGTAGATATCAAATAAATAAATGAAAGAGCACCACATGTACGCCATATAGACTAGTTACGACTTTGTTGTGAAGATATTTGATTGGTTCCTTGTTAAGAGCTACTCAGCGGTATGGGTTTCAACTCTAACCTAATGCTCTACTGATTCCTAAATTTTTATTTATAGATAGAATATTTCTAGTCTTCCTCGATTAAGTGTATATAATAAATTGTCTTCGTCATCTTTGATGATTACGGAATTTACTAAAAAAAAATACAAGATAAAACATATTGAGTCATACATGCTTAAATATATTTACAAGTTGTAAATATATACAACGCTGACATATGAGCTACAGCCAATCCTGGTTTTGACGTCGTTAATACCTAAATTCCGAAATCTACTAATGAAAACACTGAATATTAAACATAAGTGAAATCAACTTAAAAACTCTCATCAGTCATCAGTCCTCAACATATCCCATTTGATAAAATATTTTTTATCGAAACGTCAGCAAATTAGCTCAGTCAGTTTAATTTAATAAAGCAGTGTAATATCTTAAAGCTCTAGAACTTTTTTCATTCCTATTCATATATTACATAGACAAAACCGTAACATAAACTAAAACATAAATTCCTAATAATTCAATTAAAAGTAATAACTTTTTGATTTTAAATTTTTGATTTCCCAAGATCAAAGTAATAAGTGATGAATAATAAAATATAAACTCGTGTAAAATTATCCTGATCACACTATGTGTTTCCCCAATAAATCTATTTTCTTAAACCTTTACATTCAAGTACTTTTCCGCAGTTAACAGTTAACGTGAGACCATGCATCTCAAAGCTAAATTAAAGCTCCAGACAGTATATTATCCAGACGTGAACGCCTCTGTAAATTTAAAACTTTATGCACTTCTGCTATACTCCCTGTGATAATTTGTCGTTAGTTTTAAAACAAGTTTGGTGCCTTGGTATGAGCGGTGACTCGCTAACACATCAGCAGGAACTCTTCTATTTTCATTCCTAAGTTTACTGTAACAGCAAATTTCGTATACATGAATAATGTGTGTAATTTTTTTCTAAATATTTTTATCAGTAAGAATATCTCAACAAAATTTATACTGTTTTTTTTTTTGGTGAACAATTTTATCTTTTGCGTTACATGTATAAATACATTTACATATGCATGTCATAGATATTTAAAGTATTACGAGTTCACATACCTCTTTGTAACAACTTTTTATTGTTGGTGACCATAATAATTTGTACCAGTATTTCCACGTCCTGTACCTCCATAATTGTCTTTCGTTACTTTATCAGCCTTCATTTCTGCCACGAACAACAGATTTATGGAAGTCATTGCCAGTCCTGTTTTTCTAGTATTCTCAGACTCTTAAGGGCAGATTACATAGGCACCCATGAGGTATCTGTAAGAGCGTTACACACCTTACCATCAACCTTTGCAAAAATGAGTTTGTGACAAACTGATATAAATCTGTTGTTGTAGGTGAAATCACTATTATGTAGATTCATTATTTCTTCATCTACACGTTTTTTCTCTGTCACAAAAGGTTCCGTTGATTCTTTTAAGAATGCAATTTTTAAAGATCTGCAGTACCTGGTGGAAGAAGGACGAGGGTTTTGCCAAATAATTTTAGAGTTCCTGCTATCTATGTCACATACTAGAGGAATAGGAACGAGGGATGTTATAAATACTGCTGAATCACTAGCCTCACTTCCATGAAATGCCTGTTTATAAGAACTATGACCTAAACTGCCATCGAAGCCCCACATTGACACCGAACATAGTTTTCCCAATTTCTCGTTGCTTAGTGATGCTATAACATTCTTCTGTACAACAATTAAACGTTTTATCGTATGATCTAATAGTACTTGTAATTGCACTTCTCCCGAAATCGTCATTATTTTGATGTGCTCTTTATTTGGATAGCATTTTATTTTCTCCGATTGAACAACCTTATATGATGGAAATCTGTCAGAATTGCTTAACCTTATCAAATTATATTGATGCCTAGATAACTTAGCATCAACCAGTAATGCTAGGGCATCTTCACCTGACATTTAGCTAGACTGAAATTGGAGAGATGTTCTATAAGCCTGTCTGATCTTACTTGCTCGTGTAAGAGTGGTTGCGGTGGCCTCTTTTACTAATTTAGATGCTTCTGTTTGGCCAGATGCTCGTGGAGTCATCTGGGTAGCGTAACTTAATTCTTCAATACTGGTACATTTTCGTAATTCTTCAGTTTTTTTTGCACTTAGTGCGCTCACTACTTTCTCCAAAAGAAATTCTCGGACGTCCGCGCTGCTTTAATTTCGAAGGTTTGTACCTGGTAAAGGAAATTGAAGGGGTCGGTGCAAGAACCATGTATGTGCAATATACATAATTTCGAGAAAAATGAGAAAAACCTGTCATTATTTTATTTTTCAATTTAAATGAGTTTTTGTTACTTACACATTGTTATTGACTGAAAATACATATTTTTAGTAATTTTTAATTGGAATATATTGATTAGTATACATTTTAAATCACATTTAAAAGTTCACATAGCTGATTCTTACCACCAATATAGAAATGGTATGCTTGAGAAAGGTAAATAGAGATCAAAACTTATTGTGATTATACTTTGTTTTAATTTTAACAAAATAAACATCATCAGTTACATCTTAGATAACAAAACTGAAAATAATAATAACACATAGTCAGCAAAAAAAAGTAGGCTCCAACTAAAATAAACAAAAAGTTAATCAGAATCGTCATCATTTTCTGCTCTTTTTATATTTTCATAAAACGCCAGATGAACTTGGGGAACATATTTGTATACTAGAGGCACTATACTATCATATTTTTTCCATTTTAATGGAAGCTCTTCGTTATATGCCTGAGGAGCACTTTTTTTATCCACCAGAGTTCCTTCTCCTTTGTATAAATGATAACCTTCTACCGTATTAATATTGTGGCTTTCTGTAACAAAAAACCTTTTCAGAATTTTCTGAGTCATAACTGAAAATTCTATACTTTGAAATACTGAAAGGTTTTTTCTTCACGACACATGTTTTTTTAAAATATGGCCCGAAATGTGACTTAAAATCACGAATTATGTCTTGTCTGACTCTTTCCACCACGTATTTTTTCCCACAGCTTTCCACTAAACAATACCATTCTTCGGGTATATTAGTTCCTTTCTTCGCTTCCTTTTTTCTATTTGTCCAAAATCCCTATCACAATGCAGAAAACTATTACCTGGAATGATGTATGATTTTTGAAAACCTTCCTGTTTTTACAAGGGATAAAAGAAAATGAACTAAAACACCATTTTTGTTTTGTCTGTTGGTAGCAAAAGCCGGCTACGTGAATCACATAGTCACTTATTACTACCAACACATCTACGTTAGTAAGATGATATGTTTACATGGTCAGAGCAAGAATGGGTTATGTGTAACTAAATCATATGCCTATGAATAATACGTGAACGGTTCTAGCGTCAAACGATGCACATGTATTTTTTTGGTTAAAAACCGACGATATCTCATTTTCACTCAAGTTGGTCTTTAATCAGTTCTTGCTCCAAACCCTTCAATTGATGTGTCCAGCCAATTACCATATTTCTTTAAAAACCTAGCTTTCGATCTTCCTACTTTCATTCACCTCGACTTAAATTCGGACTTAAAGTGGCATATTTTGCTTTGTAGGCACTTTATATACCGCTCAGGACAACCTGCCATTTCTTTGATATGTATTTTTGGATAAATATATTGACAATCAATATTTTTCTGACCAGAACCTTGCAAAATGTCGAAAAGTTCTTTTCGGTCATTGTAATATTGTCAGAACTTGTTCCTGAAATCAAGAAAACAATAACTATTAAAATGAATCCACTTTCATAATTACCTTCATATCCGTAAAAAAATATTTTTTTATCATAGGAATCGCAAAAAATCGCAAAATATCTGAATGTCCCTAATTTGTACATCGACTATACGATATAATAACGCAAACGAAAGTGCTCGATATGGCTCGACACACAACTAAAAGTTTCTCTATTTCTACGAACCCACTATTTATAAGAAAGTTTTACAATAATGAATAAACACTTTTATTTAACAGTGACCTATTTCTTTTCTTACACAATAAAAATTGTTCAAAATATAATACATACCTGAAGTTGACGGCTTCATAACAAAACAGTGGAATTTTAAGAATTTATCACAGAATGCAACGTTCAAAGTTTACTTAACAAATCGGCTCAATCAGAATACACGTGCGGTATCCACAAATTACTGCTTTTGACTGAACTTTTAAGGGCAGGGCGGGGCGTTGTAATTTCCGATAATGTCGCTGTCTTATGCGCCCAATAGTTGGCTACACTAGCATCATAAAATCAAATGTGTTCACTACACTTTAGTTTTTGAATTAATACCAACTTTTAGGAGTTCTGGCCCCACTGTGCGATGGCAGGAGACGAGCTATCCCCAACCTGGAGATTTTGCCAAACCTCTTATCTTTGGAAGAGTAGGGATTTTTACTTGCCTAACATATAATAGACAAGAGATCAACTGCTTACATTCCTTCCGAAGGATAGTATTTCACCGACACAACCCTCGCCTAAGATTGCTTAGTTTCTACGTAAACGCTGGTTTGCAAACCGCTAGAAGACGGGACGACGCACGTTGCCGAGTTTCACTTGAGTTACCACCAAATTACTGATTGTGACTACCGTTGCTTAACTTTTCGTGTCGAAACAAGAGTATTGCTAGGCAGACGTAGCTCGCATTTTATTCTCTAAAATATCTTATCTCGAGATAATTCTGCCCACTATTTTTCATTAAATTGTTTTATAATTCAGCAAACCAACTCAATAATTTCGATATCGTGAGTCTATGTCAACTTTCTCAACGATTGAGAAATTCTTAATCGTAAGGGAAATCGAATAAAATTTAAAAATAAAATCAGTACACGGAAACTTGTATTGTTACAACTCTCGATATTAGATAATCATTTTGTAACCAATCTATGTGATGTTTTAAACTAATACTGGGATAACACTGTAATCCATGCATCGCAAACTTCCAAGATCAAGCAAACTCACACCCAGCTTGAAACCATTATAAAATTAATGCTTCCCGGTCGCTCTATAGACGTGGGCAAATATCGGTAGTTATTTAATACCTAAGTTAGTGCCAATTTAAATCGAGTTAATCAATCATCCTGTCTAAACGAACCACACTAATCGTCCCTCTTTTATTTTATAACTTATGTTCCATTCTATTAGTTTTAAATTCAAGATGTAAATGTCTCCATAGACCATCACATTAAATGGAAGCGTTAATTTATAATATTCACACGGCTATAAATTTATTTGAATACCTTTGTAGGTAGCAAATATTCAAATGGAATTGCAGTAATAATACTGTTCTTGTAAGGGTTGTCACAATTTGCAAGAGTATTGGTTTTAATAGGTGGACATATTACCACTAGGGGGATATGTGTGGTATTTATTTTATAAGAAGAGTAATGAAGACATGAAGACATATTGCTGGACAAAATCTTAAACAGACGTGAACTGTAAAATCTTGAGTAGGCATCTGAAGTGTATTTATTTTTGTTATTTGTTCTACAAATATTTACTTAAAATAGTTATCATAATTTAAACATGCCGTAAGTCAGAGTCGCACGTTAACTCTTACAAGGTATTTACTCGTATTGTGTGAAAATATTATGACAAATTTATGTGAATTTAATAACTATTTACGTAACAAGACTGGAAAGTGTATCTTTACAGTAAAGACACTTTCTGGGTGTATTGCGTACAATATTTTTCTGCAACCGTTTTTGCTACTCTCAAAACAATTTTAAATTTGACAGATATCAGACGCTGTTGTCTAGAGTGCTTAATTAATAAACCTATCCTATTACTGTCAACTAAAAGTGACATAACAGATGGGAAAAAAATGTTCGAGTATATTTCCAGCCATTATGAAACAAGATAAATAGGGCTGTCAAAAATGTTCCGTGGGACAGTGGTGTACGCGAAATTAACTAATACGAGATACAAGAAACTGTTACGATTTATAACAATATATGTAAAACTTACCCTCTTAACTAGCTTGATGAACTAGCTTGCTTATCACAAACTGGAGAAGATGTGTAGCCATTTTGCAGCATCAGGTATGTTTCTATGGTTGTCTCTATGAGTGATGTTCGCTTTGGTGAAAATATATTCTTATATTTTGAAAACGACCGTTCGGCATCTACTGATGTAATACACGCATACGTAAAATAGTCTTTGAATGCACTTAACGGATCTGGGGCTGCATCATCACATATTTGTCTTAGTTTGGTAAAACCGGTGTCTTTATTTAACACACTTGCGAACTTTTCTTTAACGCGCTCATTTGTTTCGTCACCTATAGCGTGTAGCAGTAGATTTACTTCGTCCACTATTTGCAGTGACTCCGCTAACGACAACGCACTGTTTTCTAATTTTTTTATGCTTTTTTGTAATAGTTTATAGTTCTTTACAATATTTTTTAAAGCTGTTTCAACGGAAATATCTTCGAATTCTGTCTTGCTTTCCTTAATAGCTGCAGCCTCATCTGGATTGAATTGTAGTATCACAGCTTTTATTTGTTGGAAATATTCAGCATAATAAAAAGCTGCCTGCAACCATGTTCCCCAACGTGTAAGAATCGGCTGTGGTGGTTTAGGAATACCGGGACACTTGCTATGAAATGCACGGAGACGTTTAAGACATTTAAGAAACAATTTTTTTGTACTTGTTATTAATGCATCCACCTCTGGAAAACCTTTTCGAGTAGTTTCTGCCACAAAATGTAAAGCATACACTTTACACGTAACATGTATAAACGTACAACCTTGTACGGCCTACCGAACGTATTATCACGGCGCCATCAGTCACAAACTACAACACTTGACTTTTTGACAGTTCAAATTTTTCTAACGTCTCCAGCACCACCCTGTACCTTACCCTACACTAGCGTCTCTCGTGGTGAATTCACGCCCTCATTAAACACTTCATATGTAAAGACGAATCGTAGGTAACCCACAATGATATATTTATTATTACGCTTGGAAATAAGCAATTTACAATACACTCGCTATTTTGCCCATCGTAAATCGGGCTCACAAAGTCCAACCCACCACTGCAAAGTTTAAGTGAACAGACTTTAGGTACTTGTTAGTATTATGCAATTTGTCAATATCTGGATTTTTACTTAATTTTAAATCGCTGTTAACATTTCTTTTATTGATGAGAACAAAAAGTGAAAACTAATAATTCATCTTAAGTACCTATGGACTTAATATATAAAATTACAAGAATTACTGATGCGTATTGTTTTTATTAATAAAAGATACGTATAATTTGTTTGTTACCATTTTATGAAACTAAATAATCGTATTTTCTATTAATGAAAAAAAATGCGCATTAGTATTGCCTGTAATTTTATATATAAGATCTACAGGGTGAGTCAATAGTGTGTTCTCCTTCGATAACCTTTGAACCATTAGTGATACAACAATTTAATAAATGCAAAAGTTTTTTGGGTCGATAAGATCTATCATTTAAAATTATTGCGAAATCTACAGGGTGCTTAAATTTTCTGTTACACACAAAATGTACTTTTTTTTTAAAAGGAACAACCTATATATTTTGTCACCATTTTATTAAATGAAAAGAGTATTATACAGTGATATTTTGTTCTTTGGATTTACATGCAACGTTGCCAAGTTATTTAACATTTTCTGTAAATATAAGGATTAATAAGGGTCCGTTTTATAATTTTTATTTACCTATGAAAACAAGCTGGGTAAGCAAATATTATACTATTCTTAGTTCATACTACATGCTAAATATTAGTATCTTTTTTACATTACTCTCTTACACAGGGTGTCCATGACGGCATGTCAATTAATGCGAATTTCAAATGGGAAAAACTCTGTTTTTTTAAATAGAACACCCTATATTTTTTTTACGTTGTTGGATTCCTCCTTCAAATTGCTTTCTTTTTTGTATAACACTTCCTATACCTAACTGTTGTATATTTGGAGACAATTAAAGTTTTCTCTTTAACCTCACATTCATACTAAAAATTAATACAATTTTATCAAGAATGGCTTTGGAAAAACAAAAATTGCGGTCAAGCGAAAAATTATTTTTTGTAAAATTGTAAAGGAAACAGTAAAAGTAGCAAATTTATTGAACTTGAATGACAAAATTTACACCTCACCTTAGGTATGTACATAACAAAATAAAAGTGTAATTTTGAACGTACACAATAAATAGAAGAGAAAAAATAAAACAAGTTACAAAATATGCTCAACGTGACCTCCTAGTTGTAAATTACAAATTCCGACTCTATAACGAAATGAGTCACTTACATTTTGCACCATGGTAGGCGTGATGGTGTCGACGCTAGTTTAATTCTTTGCTGCATGTCTTCTCTTGTAGTTGGTGATGTTTTGTACACTAATCCTTTAATGTACCCCCACAAACAAAAGTCCAATTTTATCAAATCTGGCGACCTTGGTGGCCATTGAACTGGTCCTCTTCGACCTATCCAATTGTCACCAAATGTAACATTTAAAAAGTTTCTTACGGCAATACTATAATGGGGTGGAGCTCTGTCGTGCTGGAACCACAGCCTCTGTAAGACATCTTGAGGACACCCGTTTAACAATCCTCCTAGTACATTTTGTAAAAAATCGAGGTACATATTCCCAGTCAAGTGACTATTAAAGAAATGCGGTCCAATTACGTATTCACCTACTATCCCTGCCCACACATTGAGTGACCATCGGTGTTGATTATCTACAACAGTTCTCGTAAAATGAGGGTTCATGGTATCATAGTAGTGTAAGTTATGTCTATTAACACAACCATTTTTATGAAATGTGACCTCATCAGTGAATAGCACGAAATCAAAAAATTGCGGCTGTTGGTGAATCTTATTGAGTGTTCACTCACAAAATGTTACCCTACGTTCGTATCTGAAGCAGTTGAATATGATAAGGATGAAAGTTTTGTGTCCTCAATATTCTTGTTACAGAGGATTGACTTATATCAAGTTGTCTATTAATATCTTTCGTACTTTTATGCGGATCTTCACTTGAAACACTTTTTCTTCATTTATTGCTAGTTTTGTACGTTCATGTTTTTCATACTTTACATGTCAAGTTCGTTCAAACCTTTCTCGCAACCTTTCAAATGCAGAATGGTGAGAATGAATATAAATTCTTGATGCCAATGGCGGATTTTTCTCCCCTTCTCCCAATGCATAAACCATATCGATCAACTCTTCGTGTGAAAAATTCATAGTTTATTTAACAAAAATAATTAACTCAACTAGGAAATACAGAAGAATCACCACCAAGTAAAATTAATTACGTGTAAACTACAATATATCAGTTTGACAGCACAATTTTTGTTTTTCCAAAGCCATTCTTGATAAAATTGTATTAATTTTTACTATGATCACAAGGTTAAAGAGAAAACCTTAATTTTCTCGAAAACTTCAACAGTTAGGTATAGAAGTGTTATACAAAAAAAGAAAGCAATTTGAAGGAGGAATCCAACCACGTAAAAAAAATACAGGGTGTTCCGTTTAAAAAAACAGAGTTCTTCCCATTTTAAATTCGCATTAATTGACATGTCGTCATGGACACCCTGTAAAATAGAATAATGTAAAAAAGGTACTAATACTTAGCATGTAGTATGAACTAAGAATAGTATAATATTTGCTTACCAAGCTTGTTTTCATAGGTAAATAAAAATTATTAAACGGACCCTTATAAATCCTTATATTTCCAGAATTTTGTTAAATAACTTGGCAACATTGCATGTAAATCCAAAAACAAAATATCACTGTGTAATACTCTTACAGATAATATTAAATATTAATATTTCTATAAGTTTATATCTATCACTGCATATCGTCGGAGATCTAGCAAATTATATCTTACAATTTTTTAAACCTCGAGTTATCGTTAAATACGATATAATTAGTTACTGCGTAGTAGTATGTACTCTCTCCTATGTATACAAAATTCTTAAAACAAAATGCAATAATATCTAAATGGCTCATGAAATGAGTTGCAAAAATATACATAATATTTTTTGCGTGTAACAGAAAAATTTAAGGACCCTGTAGATTTCACAATAATTGTAGATGATAGATCTTATCGATCCAAAAAACTTTTGTATTTAATAAATTGTTTTATCACTAACGGTTCAAAGGTTATCGAAAGAGAACACACTATTGACTCACCATGTATATGGTATTTAAGATGAGACGTTTGTTGGTTGTTTTCGATTTTTTTAATATTGCCAACAGAAAAATTTAAACAGCGACTTAAGCGATTTAAGCTGGTATCGGTCCCATTTATTTATTATTGAAGGGTTTATTTGCTAGGCACACGACTATGCATTTTTTTGCTTTGGTGATTTTTTATATAATTTTGAACTTTTGTCTTCTCTTGAAATGTATTAAATTAAATAAGCATATTAAAGAGTTTTATAATAATTATTTTTTTACGTGGGACATAACCATTTAATTTAGAAACAAATTTGTCAAATATTCTCCAGTTTCCTTTATTGTAGGTACTCTAGAACTGCGTTCTATATGCTACTATCATATCATATGACTTTCAATATATTACCGAACTCGTTCTTACACCTTCCACCTGACTTTTTCCTCAATAAGAAGTATTCACTTCCCAGGCAAAGACTAGCAGGTGCATAAATTGTATTGTGCGTGGTCGTGGCCTCGCCTAGAAATCACAGAATTGGATTTGAAGAGTCGAACAGAAGGTAGAAAAGTCTGATTCACGGAACATGGTTGAGAATAATCCCCGTTGTACGGCATGAATGCATTCACAAGTACTTTTATCCGTCCCATAAATAGTAAAGTATTATTGTCCTTATTGAATCATCTGAAAAATTGGACGTCCTAAACAAACACACGGGCTTTTGGATAAGCCTCTCTGTATTTGTTCAGATGGGTTGTTTAGAATATACATACGTCGATCAAGAGATCGACGTACAATTCAGTGACGGTTGATGCACTTGGGGGTCCGTTTATGTTTAATTTAAACATTAATATTCTTATTATTATAAAATGTCAAACAAATGTATAGGACTGGAACATTTTTATTAACTACTAAGTACAAATCTTTTGGGTTATTAGGTCCAATGTAATTAAAACACTATTGTATTAACTTGCCGACGTTTCGGTATAACTTATTACCATCCTCAGGGCACTGTAAGATATAAATAAACTGATTATAAGTTATTCTATAACTATATGGGTGATAAATTCTAATCCAAACTAATAGTGAAGAAATAATATTGAACAGTTAATTATTCTATAACAGATTGTAGGAAACATGTACTTATTTTAGGCACTTCAATTATTATTTAGAATTAGTTATAGGTTAGTGATATATAAAAATTATAAACAAATACTCACGTTAAAATTTAGTGTTTCTCGTGCATAAAAAACATAATGGCAGGAACATACTTCGTAACTATAATATTGAGTTTATTGAAAAATACTCAGTATATCGGCGCATACAGAAATGATAAATTTTTATATATTTCTTAAAATGTGTGTTATTCTCCTCGAGGCTGTGATACTAATGAGATCATTTTTTAGCACTGTTAAACTTACTGTAGATAAGGGATGAATAAGTGTTTGGGAACTAAAATGTTTGTTTATATAATAAGTAAACAAGCTTAAAGTAGAAAGGAACGAAAGATGTAAATAGGTTGATAATTTTAAAATATCTAAATGTATCATAAAGTTTTCATTTTATTAATTAGATTGAAATAACAAGAGTTTAAATTTTCAGTGTCTGTTCTTGAATTTACTGATTCGAATTTTTTAATGTTTATCATTTCTTGAAATTTTCTTTTTTCTAGATTAGATTGTTTACCTATCACTGCGGTTTCGTCAAAGTTAAATTCATGATTTAAAAATTTACAATGTTCTACCGAAGATGTGATATTAAGCTTATTTTTGTTTTTGACATCTCTCATATGTTCTTTTTTCCTTGTTTTTAGATACCTCCTTGTTTGACCTATATAACTTTTATTACAATTTTTACATAGTATTTTATATATTAAATTCGATTGTAAGTCTGTTGGTGTTTTAGTTTTTAATTTGGTAAAAAAGTTCTTTTTGATCTTATTTTCACTTTTAAAAGCTATATTTATTTTTTTTGACATGAGGACCTTTCTTAACTTTTCCGAAAGATTTTTTACATATGGTAGTTTATAATAAAATGTTGGTTCTGTTAGTAAAGGTCTAATTGGTCCACTATTATTGTTATTCTGTAATATTCTATTGATTAATGATATCAGAAAATTATTTTTGATAAGATACATTTTAATTAGTTGTAAGTTTTTTTCATGAAATTGGGGACTGGATAAATTTATAGCTCTGTGTTTTAAATTCTTAATTATATTAAGTTTAGTTTTAATCGAATGTTGGGACACGGCCGTCTCTAGAGACGGCCGTGGTTGGGAATTGAAATTTAAAAATCTTTCTGAAAAGGTTGGTTTATGGTATCAATCAATAAGTATTCTATTCTCAGGTGTTCTTATAATTTCTGTATCTAAAAATGAAATTTTGTTATTCTTCTCAATTTCAATTTTAATCGTAACTTTTCATGAAAGCTGTTAAAGACGTACAAAAGTTCTTCGACTTTATCTTTAGGTATAACTAAGAAAATATCATCAACATACCTTTTGAAAATAGGAACATTGAAAGTCAATTTATTTAAAATTATCAACCTATTTACATCTTTCGTTCCTTTCTACTTTAAGCTTGTTTACTTATTATATAAACAAACATTTTAGTTCCCAAACACTTATTCATCCCTTATCTACAATAAGTTTAACAGTGCTAAAAAATAAGCTCATTAGTGTCACAACCTCGACGAGAATAACACACATTTCAAGAAATATATAAAAATTATTCTGTATGCGCCGATATACTGAGTATTTTTCAATAAACTCAAAATTATAGTTACAAAGTATGTTCCTGCCATTATGTTTTTTATGCACGAGAAACACTAAATTTTAATGTGAGTATTTGTTTATAATTTTTATAAATCACTAACCTATAACTAATTCTGAATGATAATTGAAGTGCCTAAAATAAGTACATGTTTCCTACAATCTGCTATAGAATAATTAATTAACTGTTCAATATTATTTCTTCACTATTAGTTTGAATTAGAATTTATCACCCATATAGTTATAGAATAACTTGCAATCAATTTATTTATATCTTACAGTACCCTGAGGATGGTAATACATTATACCGAAACATCGGCAAGTTAATACAATAGTGTTTTAATTACATTGGACCTAATAACCCAAAAAATTTGTACTTAGTATTTAAATTGTGGTCTGGAAATTATTAATATATTTTTATTAACTACCGCAAATAAATATTTTCATTGAACATTGAACTTAATTTTCAACATCACTAAAATAGAAATATTTTGTCTTTACGTCTGTTATCAAGTTATACGTCTTTGTAATTTGTCTGATTTACATCTTGTTCACTCGTATGTAATATTGACAGAGTAAAAATTTGATTGTTTATTTTTCCATGCCTGATTGTTTGATATGAAATTTTATTTAATAAATTTTTTGCAAATGCTGGACAAAAATCCTATTCGGAAAATCATACTCAGAGAGTCGATTAAAGGTGTATGGCAAATTTTGTGTATCTGAGAATACGGGATCCTGAATTGGTGATGTTCAGATAGAGCTTATGGTCACATAACAATTGCTGGGCTGGTGGTGTTGGAAATCCCCATTTCTACCCTAAAGAGGGAAGCGAAAGACCAGCTAAGATTGAAAAGGGAATGTACTATCATTCTTTCAAGTAGAATTGAGTGGAGCGAAGGAAGAATTGACGTCTCCACGCCATCCTAGCCGTGGCAGGTAGGAATAATGTAATCAACGGTGTGAAACAGATACCAGATCTGCTATGAGTCAGGCTGCTCTAAAATCAGTGTACTCCCACAGAATAAGATGAACTCTCATTCTGGATTTTGGGCACGTCCTAGAAGACTTGCCAGGCACAAAAAAATATGAGAAGTATGGGTCCCGGGACTTATCAAGATTCCAGGCAACGAGAAGGTCAATGAATTGACTAGACTTGGAGTTGAGGAGCCATACCTCGACCTGCGCCTATATTGGGCATCATAAAAAGAAAGATCAAGACGGCTCTCAAAGAGTGGACCAACGAAACACTTAGGAAGCATTGGTGTACCAACAAGTTCTGTAGGCAAACTCGAGATTTTGTGATGGGACTGAACTAGTCTAGATTGGCCTGGTTATTGGGTCGAATTCGAAAGGCTCTTTTAATCGGAGTTCTGACGGGCTACTGAAGACTTAGGAGAGATTCATCATTGTTAGACGTTGAGGAAGAACCTATATGCCCAGGATGCGGGAGTGATGAAGAAACGTCTTACCAATTCCTCGGGTGGTGTGAAGCTTTCGGGCGTCTGACACATAGTATTTTCGGTACTGCTTCTAAGGGAGGAGATGAGCTCCTCGAACTGTGTGACATCCTTCATTAGAAGATCGGAACGAATCGACAAGGAAGCAAGAAAAGTACAGGCTTCGGCCTCCTCCACAATTATTATTAACATTATCATTATTGGAAATTGTATCAATCTAATGCTAGGTCAGTCCACTATTTTGGATTTTCTTATGGTAGTAGATTAAGCCGAATTGATTTTCTAGTTTTTATTAATGATCTTCAAAGTGATTTGATGGTAATAAATAACTTCACGTCACTTAAGTTGCTAACTGTTGCATCAGAGGTAGACAATTCACTTCAGTAATTGACACTTATTGAATTAAAAATATGAAACTTCATAAAATCAAAAGTCAAATGTTAATGTTTAAATTAAAGAAAAGAATCATTGTTACAAAACTCATTTTGTTCTTTGGAAACAAAATTTAATGTTTGTTAATAATTAAATTTTAGTACCAGTGGAAGTAATTGTAGTATGACACTTGAGTATGTTTTGTTACGTTCGAGTTGTTATGCTTATGGAAAAGAGAGGTGTATAACTTAGGAGTCAAGGCTGTTCACCCCTAAAAGCGTAGTAACAAAAAGAGATTTATTATAGTCTGATACTCGTAGGCAGTGGGTAGCGAATTACACACTCAGCTAGCTCTCTATATTTTATCCGAGAAAAATTGGGTGTGAGTTCGGGTGGTTTATTATGGAGAAGAAAGTTTCGTAGTTTAAGGTTAATGACAATAATATTTAATAGCAGCTCTATAAATTGGGTAACTTTATAAAAGATATCCAATATTTAACATTTAATAATAAACACTAATAATATGCGTACCTATTTCTTCGCTACGTATGCAGCAATCGGCAACGTAAGATTATAAAATGGGGCCACCGTTTGTGCACAAAAATGGAGGTATGGTAATCGTACCAGGTAATAAAATATTAATAGCAAAAATGACGCTTGACCGCTTTAACTAAGCGAGTTATACAAGAAATTGTATATAAACGTATAACACATAACTATAAATATGTAATATTGGCAAATGTGAATAATAAGTAAAATGACTCTGTATAATAAAAGTGGCTAATCTGTGATCCTCGGCTCGTCAGAAGTCCAGGAATCACACGGTCTTGGCCACGACATAGACACTGTATATGAGAACACTATATTCGTAAAATTTTGCAAGGGCGACTAGCTGGTAAAACTTAACCCAATGGAAGACTAGGTATTCTGGAAGAATTCAAGTGTCCAAAAGAAGCCTGTATTCGGGTAGAATCAGGGTAGCATCCGAGTAAAATCGGGGAAGAAACCTAAAATACTACATAGGTGCATTAAAAATACGAAACATCACTAACCTGATGAAATGATTTAATTATTTAAAGGTATTTACCTCTAAGAGGGGGTCCTGTGTCGACGTTGATGACTTTTCGAAAACGGCACTGTCCAGTGGTTAGAATAGTAGGTATTTTAGTGGCAACTGTAAGTTATGGAAAGTTAATATCGTGCATGATTTCAGAAGCTAGTGTGAAATGACTTTACATTTTCGTCCAAGGAGAGGCTAACTCACCAAACTACTTGAAAACCTTCCAAAACGAAGATATATTAATGCTCTACAAATCCAGAAACGATACATCAACAATTACCAGCACTAATAATGATTATACTGGTAAAATTCACTATAACCCCGCAAAGGATATTTATAATATTTCAATTAAACTGTGCAGAATGTAGTGGAACGTTAAACAGTTCCCATCTTTCCAAAAACTATTCCTGTAGAAATGTGTATGTGACCCACACTACAGCACACTTTAACTTAAGCCAATTTTACAACGTAAAAGTTAGTCAAATTATAAAAATTAAGATCTCGTGGCGTGAGCAACTTGTCTTTTTTGTATGATAAAGGCAAGCGTAATGTAAGGCAAAACGCCAAGAATAAAATGTGTTGTGAGAGACCGATAATGGTGGGTCGTCGCCATTTAGGAGGGCAGCATTTTCAGAAACCGCGCACGATTCCTATTTACATGTAGTTTACATTACCAACACCTACTGCCGCGGCCGCAACTTGAATTATTTGTAAACGCGCGCGACCGCCGCGGCGGTCGCGTGAGTGAGTGCTCTAAAGCACCGCAATACCAGAAAAATTACTTAGTAAATCAGTCAAACCTGGTCATTTTTTTATGAAATTGTTTTTGTAATGCCTAATTGATCCGCCTGTATTATTAATAGAGATAAAAATGTTCGTAGCTGAGAAAGCTGAAGTTCAACCAGTCTTCGTAGTTTGAATGTTATTTCCTTCCCTCGTGCTCCGAATTATACTGGACAAGAAAGCATTTACTAGTTTCCGCAGTAGAAACCTGCCTTGTTCAAAATCTGTCGTACACTAGATCCATATCAGTTGTTCTTATCATAATAGGATCTGTCACGAATATACTTACAGTAAACCATGTTTTAAAAATAATCGTCAGTAAATTATTCTAATCACAATATTTATAGTTAACAGTACAGAAGAATTCAAAATGTGTTTTACGTTAAATATGTATAACAAAAATATGTATGTACAGGGTGTTTCGTAAATACATACCGACTCTGTTTTAAAGAAAACAGTTTATATAAGCGCGTGTATTAAAATGCTTCATGTTCAAGATACAGGGCAATACATATTTTCAAAAAATACAGTTTAGTTTTAATATTTTAAAATTGCAAAAGTATTAAATTTGGAGTGAAATTTTGTCTTGTTCTGCTTCATCATCTGGGAGTGACAACTAAAAATTTCAATTACCAGTGGCGGAGATATGGGGGTATCACTATACCTTTGAAAATGCAAAACTTTACCGCCACTGTATTTTTATCAATCTGATATTTGTGTTCAATTCTGAGAATAAGTTTTGAAAATGACCACCTACAACAGTTCAACTTCTCATTGATACACGTACTCTTTCAAAAGTTTCATGCATATTGCGTGTAATATCACATGAATTGGTTATGCGTTTCCGATGATGTCCTAGAGTTTTAATTTGAGTCTTATAGACTAAAAATTTAAGCTGACACCAGAAGAAAAAAATCCAAAGGATTTAGATCTGGAGATATGGGAGGTTATAATTGTGTTCCTACTCGTTCTATCCAATGACCAGCATGTTCCGCATCCAACAACTAACGGGCAGTTAAGGCAAAATTTGCTGGCGCCCCGTCGTGCACAAACCACATTCCGTTCCTAACTCTACAAGAAACATATCGTAATAATAAAGGCAAATCCTCCTCCAGATAATTCTGATAAGATTGGCCCGTGAGTCTTATTGAAAGAAAAACCAGTCCTATGCCAAGACAAGCAAAGCAAATTTAAGATTTTCGTAGTTAATGGTTTTTAAAATATCGGAATTGAATAGAATATGTTAGAAAAATGTAACGCTCTGTATTTTGAAAACACATTTTAAGGCGCATGTTTATATCGATTTTTTTCCTTAAAATTGATCAAGGAATCACCTTCTACATTTTTGGCATGTACTTAGGAAGCATTCTGTATATCAAGTTTTACTCCTTTCCTACCCACATCACTAATTTCGACAGAGCTGTATAACTGTAGATTCCATCTGCGATTTGAATAATTTACAGATCCATACTCCTTACTAAGGTGCTGATGGGGATTATTTCAATGCCTTAATGACTTGGTCCAGTCCAGATTTGAATCTGAGTCGTCTGGGTCACTGCGCCACTGCCCCTCATAACAACAATTTTAGAAAGTATGTCATGTTTCGATAAAATTTAAAATTTTACGTAATTAACTACATGCCTAATTGATGTACACAAAACTATGACAACAATATTCCAAGACAACGAAATTTACACACTAACCTGTAGAGCCCGGATCCGAATATTACATGACGATATTTTCTCACAAATATTGCATAGAACTTCTGCGCCATGAAAGTCTAACTCCACGGAGTCGTTTGATTGATCCATCGGTGATCCATCGCTCTAAAGAACTTCGAGAGAGAAATGGACGCAATATTTTCAAAATATTCCACGACAATATTCTCAATGTTATATTCGGATCCGGGCTCTACAATCTGTACAAACCAAGTTCCTGTTACTGATTGAAGTGGACTGTAAATTATTTTCACTTGAACTGTTTGGCATTTAATAAAAACACTTGTTGCTTTTATACACTCATTTTTATTGCAAGTAACACAACAACGGTTTTCATCATGCAACCATGACATATGATATTAGAGATGTGTGTTTAAAGCGCAAGGTGCGCGGTGACGTCATAAAATAAAATAACAATATATTACACATTAATGAAATACAAAATATAAAAGAAATTAAACAAACTCTAACAGTTCCCAATACCGTTTTTTGATACAAAACAAGTGTAATTCGCACATTTATAAAAAAATTATTAGCTTTGTTCACGGTACTAATCCCAAATAAGTTTTTAGATGTCTGACGCATGCGCAACTTGTTTTTAATTATTCACGGTACGGAAATTAACTCTGTATAGGTACTTAAATAATTCAAGATTGATTCCAAATATAATCGGAATTAGTTCACCCGTTACCGCCAACTAAGCTATTATCACTTAACTATTTTTTCTTCATAAACAACTTCAATGGAAACGCCACTGTGTGTTGTATGCATCTGTTATTTTATTGGAGCCTTTTACTCGTATATACGCGTTGAGAGAAAGCGACTACACAAATATTTATGTTATCAATAAAGCGGTCTTGAGATCATAATATTTTGAAATTGTGCCCAAAATGATTGTATTTAATTAAATACTTGTGTTAAGTGTTATGCTGGTAATATAATTTTATTAGTAATATGACAAACAAGAAATTAATGAAGCACTTGTAGATTGCATAAAGGGCATTAATGTAAGAAGTGTATTTACTTGAAAAATACATTGATTCATGTCGAAAATAGTATAATAAAGTGCTCGTATATATGGTGGTGGAAATATTCACCTAAATTAAATGTTACATACCCCCATTACATTTCTTATTAGAGTATTAGTTATAGAAACGAATGTTCTTTTACATGTAAATAAAACAGAAACCTGCAATTCCTTGAAAATTATTTTTATATATTTTTTCTTTTCTTGACCGTTAATATCTAAGGAGCGTATTGAGGCCACGATGAAAAAAAATTGAAATTTTAACATAATAAGCAGAAGTTGGATTTACCAATCGAATTCCAGGGATGACTTTTACAGATAACATGATATATTGTAAACACCTACTGAAACTTTCCCAAACTACAAAAAGAAAGTCATGCAACATATTAAGTGCATTTTATTTAATTTTACAATGTTAATGCGTAAGCAAGTTTTGCCGGGGAATGCACTATATTAAATAAAAACATAATGCGTAATAAACTCTTTTAAAATACAAAATAGTGGTAATTTACATTACTGCGTGGAGCGGAGAAAACATGATCAAACAATATCTTGCATAACGTGGATTCATTCAGACGTAGACGTATTAAAAACTCACAGTTAAAATGTCACAACGTACTAAATCGACGGAAGCTACAGTAAATTCTCGGATTCGCGATATTGCCGATTTATAATTTGATGGTAGACAATTGTATTGCACTAGATGTGACAAAGCGATTTCGTGGTCATGCAACACAAATATTAATAGACATATTTCCTCAGAAAACCATAAACGGAGGCTTTACTTACAGTGACATGCAACGTAATTTTAACTTGGATTTAATGGAATTTATGATAGGATGTAACATACCGTGGTCGAAGCTAGACAATCCACGTTTTAGACAATTTTTGGAAAAAATGTATTAGTGGCAAATATAGCAATGTTAACGTGCCTTCGAAGTCTACACTAAGAAAAAATATTTATCAACGAAGTGTGACTGAAAATTTCTTATGCGCTTAATGGGAAGTATACCTGGTTTAGCGTGGACAAAACTACCAATGCTTGCGGCTTTAAGGTAGCGATGTTTTAGTAGGTGTATTGAAGCAAAATTATTCAATGAGCGGAGACTTGTTCGCCTCTAAAGTTTTAGAAGCTACAAATTTTCGCACTATAGCGGAGGTAGTGAATTCAAGTCTACACGAGTTTTGGGGTGACAAATATGCAGAAAATAAGGACGAGTTCGTATTATTTCTTACCAATGGAGTGGCAGCTGCTGAAAGAATTTTGAAGAAAACTTATCAGAATATACTTCATGGAACATGTTTAGCACATTGGCTTCATGGGATCGCTAAAACTATTAGGGGATGCCACCTTAATATTGATAATTTGATGTCTAGTGTAAAGAAAGTTTTTCTTAAAGCATCAAGTCGTATACGGTTATTTCATAAAATTCTACCAAATACTCCATTACCTCCAGAGCCCATTACAACCCGATGGGGAACTTGGCTAGAGACAGCATCGTACTACTGTCATATTGAAATGTGAAATCCCTAATACAGCAGTTAAATCCAAATAACGCGGTTGCTATTTCACAGACGCAACAGGCATTTATGGATCCAACAGTTCAAGAAAATCCAGACCATAAAAAGACCATATACGGAAGTTTTTCACGAATTCCTCTAGCCATACTGCACTTTCAATATCAGCCAGCATCAGAATTTACTACAGTTGATGCAATAAACATTGTATTCGATCTTCGACAATATACTTTTCAATTACAGGGAGAAATTGCTCCGAGGGTTCAAACAAAATTCCAAACTGTTTTAAAAATAATTCCGGATTTGTTACGATGACAGCTGTAATAGACCTTTTAAACAGCAAAGAAGTAGACTTTGTTACACCGGGCATGAATGTGGTGACTTTGCGAAAGTTTACATATTTTAAGTATGCCCCAGTTACATTTGTCGACGTCGAGCGGTCCTTCTTGCAATATAAATAGATTTTCAATGAAAGGCGCCGAAGTTAAATCCAAAATATTTAAAACGGATATTAATAATATACTTTCATTCTTGTAACCGGCAGCGAAAAATACTTGTTTGTGTTAATTTAGTGTCAGGTACATCCCCCCTATACCTCCAGTTCTCTTCGAGTGAGTGTTTATAATAATTGACTTTATAACTTCGAATACGGAATTCACTAAAAAAAATTTCAAGGTAAGATATCGTTTCATATATGCATGCAAATCTAACACATAATCACCTAAAGCCAACCCTGGTTTTACGTCATATCCGATTGGTAAATACGACCTCTGATAATAATATAAGTTAAAATTTCAACTTCTAAGTTGAAATTTCGACTTGTTAAGTTGAAATTTCGACATATTATGGTGAAATTTCGACTTGTTAAATCGAAACTTCAACTAAATTTTCGATTTGTTAAGTTGAAATTTTAACTTTTTTTGTCGTGGCCTCAATACGCTTCCATAAATATCAAATAATGTTTGATATCAGTTTTTGGGAATTTCGGTCAGATATACATAACTAATTTTATTTGTTTTTCTAACGTTTTGGTTTATCACACCATCATCAGAGAACTACAATTAGTATGTTTTAAGTATTATATTAATTGTAGTTTTCTGATGATGGTGTAATAAATAAATAAACTATATAAAAATAACTGTTATGCAGTGTATTCACGTCAATAAACTTCAGTAATCTCAATCAATCTAAAAAATTATGTATCTAAACTAAAAAATAAAAATGATCCAGATGTATTATCATACCACATAATTCTTAATAAGGCTATTAGTTTAGGAATTTTCTAGAAATTTTTAAATTATTTATTATAAAACCAATTCATAAAGATACAAACAAAATGATATACCTAAATTATTACGCACCAATAGGGTCACTCATATCAAATATAACAAACATTTTTGAAATGGCCTTAAAATCCAGAATTTTGAAACATTTACACATGTTGTGAACACAACAATTTAGTTTTAGGGAGGGTAAGTCGGCTGAGCATGCATTATTCTGCTTACCAAAAAAATTATGAAACTCTTCATAATTCGAAGTTTCGCAGTATTTATTTCTACACGTAGCGAATGGTTTCGATACAATACAATACAATACATACATACAATATTATTGGAAAGTTAGACGATGTAGGAGTTAGAAGTAATTAAATTAATTCGCAGTTACCTTAACAAATAGGAAGCAAAGCGTGAATATTGCCAATATCAGAAGCGGTTTATCAAAAATCGAATAAAATATTCAAATGTTGATAAACCACTTCTGATATTGGCAATATTCACGATTTGCTTACCTTTGCGTACCTTACGAGAGCCAGTTTTATTTATTATAATTTATTTGAGATAGAATCAGAAGCTATATCATCAACTATATTCTATGAAAGTGACACCTAGTGTTATTTAAAAAGAAAAGTAGAGAATGACTTTTTAAATATAAAAAAATTGTTCGAAAATGAATTCTCGTTAACTTTGGAAAAAAAAACTGAATTTTTTATATTTCGAATCTACAACTCAAACCATTTTTATAAGAAAGCTCTGGTTCCAACTTTAATAGCAGCCCTGTATATTTACAAATACCGTCAATACTCAATACCTAGTATATAATCGCATATACTTTGAATTAGAGTATGTCGGTTTTTGACATCACCGGAAGAAAAGAAAATTTTGAAGTCGCAAATAGTTTTCTAATTTTAAGTTTGGATTTCCTACCGACGACAGTATGACAAATGAAGATATTTATTTATAGTTGTTTTTCGCTTTGATCTCAAAACCAAAATGATGATGTGAAAGATCAATTTTGTTTTCCTTACTGAGACCCTCATACAAACTAGAAATAAATCAATTATACCTTGTCATAATTTCAACACTATTTTACACTCGAAACATAAAACTAATAATAAAGCTCTAATGGACAGACTAGTAAGATTATGAAATAATCATTTAACACAATGCCCCCTATATTTAAGGATGATATAGCTGAAAATACAAAAATTGACCACCATTCCATCCTGATGGATGACTTATTAATCACTTTAAATATTAATTACTGTTAACTGATTATACGCCACAGCAATTAAGCTGGGTACATAAATATTTTAAATACGGGTATTATTTTCACTAATAATGCCACTATCTATCAAAGAGAATTAGTTATGAGAACGTATGCTTTGAAGGTATTATTATATAAACCAGCAGCATTGCAAATTTTTGCAACGCAAAATCGATATAAATATTGTGTGATGGTCAGCAATACACGATGTACTGAAAGTTAAGGATACTGGAAAAATCACACTTGAATACGTCCCTGCGAGAATTTCTTTCCGTTTATGTGTTTCTGCATGCTTTTTAGATGCCCAGAATAAAAAGAAAGTTGTCTCTTTTTCATTGTATTCCTGTTTCTAGTTTTCGAATAGATACTATAGATACAATTAATTCTCATTCTGCAGTTACTTGCGTTCAATTGTGTTTGAAACACATTCTGTGGAGTTTTTGAACAAACGTGGAAGCAAAGAGTTATTTATAACCACCTGATACCAATAGAGCCTTTGGTATACTCCAAGCTGGCTTGCGTCAAATCGATATTGCTTCAGAATTAAAAGTAATCCAAAGCGTCATTAGTAGACTTTGGAATCGGTTTTTGGAAGCTGATTCTCTACAAGAACGGCCCAAAAGTGATCGACTACAGTCTACTACATCGCGTCATGATCGTTATCTTCAACTTACAATTAGAAGAAATCCTATCCTTTATGCTTCTCAGGTAAGAAGTACTTTACGTGCAGCACATGGGGTTACAGTAAGTGTTCAATCGGTAAGCAGTAGATTCAGGAAGTTTGGCCTCTCATGTCATCCTTCATTTTGTGATTCTCTGTTAAGTCCAGCCCATTTAAGGTGGGCAAGAATCATTAAAACTTGAACATGGAATGGACTTCAGTTTTATTCAGCGATGAATATTGTTTTGGCTTGCACAGAGATAGCAGACGTCTAGAAGTATGCAGGATGTCAGGGGAGAGATACAACCAAAGATTTATCCAACCCATGATAGTACTCGCGCATATCGTACTCAGTAAGTATTCAACATCCTTGAAACTCACGGAATTGATCACGATCCTCTTTCACTGCGTTCTTCTGATTTAAATGCCATTGAACCTGTATGGGATTTATTGGATAGGCTATTTCAAAATCATCAACCGGTTCCAGTGAACATTAGGCAACTGGCAGATATTTGTGATGTGACGGACCAAAATACAAGCTATTGATGATAGGTTTCGGGCATTGTTGGTTCCCCACAACTAAACACTTCTTAAACTAAGATTATGCAAAAAGGTTAATAAAGAAGTTGTCAATCCCCACATAACGATTTTTTTTAGTTTAATCCTTTCATGAAAATATGAAATATCCTTAACTTTCTGTGCATAGTGTATTTAAATTGCTAACATACAAATTTAATGCAAATGCTAAGTAATTGCAAACATATAAATTTAATACCATTTTAGCTAATATTTTAATATTGCAACCTGATTCGCCCCTGCTTTATGTTTTATCCTATATATTATATCAATCGGTATATCCATTATATTTAGGAAGCAGTTTCTTTGATCTATATTCAGTATTAAAAGTTTGTAATATTAAATTGCAAATCAGCTCTCAACGATAAGTAGCTGAAAGACTTAGTCTTCTTAGTTTAAAAGACATCCTTTCATCGTAAGCCTCTTAATTAGAATTCCATTTTGTAAGGCCGTATCAGTGACGAATCTTAATTATTTTTTTTCAAAGGTTTTTTCAATCCCTGGTCTGTCTAGTGCACTCGGGGAACGAGATTGATATCAAAATGCATAATTATGCTAATGTTATGGCAACAGATGACGTTAATGATTCTTGTTCTTACATTCTCCAAAGGACATTACTAGAATATTTTTGAGTATTTACGAATGACAGTGGTGTAGGCCTAAAGCTTTAAAAATATATTGGCACTCATATATGTTTAACACATATCGACACGTGGAATTTAATTCAACAAGACATATTTTATCATAGGAAATATTCAGGCGAGGTTAATGTTGTCATAAATACAAAGGCGCTTATTTTATTTTACGGAACGGCAGATGGGCTGTAAATTCTTTTTATTTTATAGATTTCTCCCTAGCTGGGTTATTTATTTCTATTAAGTTGGGTACCACGTGACATCTTGCCACAAAAATAAATTTGTTTTGTTGACTTGATGCTTGATCGTAGGAATGGAATTTTCTCAAGGTCGACTTTGATAGTATAGAATTACAAGGTAGCCTGTTCTTGACCTCTTAGAATTATTGTTTACTTTTAGGCTATGCTGGGTAGAGCTGAGTAGGACTTCAGCAACTTCTCTTCGGCGGTCCTGGCTTGAGGGACTTGTTACGACCTTAGATTTTGTAGCAGAAGGATTTTAATTAAACGGCTTGTATTTGGGTTTTATTTATTGGGGCTAAAAAAAATTTGCACAGGGGGCCGTGGCAATTTGGCTTTTTTATAGCCTGAAAATGACTTTAGGTAGTTCTGAAAATATTTTTCAGTTTACTTCTTAGGTGAAAATAAAATTAAACAGGGGGTCTGTGCAAAACGTCTTTTACTTCCCTGTAAATGCTTTTAGAACAATGAATTTTATTGTTTCAAAATCGCTGAAGGCCAAAAAATATTTGAACAGAGGGTTCCTTACAAAAAGCAAATATTGCCTCTTGAAAATGTTTTTATGTTGATGGCTGAGTTTGAATTGTTGTTTTCCAAGTGAAAAATAATTTTGAACAGACGGTCCCTTGCAAAGTTGGAATTTATTAGTGAGAGCCGGTAATTTGTGAAAGTGTAAAATTATTTTGACCCAAGACCAAAAATAAAACAGGACGGATGGCAAGTTGACCTACAATTCAGTTACTACTAGCCTGCCAAAAAAGTTCGCGCAAGACTTTACAAATTTCCTTAATAATAGACAATTTGTAAAACAAAGAAAAAATTTTTAATTAAAATTTGGAAAAAAATATGTTTGAGCAGTGTATCTTTTTATACTTAATGCAATTATATTAAAATAAAAATAATTTGAAAATCTATTTTTAAAACGACTAAGTCGAAAATTATTGAAAATTTAAAAATAATTCGATGTCCTGGGGGGACTAACAAAACGATTTGGATGAAATTTTTTTATTTATAAAAATTTTGGCTGTCAATCTTCAAAACTCAAAAAATTTTAATAAATTCTGAAACTTCTGTAGCAGCCTAGTAAACACATGGTAAACTTAGAACTAGCCAAATTTTGTTGAAAAAGAGAACTTTATATCGTGAAGCTTTGAATTTGAAATAAGTTAAATTTTCTAAAATAAAACTGTGGTTCGAGACCCAAAAAAAAATAATTTTGAGAAATGATTTTATGTAAGTTGTTTCTTTACCTTGCCCTAGGAAGCCTCAGACGATGATGTTCTTATTGCATAAATGCTTCATTTTTTATTTTTAGACAGCACACGCCCGTAAGAGCCTGCTCGAGGTTTTTTAAGTTTAATAAATTGAAAAGAGTGTAGATTTTTACATAGAAATCTGATGACGGAAGACTTCTCAAGCCAACATCCAAAAATGATAAAAGCTGTCGAAGAAGTACTCCTGATTCTCTGTGCTGAATGCTTGAAAATTACTTTGTACATGGTGGACGCCGTCGTCGATCTTGTAGCTACCAAAAAATAACCCAGCCTTTTGCGTGGAGAAATTTCTTAGTGCCTTTTTGATGATTTCTGTGGCCTGTGTGAGATCTATACCTGCGAAACAGCCAAAAAGGAACTGTTCTAAGGGCTCTAGATCAGTTGGTATTTGATAATGGGGTTCACACCCGGTTTTAAATGAACTTTTGTCATTTCGCGGAGTGACATCTGAAATGTATGAATGCAAGAGGTAAAATTGTCTGCCTTGAAAATAAATTTTACATTTATAGTAGTTGTCTCGTCATCTATTGCTATATTACATGATGTCATGTTTTCGAAATTGCGCAGTAAAAATAAAATTTACCTCGCTTGAAAGCTCCGATACGTTTTCGATGCTCTACGTAGCTAGCTTGGTTGGTCGGCTAGACGGTGTACCAACTCCAATTTTACAAGTTTGTTTTGTACAAACAAATCTAGCCGTTAATGAGGTGCTGTGGAAACAATGATTGTTGCCTGCAATTATTATTATTATTTTGTCTGAAACTATTTTACTTTAATATTAATTGTTATTTATTTAGTTGACTGTAAAATAATTTTTTAGGTGTCTGCTATGCAACACCCCCCGTCCAATTGTTGGCATAACACAATAAGCTGGTGGTTGTACTTATGAACCGGTAGCTCAGTGAGCAGGTCGTGAATAAGGGCTTCGATTGATTTGAGTTATCACCAAAATCTAGGCTGGGCGCCAGGACTTTTGCAAGTACCAAATAATTAAAATTTTATTTTAAAAGGGAAAGATAACGATAAAACTTGAATTCGGTTGGGAAGGAAGTTGAATAAAAAGATATTATTTAATAAAAAAATATAATAAAGACTGGTATACGAGATGTACAATATATACAAGTTAACAAAATGATACTGAAAAGGAAAAAAAATGAAAAATGAAAGGCCTGATCTCTCACAAATTTCTTCTGGCCAAATAAATCTGTTTACTGGGGACGAAGATCTTACGTATTTCCAGTTGGTTAGTCCAGCGAAGAATCCACCAACGGCTATGCTCTTAATGGGTTCGGTGTCAATTTGACTCACCACTGTCATTACTGCAGTTACCCTTGAGAAAAAAATGCCAGTTGTATAAAATATAATTTTCCTGCTCCACCCAGTATATAATGATCACTTCGATCCACCAGTTATCCTCTTCTCTTGGTCCAGGTATTAACATAAAAAGGGGAGAGTTTTATGAGATCAGTATTATAGGCAAAACAAAGTTAAAAGCTGTGACGTTTGAATTGTCCAGCTATGTAGACAAAATATGAGTTAACACAAATTTACAGAGTAAATTGCAAACTAAACAAACTACCAACTTGGATCGGTATCCTACAATATTTTAGGAAGTTGAAGACTTCAACTAACTTAGGTATTAATAAAAGTTACGTTAAATAGAAAAAAATACTAGTCCAACAAATAAACTAGGTGTAGCTACGATAATAAACAAAGTGAAATAGGTATTCCCTATATGTTAAGATATTTTTTTACTAAAAGAAGATAATCTTCAAGAAAATAGAATTTAGAATGTCTGTATACAGTCAGACAACTAGAAAGATAACGTAAATAAATATTTGCTAAATATAAAACAATATGAGAGTTTCCAAATTAAAGGTAACGTTAAATTAAATCATTTATTAGTTCCTCGGAGAGAGGTTCTAATGAATATCAGATAAAGTTAAATAAAGATATATACTTGACTATATGTTTACTTTAGATAAGTAAAAGTTAATCAAGTGCCAGATAACTAGGCAGGTATCTTTGCCAGAGAACTAGGCAAAGCTCCACTAGAGCAGCGTTCATTGTTAAATACTAAGTAAACGTTCAAGGAAGCAGTCAGTATTTTAAATTTAGAAAAACCTTACGTTTCTGAGATCTGGTTGATAAATATATGCACTGGTATAATAATCCACCACAAAACAAATGCACCAAATTAGATAATTTTCACAATTTTCACAGGTTATAAACAAATAGGTTTGGGCCACCTAGGTGTACCAATCTCCAAATGTCACCATTCCTCACTTTCAGAGTGCTACCAACGTAGCTAAGTGACCTAAAACATCAACATACAAAGACAGAAAACAACTAACTACGATACAAAATGGCGACATTCGTTGCCTAGTAAATCTAAAATTTACAATAACCGAAAATTAGTTTAAATTAACACCCGAAATTATTACAATATCAAAGGGATATTAGATAAATTGCCAGCAAGGCACGATAAATTGATACCAATCAATATCAATGATGCTGTTCCAAAGAACCAAGGTGAACTGATCACCGAAAAGCAAATTCGCCCAAGGTGTAAATTAAGGTAATTACGGTACAATATTATTATGAAAATTACCTCAAAGGTACTTCAAATCAATATAGCAACTTTTTAAATAATGATGAGCATAAAATCACAAGATAATACCAGAAAACATATAAATCTTACCAGACCGCAGAACTAGAGATGGTTTCCATCAGAACGCGGCACCAGAGACAACCACTGTCTCTGGCGGCCCTAGTAAGAAGAAAGTAGCATCGTAGTATTCTGCTACCTAAACTCGATTATAGTTTGGAAAGAGACAGACATTTGAGAGTAGAGTATGAGCAATAAAGATAGATAGATATTTAGTGCAAAAATCTGCAAAATCAGTAGAAATCAGTGGCACCATCTGGACTAGACTAGCAGAAACTTAATTCATCGTGGAACATAACAAACTGGAATGAAATAGCTTGCAATTTCGTTACAGCTACTAGCATCTTTACAATTCGTGTGGCACGAAGGCAGAAATTTAGCATTTACTATTTTACGATGGCTTTGGCTGCTTATGAACATTTGCCTCTGTCGACTATTAAAATTGAAAATTTGGTATGGTTTTTCTGAAAGAAGTAAAATCGTTCAGACTGGTTTGTTCTTATTCGATATGAATGTCTCTATGAGTTTTATCTATTTTTACGTTTGTAAGTACATCGCGACGCCTGTTGTCGTGCTTTTGCTGCAGACCGGTTTTTTGATTAAAATTCATATTACCATTTCGACTTTTAAAATCGGAGAATTGAGAAAAAAATGTTTAGTTTAAAGTTTTGATTATGGTTTTTTCTTCTTTATCTAATTTGCTAAAAAAAAAATGGTGTAACATGTGATGTTTGGAATCTATGTAATTTCGGTCTCGGGCATTTTTTAATGTTTCTGATGGCCGAGGGCCTTCTATGTGATCTGGGTAATTTTTTGAAAACACTGATTTTTTTTGAAAATGTAAAAATCTTGTATAATTTAGGTTCTACAACAATGCATAGCAATAACTAAACTATTCCTGTTTAACGTGGCAACAAATAAATCTAATAATAAGTAATGCATTTTATAATTAATTTCCTCTTTTTATTTAGTATGCCATTATCGGCTGGTTAAATTTAATAATACATATGAAACCTATAAGAGTTATAGAGGCCGCAGTTCTCAAAAGGAGACCTTAATTTCTTCTATAGATCCAACTATAACATGTTTAGTACCACGTGAGTCATAGGTGTTCTCATACATTTTTTTCTTTTGGTACATATTGCTGCGTGAGACCTATATCAACTCACATTCTCTGATCATATAGCTGTGAGACTCCAAACTGTTCTCCAATAGCATGGGAATATACAGTGCGTTCACAATGAAAGAAATAATTTCAATATAATCTGAACAACAAGGTTTTGCAAAATATGCTCGGACATATCGATTTTTATATTTGAATTGGCACATTTTGAGACATACAGCAAGTTAATGTCACTTCCGGAAGTGATGTCAACTTTGTTATTTTAAACGTAACATCCTGTATTTTTGTACGGATTTGTATAGACAATAAAAAGATATTTCCAAGGATGTAGTAAACAGGTTTTTATTATGAATACTTTTTTATTATTTATAAAACACTTAAGATACTATAAGTTGCTACTATAACTTTCTGAAAATGTTTCCAAGTTATTACATGTTCACTGTATTACCCATTTACTTCAATGCATTCTTATATCCAAATAATTATTTCTCGTACATTGTGAATCATTTCCGGTGAGATTATTCGAATTTGCTGGCGTATTCATACTTTTATGTCATTATGATTGTTAGGTCGATTTACATAGATTTTGAATTTTAAATAATCCCATAAGAAAAAATCTAAAGGGGTTATATCAGGTGACCTCAGCGGCCATACAATAAGTCCCCTTCTACCAATCCATCTATTGGGGAAGGTTGCACCTACAAATTGACGAATAGCGATTGCATAGTGTGGAGATCCCCCGTCTTGTTGAAACCAAATCATTTGGTACATCAGGGTCCTGTGGGTTGGGAAACAGAACAGCTAAAGCAGAAATAAGTTCTTCTGACAATTTATGCAACAATTGTACTTTATAGGGATGATATTTAGCTGATCGAAGAATTTTCGATACTGATCCCGTTGCCAAATCATAGTTTCGTGAGAGTTCTCGAACCGTCATATGAGGATTTTCATCAACGTGTAACTGGACATTTAACTTAAAATCTTTAAGTACTTTTTTTTGGTCGGCCTTTAGGCAAATCTCTAACGTGGCCAAACTATCTAATTTTTTCTCCAATTTTACTCACACATGATTGGCTAATCGGTGGACGGTTTGGATGATTTTCATTAATTAAGGTACATACCTGCTATCTGATTATGAACTCAATCACCGAAACCAATCATCACAAACACGTGATTTTGCTCTGTTTCCATTAAATTCATTTTCATGGTAAATAACTGACACTTGAAATTACAGACGCCTGATGCTGGAATTTTAATTACTTTTGACCACTTGAAACTCATGTTAGTGCAGCAAGTTAGTATCTCAAATTTTGTGTAAATAATAAAAAAAGTATTCATAATTAAAACCTGTTTACTACATTTTTGGAAACATCCTTTTATCGTCAATACAAATCCGTACAAAAATACATTTAAAATAACAAAGTTGGTGTCATTTCCGGAGTAACCGGAAGTGACATTGACTTGTCGTACGTTTTAAAATGTGCCAATTCAAATTTGAAAATTGACGTGTCCGAGTGCTTTTTGCAAAACCACGTTATTCAGATTATATTGAATTTATTTCTTTCATTGTCAGCGCACTGTACAATAAGCTCTCTGATAGATCCCATTTTATACCTGACGTATTTATCCGTGGAACAAATGTGATTATAAAAATAAATAAATATATTTCGATATAGTCCTTACAAAGATAACCACAACAGATTTCGTTACATGATTTGCATCTTATCGTGGTTTGTGATATCTTTCTATGAGCTTCTAATCTACCTGGTTTCGCTTTCATATTTTAAAAACAAAGGATACATCGTTGTCTTCCAGAATGGCTGAAGTTTTCTAATTGATGCTCAGATTTCGACGCAATATTTCGGATATTTGGCAAGGATATCAGAAGATCCTACAAGTCCGCAAACTATTTCTTCTTGAATTGTCGTAATAGCAATTTTGTAGTATTAAATATCTTTAAAAGCCACAATACCTGTCAAAAACCCGCGTCCGGCACCATTTCAAACTTTCATGAAGTGAAGAGTTGACTATTTCCAGTTTTTGATGGCCTTTTTCCTGCCTTTTATATGGCCACCATTTCATAGCGATGTTTCATGCTTAGCACTAATATATCACGTTTATATCTCCATTTTTATACGATTATTCCCATGTCTTCTTGTGAAACTGTTTCACCAATTTTCAGTTTCGCATCAATTACTTTTTTGGATTGTACTTCATATTTATTTGTGATGTAATTAATATATATGTCTTGATCTTCAGTAACTGGTTAGCTACTGTCACGGAGGTATAACAGAGTGTCTCTTGTCCAGTAAACCTGTCATCAGGTCTGAAACAACTATTGGGAAACGTTTATGTCTTCATTTATTTATTGCCCATAATAAATTTTTAAATAGTAGGTATGACCTTTCTTAGACACCTTGAATAGTTTAATAGGCAAGGGGACAATTTTTTTTTTATTACTTTAATAACATCTACAGTTTAAAATAATTGACCCGTATTTTTTTTTTTTTATTAAATGTCTTATGCTTAAAAAAAATTCGTAAAGTTTAAGCGTTCTTTAAACGGTCAGATATTCCCGCATTTTCCCAAGCCAATTGTATTGGCTAGTATTCGCCGTGACGTAACATCGTAGACAGCACAGATTCGGCGAGGAAACAAATGCTGCATTGCCATGTTTCTAAATAATTTAGATAATATTGTGTTGATGTAAAGCAATCCTTTATTATAGTATTATATTTCAATATTAGTAAACCATTAGATATTAATCGATGGTTAAATATAGGGAATGCTTACATGCTTTGTGTTTATATTTGTGTTAAAAGAAATTATTTTAAAAAGCCAGATATTAAACTTCAGGGAACATGCTTGTTTTTTAGAAATTTGGCAACGGAGCTAGTTGAATATTTAACCTTAATGTTTTGTTTGTTGTTTTGTATATCATTACATTATTTTGAAACTTAAATGTCTGTAAAGAAGTGTTTTGTACCTGGTTGTGGAAATGTTAGTGAAGTTACAGTTACGCAAATTTACATTATCAATAATTATAGCACCTGCACTATAATAACCTTGTTTTAGTTTTCTACCCTGGAATGCGCGCGTCGTATCTACGCTGTTACGTCATTATGAGACCGCCGATTGCTTTCATTTGAAATACATCCTCATTTCCAGCATTTTCATTTCACAATTAAACAAAATATGGTTACTAAAATTATATTTTAGTAATATTTATAGTGAATTAAAGGTCTCTACTATAATACCATGATGTTTCTTTTTGTAATTTTGATTACAGTCCCCTCGCCTTCGAATTTGCGACTTTTATTAGATACGTATTGCTTGATCTTCAACGTCCCCAGAAAGAAACCAAGGTTCCATTGATACACAAGTATTGTTTTGGTATTATGAGAAGATTTTTTTGAGTTTATTAATAAGTGGTTTTAATATTTGGAATCTGTCTTTCGAAACAGCATTGTCACTAAAGTGTAGCAATTGGAACCGCTATAATATAATGAACGGCTCGACTTACGCGGTGAACTGGGTTATCATAAGTATTGTAAAGGAATTATTTGATAAATTTGAACCATCGATTTATTGAAATAAATAAAACAGAAATTTGCTTTTTCCTCATCTAAAACATTCCTATCACTGTAAATATTTCTTTGTTTTCCCTCCCATATCTCCGCCCTTTAACATTTTAACAAGATACTATCTTTTTCTTGTAGCATATTTTACAGAGACACTTAATAAATTGCTCTCTACGTTTATTACCTCTGTATTCATCTATTTTATATTCCATTTTAAAATTGTTGTCGCAGCATATCTTTTATGATTATTTGTCTTGTATATACTTAGTTTTACAAATAGGATTCATTAGTTCTGGCAAAGGAGTGGACATTTTTGCAAATGAAATGTCAGTACATGACTGAGGCTAATAAAATTTTATAAATTGGTAAGATGGTTTGTAAGAAGAGCTCTACAACATATCTAATCAGTAGAATAAAGGCATAGATATTTAACTAAATAAATTTTTACTTCTATTGTATTGAAGATTGAAATTAAGGAGGCAGATTTACTACGTATAAACCTTTCTCAGTATACGTTTATGTCGTTTATCTATATGAGTATCTATCTATATGTATATGCAAATTAATTCAATAATTAGGTATGCAAAAGAATTTTATTTAAATGAGTTTTAATGAAATATTTCACTTAAAGTATAAGCCTCTGTGACACATGAAAATAGTGTGAATATGTTATAATTCAAATGTCAAATTTCAGATTAGGTATTAATTGAAAACAAAATTTTTTATAAGTATTTTATCAATACAAATATTTAAACATATAAGTCATAATTCATAATGCTCCCACAGTTATAAAAACTTCATACATAATAAAATCTCAACAAGAAAGTTGTAAGATTTAACTTCTGTGTGAAAAAATAAATTTACAATGTTACACACAGTCCAAAAACTTACATACTAAATTTAAACACTATTCTCATAACACTCATAATTTTCCCCTAGACACTACTAACAAATTGTTTTAATTTACCTCGACATGTAAAAATGGTTCCTGGCAGGGTGGCATGATATTAAATATTCATATATAATTTTAACGTGGAGGAATGTGTAATTCTAAACATCATTAAAAAATAAGTCCTTATTGGGCTCATATTACACAAAAATTAGTTGGGTATTCAAATTAATATCATATTAAGAATATGATATTTGCAGGAATAGAATTGAAACATTTTTACGATAGAGATTACCCGATTTAAATAATAGGAATAGGCATGTTGTGAAACTCCTTAGTTTTCCTCATTAAGTCATTGATTCAGATATTGTTTAAAAATATAGCTGTATTTTATTATGATTAAGCTATCGCACAGGGTGATCCATTTAAGGTGGACGCTGTATTTTTTAGCTTTATTATTAAGATAAATTAAACGTTCATAAAGTAATAACATACAATTTTTGCCGTAGAATCTGTATCCATTGTGAACATTTTTGCCAGTTGTGAAATGTACAAGGGGTAGTCAAAAAAATAACTTTCTCGAAATTATGCATGGGATCAATGGTGAAACATCCATTAGTTATATGAAACATAATAAGCACTTTCGAATCCTACAATTTTTCATAATATATTCTTTATTGGCAATAAGATAATAAAGTGAAAGAAACTGATTTTGCTAGTTCTCTCAAAACTACAATGATACTATTAAGTTTTACATATTGCTTTAAAAATAAATTATTTTTCACGCCTAACGAATCTTTTTTCCACAATAATAGCATATAAAAAATAAAAAATAAAAGACCAGCATTATTTCTTTTTGATGTTTTTCAATTTTTGCGGAGTTGGGAGGATGTAGAAGATTAATTTTTGAAATGATCTTGTGTATATATCTTTTGCCCTATTTATCCGATTTGTGTCAAATTTTGTATCATATTGCGGAAATAAGTCTATTTCCTCAAAACTTATAGAGGGCCTTCTTGGTAGTGTCACCTAACAACAAAATGAATTAAAACTTTTTTGTCCGATAATGCCATAAAAATTCACACGAGGAGATTCAGCATTCAATTGCTTACAAAAATGGTGTTATCACAATTGCTAATATATACATAATCGTAAATTGTATACAGTTTCAAATTGCATTAATTTTTTTGGTTCACCCGGTTTATTATTATCTGAAAACTCTATACACACAGTTTCTAATTTTTTTTGAACCTAAGTGAAAATATCCCTTTAAAAATATGATTAGCTCAGCATATGAAACATGTTTTAATTTTGAAACTAACTTTATGTTCTAATATCCTCTTCCTAAACGTTTTTGTTGTTTGTCCTATACAAATTATTTTCCTTTTTAACTTTTGTATTTATTATTTTTTAATTGGTTTATCAAGAGTACCAGTTGTTACTTTACAAATTACAATTTTGTATCTTCAAACTTTACACTTTTTTTTATTATTCCTCGAAATATTACATATCCATAATATCACCATCATCACAATTTTATGACCTTATTAATTTGTGCATATTCTCCCTAATAATAAACATCCTCTTAACCACCTTTTGCAAAATTAATAATGGATATAGAAACCTCCGGCCCATCCTGAAACATTTGACCCCCGATCCTCACACCACATTCACATTTTAATTAACACATTTCTCATTTTTTAAATATCCTGTAAAACCTACAAAAAAATGTAAACATCCAGGCCCAATTAGTGTTTTTACTGCTAATTTCTCCCTGTAATATAATCTTTCTTCTCCACATATGTAAGCCGTTTATTATAAAATCGGATTTCGAGTATTGGTTGAACTAATGAATGTTGTACACTTAGTCAAGTCTGTTCATGGTTACCATAGATTACGGTGCGCCGCCTTTGGCAGATGTGACCTGGTAACAGTAACAACGGTCATTATTCAGTAGCGGATCGAAAAAATTAGAGTTAAAAGAATCATTTCACTTTCCTTGTGAAGAAAAAGTGATGAAAATTAACGAAATCCATTATGTTGACAAGAATATTAACAACTGTCCAACAGATAACTCAATATTATTAAATCTACTGTACAGAGTGTTTTATATAAAACAGTACCTTCAGTTACGATTCTCGTTTTGAACATATCTTATTTTTAGAGAAAAGATATATTATTTCCAAAAATGTATATATATATATATATATATATATATATATATATATATATATATATATATATATATATATATATATATATATATATATATATATATATATATATATATATATATATATATATATATATATATATATATATATTGTACAATAATAATGTAGTTGAATCTTTTTAATTATTATTATACAAATAAAATAATTCCATAAGACTACACAGTAAATAAATGGCCATTTGAAAAGCACTGAGAAAGAGAAAGAAAAGAAAATAATACAAAACAACAGAAAAGAAAATAAAAAAATGAAAAGAAAAGAAGTAAAAGGAAAGAGAAGAAAAAAGAAAAGAAAAAGAAAAAGAAAAGAAATTAATACAAGAAAAGAAATTAGGAGAGAACGAACAGTACCAATATTAATAATAAAATAACGGAGATAATTAATATGAGCTAGACCTCCACAAAGTTGCAATTATAAAATTCGTTAATATTGTAAAACTTGATTGAAAATAACTTCTACATAAATCAATTAATTTTAAATGACATAATGCGTATAGCAAACTTTTGTGTTAAAAAAATCTTCTGTGATAACCTGAAGGACCCCCAAAAATCAATTCCATGTAAAGCAACACTTTGAAAATAAACAAAGTACATATTTAAAACTGCCTTGTTTTCCTTTTCTCATTTTGTACTTGTTTCCTCAATATGTTGAGCAAAGTTTAAATTTTGACCCAGGTAGATTTCTAGGAAATTCATATGATCAACTGATGTAATATCGCCGGAAGATAATTTTAAAATTTCATTTGATAATGGATACTAAAAAGTGATGTTATAAGTTTTTTCTTTAGAAATTTATTAGCTGCAAACCCATCTACGTTATTCATTAAAACATGATTTTGTTGGAAATTTGTGTTGTTATTTTTTATACTGGTATCATTGGTAAATAAAGAAAAGTAAGCGTCGAGAAATTTATAAATTAAATCATGAATGTATAGTAAGAACCGAGTCAGCCCAAGTATTATGCCTTGTGGGAACTCACATTTTATATCTTTTTCTACAAATTGCTTAACTCTCTAAACGTCGCTTTTATTTTCATTCAGTTTTACATATTTTGTGATCTGTTAAAGATGCTTTGAATCATTCATTTGGCAACACACTAATTGCGTAATAATATAACTGATCTGTTAATATAGTATAATAATAATAATAAATACCACAGAAATTAACCAACTCCCGAAACAAACACCGAAGTTGTACGTGAGAGGGTTGTCAGTGCTACTGGTGGGATTCGAAGCTGTAACTATGACAGATAGGTTATATAGTCACAGTTCCCATCGTACGCTCTAGCCAACTACAACACCGAGCTAATTATGATCCACACAATCATATGCCTTTCAAAAGTCGCAGAAAATACCAATTGCATTTTCTTTTTATTCAGTATTTTAGTTTATTTTGTCTAATAACGCGAATGCAGCATCTTATTTTTCTGAAATTCATATTGTACTGATGTACTATATTATATTTAAATTGGACCAGTTGATGTGTCAGAGCTTTTTCCAATATTTTAAATATCGTTGGTAATAGAGTTATGGCTCTTTAGTTGGAGATTACAAGTTTTTCGAATTTATTATAGAGTAGTGTAACTACACACAATTTGAAGAGGTCCGAATAAACGTTAGTCTGCAATGAGAGATTAAAAATACCGTGTGTAAAGCGGCTAATGTGGCCAACTGTTAACAAAGACCGATTGAACAAGCGAGATGGACGTAACAGTGTGAGTGTATTGTAGCTGACTGGTGGACATAGACCGAGCCTGTCCTTATGTTCGCTGGATGTGTCTTATTCCACCTCATTTCATCCTAGTTCGCAGCCATTGCTCGTACTCTAACTGGCCACACTTGACGCTATACATATGGTATATGCCAAAGGTTGTTTAAAGAAATTCATACCATATGTCTAGCGCCAACTGTGGCCAGTTAGAAAAAGAATACGAGCGATGGTTGCAAACTAGGATGAAATGAGATGGAATAAGACACACCCAGTGAACACAGGGACAGACTCGGTCTATGCCCCACCAGCCAGCCAAATACACTCACACTCCATCTACTCCATCTCGCTTGTCCAATCGGTCTTTGTTAACAGTTGGCCAGATTAGCCGTTTTACACATGGTATATTATTTTATAATAGTCATAGGAATATCATCAAATCAAGTAGAACACTTTGGTTGCATTTTTCTAATTATTTCGACAAGTTTATATTCAATGACTGGATGAAAATAAGACGATGGCAACTGATTATATGTTACATTTCGCAGATATTGAGAATGAGTTGTGACGCCATTTAATTGTGAGGTTATGTTACATACAGTTTTAGTTAGTGTACCTCTCTCCACCAGTTGTTTATTTTTCCAGCAGAATAACTCAATCATTTTTACGTTATGTATTTTACTGAAATCACACGAATTATTAAAAACAAAATTTTGTTATTAAATTAAAATCTCAAAAATTACACCAATTTTAAAATATTCTTAAAATAAACTGACTGAAGATCAATATATATTTTGATCCGCCACTGAGCCATATCAGAATCGGTTTCAAATATTCTCATATAAAAGTATACCAGTCGTGTGCTAAACAGCTGTATATCAATTATTCGATCTCCACCCACTTGGCATCCCTTCCTGTTTATGCCAAATAAATTGCCTAACAAAATCCTGTGCACAATCGAGTATTAGTTTACATAATAAGCTGGATAATTCTACGATTCACAAAGAGATGGATTTGCTGCTTTCTAAAGGAGTAGCTTAGTTAGATGAATATCGCTATAGGTGCTTTATTACTGATTATATCTAAATATAAGGGTGCTGATATCAAAAAGCGTGTGCAATAGCCATTATTATTAATAGAAAATCATTCAAATTTTTTTTTTGCTTGAAAAAACTGCTGAATCATTCCGCATTTAACAATTGGAAAATAGTGAAGACCTACTTAAGAGTAAAATATGATAGAATGGTACAAATAAATTTTATCTAAAATGTTAACTGATTTTCCAGCTGGATGACGTATCTCGCTGGATGGCCTACCAGTAGATTTGTAGACAAAATTTTGTGGAATTGTCAGTCAGAAAACCTGACTTAACTCCGCTGGATTTGTTCTCGTGTTGTTTAAAATCTAATATATACATACATAACTAGAGTTGGCAAAAATGCGCTGAAGTACATAGGTATACGCATCATAATATGTGTAATAAAAGAAATTAATAGTTAATAAATATAGTTTAAAAAAAACTAAAAAACACGCTTTTAAAGCACATTAAACTAAAAAAGTGAAAAATAATTACTAATATAAACTGAAAACAATAATGAACGAAAAATACTAGTATTATTATGAAAAAAGCGTGGGTTGCTCGATATATGAAAAATATAGAACAAAGCTTTTTTTCACAATAATACTAGTATTTTTCGTTCATTATTGTTTTCAGTTTATATTAATAACTATTTTTCACTTTTTAGTATACTTACAATATTAAGCCTCTTGCTCTCACGCAGAGGATACGTGAGGAAAGGACTGGCGATCCTGATCAGGATAATGATATAAACTTATCAAATTATTGTATTGTTACCGGTTCTTCGTAAGTGTACAAAGTTTCAATTAAATCTGTCCGTTTAAAGTGGGTCAAAATCGAGTCCAAGGAGTCGGTTAAAAACAAACAAACAAACAAACAAGCAAGCAAGCAAACATACAGGTGAAGCTAATAAAAGCGTGTTAAAAAGTGAAATTTGTGACCTTGAAAAATCTTCTACAGGTTGAAATTGTCGGACCTAGGTTCCAACCTGGTTCCGACAATTTCAACCTGTAGAAGAAATTAATAGTAATAAAAGCAATATACTGTTACAATTTATAACAATGTATGAACAACTTACCCTCTTAACAAGCTTGGTTATTACAAACTGGAAAAGAGCTGTAAAAACTTGGCAGCATGAAGTATGTTTCTATGGTTGTCTCCGAGAGTAATGTTCAATGTGGTGAAAAAATATGTTTATATTTTGAGAACGACCGTTCGACGTCTATTGATGTAATGCAAGCATACTTAAAATAGTCTTTGAACTCACTTAACGGATCTGCAGATGCACATCAATACCATCACAAATTTGTCTTAATCTGGTAAAACCGGTGTCTTGTTTAACACACGTGTGAAGTTTTCTCCAACGAGCTCATTTTTTTGCGTCACCTATAGAGTGTAGCAGTCAATTTACTTCGTTCACTATTTGCAGTGACTCCGCTAACCACAACGCACTGTCTTATAAGTTTTGTATACCGTCATGTAATCAATCCTTCACAGTTCTAGTGAATAGTTTTTAAAGCTGTTTCAACATAAACATCTTCGCATTTTGTCTGGCTTTCCTTAATAACTGCAGCCTCGTCTGGATTGAATTGTAGTATCACAGCTTTTATCTGTTATAAATATTCAGCATAATAAAAAGCTGCTTGTTCCTCAACGTGTAAAAATCAGCTGTGGTGATTCGAGAATACAGGAATACTTGCTATGAAATGCGCAAAGACGTTTAGGAGATTTAAGAAACACTATTCTGGTACTTGCTATTAACATCTACCTCTGGAAAACCTTGCCGAATAGTTTTTACCACAAGGTGTAAAGCATGCACTTTACACGTAATTTGTACCAACCTACAACCGTGTTCTTGAAGGGAACGTCCTACCAAACGCATTGTCGCGGCACCACCGGTCACAAACATTAACATTTGACTTTTTAACAGGTCGAATTTTTCTAATGTCTCCAACACCACCCGCGTAATCGTTTGTCCAGTACACTCAGTTAGTCTTCTGCTAGCTAGTAACAGTGGTAATATCGGTTTAAGAGGGTCCACTACACGTACTATAACATTTAAAATAGATTTTTTTTTACAATCTGTCGTCTCTTCAACACATAACCACAGCCGTGTATTTTTTAGTACACATTTGATATTATTTACAATGTCTTCGCTTACATTTGGTACATAGTTACGCAACGTTGTGTGACTTGGTAACGTCACCTTGGTATTGTATTTATTCCAGAACTCCTGAAATGGTTGTTTATCGAGTATGTGCAGCAGAACATCACAGGCAATCAGCATTAAGAGTAAACCGAACATAAACTGTGTTGTCGAAGGCACACAATTTTTTTTTAGTTTTGTGTTGTACAGAATTTACGTGACGTTTACAATCACGTTTGTCCCAGCACATCAGGTCTGTCTCGCACACCTTACAAATTATTATAGCACCATTGTGAAATAAATCCGGGAATTTACTGAAAAATTTATACACTTTGTCAGCATATGGCCGTTTTTCTATACAATGGAAAGGAATAAATTAGGTTATACACACCACGAAGCATAACAATAGACTAAAATCAAACGCTAGTCTTTGCTAAAACAGTAAACAAGTCTCGCTTATATATTTGGGTATCTCTATACCTGGCACCGTCCATGACTTGCGGACCGATTTGCCAACTCTTCACATAACACTAGCTTTATTTGAAGCGATAATTGTTTTGTCATAATACAACCATAGATAACATATCCTTTTTCTTCTAGTTCTGTCTGTTTGATGCAAATAATGAAAATTGTGCATAGTTAGTTAACTTTTAATCGTTAAATATTTCGAAAGCGGTTGTTAGCAACTTAACACAGGTATATCTTTTTACTTAGAATTAGTGAATATATCGTCGTTTTAGTCAAAATGGCTGTAAAGCCTAAAATTGAACCCATTTTTTTTGTATAACTAAGGTCAAAACTACTATAACATTATGATTTCTCATCACAACAAATCTACCTGTACCAATTTTGAGCTTGACACATCAAATAATTTTCCAGTTATACCCAAAAGAATCTCTTAAAAAATTATTTAAACACTACGTATCATCATTAATTAGTGATATGTTATTTGGTTAATTAAATCTTCATTTTTTGAGCCAAAGAATCACCAGTTACTCTCTGTCACATTCTTGACACCCTGTATATTGTAATGGGGTAACTTAATAAAAAAAGTTTTAAAGTGCAACGGTACATTATTAATAGTATGTTATAATAATTGTTATAAATAATTGTATGCTTTTATTGAAATATTTAAGATTTAAACTCATTAGTCGAAAATGATGAGAAAATTGAATATGTTGGTATTATACCCCTTTTAAATTTTTATTTGCGGTTTAATAAAATATTATGACAACAGATCTATTATTTTTATTTTTCACATCTGTTTATTGTCTTTAGGCTGATGCTGATATTCTTTGAAGCAAATCTATTTAATATTACATAAAATTAAAAAAATATGTGTACCGACATACTGAAAACCTGATTGCAGTTTAATTTATTAAATCAAGCTGAAAATTGTGTCTGCATATGAAAAATTATTTTAGTATGTAGCAAAAATCTGATAAATTCAAAATCTAACTTTCTTCCTCACAAATTATGTTGTGTTTATTTATATCTACAGGTTTCTTATTTGTCAGATATGTGATAAATAATTTCCATTAAACGACATTATTACCATTTTTAAAAAATATAGATGTATTTTTGTGATGATGATATACATGATATATGATATACATGATATACAATGATATACATCATTTATATTGTAATTTAATGTAATAATAAAAAGTCGGTGTCGTAGCGAAGATTAAGATTTTTTTTGTGTAAGTGTAAAAACACATTTTTATAATATGTAGTAATATCTTTTATTAGCAAATAAGAATATGATTACATTATTAAAAAAAAGAGAAGAAAAATAAATTTTAGTTATTCCCTAAAATGTGATGAAATATGCACGTTTTGCAGTATATATGATATGTGGGCCAACAGATAAAGCTGCAGACCTTAATATAAATTAATAGTGACATAAATGGACCCAAGTAATCCCCTTTTTCCTAATTAGAATAATCTTCTACTAAATTAATCAGTTTAAAACATGTCAACAGAAATATGTGTTTTACGGAACTGCGAATGAGCAAAAATAAATTTAGCAGTAAATCTGAAATGAAACAAAGAACTTTTTTGCTGGGCTGTAAAAACTCCACCAAGGCTGTGGTTATTGTCTATTGTTTTTGCGAAACAATTCTCAATTTTAGTTATTTAGTGATGCGTGGATTCGTGACATTTTTTATGTGGCTTTATGTTGGTTTTATGATGTAACAAGAATAAAAATAAATTAACAAAGTTTGTTAAATAATATTAAAGGGTAAAAAGATACAATATTGTAAAAATGTGAGTTGAAGAATTGGTGTTTTATTTTAAAATAATCCGTTAGTTAAACTTTTAAGAAGGTCGATGCCATTTAAAACATTTTAACAAAACTTGGTGTGTTAGTTTCTGAAATCGTATATTTATGAATAGTTAACAAACTCAACACGGTATTTGAAATAAAACTACTGACAAAAAAAATTTGTTTTAACATTTCTGTCAATTGACTTATTTTAAATTCATGTCTATGTTAATGACAGAAGCACGCCGGATTAAAATGAAGGTGGCAGGAAATCATTTTCTATCATACTGTGATGTCAATTAATAACACAGGAAATCTCAACTTTAAACACGTATAGCATTGACACTTGTTTTTTAACATAATTGAAATATTTCTTTTAAGCAATATCCTGCTGGTGCGCCTGCAGGAGTCGAATTTGTGAAAACACAGGTTAAATATGACACAATAAATAAGAAATTAAACTTAAGCAGATTTTTCAAACAATACTGTCGCTGGCTCCCCGTACTATAAGTAATCTATTTTATTAGGTATTAAATGTTTTAAACACAATTTTTCGGAAACTATATAATAGAGTGGAATGAAAAATAATATTAACTGAAAATTTTTTGCTAATTATTATTTACTAACTTTTACAAATCTTATCATAGATAAGTATAACATATATCTTTTTAAACAATTATTTTCCCAGCTATTTGCCAAAACGCTGAAACTTGGATTACAAAAAAGATAATATGCAGATTATATTCAGTACAACTGATTCAATAATGTTATTTTTAATTTCAACTATTCTGTGTAGTAAAACCAAAAATAAATAAAACACAAGGTACTCACCAGTTGACACTCACTTTAAAAAACTTTAAATATCTACCGACACGTGTTCCTGCTTGCATTGCTTCATCAGGGTAGCCAGCACATTTAAAGAATCCAAAGTAAGGAAACTTGTAAACCTTAATGTAATAAACATTATAGAATAGTTGAAATTAAAAATAACATTATTGAGTAAGTTGTACTGAACATAATGTGCATATTATCTTTTTTGTAATCCAAGTTTCAGCGTTTTGGCAAATAGCCGGGAAAATATTGTTTAAAAAGATATATGTTATACTTATCTGTGATAAGATTTGTAAAAGTTAGTAAATAATAATTAGCAAAAAATTTTCAGTTAATATTATTTTTCATTCCACTCTGTATTTTAACTTTTACCAAGAAGAGGAACTTAATTTGTTTTTAAATTAACTATATAATAGCTTAATTTTAGAAAGTAAAATGCCATTGTGAGTAAAATTGAACATGCTTTAAAATGATGTGTCAATTGACCTATTTTGCGATTTGAAATTTTAAGGGTTATTATCACCTCCATTTAGGAACTGCGGTGGTACCAACCAAAATAGTGAATTTAAGTATTCCATTTGAAATTAAAATGAACCTGTTCCAACGTCTTGTCTATAGTTGCGTCAAAATGGCATAAATCCGGATAAACTATTTTCCATGAGCCACCCAAATTCAAATTCAAAACTACTTTTATTTAAATTAAATATGAACATTGTATATTGCCCTCGTCGGACACCCGGTCCGTTGCCGACCTAGCATCCCCTCATATGGTGGCAACAGGGCAATTGTTAAGTCGGGTGAAGCGGGACCGGTCTGGGCTTAAATTTAGAAACATTAAAACAATACAACAACTAAAAAACAAGAACATTTTTAAATTGTATAGGTAGTAACTTTTGAGTAGAAATCAACGACGCATGCGAAAGCATGTGTCGTAGATTTAAAACTTTAAAACAATGTAAAAATAAAAACTAAACTGTAAAAGATTTTTGTACATAAATTTTGAATTTTGATGGTGTTACGACGAGCCAAGCTGCTGCAGTAAAAAACTCACCTCTAAATAATACGGAACAGATAGAGCGGGAATGTCTAACTCCGCTTATTTTTAGGTATTTTGATAATAATTCATGTAAATAATATTGTGCCGCAATTTACTGATGGTTGATTTATAATTTGGAATAAATTTTATGGGGAATTTGAACAACAAAAACGAACAAAAAAGAAAATAAGAGAAAGGTGAGAAAAGAATTGAATTTTGGTGCCCTTTTTTATAGTGTGGGCATGTCCTCTCATTTCTGTGGGAGCATAGTCTAAATATGTTGTCTAAAAATTGGTAACGTTTGGTACGGTAGTTTGTGTTTTATTCGAAATGGCGCGTTATACTTCATTATTTGTGTAATGCCGTGGGTCACCCGGTGCATAAATAAATTGGTATTTGTCTAAATTAGATTTAAGTTATAAAAAAGAAAATTCCACTTCTCGCATTCTTATCTTATAATAAATATAATTCATTTACTCGAGGCATATTCCGTTGGTTTGTACAATTTTAACAATCATTTGAATTAATGAAATAGGTAGCTAGATAGACTGTAAACCCTTCTTGTAAATTCCAACAATATCTTTCGATTTCTCTAGGATTCTGCCTTATAAACTGTTCTACATCTTTCCCCATTTACTGCCCGTTTATTATCCCGCTTACCGTACTGATGCGGAATTCCATATCTATTAACATGATTTGTTGACTTGCATCGGACACTCAGTACAACAAAGAATACAGTAAACAATACTGTGGCAAAGAAGATGTGTCTCCATAAAGTCACAATGCATTTTTTTCATTTTCGTCAAATTGTGACACGCACCGATTCATATGTACCTTATATTATACACAGAGGTTAGATTTACCAATCGGATATAACGTGAAACCAGGGTTGGCTTTAGGTGGTTGTTATGTGTTAGATTTACATGCATATATGAAACGAATTTTTTTTTTAGTGAAATCCGTATTATCCAAAGTTGATAAAGTCAATTTACTATAAACCCTCGAAGAGAACTGGAGCTATAGAGGGATGTACTTAATACTAAACTAACACACACAAGTATTTTTTACTGCCGGTTACAAGAATAAAAGTATACTAGTAATATCTGCTCTAAATATTTTGGATTTAACTTCGGCACCTTTCATTGAAAATACATTTATATTGCGAGAAGGACCGCTCGACGTAGACAAATATAACTGGGGCATACTTAAAATATGGAAACTTGCACAAAGTCACCACATTCATGCCCGGTGTAGCAAAGTCTACTTCTTTTCAAAAGGTCTGTTACACCTGTCATCGTAACATCCGGGATTTTTTTTTCTTTTAAAGAGTTTGGAATTTTGTTTGTACCCTCGCAGCAATTTCTCCCTGTAATTGAAAAACATATTGTCGAAGAACAAACACAACGATTATTGCATCAACTGTAGTAAATTTTGATGTTGGCTGATATTGAAGGTCCAATATGGCTAGAGGAATTCGTGAAAAACTTCCGTGTATGGTCTCCAGATTTTCTTGAACACTTGTATCCAGAAATGCCTGTTGCACCTGTGAAATAGCAAACGCGTCATTTGGATTAAACTGCTGTATTAGAGATTTCACATTTTCAATATGACAGTAATGGTACTATGCTGCCCCTAGCCAAGTTCCCCATCGTGTTATAATAGGCTCTGGAGGTAATGGAGTATTTGGTAGAATTTTATGAAATAACCGTACACGACTTGGTGCTTTAAGAAAAAACGTCCTTTACACTAGATATCTAATTTTCAACATGAGGATGGCATCCCTTAATAGTATCAGCGATCCCATGAAGCCCATGTGCTAAATATGTTACATGAAGTATATTCTAATGTTTTTTTCAAAATTCTTTCAGCAGCTGTCACTCTATTGGTAGGAAATAATAAGAGCTTGTCATTATTTTCTGCCTATTTGTCACTCCAAAACTCTTGTAGACTTGATTTCACTACCTCCGCTATAGTGCGAGAATTTGTAGCTTTTAAAACTTTAGAGGCGAACATGTGTCCGCTCATTAAAAAGTTTTCCTCCAATGCACCCACTAAAACATTTGCTACCTTAAACCCGCAAGCATTGGTGTTTTTATCTACGCCAAGTAGATATATACTTCCCATTAAGCGCAGAAGACATTTTCTGTATAATATTTTCACACTACGTTAATAAATATTTGTTTCTTAGTGTAGACTCCGAACGCACCTTGACATTGCTATATTTGCCACTAATACATTTTTTTAAAATTGTCTAAAATGGTCTAGTTGCGACCATGGTATCTTACATCCTTTCAAAAATTCCATTAAATCTAAGTTAAAATTACGTTGCATGTCACTGTAAGCAAAGCCTCCGTTTATAATTTTCTGAGGAAATGTGTCTATTAATATTTGTGTTGCATGACCACAAAATTGCTTTGTCGCATCTAGTGCAATACAATTGTCTACCATCAAAATGTAAATCGGCAATATCGCAAATCCAAGAATTTACTGTGGCTTCCATCGGTTTAGTAATAATAATAATAATAATAATAATAATAATATTTATTTATAATTTTTGTAAAGTTTTACAATAGACATAATATGTAATTAAATGCTACATTACAAATAAATATAAATTTACATCCATTTTAAGTTCGGAGACTTGCATATGGATGTGAGTTTAGATTGTACACACAGATAGAAGTTTCTAAAAGTAACTTAATAATGTTGCAAAATTAATTCTATCCCAGTAAAGTGGCTGTTATAAAACTAGCCTAATGAACTATAATACAATATAATATAATAAGGGAAATCAATTCCAATAAAGAGAATTCTGATAATTAATTGTTAGACTACTAATCCATAATTGTGCTCACACAACACCTGTCATTTACCCTCAACCACGTATTAACAAGTTTTTTAAACGTATGCAGATTTTTAGTATTTCTAATGTTTAGGGGCAAATTATTATACAACCTTTGACCCAAATAAATAAAGCATCTTCTTCCTGTCTCTTTTTTTGCTACACAAGTTCTTTCCCTTTTTGCCTAGTGCTGTAATTATAGTCTAGAGAATGCAGGAATTTTTTATTTTTTAAAAAAGATATATTAATATTATTTTTGCGTACACTTGTCTTAGATCCAGTATTTCAGACACACGATATAACTGGTCTGTAGAATATCTCATATTTTTGTTGAACATTATTTTTATTATTCTCTTTTGTAATACTTCCAGTGGTATTAAAAATGACTTTTTTATACCACCCCATGCTATTATACCATATTGAAGTATAGATTCCACAAGAGCATAGTAAACTAATTTCAGTGTTTTTAGGATCAAAAAGTTTTTTAAAATTCTAAATTTATATACCAAATATCTAAGTTTTTTTATAATACTACTGGCTTGAACATCCCACCGTAGGTGGCCGTCAATCATTATCCCTAAGTATTTAATACTTGTAGCAGAAGAGATTTCTTGCTCATCGATAGGTATTGTGTTAAAATCAGGTAAGTATTTCTTGTACGATGTAAATGACAAATATTTAGTTTTACCCCAGTTCAACGTAAGTAAGTTTTTATCAAACCACTCTTTGAATTTTTTTTAGATCTGCCGACACAGTCTGTCTTAATTGCTCCCAATTATCACCTTGGAAAAAGATTGCAGTGTCATCTGCATAGGAGATAATGTTTCCTTTTGTAGATAAGGTAAGTAAATCATTAATATATATGGTAAAGAGAACAGGCCCGAGAACTGTGCTTTATGGAACACCATATGTCACAGTTCTTTCCTCACTTATTACATCATCGATCATAACTTTTTGTTTTCGGTTTGTTAAGTAACTTCGAAATAACTCCAATACATTTCCACGGATTCCAAGGTTTTCTAATTTTTCTAGCAAAAGCTTATGGCTCACAGTGTCAAAAGCCTTTGCTAAATCCACAAATACACATATGGCTGGTTTACTGGCATCAACTGCATTATATATTTTTGAGATTAATGCGGTTATTGCATCTTGCGTAGATTTATTTTCACGAAATCCAAATTGCATATCGTGAATTACTTTATTTTTTTGTAAATAATTACATAACCGCGTTTTTATAACCTTTTCAAGTATTTTCGCTAATGCAGAAACGAGCGATATAGGTCTGTAGTTTGATATTTTTGAGCGGTCCCCATTTTTGAAGATAGGTTTTATAACGGCTGTTTTAAAGTAAGTAGGTACCTGTCCTGTATGAATACACTGATTTATTATATAGGTAAGAGGTTTTTTTAATATAATCGACACATTTTTTCAATAACTCGTTACTAATTTGATCAAGTCCTGGTGCTTTCCCGCTTTTTAAATTGATGATAATATTATAAATTTCATTTTCGTTAGTTGGCATCAGAAACATGGAATTCGACATCGTAAATGCTTTGTTGGTTTCTGGACTTAAATTGTTACTGTTTTTAGATTGAATATTATTTGCTAATATTTCTCCAATATCTGCGAAATAATTATTAAAGTTATTAGCAATTTCCAGTTTGTCATAAATTTCTCTATTATTCTGCAAGTGATGTTATTAATAGTATCTTTTTTATTACAATTCATATTTAAACATTCGTTAACAGTTTCCCAAATATGTTTTGAGGATTTACTACTTATTTCAATTTTATTTTGAAAATATTTATTTTTGGTTGTTTTTATTAAAGAATTTATTTTATTTCTGTATATAGTATACTCCCGCTTTTTTGCTTCGTTTGCAGGATTTTTTATATATTCCTGATATAGTTTATTCCGAACCTTTATAGATGTAATAATTCCATTAGTAATCCAAGGTTTTCTCTTAATAGTTTCTTTTATTCTGATATTTCTTGCAGACTTAGTACTTTGTGACTTAGTACTTAGTACTTTGTGACATTTTAACTGTGCGTTTTTAGCACCTACTACGTCCGAATGAATCCACGTTATGCAAGGTACTGTTTGATCGTGTTATATTTTCTCCGCTCCACGCAGTAATGTAAATTACCAGTATACTGCAATTTAAAAGAATCTATTCCGCATTAAGTTTTTATTTAATATAGGGCATTCTCCGACAGAACTAAGTTACGCATTAACATTGTACAATTAAATAAAATACACTTAATATGTTGCATGACGTTCTTTTTGTAGTTTGGGAATGTTTCTGTAGGTGTTTACAATACATCATATCATCTGTAAAAGTCATCCCTGGAATACGATCGATAAATCCAACCTCTGATTATACATCAAGTAGTAGTGTACGTCCTTTTGTTCCGAAGAAATTTCAAATTACCATTTTAGAAAAAAGTATGCAGTTAAATTTACGTAATAAATAAGATCTTTTATAATAACACTGGACATTTGCTATTAGGTAGGTTATATCATAATAATTTTCACAACATACATTTATTGTATTGTGTTTAATAATTAATTCGATTCGATTTTAATAATATTGCTAATATAGAATTGACAGCCATGAAGTAACGTGAAGTTCGAAGAAAATGAATCATTTATAAAAAGCCGGAACGGAAGGTAATGATCCGGAAAAGACTGATGTTTACTTCACATAACTCACAACATATATACCTACTCTGCATCATTCGATAACGCTACCTACTTGAATCGATTAATAGGTTAATTTTTTGTCGATTAACCCACTCATTTGTTTTTGAAACTGAGTCATAATCGATTAATTAATCAGATCCATTAAACTTATTAGAATAGACTAATTAATAGTTAAGACTAATTTACTAGAATCGATTAATTTGATGTAACGATTAATTAATCGTTAATCGTCGAATTGGCTATAAGTAATCACCTGAACTAAATCTAACCGTATCGATAAAACATTAGTCAATGCACATAATTAGTAGTAGAAAAATTGGTATTATAATCCTAGATAAAATATGGCGTTATTATTTTCGATTTTTTAAATTATTTTTGATAGATTTGTCTTTACAATGTCAATGAAATAATCATATCATTACTAATGGCTTCATGGTCGAACGGCAAGGAAAATTGCCTTTCACCTCGGAATCTCGGTGCTGTCTCTAAAATGTGTAGCCCATTCTGCATATGTTACCTCGAAGTATTTTTAATGATACAGGGGGGTTGTATTACCATGAGGTATCTGTGTTGTGGTGTCTAAAACAAACAAACCTAAGTACCTTGATTTAAAGTAAATCACAAATTAAAAAGAAATACGACGCTAATATAAAAATGTAAATAACAAGTTTGTAACTGAGAGTTTTGACACAACGCATGTTTGCACAGCCAACTGTTTTTGATTTCCACTTTCAAATTTAATGCTGCGGAAATACATCGTTGTAGAAAATGTCTATTTTATCAAAAACCGTAAGAATTTCGAAAAGGAGCCAAAAATACTTTTTTGCTTTAAAAGAAACGTAGATTAAAATGTCTCTATTAAATTTGATCAGTGGCGTACAAACAAAGTTGTTGTGGTTTGAGTGGTAATTGATCAGAAAAAAATAATCACCTAGTGTAATATTTTGGAAAAAAATTTATTTCAACTGGTGTGCTTGCCTTAATTATACCTGTGTATCAAAGTTCAATAAAAAATATTTATTCGTTATTGAGATATTGGGAAAGAAAAATTTTTTCCCTTAACTTCAACAACTTGTATCTTGAAATTCGTTTTTCGATATATGTATATATGACAAAAGTTATTATTTTTAGGCGTAGTATCCGCTGGCCAAGTTTCCCGATTTAAATTCGGACCACCCTGTATATGTTTTTATTACTGTTTGTTAATATTTACGAACAGAGACAAATTAAATTTCTCACAGTCATGAACAGTTTTATTGTTAAGTACGAGCTTAGTAACAACACAAATATGCCAGACCATTTAAAATCACCATTAATGAAAGTGAGTCACTTATCGGTGAGCCATTAGGTATTTGTAATTTGCAAATTCGTAGCAATAATGCTGCGCATGTTCTTAATAAGGGACTGCAATATATTTTCTAATTATGTCGACCCCATATTGGATAACAAAGCGTGGCGGTTTCCGAACACGTGCAAACCCAAATTCGACACGTGTCCCAGCTCTCAATATGGTATTGTAAAATCAAATGAATGTAATATGTTTTTCCATAATGATTAATGCAGGTATGAGCATATTATAGTCTATGGACATATTTTTTCAAAGTCACTGCATAAAAAGCTATTTCTTCCATATGTTGACATCCAACATTTTTATTCTAATTGTTCCCCTCTGACTTCAAACATTTCAATTGTCAAAGCGAATTCGACCCAAGAAATATAAAAATAAAGATGGCTCAAATTAGAAAAATAATCAGTCATTTGTTCAGAAACAACAACTTGTTTCTATTTTCTTCGGCTGTGTCTAGTTTGTCAAGAATTAGAACTTTAACAAGCAATTAGATGAATATGAACGCCAAAGTAACGATCAAAGAATTTGTTAATTAATGACATGTGTGGCCAAAAATGAATTATATTTTAGTCATAATTTCTTTTTGACTTGTACAGGGTTATTCTTTATAAATTACCCACCCCTTATCATTGTTATTGTTGCCTATAGAAAAAAAAAGTTAAAAAAAAAGTTGGGCCGTAATAACTGAGTTTTGTTAAAGTTCTATCAAAAGTACAGTAGCATGCAGATTTCAGGGGATACAAAAAAATAATATATTTTTTTAAATATGATACCCTATATATTATTAAATTTTTGGAATGATTCTTTGTTCCTGATTTCAAAAATATACCATGTTACCCCTGCCATATACCGTTTTTGAGTTATTAAACGTTGAATATATTAGTTAAACTAGTTACTGTAAATATGGAAAAGTTAACATTATTAAAGTGAGCTATGAAAATGACAACTATTATGTTTTAGAGAGATAATCTCATTTGCCGATGACACGGTAGTCTTCTTTAAAGGAGATACATGGGATGAAATTAAAACAAAGGTATCTAAAAATATTAAAATAATAAAAAATTGGTTTGACCAGCATCTACTTACCATGAACCAAACAAAAACACAATACTTGCCTTTTTGCTCATATAAAAACAACCTTCCACTATACACCAAGATAAAAATAGAAAATACAAATACTGAAATAGAACAGGCAAAACAAGTAAAGTATCTGGGCATTATCCTAGATTCGCATATGAAATGGAATTATCAAATAGAATACCTCCGCAAAAAAATTAGATGCCTTTATTATACTTTCAAGCAGACTAGTATAATCCTTGATGAAAAACAACAATTAACTATATACTACGGTCTTGTAGAATCAATAATTAAATACGGCATAATTGGGTGGGGGGGGAGTAAATAAAACAACTTTAAGTCCGTTGCTAAAATGCCATAAGCGAGTATTAAAAATAATGTTTAAAAAACCCATGTTATTTCCGAGCAAAGAACTCTTCAAGAAATATAAAATCCTAAACATACGCCAACTGTATTGCCAAAGTTTATTGAAATATCAGATAAAGTATACGTCCCTAAAAACTGGAAAATCACATGACTACGAACCTAGAAATAAAGTATCAATAGATATTCCCAGGGCCCACAAAACAATCGGAATGAAATCTCACATATACCTATCACCCAGATTGTATAAAATAACACCAGAACGACTCCTATATGAAAAGAATACTAAAGTCTTAAAAACTCGTATGAAGATTTGGATATTAAACTTACCTGACAACTACTTAGAACACTTTATTGATACGGGCCAATTGACAACAGCTTAAAAAAAAAGTATTAACAAAATTAATATACATGTATACTTTCAGTTATTTGTAGATCTGTTTAAAAAAAAATGTATATTATTGTGCCATTGACTATGTATGTACATGTGTATATAGGCGTGCACATACAATAAAACTAATCTAGGTAGATAGAAAAGAATATTTATATACAAATAAAGATAAAACAACACTCACATTCAAGTCTAACAACTTAAAGTGGGGCTTACTCTAATATTTATTTCTACTAACACACACTGTAATTCTAGGTTATTGTATTTGATTGTTTCTCTTTTGGTAAAATAAATATTATTATTATTATTATATTATAAGTGGCATTTCTTTAATGAAATAATCAAAATGGTTTACAGTGAGGAAGAAAAAAACCAAATATTTATACAACATAGATAACAAAGATTTATTTAGGAAATTTAAATATAAATAAATGATGTCATAAAAGATGTTCGATGTGTTGACCATTATTGTCAATGCATAATTGATAACGTCTTCTTATATTTATAATTGCACTGGAAATGGCTTCATTATTTACATTCAGATTGTTTATTTCAAGTCGAATCCTGTCTTTAATTATGTGAATATTATTATTATTATTATTATTGACAATATCTTTTAGAAATCTCCAAAAAATGAATCCGTAATGGTCAAATCCGGACTATTAGGTGGCCATTTAATAGGTCCGTTATTTCCTATCCATATTGGGAATACATTATTCAAATGATTTTGAACGGGTAGGACACTATGCGGAGTTGCCCCATCCCGCATCCAAATCATATCATCAAGTTCGGTTTCCGGAAAATTCTGCAAAAGAATATTTTCTGCTTCTGGGATCATTATTTCTGGATAGGTAACTCCAGTTAAAGTACAATCATAAAATATAGGCCCAACAATTTTGTTTGTGGGTAATTTATAATGAATAAATCAATTCCATCGGTCACTTTTGTTATTTATCATTTAAACCTTCGTTGTAATCACAATACAACGTTCATAATATAGTAAAATTAGACCTAGACAATAATTATTTTTTATATCATTGAACACAAAACTCGAACAAAAATACCACGATTGTTTGTGATCACATAATAAAAAACTCTCCTTTAATTCCTCTAAATTTACTACTGGTGCTGTATAAATCAAAGATATCAGATATTCCCACACGAAGAAGTTGAGAGGATTTAAATTTGAGAAGCGGCCATGCTATAGGTCCTTTAAATTCTTTTGCACACTTGTCCTCTTCGAATTTGATAATTTGGATCACTATACTCAGTTTTTAATTCTGAACAACTTCCAAATATTTTCAATGACTACCTAAAAACTGCTAATTTCTTACCGGATTTTTGACCCAGTAGTGATCCAATATCTTCCTAACTAAATCTTATAACGATTTTTGGTTTATTACGAAAAAAATTCTACTTGATAACCCATATCAATTAACCCTTTGTCAAACGTTGTATAATTTGCTTAAGATTTTATGAAATTTACGTGTGTTTAAGACTATTTCATAAACAGAAAACTAAAAGAGAACTGATATAATTTAACTAGGCACCTACAACATAGACATGAAACGTTTTGAAGTTATTTCCTAAAAATAGCATCCATGATGTGTGAAAGTACCTAAAAAATGTATTAAGAATTTAGTTTTTTTAGACAGGGTTATTTAAAGAATCTCTGTTGTTTGCCTATCAAATATTTGTCTGTCTAGCATGAAGTCATCTGCATGATTGTCTATCGTAGAAAATTTCTTGCGCACTAATTTCAGAAAAAAATTAAGATATCAACGTGTATCATGGCGCATATATTAAATAGTGATAGGTCTTAATATACATTTTTTTTATGTGAAGAGCAATAAAGTTTATTTCTTCAAACATTTTCTTCAATTTAAAGGAAGGATAAAAAAGAATATTTTTTTTCTGGAAAATGTGTATCAATATTTTGATCTTAGATAAATAAACTATAGTTTCAGTAAACAGAAAATTATTTGCTTTTTTATAATAAGCTGTCAAGAATCGCTACCAAGAAATCATTAAGGTTTATACAGTTGCAATCTAAATTTGAAGTAAAAATTAAGTTATTTATAAAAATGAAAGGTTTTGAAACATCGAAAGTTGTAAGTGAATGAAGAAAATTATATCTTTGAAAACTCAAGAAGTCTAAAAACATAAGGACAGAGCAGATGAAACTAAAATTTCGAAAATTTGGTTTATGTAGAAAATTGTTAGGGATTTTAATATTAATATTTAATTTTAATAAATAGGACATACACCAATAAAGTAGTCGCTTAATAATATGATTTTGATTGCCTCATTGTTGACAGAAATAAAAGCAAAAGCATAAAATGAATAATGAGTGGGTTGGACCTTAGATATGAAGATAACACTGACGTAGTTTTCCACGAAACAACAAAACACTGCACTCGACGCACGTTTTACCAACCAAGTTTTCACCATCTGGAGATGATTGAAACTAACCTTATGCTAAGAATATATCCCATTTATGCCTAAACTATTGACTCACTAACCAATAAAACTGGCTATTTGTAATAGGCTCTCTGACACTATTTATACTACTTTTACACTTTGGCAATTTCCAAGCTTTCAAATGCATCCAGCTGTAACATATTTTTGATTGCAGTCCTAACAGCTAATTTCGTAAATCCACGACTTTTCGTTTGTTTCAATTTTGTCTTTTGGATTGCCTAAAAGTTGTTGCAGTTTATTTCCCGATGAATGAACCACTGTCATACCTACATCTTTAAAAATCTTATCAATACCACGGGTGAATCGAAGATCGAATGGAATCGATACAAATTTCGGATTTTCTCTTTCATTTTGAAAGGTCGAGGAATTTCGAAGCGACTCTTTAAACTTTCGTTTCCTAATTATTTTATCAATTAAACATACAGAATATCCATTACTCGCAGCTATATCTTTAATCAATGCCTTTTCTTTTTCAAACCTCTCCTTATTGAGGGGGACGCATAATAGACGATGGACTAGAAAATTAAACCTCGCCGTTTTGTGTTGAGCACAATGGTGAGAGTCCTTATGGATATATCTTAGAGTACTGGTATCTTTTCTGTATATGTCAAATTCTAACTTATTTTCACTATTTCTAATTACTAATACATCTAAAAATGGTAGTTGTCCAGAGTTTTCAGTTTAATATGTGAATTTAACTACCGCGAAACGATATCAGCGACTTTTGTATCGAACACTGCAAAAATATCATCCACATACCTAAGCCAAACCCTGGGGAAATACTCATATTTTTCTTTTGCTTCCATCTCGAATCAGTTCATGAAGAGACTGACAATGAATGGTGACAAAGAGATACTCATTCCTGTTCCTTCATGTTGTTCGAGAAATTATCGGTGAATCGAAAACAATTTTGTTTCATGCAAGGTTTAGTGAGTTTAAGATATTATTTTACTACATCTTGACTGAGATTATTTATTTCGAGTAGATCCTTAAGGTAGTCCAAGGTCGTGGTATCGGAACACTTGGAAACAATAAACAAACGTCAAAGGAGATCAAAATTTCACCTTCTTGCAACTGAATATTTTTGACCTTATTAATGAAATCGTTGGAATTAATCACAGAGAAACTAGGTGGCGCAATAGGTAAATTTTAGAACTCTTCTGTTAACCATTTTGATAGGGATAGCGATCCGATTGCTGAAACAATAGGACGTACCGACTTTCCAGGTTTATGTATCTTAGGCAAGCAGTACAATCTAGGTACACTTGGGTTAGATAAATGTAACTTCCTATTTAAAGCTGGAGTAATAAGGTTGTTGCAGGATTTAAGTACCATTTTTGGTAATGGATTTCTAGAAAGTATTTTATAAGGACCATTACAAATCAGATTGTCTACCCTTTCATAATAGTTCTCTTTATTTCAAATAACAATATTATTGCCCTTATCTGCTTTTAAATAAAAACAATCTTTTTCACGCAACCGTTAATAATTTTTCTGTCTTTCGTAGATTTTGACTTTTTATTTACTTAAGTGACAATATTTGTCGAGATTAAATTTCTGTAAGCTTCTCTGACAAATCCTTTAGAGGAATCAGGAAGGTATTGAATTGAACTTTCAATACTTGCAAGAATCTCATCTAAAATGTCTTCAGATGCAGGTAAAGTAAAATTTAATCCCTTGTTAAGGAGATTAATTTCTTCTTTATCAAACGACTGCGACTGTGAGGAATGATTTTCTACAATGCTGAGAACTTTTTGAGGAACACTTTCTTTTGACGTACTACCGAACAACATGAAGGAACAGCAATGGGTAACTCTTTGTCACCATTCATTGCCAGTCTCTTCATGAACAGATTCGAGACGGAAGCAGAAGAAGAATTTGAGTATTTCCCCAGGGTTTGGCTTAGGTATATGATGATGTTTTTGCAGTGTTGGATACAAAAGTTGCTGATATTGATAACTTTGTATCTAAATTAAACAGTTGTTTTGCGTCAGTTAAATTCACATATGAAATTGAAAACTCTGGACAACTACCATTTTTAGATGTAGAAGTTAGAATTTGACATATACAGAAAAGATACCAGTACTCTAAGATATATCCATAAGGACTCTCACCATTGTGCTCAACACAAATTTGCGAGTTATAATTTTCTAGGCCATCGTTTATTAAGTTTCCACCTCAATAAGGAGAGGTTTGAAAATGAAAAGGCATTGATTAAGGATATAGCTACGAGTAATGGATATTCTGTGTGTTTAATTAATAAAATAATTAGGAAACGAAAGTTTAAAGAGTCGCTATGAAATTCCTCGACCTTTCAAAATGAAAGAGAAAATCCAAATCCATTCGATCTTCGATACACCCGTGGTATTGATAAGATTTTTAAAGATGTAGGTATGACAGTGGTTTATTCATCGGGAAACAAACTACAACAACTTTTAGGCAATCCAAAAGACAAAATTGAAACCACCGAAAAGTCGGGGATTTACGAAATTAGCTGTAAGGACTGTAATCAAAAATATGTTGGACAGACTAGACAATCAGTTTAAACTAGATTCAAAGAGCATATGGCCCATCTCAAAATATGGTAGATTAGATGTCTAATGTAGCCCAACATACGTTTGAGGACAGCCATAAAATAGATATTAGCAATTTAAGATTAATTAGGAATGTAACAAATACTAGACAGCTGGATGCATTTGAAAGCTTGGAAATCATAAAGTGTAAAAATAGTATGAATAGTGACAGAGGGCCTATCCCAAATCGCCCGCTTTATTAGTTAGTGGGTCACTGTTCACCAAACCGTGACGGTTCAGTGAACCGTGACAATAGTTTAGGTATAAATAAGGTAGATTATTAGCATAAGTTTAGTTTTAATCATCTCCAGATGATGCCAACTTGGTTGGCGAAACGCGCGTCGAGTGCAGTATATAATGTTTTGGTGTTTCGTGGAAATCTACGTCAATGTTATCTTCACATCAAAGGTTCCAACCCACTCCAGGACTTAAATATTGTGGCTACTCCAGAAATAAAATATGTTGTGGAAAATAAATATATGAATAGGACCACAATTTATGTCTGTTGGATATTGGTTCAATTTCTCTTAAGACTTATAACACTACTTCTTTCGAAAGTCGATATCTTCCACGGAACTTTCCATCTTATAATTCTTCAAACAAGTTTTTCTGTACTCTTTCATTATTTTACATGTCATTTTCTAGTAAGTTTTAATAATTCGGCATTAAAAGCTTCCATTTTCACACATAACATAATATAACGAAAATTACGTGAAAAATGTTTGACAGTTGACACCCATAAACCACAGAGAAACATTCTCATTTAATCATTCGTTAAATAGTTAAGGAAGGAAAAACTATCATTTAAATTAACGAACCTTTAACGGCCCGTTATATTTTAACAAGTGTTGATGAAACTATCATATCCTTAATCATTCCTTAAAAGTATCTTAACGGACCGTTAAATTTTAACGATAGTTGGTAACCGATCCTTAGTGTTGTAAATAAACTTGTTCTATTTATCTGTTTTATTAAAATCGTAAAAATTATTAGTCTTCTTATTATAACTAATTAAGTAGTTATAATCAATTTGTAATTGTATAAGAATATAATAATTTATAAAGGGCATTTACGGGAAATAATTTCTTTTCGGTCATACGCTATCTGTTACGTAGAGATATAGTAGAACTACCCTTCATATTCGTATTCCGAATTTTATCTCTGTTTTTCAAATAGGTTAATTTGATATGAAAAATAATTCTGTCTATTGTCTTTTGACATTCTATTTATTTTTCACTTCCTGTGTAAACCTCAGCGAGGATAGTACCGGCCGCCTAGAAATTTTGATTTTTAATCATCCTTCTTAGGGAATAATCTAGTGTTGCGCTAACTGTGATTTTTCATGTATATTTCGTCGCTTCAGATCAGAAGTAGCCTAACTGCAAAAAGTAAGTTTTACAAGAGAGGGTTTTTTGGTTTTTATTTTTTTGAATTTCAGATGTGCAACCTACACAAAAGACATTTAGCTATTGCTAAATTTCATAGCTTTATAAAGAAAAAAATTTGGTCTAATTATCAACAAAATGTTGGAGATAGGATACTTTTTAACATTAAAAATGGACAGCATAGTTCTGCATTACAATAAATTTGTTTAAATTAAAATATTTTAGTATACAAGGACATAGGATACTTCTGCAATAAAATACATTCTTTTAAATTAAAAATATATTCTAGGCTTTATGATATCAATAAAAATAATAATGTAAAGGTTCATTACATATTGCATTTTTATTAAAATAAAAATTTAAACAATATCAAAGTATACAAACTCAAATGAAAATGAACTATTAAAGTACAAAAAATAAAACATGTTTATAAATTAATTTAAAGAAAAATGCAACAAAGCAAAGAAAATCTTATCTAACAAATACTATTGCATTAGTACTGTTAATATTTTAAAAACGCTTATGGATTACATTTAGTTCAATATCCGATTCTCGATTGTCCTGTGCTGTGTACGAAAGGTATTTAAATAAGCCGTGATACTGAGGCAAAATTACTTTTTTTGGAACAGAAAAAGTAAATAATCGTACTTTTTCCTTATTATTGGAAGTTCTTTGGAGTAAAATTTTTTTAGTTCAATGGTTTCTATGTTGACGTCCAGTCTACCTTTCTGTCTTAAATTAATACTTCCAAACTCCTCATCAATAGCATAGCTGTTTTTAAAAAGAATTATATTTGAAAACTGGATTCGCTTCAACTATCCTAAATTTGTTTATAAAAATTTTCTCGTTTTGTTCATCTTTTTCCCAATTAATAGTAGTAGATTCTTGCTAATGTTTCAGATCAAATACGTCATCCTGAGAGATTTCAACAACTTTGTAAGGTTGCTGTCTCTTAGCTGTTAGAACTAAGGTATACCACTGATTCAGTGTATAAATTAGGACATATCTGGCAGCTTTTTCAATGACACTGTGTATTGAATCACCCTCTGTTTGTGTATGTCCACGTTCCATAAAAGAGTGTCGTATTATGATCTGATGCTTTTGGGTAAGATAGTTGTAAAGGAAAAATAGATACCCATTTTGGCTTTGCCCGGAACAGTTGTCAGAGTAAAAAGAAAATTCTGTTAAACCCTTCTGTACATATTCATTAACAAAAAGGATAAGGCAACTTCTAATTTCCAAATTTCCTTTTTTGGCCAGACATTCATGCCACATGTAGCAAATACCATTATTATTTCCTAAATTGTAAACTGAAAAGTTATAAGTTTGTAATTTCAATTTATAGTAAGCTAATCCAACATCAGATTTCGGAACTGGAAGGGCTTTTTAAAGGTCAACCATTGCTGCCAAGAAATGTGGATTATCATTCGCTCTTTACTCATCTAATTGTTTTGCCTGTCTGGTTTTTAAACTATTTATTTGCTCTATGTAATTGATAGTCTTCTTTCAAGTTTAATTCTTCTTCAACCGTCGAATTTTCATAAGAATGACAAATATTACAAAGATCTTTCTTTGGCTTAAAGAATGAAATGTTAAATTCTTCCATAAAAATGGTACGATACATACTAGCTGTGGCAATCCCTTTAATGCCATTATCTTTGCAATGTTCTTCGTATAAGGAATACATATTCGCTATATTAAGTATTGGTGGCAAATAAAAACGTTCTGTGTTTGATCTACAATAGTGGCTTTCTATATAATTAAAAGAATTTATAAGGTCGCTAACACCCTGCTTCACTGTTTCATTAATTTATGCGTTTTCGCACACTTTTCCTCTCTTGTCTACACTTACTGTACCAGAAGATCATATTTTTTTTTACAACGGTCTTATCGACTTGACCGTTTATATACTGCATTCAAGAAGAAAGTCATGCATACTTGAATTTTTTTATTCCGTACATGTACATAATAAAAATTGGAGTATGTGCGTCTGCTCGTATCCTGAATAACTACACTCTCTGTATCACTACTGAATCAACTACTACCTTTGCTGCCCTTTTTATGAAATCTCTCTGTTAATATCAGCCAAGTCTCATTAGTCCTTTAAAATTTCCTCTCGTTCATTTTGACTAATCTTGTCTGGACACTTTTTCTTACAATTATGACATGGACATTTCAAACGTCTTGCTTGCTGAAGATTTCCCTTCCAATTCGTATATTTGCCAGAATTTCTAGCTGTCTTTATTTGGTTTCTCTTCCATTTACCCACATGTCGTTTTCTCTTTCTTGTTTTCTCCTCAAGCCCTGGTTTTGGTATCTTCCGTTTTCGTTTCTTATTTTCTGTATTCTCGTTCACTTCGTTGATTTCATATGGATCGGTTTCGGATGAACAAAGATGCAGATCATCGTGCAATAGTTTTTCCACATCAGTGATGGATATTTCTTCACAATTTGTCTGATTATGCTTACTTCCTAGAATGCCATCCAAAGATTTATTTTCATTTCCTTTATTATTAACAAAGAATTCCTTAAGGTCGCTGTAGGTACTGTGTGAAGCTTAGGATTAAACACTACACATTCTTTAGGTTCTAAAAATGCTGAAGGTCGTAAATCTGCGGATTTCATTAAGTAACTTCCATAATCTCCTTCAGTTGCTCTGTTACCTCGTTTTGAGTTTTGGCTATCCAGTGTAACCTAATAATAATCTTTATCAGTTGATACATTAATTCGTTTTAGCTTCCGACTACTTCCAGCTAAAAAAAACTGTTAAGCAAACTTTCTAGTCAGGTCAATTATAAATCTATATTCATCCAGAATTTCGTAAAATATTTTTCTTAATTAACAAATAGAATTCAAACTTTCGATATCTATTGAAACATAAACAATTTAATACTTAATTTGAAACAGTATATTAACAAAAGCCGCTGCAAATTTACAATATTTACATATTAAAATGAATGGTAAAATTATATTCCTTATAAATATAATGATAAAACATAATTTTACTTGCCTGAATAACTGCTTACCGAGCTTGCTCTTTTTGCAAGACTGACGATTTGTTGGCTCCTTGAACTCACACTATCCATTTTTTTAATGTACACGTACAATAACAAAACTTTTCGAAATTAAGTTTTATTGCATTTAAATGTATATACCATTACACTACCATACGAATTAGTATACTTTAAAGCTGCTAATCTCTACGGAGGACTCTACTAAAATGACAATTTCGAGCCAGATCAAGTTTATCCAGAAAAACGAATAAAACAATATACCATTTTAGTGCAGAACTATCTTATCTCCACATTAACTTGCAGTTAGACAACTAAATTCAGATAAGATAGTTCTGACCCAAAATAAAATTATCTTTTGCAGATAGAATAGTTCTTGTTTGTTGTGGAAAATCTTAAATATTATAATTAGACACTGAACTGAGTCTGCGGTTGGCTCTTTGTGAAACATCATTAAATATTTTAAATATATGAAAGAAATTTGCTTTTTAATGTTTCAAAAATATTTTATTAGAAACTCTACACGTGTTTCGGCGTTTTAGGCCTTTGTCAAGAGTAAAGGGAATAGTGAACAGTAATATTTGTGTTCATTACTTATATAACCACATTTGGTACCTACTATAAAACTATTGTAAAATATGTTTTTATAAGTTGAATATTACTTTATTTTTTAAATCTAAATTATTTTATTTAAAATATGGTGGCCGGTAAAAATTTGTTGTTCATTGTTAAATTTTTTATTTTTTTTTTGTTTTAAGGCTGAAACAAATTTTAAAATTTTTTATTGCATTTCTGGACGAATCTTGACGAATTATGACGATACACAAAATTTCAGACAGAAAAAATTGTCTGTCTCTGTGTCTGTCTAGTTCGCGATAGCAGCTACAGCTTTTGAGATAAAGCTTTAAAATTTAGTACACCCTCAGTCTCAATATCTAAAAACTAAAATTTGTGACATTCCACCAATGTGACTTTTCTGGAACGTCAAAATGTGACTTTCTTTTAAACGTCAAGAAATGTGACTTTTTTTGAAACGTCAAGAAATGTCACGTTTTTGAAACGTCAAAGTGACTTTTTTTGAAACGTCAAAATGTCACTTTTTTGAAACTTCAAAAATTACTTTTATTATAAACTCCACCACACGTCGGGTTTTACAGCGGTGAGGAAGTTTTGATCCCCAAATAATTGGCAGCGGTTTTTTTCTTTCTAAGCGGATGTGAATCTAATATAGCTATATTGCTATGCGTTTAGGTTTACCTTTAGCAAGTTTACCTGTTTTCCAATTTTTTTTTTATTAATAAATTTTATGGTTTAATATTTTGGACTTGGATTAAATGCAATTGAGTGGTAGTAATTAAACATATTTATCTTTATTCTAATTGTTTTTAAGTAAATTTGAAAATCTTTTTTTTTCCTTTTGATTTGACAGCTTGTACGATTTCAAGCCATTCGTACCAAGTTACTTGCTCAGTTTCACGGTTTGTATACCGAATAAATAAAGCAATAGTTAACGCTGGCTGGCTTAAATCATGTGACGCCCTTGATAAATACCAGTTTTTTTTTATTTTGTTAAATCTGCCCTAACCTCCGTCAGCTAGCAGGCAACCAGTTCAGTGTTGGTACAGTGCAAGTGAGATAGTTTTGTTATTTTGGTTTTTATTTTTGTTGCTATCTAGTTTTTGTGTTAACTTTTGGTCATTTATTGGCAGAAATTTTAACGCCACATAATTAAAAACTAGCGAAAACGTGAAAAATCGCATTTCTATCGCGTTTTTTAAAATCTGGCTCACTGTGCGGCTGTCATGTCGCATTCAAAGAACGGGCCGCTTCACTATTGGGAGCCCTAACTCGCATTCCTTTATTGACTACACTTATTGGAACTAGTATAAGCTTTATTTGTACTGCCATAGTTGATGTACATACATTACATATCTCATGCATAGAAAATAGTTATAGTTGTGAATTATTCTTTACCTACCTCAACAGCCTTGCAGAGCTAAAAGGGCAACTAAAATATATTCTGAAATGGGAAATATTAGGTATACTTTTATATGGTATTGAAATAAATAATGTAAATGAATTTGACTTTTTATTAATCTATTCTATTTTTTAATTCCTTTTTTTTTTTTTTTTTTTGGTAAACTGAAGAAGTATTATCAAAACATTCCTACTTCAGAAAGAATTTTCAGCACATATTTTCGACGTTAGTTTTCTGCACGTCCCTTGCCGTTTTAGAGAAACTGGACTGACCCAATTTAATAACACGGATAGTATAGTAAGAGAAATTGGTATAATGACGGAAGGTGCGATGTAAGACGCTACATGAGGGCGGGAAATGTCTAACACATGACATCTTCCATCATTTACACCGCTTACATTAAAACTAGAAAGATGATTTTGGTATTTGTTGGCACGCGACCGAGGCGGAGTATAGCTTACATATTGGGATACTTCAGGGCCGCACTTAATTTTGTTAACGAATCGTTCTAGCAGTCCTGATATATTGTAAGTATAATATTATAAGATAAATAATAATTATTTAATATATGTTTATTTGCTGACGTGTTTTTGAAAATATTTGAGAAGATTATCGTGTTGCAGTGAGTTGTGTAATAGTGTAATATAAGTAATAATTATTTTATATCTGTTAATTTGCTGCTGTGTTTTTGAAAATAATTTAAGAAGGTTATCGTGTTGCAGTGAGTTGTGTAATAGTGTATATTACCAGAGCTAGCCCTCACAAAATAATAAAAATATAATATAATTGTAAATAGCATTAACAATAAGTGGAGCTGAAATTTCTCCAGGATACAATTAATATACTAAATTTTCTATTACGCAACGGGCCGCCAGCAACAAAAAAAATTAGTTTATAGTGAGCGGCGAGGGCAGCCAAGCACTCCGGCCAACTAGACGGCGGGGGAGTGGGCAAGAAGGGTGGTAATTTCTAACTGAGTGCACTGGGAAAATATTAACTGGTAAAGAGAAAAAAAAATTTAAATATAACAAATCAATAGCTATTTAATAATAATTAAAAAAAGAAAGTATAACACGTTACAATATAGACACAGCAAAATGGTTAACGTTATGACGTATTATAATATTTAAACAAATTACAAGTGTGTTTTCTCGAGACAAATACTAGGAGTTTAGCAGAACAGTTTAGGGTACATAATAATGTAAAAATAAAGTTCTGTAGGCCGAATGTGATCACCTTCGTCGCTACCCAGTTATTATATAATATACACTGTTCTTCTTTTGTATAGGGACAATATTAGATAAAATATTCGTATATATTCCTACGGCACCCAAAAACAAAACATAAAATAATATTTAAAATATGATAATAGATTTTCAGATAGTATGTATTCTTACGACACACGAGAAAAATGGTAGCTAAATAAAATATTATTTAAAATATGATAGTAGATTTTCCAAATAATCGGATAAAATCAAATTTATACAGGTTGTTAGCACTTATCTGGGGTCCTACAGCACGAAAGGCATTTTCTTGAGGCGTCGACAGATCCAGAGCACCACGTACAGGAGGGATGCCAGGAGAACCATGGACGGCACGCTATAGGGTAAGGCCTGACTGTAGAGTCCACGAGGAAGTAAGGCCAGATAGTCCAACAAAAAAAGGTTTTCTTGTTCTATAACCTATGACATCCACTACTGCATCACCGTACCAGATGAGGCAAACGCGTTCCAGGCCCCAACGAGGATAGAACAAAATATACTCGTATAAATAAAATACTTTATAAAAGTCTTACTAAGACCTTACTAAAAGCTCTGAAAAGACAAGAATAACAAACATTACATCACATAAAGGACAACCATAATGCCAATACTCACTTCTACACCCTGTAGAAGGCTTCTCGAATATATATCTTGTTCGAGGGTTGATTTTCTTTATGAACCACCTGCAAGAAAGTAAAGGAACCCTAAAAGAATCTTTTACTTAAAATGTCGGTTCAGAAGACTTACCGCGAGCTAGGAAATAATCCGCACACGACGAAAATGTCAGGAAATCACAAATTTCTCACAGAAAATCTTCCTCGCAATTTCTAAATACTTTTAGTAATAGTTCTCCCAATTAAATGGACACCACCAATTTTCTACTAAAGTAATACCGCTCACAGTTCACATCGATGTTAACATTTCGACACCTCGAACGAAAAACAGGATTCGAGTCGATCAATAAGGATTTTTTTCCGGAAGGCCAAAAACCATTGCCAGAGAAAAAAACTAATAAGAATATAAACGTACAATACAGGAATATTACAATAACTCACACCTCAGATCATTGATTACCACATACTTAATAATTTCTTTAGGGGCTACATTTCGATGGGGCAAGGCGTTAATTTAGCGATTCCTTAGACTTACGAAAAATTAAATTCAAATGTTTACGTACTAAATTAAATATAAATAAAAAGATCAAAACCACATTTTTTTACCAGTACACAAAAAAAGGGATCACTTCATAGACGACAAAATTATGATTAGTTGAATTATTTTATTAAAAATATTATTTCGATGCAAATTGATACAAGTGATAGTAAGAAAATCGGCTACATTTGAACAAGCAAGCGAAACAAATTTGCCTTAATGTTTAAATAATCTTTTGAAGCTATGAGCAAATAACCCTAATTTGTATGATTTAGATGTACTAGGTGAAACACCATAACTGCCTAAGGTTCCCCATCCCAAAATACACAAACAGGTGAAAGAAGGTGCTCTCTCAAGAAAACAAAAATCCGACGCGCGCCGGTCAATCGAAAACTCTGGATCCATCGTTAGCAGAACTTTTAAGAACTTTAGTTTACGACACATATCAGAAAAATGAAATCTCAACTATTGACGTGGTAGACAAAAAATTAAAAGAAATGGATTATCACCTAAATAAACCAAAAGAACTTTAGGAACTTGCCTGAGAAAAATTGAATTTAAATATCAAACTATTAATAAACGCATGGCGATTATGGAAAGTAGACAAATAGTGGATTGGCAAAATTCATATCTAGGAGAGATAAAAGGACTCAGAAGGGAAAATTGACCAATTTATTATCTAGATGAAAATTGGTATGATACTCATGACACCGTAAAAATAGGATGGACTGATGTATCTAGGAAATGTCAACCAATCTCATTGCTCCCTAATAAAGGGACTCCGTTGTTTATATTACACTGTGGATCAGTTGATGGATGGGTTGATATTGCATTGAAACTATGCGGAAAAAACATGGAAGACGTAACGTGGATTACCAGGAGAACATGGAGGGAGAAATATTTAAAGAATGGTTTGAAAATACTCTAATTCCAAAATTAAAATCATTTAGCATTATTATTCCTGACAATGCGAAGTATCATTCAAGACCATTGTATAATATTCCTAACAAGAGTTCTACTAAGCTGGAGTTACAAATTTTTTTAATGGAACATGATCTTATTATGAGGAAAATTATAATAAAGCACAACTGTTGGAAGTCCTGCAAACGAAAAATTATGAAAAGAAGTATATTATGGATAATGTAGCAGAGAAATATGACTACAAAGTGTTGAGATTACCTCCATATTTCTGTATTTTCAACGTGATTGAATTAATTTGGTGTAAATTGAAGAACATTTCAGAAAAGGAAATACATTTCCGAAATTCGATAGAAAAGTTGTAGAGTTAATTCAAAATGAAGTGTCAAAAATAAACAAGAAAGACTGGGAAAGAAGAATTTGGATAGTACTTACAATTGAGGATAATTATTTAAAAATTATTGCAGTATGTCATATAAATGGTGAAAATAAATTTATTATTTTGAACGAGGATAGTTAGTAGTTCATCTGAAAATTAAGAAGAGGGTGAGAAGGGCGAGAATCCAGAGGAAGAAGCAGTGTGAAGTGAGGTAAAGTAGTGATGTGAAGTAAAGAAGTGAATTTTGTGATATCACTAGTATTATTTATTTCTGTTTTTGTGATTTCGTAGTTCAGTGCTTGAGAAATATTCTATTTCAGGATGTTATTATTTATTAATATTATTTTCTTTAATTTTTTTATTATAGTAATAACTTTACTATTAGAATTTATTTTTAAAGAAAAATATTTGTTTCTGTTACTATTTTGAGAGTATATTTTTTGTTTTTATTTTGTTTTTAAAGGTTCCTTGTTACTTTTTAAATAATTTTATTATTCTATACTAATATTCCATATCCATCCTATCCTAGCAAGGAATGCTCATACCTCCTCGCGGTTCTCGCTAGGTAGTAACAATTTATATTAAGCGAACTTGAATACTGTAACTACTGTATGTGTAGACAATATTTTAAATTCAATACTTTTATTTCAAGTTAATACTTTTTTCTACAATAAGTAAATTGTTGCTAGCTAAACTGATCATAAAAACCTACACTGAAAAAGTAAACGAGCAAGCAATATAAATAAATCCGGTTCTGCGTTCTATAGCGTCTTACCCCGCACTTCCCGTCACTAAAGCGGTTTCTCTTACTATAGTTACCATTCCAGCTCCATGTAACAATTATTAATAAGGAGAGAAATTAAATGTTAATAAAAATATCTCTGTCACAAAGTTATATACACTACACATAAAGTAGCTATATTAGATTCAAAGTTAATGATGAAAAGCATTCATTTCAGAACTTTAATAATTTAACATCAAATACGCACGAAGGAACAGTTTAATATTCCTCTAACATAAAAGAAGGTAAATTTCATATTATGAAATTCTGACGTTGATATACAAGCAATAAGGTGGAATTCAGCGATGCAAGAAAACCGCGTCGAATAAACGAGCTCAATAACTTTAACTTGTTTCTTGGTAGGGTTGTGCCCTCGAGGCCTGAACTCATTCTACACAGATTTAAGCTCTTGCTGTTTCCTTTCATTAAACTAAATAGTTTACAATAGATGTGGTTAAAAAGTCATTAATATTCGTGTTGATAAGTTGGCACTTCAACGAAACAATATCGTATTTAAAACCATGTGTAAGGTAGAGGTCATGAGTTAGGGCTCGGTTTATAACAAATGTTCTTGAATAAATCTGTCATCGAAGTCCATCGATGGACCTTTCTACAAACAGAATAGAAGATGGCTTGTTATGGGTGAGTTTTAACGAGATAAATGGATGAATTCCATCAACAGACATCCAGCAAACTGTGAAAATCAAAGGGTATTAATTCACCTGCTGATCTAAGGCAGTTATCATTATAATATCAAAGAAAAATGGCCTCTCAACCACAAAGCACAATACGTAATATACTGTCGTTTACGGATTGTCTCAAAATAAAATAACCATTCTCAAGATCACTGATAACTAGACATGTCCGAGGTGGCTGGAGTACAGCCAGGGTCTTGCGATGGCGTCACACGTGCCGATTTAGAAGTGATTTACGCTGCAGTCTTATTTGAAAGGTTAATGCGTGAGGTTGTACCTATAAATTGTACATAATGTCAAACGCGCCAAAGGGTAAAAAACGACCGTACGCGGACACAGTGAATAAATTTATCGGTGAATTTCCGGATTTATTCTATGACGGATATAAAATAATTTGTAAAGTTTGTAATCAAGACTTAATGTGCTGGCACAAAACAGATTGTCGTCGTCATATCAACACCGTGCAACATCAAAATAAAAAAAATGGCATGCCTTTGACAACTCAGTTTATGTTTGATTTATTGTTAATGTTAATAGCCTGTAATATTCCGCTACACATACTAGACAAACAACCATTTCGGAAGTTCTGGAATAAATACAATCCCCAGGTGAACTTACCAAGTCGTACATCGTTACGTAGATATATTCCAGCTGTTCGTGAAGACATTGTAAATAGGATTAAATGTGGATTAAAAAATACACGGCTCTGGTTATGTATTGACGAGACGACAGATTGTAAAAAAAAAATTCTATTTTAAATATTATAGTACGTGTACTGGGCCCTCTTAAACTAACATTTCCACTTTTACTAGCTAGTAAAAGACTAACTACGTGTACTGGCGAAATAATTACGGGGTGTTGGAGACATTCGAAAAATTTGAACTTTCAACAAGTCAAATATTGATGTTTGTGACTGATGGTGCTGCGACAATGCGCATGGTAGGCCGTTCTTTTCAAAGAGACAATTGTAGGTTTTTACATGTTACGTGTAAAGTGCATGCGTTACATCTTGTGGCAGAAACGATTCGAAAATGTTTTCCAGAGGTAGATGCATTAATAGCAAATACAAAAAAAGTTTTTCTCCAATCTCCTAAACGGATTCGATCATTTCACAGACAGTGTCCTGGTATCCCTGAACCACCAGAGCCGATTCTTACACGTTGAAGAACGTGGCGGCTTTTTATTATGCTGAATATTTTCAACAAATAAAAGCTGTAATACTACAGTTCAACCCTAACGAGGCTGCAGCTATTAGGGAAAACCAGACAAGCTTTCAAGACGTTTCCCTTGAAACAGATTTGAAAACTATTAATAACAATTACAGAGGACTACACGACGCAATAGAAAAATTGCAAAATAGTTCGTTGTCGTTAGTGGAATCGCTGCAAATAGTGGACGACGTAAATACACAGCTACAGGCTATAAATGACGCAAAAAATAATCGCGTTAGTGAAAAATTCGAGAGTGTATTACAGAATAATCCTGATTTTAACAAATTAAGACAAATTTGTGATGGTGCATCTACAACTTCGTTAAGTGAGTTCACAGATTGTTTTACTTATGCCTGTATTACATCCGTAGATGTCGAATGGTCATTTTCAAAATGCAAAACATATTTTTTCACCAAAGCGAACATCGCTGACGGAGACAGCTGTAGAAACATACCTAATGCTATTATCCTATAGATCTTCCCCACTTTGTGATGACGACAACCAAACTACTTCATAAATCTGCTTAAAAGGGTGAGTTTTATACAAATTTTTATAAAATGTAACATTATTGTTAAAATTTATTTCCATTTACTGTACTTATTCAAGTATTATGATATGATGTATACATATGAGTCATATGACGGCTCTGTCTGCCAGGTTACCTCGGACAGCTCTACTGATAACTAGGGCTGTCAAAAATGTTCCATGGGACCGTGGCGTACCCGAAATTAACTAATACGAGAAACAATAAACTGTTACAATTTATAACAATGTATGTAAAACTTACCCTCCTAACTACCTTGATGAACTAGCTTGTTTATCACAAACTGGAGAAGACGTGTAGCTATTTTGCAGCATCAGGTATGTTTCTATGGTTGTCTCCATGAGTGATGTTCGCTTTGGTGAAAATATATTCTTATATTTTGAAAACGACCGTTCGACATCTACTGATGTAATACACGCATACGTAAGATAGTCTTTGAACGCACTTAACGGATCTTGGGATGCACCATCACATATTTGTCTTAATTTGGTAAAACTGGTGTCTTTATTTAACACACTTGCGAACTTTTCTTTAACGCGCTCATTTGTTGCGTCACCTATAGCGTGTAGCAGTAAATTTACTTCGTTCACTATTTGCAGTGACTCCGCTACCGACAACGCACTGTTTTCTAATTTTTTTATGCTTTCATGTAATGGTTTATAGTTCTTCACAATATTTTTTAAAGCTGTTTCAACGGAAATATCCTCGAATTTTGTCTGACTTTCCTTAATAGCTGCAGCCTCATCTGGATTGAATTACAGTATCACAGCTTTTATTTGTTGGAAATATTCAGCATAATAAAAAGCTGCCTCCAACCATGTCCCCAACGTGTAATAATCGGCTGTGGTGGTTCAGGAATACCGGGACACTTGCTATGAAATGCACGGAGACGTTTAGGAGATTTAAGAAATACTATTTTTGTACTTGCTATTAATGCATCCACCCCTGGAAAACCTTTTCGAATATTTCCTGCAACAAGATGTAAAGCATGCACTTTACACGTAACATGTATAAACTAAGGCTGGGATTTTTCAGATTTTAGTATTCGAATATTCGTTCGAAAAAATATTCGAATATTCGAACTATTCGGATATTCGAATATTCGGATTATTCGAATTATTCGAATAGGTATTGGAATTATTCGAATATTCGGATATTCGAATTATTCGAGTATTCGGATACTGAATAATCCGAATTATTCGAATAGGCATCCGAATAATCTGGGTCCTCGAATATTCATTATTAATAGGTATAGCACTGAATACTAGAGAATAGTGAATACTCTATTTGACTATTTGGTTGGATAGACCACAATAATAGTCGTGACGTAATCCATTAAGCAGGCAATTTGATTTAGAGGCTGTTGTGTATAACTACTATCTTGGACTACTGTCTCTTATTTTGTACACCTACGAGTCCAGTGAATGTCTTATGATTCTGCATTTCCTGTTTTTGCACTGATGATCCTTAGATAACTATTCTTTCAATTAATATACAATTTATCTGTCTTGTTTAATGATGAATGGCTTCCATTTCTTACTGATGATGTAAAGGAAATTTTGGTTGACCATAATACGTTCAAGTCGAATATAACATTTTTGGCAGACCTACAGAATATAATAAGGAAAATTAATATTGTGTCCACAACCCAGGTAGCAAGGGTACGTCATAATGACGTCAAAATCTGGTGATTACTGGTCATAAGGCGTCAGTGAACCAAAAATCGACGACATAATTATTAGAATACTAGACTGTGAAATGAAACAAATGTGAGTTTTTGATAGTTTATTAATAATTATTTGATAAGCTTTAAATGGCACTGTCTTTACAGACGAGATTAAATAAAGGCAATTTATTATTATTATTATTATTATTATGTCTACGTATAACTAACTATTAAAATCCCTAGTACAAAGAACTTATTTGTCAGATTCTCACGTTCAAGTGAAGTACGATAACTAAACACTTCTTATGATGTTTATATAATAATAATTTACTGTACTTCTATTCAAAATATATTAGTTTTTGTAACATAAAATTGGGTTTGCTAACAATAATGACGTTTTTGCGTTAAATGACTGTGCATATCACGTTATATAACACGTCATATTGTCGTTTTTCGGTGCTATATTATGTATCAGAGTTATATACAAATGGAACGAAGCGGCATTTTCGCAAGTGACATATTGCCATCATTACAGATTACCTGTATTTTTTTAACAGTTTCCAAAGAGAATAATCAAAGGCATGCAAAAATTTGTTTTTATTGTTTTTGCGAGAGAAACATCCTTTTTATTTTTTTTTTTTTCAATATAATTTTTGTGATATAAATTTCGTACTCATCCCATTGAATTCAAAAGTACCGCTATATAACCAGACATGAGCGCAACTACGTTCGAAGTTCTGAACAACGTGATTAATATTAACCTGCAGCTTTCGCGCGCAGTCCATCTTACCAAGACATTTTGTTGGTTTACTCTGCCTATTAGTGAAATATCTGGCAAATGTGTTGTTTTAACGTTTAACGAAAATTCTGTAGCAATACCTATTATTCACAGTTTAGTATATGTAGTAAGATAGAATAAACATTTATTTTTTTGAATATGTAATATGTTATATAAACATAAATTTTATATAGTAATATATTTTTTCAATATATGTATAAACTAAATACTAATAGTTTTATCTGTATTACGAAAACCTGGGGGGGGGGTACCAAATAAACCTGAAAAAGACGTCAAAATAACGTCTAACTACGTGAAATTACGTCAAGTAATCAACGGTCAAGAAGGAGAACATTTTCACGTCATATCGTTTGAACTAGTCATTTCTCGTCACTCGGTGACCATTTTTTCACGTCATTTTCACGTGTAGGGATGACTTCTTTAAAAGTCTTGATAGGATAATTAAGATAATTTTCCTTGATATTATGCATATGTGGATATGATCTGCACAGGGAGCTTTTTAACGAATAATAAAATTATTTCATAGTTTTATAGGTAACTAGGACTAAAATTTAGCACAATTAGTAAAGGAAATTTTACAATATTGTAACGTGCTTTCTGTTAGAAATATAAGAAGTTATTCAGTTATTGGCGTCTTCTCGAATTTGTAATGTTTTGCTGTGACTCTGTATACCAAAAATTAAGAAACTAAGCCTAGAAAATAAGAGAAGAGAAGATTCTACTTATGCAAATCACTCCTAGAAGAAAACCATAGTTTTGATGAAAACTTCGAGAACTTTGCACCGAAATAAAGGATTAAAATTAACCCAGCTAGAATCCTCTGGAAATCAATAAGTTAAAAGATTCAGAAATAATTCTAAATGACCAACTGGAAACAAACTCCTCACCATTATTGAACATTTTAATATTGGAAAAAGTTTATTTTACATACACATATTTAATTATATTTAAAATCTTTATACTTTCTAATTTCTACAATTTGTTACGCTTTTTATAGTCAATTTCAATGCACAAATATAATCAATAGACATTTTTAGGTTTTTGGTAAAACTTGACCTTTATCCTTTGGCATTTTGCGAACTTGAAAAGAACTATAGAACAATACATATTTTTTCCTTTATTATATATATATATATATTTTATAATTTTAAATGTGAAGGATCCGTTTATATTTAAGATTTACAAGTTTACAATTCTATCTTTATTTTGATTTATTTAGGATGCAATTTTACTATGTCATCAAGTTTTATTTATACACCCTACTCATAATTGTAATATCTAGTCTAGTACTCACATCTGACGGTTGTCATGTTTATATATATTTCGTAAATATATGAATATAAAAAAAAAATTTTTTTGTGAAAATCTTAAAACGTGAAGTTTTATTTAGTTCGCTGTTAAAAAATGGATTTTTATCAAGTAAAGGTCGAATCAATCAACTATAGAAAATAAGTTATACATTCTTCATAGTTGCGAGGCATTTTTGAGCATGGGAACAACTTATCTTCGTGATATGCATGGATGTGGTAGAAACATTTTTGGCCACTAAAATATATTTTTCTTAAAAGGGAGGAGAAAAAAAAAACTGTCTGTATTTCAACCATAGAATCAGAAAAACATTAGATGACTGGATTATATGATCGAAACGTTGACAGAATTAGACAAAATATTTTGATTAATCCTCCTTTCACCATCCAATACCAATAACATTACAGAAGTTATACTAAATGTTCAAAGCAAAATGTTCATCGACTATACAAGCTTCGCAATCTCGAATCCAGCTGTCACAGATACGCTCTTGAACTGCAAAACCTTATATTTTACATGTTAAACAACATTAAATTACGACAACAAGTAGAGAGGTACGCACTAAAAACCCATTGCACGATTTACAACACTCAATAGTCCTACCTCGGAGCGACTGAACATGCATTTCTCAAATTGACCATTGTTAACTATACGACGTTGTCATATGTTATCATATATGCCCCTTTTTTAAAAGTTTCTGAAGTGCACACAAAAAGTTTGTAACTTTTTATTTGCCTCTTCAAACTACATCTCTTAAAATTTTGGAACACGTTTCATATTACTCTTCAAATAATTAACTTTTAAAAATTAAAATTGAGTAATTATTTTCTGGCAAAACCGGTCAATTTTCGGCATCCATTGTGTAAGACTTTCTTATTACTTTCAGTCTAATACATCATCATCTGTTAAAATAATTATAATTTCACTCATACTTCTAACACCCTGTATAGCAAAGTTTTTTTTATTTTAAATAACTGACTATGAAAATATAAATCTGGCCATCCAAAGTCACTTAAATATTAAATGTGATTAACGAATATCACCTACGCAATTGCTAACATCAAATTTCTCACGTATTTTTGTACTTAAGTTTTAATCTACTGTAAATCTTATTGTCCAGCACTAAAGTAAGATGTTACAAAATAATTTATTTATTCAGACACACCTGTATATGAAATGTTTAGACAACGTACAGAGTATTCAAGCACAATACTTTCAAATTAATGTTACGCAACATAAATATTAGAGGATTGCATACTGCATTTGATTTCAATTAAAATAGAAAACGTCTGCTCAACGTACATATTTCCTATTTACATATTTTTTTCCTATTTAAAACCAGGTTCTCGGCCACAGTCACGTGCTAGAGATTATTATATATGACGCTAAGCCGAGCTAAAATGGTCAGATATTTTACGGCTGTCTGTTATAATTTAACGAATTGTATTCTCTGTACACAGACCGAAATATTCTAAACTTTAAGCTTTTCGTTATGAGGGCATTGATATTCAGAATTTTGGTTGAGGGAACCGTGTTTAATTCAATAACTTTACAACTGACGTCTAGTCGGATTTTATTAGGGAGCGGTTTAGCCCAAGGGGATACCCACTTATGGCACTAATAGAAAGCCAAAAATTACTAATTACCTAAGTTCATTAACTTTCTGTTGTTGCAAATTTGAGAATAAAGTCAATTTTTAAATTCCCAATTATTTTATTTAGTTTTAACTGTTTTTCTCATCAAACAACTGTAATAAATCATACGTTCATTACTGAAATTAAACTGTTTGACCTACGTATCGTCGTGTGCTTCACAATGCACATCCTATGCGACAATACGTTACATTTTCGCGAACAACCAGTGTTGCAAGGTCAATTTTATTTTCATCAGTAGGTTGCCTTTTAAAAGTTCAGTAAATTTCAGTAGATTGCGCTTAACGTGTAATACAGAAAGAAAATACAAGCATTCCCATAAAGTAAGCATCTAGAACATGTATAACGGTATGTATTGTAAAGTGTAGATATTCGAACAATCGGACTTTACATTGATTTCTGTATAAATAAAAAAAATCAGAAACAAATATCAGTAGATATAATTCTATTTCAGTAGTTCAGTAGAAAAAAGCCAAATCAGTAGATCTACTGAAAAATCAGTAGACTTGGCAACACTGTATGTAACAGTGTGTATTGTAAAATGTCGTTATTCGAACAATCAAATTCTACATTGATTTTTATATAAATAAAAACAAATCAGAAACAGATACCAGTAGATATAATTCCATATCAGTAGTTCAGTACACTAAAAGCCAAATCAGCAGATCTGTTGAAAAATCAGTGGACTTGACAACACCGTGTGTAACAGTATGTATTGTAAAAAGTCGATATTCGAACAGTTGAACTCTGCATTGGTTTTTATATAAATTAAAACAAATCAGGAACAGATATTAGTAGACATAATTCTATTTCAGTAGTTTAGTAGACTAAATGCCAAAGACTTAGATCTACTAAAAAATCAGTAGATCTGGCAACACTGCCAACAACTGATATAAATGCCCATTCACTAAAGGAGATATTCAATTATATCGCTTTTCATTGGCCGAACTGAGGACGCACTCGGACGGCACTGACACTGCACTGCTTCTGTCAGAAATATGCTCTAGCGCAATCCCAATGGAACTGTAGCTCGATCCTCGGTACGTCTTCTTTGCCTTTACGGTGTGGAGTGTAGAGGTTATGTCAGTTTTTTGGCAATCACCTGCATAAATCTATAAATAAGCAAGAAAGAAAATTATTTTTATTACAGCACGTTATGACCTGATCCTTGCATAATATATGTTGCGTTTACAATAAATTAACTGAAGATGAAAATATCTGGATCGACAAATTGCTTTTACCGTTAGAAACTATCATAGTGATGTAGGGATATAAAATTTTTAGTCAGAAAATGGATCTAGCCCTCTAGCTTCATGTTATGAAGCGTTATGAATAAATGGTTGTTATCCTATATAACGGACCATTACTATATTGAGAGATAAAGTTTTTAAATTGATATCTTCTCCTCAACTTGGCAATTTTATGGAACTCACATTGTGTCATGTATTAGAAATCTTTAACTTGCTCACATTGCAGATATATGGAATCCACATCTTAACATGTGTGTGCAGGAATTTTTACTGTCTTCGAAGTTAGTAGTCTGATATTATCGAATTTTTCACCTCTCGTTGAAAAAATAATTTCTTCATTTCTTATCTTGAGAAATCGTTCTCTCAAGTACAAATCCGTACTTTTCCATAACATCTAATCTCAAAATGAAGTCATATGTAATGTCAGCTATGATAATTTGATGTTTAAAACATAAACGGCCAATCTGCAGCTCCATGTCGACTTTCCCATGTAGCGCTGCTCTATCTCCTGTAGCTGTCCGAATGAGCAATCCATTTTGTCCTTTATTTACTTTGAAACACATTATAAATCCTTCCCGTATTATTGATGACGTAGCTATTGTGTCAATTGTGAAGACACATTTCTTCTTATTTACATAACCCTATAACAGCAGACTATTTTACACTCTCCAACGATGGGAAATTTAATTTCTCGGGGTCACCACATTTCTTGGTCAATGCAGCCCCCAATGCACCAGCCACCTTTAGTTTTCCTTTGGCTCCTCGACTACAGCAGTGTTTACCCATTCTGGGCTATGCTGACAACAATTTCTCTTAATATTCCACTTTGCCACATCTATAACAACGGATATCTCCATTCGGCCTTCCACTGCTCTGTTGTTGGTCTTGTCTCGGCTAGCAATTCATTTTTGTCAGTAGGTGATCTTTTGTATCTCAGACAATACAGCTTCAATGTTTTTTTTCTGCTGAGGTCAAGTGCATGTACTAACACCTCACTAATTCGCTGGCTAACTTAAGAAATCGCCTAATCTCCTGGTCTCTTACTCCATCAATAAATGCTCCAACTGCTAACTCTTGTTGGAACTTCATTGGTGCATCTAGATTGGTTAACTTCTCTACAGCAGCCTCGAACTCCTGTTGCCTGCGTGATTTGAGCTGAGCCTGATATACTTGGGCGAGATATTGATCGCCATATTTTAGTTCTAACGCTGCCTCCAGAATGCTAGTTTTGTTGCTGTTGCAGGAGTTGTTTGAAGCAGGTCTAATACTTGGCTCCTCATTGCTAATACTGTTACTTTCTCTTCATCGATCCAGATATTTGATTGTGCAGCTGCCTAAAACTATCTTTTATATGTTGACCGTGAAGTTTGACTGTCAAAGGAAGGTGATTGTAACCTATTAACAAACGACAGTACCAACTGATCACCCTTTTCTCTTAATTGTTGTTTGAGTCGGGCTACTTCTCCTGTGACTTCAGTTATTTCTTCCTCAAATTGAACGACTTTTACTTTAAATTTACTGACTTGTTCTTCTACTTCACGGGCTTTTTCCGTATCATCTCCATTAAATGTTTCAGTGAGTGAAAGAATATCTACCTGCTGTTTATCTAGGCTTCTTTTAAATATTCTCTTTCTTTAAATCGCCATTTTTCTTGGTATCCAAAAATTTTTCTTAATTCTTCCAGTCGTTCTCTTTTCCATTCTTCTTTTTCTTCTTGTATTCTTTTTTGCTCTTCTTTTTCATCCTGTCGTCTTATTTCCAGGCCTTCCATAATTACTAGTCCTATTTTTCTTCCTGTCTTTTTCTTTCTTGTTCTTCTTTTTTCTCCCTGTCGTCTTCTCTCTTGTTCTTCTTTGTCTTCCTGTCGTCTTCTCTCTTATTCTTCTTTGTCTTCCTGTCGTCTTCTTTCTTGTTCTTCGTTGTCTTCTTTTCACATCCTCTCTTGGACTTCCATCATTTTTCTCTGTTCGTCTTTCTCTTCCTGACGTTTTCTTTCATGATCGTTAATCCGTTTCAACAACGTTGCTAGCAAGTCTTTTGTTTGTTTCTCCGCCATATTTTTTGTTATTAGCATTAACTCACGACACGTAAATCAGTTCAAAATAAAGTTTATTACACTATAATGTCCATAAAATGTAAGTATCATGTCTATTTTACTAATGGAATGTTTCAGAAAAATCTAGAAACATCACTCGAAAGTCTTATTTAGAGTCTATACTACTTTTGTGTTCACGAAATTGAATTGTCTCCACTAATTGTGCAATGAAACGTTCTAGAACTTTCACAAAATGTCACATTTAAGCCTTGTATTGAGTCTATAACATCCTCGTTTACACAATTCACGTATCTCCCTATGGTTTCTAAATATTATGTTCTAGAAATTTCCCGAACTTGCACTAATAATTTTGTTTTCAAGTCCACAACACGTCCTCAAATACTGTACTGTGGCTGAATTCTTTGTTACTACTAATTCCAGAGAAGAACACTGTAGAACTTATTCTTTCAATCCACTTCCGATACCAAATTTGTACGTGTTGTTATCCACATACAAACACCCCACACCGTGAATTCATTGATTGAAAGTTCAGGTAACAGTTTATTGACTAATTAATATTTAAATAAAATAAATTAATGACTGTTTTAACTATAATCACAATTAAACACATGTGTCTATCTTGTTTCTTCTTCACTCGTTCAATTGTAAATTGGGCCCACCGTGCGCCTTACATATGCATCCATGCACGGTCTAGAACATTCCTGACCCTTCTTGTACAATTCTAGTCCCATCCTTCCAGTCTACACAGTCCAGTGGTGTAACAATATTTTAATTAACATTATAAACTTTCATCACTGAAAATCCCGTATTAACTGTTAAAGTTAATGTCATATTTTCTATGATATCTTCTAAGCCATGTTTAACAGAAGCTACTCACCTTGCAGAAGTTACTTCAACTGATACAATCTTTTGTCGAAAAGACACTGCTAATTGAACACAGGCAACAGAAAGCCAGCTGTAATGTGCCTCGCGGTTTTTCAATGAGAATCTGAGAAATAGCTTCCTTTCTACTATCAACGCTTCATTCTTAAAATGGATGGACTATAGATAACTTAAAATCTACATTACGTTGAATTTCGTATTAATTGCCAAGAAATAATGGCTATTTACAAAATTAGACAAAAGCCAACATTTTGATTTCAATGTAATTCAGGAAAAGCTTTCGTTAAGTCGGTAATGACATACCAACTTAAGGGGTAAAATAACACATACTTCAAGTTAAAGAAACTCTTGATAAATCGAAAAGAAAAAATAAAGAAGATATAAAATTGATGATAACGAAGCAGGTTTAATAGTGAGCGTAGAATAATGACATTTATAAATCAACACGCATTTTTATAATGCCTTCTAAAGAAATTAAAATTAGTAGTTGCTTAAAAATAACTAAAATTACTTGTTTTTTTTAATTTATAAAGACAGCAAGATATTACGTGTAGCCGCTATTGATAAATAATGAATATAAATAACTTATGTCAAGAATAAATATAGTTTAGCAGAATAAATGTATTTACCTTATCATAAAATTGATCTAAATCGTCTATGCTTTCATTTACACATAAATTTCCTAAAATAACAATTCACTCCCAGTTTACACGCCTAGTTGACGTCTATTATGATTTGGATTCATTCATATATGCCAGACAGGGAGCTTTGGTCACCAAAACTATGCCCGTTGCCTACCATTGTTAAACTCCGTTGTGACGAATCTTACCTCGCTGTGCAGCTGGTGTGGACCCACATAACATTGTTCGCAATTGTGTTTATGATTTTGGAAACATTATACTTAATTGTGGCTAAATAGGGACCTCGCTGACGTCCGCTTTTGTGTGCTTTGATTCTATTTGACAAATTTACTTTTAAAATTTGTCTGGAATTGGCTACTGGATGGGTGGATAATATTTCTCTTTATTAGTCTGGTAATACGATGCAATTTTTGTGTGCTCTCGCACATATGTTAACTGTTGACTTATCGTGAATCTTATTCTGGTGCATTTCTATTTAATATATTATAATGAAAATGTACCAATTTAAGAGAGTTTGTAATTGGATTAAATAGTTTTATTTGATAATTCCACTCCTGTCAAATATTACACATTCTAGAATCATATTTAAAATGTTTACCAACAACAAAACTGAAAAAACGTTGTTTTTTTCACGGCAAAACTTTTATTTACCTTCACTATGGTAACCATAATGAGCTATTGTTCTTTGTAAAAAATTAACTTTTAGCTAATGTCATATTTATTTATTTATTTTTAATAATTTTACTATTAGCAAATAACTTTGTTAATAATTATTAATTTGTTATCTACATTATTACATACTCGAGGAATTATCATTTGTCATAGAATAAATTTTCATTTACACTAAATTTTGTTGTCATTTTTACAATAATATAACTCAAGGAAACTGCGAAAAATACGGTCTCGTGTCTTTGTATAGGATTATTCATTATAAATTACCCAACCCTTATCATCGTTATTATTGCCTATAGAAAAAAAGTTATTATTGACAGTATTTTAGAAACCCCCAAAAAAAATGAATCTATAGGGGTCAAATCCAGACTGTTAGGTGGCCATTTAATAGGTCCATTATTCCCTATCCATATTGGGAATACATTATTCAAATGATCTCAAACGGGTAGGACACTATGCGGAGTTTCCCCATCCTGCATCCAAATCATATCATCGAGTTCGGCGTCCGGGAAATTCTGCAAAAGAATATTTTCTGCTTCTGGGATAATTATTTCCAGATAGATAACTCCAGTTAAAGTATAATCATAAAATATAGTCCCAACAATTTTGTTTCTGAAAATTCGACACCAAACGCTAAAAATTTTTCTTCCTGATTTTTTTAATTTGTTTTACCAATCTTTTTCTGTTGTGCTTGTTTTCACACGACCTTCGATTTTTCATATTAAAAACTCCTGCCGTAGAAAAGGATAATTCATCAGTCTATAATATTTTAGTAAAAAAAATCGGGATCTTCATCCAACTTTTGAATTATCTGGCGGCAAAAGTCCAGCCTTTTCCTTTTATGAGCCTCTGTTAAAATTTACACGGGTAAAATTTAATATGGTCTGTAGCTGTTATTTTTTAACGTACGTTGGATTTTGGAATAACTTACCTAATTGATCGACTGTATTATTTATACTACATTCAGAATTTTCTAAGAAATAATATAATATTTCAAAAAAGTCTATTCGCGAATAATTATGGATGGGCTTACCTTCGAAGCAGTATATCTAGCTATTCTTCCTGGCTTGCTTGAACTACACGAAGTATTATTCAGCTTTCGGTACATATTTTTGAAAATATTTTCTGATGGTGTTGGACGATTTGGATACAACACCCTATATGCTCTTTTTGCTGCACGTTTATTTTTGTTATTTTGTATATAACAAGTAAATATTTGGTTTTTTCCCTCCTCACTGTAAACCATTTTGTTTATTTCATTAAAGAAATATCACTTATCAAACATAATAGTTGTCATTTTCATAGCTCACATATTTACATTAACTAATTTAACAATTGTTATTCGACATTTAATAACTCAAAAAAGGTATATGGTAGGGGTAACATATGATATATTTTTGAAATCAGGAACAAAGGATCATTCCAAAAATTATATAATATACAGGGTATCCCATTTAAATATTATTTTTTTTGTATCCCTTGAAATCCTCACGCCACTGTACTTTTGATAGCATTTTAATAAAATTCAGTCATAACCACACAACTCTTATTTAAAACTTTTTTTTCTGTAGGCAATAATAATGATGATAAGGGGTGGGTAATTTATAATGAATAACCCTGTATAACAGTTTGCTTTCATTATATTGTCATGACAACCAAATTTTCCTGTAAATAAAAAATGATCCGATCAAATTGAAACCTCTTGTGGTATTACTTATAAAAATACACGTATATATAAGTCGGTATTCCAGGTTATCTTTTTTAATTTTATTATTTTACTTTCTTGAAGGTGTAGTGACCTACTGTATTGAGATATAAAGCAGGCAAACTACTTTTTTTAATTTAGTTCTACGTTTCGCTATGTTTATTAGCATCCTCAGGACTAGCTAATTTGAGTTTTTTGTTCACAGTCAGTAAATTAAGAAATAAATGAGAACTGGTACAAGAGAGATTGAAATAAATACAATATAAAACACGTAAATTGTCTTTAACTGTTCAACGATAGATAGCTGTGTGAATGTAGGAACACACAAGACCGTTGGCTGAAAAAGTATGAATATATTATAAACAATACTACACTTCCATATAAGCTGTAAACGAATAAAAATTCATGTCAAACATTCCAGAGGGGAACAACGACTTAGTTGCAGACAGAGCTGAATGGCTGAACTGCTTTTATTGAAATTCTATATTTTGTTTACAGATTTCTACTGAGAGAACTATGTATGTACAATATTGCACTAGAAGAAATACAAAATGAATTCTGATGTAAGTACATAATAAAATTGTATATTAATATTTTGTTCCCTTTAAATTTGCTCTATTATATAAACATCTGGAACTTTAAATTAATCCTTAATATTTAACTTCCAACTAGGTAGGTAAATATCCTAATTATAACGAATAGAAAGGTAATGAAGTTCAATTCACTTGCGAAATGTTGGCTTATTCTTTGAAGTGTAGAAATAAAGAAAAACCTAGATCCTAAAATAACTTTAACTTGGATTGCCTTCCGGTCGAATTCACTTGAGACGAAGATTATATGTTCAAGAATGCGACGTTGCCAATAATTCTATATTCTCCATTAAGCCACTTTTAGGATGGTAGATAAAACTTTAAATTGAACAAATTTCAACAGTCAGTGAATGGTAAAATCCTAATATAAATATATTAATCAGACACACAAATTCTATAATCAGACAGCTTTGAAACTGGTGGTCTACCTCAGCTTTATTTAGGAGAGCGGGAACACACTTTAAGAGTTTGCCAGACATACAGGGAAAAAGCTAGTTTACTGTGAGATTATGACTCCACCGGGGTCCTGGGGGAGCGAGAAGGCAAAAGAACTAACAACGCTTGGAACTGAGGAGCTATTTTTCTCTGACCTAGGCTCAGGTTTAGGCATCATAAGGAGTAAGTTAGAACAGCCCCAATAAGTGAACTTACGAGTTTGATCTGGTTGCTGGGTCGGAACCGGAAAATTTTGAACCAACTAATCGGAATACTGACAGGTCAGGCGAATAGGAGAAAAGAGGTGAACTCTCTCTTATAGATTGACATTCCCTTCACCAGAACATCGAGATGTCGAGGGAGAATAGGCAGGTAAATAGTTATTAGAATAGTAGGAGGTTGGCAAAAAGGGCCCATTATGAGAGAGCTGTAAATGTAAAGTTGGTAGCATCTACAAGCATAAATATTTTGTATCGTGAAATGGGTACATATTAATTCGTATCTATTTGTACCGAAATTCAATTGAGGACAGTCACGTTATTTAAATTTAAACAAATCTGTACAAAACACCACGGCAAAATTTTACACCAGTTTCAGAAGAATTCTTATATGTCTCCTGAAAATTTGTCTAAAAAAGATTTGAAAAAACATTCTAACGTGGAGCGGTTTGTAAGACAGATCTTTGGAAAACAGTTTCTTTGAAAAAAAAGTAGCTGGCGCTGTATCGATATAAAACTTTTTCCGAGCTAAACTTTATTATTCGAGTTGAGCATTTATCTTATTTGATAGGTACGACCAATAACTATTATATCGAATTCGATATTGGCTTAACAAACCCTACAATTTTTAGCTTAGGCGTTCTAAAAGGAATTAACCTACGTGGTTGATTTAGTCCAGCCGGAATAAGCAAGAAAGAATCCTATTTGAGAGATCAATCTAATTACCCGACAAATGATGTTCTCTTTGATGCACTTATTAAGGTAAGAGTTAATATTTAACTTTAAACCTTTATATGGTTATTTAGTCACAAACTATAGTAGATATTTACGTAACAAGACCAGGAAGTGACTATTTACTGGGCGAACTAGCGTTCTTGCTAGTCTCAAATAATTTTTTAACTTGAAATCTTTTGAAAGCAAAATTCGTAAAATTCTGCTAACAGATGTCAGAAGCTTACTTTTAAAGAAGACTGAATTAATAATTTTTAATTGTTATCGGATAGGTACTGTTGTCAACCACCATAAGGTATCGGTAAAAAATTTACCTTACTTATGTCACTATACTGGGCTAGACCAATAAATATGTATCTTCCACTCAAAAATTGACCAAAAACAACTTTCAAGATGGTTTCAGAAAATTTGTATTTACGGAAACATCTTTAGTGTTATTTGTTGTTATAAATCATATTACGACTGATCAGTATTACATCGTCCCATGTTTTAAATTCTATATCTTACAAGTTGTACTGTAAATCTGACCACATTCTGATTATTGTCTTCAGTCGAAGGGTACAATAATTGTCAGAAACTTTTATATAGTTTCTAGTTGAGCGACTGCACTAGGGAGCCTCATCTCTAATGTTTGCTGGAACGTAAATATGTCTCCAACTTTCGTTTGTTCTAGAGACTTTGGCAGTAATTACGATATATGGAGCATAACTGGCATCGTTTCGGGCCGAAGAATGATTATGCTTATCGAAACCGTTATTTAAGTTGTTTTTCTCCTAACATACGAAGGACTAACAACTAATTTAATTATCCGGCAATTATCTTGTCAGAAATACAAACAAACCAAACGTTTTCCATTGTTTCATTAAATAAAGCTGAAAATCTCCGAGAAATTTTTTGTCGTTTACAAAGTTAACACAGATAACTACATTAAGGGCTTCTTTTTGTTCTTTTAATCTAAATATGTAATTATAGTATTTTTTTAAATAAGTTTATTAATCAAAATTATTAAATCTTTAACATGTTAAACAGCACTACCAACTGTATTTTTTTTTAAATAAAAAAACTGGAAAATTGCATAATTCTATTTTGAAAAACTGATTACGCTTATTTACTGAGGACTGTTTGGAATTATATGAAAGGGTTATACACTTTGTTAATTTTTCATTTTTGTTAAACAAAACTTTTTACTTTTTGTCAAATATGCAAATATGCATTTTGATAAACATCCAGGCCAATCACCAACGCCGTGTATTAAGCTCAAATTTTGGAACCGATAACCTGGAAATTTTGCCGAACCATCGTGACCGTAAGAACTTTAATATGCCCACATCGCAGATATACGAAACTGAGAGTTTAATATCTCTCTTATAGAAAGTGAGGTGAACAGGTCCACTTAGCCACATGATTATTCAGTGTCAATTTAGACACCAAAAAATTTCCGTGCGTGCTGTTGAACTGTGAGGTCACGAGTTGAGAACTGACTGTTGTTGTCGTTGTGTGCGATTTTATTCGCTAAAAATTGCGATTTTATTCGCTAAAAATTCACGTGAATCTGCGCAACGAGCGAAGTTTTCAGCTGCTGTTGTTGCACACATATTTTAAACAAGCTTGGCTAAATTCTTTGCCTTAATTAATATAAACAAATATTTATAAAATATTCTGAGATTGGGAATCGCTTTCTCATAACTTTGAAACTATGTTTCAAAAAGAAAATGGTCACCAATTAGTATTTAAAATAAATCAACTAATGTTTCATTCTGTAAATTATTTTAAAAATAAAAATAGATTTGTTATTAATAAATAATGCTTTCTTTTCTAGACTAACCCTAGAACTATGATTCTACCAACTTGCATATTTTCAAATGTACCTTGTCTATAATCCAGATAATTATATTAACTAAATTTCTGACTTTAAGGTTGTCTTTTAACCAATAATTTTAATTTGATTAAAGTCACTTTCTTCTTAATTGGTTTACATAAACACAATAATAAAATAATTAATAGTAGGTACCCTATTAAAATTAATTGATATTTTTGTTCAAAGCAGTTTTTAACATAAACATTAATACAAGTTATAATATACAGGGTGTACCAATGCGAAAGAAGAACTTAATTAGGTCTTATTGTAACAGAAAACCATTTATCGACAAATCACTTCGTTACAACTTATACTTAACTTGAACCAAGTATCACACCACAGATACACAGACACACATCCGCACAAACACAGTCACACAGATGGTATGCTGATTTGGATAAATTTGCTATTTTTGGGTCTGAAAAAGTCGATATTGATCATAATTTGGAACTTTGTATTCTTACGACGCCAATACATTCCTCTTCTGTAGATAACGACAAAGTAAAATATATAATAATAATAATAATAATAATTCTTTATTCACCACCCAGAAAATACAAAGTAAATGTAATTTTAAACAATATAATCCCATTATGGTAAGCAAATGAAGAAAATGATCCCACAGAAGGCGGACCTTGAAAGTGGAAAAGTTTTCTCCAGTCAGCAAGCTATGCAATAAATTAAAAGTAAAACTAAAACTAAAAGCAAAGTAAAAAAAGAAAACACTGTTAAATATACATACAGTACATATATGAACATATATCCACATACACATATATACACATGCATACACATACATACATATATACATACATATATACACACACATATATACATACATACATATATATACATACATACATATACATATATACATACATATACATATATACATATATACATACATATATACATATATACACATACACACATACATATACATACACACACATACATATGCATACGAATGTACACATTTTAATTCTGTTTTCTTCATACTATATAAATATTTTTACAATCTACGTATTGATGAATTTGCAATCTAGGAACTTGGCGCAACCATTTTTTTATTTTATTTTTAAATACATTAATCGAGCTTATTTCTTTAAATTCGAGTGGAATTAAGTAATGTAGTTTGGGCCCTAGATAAATATAACTTCTTAGTAAAATACTTTTCTCTGGTTTAGGAATCTGCGGAGCATTTTGTCTATATCTAGTATTATAGCTGTGTTCAATATCGATTAATTCATGCCTATGCTTTTGCTGTCTGATTACAACTACTAAAAAAAATAGCTGTCTAGGGTCAAGGATATTTGTTTCTAAATATAGGTCGTTAGTAGGATATGTATAAGCTTTTTGATATGTTATTTTTAGGACACATTTTTGTATAATTTCTAATTTATTCAAATGACTGTTTGTTGCTGCACCCCACGCAACTATCCCATATGCTATATGACTTTCAACTAATGCATAGTATAGTATCCTCATCTGGTAAATTGTAAGTATTCGGGATAAATACTTAAGCCTGTATGTAACATACCTAAATTTTTTTATTAAATGATTTATATGCATATCCCATTTTAGATGACAATCTATTATTATACCTAGTTACTTAATACTATGCACTAAGGATATGTTTACATTTGCATTGTTGGCCGGGATAAGAAGAGTGTCAAAATCTGGTAGGTATCTCGAATATGATGTAAAGGGCATGCAGTGAGTTTTGCTGTAGTTAATTGTCAAAAGCCGACTATCAAACCATTCCATTATAAGTTTAAAATCATTTTCTGCGGTTATTTTTAAAGATTCCCAATCTGGGGTTTTATATATTACAGCAGTATCATCTGCGAAACTCACTATATCACCCTTTACTGGTAATTTATATAAATCATTCAAGTATATATTGAAGAGTATCGGTCCTAGGACTGTTCCTTGAGGAACCCCATATGTAACTGTTTCAATGGAGCTATACGTGTTATTTATTTTCATGCACTGTTTCCTATTATTTAAATAGCTATTCATTAGTTCATATGAAGTTCCTCTGAATCCGATACCCTCCAATATACATAAAAGCTGGGAGTGGCTAACTGTATCGAAGGCTTTTGCTAAATCGACGAAGATGCAAAGTGCCCGACATTTTCCATCAATGGACCTACTAATTTTAGATGTTAAATAAGCTATTACATCCTGCGTCGATCTGTTATCCCTGAATCCAAACTGCTTATCTGATAATATATTATACCTGTCCATATAATTTTGCATTCGTTTTTTCAACAATATTTCAAAAATACATTAATTTTATAAGACGAAAAATTGTATAATCTATTTAGCCGATTGCAGAGCTGGAAAATAAATATGCTTGTTATGAAATAAAAATAAATGTTGTTTATAATTATTAAAAAATATATATATCCGACATTAGTTGTAAATTCTTTATGCATATAAAAGGGAAATAATCAATATAATTTCATTTTTAAATTAAGAATCATTTTTAATATTATAACATTAAATTTGTTATCTTTTAATCTGTTAAAAATATATACAATTAGAAAAAAGTGCATAAATAATACAAAGCTAGAATATGTATCCCCCTTACTTCCCATCTGTATCTGCCAATAGTCCGTTTCACTCTTCCTATAAAAGAACAAAATAGTATAAGATTTGAATGAGATATATCAGTTATTCTATTAAGCCAAAATTCAAATTACTTTTCTCTAGGCAGAACCGAGAGCTATTACCCTTTCATATAGGTTCCTAGCCCTTCTCATCTATAATTCCCAGAGATACGTAGGTATCTTTTTCAATAATCGAATGGAAGGAGATCAGTTGATCATTATCATTACCAAAGATCACTTTCAATAGTGCCCTTTGTAGTCTAACTTAGGCAGGAAGCTGTTAATTGGAATAGGGTCTGTTTACTTCATTTTTATTTAGATATAAAGGAGTTGAGATAATATTAGAATGCCTTTTTGTATCTGTGGTAGTTAGTTCTTCAGCTGCTTAATGAACTGCTGATGTATGTAATGGTAATTAAAAAGAATGTGTTTTGTGAAATATGTAAATACTTATTTAAGTTTTATGAGGAACGAAATTTTGTTAGATGATGTCGCAAAAAAGTGTATTAGATAATTAATTATAATAATATATCGGTATAACACCTATATCTAATACTCAATTAACAAATAATTTGAGGCATATCACTTTTGTTATTAGTAGACTAATTGTTTCTATGCCTAGAAGACCGTGTATATTTTTTTAAATATAGTAGAGCTAATGAATATAATTGGATTTTTTTAGATCTTCAGGGATCTATGATGTTTACTTACACGGCAATCTTAGGAAAAAAAACATATTCAACTAAAAGTAAAATTGTAACAGAACAAAGTATGTGTATATATTTTAATGTTTCCATTCTGTTTTTTGTTTAATATGTTTTTTTATAGGTCGTTACTATGAAGAAGGGACAGGGTGTGTGACAAGATGCATATTTGCGGAAAATTAGAGTTGGTAGAGACTTTTCAAACGAAATCAAAACTATAAAAAGGGAGTTCGATATCCACAAGTACAACTGATCTGCCCATTTGTATAATGATTTAGGGAATTTTAGATTAGAGTAGATTAAAAAATTCGTGGACACTTAAGACTCACATAGCCTCAATTCACCGTGGCTAGAATAGATTTTTTTATGCGTACTCTCAATTCTTAGTCTTCCGAACCAACCCAAATCCACTTTTATGAGGTGATATCTCAATGGATAATGACTTGTGAGGATGCCTGTTATAAGCCTTAACTATAGTATGCTAAGTTTAAGTAGTTGTTTAGCTCTTTTAGCGAATAGTTTATAAACTGCTTCGCTTATCTTTGTCCTGGATTTTTTACAAGAGATTCATGTTCCTTTTCCAACTCCGTTGTGTGACCTTCAGATATCCCACAAAACGGTTCCGGTCAGATGGGTGATAATCCTGCACCTTCTCTAGCCAAGCGATCTGCAATCTCAAACATTTCTATTCCTTCATACCTCCGCACCACAGACCACATCTGTGCTCCGCACCCACCGCAAGATAACCTTCTGTTTTTTGACAGTTGATTTACTATTTATAGATATTCCCAAACAATCTTAGACTTAAAGGTATATAAATGAATTTAGACTTTTAAGTGCTGCTTTGCTGTCAAAGAGTACAGATTCTTGTTCCTTCTGTGCATTTTTTAAAGCCTGAGAGATGATGGGAGTGTGCCCTTTGATTGCCTACGTTTTAGTTAAGAAGTCTTAGTGTTATACTTCATCAAATGCCCTAAGTATACCAAAAAAACGTAAAAACTGGCGGCTCAACATTGCCGTCCTCTCTGTATTGCTCCTAGCGAGTTTGTTCGTTAAGGTATTTTCCCGTAAGTCCAGATACGATAATAATGTGTAAATAACATGTACATATATTATAATTTTAAGTTTTTATTGTTAATTTTAAGTTTCTTAAACATATTTCTCTCTTTTTGTATTTAATTTATTTATGGCTAAATAATCTGCCTATGAACAGAAGGAGTTGGTAGTCCACTTAAATTATCTCTTATTCACTGGATCTTAGTGATCTTACCCTCGCTCAACCTAGCAACTACCACGTCGCGCAGTCGCGTGAATGCGGGTCTAAATCTGAGCGTGAGTCATTCAGATGAACATCTTTAATGCAATGTTAAAATAAATAGTTTTTGATTTTGAATTTGATCTAAAAAACGGACTTACAGATATTTTATGTTGCATTACTCGTCAAATTATCTAGCCACAACGAAAATAGGTCACATTGTACACATATTAACAAGCAATAAAAAAAATATATTTAAACGTCCCTGAAGTCATAGGATATTAATCCAGTGTGTTTATGCCATAACTTCAGACAGTTCATCATTCTTGACGCATTCACTTCCAATCGTATCGTATCTATTTATACTCGGAATTTCTTAAACATCTAAAATTAGTAGTGATTTGTATTTTTACTGCTTCTTATCTGCCTAATAGGCAAAGAAACGTGTTTTAAGTTTCAACAAAAATAATTTCAAAAGTTACATTATAAATAATAAAAATGCCATTGTTAACATTTGGAAAAGCATGTAAATTATTTTGAATTGTGTATAATATATTTTTTGTTGAGTGTGAAGCTTAAATATAAAATTAGAACTCTATTGTTCTATAAATATATGTAATTTATATGAATAAAAATGTGAAGTTGTGTGGGGTCCGGAAACGTCTTAAGGAGTTTTATGAATTTTTTTAACATAATTTATGTATAGAATATATGAGTAGTGGTGAGAGGTATGAACCTTCTCGTATGGTACTGTCCGACCGACATCATAGATGTCTGTGGCGGATAGCGACTTGCGAAGCAAGTACCGAGAGCGGCGACCTCTAGCTCAGGTGGACTAAACTACTGTTATTAAATATGATTTGAACGAAACAACTACTCAGCGGGCAAATACCCCGACCTGCATTGGATTACACCTTTAAATCATGATAGATAGATATTGGCTATCGATCTATCATGATTTGAAGGTGTAATACAATGCAGGTCGGGGTATTTGCCCATTGAGTAGTTGTTTCGTTCAAATCATATTTAATAACAGTAGTTTAGTCCACCTGGGCTAGAGGTCGCCGCTCTCGGTACTTGCTTCGCAAGTCGCTATCCGCCACAGACATCTATGATGTCGGTCGGAGTAGCATTTAGACCATACGAGAAGTTTCATACCTCTCACCACTACTCAATTTACCTTAGTTAGTATATGACTAGCAGGTTGGCCACTATCATTTGTCTGTTCCATAACCTATGGCATACTGAGGAGAACAAATAAGTTCGAAACCGGTCTATGTCTGGTTAGGAATTGACAAATGATATTGGCTATCGATCTATCATGATTTGAAGGTGTAATCCAATGCAGGTCGAGGTATTTGCCCGCTGAGTAGTTGTTTCGTTCAAATCATATTTAATAACTATAGAATATATAATGGTACAATGTGTATTGCGTACATTTTCACTTATAGTTAGATGGCTAATCTTTAGAGCTAGAACAAAACAGTAAACAGGAAAGTTGTAGGGTTGAACAAAATTTTTTTACTCTAGTCTAGACGTAGAAGAAACAGCCAAAATCAAGCTACTTGGTACATCCTGTACAGAGAGCAATACAAACATACAAACTTTTCCTCAATATTTGAGTTCAGGGTGTTCTAAAATGGATTTTTTCGTAAACACGTATTTTCTCTTTAGCTTAGTAAACATTTTTATGCAATTACAATATACTTACATATATTAGACTTGTCAATCATGGGTTGAATGCAACGTTGTGAACATAAAAGTTGATTAACTTAAAAATTTTGTAATTATGTAATATTATTTAATACTTAATGTTACAGAAGGATATTAGAGATAGCTTCAGTTAAAATGCTACACTATTTTCACTTATTATTTATCAATAGTTGGTTATACATACCATTTATATTCATAAATTCAAAGGACCCCCACAACATAATAACATTAACAAAAAGAGAGATGACTATTTAAGGAAAACGCAACATTTTATTGTATTTTTGAGTTTGGACATAACCTCACTAGGTAAAACTGGCACTGAGCCTAATTCAAATATTCCACAAACTACTTTAATTTAAAACCACCAGGAACACAAATATCAATATTGCACGTTGCACGGTACGACAGTTAACTAGAAGTGACAAGCTCGCCTAGGAACTGTCTATCTGCTTCTGAGTTCCAATCTTAGCTCCAGCAGATGGCACTATTGAAGGGACCCAGTAAACACCAAAATATGGACCTTTACCGGGCCTTAACTGGAAATGCTGGCCCAATAAAGGCCTAGTAAATGCCCTTACTTTGGCGGTTACACAGAATTTGGCTCTTCACTTTTTTTGAAAATGTAATCCCCTCTCGCACAGTTTTTGCTTTAAGATTTAGGGTTGTATAATTTGTGATGGGTTTAACATTTTTTTTGTACATTCGGAAAATGAAAAAAATAATTCTACATTTATTTTATTTTTAACATAAATTTTTTATACTAACTACATTTATGCACCCACTGTGCCCACATCGTACAAATTTATGAGAACAATTCCAATTTAAATCTAAAAACATCTTGTATTATTAAACAACATACTATGAACGCTTATCTGCATGTTTTAATCTGTATCTAGAACATGCCGCTCACATGCTATTCAATTTTCTACGAAACAAACCCACTAGATTTCCTTTTTTATTTAAAACAAATGACGAACTACCGATAATTCCTCATAAAGAATTCTAAATGGAAGAATGTAAGATCAGTAGGTCGTAAAATTTTTATAGTTTAGAACAAATTACAAAGTGCTCTATATAATTTTTATTAGCATCATTATACTGTTTAATAATTAATTGTACCTACCGTGGTAAATTACGCTCTAATTAAATAGTTTACATATTGCTTGGAATTCTTGAGACTTTTGTTATTTTAAGGAATTAAACATTTTCGTAATCCAGTGGTAGTTAAAAACTGAATACAATTACAATTTACTTTATTGATGCACCACATATAACATAAGTATTTAGAGAGTAATTTTTACCAATGAATTTCCATGCCAACTACATCCGTATCTGAAGTGGTACAAAAATAACCTTCTATTTATTGACCATCACATAATTTTGCATACGGTAGAGGTAACAACATATACAGTGTGCCCATAAAATATGGAATAAACTCATTGTTTCGTAAACCAAAACTATTTAGAATAAATCCTCGGACACGTTGATTTTTAATTTCAATTGTCCTCCTTATCTTTTATGTTTTTGGTTAAGTTCCCGTTATGACGTCATCGATATTTTTTTAAATGGAACATATATTTTTCCAATTTTGGATTTTAAATCAACAACTAATTTAGAAAATTATCACTGGGTCTAAAATTGATATGTTGAAAGATTCGGCCAATTTGAATATAAGAATTTACTAAATTTTCACGTTTTATTTGAATAAATAATAGTCACTCGAACTAACGGTTAGTTAATAATAAGCACAATGTATAGTAAATGTTCGAACTGTACTCCGTGTTGTAGCCGACAGTATCCTAAACGATGAATAAAGTGTTAATGAACCATGTTTATACTTTCCTCACAAATGTTGTTTATTTCTGTTCTAATTCTCTCTTTTAATTCAACAATGTTTTCCGGCTCGGTTTTATAACCTACGTTTTTTAGATGGCCCCACAGAAAATAATCTAACGAATTGAAGTCCGGTGATCTTGGTGGCTATTAGATGAGTCCACGTCTACCTATATGTTCGATAATATTTGGTCAAGATACCTTCGAATGTCTGTTGCATAATGGGGAGGTTCACCACCCTGTTAATACTACAGGCTTTCGTCAACATTTCCAGGATTAATTCTATTGGGGAAAAAATTTAATTGGTTAGTTGGTTGGAACAAGATAGCCCATTAAAAATTGAAACAATTGAAAAATGCGGTTCTGTTTGCAGTTCCATCAAAAAATAAGATCCAATGATTCTATTTCTTACAATTCCTACCCACACATTTACCTTTTGTGGATACTGTGTGTGCTGCTCCCACATCCATCGAGGGCTTTCCCTTGCCCAGTATATATAATTCTGACGATTTACTTCGCCATTTAATTTGAATGTGCATTAATCGGAGAAAATATTTTTTATATTTTCTATCAAAAGAGGATGACCATTGCACATATTCATCATTGTTTCGCAAAATTGTATCCTCCGATCTGTATCATCATCACTTAGTTTTTGCACAAGCTGAATGATGAATGCCAGTTTTCTAATTTTAATACTGTATGTACTGACGTTTTAGTAATATTCTAATCACCACTAACATGGCGAACGCTGCTATGTGGATTTTCTTTAACAGCCAATAAAATATTAAATTTTCTATGCTCATCAACACCTTGGTGATCTGATTTAGATAAATCTTGCACCGTACCAGTCTCTCTAATTTTTTTCCATTTTACATGCACTCCATGAAGTCCTTTCGTAATATCTTGAGGTTGTTCAGTCGACGTAGTACACAGAGTATTTAAATTATTTAATCCGATGCAACTAGAATAACGTGCGTGTCCACTACTTGACATAAACTCAGCCTAGCGGAAAACGCCGAGTGCCGTCTATGCCTGGAGGATGATGAGAAGGCAGACCACATCTTATGCACCTGTCCCGCTGTGGAGAGGATCCGATTCTCAATATTTGGCAAAGGGCAACTGCTGCCAGAGGATCAGGACACATTCTCACCCAATAAAGTTATCAGTTTCATTAAAAGATTGAACTTATTGGGTGAAATATAATTAGGCGTGAGCCACAATAGGTTTGCTAATGGCCGCAGTGGAGGGTCTACTGAGACCCACTCACAACAAACCTAACCTAACCTAACTACTTGACAAACAGCAGTTAGATAATGATGCGCAAAAGGCCAGGGATTTTTAGTGTGGGGACTGTCATTCGCATGTTTTTATTAGTTTTCACATCGGTACAATCTTGCAAAAAGTAACTTTCGGAAAATTATTGTATTTTGTAATTCACAGTTTTGTGTATTGTGGTGCAATAAATTTGTATGCCCCGTGCATATTTGTGCCCTGTAATATTTGTCAAGTATTACTCCACTATTTTTAAAGAAATGGAAATATTTATGTTACTTTTCTTCCACTTTATTATTATAGGCAGTGGTGTATATACAACTCAACTTGGTTCTGAGAAGGGTCCCATGATGTCTGCACAACCAGGAGTTCCCGGGCAGTACTCTGGAGATATGGAAATGCTTTTGCAAATGAGGCCATCACCAATTTGTAAGCATTTGAAAAATAATTTAGTTAAATTATAGTATCTATTTTTCTGAAAGAAACTCCCACAGTACACAGAATTTGCAATTTATTGAGATTTATGTCTATAAAAAATCCTTAAGTTAGGGACAATTAATTTTTGGGAATATTTCTCCCAGAGAGACTTTTGAAAGATGTCAACAATTTCAAAATGCGTTACATATCTTAAAGCTATGCGTTACATCGTTGCTATGCTTATTTAAAATTTACTCCATCTGCGGTATATTTTATACTACCTTATATCCATCACTTGCCTTGTACTCATGTGCTAAGAATTGTAGAAAACTTCATACTTACCCACGTCGATACCGATCATATTTGGTCAAAAGCAGTTTCTTGTGATTTATATAAAAATAAATTACTAGCTATTATAAAAATCGTCCTCAAAAAAATATTTAACATATGACGTTTTAATGACGTCATATTTAGAGATATGGCAAAAACGTGTACTTAATACTATTGAAGCCTTCTTGCCACTGGTTAATTTATACTTCTTTACGAAACATTTTTCGAACAAGAATTTCATGTGGTTTAATTCACAGATTTACAATTTACGCCTTGCCAATTTACAACGATTACTGGCTTAGATATACTGAACTTATATCAACAGACAAACAACCTCGAACACGCCAAAATCTATGGTGTATTGAGCTAGAAAAACTTGTTCAACAGCTTTAATGTTTTTAAAAATAATTTGGTTGTATTAAATTTGAACCTATATACCTAAATGCACTGATATGATTCAATAATATTAGGTTATTAAATGCCACAAATAATTATATGTAATAATCAGTTATGACTTTAATCTGACGCCTCCTGTACGTCATATTAGGTAATTAGCCTTTCCCTGACATCACTATTATATCATGTCATTTTTCGTGGATGCGTGTGCCCTTTTCGTCTTTAGGATATGATTTCTGCTTGTCATTTGGATGCCGTCTTTATGTTATTATAAGACTTAATACTAACATCTTTTAGAGGCGACTGTGCTTGCTGATATGTTTCTAGATATATGAAATGCAATAGCAGTGGCGGTTCGTGGGTCAAGAGATAGGTAGGTCAATTAGAAAAGTTTACTGTATTACCTACCTTTTAAAGTGATTTAAATTCCAAGTCGATCCTCCGGTCTTTTTGAGATGCAAAGTGGTCAATTACTTTTTTTATTAAAGTCTTTTATCTTCTTTATTAATGCCCTTTCTATGGTAAGCATAGCCAAAGAAGATAACCTCTCCTGACCCATGGTATTTCTTAAAAATGTCTTTATTCTTTTTAAGGTGGAAAAACAACGTTCACTTTCGACGGTAGTCATAGGGAGAGTACACAAGATTTTTAACAGTTTGACACTTTCAGAAAAAGTATTGCACAAATTATTATTAATAAAAAGCTGTAACAAAGCAACTACACCTTCACTATTGGAAAAATTTCTCGGCTATATAATACTTCTAATTCAGTTTTTAGTTTCAAATGATTTATGACTGGATACTCCGTTTTAACTAATTTAAACATATCTTGAGGAAAGCTTTTTTTTATAATCTTTAAATCGATCTGCGTGAAATAACTGAGACACTGCTAAATGAATAATGAAGCCAAACCTGTTTTTAATCTCAGATGTAATTATATCACAAACTTCTAATGAAATTCTCCTTTTTGATTCTTCCGTTTTACATCTCCGGGCAGACTGCATGGATGTCTCCTCCAAATAGTTATTCAAAATTTTATTTCTGATGTCTTCAATTTTACTATTAAAAACGCTAATACACTTATTTACTGTTATGACATCGATATTACATTTTTGTAATTGATTGAACAATATATCACAATGAGGCATAACTAAATGAAAAAAAATTAACCAGCAAAGAAAATGTTCATTTTGTAAGTAGTTTTTTAAACCAATTGCTTGGCTTAGAGTGTTGTTTTCTGATTCATTATCAATTTTTTCTAAACAATCTAATAATTCTGTTGGATAGGTATAAACAGTCTCTATGCACTTTGTATTAAAATCTCATCGTGCTGGAGCCGCTTTAGGTAATCTCACCTTAACAACATTATCTAACGCGGTTGTTCTTTTTAGCGATTTTCCAAAGAATGAAGAAAAGCTATGTAAATTAGCAAAAAAAAAATTTTTATGCTTTTATCCTGACTTGATGCTTTTTGTAAAATTAAATTTAGTTGATGAGCGTAACAATGAATAAAATTTGCTGAAAGATAACTTTTTTTAATTTTGGCTTGTAGACCTCCAAAAGCACCACTCATTACTGATGCTCCATCGTAACTTTATGCTATCAGTTTTTCAGGACTCATTAATTTTCAGACATTCTAACTCTTTTAAAATTACATCTATCAAATGCTGCGATGTCGTTCCTTGAGGCTGAATAAATTTCCATTGTCCCCATTGTCTCCGCCAGTGTTTTCTGTCTCTTTTGCTTTCTGACGATTCACGCATAAATCTATTTCACTTTAATTCGTTGTAAATTCGGTCCGTAGCTAGCTTTGAGGACAAGTTGTGGACTGCCCCAAGATTTTTAAATTCTATAAATGAATAATGTAATGAATAGAGGCTCGGTGCTCGGAGGGGATATGAAAACCTGCGATCTAGATATTTGATTAATATTGTGCATAGAATGAACTAGAAACTTTAATACATATTTTAAGAATATATTATATATTTTTAAACTTCAGAAAATGAATAGCTCTATTTTTTTATTTGTATGTGGGAGGTCATTGACCAAATGACTCTATAGAAGAACCGCCAGTGTGCAATAGCAACATTAAACAAACGTTTTTTTATTTAAAAAAAAAGTCAAAAAACATGTATTTTTTTACTACAATCGTCAATCATGAAGTTTGTTAATTTGCCAAAAAATCTCGAAGAAATGATTAGTGCTAAAGAAGTATTTTCGTAATTAATGCAGCTTGTTTTTGGTAAAAAACCGTTACAAAGTAAATGTTACGTTGTGTTACAATGAATATGTGTTTTGTTAGGACCTTCAATCAAAATTACTATGTTTATTATAGTTTGTTAAAGAAATTATCTGTAGTAATATATTAAATGCATTAAAAATTATCTAAAATTCTTTAACGGCAACACGTTTTGAATGCTGAATTTTCAGATTACTTTTTAAAGCACGAAATATATTTATTAGACTATTTTCAGAACAAAACAGAGAAATAAATATTTTTTATTATTAACTGAATTAACAATTCAAAATTATTGCAATCACAGCTGGGTATACTTTTATTCCCGTGTCACAATTTATTTATTTAAAAAATCGAATTTTAAAATTATTATTTTTTATAGAAAATCTTAAAATATTTAAAATGTAGGTAATTATTTATGTTCCTTTTGCTTCTATAAGCCTGTTATGTTCAAAAGAAAATAAGAAAGAAAGCAAAAATCCTCGATTTTTATATTGATTCAACTGACGCTTTAAGCTGTCAAGCCCAGTGTAATTTTCACTATAATTTTATGTAAAATTTTCATTTGGAATGCAATTTTGTTTTTATTGGTCCAAATTTTCAAAATCTTGCTATTTCATTAGTTCTTATAATGTGAGGAAAATAATCAAAGAAATTATTAGCATTGAAGAAGGATTTCGTACATTTTGTTTTTAAAGAAAATCTGTAATAAAACAACGAATTGTAATATATTAATTAATATTATTTATTTACAATACTGATGGATATGTATATACAAAGGTATAAACAGTTTATAATTTAAAATAGGGATATATTTACAGACATCTACTTAATAATACCACATATAATATTGGATTGTCTTATTTTATGTAAAGCAAAGTATAGTACATGATACCTAAATAAATTAAGCGATACATTTGGTAGTCTTCAGCCTTGTATAGTAGATGAACAACGTCGAGCTAGAACAAAAGAGAAAGTACGTTAAATAAGTAGGTACTAAAAATAAAATGTATTTGTATATGATACATTGCAGAGATATAAGAAATATAACAAACTCCATAATATCACCCAACAAAAATGCCGCAGGGAGGCATCTTTGTCGGTGGTTTTCTTTCTGATTTTGAGCGACGATTGCCGAGTTAGCCACGGTGTTGGCCTAGTACTGATTCAAGGCTACTGGCCTATTCGCTGTGGGTTCGATTCCCGTTAACATGGGAAAAATGTGAAAGTTTTTTCTGATGTAGATGGTGTGGATGTTTGTGAATGTAAAATTTTACAGATAAAATTGGCCTATGTAGGCCTAATTTCCAGTAAGCCACGAACCTTTACCTTATGGCATGTTTTATATTTCTTATATCTCTGCAATGCAAAATAGTAAGTGAAAAATGTATAAATTATAATAAATATATTTCTGTCCAGACATTATCCTTTTCATTTTGATAAATACGCGTTTTAAGGAATCCTGATAAAAAAATTATTTTACACGATCATTTCTATCTATGTCTGACAACAATTGTAACGCCCAAGTTAATTATGTTCCAGTCAAATAGGAACAAACTTCGACGTTTGATGGAAATAACTGATAATGTTTTGAATCTTAGCAAATATGTTATTTTATCGTACTACTAAACTACTAAACATACTAAAAGTGCTGAACTCAATCTGTTGCGATATCGGAATTTTATTTCAAATAAAAAATAAAGTTTACAACATTCTCTACAAAAAGTTATACAAATTTTTTTCCGTACCTGCTATTATTATTAAAATTGTACAAGCAACACAAAAAATACATACAAATGAACATGAATCAAAATAGTGATATGCCCAGTTTTCCACGTAAGCACAATTCTGGGTATTGATTCAGGTATTTGTCTCACACTATGTTAGACAACGCACGACGGAGCGACTCGATCTGGAGAACGCTTTTTCTATCTGTATGTAAGGCATCTGCAACCGAGACATCTTTAAATCGACATCGATATAATCTCTCCATGAGATCAGCAGTTAGAAAAAGATAAGTCAAATTTAGCTTTATTACACCGCCTCTCTCCTGCTGCAACAACACAACGGTACTTTCTTCGTGTATACATCCGATTCAAAAGTGGCGTGGATGTGAAATAAATCCAGACCTTTGGGGTTCGTCACCCCTATACCAGCACTCCAGGCCCCTGCTCTAGATTCTTTGCTAACAGTGATGTCCAAAATTTAAAAATGTTTGCACTTCATCTTGTGGGTGCAAAAAGGCAGGTGTGAAATGCGCGGCAATATGTGGACATTGTCATGGAGTGAATTCAAATCTGATTATTGAAATGGAAGAGGGCAGTTCACTTGACAGAAACAACTACTTACCAACTGATGACAAGGTTGATGAGAATATGTCGTCAGATGCTACGCCAAGCAGGAGTCGTATAATTCAAATATGCAATACAACCCTTTTTATATCGTTTATAATTTTTGATATATTTATGGATTTCAGTATATGTTATTTTTAACCGTTTTTGAGTTGTTAATATTTAAAAATCACATTGTAAAATAATTAATTTTTATGGGTAGGTCATGACTCAAAACAAACTTTATAATTTGACAGTTCTATTATTTTCAAAGAACTTAATATTAACGGTGAATTATAATTATTATTCTAAGTGTTTGGCATATCTAAAGTGGCAACTATATTATGTAAATCATTAGATGTTTGCAATTCATCAGAAGAATGGTTTTCTTGCACATTAATATTTTTATCAGAGCACGTTGGTTCCAACTCAGGTTCTGGTTCTGACAAAGACAATTTACCATTGGAAACGTTGTTATGAGTGGAATTCTCTCTTGAAAAATTACTACGTGCAATACTACCAGTCGTATTATAGCTCTTGTCTGTAATATAAAATTTTTGTATATTGTGTAAACAGGCAGAGTTAACTAGAGTCAAAGATCTGCCAACTCTGTTATTGAGCCTCCTTTGAAAATATCTTCTTTTGGCCTCCAGTTTAGCAGACATTATTGAAAAAATATTTATGCCTACCTTATTCAATGTCCTGGAAAATAGGACGGTTTTCTTTTTTGTATAATGAGTAATGTACAGAAAATTTATAAATTATAATTCATGAAATATGCATGAAAATAAGCGAAGATTGTCAGTCACAACACTGTAAAATTCCTCTGTAAAATTATTTTAGGGCGCCTTATTTGAATTCAATATTGTTCTTTGATTCTCTCATTGGAATTCAACAACGATTTCAAATACTTGGAGGCAATATAAAATAATTAAACTGAAAAAAAAATAACAGTTCTAAGAATAACTCAATTTATAACACTCCTTTATAAATCAACGAAGGATTTTAATCTCATCAATTTTCGCAAAAAGTATTTAAATAAGAAAAAAATAAATGAATCACTTATTTTGGAAACAACCTGTCACATTTTATAAATTTTCAGGAAATAAAAAAACCGTTTCACGACAATAGGAATTTTCTTATAAGTAGACCACACTTTTAGACCTAAAGTGTATATATTTAGCAATAAATTAACAGACAAAATTCAACCGAAATGCTTATCATAAGTCCATAAATAAATAAATAAAAAGTGGACTTAGGTTGTTTCTGAAATGAAGATTCTACAGTTAAGACACATTTTTTATTTAAGGCTTTTTTTAATACAACGGGAACTACAAAATAACATCATTTTTTTTTCTTTTTGTTGGCGCTTTTTTTGTTGCTGAGTCGGCAATTATATCCTCATAAAATGGTTTAAATGGCTCCTCCACCCATTTGAGTAATGTTTGCAAGTTTTGTTTTTTTGCTTCGAGAATTGGTAACCGTTCATTATAATGCAGTTTTAAGAGAAAGAGCCGTAGAGACATCTGCTGTCTGGTTCCTCCGTCATGCCTAATACAGCATGAGTTGTTTCAAGTTGAACAGACGTTAAAAGGAAAGCAAATAATAACGTGTATAGATTATGCTCTCTCCATCTGTAGTGAGAATCGTCATCACTACTCCATATAAGAAATCTACACGTACATCTTTGCCTTTCTTTAACACCTGTTCGAATTGAAACAACTCTTGCTATATAGTGATTTTAATGATGATAATAAATTGAAAAAAAAACCTTTTTTGTAGAGAATTTTATGTTTTATTTTTTATTTGAAACATAATTCAAATCGGAGCACCATTTTTCCAAGATGGCGGCTTGAGCACAACAGATTAGACTCAGAACTGAAGTTCTGTTGACACTTAGTTCTAATTGTAATTTGTAATTTAAATATTTTCACAAGTAATTACTTCCTCACCCCTCAAGGTGAGGAAGTTATGTACCTATTCGTGAAAAAAATTTTAGAAAATTTTTATTGCATTTCTCGACGAGTTATTATGACGTTATACAAAATTTCAGACAAAAAAATTTTCTGTGTGTCTGTCTGTCACATACATTCTAGAGGTCAAGGAAGAGATTGAGTTCGTTAATGAGCAAAATCGGTCCCAATTTTTGAAACGTAAAAAAATGTGACTTTTTTTGAAAAGTCAAAACGTGACTTCTTTGTAACGTCAAAAAATGTGACTTTCTTGCAACGTCAAATTGACTTTCTTTGAAAAGTCAAAATGTGATTTTTTTGAAACGTTAAAAATGTGACTTTTTTGTAATGTCAAAAATTACTTTTATTATAAACTCCACCACACGTCGAGTTTTACTACGGTGAGGAAGTTCTGATCCCCAAGTAACTGACAGCGGATTTTTCTTCTTATATGTAACTAATTTGACAAATGTTTATAAAACTAGTTTTTGTCATATCTTTGTACGGCCGAACCAATAGCTCTCAAGACAAATGAGGCCATAAAAAAATTGATGGATATGAGATTGGAAGATTCTGCCGTCTACCATTAAGAGTAAGATAAATAGATAGTTGTAAATTTGGAAGGAACAAAAATACATTACAAGTAATAATGAGCTAGTGGCGTTAAAACAAAGAAGATGCTGACGCTAATACCCAAAAAACTAAACAACGATGCAGTTATGGACACATCTATGATTTGACATGTGAAAACAGACAGTGTATCTAGCATTTTAGGAATTATTAGAATGAATATGTAGGTATATGTTTATTTTTAACGATTTTATATTCCTTTAAACTTTATTAATTACTTCCTCACCCTTTAAAGCGAGGAATGTGTATTCGAGAAAAAATATTTTAAAAATCTCGACGAATTATGACGATAGAAAAAATTTCAGACAGAAAAAATTTTCTGTCTGTGTGTCTGTCTGTGTGGTTCGCGATAGCAGCTACAGTTTTTGAGATAAAGCTTTCAAATTTGGTACATACATTCTAGAGGTCAAGGAAGAGATTGAGTTCGTTGTAAAGCAAAATCGGTTGACTTTTTTGAAACGTCAAAATGTGACTTTTTTGAAACGTCAAAAAATGTGACTTTTTTTGAAATGTCAAAAATTACTTTTATTATAAACTCCGCCACGCATCGAGTTTTACTACGGTGGGGAAGTTCTGATCCTCAAACAATTGGCAGCGGTTTTTTTGTCTTTAACTTATTTTGACACCAGAAATGAAAACAAATGAGGATTTTACTTTAAATGCAATCAGGAAGTCAATTTTATATTTTTTTAATCCTGAAGATGATTTAAAAATAAATCGAAATCGTTTATTAATCTAAACTAACGAATTCTAATATCCATTAATAGTCTAAAGAAAACGAATTATTTATCAATAAAATTATTACAAATTTAATGAACATCAGCAAAACAAATTTCAAAAAATATTTGAATAATCCAGTATAAGATCCAAGTACAAAATTCAAATTAATAATTCTTAAATGAAGGAGGTGATTACACGTCTTGCAAGTTTATAATAAATACCTAGGCTAATAGACCTCAAAATAGCAAGATTAAATTAACAAACCAAGTTACAAGCATGGAACCATAAAGCAATATATTTATTAACGAACTTAATATAACATTGCTTTTAAAATAAGGATGTCGAAAATAGAACACCAGAGTAAGCTTTTCATACTTTCTATAAATCATTTTATTTGTATCGGAAAGAGCTTTTAAACACTGTATTATTAGGATTAAAAATAAGTGGGCTTTCTCTTTTTATAGATTATACTCTCAATTATACTAGATGATTTGGTTTATATCGTGAGTTATGTTTAATATTTGTTCAGGAAGCTACTCGAATATTAATAGGAATTGGATATGGAAATAGACAATGTAATTTAGTTTGGTTTGAATTATAAACTACACAATGTATTCAGAATGTACTTGTATAAGACCACACAGCATCAGGAAACTGGGTATGTGAAATGCAATAGCCAGAGTTGCGGTAATGATTCCATACGTTAAGTAAACCAAAAGATTAATGAGTAATATGATTTATTGCGACTTGCCTTCTACGAAATATTGCTTGGTTTATCGTTATGATACTTATAGAGTGGTTTTTGGTTCTAGAAACTTTTAAGAATATATTCTCGCTTGTGTTCAAAAGGATATAGAGTTATTCTGAAAATTGCTAATATCTTAACAAAAAATACGTAGAAAAAAGAAACAAGCAGGCTACTTACTGACTTATTTTGATATGCAAAAATGTTTAATTCACAAGTTTACAAATTTCGGTCAACTGTTGGACCCGAGCAGTGAAAACGATTCTTAATGTAATTTGATGCGTTGAATCTTTAATCCGTTTGTCAAGATTGGTTCTAGTTTTCGAGTTCCCGCATGTTGGCAGCATTGCACTGTCAACGCAACGATGAAGGCGTCGCTAGACAGATAATTTGAACTGTATTCGAAACGTGTTATTTGTTGCTAGGAACGTGTGAAAATGCAGAGACAGCGTTGCAAATTCGATTTAAAGTGTTTTTGTTACGTTTGCGAATGTTTTATGCTCAAAAAAAGTGGCAAAATAATGACAAATGTGCTCAAAGATGCGTATTTGTATTACTTTGGTTTCTCTGTAGCAAACACTCACAAGCCGTGGGTGCCGAAATTGTTTTATAACGCGTGCACAAAGCTATACCAAGTGGTCACTCGGTGAACATGTGTACTTTTCATTTTCATCGCTAATGCTATGGAGAGAATCGCAAAATCATGTATATGATTGCTACTTTTGCTTGATGAATGTCGTCGGTGTAAATGCAAGAAAACTAGCACAGGTAAATATCCTGACGTATCATCAATGTCCAAGTCAGTTCTACGTACGGACAATGATCCATTGCCAGTTTGTCTAGGTATACGTGCAAATGCCCTGGGAACTTCGACTTCATCACCGCCGAGCAGTGGAAGTGATTTCGTCATGGAAGAAAAGCATGTAATTCGCAAAGTGAATTGAGCAATTTGAGTCGTGATTTCAATTTATCGAAACAAAAAGCAGAGTTGCTTGCATCACGGTTGCAGGAGTGGAAACATCTTGACACTCGACTACAAGTCACTGTATACAGAAACAGAAATCAGGCACTTCTACCGTTCTTCAAAAAGGAAGAGAACATGTGTTATTGCGATGTCATCAACGGTTTATTTGATGTGATGAATACATCGTACGATCGAAATGAATGGCGTTTGTTCATCGATTGTTCGAAATACAGTCTGAAGACTGCTCTGCTCCACAATGGAAATGAAAAACCATCTATTCGGATTACTCATGCAGTACAAACGAAGGAATGCTACGACACAATGCGTAAGATCTTGGCCAAGATCAAAAACAATGAGCATCAATGGAAAATTTGTGGCGATCTAAAGGTTTGAAAATTAATTCTAATTAAATCTGAAACATTCATTGATTTACATATTATTACAATAGGTGACTGGTCTCTTAATTGGGATGCAATCTGGATTCACAAAATTTTGCTGTTTTTTTGTACCTATGGGATAGTGCACGGCTATCCCATAGGTACAAAAAAACAGCAAAATGTTGTGAATCCAGATTGCATCCCAATTAAGAGACCAGTCACCTATTGTAATAATATGTAAATCAATGAATGTTTCAGATTTAATTAGAATTAATTTTCAAACCTTTAGATCGCCACAAATTTTCCATTGATGCTCATTGTTTTTGACCATCATTATGTGAGAAAAGATGGGCCAAGTAGTACTCATTGTGAGTCAGGACAACAAAACGTCTCCTCTGCACCACTTGTGAACTCACAGGACATTTTCCTGCCACCTCTTCACATCAATCTTGGGCTTATCAAGAACTTCGTCAAAGCGCTTAACCGTGAAGGATCGGCTTTTCAGTACTTAATCAAGTTATTTCCCAAACTGTCATACGCAAAAATCAAAGAAGGAATATATGTCGGACCTAATATTCGAAAATAAATGGAACTTTATAAGATGCTTAACGCCCGATGAGGCGGCAGCATGGGCATCATTTCGAAGTGTTGTTCACAACTTTCTCGGTAACCGCAAATCCGCGGATTTCAAGCAAATCATCGGCAATTTGTTGCAAAATTACAGCAAGACTGGAGCTCGAATGTCGCTCAAGATGCATTTCCTGCATTCCTATCTCGAATTTTCCCTGAAAACTTGGGCGATACGAGAGACGAGCAAGGAGAGCGGCTACACCAAGATCTAGTGACCATCGAAAGACGATACCAAGGATTTTAGGATGAAGGTATGATGAGCGACTACTGTTGGACTCTAATCCGTGAAACGGATCCTAAACAATATAAACGACGTAGTACCACCGCTCTTCATTTCTGATTTATCACTTTTAATTGACTACAATGTCCATTAATTGTAACAAATAGTAAAAAATTAATTTATTGACTATCTTGGACACTAGAACAAATCTTAAAAAAAACGGAGTGAAGAATCGGATTCAGCGCCCCAAGTTACCTTAGAAATAACTTTTGGTTGCTCAGGTCCAAAACCGTGTATACTTGTGATTCATATTTATATTTAAATATTGCAAGATTTACAAAGCAAAATATTCCTAACACTAACATATTTTTTCGTGCTCTAGGCACGTTACTTGCATTATTTTTCATTGCATGGTTTCATTTTTCAAGTTTTTGCTCCTAAATTTCCCATACGTTCGCGTCGCGTATAAGATAAGATATGTTTGCCGTTTTACAAATAAATTATTCAACCTTGAATAAATTTTATGTGCTTATGTAAGACGTTAGGTCAAACGTTTCTGAAAGTTTTAGGCCACTATGTTCAATTTGTTTAATTATACAGCAGTTTTTCCCGGGATATTCCCCGCGTCCGCAGCACATTTGTTAAAAATATTCATTGAATCATAATTAAATTTTATATAATTATTTGAAATACATTTCACATTTAACTGCTATTTTTCCCCCGGACTTTTATCCTCATATTTTAAATCATACAACATTCATAATTTGGACAATTTTACAACATTATCAAAGTTTATAACACTGACGTAGTTTTCCACGAAACACTAAAACACCATATACTGCTTTGGACACGTGTTTCGCCAACCAAGTTTCCATATTTTGGAGAACATTAAAACTGAAACTGCACTCGACGTGCGTTTCGCCAACCAGTGTTGAGTGCAGTATATGGGGTTTTGGTGTTTCGTGGGAAACTACGTCATTGTTATCTTCACATCAAAGGTTCCTTCATGATCTAGGTTTATTTTTTATAATGCGTATATTAATTACCGATTTATTTATTACATAAGTACACATTTATTTCAGATTCGTAATCTCCGACCCCAAAAATCTTTTAGACTTAATTTTCCTGGAAATGTTTTTATCAATCGCAAATTCCAAATGTCAGGAAGAATTTTTGGAAATTCTCTCAAAAATTTCATAAACTAATTCAATTTCTTGTAACTCAATCGTGAAAACTACTAGCAATCATAGTTCACCCAAAACTCCAGTAATTATATGAACAAATAATAATAGTAATAAGATTCGTGCAAAATTTTAGAAAATTTTAGGAAAATTATTTGGAAAATCTCAATTCTGATAACAAATTCGTAATCAACGACCCCAAAAACACCCCAGATAAAATTATGTTGGAAAAAAAAATTATACACAATTTTCAAATTTCAGGAAAAATTTTAGAAAATTTCCGGAAAATTTAGCGTAACTTAACTCTGCTTGTGATAATTCAATCCACGAAACACTTCAAATACACATTTCTATCAAAAATTTCAATAAATTGGTTCAGTTCTTGTGGGTATTGAAGTTTTGACGATTTTTTGGCTTCACTGACTGACTACGTCTAGAAATAAAAAACTCGCTGTAAATCTATAACATTTTGTGGAGTTGCTTTTCATTTGTTAGGCTCAGAGTTGACAACCTTCTTGTAATTTAGTGTTAATTGTTTCATTTCTCATAACAAAACCCATCGACCACCTCTTATTGATACACTTTCAGTTGATTTCATTCGTATTTAAACATTTTACTTAACAATTTAGAATCAACATATACGAGGTGTCTTAGTAAATATATGAGATATTTCTTGGATAGGTAGCTGGATTATTTGGTAAGCAAAATATGTCTCAGCAAACAGGATCACGCAAATCAAGCGTTATCTTTTCATAGCGACCTACAATTTTTCCATCATCGAAATAAAATACACCACTGAAATGTAATAAATTTTATAACTGCAATTTTACGTTTCTAACAGGTTTGAAAGTACTTAATTTCTGTATTACAAATGGAGCTCGGACGTAGGTATCGAATCACAGTGACGGCTTTTATGCAGACATAATATTATATTGTAAACACCTAAATACTGAAACATTCTCAAACAGAAAAGCAGAAATTTATGCAACGTAATAAAGTGAATTTTATTTAATTTTAAAATGTTAATACGTAAACTAGTTTTATCGGAAAATTTACTATATTAAATAAAAATGGAATACATTCTTCTACAGTTGCACTATACTGTTGCAATTCTGGGAATTTACGTAGGTACCAACGCTCTTTAAGTCAATTGAGAATAACTGGAAGAGGGAGACAACATTCTGTTTGTCAGTATATTGCATAACGTCAAGTCGTATGTAACAACGCGAAATTGTTTGGAGCCAATCGGTTTTTTTCTAAATATCTCATTGTAAACTTTCACTACAGTAAATTTGTGGATGCGCGATATCCCAGAACTGCAATTTGACGGTACACGATTATATTGCAGTAGCTCTGACAAACCACTTCCTTGAGCATGTAACACAAATATTAATAAACACATTTCCTCAGAAAATCATAAAAGGAGTGTGAGTGACTTGGATGGTTCAATATAACATACCGTGGTCAAAACTAGATAATCCATTTTTCAGGCAATGTTTGCAAACAAAAAATGTATTAGTAGCAAGTAGGGCCATGTTAAGGTGCCATTGGAGTGTACTAAGAAAAAATTTTTTCAGCGGAGTGTGACAATACGATAGACAATTTCTTCTGAACTTCTCACAATATAAATGGTAAAGGCACTGATCAATTTTGGATATTACAATATTCGCTAAAAAAAATTATATTTAAGATATATATAATTATATTTAAGATATATATACGTGAACATATTTATGCGCTGACACATAACCTAGAGCCAATCCTGGTTCTGACGTCAGCAATACCTAAATTCCGAGCCTTAATTATAATTCTATATTTCAAAATAATAATAAAGTAGGTACTCAATAAATATAACTATATACATATAATATATAATACCCCGTATATTATCCCTATTATATTGGAAGGGATTGAATTTCATTTGAATTTTTCATAATGTATCATACGTTCTCGAATAATCGCTTTTCAAAAACACATGACTGTGGTAAAATATTCGCATAAAACCGAGCATACAGCACTATTTTTTTTATATACAAAATTTGCCTAATTCATAATTAGCGTCTCTTGCAATGTTACTAGTGAAGAACAGGTTGTTTACATTTGCATTTACGACTTCAAATGTAAACGTACATGTATTATTTAGTTCTACACCCTCAAATTTATCGACTATTAGGAAATGTAATATGTGTTTCCTCCACATTGGCCAATTTTATTCTCACGTATTTTAACTCTCAGGTATTTGCATTTAAGTTCTAAAAACTTTTTAATCACTATCGCTAATTTCATTTAAATTATTTACATACAGATCAACTCACCTAAAAAGAAACTTCTACTTCTCGAGGCCATATATAAAAAGTCTTTATCACAGTTTAAGGTCCAACATAAGTTCTATTAGAAACATATCTGGGTTGTCTACCAAGCCGTACAGGCGGTGGAGTGGACAAGGGTGGCGGTGGCGGCACAAATCCAGTGTTGCAAATCTCCGTGGCCGCGTAGTATCTCTCTGGAGGTGGAGGGACTGGGGGCGGCTTAGGGAAGAAGTTGTGAAGGGGTGGCGGAGCCCTTGGTGTTTGAGGCTGCTGTAGAGGGACTGCGTATTCAGGATCCCTTACGTCTGCATAATCAGAGCTACCCGGAAGTCTTCCCAGACTCGGTTCTCGATACAAAGCAGCTTTATCGCATCCACTCGGCACTTGAGAAGGTCTCGGAGATGATTTATATCGTCTTTGCTGAATTACCACGTAAAGTACTACAGCTACCATTAACACTACTAAAACCGATAGAATCCCGACTATAATTCCCAAGTACTGGCCCAGACCGGAAGGCGGATTCACAGAACTTACAACATTCTTGGTTTCGATACCGGGAGTAGCAATTTGGTCTTTTTGTAAAGGAGGTTCCTCTATTTCCTCTTCTTCTTCAGTGACATTTCCGTTTACTGGAATGGAATCGAAGGTAATTTCACTTATAAGTATCCACCTCGCGGCAAACTGCAGCTGCAATTTAACAAACCTACCAACTCGATGGTGTAGTTTGATAGAAATATTACGCGCTGTTTCAAAAATTCGGTCCTCGATGTAATCAAATGTTATTGGTTCGCCTTTGTACCGTTTTCCACCTACACTAAACAACACTTTCGCTTCCGAGAAGACCGCCACTTCCTTTGTGAATTGATTATTGCAGTAGATATTCACTGAAGAGAATTCGCGCACTTTATCAAATTCAAAGGTAATCTCAATCGGCTTGTTCTCTCTGGTGTCGTTCTTCCATCCAACCCAGCCTTGCCTGAAGTCTTCATGAAAGGGTAGTTTGAAATCCTCCGGGGCTACTTGACCATCTGTCAGCTGTCCCAAGCCATACTTGAGTTTTTCACCGTCCCAATGGCCATCATAAGTGGTATCATAAAACTCCCAATTAGGGCCACGCTTATCTCCCTGAGGCATAGAGTAACTAACTATACCGTCTGTCCACCAACAGCCGTACACTTCCACTCTCATGCACACAGTCCTTTTGTGATTACTGTAGGGTAGAAATCGAATTTTACTGGCCCATATTGGTGGGTCCAATGGTGTCTTAGACTCCAAGTAAGTGTTTATATTTCCTTTTATTAGTTCTCCATTCGTGCGGCTCCGGTAACGGATCCATTTGTTTAAACGTGGCCGCCAATATTCTAACATGTAACTTTCCGCAAATTCTACTCCTTGACCATTGCCGAAACGACCTTGAGTTTCGGCGGCTGTTATCATATGCACTGTATGTAGATCGATTTCAATCCATTCTTTTGTTTCAGGAGTGGCTTGAGTTTGAGGACACCACGCTCCGCCATTGACTTCATTTCGTACCCTGAAAAAAAAGTTAAATATTAATAACATTAATACATTACAAATAAAAACAGATAATTTAATCAGTACACAAAGAGGAATAAAATTATAGTTCAAATTACATCTTCGCTCTCTTTTATCACCATACCTTAAATTTGAAAACATTTAAATACACGTATGAACCCATGAGATAATACATTAAAAGACATGACAAGTAGGCCTGGAGAAAAAATCGATATATCGATTCGAATCGATTTTTTTAATCGATTTCATAATTAAAAAATATTCGAGACATCCAATCGAATCGGAATATCAAATCAATCCTGAGTATCGAATCGGATCGGAATATCGAATCGAATCGAATTAGAATAACGATTCAATTCAGCATATCGAATCAAATCTAATGGGCATATCGAATCGAATCAACCTATCGAATCGATTCAGTACATCGAAATTGACGTCGAATCTAAATAATCAGTGAAAATGAAAATGATGATCCATTAAAAATACATTATTGTGTAGTAAAACTTCAACGCACCCTTTACATAGGATGATATTTTCTAAATCTGTGCTTCATGAAAATCTTTAATTCGGCCTATTATTTTTTGTTCATTTTAACCCTTTCACTACTGGGGTCCATTAATTGTAATGGATACACAATTTATTTCATCCAATTGCTCTAACGAGATTTGATGTTTCGCAAATTTGAGAGTTTAAGAATCCCACAATAATTTCTCTTCAAAACTTGCTGTAGCGCTAGCTAGTAGGTGGTTATTGAAATTAAATCAGTTTCATGTCAAGTGAAATGGCTGCCATGTTGCAAAAACAGAAAGGTGACTAAAAATTATAAATTTTTATACGTTTTGAGTATCTAATTTCAACTAATTTGTTTGAAATACCATAGTGTAATTTTATCTTGACAAAATGCTGTAAAATTGTTTACGTTTGCTCTCAAATACAATTACAAACACAATTTCTGTCACGCTGTTCATTACAATGGACAAATATCGTCAATTACAATACAAATGTCTGTCATTTTTACATGCGTCCATCATAATGGAGAGATAATTATTGCTTGCATTTGTTTAGATTTTTATAACCTTGACGATGAAATGGACATAAATTTGCTGCTAGAAATTTTGGACGACGTTTCGGGTCGTCACGGACGATGAATTACATGATGATTGTCCAATTGGCAGGTCAGCTACATAGTTCTTGAGACCAGAGACTCTAAATTACTAATAAGAGAAAAGCTCTAGAAACGTGTCCACTTTCAGAGAAACAGTTGGACATGATAGACCATCTATTTGAAATTGAAATGAAATATAAAGAACGTTGCAAGAATGATCGTGTAGCATAAAAATAGAAACTGCCACAAATTTGATTCGCCACCGCTAAGTGTTTTTTATATTTAAAACTTTTGAGAACATATATTTTATTCACAAAACTTGTTTTTATAATAAAGTAAGTAGAATTTACTATGTTGGTTTTATTATTGTTGATTGTATATTTATTATTTGTTAATTAAAAAGAATTTATTATTTAAAAAAAATTGTATTATAATTGCTTTGTATTATATTGCCTGAGCTATTTGCTTATAATTTTTATATGTAATGAGAAAAATGCCATAAAATAAGTGTTATTAATAACAAAAAATTTAATTATCAATATAAATACCTAACCCACCTATCAAATTATGATTCGCATCGTAACTTCGGTTCGATTCGGTTCCACGAAAATCGATTCGATTCGATTTGCGAATCGATTCGCGATTTTGTTCGAATTTTGATAACGATTCGATTAATCGATGGAATCTATATTTTTGCGAATAGAAGATCGATTCAGTATTTCCCGAATCGCACAGATATAATGATAAGTGTATTTTTTTATGATTTGATTTTAAGAAAATTCTATAGTGTAAGACAATATCGGAACTTAAATATATATATGAGCCTATTAATTTGCATAAAGTTCCACAAAAAATGTTCTATTCTATTCTGAAAACAGGAAAAAAATATAATTTATTAATCAGTGGTGTGGAAATTTTATTATATGTTTGAAATGTTGTAATATTTGCTCTTTTCCTCGGTAGTTAAAATACTGGCCGGTAGCAAGAAAAAACAGTGTTCTTAATTAAATTTTTTCTCAGTGTAAATAAAACGTGTAAATTTGTTTCCTGGTGTCTTTTCTAAACCTTTTTGCTTAAAAAACATATGGTTATTTTAGAAGGATAACTTAAATTTTTAGGATAAATGGTGTCCGACGAGAATTTGGGTATATGACATGAACAGAGAATAGAATAATAAAATGAAATTTCATTATTTAATAACGAGTATTACCCCCCTATCTGTGATTACAATCTCAAATCTACGTTGCATGCCCTCAATTACGTGTTGGATGGCCTCTTGAGCAATGTTATCACACTCTTCCTGTGGTGCATCCATAAGTTACTGCAGTGTTAACACCTGCCGACGACGCTGCCTAATCCGTCTTCCCAGCATATCCCATACGTGTTCTATGGGATTTAGGTCAGGATTATGTGCTGGTCAGTCAAGGGCTTCAATACCAACGTCATGGAGGTAGATTCTAACAATTTTGGCCACGTGCGGATGAGTATTATTATGCATTAAATGAAACTGCTCGCTAAAACCCAGCAAATATCACCACATACTCATCCAAAATATTATTAATATACCTTTTAGCCGTTAAAGCACTTCCAGCCCACCATCGAGCTCACCCTCTCACTAAACTTGCATTGCGCGTATCTTTCTCTTTGCTTTCTCCACACTCTCTCTCTCGTCCATCTGAAGACCTCAGAGCAAATCAGGATTCATTGGAGAAAAGAACATTGCTCCATTGTCCGATATTCCTATTAGTTGAGATGTTTGCGTATGAAATTGATCTGACCACACGATAATTTTGGAGAATCTGGAGGCCTGTTGCTGGTCTTTTAGCAGATAAATTTGCTTCAACTAGCCTTCTCCTAACAGTTCTATCGTTGACGTTGACCTGATGCACGTACTGCAGGTCATTCCTTACTTGAACGACAGTCATATACCGATCTCGCAGATATATCCTTAATCAATGCATTTCCTTTTTCAAACCTCTCCTTATTGAGGGGGACGCATAATAAACGATGAACTAGGAAATTAAAACTCGCAATTTTGTGTTGAGCATAATGGTGACAGTCCTTAGGGATACATCTTAGAGTACTGGTATCTTTTTTGTATATGTTAAATTCTAACTTATGTTCACTAATTTCTAATTATTAATACATCTAAAATGGTAGTTGTCCAGAGTTTTCAGTTTCATATGTGAGTTTATCTGACGCGAAACGACTGTTTAATTTAGAAACAAAGATGTCAATATCAGCGACTTTTGTATCAAACACTGCAAAAATATCATCCACATACCTTAGCCAAACTCTGGGGAAATACTCGAATTCTTTTTTTGCTTCCGTCTCGAATTTGTTCATGAAGAGACTGGCAAGGAGTTGCTGTTCCTTCATGTTATTCGAAAAAATTATCGTTGAATCAAATGAAATTTTGTTTCATGCAAAGATTTGTGAGTTGAAGATATTCTTTTACTGCATCTTGACTGAGATTATTTAATTCGAGTAGATTCGGTAGTCTAAGGTCTGTGGAAACAATGAACAGATGTCAAAGGAGATAAAAATTTCACCTTCTTACAACTAAATATTTTTCACCTTATTAATGAAATCGTTGGAATTAATCACAGAGAAACTAGGTGGTGCAATAGGTAAATTTTCGAACTCTTCTGTTAATCATTTCAATAAGTAGTAAGTCGGCGATCCAATTATTGAAACAATGGGATGTACCGACTTTCCTGATTTACGTATCTTAGGCAAGCAGTATGATCTAGGTACACTTGGGTTAGATATATGTAACCCCCTATTTAAAGTTGGAGTAATATGGTTATTGCAGAATTTAAGTACATTTCTTACTTCAGTAGTCATTTTTGTTAATGGTCTAACAAATTTTTTAAAAGGACTATTACTAATCAGATTCTCTATCCTTTCATAATAGGTAGTCCTCTTTATCTAAAATAACAATCTTATTGGCCTAATCAGCTTGTAAGTAAAAACAATCTTTTTCACGCAAGCTTTCTGCAAGCTTCTCTGACAAATCCTTTGGAGGAATCAGGAAGGTATTGAATTGAACTTTCAACACTTGCAACAATCTCATCTAAACGTCAGTGTTGGGAACAAAGGAATTAACAAAAAAACAGCAAGAATGCAAAGAAAATGATTCTACATATTTTGTGTATAATGAGAAAAATTTTAATTAAAAATTAACCAATTATTCTTGCTGTCACTCTTTTTTGTGCCGGTCAGTGTATTTCACTGAATTTGTAAATAATGAAATATAAACATACTTTATAACACCGAAAACGAAAAATTGTAAAAACTATATTTTAACAGCTAGTATGAAAGATGCAGAACTTAAAGTAGAATAAATTTTACACAACTAGATAAAACTGCAATGAAAATTCACTCCCTAAAACTTTATGACAGTTTCAAAACAATCCGTAAGGATTTTTATCAATATTAGGTATTAAAAATGACTGCAGGAATTTTATGAGTACAAGATATGATTCATTATTCTTAAAGTTCTGTCGATTTAAGTCTATAAGTAGGTTTTATTATCACAAATTTCATATTACTTTAAATTATACAAGGTTTTAAGACACTAAAAGTCCTAAAAGAAACTTTATTGGGACTTTATTGTTGGAATTACTATTATTCGAGATGGATAATAAAACTGTTTGCATCTGTGTTTCTGTTTAAAATAACTTTTGTTTATAGTTTATATTCTTTTGAATTGTCTCGAATCTGTATGTGTTTTGACGGAGATAATTTAACGCTGAAACAATTAAAAACACGTACCTTCCATGATGTGGCCCAACGTTTCCGTGATCAAATGAAGAACTAGCTGTTATATCTTGGTCACGAATGCTTCCTGATTCCATTCCCAAGGGAGCAATACATTGTGCTGTAAAGAAAAAACAGAGTAAATACATTTTTAATTACCTACCTCAAGTTAGCTTATATAAAATTATGGCATAAAAAACGCATTTATTATTTTTATCATACACGATTTTTCTTAATTATTGATCTTAGAGGTTGATTTTTGATGTTCTTTTGTGTTCTTTTCAAACATTTTCTAGTGTAATAGTTTCTATGTGTTTTTTAAGAACGGAATAAATTATATTAGATAAAAAACATTTTTCTCTAATTATTAGATTCTATATTTTCGGTTTAATTCACGTCATTAATATTTTTTTAAATAACTTCACCTATTACATATAATTAGGCTCTATGTTATATTGATGTTGATAACGTTAATAATAATCATTATTAATGAACTGTCCCCTATGCTATTTAATCTTTAATTAAGTTTTTAATACAATATGAGAGTATAAATATAAGTTATTAATACCCAAATTTATTAGTAGAAGAACTTAATTGAATTTACATGTAGACGAAAACTATGGGTTTAATAGTTATATTGCCCGAACGTTATTTGTGGCATTTTCTAATTTTTTTTTTCTTTTTTGGGACTTACACATGAATAATTCTTTGTTATCTAAAAAATATAGTTAGTTATAGTTTATCCAATATGAGTTGAAACACTTCAGTCTAAAGTGTTTATACCAGGAGGGCGCATTTCCACTCTCATCGTCGAAGAAATAGAGCGCAAATCGTACTTATATTTATTGAACGATACCTCTACATTACATTCGATATGATAATGTGACAATGCAGCGGACCAGATGTGAAACTCGGTCGGTAGTGTCCGAACTCTGACGAATTAAGTCGTGATTTGAATAGACCACTGGACTAGTTGTTTATATTGACCGTACAGTGCAGTTCATGTAATAATTTCGGATAAATAGAATTATTTTCTGTGAGGTATTTATAACATTTTAGTGATCTTATTAAGTGGTTTTAGTAATATTTCAATATTTGCATTAATTATTATTATTAACATGGCTTTTTGGAGGCCTTTTGAAACGTATGAAAATGAATTAACTGAAGAAAATAATGAATCGGTGGCGCCGTTAATTAAAACTAGTTCGGAGTTCAATAAGAACAAGGTTCAATGTCAGCGTCTTATTTGAAATATTTATGAATGTTTAAAGAGAGAAAATATTGAAACGACAGATAGGGACATTGTAAATAGAATTCATAAATTAACTAAACTTTCGACTTCTACAATTTATCGCGTTATTAAGGAAGGGGATGTTATAGATCACTCTACAAAACGGAAAGGATAAAAACGAAAATTTTGTAGAATTGACAATACCTCGAAAGACGTTATTCGGCGAACGGTTTATAGTTTCTATGAGGAAAATAAAGTACCAACTTTAGAAATGATTCGTGATAAATTGCGTGATTATCCGGATTATAATTATAAATCTTTAGAAACGCTACGAGGTATTTTATTAGATTGCTGCTTTAAACACAAAAAAATAGATAATCGAATGGTTACAATGGAATCGCGATGTATCGCTGAACTTCAACGAGAATACTTACATAAAATGAAAGAATACCGTGCATCAAATAGGCATATAGTATAGCTCGATGAGACCTGGTTTGACACACACCATGTTGTTCAGTACGGTTGTGTAGATGACTCTAAAAATTGTAGTTTGAATACATCTTGCTCGAGAGGAAAGCGCGTCATAATTCTTCATGCTGGAAGCAAATACGGTTTAGTACCCAACACATTGCTCTTGTCGGCCAAAAACATAACACAATCCTCTGCTGATTATCATGACGACATGACTGCGGATTTGTTCGAAAAATGGTTCGCTGAACAGCTTCTACCTAACATTCCTCCAAATTCGGTCATTGTTATGGACAATGCTTCGTATCACTTGCGTTTATTACATAAAATACCTAATAATAGTACCAAAAAGGAGGACATTTTAAAATTTATGAGGAAATAAAAATATGGACATCCCTGAAAAGGTTCTGATAAAGAAAGAATTATTAAATCGTATAAAGGAACATGATTTTAAAAACGAATATGTAGTTGATGATCTTTGCAAGAGACACGGTCATACGCTCGCGAGGTTGCCACCGTATTATTGCGTATTTAATCTCATCGAGATGGTTTGGGGCACTCCACGTTGGCTTTTTGCCGGATGGTGACATTTTATACAAGACTGAATATCAAGTTTTACAATTTGCAAAAAATATCATTAACTAAGTGAGTAAGATTCTTAACTTTTATTCAATCATCAAAATTGCTTATTCAACTAATATAAATAAATAACCAATAGTAAATAAATAAAAAGATTATTATAGGTATTGTACATACATAAAAACTCATATAAAATAGTAAAAAAAATATTCGAATTATTTTAAAGAATTAAAAGATAATTCTAAACATTTTTGGTCGACGCTCATGCATATGACTAAATTCCCGTTGTTGGCGTTTTTATGCTGTTGCAATTCATATTGGAAACACTATATCCAGTATATTACTGTTAAAATAAACCTCTGCACTTGTGACTTAATGTCAAAAGATAAGTCGGAGGGTGTTTTTTGTCAAATAATATGAGACAAAAATAATAATATATTTCGGAAAACGAATCTGTTTTCTTTTCCAGAGTTATTTATCTTTTTTTTAAATACATCAAGCATGAAACTTGACACATATATTATTTGTTTATGTAATATCCATAGATACTTACATAGAACTGTTGATATTTAAAAACAAACATCGGTAACTACGCTGTACCAAAATCTACAGAGCAATGGGGCAAACGTTTTGCTTCATTCAATAATATTATTGCCGATTCCTTAATTTTTCTTCTTTTCTACCGCTTCTTTAATTGTCCCCTTTTTTCATTAAATTTTTGCCGAATCCCAGTTTCTATTCTATGTCCATTTTCCCAAGCACGTTTCGCAAACTTTCGATTTGAAATACTGCCTCAATAACAGAAACTTTAGGGGGGGGGGGGGGTGTTGGGGGTTGGGTTGCGGCTGGCCGCTCGCCCTGGGCTTCCTCTGCCTCCTCCGACACAACGTAGTTTTTTCTGATAAACCTTGTATATAAGGAATTATTCATGTGGTAGAAGTTGCAAAAGAAAAAAAAATTTATAATAGTTATTTCGTAAATATTTATTCTTTTTGTTAAATGTTTTAATCAAATAAGTATAATAAGTGATTAAAATTGATGTAAAATCATTTTAAAGAATAAATACTACGCTAAAGTACGAAATTTTCAGGAAAACTTATATATACTGTGATTGACACTGATAGATGGTTTTGCACTGAAAATGGCAAAACCCAGACACCGGTCTGCGAATAGTATACGCGACGGCCTCAAAAAAGATATCCATTTATTTGATAAGAATGTTTCACTAGTGGGTAGTCGCAATTAAAGTTTAATCACTTCTCTTTGTATGATACAAATTTATAAATCATCAAAAAGTATATGTGGTAGTTTTATTTATTTCTCAATTAAATAAAGTGAGAGTAATACGATTTTGGTACCTTATTTAGGTATTAATTTTAGTATTTATTACTACATAATAAGTTAAGAAAAATCAAAACTTTTAAAAATTTTGGTTTAAAAATCTGTTTTCTCCAAAAATCCAAAACTTCCAGGTTTCGATTTGATATCTATGACTTTTTCATGACTTTTAATGTTGACAGGATCGGTGGGAAGGAACCCTGTGCTACTCCTCTGATTTTTAAGTAGTTAAATAAAATTGAGTATTCTGTAAAAAGAGTAGTCTAATTCTCGTAACGGGTTTAAAATTAAACTTTTAAAATTACTGTTTGCTCTGATTCACAATCCAATTTAGTGGCAGGTTTTTTCTACCTTTAATATAGTTAAATGCAAATAAAGTTTTCTATTAAAGACTCCCTTACAAGGACCAAAGGCAACACAAAGTACATGCAGTCTGAATTGAAGCGCTGTGATATGCTAATGTGCCTTTGCTCTAGTCAATTTATAGACTGTGGGCCAAAAAAAATCGGACATATTTATTGAAAAATTATTGCCAACATACATCTGCTCCCTACATAACTGATGCCCATCAAAAAATGACGAAAATTTTGTGTTAAAGGGGTCTCGTATTATTTCCTTTTATTTATTCTAGTTTGTTTTTAGAATAGTAAAATAAAATTCAGTTTAAGTGTTGTAGTATATACAGGGTGTTAGAAGTATGAGTGCCATTATTTTAACAGGTGATTGGACCATTACTAACAAAAAAGTCAATAGGTGTCGAAAATTGAACAGTTTTGCCAAAAAAAATTTTTGTTTTTAATTTTTTAAACTTATTTACTCAAAAAATAATACAAATTATGAAATGTTAAGGGAAGATGCAGTTCAAAGAAGCATATAAAGAAATCTAATAATAATTATTTGCAGCCGAAGTGCTTCAAAGTAGGGTATGTACATACCGACCTTTCGAGGGCATATGACAACATCGATTCATAGAGTTGACAAGTGTCCGCTTGAGATACACATGTTCAGTTGCTCTAAGATAGGACAGTTGAGTGCTGTCCAGGGTAAGTTACATAAATATTAACCTTCTGTTATTTTTGTTATTTTTAATCCATAATTTTTTAGAAAACATTATTGATACAGAACAGCCCATTAAATTCACTTTGAAAATAGAGAGTAATAATATATTTACCCTTCTTGGATATTTTGGTTAAAAAAATTAAAAGTAGGTATACAGAAAAATAACTGATACTATTAGATAATAAATTTTAAATCTAACCAGCCAATTAATGTTAGAAGGGTTGTTATTAAATGTTTGTGTGACAGGGCAAAAATAATTTCATCTAATGATCAAATATTAAATAATAAGAAAAAATTTATTAGATTAGATTTAAAAATATTGAAGATTACGAAGTTTTTGTTGATAGAACTCTAATAAATATTGAGAATAGACTTAATAATTCAGTACAACAAGTACATGAATATCAATATAAAACAATAATTCCTTATACACAAGGTTTATCTAAAAAGCTACGTCGTGTTGGAGATAAGTTTCATATTTGAACAGTGTTTCAAATGAGTAATATTTTGAGAATCATTTTGATAAAAACAGAACTGGTAAATTATGAGCAAAATTCAAAAAACTATATTTACAGTATTCCGCGTGAGTGTAATAAACATTATGTGGGAGAGTCATCCAGATCTCTCAATGGAAGGTTAGGCGAGCATTAAAATTATATTGAGAAGGTTGAACTTGCAAAACGAAAATTTGGGAACATGACTGGGAAAATGGACTATTCTATAATTTCTACGTTATCGACATCTTTATGTAAGTTTCTATGGATATTACATAAATAAATAATATATATGTCGTTTCACGCTTGATACATTCTAGAAAAAGTAGAGTAGTTTCCGAAACATTGTCGAAATACACTAGTTACAAAAATTAAGGGATATTAAAAAAAAGTTCCAAATTTTAGGGTGATTTTCAACAAGAGATAACTCGGCGAAAAATGGTCCTACAGAAAATAAAAAAAAAGCAAATTGTAGCTTTAAGTGTCTAGTTTTCAGACCTGGACTGTAAAATTTTTTTGCATGGGCGGTTTTCACATAATAATCCGAAAATCAACAAAAAAAAAATTTTTCCAAATTTTTTCTCGTCTTTAAAATGGTCTGTGGACTTCAAAAAAATTATTTTTCATCATGCGACCATAAAGCTCTTCTAGACAATTTAATTAGCTTTAATTTGATCTCTGAAAGAGCTCCGTACGATGATTTGCCGCGGAGTCATCGTTGATCAAAGCAAAAAAGTCCATTTGAACTTTGACAATCGATTACTCGGGAACTAATGATCGTACAGAAAATGGAGGTAGGGTTTTGGAAACTGCAAAATATTCTCTATAAGACACAATTAGTGGTGATTGATAAAAAAAAATTTTTTGAAGCGATGATGATGGCTGAAAAAAAGTTGAAAATTTGCGAATTTAAGGATATTTGGACAATTTGGTATAACTTTGGATATAGTGAATTGACGAAGGATATCGCCGGTAACTTTTTAACCTCAAAGTGTCCCTAAAATACCCTCAAAGTTGCAAAGCGCTGCGATTTTTTTTTTTTAGTGCCCCGAAGGTTTAAATTGATCGTTTCGGCCAAAAATCATCTTAGCAAGCAATTTTTTGATTTTTATGCATGTTGTCGACTTCAATATGGTTTTTTTGGAAAAAATTATTTTTTCGAGCGAGTCATGTTTTTGAGCAAAAAAATAAGGAAATAAGAAATAAGAATTTTACAGTCCAGGTCTGAAAACTAGACACTTAAAGCTACAATTTCCTTTTTTTTTATTTTCTGTACGACCATTTTTCGCCGAGTTATCTCTTGTTGAAAATCACCCTAAAATTTGGAACTTTTTTTAATATCCCTTAATTTTTGTGACTAGTGTATATTATTATTATCATTTTTTTCATATTAGTTTAAAAAAACTGATCTTTTGACTTAAAGTCAAAGAGACTTATTTTTCCAGTAGCATTCTGGGTAACTAACTAATTGTATTTTTTTTGATAACTAAGAATAATTCATGTGGTAGTAAACCACAAGAAAGAAAAAGAGAGAAATATTTAATTTCACATTGGTTGATCATGTACTTTTTTCATGTTCTTATCTAATACTTTTGCATTTTTAGTCAAATATTAGCCGCACATTAAATTGACGAAAAATATATCGTTAATTTCTATTATAGAAAATGTTGATATTCTTGTTGCATGTACTTTCGTTATTTTTATTATAACATGTAAATAGTTAGGAAAATTTACATAAAACTTTCTGGTGCGAATAAAAACATTTAATTTTTAAAGCGATAAAATCCTCATCCTCATGAGTATTAACCCGTTAAAGCAGCGCTCAGAATATTATGCATACAAAATTATAACAAAAGTTGGAACAACTGGAGACTTTTTATATCCACTATGTATTTCACCTTTAACCCTAAGGGATGGATTACTTACAGGGCTCGATTGCTTCTATTTGCACTACCCAGAGGAGCACTAAACTTGAAACGAGAGCCTCCTTCATCTTTAGTTTTTATGTGGAAACTGGAGAGGAAGGTCTGGTCTCATTCCATCTGAAAAAAAAAGACAAACGGATGTTACAAAAGAAAGAATGTAGAGTAGGTATGAAATAATAAAGTAAAAATCAATATTTTGAATATTTTCTTACATATTTTTACACATAAAATATTAAAATTTTGCCAGGAATTTTGCTGGAGCTAGTGTTGTTATATTATTTGATGAAAGTTTAATATTTGAATTTTTTTTTTAGGTCGCATATTATAAATTATTTATTGTAGCATTTCGAGATATTTTAAAGTAGTTATGGCCAACAATAACATGTAATTATATACTATGAAAGGTATACAGTTATTTGTTTCTATTTTACAATGTTATATAGCAAGGATTCTAATAATTATTTGCACAAAATTTGAATGCAAAATTTCAAGAATTTGTGGGTGTTTCTACCAGACTTTTAGCACTTATATATCTTAATCATTATAGGCGATAGAAAAACAAAATATGAAGATAAGATTTTAAGTAATATTTTATATTTCAAAATGTGTTTATTTTCTATTTGTTTGTTGTATTTAAAGACTGTTTTTTATTGTATTTTATTGTACTTATAATTATGCTTTTTAGGTTAGGTTAAAATCATTTAGAAATGCATCTAATCCTTTTGTGTATTATTATGTTTTTATATTCTTAATGCACAATAAACATTTTATTATTATTATTATTATTATTATTAGTAAGTACACAAAGTAGAACTTTATATCTGCTGGTAGTATTATTCCCACGACACACGGCGTACACGTATCGTGATTATTACGTATTCCAAGAAAATTGTATCAACTTTTAATTTTTCAGTATGTATGTAATGTTTAAAACGTATTAAATTTTACATGTAAATTACAAAAAAGAGAAAATGTTTGAAAACCATTTGCTAACGGAAAATGCCAATAAATTTTTGAAAACGTTCATGAAATTTTTGAAAATATGCACTGCTGTCTTTTTAAATTCAATTATAGCACGACTATGAAAAAAATTAATGCAAAATACGTGCAACACAGTACCTTAAACGAAAGACTACGACTTCATTTTTCATTTGTTTTTTAGATTGTTTCTTTCCTGATTTGACTTTTATGTTTCCAAAATGCCGTCTTTCGTTAACATTATCTGTTGGATGATAATGTTAAATTAATATAATTTTTGGCATTTATAATAAATACCAATAAATTTTAATGATACAACTTGATTATCAAAAGCAGATACAATTGTTTTGGAAATAGGAAATTAAACATTTCTTTGCCACAACATAACATAACATAGGAAATAGTCCCTTAAGTGCTTACCCAAAATTTTTATCTATTTTCTTTTTTAGCAATGGAGTTATAAGTTCTGAAAGTCTTAGGTGAAAAACCTGGTATAACATATTTATCTTTTTGTTATATAGACTACAGTAGTATTTGTTTCTTTTAATCAAATAGCTTGCCTTCGACTGTTTTCAAATGGGGATAAATTATTGTTGTTTCATAAATATGGAACGCATCTAGTCTTGGACATATTAAATGTTAACAAGTTTTTAAACATTCTAATAGTTTTTGTAGATCATCCCCCATTTTATCCTTTACTTTATTTCTAGTCTTCTGCATACGTTATAATATTATTCCAGCGACTGCACTTTCATTCACTGATGTCCAGAATTATTGATATTGGCCCTGAAGCTCTACCTTATGGCACACCATAATTATTAGTTTTTGGTACCTCATATCTTACTAATTGCGATCTGACCAATAAATAGTTACTAACTAATTATGCGTAGGTGCCTATGCCAATATAATTAATTTATGAAATAGTTTTCTTTAACATCTTAACTAACGGTAAAAAAAAGTTATGGTCAGATCTACAAAAAATGGCTGAAATTGCTTTGATATGTCAATTCATATATTGTGGAATACGTATGTATTTCTTTTATCTTTTTTAATCGTTGTAGTTGCCATTGCTGAATTATAATGACATAATATTATACACTTTTAATTGACATTTACTACTGTTGGATGCAATGCAGATTGCCCTGCATTTATTTTGATTCATTCGAACTGCTGTGCAGACACATTCAATGACACAAATAGACTTTAAGAATACATCTCGCACGAATGGCCAAGACACTAAATATTCTAGTAATGTGACAGTAGAACACCTTTGTACTTAGACTACAAGTTAGGTATAGGAATAGTAGAAAGAATATGTTTTTATCAAATCGTTGAGTAAACTCACCAAAACATACATACATACATATGTACAGATATAATTTGTGAATATCTGAAGACATTTTTACACGATTTGATAACATTTGTGTTATCAGTTTTTGTATATTTAAATCATTTTATTAGATATACCTTTAGTAAATATAAAATACACTTAGTTTATATATTTTTTGTCTCACCCGGTAAATTTACCAGTGGAAACAAAAAGAAATTTTTTTGTGATTCTTATCCCCACTATGTCCTGGAAAATAGGATGGACAATATACAGTTATAATTTGACTCCCGCTGCGAATATTTTGTATTTTCAATTAATAATCCGTTTTAATTAATTTTCTTTAAAATTTCGTTTCGTCCCGCATTTTTTCCACTGTGACTGTGCTTTCTGTGTCAAGAAACCTAGTGCATTCCTTCCTAGAAAATATCATCTGAGAGCCCCAGAATCGGCCCAATTAAGCCTCTGCAAGCTATAAACATCAGCTAGACATACATCATCCAGGAGTATTAAAGAAAAATGTAGGATCCATTGAATCTCTTTTTTCACCGAAACACCTAGAGTCCATTTGGATTTTTTCCTGTTTGTGGTTTTTTATTATCAAACTTTTTTTGTCCTTCGAGCCGGATATATTCTTTTTTTGTTTCGAGCCAAGAATTACATTATTTGTTTATTTTTTAATCTATATATTATTTAATGATTACTAAAGGTAAAATCTAATTAATTTTTTCATATTCATAAATATTTTCATATTCATAAATATTTTAATTCAGTATCAGACAGTACAAAATAAAAATAATATAGGTATTTATTATTATTATCATGTCAGGTTTGAAAGAATGCTTTTGTAATAGCCAATATTTTACTTTTTTTTCTAAAAACTCTACTTTCTTCTGATATTACCATATTGAGTAAGATGCACACACAGGATGCCTCAATATTATGTTAAAATCCAATATCGACCTTATTACAGGAATAATCTTTTTATGGAAATGGCACAGCGTCAAATGACGCACATTTTAAATATATTCTGAAATATCTGAGGCACAGGGTGATTGTATTTTTTAATTTGCATGTTAATTCTCTATAATTTCTGTCAATAATGTCTTATACCTAAAACCGATATTTTTAGAGATAAATCTGATCTAGCAGCAATGATTTTGCCATAAAGTGAGAATAATTGAACATAGTGTCAAGTTTTTTTCTGGGGGCGTCATGGTTGCCCAGTAGTATTTTTTTCATAGTATAATGAAATCACGTTTGACGACTATCTCAAAAAATTTATAAACAATCGTTTAATATTACAAAAGAGTTAACATAAATAATAGGAACAGATAATACAACAATTTTTTTACCATTTTAAAAATTTGTTTGAACCTAATTTAATCAAATAAATCCCTAATGTTTATAAAAACTGTTCAAAGTGTCCTCCCAATATGACTATGCATTCTGACGATTTTCGAACGAACTACTGACATTTCTTGACATAGCTATAGCAATATGCAGAAAAACTTCACTTATTCTGTCTTTCATATTTTCTTCTGTATCTGTAAGAAATTTGTACACACTTGCTCCTTATAATAGCCCCACAAAAAGAAGTCTAGTTTGGTCAAATCAGGGCTTCTGGCAGGCCAACTATGGGGTCCTTCTCTTCCTATTCAACTTTTAAAAGTCGTCAACCATTTGGAAAATGCTCCAGTCGGTACCATATTCTCACCCTAATATCCCTGGGGACATTCTTCAGTAATTCTTCCAAGTTGTCTCAAAAATTACAAATAAATTTGACCCTTCACACGCCCATCAAAAAAAATGTTGTCTTGTCACATAATCCCCAATAATTCCTTTCAAAACATCCAACGACCATCTTGATCATTGACAAAATTGTATTCGGTTTTCATAATCCCTATCAGTTTCTGCATTAGTTAATCGCGGTAGAGATGAAATTTGTTTTTTTGTGGGACTCGATGGACTAATTTCTTAATTATATTATTATAGTTAATAGACTAACTAGTGTTGAAATACAATAAATATTTTATTTAAAAGAAATTCTTACACATCTAATTAATTACACCTTCGTTTAAGAAATACTCGTGCCGGAGAATACTCAACGTGTTTTTAATAAATAAACAAGCAAAATAAACTTCAATGAAATTTGATATTAGAATTTGATATTGAACATCATCAAGCAGAAGTATTCTGTCGCTATATATCGGTTTCGGTTTCATTAAAGGTCTAATATTACCAAGCAAGAAGCAAGACCGTATACGGGTAACTAAGAAGCCCGTCAAACGTTAGACAGTTCATTACATGATGGCGAAATGAGCAAAAACCACGAAACTGGCTAGGCGTTTGATCAGGGGACTGTTAATAATCTGTGACGACAGACTGCCGCCCGGGCTTGCTTTACAGAGGTTCTTGATATTTCCGTTATCTACGTATTACATTATATCCAGGTAGGTAATAGGATATTGGATATATTTACATTGGTGTTGATATCTAAACATGCCATAACTTTCACAGGAAATTAGATTTTCCAATTATTATGCTTATGTGTTAGTACAGAGAAGTTTATTCATCACAAAATACAACGTGCGAGGGCTCTTACCTCGTTAACGTTTTAATATTTATCATTTATCCTTATAATTAAAACTATATCCTGGTTAAAGTACATCACTTTAACCAGGATATAGAGGGTGTATACAAAATAGGTGACAAAAGTTGTAAATATGGGTGTGCAGATGCTTCCTAAGGGCGCTACGGTCTCCAAAAAGTGGTTTTAATTTAATATCTCTAGATCCGTTTGAGATGTAATGATAGTTCTTGACTGTACTTAATGAGTTAATTCAGTGACTCTCGCTCAAATTGAAGAGCTGACTCAGAAAGAGTTGACGATTTAAGAATTCACGCGCATGTCGCAAAGAAATAAGTACTACGCGACGGTGGTCAGTCCAGCTGCCTGCCTCCGGTCACACGCGATAAAAATGCAAAGAACTGATCGACTCCGACGTGAATGAATACAAAATTCATTCCACTGTAAAAAAAATTAGCGATTTAGTACCGAGTTAGCTCACTGACCGTCGAATGGAATCGACTCGTTTAACCTTCTGTGTGCTTAGATGTGATCAAGATATAAAATTGCGGTGTCCGTTACACTGCCCCCTCTGGTGCGGCTATGATGTCTATATTTTATCACCGCAAATATTACATCCGACACTACCTAAACACCCAATTTTTAATGCTAGCACCAAACCAACACCGAAGTTATAACCATTTGTTACCGGGAGGGCTAATGTAACGCTAGCCCTCCGTGAATACGACTTCTAACGCTGGCACCTTAACAGTATGGTACTTTGTGCCACTATTTGCCAGAGGGATTAATGTAACGATAGTCCTCACAGTGCGATTATGATCTCTCATTTTTAGTACCACAAAACCTACATATTGCAGCACTACCTATTGACAGAACCAGTAGTACCGTCCTTATTGCTACCATGTTCGTGAAGTTGGCTTCAGATTTAGATTTGCTTTATTTGAAAATCACTTTTTTACAGCCGGCGAAATATATAGTTGTTAAAAACTCAAAATAACAATTTTAGCTTAATTTATGATTCAAAATTGTCAATTCGGGTTTATAGGTACTAACTAAAAAAATGTATACCTATTTACTGCGTTCACTATTCACATTAATTCTAAGAACAATAGTAGCTCTCGAGATAATTATCAAACAATTTTCAAATAAGTATGAATGAAAAATATGGTTTCGGTTGTCCTCTTCAACGGTTTCCACTAAGAAAACTTATATTTATTTTAATTGCATGCCATTACAATAAAAGAAAGGGCCGAGATTTCAACCATTTTATAATTTAAAAATTTTTATCAGGTTAAGAGTAAATATCTTCCATTGTGTACTATTCTGTCATGGCTTGTGATATCCAGACATAGCTTACCATATGCTGCCCATATTCCAAATAACCATATATCTTTTTTAGTAATATTAATATATCAATGACTCCTAAGTTGAAAATTCTAGTTTCCAACAAGGATTCCAATGTTGCGTTCGTCACTTTTTTATTTATATATTAAATTTTCCATAATTGCTAGCATTAAAATCATCAAGTAACTATAATTTACCTATATATAGCATAAAAATATGGCCCACATAAATTAAGAAACTTGTGCCTTAAGTCACGCCAAATATGTTGGGGGGGGGGGCAGTGTAACGGACCCAAAATTGCGAAGCAGCGAGTAAGGTACATTACAAAAGAGTCGAATCTTGCAAATAAGATCGAGTGACTCAATTGAAGGGGTCGACTCTTCGAGTTAACACACTTGTGAGTTACTCACTCATCTCTACAGTACACAATTTAGTATTAATAAGGGTTATTATTGTACAGTATTGGCGAAAACGAATTGTTCCCTTATCCATTTTTGGCATTTTTATTCTTTTTCATTATTATTAACTTAACATTATCCTCAGTAAGAAGTATGTGAATATGTTGATATATAATACAATTACTATGAATAAATTGATATAATACATGTTTTATCGCGACCCCTAACGTCACTCTTCTAGAAATAAAAAAAAATCTGAATTCCAACAATGGCTTACATCACATCGTTTGCAAAAGACTGAATCTGAACAACAAAAATTTCATCCAGTACAAAAAAAAATCATAAACTTTCGTAGCAAAATATATATTTTAATTCAAACCTCAGTTTTGTTATTCATTTCAAATATAGTTTCTTCTTGTTGGACGGTCAACGCTCTCTCGAGTATTGCCTAAAGATTAATTTAAATGAAAATAAGGTTTTTATTAATTTATAAATCTTTGTTATCAGATATCTCGGCGATGGCTTACATTTATTGCCGATTTACATCTCATTGATCTTCTGCTTTATCAGTAACAGAGAAAATTACTATCAGATAGTACGAGATAAAAATGGTATTAAACCGGCCCTGCTTATGAAAGGATTGTCGCGTTGTGAGGCCTTATTCAATGCTATTCACGGATTATCCAGCTTATATTCATTCTACTGCCGAATATAGGTGGTGCGTGGACTAAGAGACACCTTCACTATTGGGTAATTAACATAAAATGCATATGCATTAGGATGGCCAGTTTCATGGACGTTACTACATCAACGGGGAAAAATTACACATAAACTCATGGTGTACACATGTTATAAATTATGTGTTGGTAGATAATATTTTCTTTATTGAAAGAAATTAAATTTTTAATTATTTATAATAGGGTAGTAAATCGAGTCTTCCTGTCTGTTTTAATGGGTGTTGCCCATAGCCAATGTGGTACTTCACACTACTTAAAATCCCATTGAGGTTTTTAATTTATTTTTAAATTAATTCATGTTTGGCTTTGCTTTTATGAAATATATTAATATTTAATAATCAGAGGTATAACAGTTTATTTACGCTTAATTATTGGCATGACGCAACGTATTTTTGTGAACTAATCTCATGTTATAAATTGTGGGTGAAGTGATATCTGTGACTGCTTGACATTTTAAATGCCCTTTTTAATTTTTTCTACACCAATTTTGCCAGTGAAAATGCAGCTAAGTATGATAAAATATTATATAATGACATTCTTACCTAACAGGAACCATAAATTGGTTGGACGATTCAACTATACCGCGTGGCAAATAATTGTAATTGGGGACGAGTTGATTGACTATGTAATATGATATAAATAAAAACATAAGACATACCACATAAATTAGACAATCGCCAAATCCAAAACCGAAGTTGCACACTGTTGAAAAAAACGAGGACACACAATCACTCGCTCCGACTTTGCCAGGGTCGACCGAGATTTGAACCGGGAAGTTGGCAGATAGTAAAACCAGCTGCGTTCGTCACTCAGCGCTCTAGTCTATTGTGCTACGAGTTGGGTAAGATAATGTAAATAAATAATTAGTGTTCAGTAAATTCATACATAAATTAGGTAACTTTTGTCAATAATATCCACCATGTGTTATTATATATATTTCCATTTTTCTCGGCATGCTACGAATGAGATGGTCTCCTGATTCTTGAGATAATTCATCCCAGAATATATGTACCTCATGTCGGAGCTCCAATAATGTCATCATTAGTTGAGGTAAATTAAAACAATTTCCGATTCATCTTACACATTGTATTGTATTGACGTTAAATCAGGAGATTTTGCTGGCGACAAAAAACCTCCACAACTGCATATCTCAGGTAATTCCTATTAATGACTCCAATATTTGCGTTACCTTGTTAGAAACCGCCATATTTATTGGAATTACGATTGGCTCCAGTATTTGGTCGACATTGTATCCGCGGGCGTTTAAAGTATCGATACTAGGGTTGACCTATCTCCATATCAAAATGCACTCCATCGAATGATCACTGGCATTTGTAGTTTATGGAGTTCAAGGGCAAACTCCAAATTACCCTTGTCACCTCTGTCTTCTTACTCGTTAAGTCTAGGAAAATACGCCACAGTATTTCAGGCTGAAGTAGCCGCGATACAGTGGTGTGCAAAGGAAATAATAAGGCAAGGGACTGTCAATCAGTCGATAGCCATTTTCTCCGACAGCCAAGCGGCACTAAAAGCAATCGGTTCCATGCAGGTTGACTCAAAGCTTGTGTGGGACTGTGTGAATGCCCTAAAAGACCTAGAAAGTCAAAATAAACTGACCATGGTGTGGGTGCCAGGACACGAGGGACATAAAGGTAACGAAAAGGCGGATGAACTGGCCAGAGAAGGCTCATCCACAGCCTTAGTAGGACCTGAACCCTTCTGTGGCATGGCCAAGCCAGGCATAAGAACATGCGTTGAGGAATGGATGCAAAATAAATCTCTGGAATGGTGGAGGGGCCTCCCGCAACAGAGACAGGCCAAAGAGTTCATTAAAGAAAGATCGGCTAAATTTACGAAAGATCTACTATGCCAAAATAGAAAGGCCATTAGGATAATAGTAGGTCTTTTAACAGGACACTGTCGACTCAATAGACATATGAGTTTGATGGGTCTGGTACAGGATGCAACATGCAGATTCTGCCAAGAGGAAGAGGAATCCTCAGTCCATGTGCTGTGCCACTGTGAAAGCTTCGCTAGACTTAGGTTCCAACTACTTGGGGGAACAAAACCAAGAGCTGACAGCTACACTAAGAGCCCTTTATCAAGGCTGTGGAGTCTGATACGAAGGACAAAGCTGGATAAGGAGCTCTAAGGAAATGAATAGGAGCTCCACAATAGACCCACAGGGGGTCGCGGTGGTCAAGGCCAACCAGCCAGCTCCTCCCTTATAATCTAATCTACTCTTCTCTTACCTTCTACCACCCACACACAAATTCGGAATTCGTCAGTAAGGACTGACAATTTTGGAGGTGCATACGGGGGAAATTTACAAGTTAAGGACTAGACAGCGTACGCCGTACGCACCTTGATTGGATCAAAATTGTCAGTCCTTATTCATCAGTGAACAAAATACTATTCCAATCCGAACTTCTTTAGTTACACCACTCCAAGCGTCTAACCTTGTGCTTATTGGTGGGCAGTAGGCAGCACCACACAGGGGATAAGAAGTAATTCCACGAAGAATAAATTATAGACATTCAAATTGTTGCTACTAACCTTGCGGTTGCAAAAGAATCGGCAGTCTTTTAAGATGCAATCCTCCCGGTTTGTGGTTGCTCTGGGACGGCCATTACCATGCCGGCGATGTTTAGGTCATCCTAAAACTATACCTTCATACACCCATTACCATCACTAGTGGACCATTTAAATGGAAGACGATTTCTCTAAATGATAACCCTTACTACTTCTTTTCCACTCAAATTCGGTCAGTTTCTGAATATATTAAACTTTATTCACTTTATAAAGTACATATTCCTTTGTACATCTGATTATTACTTTTACGAATATTAAAGTTCCTGCAGTATTCAAGAAAGTTTTGTACTTAAACATTTTTATGGCTGTAGGCATTTTGGTACAACAGTCAATAGTTGATATTATTTGAAAACGGGAATTATGATTTATACATGCAGTTTTTAAATTTGCTTCAAGTATTTCGAAAACTCAGATGTTTTAAAGAAAACATTTAATACAAAAAATTCTGTTCTTCACATTTTTCTGAATTTTTAACAAAAAATGCCATAAGTACTGTAAACATATTCAAACACTTGCTGTAACAAGTAAAAGTTTATTTATTTACTTTGGGAAGTTTAACATAAAATATTCTGCTTGTCCTAAAACCTTTGCGAAATTCACCATTTGAAACAATGAAAGCCGTAAACATATCGAGACGGGCCTGTCCTCATTCCAGCTTATCTCACTCATTATCCATTACAAACACTTTGGGAACAGAGCGCCATTCTTATCAAATAATTGCGGCGTTATTCCTTTAGAGGAAACGGGTTTCTAAAAACTGAATAATTAAATCTTTGCCGCCTGCCACCGTCACCAGCATCTGTGCAGGAGCGCCTTCATAACAGAGGGAGGCTTGTTCATGAGATGTTATCGCGCTCCAGACCGCCGGCAGACCCGATGAATGATCTTGATGGCTGCTGACGAATGCTAAGGAACATTGATTCGACTTTATTTAAGATATTTGCCTCGGGTCGCCAAGATTTCACAACGAACGTTGTTTATCTTTATTGCCAGCTACTGAACATGTGTAAACCTCGACCAAAAAAGGTTAATAGTGCTCTTTTTGACAGACTTTATCTTGTGGATTTTTTATCACTACGTCCATACCCACAAACGTTATGAAATGATGACAAACAAGTCATCAATCATTTTAAGATGGGTTTACTAAATTAAATCATTGATAAAAAACAAATTTAAAGCAGTTGTACCACAAAAACTTTGATAAAATGCCCACAACAAAATAATAAATGAAGCATCTGTTATTACTTGTAAACTGTCTAATTTTGATAAAAAGTGTAATGAGAAATACATTATCTGCCGCACCTTTATGCTAATTCCTTTAAAGAATTGATCCTTACAATAAAGGAATTAACGGCAGCTAAGTTTAGTTTCTTCAAGACATAATGTCTAAGAGGTATTATGATGATAGAGGATTTTAACGTTTATGGTTAAAGTTAAACTGGTAATTAGAAATAAAATTATTTTGCCGTAAAAAAATGTAGTTATGTAAATTTACTTTACGCGACGTAGCTATGGAAAACTTATTTTATTTTAAAGGCCTCTTTCTTGTTTTATGTTATGTTTGTCCTATTTTTTTTAATACTTTCATTTAAAAAATATATGGTATGTAATAGTGTTTTGTTAATTTACACCGAGGAAAACTTGTGTTATTTTTTTTTAGTGATCTTAAAATATACTAACAATATTGATGTTAAATATAAATCTAGCTGAGTTTATGTTTGACTAGCTATTTCAGAGAAAAACAGGTCGTATGTTTCAATAATGGGTCGTTAACGTTTTGTTTTCTCACGACGTTAACGTATGGGCATGAATGGACACAGAACAGATAGTTAATAAGTTAACAGTTGAAATAAAAAAGTTTTGTTGCAACTTTGGTTTTTAGCGTAACAATATATTAATTCTGTATAATGGTGCTTTATCTTAAGATGCGTCCAGGCCCAAATCCAAGGCCTATTGCCAGTGGCCAATGTCGATTATGCCAATAGTTGGTAGAGTTTGGGAAGAAATTTGCCAATTAGACCACATCCGATATTGGTTTTACGATTCGGTAATAATCCGTCACTTTGCCAGTTCTAGCTGAACTCTATCTGGATAAATGTGCATTTATTGTTTATAAAATGAATTATAAGGTGCATCTATAGATGAAGATTTATTACAGGCCAGTGTGAATAAATATACATTTATTGTTACTAAAAATGAAGTCATGTGTATCAATTAATGAATATTTGTCAATCGTCAATTTTAAACATAGGATAGCTAAACAGCGTTGTTGTTAGATGACATTAGTATATACAGTATACAGTGTAAGTCATATATCAAACGATCTAAAAAAGTAAGATGACATACATTTTCGAAATTTCTGTCGATTGTGTAAACACAGTATTTCACAATAATACCAGACAGGTGTAACGAAGTGATTATTTTATAGAATTAAAATATGTAGCTAGGTGCTATTTGTCTGATTCAAAAGATATTTTAAACATTGTAGTACCGCGCCCTTAATAGTGATATTGTCAGTTGCTCATTAATAATAGTATAATTATTATTTGTAATCCGTTTGTATAAACAATTCAAATAGGCCGAGCTGCAGACAGTACGTAAATCGCGAAACGCAAATCGCGCATATTGTCCCCGGCACTCCTGTGCCCACCCAACCGTGAAGAACCCCAAGACTGGAAACAAACAAATCAGTTTCCGTCTGGCCGCTGACCGAAGAACCACGCCGACCAGCACAGTAAGTAATCTCGTTGTGAGTATAAAGGTATAGGTATTTAAATTTAATTCGTAAAAGGTGACGTAGTTGCCAAATTCCGAGCATGATTACCGCGTCTCCTCCTACTTCTGCTTTTGGCAGAGTTTAGTAGCTTGAGGATTTTTCAGAGCGTCCAGAACAGTCCGTTACTACTGCCAGTACCTACCAGACGTGCCGGCGCCGACCGCTCCATAAATCCAGAGAGGAAAGCAGCACAGGATACAGAAGTAGGTATCAAAGTTTGATAAATAAAGGTTTGGTAAATAAAAGGTATTACTTGGCTGGTGTGTATTTTCCGGAAATTGTTTAGAGTTCGGCATATAAGTCCGGAACCATCCATTAGCCAAGCCATAGTAAATAAAAGCCATAGTATGTCATAGTCATAGGGTGCTTGTATTAACGCTTGCTTTCCCTCCTGGTATCCGTCCGTCGTCTGCTTATGGCCGATTCATTATTGCTGGTCACCTTTTTCACTGCTTAATCACCGTATTACCGCGTCACACCGCTTGTACGCCCGCTTACTGTCCCCGCACGCCTATAATTAAGACCGCTTGTAGTATAAGTTGTAATTACTAAGATGTATATATAGTGTAAATAGTAATTAGTGTGTAGAATAAATGGCAATATATTGACTGAGAGCCGTTTCATTAACAACTGTAGTGTGTAAGTTACCTTTTCCCGACCCCTGGCTTATCCGTTTCTTCACTATAGTTGCCCGGCCTCTATCGTCCCGCCGATAGAGTAAAGTGGTGTTTCTGCACTCTAAACAGAAACTGGCGCCCGAGATATCCGTATCGTGAGCACCGCCGTACTGTTGGGCGTCAAAGTGACACTTCTGCTCTTGTGTAGAAAAGAAGGTTACGTCACACAGTGTTTATAAACGACTGCATGAGCTAGATAACAAAATAAATAATGGATAACTTCTTTTAAGGTACCTTTCTTCGGCTGCACCATCGTATGTGCCTCGAGATCATTGGAATTGTTGTACACGTTGTAATTTATGTACACCTCAAAGCCAATATCTTCCAATGACAAACCTATTAGACCTTGACTTGCATTAGTGTTTTGGGCTCGGTGCGTCTTATGGACTCATATTAAATTTAATACGTACCTTGAAGAAAAATCTTTATTGAATCTTATTTTCTCCATGCATGGTAGTACTTCCACAAGATTCTAAAGCTATAATTACACAATTTTGTACGCGCATTATAGGAAGGATTTTTTCTTTTGTTTTCGAAGTGTACCCCTTCTACCTTATTGCAAAAGGCCCGTTTTCAATCGTAGCGTAGAATACGGAAATATATATGCATTTATAGGTCATATTTAGTGTGATTATTTCAACTGTAAAAAAATAAGTGTTGAACTGAAAGATGGGGGAAGGACGGATGGGCTAACGAAAGAAAGTTATATATTTAGATTTACTGAAATGATAAAAAGTACGAAATATTGTAATATGTTAGATATTTAGATATATCCGCACTCACTCATCATTATATACAAAGTGATATAAATAGAAATGTGGAAAAAAATCCATGGGAAATGACAACCAAACCTGGGAAGAACACCTACAACAACAATTTTCACCTTCTGAATCTGACCAACCAGATATCCTGCTAGAGATATTCCACAATGCCAAACAGATTAATTTATCCTAGTGGGCAAAGTTAATTTTAGTGAATAATGATAAAATTTTGTGTTTATAAATGTTTTAAACATTCTAGAAATCATACTATAAATAAATGGTATACAGGGTGTCCCAACCAAAAGTAGGCACCCTGAATAACTTTGGAGATAAAAATTTTTTTGAAATATTGGTGAAACACGTCGACCTTGTTTCCAAGGGTGACATATTTTAATGTAATACTTGTATACCTATCATCATCCCTCTACCCTACACTGCCACCCCTTCAAAAAATTTAAATGGCAAGGGGGGTCGAGTGATATATCCTTTGAAAGGTCTTTCAATTCCCTACATAACTATTTATTCTTTTTAACTTTTATCGATTCGTTCTTAAGGAAAATAATTTTATTTTTGATGATTACACACAATCGAAATCGTTTAAAAAATCTAAAATACACGGCACTGGGTATTGGAATTTATAAAAAAACTACATTTTTTAGTGCTCTCAAATCAACACGAGTTTTTTCGACAAAAAACATTTTCTTTGTCCGTTTAGTTTTAGAATAATAAAAGACTCATAAGTATTTGATAGTCTTTGAACATTAATTTGTTCATAACCAATTTTAAATCGAGATACATTTTACCAGAGTGAGTTCTCAAAATGATTTCTACCCTTCAGGAAAGAATAGAAATTGTCAGCATTTATTTTAAAAACGATAATAATTGTGCTAGAGCTACGGAGCGCATATTCAATAGAAATCACCCAGATAGAAGGGTTGGTTCTCAGTATGTTTTACAATTATTGACAAAATTTATGGAAACAGGTTCTGTAGGGAACAAAAAGCATGAACCTCAGCGACCGATTAGGAATGAAGCAGTCAAAGTGGCAGTTCTGGGTCATTTGCAGATGGATAATACTCAATCGATCAGGAAAGTAGCTGAGACTTCCGGTGTATCACGAAGCAATGGTCACTGAATTGTAAAGGCCCACAAATTTCATCCATATAAATTTAAATTGGTACACGAATTAAACGAAGATGATCCCGATCCTCGGCTTGAATTCTGTGAGATTTTTAGTGAACAATTAAACGGTAATACCAATCTATTGTACAATACGTATTTTTCTGATAAATCGACATTTCAGTTAAATGGGGAGGTAAACAGGCACAATTGTAGGTATTGGAGTGAAACCAATCCACATTTTTTTCATGAAAATTCATACCCAAATGCCTCAGAAGTTAGGTAAATGTTTGGGTTGGCATTTTAGGGAATCACAGTGTCGGGCCGTTTTTTATTCCTGACAATTTAAATGGCGAAAGGTACCTCGATCTGTTAGAAAATAACATCGACCCAATGATTACCCAAATCCTCGAAGAAGACGATAATCTTTTAGAGGGCGAACTGTTTCTTCAACAGGATGTGGCACCCCCACATTTTGCTATAGCAGTCCGTCAATTTTTGGATAATCGGTTTCCTGAGCGATAGATTGGAAGAAGAGGTCATGTGGAGTGGCCCGCTAGGTCACCCGATTTAACTCCCTTGGATTTCTTTCTGTGGGGACATTTGAAATCGAAGGTATTTGCAACAAAACCCGCATTTCTGGAAGAGTTACGTGAAAGAATTGTTCGAGAATGCCGTTTATTGACTCCAGATGTGTTCAGAAATGTTCGTACAGAATTTCAAGAGGGATTATACTACTGTATGGAAGTCGGTGGGGGTAATTTTGAACAATGCATACGATAATTTAAACTGCTTCTTATATTTCTGTTTCCCGAACCTAAAATAATGAAACAGTTATTTCTCAGGAACGAATCGATAAAAGTTTAAAAAAATACACAGTTATGTAGAGAATTGAAAGACCTTTCAAAAGATGTATCACTCGACCCCCTTTGCCATTTGAATTTTTTTTAGGAGCTGGCCGTGTAGGGTAGAGGGATGATGATAGGTATACAAGTATTACATAAAAATATGTCCCCCTCGGAAACAAGGTCGACGTGTTTCGCCAATTTTTCAAAAAAATTTTATCTCCAAAGTTATTCAGGGTGCCTACTTTTGGTTGGGACACCCTGTATATTCTATAACTACTTAATATTAGTTCGTTAACTGCTACAACTATTAACACTGATAATTTATATAATTAACATAGTCATGTAAACTGTTAAAATTTAATGGTTTGATATTTATCTTCTTCATCATAAATTAGTGCAAGAGAGCAATTTTTCAACTTTTATTATTACTGACTTTACTGTATTTTATAAAACAAAAGGCATGTCTCATGTTTCAGTTTAATTTTCTGTTTAAAATTAAAAAAATATAAATCACTTAGACATATTCTGGTTGTAAAGAGTAGTTATTATGGTTGTTACATGTACATACGTTTCTCACATTCAAAGTCGGACAGCATGAAAAAGTGAGAAAAAATGAAACTAAAATCATTTAGTATTTTTTTATTGACAAATCGTTTCAATTAATAAAAAGATCTCAAATGTAGAATTTGCCATACCACAAAAAACTAGCAAATAATAGCGTTAAAGGTAATAATTTATAAAGAAACAAAGTGCTCTTAAAATTTTAGTTCACATCTGAAAGTCGGACACTCCAGAGCTTCCTAGAAAGACACAAGAAATTTAATTTCTAATATTTTGTGGGTCCACCTTTATTGTTGATGACTGCTTGGAGTCGCCGTGGCATGGAAGAAACTAATTTGTTTAAAAAGTTGGGATATATCTGATTCCACTCATGCTGTAACGCTTGTTTGAGCTGTTCTCGATTAGAAATTTCATGTTTTCGTAATCGAACATGTAATTCATGCCATACATGTTCTATAGGGTTCAAATCGGCCGATTGGGGAGGGGGATTAAGGACATGTGGACAATTATAAATCACCCATTGACGAACACGACGGGCGGTGTGTTTGGGATCGTTATCTTGATAAAGTGAAAACACTGATCCTAAACCAAATTTTTCGGCACTCTGGCCTAAATGTGTTTTTAGAATATCGAGGTAGACGTGCTGGTTCACTATTCCCTCTATAAAGTGAAGATTGCCCATGCCTGCAGCTGAAATACACCCCCAAACGAGAACACCTCCACCGCCATGTTTCACAGTACCCTGGATATTTTGCAGTTTTAGCTCTTCTAAGGGTTTTCTCCAAACTCTTACTCGACCATCTGACCCCCAGATATTGAATTTGCTTTCATCCAGAAATATCACTGTTCTCCAAAAAGGCCAGATCCTTGTGTACATACTTTTTTTGCAAATTTCAGTCTCCGTTGTTGGCGTTTCTTGGACAAGAATGGTTTCTTTCGTGCAACGCGTCCATGGTAATCATGCTTCCTTAAAATTCCACGTATGGTTTCTGGATTAGAATCTTTCCCCAAATACTCTGCAGCTCTTGCAGCTAGCTTTGGTGCACTAATTCTGGGGTTCTCTTTTACTTGGCGTACTATCCATCGCTCATCCTGTATATTAAAAATTTTTCTACTGTGTTTTTTAGAATATACTTTTATTCTATTTTCAATACGACGTTCATTTTTATATCTACGAATGATATCGTGAACTCTAGATTTACTTTTGCTTATTATTTGTGCTATTTGTCTGACAGATTTTTCATCGACATGGTGTTTTATAACCAAATTTCGTATGTCTGTAAAAGTATGAGGTTTGGGTGTCATAATAAGGCACAAATCTAATAATTTTCTATCGGTTTGCTTTTCTTTCGAGTACAACACGTTCTGCTGCTTTATCGCACACTTGCCCACCCCCAATGATATCTCGATGACAACTGTCCGACGTTGCACTGTGAGGTACTTGCATGTCCAAAGAAATTAGTTTTGATAATATAACTGTTATACTGGCGCCGTCGTGTATTGTTCTGTATATTAGGTATTTTAGCTAATAACTTACTTTTGATTTCATGAATGGGTCTTATTATAAATGTATTATTAACTGTTTTATAGAATATCTATTTGTGGTGACACCACCTGTCCGACTTTGAGTGTGAGACACGTATATGAAAGAGGTACCATTCACACATACAGCGGTGACTTTTATTTCGATGTTCATATTTAAAAAATATGTGAATTTTGGTTAAGATTAACAAAAGTATGGAAAAGACCCCATCAGCTAATGTTCCTTTCGTCAATTTTCTAAATTTCTAAGTTTTCTAATAGTTACACTTTCATTTTCATGTAGAACATCATTCAACTGTATTATTCAGTATTTTAGTGTATGTAAAAACTATTACAGTGTTAATATTAACGACATATTCTTCTTTATTTCGTCAATGATCACTGATCGTCATCAGTGATCAGTCATCTATCACCTTTCCAAAGAAATGGATAAAATAATTTATATTTATTAAAATATAAGTTTATTTACTGTTGAGATTATACTGTACACTATAAAATGTAATTTTAGACATACAAATAAAACTTATTGAACCATTTATTTATATTTTTAACTAACAAATCAATCTAAGTACAATACTTTACATTGTTTTGTTTCATATGCAATATTTACGATTTTAGTCACAACCCATAATTATATTTGACTTGACGCCAATCAAATAGGTTAAAAGTATTTACTGACTGATATTCTAGTAAATTATGATACGAATAAATAAGTTTTACAGCCATAAATTATAATTAAATTTAAATAATAAACACATATATTAGTAAATATGAATATTTATAACACAAAAAATGTTGACATTTCTTAATATCGTAATAAGTCAGTAAATTAATGATAAATTAAAAGCTATTAATTACATTTAAATTTTGTAATTTAGATAAAATATAAAATTTAGAACCTGTTATTGAGATTCGAATTTAATTAATTCTCGCGACGACAATGCAACTTTTTAAAGGAAAATGTTAAAAATAAATTATTGAAATAAATATCAGGATTTATACATAGTAGTCGGTATAATAATCTATGTAAGAAAGTGGAAAAACTAATATTTAATTACTCTCAAAGGTTAAATTTAATAAATGTCACTGTTAGTTTCGATTGCACTGTCTGGTGTTTTTTATTTCAATTCTGCCGTGCCACAGTGGACGGAAACGCCAAAAAGCTGGCCAAAATTAAAAAACTGAAGTTTTTTTTTTAAATGGAAACGTTTTAAATCGTTGTAGTGATACCCCTAGCATTAGAGACCGTTACCGTTAATACCGATCCGGGTTCACTACCTGAGCGAAGAGATTACTTATTGTGCGACCGTGCAGCACGTCACTTCGGCAGCTCGCAACGCTTCAAAAATCGATAAATTTTGTCTGCAGCGTAAAAATTCTCAAAGTGCAGTTTTCTGTGTCATAAAAATGGATTCTGCATCAGAAAGTAAGTACAATTAAAATATCTCAGTATCAGATCAGTTTATTTATATGGTAATTAGTAAATAATTATCGAAGTGGAGTGCATTTTTGTACATGCAACGATTCATAAACTCCACAAAAAAAAGCCATAAGTTACGCGGTTGGTAATAGTTGGTCTTGAAACTCATTGTGTGTTCAATGAAAATTTTTTCGAAAGTGTATAAAAAAATTAGCTGCATCTTTTTGCATCTTTGGGAGATATTGACCAAATTGTGCGCGAATGTACGGATGCATGCACATTCGTGCACCATAAAGTGGGCTCCTTTTGAAGAGGACGATGAATGTAATTCAGATAGTAATTGAATAAAATTAATTTTCAAAGTAATTACACATTTTTATTCCATTCCCCAGATCTTAATTTTCCCGAAACAAATGAAACACATGAATTCGCTTCAATTCAATAATAATTTTTGAAGTATGTATATATTTTTGACCGTAATTTTTTTGAAATTCTATATGGGATTCTTCATCAGCGACCCAAAAAAACTGTATACAAAGTTTTGTAAAAATGCAGCGATAATTGGCGATTTTTGGTATGTTTTGGGGGACTTCATGGCCGCCATTTTGTTTTTTTCAAAATTCAATTTCGGAGTCTTGATCAGCGACACAAAAACCCCTTTATGCACAGTTTCAGTAAAATAGCTCAATGCCTTTATATTTTGTCCAGCTTTTCGGCGTTTCCGTCCACTGTGCGTGCGCGTGCATTAGAAAATCCTAGTAAGTTACGGTTTTAATGAAAACTATATTAAGTGTATAATATATTCCACTAGCTTCTTTCGTGTTATTCATATTTATTTCTAAGTGATATTCAAAAAGATTGATGTACTATACGCTGTGAAACTTCTTAGCAAGCCAATTTAGTTCCCATTATACAAAAGAAATACACACATAGTAAATATAACATAAAATTGAAAAACATATCATTTAACATTATTTACTATTTTATTATAAAGATATCGTACCTTTATTTACATCGGCAGCACCTAGTATCTGGCCTTAGTTGAATATGATATCCCATATACAGTGTGTCCGTAAAGTATGGAAAAAATTCATTATTTCTTAAACCAAAAATATTTAGAAAAAATCCTCGGATACATCGATTTTTAATTTAAATTGCGCACCTTATCCTTTATTTTTTCGTTGTGACGTCATCAGTGTTTCCGTTATGACGTCATCGATATATTTTTTAATAGAACACCCTATATGTTTTTGGATTCTGCTTCAACAGCTGATGCCAAATATGTATCATACTTAGGGTCTAAAAATGATAAGTTGGAAGATACGGCCATTTAAAAAAACAGGTCAAAAAGTAAAATAAACAGGTTCTTTATTAATTGTTGAAGTAGGCTAAGTTTTTGTTTGTTTTTAATTTTATCATTTGCGTCTTTGACAGTGAATCACTTAATAATGCTTTACGCCAGTAGTTCTTTCTGAATAATTGTTTTCGATTTATTTTAATTTATAACATGTGTATCTGTAGCAGAGAATTGAAATTTTTAGGATGATTGGACATGGTGAAATGATGCGAACTCAAGAAGTATGTAATATATTTAACACTAAATATCCAAAACGACCCACAACTCAATTGATAGTGAGTAAAATTGGAAAAAAAATTAGAGGGACTGGTACGGTGGAAGATTTACCCAAAACAGGACATCCAAGTGTTGACGAGGATACAAAATTAAATATTTTACTGGCTGTTGAAGAACATCCACATACCAGCGTCGCCAGGTTAGTCGTGATTATGATGTTACTAAATCGTATGTACATACACTATTAATTAGAAAAATTGCATCTCTTTAAGATTCAGCATGTGCAAGAACTAAGTGATGATGTCCAGATCCGGGAATAAAATTTTGTGAAACAATAACATGTGCAATGGTGATCCTCTTCTGATAAAAAATATTAGTTTCTGCGATGAATACACTTTCAAATTAAATGGTGAAGTGAATCGTCAGAATTGTAGATACTGGGCAAGGGAAAACCCTCGAAGAATGCGGAAGCAGCAGACACAGTATTTACAAATGGTAAATGTGTGGCCGGGAATTGTAAGAAGTGAAATCATTGGACCATATTTTTTCAATGGAACTGTAAACGGATCGACATATCTCCAATTTTTAATGGGCTATCTCATCCCAACGTTATTAAATTTATTCCCCAGTAGAATTAATCCTGGAAATATCGACGAAAGTGTGTGGTATCAACAGGATGGTGCGCCTCCCCATTATATAGCAGACGTTCGAAGGTATCTTGACCAAATATTTCTGAACAGGTGGATTGGTAGACGTGGACCCATCGAATGGCCACCAAAGTCACCGGACCTTAATCCATTAGATTATTTTCTGTAGGGCTATCTAAAAAACGTAGTTTATTAAACCAAACCGGAAAACATTGTTGAATTAAAAGAGAGAATTAGAACAAAAATAAACAACATTCCTCAGGAAACTATAAAAAAGGTTCAGCAATACTTTATTCATCCTTTAGGGTACTGTCAGCAACAACAAGGAGTATAGTTCGAGCATGTACTATAAGTTGTTTTATTATTAACTAACCGTTAGTTCTAGTGACTACGAAGGCGTACAAGGGCCACAAGAAAAAAAAATTTTTTGTTACAATTCTAACTTTAAAGACAGAATTCTGACTTTGAACAGTGACTATTTGTTGAAACAAAACATGAAAAATTGGTAAATCCTTATATTCAAAATGGCCGTATCTTTCAACTTATCAATTTTAGACCCTAAGTATAATATATTTTTGGAATCAGCAATGGAGAAATATAAAGGGTATTCCATTTAAAAAAATATCGATGACGTCATAACGGAAACAGTGATGACGCCATAACCAAAAAAATAAAAAATAAGGTGCACAATTGAAATTAAAAATCGACGTGTACTAGTATAGCTTTAAATATTTTTGGTTTAAGGAATAATGAGTTTATTCCATGCTTTACGGACACACTATACATATAATTATATATTATATAATATATTTATATCGGTAGCACAGTGGGCCTGAGCGTTAAGTGACAAACGTAGTTGGTTTACTGCCAAACGACTCCCGAGTTCAAATCCCAGCCTCGATTTTAACATGGCCGAAGAGATTGGGTGTGTGTCCGCGTTTTTTTCAACTGTGTAATCCCTGTCTGTGCAGCTTCGGCTTTGGTTTGTGGGTTGTCTATATGTAATTTATGTGGTGTGTTTTATGTTTATAGCTTTATTTTTTATTCTCCTTTTGACGTTATTTTCCTTATTCGTAATAGAATATTTTCATTCAAACTATATTTACATTATTTAGTTATTGATTTACTAGGTTTAGGCGGCAAAATAAATTGTTGGATATGCATACTTGTTTAGTAAATATACTAGGTTTATCCAATGTAAAAATATACTCTTAACAAACAATGGTTCTAGTAAGTCACATAATTTCCAAAATATATAATATTTTAATAAAAACTATTAAAATTTCAAAGTATGGACATAAAAATTTCGTAAAGTGATTTTAGAATTTTCTTAATATTTTCGTCCTTCTTGTGGCATCAAGATAAACACGTAAATAAGATTTTTCACAAATTTACCTTTTTTGTTACTATGTTTTTTCGTTTAACGGGAGGATTCTTTTTACCTCATAAGTGTACGGTTTATACTATAGTTCAGTTTATTATTTACTTCTTTTGTATTTTTATGATATTAGTAACTCTTAAATTTAAATAACATTCTACACACTTTTTATCGATTTTAGTTTATAAATTGTGTACATATTTATGAAAGTGACTCACCAGAAATGTACAACATTACGTATCTTACTGGGTCAATAAATCGATCTATCTATCATATTATTTTAACCTTGACTTACAGAAAAACCACAGAAACATTAGTTTTGTTGATAGCCCCCATATTGCGTAGGGTTATCTCAGTGGCTGAACTAACTCAAATTTAAAGGTGGGCCGCTGGGTAGGCCATAAGTATTTCTGTTGGGCCAAGAAACATGTGATAATGAATATGAATTAAATGTCCCAGGCTCCAATTGTTAGATATGGCATAACCTATAATTCCATTTAAATTTTTTTCGTTGTCGGGTCAGGTTGGATCTGGATATCAAACAAAAAAAGTTGAATCCCCTCTGTTTTCAGCTAAATACGGGGAGACAAAAAACTTTCTTGGTTTTATGGGCGACAAAACTGTAAATGCACTTTTCTTGACTATCAGGTGGACACCAGGGCGTCCATAGACTTTTTTGGGTGAGCCCGGGCCCACCCACGCCCTCCTTTAGTTCCGCCACTGGATTAGCTATAAAATGCAAATGACAATGAGAAAACAGAAAAAGTTCATTTGACGTGCATTTATCTGAGTGTACATAATGTAAGAACTAATAAAATAAACTGCTTAAATTGGTCATTTATTTTTTATTTTTGTACATTCCTTTAACATGACTAATGCCGTCATAATTTTATGGACAAGTTTATTTGTCTAGACATTTATCTCTTGCAAGGACCGATATATTTAAATAGCCACAACGTTTATTTTTTACTGCCCTGAATATTATTATAGTGTTTAGTTTTTTAGTTCTTACACACGTCCAATGAAAAAATGTTGAAAATTAATCATACATGTGAGTTATGCTAGTAAATTACCATAATAGTCTACTTCAGAGATCGCTAAGTTTATCGGAATATCAGTATTATAATTTAAAATTATATAGTTATACTACCACAGGAAAGTGATTAAATTAATAATGCAACAAATGGAAGAAAATAAACTGACCATTTTGATTTTTCTATACATGGTTTTTAAATTTGTACGTTAAAAAAAGAAAATTTCAAATTTGAAAAGTTAAAAACATTGAAAATATTAAACATAATATTCATATACACATACCATAATTAAACATAGTGAGTGATAAGTGGATCCCTCTTGTGGTCAGTACTACTACCAGTCAGACATCACTGATGGTTTAGTGACTGATAACGACCTGCAAAGCAGGTACCAAGAGCTTCAACCTCTAACCCGGGTGGGTATATACTGAATAAGATTTGCAGAAAACAACTACTCAGCGGACAAAAGTCCCGACCTGCATTGAATTAAACCTGCAAATCTTATTTGGTAGCTAAGATCATTCCTCACTAGACACAGACCGGTTTCGAACTTTTTATGTTCTTGTCAGTATGACATATGTAATGGAAAAGGCAAATAATAGCTGCTTTAGGCTAGTCTGGTTTGCTATTATTATTTGTATTTTTCATTACTTATGGCATACTGATGATTATATAAAAAGTTCGAAACCGGTCTAGAAGTGAGGAATTGACAAATGATCTTAGCTACCAAACAAGATTTGCAGGTTTAATTCAATGCAGGTCGGGGCTTTTGTCCGCTGAGTAGTTGTTTCCTGCAAATCTTATTCACCATAACTACGCAAGCGACAATTTTTATTGTAAACAAATTAAATGTAATAATGAAGAATTGGCCACGAAGCTTTTGTACTTCATTCCGAATTTATCTAGGTATTCTTGTATTTAACTGCCTGTTTTAACGTCATTTTTTTATTTGTTTCTGCTTGACGTTTAGATTACCAAATATTACTAAATATTACGAACTGTGAAAATCACTCTATTAATATTAATTTTAATTTAAAATAAGGTAAATACATTTGATGGTTTATGTATATGTTTGTCTTATTGTTCTTCCTACTATTAAAAGTTTGACATAATAAAAATGTTGACGTTACGTTATATTTGTATTGTCCATTGGTTTCCATGGTGACTTAGTAAAATACTGTTATGATTTATGTATTGTACTTGTTTAATATTTTAAGTTTGTTTATTGCTCATTCTGGACCAAGTTCTGTGGTAGTGACTCCCCGTGTCAACGGTTATTATTATGATTTTTAATCAAGGTAACTGTCATAAAAAACGGGTGGGTTTTAAAGTTCCGTTATTTTGAGAAGAATACTACAGTTTAATACTACAAGAAAATAAGCTAGTTGATATCTGCTTGAAGACGAGCTCCGAAATAAAAGTATATTTGCAGCATTAAGCAGTTGCAATGTTTACGTAAAATGTTCAGAAAATTTCAAATACAGGTATAAAGCTAAGTGACATTGAATTTCGCTATTACTATTTGTTTAGGGCAGCAATTGTATTCTACAATTAAATAAAATTTGTTTATTAAAATGTTAGCTAAATAATATTATTCCATCAAGAACTCATCCAATTATCATAAATTTAATATGCACTGAACCTGAGTAGCTAGTTCGTTGCATTTGGCGCCCAACGTGGGGCATTCTTGTAGGAAGATTACTGCCATTTGCGATTTATGTCAGAGATATCGCTGCGCTCAGTAGAGGAAATGCATAATGTCCTTCCGGATGATATAAATCAAGAAGCCTGTATAGATTTAATGGGACATTTCTCCGTGTCATATTTCGGAGCTACTCAGTTGCTAATGGTTGTGGATGTTTTCAATAAATATGTGTGATTGTTTCCATTAAAAATGGCCACGACTAATACTATTTTACGATGTCTAATTGAAAGGTATTTACCTGAGACAGTCAAATCAAGTCATTCTTTCTGATAACGGTAGTCAGTTTTTTCAATCAAGTTATGGAAATCGAGGTCAAACGTGTTTAGAGGGGATGTAACAACAACTCCTTTTAGGAGGTGTTGAATGTAAGGCACACATCGGTGTACAATCCAACAATCAAACCGAACACGTTAATCGATAAATCGGACGTTTATTACGGACGCTTTGCTATAAGAATATATCATTTTTGTTTCCTTTAAAAGGAGGGTTTGTAGAACGCCGCCTGTAAGCTTTATGAATTTTACTTGTTTAATATTTTAAGTTTTCTTATTGTGCATTTTGTGTCAAGTTCCGTCATAGTAACACCTCGTGGCAATGATAATTATTATGATTTTTGGTCACGGCACTCAAGGTAATATATTTCAGTATTCAATTTACATAGGTAATTCATGTTAAGGTTTTTAAATATACAGATTTTTTTGTTTTTTCTCCAGGTGTAACAATTTTTCATGATCTCAGTAGGACTGATATTTTCGAGTATAACATAATTATAATATCAGTACCATTACAATGGATTTTTCAGTGAATGTAATTATTAAGGTTTAAAAATATGTTCAGTTGTAAGGTCAAACCAGATTTCTAGAACGACAGATTGACCAAGATACGAACATGAATTTAAATAGAATAACATCCTTTTATTTGAATTGCTGCCTGCCTACAGTCGTATTTTCCAAACCTACAAACATAACTCATTGAGTTATATGAAATCAAACTTATGTACTTTTCATAAATAATTCAGACCACCTCGAAAAAATAATTGGTTAGACAAGTGAACAGGCGTAAACCTCGTTTAAACGTAAACCAACAACTCATAAAGCAGTTAAAATTGGCACTAAGTACGCAGTTAACAATTTAACCGATATTTACAAGTTCTGTTGTCATGTAAATGGCTATTAATTTTACGACAATTACTTCCAGATGTTTTCTACTGGGGATAGAAAAATGCCAAGGTAAAATTCCTGTTGAACGCATTATTCACGGTGAGGCGTTACAGCCGCCAAAATGGCATATTCTTCAATTTGCTCTTTATTTTCATATGGCAAGCACGTGCTATTTAAATGAGGAGAGAACTGGTAAATTCGCCTGAATTTTGGTAAAAGTTTGTAAATTGACCTATGTAAAAAATATTTTGTGACAAATCATTATTACCGTTAGTCGTATAGAAACAGTACACTTATTTATCTTCTATTGACACTTCACGAGGTCGTCATCCATACAGGATGGATATGAGTGGAAGACTGAACAATGCTCGACCAGAAGAAAATTTACTGGTCAATGAATTCCTTAATGTTACTTTTCATTTTAGAAATATCTGAAGGTATTTGAGATTACGAACAAATCAATGTAGTAGCACCGACTTCTATATTATCGGCGACGTAATATCTAGTATACATTTTTATGAAAACAACGATAAAAATAGTTCCATTTTAATGGTCTAACTTTTGATATAGTCTAAACATTTTAGCGAACCTTTCGGTGTGGATCTCTATATAGTACGTATTTTCTTGACATCAAAGTAATCTAAAATTGCTTCTTAACGAAATTACGGTGTTTTAATTTTAAGAAGAAAATAAGTCGTTTTGCTGTGGAATAAAGCATCTATAGTAGACTTAGCAACACTAGTCACGTATTTGCTAGGAAAAATAAATTATTACAGTCATTTTTAAAGATGATATGTTTTGGGCTTGAAAAGCACTTTGACCATTTTTATATAATTATAAGAGAGAAATGTAAACAACCACACCATGTTTTCATACCCGTCTCTAAAGTGACCGAAGTAACCCCATGAAAAAATCCTAGGATCTTAATTTAGGAGACGAGGCATAGAGTTTTTTCTGGAGACCGAACTACGTCGTTGATATCGACAATTCCTTCTCCCATTTTAGTCCGAAAAGATTATAAATTAAATTACTAGTTTGCTTTAGGATGGAATCAAATCGTCGACCTTCGGTACCGAGTAAATAGCTATAAGCCCTTTACCCACTCGACTACTATGCTCCATGAGAGAGGTCAATGTTTTTATTAATCGTTTTACATATCTAAAGTGTCCACATGAAGAAATGCATTTTAAAAGATGTATTACATGGAAACTCTATAATTCTGCAAGAACTCTCTAACAAGTTTTCTATATGTAGTTACACTCCATGTTTGTCAAGGAAATTTTTTATCATTTTTTAAACCATAACCATGCAGCCGCCATAGCTTCAATCAAATAATTACCAAATGTAGGATCTTTCATTATTTGTGGACCGAAAACATGCCTTCCTTGATATTCACACCACTTATGCTAGAAAACTTCTCCTTCAAAAAAAGAAAACCTTGGTAGTTACGATCGATAGCTTTGACAAAATGTTTCATCAAACCAAGTTTGATATGTAAATGTGGAAGATAAACTGTGTCTATTAATTACAAGTGATTCACTTTTAATATTCTTCTCTTCCGGAATAAGTGCACCTCGCTTTCATACTGTATACAGGTCACCAAGAGTTTCTTCATGTGATCAGCATAAGGGATGCGATGGCCGATGGATACTCATTTCATTTTGGACTGTTTTCACACTCAACTTTGAAGAATCTATCACCATACTTCAGGATTCCGTTGTTGTTCCATGGTCTTTAGTAAAGAGTCCACATCATCGTAGTAGACTAGGTCATTGTATTTAGAAAAAGTACTAACTTTTATCTCTTTCTGTAAAAGATTCCACCCTTTCAATCTCGAAGCTAATATCCCAGCTCAAGTTTTGATACACTGAGATCACGAACCAAATCATTACATTCTGCCTGATTAATTAAGAGAGGTTCAGTAAACGTCGTCTGAAAGACAGTGTGGGGGGAAAAAAAAAAAAAAAAAAAAAGAGAGGTGTGTGGTGGGGGGGGGGGGGGGGGGGGGGGGGGGGGGGGGGGGGGGGGGGGGGGGGGGGGGGGGGGGGGGGGGGGGGGGGGGGGGGGGGGGGTTTGGTGGGTTGTGGAGAAAAAAATTTTTTTTATGTAGGAAGAAACAAGAGCGGAGGGGGGGGGGGGGGAGAAAAAAAAAAGAGGGGGGGGGGGGGGGGGGGGGGGAGGGGGGGGGTTTTTTGTGGGGGGGGGGGGGGGGGGGGGGGGGGAGGGGGGGGGGGGGGGGGGGGGGGGGGTGTATTTTTGTGTGGGGGGGGGGGGGGGGGGGGGGGGAAGAGAAGAAAAAAAAAAGGGGGGGGGGGGGGAGGGGGGGGGGGGGGGGGGGGGGGAAAAAATAAAAGGAGGGGGGGGGGGGGATGGTGGGGGGGGGGGGGGGGGGGGGGGGGGGGGGGGGGGGGGGGGGGGGGGGGGGGGGGGGGGGGGGGGAGAGGAGTAGGGGGGGGTAGAATAGGGGGGGGGGGGGGGGGGGGGAAAAAAATAAAAAAGGTGGGGGAGGGGGGAAGGGGGGGGGGGGAAAAAAAAAAAAGGGGGGGGGGGGGGGGTGGGGGGGGGGGGGGGGGGGGGGGGGGGGGGGGGGGGGGGGGGGGGGGGGGGGGGGGGGGGGGGGGGGGGGGGGGGGGGGGGTGGGGGGGGGGGGGGGGGGGGGGGGGGGGGGGGGGGGGGGGGGGGGGGGGGGGGGGGGGGGGGGGGGGGGGGGAAAGAAGGGGAAATAGAAGAAAAGGGGGGGGGGGGGGGGAGAATGGGGGGGGGGGGGGGGGGGGGGGGGGGGGGGAAAAAAGAGGGGGGGAAAAAAAAAAAAAAAGAGGGGGGGGAGGGGGGGGTTTAAAAAAAAAAAAAAAAGGGAGGGGTGGGGTGGGGGTTGTTGGGGGGGGGGGGGGGGGGGGGGGGGGGGGGGGGGTGGGGGGGGGGGGGGGGGGGGGGGGGGGGGGGGGTGGGGGGGGGGTGGAAAAAAAATAAAAAAAAAAAAAAAAAAGAGAGAGGGAGGGGGAGTGATATATATAAAAAAAAAAAAAAAAGAAAAAGCGGGAGAGGAGAAAAAAAAAAAAAAAAAAAAAAAAAAAAAAAGAAAAAAAAAAAAAAGATAATATATATAAAAAAAAAAAAAATTATTTTTGTGGTTGGGGGGGGGGGGGGGGGGGGGAAAAAAAAAAATTATTTTTTTTTTTTTTGGGGGAAAAAAAATTGGGGAAAAAAAAAAAATAAAAAAATAGGGAGAAAATTTTTATGTGTGGTGGTGGGGGGGGAAAAGAGTTTTTGGGTGGGGGGGTGTTTTTTTTTTTTAATAAAAAAGAAATATAAAAAAAAAAGGGGGGGGGGGGGAAACAAAAAAAAAAAAAAAAAAAAAAAAAGAGGGGGTGTGTGGGGTGGGGGGAAAAATAGGGGGGGGGGGGGGGGGGAAATTGGTGGGGGCGAGGGGGGGGGAAAAAAAAAAATTTCCGTACTTGGCTCAACGTACTCTTATCTTAATGGAAAGGGGGGCAACGGTAGTCATACATAAACATGAGGCTGATACAAGAAGTTCTTCGTCCCCGACAACCTTTTATGGGGGGGGGGGGGGGGGTGGGGGGGGGGGTGGGGGTGGCTTCCTTTTTTTTTTTTTTTTTTTTCCCTTTTTTTTTTTTTTTTTTTTATTAGTTTTTGGTCTTAACAAGAAATTTTAAGAAAAGGAAAATATATTATTTTTAAAAAAAAAAAAAAAAAAAAAAAAAAAAACACCACCAAACCCAAAAAAAAAAAAAAAACACAAACAAAAAAAAAAAAAAAAAAAAAAAAAAAAATTGGAAAAAAAAAAAAGGGGGGGCCGCAGGCGGGAAAATGTGGGGAAAAAAAAAACAATCGAACCCTAATTCAAATTCATGGTCCTCATAATACCCCCATTTTGGCCAACATTGGGAGGGGGAGGTGTGCAATGTTTATAATTAGCACCTACAAATACATAAGGTAGCAATTATTGTGCATTTAACAACAGTCATAGTTACGGGTTCGAATGCCGCTACCGGCATTGGCAATCTCAGTGGGAATGGTTGCATGTCCACGTTCTTCTAAGTATAGGATTTATTCTTGTCTTTGCATTGATAGTACTTTTAATCATGTGATGCACAATTTGGACTATTTCCTGTTTAGATTTTAAAAATGCTAAATATATTTGAATTTAAGGCGAATTAATGACTGTCCGTTCGCGCTCTTTCTGTCAAGCCTCGCACACGACATATCAAAGGACGTTAACATGAATCCTACTTCTTATTTTAGTCATATTTCCTTTTTACTTGGTAATTATGTCACGTAACACGAACCTGGACCCACCGCAGATGCACTTTAAAAGTAAAATTGTCACGCCTTTTCTTCTGGCACTAGAAAATGTTTACTTTATACTCTCAAAAAGTAATAAATCTCGAAGTGATTAAGCCGCAGAAAATCGAAAACGCGAAATGGGAGTGGAAATATGCTGAAACGCAAATCAAATTTTAATATGGGAATGCTGTTCATTTATAATAAATTGGCAACATATATATATATAGGTTACAGCAATTTGTTGAGCTTATTGCGATCATGACTAACAAATTTTTACAACTCTTTGAAATATCCACAATCAAACAAACGTGCAAATTCGAATGCCAAAAGGTTAATTAACTATACTTTGAAAAAGTGCCTTAAGTAGCTATTACTGAATTTTGTTGGTTATAATGCTTTTTTGATATTTGACATAGATATTTGTTTATTAATAATCGTGAAGTCTGAAAAAAAATTAAAAAAATAAATCTACCGATTTTAAAGCTAAACTTAAATTAAAACTATTGAAGTAATATATCACAGTACAGTTACCTTCATGAATATGGGAAATTCCAATACGGCGCTCATAAAAAAATTTGCTTATCGTATCTCAAAAACAACACACTACGAAATAACTGAAATCGACGGTCGAAATGAAATCTTTTAAAAACGGTTCAATATTGAATAATATGTAAAATAAAAATGTTCAACACATTCAGGAAATTTCAGGAACTAAGGATGATAAATTGAATCTGCTTTATCACATTGGTTGAACACTCAAATACACATCAAGTACGTCTAACCCTACTCCTCTTACCGCTTTCCAAGTTGCCAATAGTGCACTTAAAAAAGTAGCCACTCTGTATATTATATACTCCATACGATAATTTCCTAATCAACTCTTCTGTTTCTAAAAAAATTACAGTAGTCTTAGTTTTGAACCGTTGATTGATTCTTTAACAATAAACTAATACATGTGATTTACCAACCAAAGGATACATCACCCATCTGCAGCAGCAAGATTTATACCTAAGAAACCTTATGTTTAGTCTAACTCGTTTCCCAATCTTTCAGCCGTCACCCGCAAGACATATTTTAATTCTATCATGAATAAAAAACACGCGTAGGTTTTTCATACACAATTCAATATCTACTGAAAGAAATACTGTAGGAAGCTGCTTACCGATAAGAATACGTTTTTAGAACTAGAAAAAGATTTTTTTGAATGAATGCCCTTTATAATGTTAAAAGGAGAGGATATATGAGTTCGTGATATGGTTGTGTAAGATCAAGTATGCCACATGTATTATACATAACAACCAACAATGCACTGCCTGTATTCAGAGCCCTACACTTATTGCTACCCTAGATTTCTCCCTAGATTTTATTCCTGGAATAACCCGAAGCTTGAATTGTAATAAATATTAATCTCTTATTTTGCCTCGACTTTCAATAAAAAGTAGGTATTTCCCACTATCTTTATCGTAGGCAATATATTGATTTTTATGTTTTATCAAAAGTATACAGTATATTTGATTAGCTAAACTACTAACTTATTAAATTGTCCTGTATTTCATGTAACATTATCTATGTTTGGTTTGTTCCAAAAGATTGTTTAAATCTGGAGAAAACTAACGAACAGTACGAGTTATATCTACGTGAAAAGATTATTTAACAGCAAGTAAAAGTAGAAATAGAAATATGCAACACTTCTAATTATGGAAAACAACAAAGAAATAAATAATCTGCATCATAACAAATCTACTTATAATATTTGCTGGGCACTTTCTGAAGCACGTATTATAGGATGCCAGGATGAGCTGGGCAGATACTTATAATAGGAGAGCCAGTGACATTTTTCGGTGATGATTTAGTTAAGGCCTATTCTTTGAGAGGATGTTGAGAGGGGCATAACTAAGTGTCATCCGCGAGGATTAATCCGGATTCCAGTCATAAGAGGGTGGCAGAACGCCCCCAACGTGTAAAAAAAACTGCATCTTTTTATTATTTAGTTAAGGCTGAAATTTCCTCCAGTAGTCCTCTGATAGCTCACAATCATCGATATAATATTTGCAGAACGATTGGCCAGTCATAAGGGGGTGGCAGATCACCCCCAACATGTCGTGTGAGCGATGAACTTTTTATTTAGTAACTTTATTAAGTTTTTAGTAAGCTGTTGTGACAACTATTTCAAGTGTAAATGCCAATTTGCAGAACAAAATGGCGGCATTAACATCCTGGCAGAACGATTTGAATATGTAAAAATTTTTTACTTTCAACCGCATATATCTTTGGAAACATGCAACATGCGAGAAAGTTGTATTATTGTTTTTTGTGGGAAATTTAATTCTCTACAAAAAAAGATCTTTTGGTATTTTCGTGTATCTCCTTTAGTTTCTGAGATATACTGAAAATTAAAAAAATTTTCAACAATTTTTTACGTTCAGACGCAAATATCTTTGGAACTATGCTAGATGCGAGAATACGACTCGGAAACACTTTTTGTAGAAAATTTAATTCTCTATAAAAATAGTCTCTTGACATTTTCGTGTATCTTCTTTAATTTCTGAGATATACTGAAAATAAATAATTTTCTTTCCATTGCCGACAAACCATTGGAGACGTACTAATTAATATTTCTCTAAAACCATGTTTTTTTATTCCTACAAGTTCAGAAACGTCGAAAAATGTCATTTTTAGCAATAGTGAAATTGAGCCCTATACCATTATACATTTTTCAACGCAGTCATGCGATGAAATGTTAAGGACAAGTCACCTTAGCCAAATTCTTTCCGATTATTTTTGAATCATCCGATTTTTTATATATTTCTGTACCCATTGAAAGAAAGTTCAATGATTTTTTTTCAGATGCTTCTATTGTTGCGTTCTCGAACTCGAAAAAAATTTTTTCGTTGCAATTGTGTTATCTGATTTTCATAATGATACTGATTTCAGAAAAATATAATCAGTGCCTATTGAGAACCCCAAAATATGATGAATATTATTGTAATTGTATTACTATAATAATTAAAAAAACCCGATTGCCATGAAAAAAATTATGAAAATTTTTTTGAAAAAAAATCGAAATTATTGAAGTTCCACGATCTTGATAGATAAAAAACATTGTAAATGTATGTTGAATCATTAATATCTTTTTTTGATCATATCAAAAATGTCCAAAAAAAGGAAATACACGAAATAAATAAAAAATATCTCAAAAAACATCATAATTTCAACGCATAATTATTTTTATTATTTCAAATAAATGTTGTACAACTAAGCAAATTTTTTTGAATAATAACGAATTCGTGATTAATTTTTTTTGAATTTTTATTTGAATAACATATGATAGTAAATATAAAACAAAAAGTATGAGTGGAAAGTAAAAAAAAGTAAGTATAAAAAAATTTATTATCAATTCTCTAGCCACTCGGAATCACCCTCCTCATCGTCTGCTGAATCGAGATCACTCGATGCACGGGACTCCATATCTATAAAATTGAAACAAATGAATTAGAAAAATGTAATATTTTTGTTTTTATATTTACTGTAATATCTGCATACCTGAATCATTGTCACCCTTGTCATCTTTGCTGCTTTCACTAGCGGTGTTAAAACCGCCATTTTGTTCTGTCAATTGGCATTTACACTTGAAACTTGAAATAACTGCGATAATAACTATCTTGAGCACCAGAATGTCCTTCCTAACGAATGTTCTATTCATGAGGAAATTCCTTATTTTCAGTATATCTCAGAAACTAAAGGAGATACGCGAAAATGTCAAGAGACTATTTTTGTAGAGAATTAAATTTCCTACAAAAAGTGTTTCAAGTCGTATTCTCACATCTAGCATAGTACCAAAGATATTTGCGTCTGAACGTAAAAAATTTTTGCAAATTTTTTTATTTTCAGTATATCTCAGAAACTAAAGGAGATACACGAAAATGTCAAAGGACCTTTTTTGTAGAGAATTAAATTACCCACAAAAAACAACTATACAACTTTCTTGTATGTTACATAGTTCCAAAGATATATGCGGCTGAAAGTAAAAAATTTTTTACAAATTCAAATCGTTCTTCCAGGGTGTTAATGTCGCCATTTTGTTCTGCAAATTGACATTTACACTTGAAATAGTTGTCACAACATACTAAAAGGTGAAGCTTAACTAAATAATAAAAAGTTCATCGTTCACACGACATGTTAGGGGTCATCTGCCACCCCCCTTATGACTGGCCAATCGTTCTGCAAATATTATATCGATGATTGTGAGCTATCAGAGAACTACTGGAGAAAATTTCAGCCTTAACTAAATAATAAAAAGAAGCAGTTTTTATTACACGTTGGGGGTGTTCTGCCACCCCCTTATGACTGGAATCGGGGTTAATCCTCGCGGAGGACACTTAGTTATGCCCCTCTCAACATCCTCTCAAAAAAATAGGCCTTAACTAAATCATCACCGAAAAATGTCACTGCAAGATAGTACTTACAATCAAATTTGCGTTGCTTAATTATCTTTATAGTTATCTTTACTAACCGCTGTAAAATAGTAAATTCTAACTTTATTATATAGTTTTTGAGTTTTCCTCAAATGTACTAACCCATGTAATATAGTGAGTATTAACCCATATCTTGTGATATACTTTGTGATTAACTAATAATTTGTTAATATAGTTTATATATTTTACTCTGCTTTTCATTTCATTGATCTACTTATTGGTCATGACACCCACAACCTCTTGACCCACACCCCAATCTGCTCTCTGATTTTTACTGAAGCTAGCCTCCATCTCAGCAGCTCTTTTTATCTTTACCTTGGGGCGCACATAGTGTTACACTTATAGTAGCAATCTGTTTTAATATCTGCGTTTTACCGTGTTAACGTATCGTTTATTTATAGCATCTTGTTTTTAAAGTTTATCTATATTATCACTTAAGGTAAGAAGAGACGAAAGAGATGCTTGTGATAACCTACCTGCACATTGTTAACTCAACTGCCAAGCTAGAGAACCGTAGCCCAGTACATAAGAACATTTCATCATTTCAAATTGTTTAGGATGTTTCATTAATCGTTAGGTGTTCACATTATATTATTAAATTCACGTAAAAGTAGTTTCTGGAATTTATCGCTATCTTCCGATCTCCACTTATGAACATGTCAGTATCAATATTCAATAATCTGCAATTTTAAACTAATCGTTTATTTTAAGCAAAGATTATTGAAAAAATTGTGATGTCTATGCCACCCAAACTACACGAGCATCTATTTCATAATTTCACGACCCATCAAACAATGTGAAAATAAACCTACGACTATAATATTTTCATAGTTGACGACGAGATGATTGACATCCATTGTATGCATATACGTAGTATTCTCAAATTCTCCTAATCAATAAATCTTGAGACACGCGAAAGGAGCACGTCCATAACCGGTTAACGATATAATTGAATGAAAAATAAACAAAGCCTTATTATTCTTTACTGCCTCGTGGGCAGAAAAAGAGAAATAAATGCATGGGCGTTTGTAAACTTCCAGACCGTAAGGTGCATATCTTTCAAACACTTGACGTCTCGAAGTAAACATATCAAGTGGCTACCTCACTTCCAGAGCCATTCTAAAAAATCCCACGCCAATTAAGTCTAATCTCCAATCGGTGTTGTTAACACAACAACTTGAATAGGACCAAAACTAAGGCAAAAAGAAGTGCCTTGGGCAGGCTGTCTGTGACACTATCTCACTTATTAGTTTACTACTGTCTTATGGGTCGATAATGAGAAGATTTATGTATTTCGGCGACGGATTTGGATCACATTTATGTACATGGCGGATAGATTTTAAAAAAATTATATTCACATTATTTTAATATTCCCAACTTGAAACATTATTTTTATTTAATGAAGATTGTACATTATTAGAATAATTACACATGTTATTTGTGTAATTGAAGTTCGGCATTTGCGTCTATGTCTTACACTTCTTCATATCTAGATGAAGAACCCTTGACCACCATTGACGACCAAACAGATTACGTTAACAAATATATATTGCCAGTAGAGATAAATATCTTCAACTTCATCGTAATAGCTAAAAAATTCCTTTGTTTTTAAAAAAATTGTTTTTTTTTTCGTCTTGTCGATATGCACACATGGTAGTTTTCATCCATACCTTTCAAACGCCCTGTATAATATATAATAATAACCATTTTTGATACATTTGAATTACTTGACATAATCTACGTAACATTCATCCCAATTAAAATTTGACTAGGCCTCAAGATGTTCATCAAAACAAAAGGGACTAAAAATTAGCTACTGGTTTTCATGATCAAATAGTTTTAATCCATTTGGCTTCTTAAATTTAACTCGAGTTAATTTATTCGACAAATTTGGTTTTTATTGGATTTGAAATGGATTGGACTTCTTCAGTTGTAGCTTTTATGTCTTTTAGAACAAAGGTCGTCATGGTAATTAGAACTGAAATAGCCCGTAGTTTAGTGGCGTTTCAAGACCGCCCGCATTACATCTGAGCTTTGAAGAGGTAGGTAATGGCGTGGAGAACTAAATTGGGGATATTTTTAGAGCGCAATGGGATAGCTTACCTTATTGCCAATACGAAGGATATCTGAAAAAAAAGTATATATATTAGTAAAATTATAAAACTAAACTATTTCACTAGCATGCAGTGGTATTACTGGTATTACAAAAATATTTAGACTTTTTCGCGAATATCATTTATGAAATATTTATATAAAACGTCATTTAGAAAGTAGGTACAGATTGTTCACATGTTTTGCACAATTATAAATGTAATTTTTATCACTTCAGAGTTTCAACATTGGAATTTTTACGAGCTTTAAATTCTTTCATCATGCATTTTGAAAAATTTAAAATTGTTTGTTGTTGTTGTACTTAGCTTTAACAATTAATTAACACCACTGAATCCCAAAACGTCTAAAGCAATAATTTTGTATATAAAACAAATGAAATTCTGCACATATATTTACATATTTACACTACCACTGATATATCTTTTTCGTCGGTGATCGGTCATGGTAGTGTAAATATGCTAGTTTAGTTTAATAAGTAATTATTAGAATTCGGATCCAAATATTGGATTCCAGGAACGGATGTACTCGTAACAGGAATTATCGCGTATTTTAATCCAAAATAAAGCGGCATAAATTTTAGTCAATTAATTTAACCTTTGGGGTTCTCATAAAACTATCCACCTCTTTTATACGTCAAAAACTAAATAACGCTGTCCCTACTACAACAAAATAAACAAAAAAGTGGATGAAAAGAAGCAGTTTTACAACTTACACATCGTAGCTTGGCCCATTAGATTTAAATGCGCAATAGATTTGGCATCTACTGTCTCTACCACATACTGGCCACTTCTTTCTAACTTGTGCGCAATTCGGGGGCCACTCTACGATGCGTGACCTGTAGATATTTACTAAGTAAATTTCATTAGGTGTTTATAGTATAATATATATGTATATAGTATATAGTATAATATTATATCTACGTAAAAGTCGTCACTAACTCCCGATCTCTACATTAAAGTACAAAATAAAATCAGTTTGAAAAACCGCTGCCAATTATTACTTGGGAATCAGAACTTCCTCACATTTCCTCATTTTAAACGGGTTCTGAGAAATTGTGTTACTGAAAAGTATAATAATATTAATGTGTCTGTAGAAGTCACATTAAGAAAAAATTACATATCGCCGGTGTGCAACGAAACTAAACCAAATATAGTTTCCAAGTTGCGAGACAAACACGTATGGGTTAGTGCAGATGAAACTGTCGACGACGCACAGTGGACGGAAACGTCAAAAAGCTGGCCAAAATTTAAAAAATGAAGATTTTTTTTTGAAATGGAAACGTTTTAAATCGTTGTAGTGGTACCCCTAGCATTAGAAACGACCGTTAATACCGGTCCGGGTTCACTACCTGAGCGAGGAAATTACTTATTGTGCGACCGTGCAGCGCGTCACTTCGGCAGCTCGCAACTCTTCAAAAATCGATAAATTTTGTCTGCAGCGTAAAAATTCTCAGTGCAGTTTTCTGTGTCATAAAAATGGATTCTGCATCAGAAAGTAAGTACAATTAAAATATCTCAGTATCAGATCAGTTTATTTATATGGTAATTAGTAAATAATTATCGAAGTGGAGTGCATTTTTGTACATACAACGATTCATAAACTCCACAAAAAAAGCCATAAGTTACGCGGTTGGTGATGGTTGGTCTTGAAACTTATTGAAATGCGTTCAATGAACATTTTTTCGAAAGTGTATAAAAAATTAGCTGCATCTTTTTGCATCTTTGCGAGATATTGACCAAATTGTGCGCGAATGCACGGATGCATGCACATTCATGCACCATAAAGTGGGCTCCTTTTGAATGCGTTCTCATGAGGACGATGAATGTAATTCAGATATTAATTGAATAAAATTAATTTTCAAAGTCATTACACATTTTTATTCCATTCCCCAGATCCTAATTTTCCCGAAACAAATAAAATACATGAATTCGCTTCAATTCAATAATATTTTTTGAACTATGTATATATTTTTGACCGTAATTTTTTTTGAAATTCTATATGGGATTCTTCATCAGCGACCCAAAAAAACTGTATACAAAGTTTTATAAAAATGCAGCGATAATTGGCGATTTTTGGTATGTTTTGGGGGATTTCATGGCCGCCATTTTGTTTTTTTCAAAATTCAACTTCGGATTCTTGATCAGCGACACAAAAAACCCCTGTATGCACAATTTCAGTAAAACAGCTCAATGCCTTTATATTTTGGCCAGCTTTTCGGCGTTTCCGTCCACTGTGCGACGGTCAGAACTCAGAACATCGCCATATTAATATTGGGAGAATGGATGAGACAGTGACAATGCAAACCCGCTTAATATCAACAAAAGTGTTAGAACGCACAAATGCAGAAACGATATGCGAATGTGTGGATAGCAGTTAGGGCAAAAGATATGAAAATGATAAAGGACGTGTCTTGCTTTTGTAACGGATGCAGCTTCATATGAAGGCGGCTTACAATGCACCTATTTTAATCTGGTACATATGGCATGTTTATCATTTGAATGTTTTGAACAGTACGCAACTTTTAGAATATGACATTATAAAGTTAATAGGGTTATATAAGAATTTTCAAAAAAAAAAAATAAATAAATAAATATTCTATTTGAAAATCATTAATTTCTATTGTGCGAGACATTTGTGGGATAGAAAAACTAAAAATAAATTTAAACGTAGAGAAATCATGAAATAAATTTCCCAGAAAATGCAATGGTTTAAACAAAAATCTAAAAAAAATATAAATAAAAGAATTTCACAACTTTAAAATAATAATATTTTAATATTATTTGATATTAATATTTGAAAGGCTTGTCCTTTATATAAATAAAGAACAAGCCTTTCAAAACGATTTCAGACCGTTCGAATGTTTCTCTTTATAATAAGATGTTTTAAGTTCTTCTGCACTTTTTTGGTTAATTAAAAAAATGTTTTGATGTTTCTTACAAAAGCTTAACTTTTTATCGTTTTATTAAGAAAATGTGTACTTTTCATAACTGAAAACAAAAATATGGGTTGCTACTTTAAAAATAATAATAATAATAAACAGAACCTTACCGATCGCATGACTAACATATTTTCAAATAAATAATACGTCTAAATATGGCAACTGTCTAAACCCATTTTATTTGAAATATTTTAGAAAATGGAAAAAGAATGCTGTAGAAGGAAGCTTTTGTAAAGCACTGTAACTATATACCAGGGTACAACTGGCACTAAACTTTTCGTGAAAATTTTGCTGTCGTGAATTTTACTTATTTAATAATGAAAAAAAATATAAATTCAACACAGTCAGTGTACTGCTAAGCCTCTAGATTAAATCAGTTGATTTTTATTATTCACTTATACAGGGTGTTTCAAAAAACATGTGCCATCGCTTAAGCGGAGATTTCTCACACAAAAATAAGACAAATATTTCAACATGTGTTCACTCCTGCTTTATTCTGAGGTATACGGTTTAAAATGTTCTTATTTTTTCAGTTTTTTCCAAATATCTCTGAAACGACTTTAGCAATTTGAATTATATTTAGTTTGTGAAATGTACTTAAAATATCACATATTTTAGTATTAAAATGGTGTGGGTAGCTTCATCAGGGGCGTACGTACGGACTTGCAATTTAATAATTTTATTAAAAATTATGTACGCCACTGACTTTTTTACTTTTGGATGGCACAGTTATGTAGACAGATAAATGTCTAAAAAAGTTATCTTACAAATTATTTTCGATTTCGTCTTTGTTTAGGGAACAATGGCATTTTTTTATCTCTTATATACTGAGCTTGTTCTAAAAAAAATTATTAGAAAAATATCGAGGGATAACTTTTTTTAGGCATTTACCTGTCTACATAACTTTGCAATCAAAAAGTAAAAAAGTCAGCGATGTACATATGTTTTTAATAAAATTACAAAACCGTACGCACGCCCCTGCTGTCCATACCATTTTAATACTCAAATATATAGTAATTTAAGTGCTTTTCACAATCTAAATATTATTCAAATTGCTAGTCGTTTCAGAGATATATTAAAAAAACTGAAAAAAGAAGAAACTTTTAACACCGTGTATCTAAGAAACGGAGCAAGAGTGGACCTATGTTGATAGGAACTATTTGTCTTATTTTTGGGTGAGAAATCTCTGCTTAAGCGACAGCACATGTCTTTTTTGAATTTTTTAATACCTTTTTACACATTGAGATGAATTTTCATTAATCTATTTCAAACGCAACACAGGAAACTTTATTACATGACTAGAGAAATAACAAAATTTCCATCCAGTATAAAACGTTACCGATAACAGTGCGGCGCTATAAAAATATATTTCCTTACAATTTTCTCTTTAACATTCACCATTTCATCTTATCGTTCGACAAAACGGAAATTATCAGTAGTTTTAAGAACGGCAGGCCTTAGAACCTGGCATATCTCATTCTTCAAAGGTTTCTCAAGATATATTAAGCACCATCGACCCAAGAACGAAGCGCTTTTCCCCATACCACACCTGTTGTCATGGGAACCTCTTTACAAACATCCCAAAATAATTTGAAAGTCGCCAGAATCGCTGCTGATATAAAACAACAATGAGTGCCACTTTAAAAGTTTTAATTCATGCTATCACGTTAATGCCTATGATAGGATGGCGGCAATGAGTCGGAATAATGCCCACCACTGGGAATCACATCAGGCATTATAAAAGAGCCAGGCGGTCTCCGCTAATTGCTTTTAAGCGGATTTTAAGTCCGAAACCGGCGGCTTTACGAATACGAGTCTTGTAAACGGTGTAATAATATTGGATGCGCTCGTCTTGGAGTTGTTTATTTTATAGCTTCTCATGTCCAGTCTAATAAAAATGAGCTTATAATGTGAAAGAGGATCAAAGCCTTTTCTTTAGTAATTACATACTTATATTATTATCAAAGAGAAATTTTTCAAAAAATACAAAACTGGTTCATATAAATTGTTTATAAGAGTCTATTTCAGATACAGCAAATTTGCAAAAAATATACCCTTTGGAGCATTAGAATTCAAATTATTATGGTCCATTGTAATCCATAAATTAAAATTCATAACATGCATAATTCACACGAAAACAAAAAGTTTTCATAAAACTTAAATATAAACATAATATTTCTACAAAATAAACAAGCATAGATTTCACAAAACTTAAAAATAAACATAAGCACTGCATGGCACTGCTATAGACATAATTGTTGACACTGAGAACAGAGAACCTATACGGGATGTTCTTAAAAAGCATGGCAGATAACTCAGTTCGAGGACCTTATTTCTTCAACGAAACAATTTCGGAACGCGCCTTTTCGGCAAAATCGCGGGGGGCGCGACGAATTTTTTACGTAAAAGGGGTGCTTTTGTACATATTTTGCCCTTATAAACATAGATGGTTTGTCCACCCGTTTTCGCGGGGGTGGGGGGTGAATTTTGAAATAATCGTTTTTACGAAAAAGTGGTCGCCCCGATGTCCGCATGGGACTAGACGAGTACAACGCCGTCGAGATACCCCAATCAATATCTAGATTTTTTCAAATCGATTATAGTGTTGCCTACAATGTCACCAGTTCAACTCCAATCGGTTTTTTTCTTGTGAGATTTGACAAAGAACGGGCTCAGACAAAATTTAAATCGTATCAGGTTAGTTGTTTAAAATTATTAAAATAATTTACAATTCATAGCTAAACATTGCTTATCTTGGTTGCATCCGGGGCCATCGTAGTGCCAAAAGTGATTTGTACGAAGTGAAAACTGTTTCTATGTGTAATAAAATTTGGATGTATTCAATAAAGCAGAACGTTTATATTTTTTCCTGATTATTAGCACCTTGAAACCCAGTGTATCTTTGTAGTCACATACCCTTAAGTTTCAACCCTTTACAAATTTTATCACAAACAACAGTTAAAGAGTTCCTTTTACATTAACAATAAGAATATTGTAAAAAAAATTCGCTTTAAAATAAAATAAATGTATCATACAGGGTTAAACAACATGGATATTATTTGACGTCAATACAAAGTACTTATAATAATTATTAATTGAATTCTGCAAAGTACTTATAATAATTATTAATTCATTTCTGTAATCATATATATTCAGAGACATTTCCAGAAATGTCCACTATCCTTGGAACTTTCATATTATTATTAATTTCGGGAATTTACCCATTTCTAATATTTTCTCTAAATTATTGTTTAACTTTTAATCAACTGCTCTTTATTAAGTTGATGTTATCTTGTAATTTTTTACGGTTAGTGACCTCAACAGTGGTACCGCGTATGATTCATTGTTTATTAAATAGCATAATCATTATTTTAACTCCCCATTGCCCAAAAATAGAATTAGTTATTAACTAATTTATGCTAGTAAAAGGGGTGCTTTTGTACATATTTTGCCCTTATAAACATAGATGGTTTGTCCACCCGTTTTCGCGGGGGTGGGGGGTGAATTTTGAAATAATCGTTTTTACGAAAAAGTGGTCGCCCCGATGTCCGCAAGGGACTAGACGAGTACAACGCCGTCGAGATACCCCAATCAATATCTAGATTTTTTCAAATCGATTATAGTGTTGCCTACAATGTCACCAGTTCAACTCCAATCGGTTTTTTCTTGTGAGATTTGACAAAGAACGGGCTCAGACAAAATTTAAATCGTATCAGGTTAGTTGTTTAAAATTATTAAAATAATTTACAATTCATAGCTAAACATTGCTTATCTTGGTTGCATCCGGGGCCGTCGCTCCTTTGGATGCCTTCTCAATCCTGCTCTGATTCAACAACATCTTGAATGGAATAAATTCCATCACATTTATACATATAATGTAATTAAATAAATATGTAGCTTTAACATGATTTTTTGAAACGAATGTTATATACAAGATATTTGAACTGACTTTAATTAGTTGTGGTTGAAGTAATAAGTCATGCAGATGTAATTCTATGCTATGCCAAACAAGGAAATATAATCCCCTGGCGTCTAGCATCTACGGAGAATAAAAGCTGATACTAAATTCCGATTAGCAATCTAATACATGGACATTTATTGCTAATAAAAGAATTAGCAATGAAATACTAGTTGTTTTGCAGATTTTTCAAGGATCGGACTTGTTATTATGCGAGACTGGTCAGGATCGTAAATATATTTAAGCGTTTACTGACTTTTTTAACCGTAGTTATTCGTCCAATTACTAAGGGATTAAAATTCTAAGAAGTGCTATAAATAAGTGTTTATGTAAGTGTTCACAGGCGCTGTGTTAAAGTTTGCAAAAATATGATTGCCAGTGTCTGTTACACAGTCCAGTCACCGGTTTTATATTCTAAATTAGCATATTAATAATAATTATAGGTTGTAAGTCTAGAATTTGCTCAAGGAAACTGTCAGTTAATATTGGTGTTTACTTAATATTAATAACAACTTAACGCAATTTCAATAAATGATTGACGCTTTCTGAGAAGTCATGTATGTTGTGTTGAAGAAAATGGGATTAATTACCTGTTTTAGAAATCACGGTATGTTCTCTTCGTTGAGAGTTCAACAGAATCTACATTTATAGAAGATATTAGAAATAAGTGGTAATGAATGACTATAGACGATTTCTCCATGGTACGAAACTTTTCTGCATTATTTAGCATTGTATTGGTCTTATCTTTACCAACAATGGGACTGGCAATATTTCCACGTAATATTTTAAATACACCAAATTTTAAATAATTATTTAGTTATATTTATAATAAATAGGGCTGGGAAAAATAATCGATTAATAGAAAAATAATTGATTAATCGACTAATCGATCATTTGATTATTTCTTCTTATATAATCGATTAATCGATCATTTCATTAATCGATTAATCGATTATTTGATTAATCGATCATTTGATTAATCGATTATTTGATTAATCGATGAATCGATTATTTGCTTAATCGATTATAATCGATTAATCGATTATAATCGAGTAATCGAAATAATCGATTATTTCAATAATCGATAATCGATTATGACTTTTGACAATCGCCCAGCCCTAATAATAGATATTAATCAAAATATTAAAATAACAACTGTCCTTTATTTATCCTATCCTCATGATTATTTTTTTCTTAATACAATTATAGTATTATGTCATATAAATAAACAGTATGTAAATAAAATTGAAAATAACCCTAAGAGCCACAGCTCCTAATTATGGGTGGGCAAGAAATCGAATAATCGATTAAGGCTGGTTAAAATCGACTATAATCGATTAATCGCTTTACAAATAGATTAAACCGACTTTCGATTATACGATTATTTGATTAATCGATTAATCAAATAATCGATTAATCAAATAAAGATTAATCAAATAATCGATTAATGATTATTTGATTAAGATTATTTGATTAATATATTTGATTAATCGATTATTTGATTAATCGATTAATCGATTATTTGATTAATCGATTATAATTATTTCGAAATAATCGATTATTTTTCAATAATCGATTACGATTTTTGACAATGCCCAGCCCTAATAATAAACAATATGAATTATTATAGTTAGAAGATATTTCTAGTAAGAAATAGTCCAAATTTTACAACTGTTGAGAAATAAAATGGCACTTGAAAGAAATATTCTAGAATCATTTTAGACTCCCATAACGCAATAATAGAAGAATGATTTTGATTTAATTGTTTGTATGTTATATTATTATCTTTTTAGCCGTTTTACTCATACATATTTTTATATGATAAATAGGGAAAATGTCTCAGACAATCTCTGTAACATTATTTTATGGAAGAAAGTGCATTATTACAAAACCTCTGCCAGAAGATCCTGAAAATTTTATACTTGGAGATTCAGTTTTAAAAATTGATGACACATTTGGTAAACGTCACAATTTGGATTTTGATGAAGCTGAAAAGTGTGATAACAATGAAGAAAAGAGGTGAAACAGATGATAGTAGTGACTAAGACAGGTGAAAACAACACAAGGTGAAGACTAATGCCCAAGAAGTAAGAAAACCATGTTACACAGGAAAACCCAAACGACATTCCAACGACAGCTTACAATTAAATCAGGACACACTATTGCAAATAAAGTCATTTCATGAAGGTATAGTAGTGCCAAAAGTGATTTGTACGAAGTGAAAACTGTTTCTATGTGTAATAAAATTTAGATGTATTCAATAAAGCAGAACGTTTATATTTTTTCCTGATTATTAGCACCTTGAAACCCAGTGTATCTTTGTAGTCACATACCCTTAAGTTTCAACCCTTTACAAATTTTATCACAAACAACAGTTAAAGAGTTCCTTTTACATTAACAATAAGAATATTGTAAAAAAAATTCGCTTTAAAATAAAATAAATGTATCATACAGGGTTAAACAACATGGATATTATTTGACGTCAATACAAAGTACTTATAATAATATATTAATTGAATTCTGCAAAGTACTTATAATAATTATTAATTCATTTCTGTAATCATATATATTCAGACATTTCCAGAAATGTCCACTATCCTTGGAACTTTCATATTATTATTAATTTCGGGAATTTACCCATTTCTAATATTTTCTCTAAATTATTGTTTAACTTTTAATCAACTGCTCTTTATTAAGTTGATGTTATCTTGTAATTTTTTACGGTTAATGACCTCAACAGTGGTACCGCGTATGATTCATTGTTTATTAAATAGCATAATCATTATTTTAACTCTCCATTGCCCAAAAATAGAATTAGTTATTAACTAATTTATGCTAGTAAGGTTATTCCTACATAAGAATAATTGAAGTATTTTCATACAAACCAGCAGAGATCAAACCGGCTTTAAAAAAATAATAAATTATGTTCTCTTGAACGGTATATTATTATTTAAAAAAACTGCTGTTATATTTTGGCAGTATTGGACATAAGTACAGATTGGACTTGGCGGACATTCCAGGGAAGGCCTTAATGCTATATAATATTTTTTATGCAAAATTTGACAACTGAATATTGGTATAATACGACATACTGTACGAACAACTCACAACTGACAGTAACCTGCGAAAATATTTTAAATTAAATTTTAGTACATATAAAATATATAATAATAAAAAAATCCATACATAAGAGAAATAGAATTATCAACACTTACAGGATAGGTGGTGAAATAATTTACAGATTGATTTAATTTTATACAGCTAAAGATCTTGGTAAAACTATATTTTCCTTAAAAAATTGCTTTGTAGAATAACATATATAAAATGTACGAATACATTGAGTCTTTCAAATTGTTGTACCACAGTATAGAAAACTCCAAAGTAAAAGAAATATTCATTGAACACTTGCATGTTTCATTTAATTTAATTGTAATTTTACTACTCCATTGGGTTTCGATGGTAAAATAAATTACTAGGAAACTTTTAATAATAATGCAAATCAACCTTCACATATAATTATTATTAATTTACAGACATGCTAAAAGTAACAATAGGTGTCCCACAAGGAAGTGTCCTAAGCCCGCTGCTGTTTCTCTTATACTGTAATGATCTTAATAATTATACATCGATATTTTACACTGCATTTGCAGATGTCATAACTTTATTATCTGTCAATAAAAAATCAAACAGAAATTACTTGTTTAGTTAATAATAATCTTAAGGATATTCACAAGTACTTTCAGTTAAATAATCTCATAATGAATCAAGAAAAAACGTATACTTTACAATTTTATCATCAACATTTCCATTATATAAGTAGCCCTTACATTAAATGGGAAATCTATAGAACAAATAAAAAGTTTTACTGGGTATTCATATTGATTTACAATTAACATGGAAAGATCATGGAGTTTATGTATGCAAAAAATGTGCAAAAAAATTGCTTTGCCCTTAAAAGATTACACGAAATTGCTAGCAAGGACACAGCGAAAATTTTTTACCATTCCAACTATGAGTCTGTGATTACATTTGGAACAATTTGTTGGAGAAATTCGTCCGCAGCCAATAGAATATTTATATTACAAAAGAGAGCAATACATTGTTTATTCGATTTAAAATTTAGAGAATCATGTAAGCCAACGTTCATCAGGGAAAACATATACACTTTCATGTGTTTATATTCTAGACATGTTAAATCTGTAAAAAAGAATCTTATTAAATTTAATTTTCAAAATGAATTCCATAATTATTACACACGACATGGAAATAATTTACAATACAACTTGCATAGACTGGAGCTATATAAGGCAAATCCCTATTATATGGGCGCTATTCTGTATAATAAACTACCATTTCATATTAAAAGCGAAAGTTTAAACAAATTTATTTTATCTGTGAAAAATATTTTATAGCAATATGCATTTTATTTTGTATAGTTATTTATTATACACTTTCGAATAATTTTAATATTTATGTTTGTTAAATTATGTTGTTTCCGTATTTGTTTTTTTTTTTTTTTTAGTGTGCCTTTTGTATGACTTGTCCTTATCCTGTATTGTGATCCATTGGATGAATAAATTATTCTATTCTGTTTGGTTATTTTAAAAAGCAAGTTTTTTTGAACAAATTCAGACGTCGTAATTAAATCTAAAACACACTGTATATAATATTACATATACCTTTCTACATAAACTGTAAGCTTTTAAAGCAAAATAAACTTTTATTCAGTAAATAAAATAAATTAAATTCCACTGAAAAATATTTCAACAAAACATCCCGAAACTTGAAAAATAACAAAATTAAACAAAGATTTACAGAGATATTTCCTAATTGAACTTACAATTAGTATAACTTTGTCCATTATCGAGTATACACATAATGTTGAATATTTTCAACATCTCTTACTAATTGTAGTTTTTTTTTAATCTTAGTACTTCTAATTACTCAAGTCATACCAATCTTTGTAATTCGGCTTTTTTTTTTTTGTTTCTTCGTTTCTGAACGTTCTGCTTGTTTACAGATTTTTTTTTAAATCCTGTATTTCTTACAGATGAACCAGAAGGTACTGTAGGAGACGCTTCTGGTGTACAAGAAAAAGACTCCACTGACGTCGGAACCCCTACTTGAAGGGCACTTATAATTGATATAATTATATTTACTGGAATTTTTACACATGTTCGATTTGTCTCTCCTTCGATTAGTTCAAAGAAAGTCTCCTACGAATTATTTAATTTCATTTTCTTATTGCCAGAGTTCTATGTATATCGGTTTTTTGTTTAATTTTTGTTTGGCATTTTCCTGTTTGTTTCCCATTTGTTTTAATTTTTCAAATAATCTTACGGCGTACTTGTGCTTTTTGATATAATTTGTTGCTTAATTTTCCTGTTTCAGTTTCCCAATCTTGTTTTAATCTTTTACGATATTCTCCCCCAAGGGGGTTGGGGGGGGGGGGGGGGGGGGGGGGCGGCCGCGGGGCGCGGGGGGGGGGGACTACCGACGGGGGGGGGGGGGGGAAGGGGGTTTGGGTTGGGGGGCCGGGGGGGGGGGGGGGGGGGGGGGGGAAAAAAATTTTTTGGGTGGGGGAGGGGGGCGGGGTTTTTGAATCCTCCCCGTGGGGGGAAATCTTTCCGGTGGTCTTTTCTGGCTGCCTGAACAAAGGCTTTTTGTTTTTACATCAGACCTATTATTTTCTACACATCTTTCCTCCCTTATAAAAAAAATAGGTCAGGGAGGGGTTCTCTGTTTGGGCTATAGAGGGTCTCCCATTAGTATGGTATTAATTTCTCTAACACTATTAGAAACTATGTCAGAAACTTGAAACACATTTGGTATCTCAACCACCAGCACCTTCACCAATTACCATCAGAGTGGTTAATTCTAATACAATGGATCTCGAGAAGCAGAAACTGAGTAAGTTTGATAATACTGCCAAAAGCCAGAAATTATTATTCATTTCAATTATTCAATTTTAAATATTACTAACTGTCAAAAGCTAGAAATCATTATTCATTTCAATTATTCAATTTTATTATTTATTTTATTTATTATTATTAGTCCATTTAAGATAAAATAACATTTTTAACATTTGGCACAGTTTATTAAAATAGCAGAGTCTACATTTATTGTTTAAAATCTAAAATACAAACAATACAAATTTTGTAAATTTGGGATTGCCTAATTAAGGTCAGCCAACAATGCTGAATAGGAAGGTTGGGGGTAAAACAATAGGCTGAAGTTTTTGGTGATAAGAAAAGTAAGACGAAAATGTTAGCTTGGCAAATCTCCCCAGCCATGGGCTAGGGGTAGTATTAATGTAAATAGAGTTTAATGTACTTATTTCTAATTAAGTTAAACCTTTTACAATTGCTGCCTATTTAAATAAATGTTTTATTTTTGTAACTTTTGTTTCCATTCTTTTAATACCATCTGCTACACTTCTAGCGTGCGTATGTGGCTTTAGGACAGCCTTCTACATAACAATACTTAAATGTGTAGATACCAGCACCTAACCGTATTGCTGTTTCAAATGCTCCGTCAGTATTCAACGAACCAAATATACAAAATCTAGGATATATGATCCAGACTCATTATACAGTATCTCATTATAAGTAAATTTTATTGTACACAAGTACACAAATTGCTTACAGACACTGACTCCGATCCTAACGGTTATACTCGTAAGTCTGGTATGGTCCTTGCTTTTCTGCTGAATTAGTTGATTATTTAGTGACAAATAAATTTAGCGACACAAAATATGGCGAAATATTAGCCTTAAATTCAGGACTAAAATATTTTGGTAGCACCCCAAAACTACTTCCACGTAAAGTGCATTTCCTTAAGAGATTTAAAAAAATTATATAGAAGAATTTGTTCAGAATGAATGCACTCATTCCAGGTAGGTAGGCATATTTCGATAAAATGGGTTTTTACCATTTTTAATTGCACATACAATTTATTTTTATAAAAGTCGATCAATCTCTGAAATTTTGATTACTGACACACAACTTTTTATTCCCAATAACTTTACACCTCTGTTAAGTTATTTGTGGACACACTGTATAGTTGAATCACATTTTTTAACGCTACTGTTTTTCTTTAATAGATGATGATATTCTGTTATGTACGTATTTGGCGTTAACCAATCAGATTAATTACCCTTTTGTGAATTATACGAACTCGCATAGAGCAGCAATTAATAACTTCACTTCTGAAGATAACCCCAACAAAAGTGCGTGTGCGTGCTTTCGAATATCCACGGCATTCTCCAGTAATGTCACGGTAAGACGAATGAGTTAAAGTGTGCTCCTGGTTATCAGTCTTCCTCATCGAACCATTATTTACCGGTACAATAATAAAGAGTTTCTAGCCGTGCCACAACCACCTTATTTTTCCCGCCAGGGGCAGGCCTACTACAATTTATGCGTGTCGGTCTGTCTGACGTCGATACCGATCGATAACGTTTGTTGTAAATCAGGTGAAGGCGGTACTCGAATTACTGACAGCATGACAGTAGTCAGGATCTTTCTTTCCCCGCTTTTTATAACGTCGAGAACAACGAAGGTCAATGTACATCATGTTTTATCGTTGACGGTTTTATCACCAGAAATATATCGCTTAAACAAGGAAGTTTGCATCACAATGTTTGTTCTGATCGCTTTTTATGGGATAAGGATGTTGTCGCGTTTGAAATATGTGGATTTATTTGCAGTTTTGCAACAGATATTGACAAAGAAAGGAAGGGAAATATTTACTAATTTTTAATTTTAACATCAGTTTAAATCCATGCGGTAAACGAACAAAATAAATAAATGAGGAACAAGTTATAGGTAATTCTTAATTCTGAAAAATTGTTCATATTGATTGTGACTAATGCATGCAAATCATAGTACAGGTATTGTTATGGTTAGAGACCGCATCTCAGGTAGTTATTTCGCGAATATCAGTGGCGGAATCAGCTCATGTGCGACACATCAATATTTTCATGTGCAAAAATGATAACAATACAATATAATTTGTCTACTTTGTATTGTTATCGTCTCTTACCTTATGCTTTTGTAATGTCCAAAATGAATGATGAAAACTGAACATTTAGTAAAAAACACTATTGCACTATAGCAACTATTTTTTGGTTCTAGAATAAAAGTTTATTGATGTTCTTATTGTGGTTAGACTCGCGTACCTGTTAAACCCTAGGTCGAGGATTGTTTAAACTTCCAGAAATTTCAAAACCCTTTTTTCATAACAAAAAACTTAAAAATTAAAAATGATTTTTCCTTTTTTTAAATTGTTATTTATATTATTCATTAGAAAATTAAATAAATTATTTATTTATTTATTTATTTATTCGTACATTTATTTTTTTTAATGAATAATATAAATAACAATTTAAAAAAAAAAGAAGAAAACAAAATCATACACAACACGAGACTCGAACCCAAGCACGGAAGCCTATGAAACATGAGCGTTACCACTACGCCACAGCACACTCGGTCGATGATCCACAAAACTGATATATAACGTGCACTAAAAACTTCAAGTCCATTTTTCTCGGTTTTAGTTGAGTATGGCACTTTACTATTTTACAGGTAGTACACTCACATGGTGTACTACCTTTCTACTAAAAAATCATAAAAATCCGTTTCCCCAAAGCCGTAGAGTCTCCGATACGTTGATATGTAAACATGCAAATTGTTGTTTATGTATCGGTCATATTAATCAGTGTATCTCTTATGGGTATTACTTATCCTTATATTATTAATCTGAGATCGGGTCACAGCAACCTCACACGTCATACGTGTCTTAAATTGCAATGTACATATGTAGGTGGTGGGATTCTGTCTTACAGGTATGTCTGCTTGTTTACAATCGTACAAATCCTACTCTTAATTTAGCGCTTTGTTATTTAGTTTAGGTAATTCATATAGGTTTAAATAAGGAACATTTATTTTAGACATTTTCAGTAATTATTAGAGATCGAGAGGTAGCGATAAGTGACGTCAATTCCAGGGATGACGCTAGGTGATGTGTTGCCGCATAATTATATGCATGCATATATGACACAACATCTTAGCTTGTGGTTATTTTGGGAGAGTTCGGTAACATCCAAAGTTAATGCAAAGAAAGAAGGCTGAAAGTATTGGTGAATGTAACACTAGCACACACATGTATTTTTAACTAGCGATCATAAAAGTAAAAGTATATTGTCTATAGTTATTTATTTGTGGCATCCTATAATATTTTTTCTCACCTTCTTTGGGTATTAAACCACTGTCCTATAAATTACTTTAAAAAATTTAGTAAATAAATCTGTGCGCCAAAAGGAGTCTAAGGAAATATATAACTAGTAAATAGTACATTCAGTGAGTTTAATGAAATATTTATTGCTCCTGTTATTTTGGATACTACAGAATCGCCAATTAAAAGGTAGTATATCATTTATCACATCTTTATATATGTATAACGACGGCGTCAGCGAGGTGCCCTTGATTATTACATCATGTACTATTTACTTGCGGTCATTAGTAATTATTAAGCCTGGCCAAGCGATGGTAGATTCAGGGTCGGGCGCAATACCAATGCCATCTCGTGCTTGTTTACGATGACGATGACACGACACATTTCAGTTGTTATCTGTCGGTCAATGCATAGAGTACTAATAAATAATAAATAATGTTGAGCGTAAAGAGTAGAAAACGACCGTACGCTGATAATGTGAATAAATTTATCGGTGAATTTCCGGATTTATTCTATGATGGATGTAAAATAATTTGTAAAGTTTGTGATCAGGACTTAATGTGCTGGAATAAATACGGCTGCAAAATTCATATCAATAGTAACCGGCATAAAAATAAAAAAAATGGCGTTTTCTTTGAAACCTCAGTTTATGTTTGATTTACTGTTAATGCTGATTGCCTGTGATGTTCCCCTGCGCATATAGGATAAACCAGCATTTCGGGAGTTCTGGAATAAATACAATCCCCAGGTGAATTTACCAAGTCGTTCATCGTTACGTAGATATGTACCAAGTGTTCGTGAAGACATTGTAAATAGGATTAAATGTGCATTAAAAGATACACGGCTGTGGTTATGTGTTAATGAGACTACAGATTGTAAAAAAAATCTATTTTAAATGCTATAGTACGTGTACTCGACCCTGTTAAACCAACATATCCACTTTTACTAGCTAGCAAAAGACTAACTGCGTGTACTGCCGAAACAATTACGCGGGTGGTGTTGGAGACTTTCGAAAAATTTGAACTGTCAACAAGGTAAGTGTTGATGTTTGTGATCGACGCCGACGGTGCTGCGACAATGCGTTTGGTGGGCCGTTTTCTTCAAAGAGACGATTGTAGGTTTTTACATGTTACGTGTAAAGTGCATGCGTTCCATCTTGTAGCAGAAACGATTCGAAAATGTTTTCCAGAGGTAGATGCATTAATAGCAAATACAAAAAAAGTATTTCTCAAATCTCCTAAACGGCTTCGAGCATTTCACACACTGTGTCCTGGTATTCCGGAACCACCAGTGCCGATTCTTACACGTTGGGGAACGTGGTTGAAGGCAGCTTTTTATTATGCTGAATATTTTCAACAAATAAAAGCTGTGATACTACAGTTCAACCCTAACGAGGCTGCAGCTATTAAGGAAAGCCAGACAAGCTTTCAAGATGTTTACCTTGAAACAGATTTAAAAACTTTTTATAATAATTATAGAGGACTACAGGACGCAATAGAAAAATTGCAAAATACTTCGTTGTCGTTAGTGGAATCGCTGCAAATAGTGGACGACGTAAATACACAGCTACAAACTATAAATGACGCAAAAAATAAGCCCGTTATTGAAAAATTCGGGAGTGTATTATGGAAAGATCCTGATTTTACCAAATTAAGACAAATTTGTGATGGTGCATCTACAGCTGCGTTAAGTGAGTTCACAGAGTGTTTTACTTATGTCTGTATTGCTTCCGTAGATGTCGAATGGTCTTTTTCAAAATACAAATATATTTTTTCACCACAGCGAACATCGCTTACTGAGACAACTGTGGAAACATATCTGATGCTACACAGTTATTATTGAAGTGCTTTAGTTTGTGATAACAACAACCAAGCTACTTCATAAATCTGCTTAAGAAGGTGAGTTTTTGTACATATTTTTATAAAGTGTACCAGTACTAATAAAATTTATTTCCATTTATTTTATTTATTTATTTATTTATTTATTATTAGTTATCACTTAGATATACAATGTACATGTGTGAACGTCATTTAACAGTTTAATAATGTGCAGCACTAAGTTTACAAAATATAAGGAAATACATAAAGAAGAATTTAAAGCGAACGAAATAGTACAAAAACAAACATAACAATATATAAAATATTATTGTTTTTATTATTGTACTTATTCAAGTATTATGATATGATGCATACCCAGTACGTCTCTGTAGGATTAATGACCTTGGCCAGGCTTAGTAATTATGTATCAATATTCTAGATTTTGCTGGCATAACACAATTAATTAGCTGGTGGTTGTACTTATTGACCAGTAGCTCAGTTAGCAGGTCGTGAAAAAGGGCTTAGATTTATCTGAGTTCTCACCAAAATCTAGGCTGGGCGCCAGGACTTTTGCAAGTACCAAATAAATAAAAGTTTACTTAATTGATAAAGATAACATTTTCTCTTGAATTCAGTTGGGAAGGAAGACGAATAAAAATATTATTTGAGATAAAAAGTATAATAAAGACTGGTATGAAGATACGTACAATATTTACAGTGGATCGGATGGCCTCTTTTAATAAAAAATAATATAGTTGTGGTTGAGGACCAACAAAATAATCAAAAGAAAATTATATGACGTTATGAGAAATAATAAAAAAAAGGGTACCTGATCTCTTACAAAAAATTCTTCTGACCAAATATAAACTTTCACACAGGGACGAAGAACTTACGTAACTTCAAATGGGTTAGTCCTGCGAAGAATCTACCAACAGCTAAACTCTGAATGGGTTTGGTGTCAGTTTGTATCACCACTGTCAGTACTGCAGTTACCCTTGAGACGAAATGCCAGTTGTATAAAATATCGAGAATTTATAAAAAAAATTTAAATTACCGTTTATTTTCCACTGAGATTATATGTATTTTGCTCCGTTAAATTTCTTTTTAGGGAATAATTGTTCTATCTAAAGGAAAAATTGGAAAAAACATGGGAATACCTATAAGTAGACTTGATTCACTAGATGATATCGTTAAATAAACAAAGGAAAATATGTATATTGTCATGAATTCTTTGCGCGGCAACATGTAATTAAATACCATGCTGAATGCAAAAAACATCAAAATTAAGTTTACTATCTAATAAAATGAGACATCGTACTTTTAAATTATTAATACAAGTAAAAGGTTTAAAGACCTCCAGTAAAGCTGTAATATATTACCATAATAATTGTTGTAGAAGTTCACTTGGCTGGCTAGTCATTTTTATAGGAGAACGAGTTTAGTTCCCAAGTTGAATTAATAAACCATAAACGTTGAAAATAACAAGGAACCTCCATATCTTATATAATACTCGTATCTATTAAATCTATGACCCCTCATTTTAAAGTATATAGTGTCAACTACATTATAAAGGATTTATTAAAATTAATAGCTTGTAGTTCAGGGTACAAGACCTGTTTAATTTAATCTTTTAAGTGTCTAGACTGAAACGAGTTTTCCTACTTCCCTATCAAAGCAGAATAGTATTCTAAGTTCTAACGTATACTGGAAGAGTAAAATGGAAAAATCGATACAACCCTTACTAGAATAGGGCGATCCTGCTGATGTAGGACTTTTGAAGCTTGACCAGTTCAAAGCAAACATGAAAATTCGAAGAGGCAATTATCATTCGTCAAAAATTTACCATTCTTGAAGGTCATGGGGGCTACTGAAGATACATATTTTTACATTAAATGAGCGAAAGTTTTTGCCAGAAAGTCAGTCAAATATATTATAATTTATAATACAAGAGAAAAGGTAATTTTTTTAAGAGTAGTTAAATCAATCGAAAAATTGATTAAAATTTGTACAAAATGCTTTGTTTAAAAGATACATTCTACAAATTCGTGTATTGGTTACTGTCGATTTTATTGGATAAGTAGAAACATCCTTCAATGAAATTATCGATGATGAAAACATGTATTTTTGGACATATAACATAGTAATTATTAAAGCTGGCCCGTTGTAATGCAGTCTATCAAGCGAAGGTAGATGGCAAACGTACGAGATGCATCAAGAAATACGCATTTCAACAGATTTCCAGCGATCAGTAGGTTATTTCGGCTTACTATGTTCTACATTATAGATACTTTTATTAGTTTTACTCTGCTTTTAGTGCGTATTTATATACTTTATTTATTTTTTGATTGTTTTTTAATGTGGTGTGATGGAAGCGGCAAAAAGAAAAGCAGATCATATTTGTTGTTACAAAAACTGTAATAATGAAAGGAACACTGGAACATTAATAGTTTTTTTCTTCCCCCGTGATCCTGAAAGGTAAGCAACTTTATCTGTACTAAATATAAAATATAAATTTACTATTTACACAGATCATAATTATTGTTAAATTAAAGGGTTACTCTATAATAAAAAAAACACTTATGTATGAAAATCATATTTTTATTTTCCGAGGTGTTTTCTGATATCACAAAAAAAAATTCAGGAGTTGTTTTTGGTAAAAATATTCAGAATGCAAAATGAAATTTATACTAAATTTAATTATTAACAGAAATTTTAAAACTGGTAAAAACATGAAATTAATAATTTGGAAACATCAATAATTATTACAATTATTTGTTTTTTCATGCCTAGCTATTTTTATTTTGAAACCTAAAAAATATTTAGTATTCATTGTTCAATTACTAATAATAAAATTTTGTTTCATTTATCAAGAGAATATATAGATTTTTTATTTTAAATATGTAGTGTCAAAAAATAAAATATATACACCTGGCTACAAAAACAGCAAACTGTACTATAGAAGATTTATTAATGATACAAGTGTACGCTGAGAACTATAAGCAACTAGTAATGAACATGATACAAGAGGATGTACCTACGTCTTTGTAAGTTACGTTTGTATGTTGTGCCCTCACCGACGCCAGTCAATTTCTTAACAGTTTTATCTTAATCAGCCATAAAATTTATTTCACGTCTACTATTTTTAAATTAAACGTTATTTAAAAAAAAGACTATTTATAATATTGATGTCACAAAGCAAATATAAGATGATGCACTACCTTATCTCCATGGGCATATTATTGTAAATATTTGTACTAATATAATAATAATTATTTCTGTTTATCAACAATCATTGAAATTGATAATTTTTTATGGTCCTCTAAACCGGCAGAGGAAATTATTTCTGATTTTCATTCCTATCAACATTCCTCATTTCAATGCTAATTTCAAAAAAGTATCGTTGCGATTATTTTAATATTTTATGCCATCCATCAATGTATGGTTTAGAGACATGGCTCACTTCAACTTAAATGCGAAACAAAAAAATCTGAAAATTCAGAAAAATTACAATCTACATATATTAAACGAGGTACATCTTCATCTAAAATTAGTCAGTCGGAGGTGTGTAGATACTAATGGTGTTGGTCGGATATTTTTCAACGTAACTAGTGTAACTGGTCTATTGATGTTTCCATATTTATATAATTTATGTGTCAGACGTTTTGTACGAACATTTTGGCCCACGCGCCGTCATTATGCATTACGAGTAAAAAGATTACCATAACGATTTCAGTATACTACAGCTAGGTATTCTTCTGACCTCAACCGTTCCGACTACTTTCTACAAGGATTTTTAAAGGCCTGTGTAGACCGTAATAATAATTTATGTATTGTAGACAAAATATAGAAGTATTTCAACATCAATGAAATAATAATTTTACCACCTACCTGTAATTAGTAACTGCGGAAGTTTTCACAAAGAAAATGAAGAAAATTTTTCTTTATTTATAATTATTTTATAAAATTCTAGATATAATGAAAATATACGTTTTTACATTCAAAAATAGTAAAGTTATTCGGAAGTATGCCGTCTGTGTGTGGGTTATCTGTGGTGTGATGCGTTTTTCTCTCGAACACGACTCATCGGGGAAATCCGAAACTTTACATATGCCGGGGAGATCCAAGGAAGAATCTATTGAATGTCAGTGAAATTGATGCAGCTGAGAAGGCACTTTTCACGAGAGCAAAAAAAAATTTATGGAATTAAAACAATCAGCAAATATAAGTCTAAATGAAACTAATATATTTAATGAACATTATTTATTTCACGTATCTTGTATTATTTATTTCCTCCATTTCACTCTGGATAGGATCATGGGAAAGTACTATAGAGCGGCATCTAATCAAGACCTATTTGTATTTTGTGACTGTCTGTTGTTCAAATAGAGTTGAAAAATATGCAACTACGATCAAAGAAAGGCATCGGAACGCTGAGAATTTTTTTCAGGGATATTCAAATTTTTATGTACCTACCATTCAAAAGTTGACTTAATTGCAAACATATTTTTTAATTAAAAAATAATGTCTAATCGGAAAAATTTTTAAGTTGTAGGTTAAATTTCCTAAAGGAATTACTCTTGGTCCTAGGTAGCTGTAAAATTATAAAATATTATTTTTTTACTAATTACAGTAAATTAAACTTAATTTAAATTAAACTTAAACTCAAACGTTGTTACGATAAGGCATTTCAATTAAGGACATATCGTCGTCAATATCGCGAAGGGACGAATTTCATTTTTATCAATTTCAGTGTAGAGCGTTTCAAAATTTTACAGATTTTTTTGAAGAAAGTCCACTGGAAAAAAAGTAGTTGAGTTTGCTTTTAGAGTTCTTTTTTTCTATTACAGTATATATATACATCTATGAACTGGTAATAATATAGAAAAATATTTCCTTAAAATGTTTAAATTTAGTAAAAATTTGAGTTACGTCATTTAATCAAATTGCAAAACTGTTGTTGACTGGAAAAAAATATTTGAGTTTGCTTTTCAAGTTTTTTTTCTATTACAGTAGAAATATATCAACATCCATGAACTGGTAACAATACAGAAAAATATTTTCTTAATATGTTTAAATTTAGCAAAAATTTGAGTTTGCGTCATTTAATCAAACTGCAAAATTGTGGTTGATGTACTAATCAAATGACTTATTCCACCATTTATATTCTGGAATTTAAGAAATAGAAGCATACACCTGGTATTGTTAACATTTTAAAGAGATGAAGGGAGTTTTACGGGCAAGAAAATGTATACAAACAAAATATAAATATCAGACAGCAATCTTATAGTTTAAAATACAAATCAAGTTTAATGGCTATCGTATTTATGTCGTGATTTATGTTTTGCTGTAATTGCTGGTAAAACATTTTCTTGTTACTATAACTTCCTTTAAGTTAAATGTCCCTTTAAAATGTTGAAATACTGAGGGTAAGCAATCATTAGAACAATGTTTAAGTCAAGACATTTATTACCAATCCAAAACAAAAGAAAACGAAAACTTAAATCAACAAATATTATTATAAGAGCAAAAGTTGCGATATAATAAATGTTTATATTATTAGTTTAAACTATTTTGAAAATAAAAGTTATTCAATATTCATCATCATTCACTTTTCACTCATCCTGAGGCATATTCAAGTAGAATTTCTGAAACTCATTTAATATAATAACTAGTGTATGTCCTTTATAGAGAGATTTAGATCATGGTACTTTTCCTTGCTTATTTTGTTTTGTGCGGAATTAGGTAATCGTAAGGAGACCGTATTTTATATTGTGTTTCAAGATGATTTGTTTTGAAGAATATCTTCGTTGGCTCTCATTTCAATACTTTTACTTCCATACATTCACTCCATTTTATAGGCTCTCCAGTTTCAGTAGCTTTAATGATCAGAACACGAAGATATTTGGAAAATTTATTAAAATCAAAGATACATAGTGATATATTGCAAGTCTCAGCAAGTTAAATCGAAATAAGTCTCCTAGAATGCCAGAATTTATCAACAAGACCTCACGAACTAGGGTAACTCCATTTACGCCAGTTCCTGAAATTTTAGATTTGAGGAATATGATGTACGTCGACGATTATGTATTTATTAAAGTAAAATCTATAGAGAGCTGTAAAAGCATAGAACATGCAGTTTTGTGATCATTGGTAAAGTACCTTAAATTTCAATATATTTGAGTTACGTCACTTCATGATATTGACGATGGTATGATTATAATTAAGCCTTTTCAAATGGTGTTAGTAAGTAAAATCTATAGAGAGTTGTAAAAGCATAGAACATGCAGTTTTGTGATCATACGTAAAGTACCTTAAATTTCAATGTATTTGAGTTACGTCACTTCATGACATTGACGATGGTATGGTTATAATTAAACCTTTTCAAATGGTGTTTGTGGAAAAAAATATATATATTCCTGGTACTAAGGGCATTTTTCAAAAACAACTACAAATTTAAAAAAACATATAATCAAACAACATTTACCGTTTTCGAGAAAAATACTTGAAAACACAATTTTTTATCACATTGTACACATTTGTTTTTTCTAACTAACAAGACTGAGGGATTAGATAGCTCCTATTTAAGCTTCTACGATCTTACAATTGGGATTGTCGTTATAATATTATACATATAACTTTAATTTATGTTCAATAATTTAGTTCTGTAAAACATGCTAAATACGAAGAAATCTGTAGGGCCATAAATCTTCGATAACCACTCAACTAGTACATTAAAAATCAACATGTAACCTCCACATCCGCTTTATGTTACAGTTTAGAGTAAAATTTCGTTTCAAGATTATTGATGATACAACATCAATAGACAAGATGATTCATGAACTAGACATTATTCAAGTCATTTAACGAGGCACCTCCTTAATGATAGTGCTGAATTTTTGACGGCAAGTAAGGAACCCCTTATAATTTTCATAATTAATCTGATATCGGAGGTGTTAAAAATGATCCAAGATATTAAATTTAGATAAAAATACCCGCTGTAATCGTATGCGTTTTGTAACACTCCCTTCGAGAAGAATTACACAAAAGAGCAGATGGTTTATATGATGAGTTGCATAGCTATGGTATTATGTCAGATTATAATAAAACAGATGAATACTGATAAAATGTAAGGGTTGTTAATAAATGTGATTAGACACTTTTAATTTTAATCATGAATAATTCAGATGCTAATTTATACAATTAGGCATTGTATCTTTTATAATAAATTAACAATTCGAAGCTTGTGGACTTCAAGAGGTGTTAATTATTTATGGAAAGTGTATGCTCATGAATTAGTGAGTTTTTTAGTGCCTGAATTTGAAATACCACGAGCAACATGCTTTCCGCTCATGTTATTTTTAGTTGCTTGATTTTAATGTTTCTGAGAAAATCAGGTGCATAGGACGATAAGCTTTTGTGGGTTATGGAGGTAATTTATTATATTATTTCTAGTGTAACTGATAAAGTTGTTGGGAAATTGTTTACGTATTTCTTATTGAAAATTAAGATAAGTAAACATATAAATCACTATCATGGGCAAATAAAGTAATAAATATGAAGTCACCTATTGTTGCAATTAATATAAGTCTGATTAAAAACGATATATTTTCAATTTTCCTACACTAGAAACATTAGTGTAATATCGATATATTCAGAGTACAATAAGCTATCTACGATAGAATACAATACAATTTATTATTCGTATAGTATCAGCATAATATGATACATTGTATCATACAAATGGAAATAAAATTATAGGTAATATTTTATGGAATTAGTTGTCATGGAAACATAACACCAAACAAATATAATATTGTCCCATATAGTAATATACATATAAAGTGTAGAACTTCACAGAAAAGCCTAGTATTATCTGTTTCGGACAAATTTAAGATTTCGTGGGTAAAACAAGGTGACGGCATTCATTTTTTACGTATGATTCCAAGGTCTTTCCTAGTCAGCTTTGTTTTTTTTGTGGAAAGATGTATTTTTTTTATTCTGGAATTCGATCGCGCGTGAATTTTTACGTAAAAATGATTTGCGAAGTTTATGGCCTTAAATCAGTTTTTGAGATATTTTCAAAAATTTTTTTTTTTTAATTTTCAAGTTTACGAGCTGTTTGTTGGTTATCGATTAGTGTGCGTATATGCTTCTGTGTATGTGGTTGCTCCACTCTCAGTCCAACAGAACCGGTCGAGGTCGAGGGGCAATAATAGCGGTCCTATGATTTAAAAAAATAATAATTTCTTGATTGATTTTTTCGATCTAATGAATATATACAGTGTCTCATTTAAGAGTGTAACAGCGTAATAATTCTTTTGTTTTTGTCCGATTTAAATCAAACTGGTCTCAAAAAAATAGATGCCATAAAGTTCTATTTAAAACCACAGAATCACTTTCCATCTTTAAATGCAAGGCAATCTACGATGCTAAATTATATGAAAGAAATCAAAAAATCACAGTAGGCATTTTTTTAATCAAAAAATTTTATTAACAAAACTTGTTCGAAATCATTCAAAAACTCCGAGGTTTAGTTGAGTTCTAAAAAAAAATGATGTTTGATGAAAAAAATCATTTTAGGTATTTTAATAAAAATTAATTCTAAATTCATTTTTTTGAAACAATTTATAGAAATGAATAATAAACACAACCAAACAAATTAAATATTATGTACTATCACACCCCCATCGGCCCTAATGCATGCCTCAATTCGCTTTCTGTTGTTGTTCATAACTTTTCGGAGGGTTGTAGGAGTAATTTCAGTGCAAGCTTGCCTAATCTGGTTTTCCATTTGTAATTTATTTCGTTGGCTGCATTTTGTAGACTACATTCTTTAGAACCCCCATGAAAAAAGTCCAAGGGTGTGAAATCAGGTGACCTCGGGAGGCCAATTAATAAAAGGGCTATTTCCTCCAATCCATCTCCAGGGAAAGTTGTCGTTTAGCCAGTTCCGTACTACCATTGCATTGTGGATTGGGGTTCCATCAAGTTGAAATATCAGATTGTTGTATACAATAAGGGGCAAGTTTTCAATCTTGATTGAAAATTCAGTTTGCAAAAAAAATTAGAAAGAAATATGGCCCAATTATTTATTCATTCAAAATACCGCACCACACATTCACCTTTTCTGAATACTGACGTCGATAGTTTCCAACTCAATGAGGGTTTTTAACGGACCAATTTAGAGTATTTTGAGAGTTAACTGTGCCATTAGTTGTAAATGTCGTTTGATCTGAGAATAAAATATTTTTTAAAAAAATTAGGGTTGTTCAAAATCTCTCCCTGACACCAAAAGCAATATTCCAGCCACCTTTCTAAGTCTCCTTCTTCTAATGTGTGTAAGAAAACAGATTTGAAGGGACGTAATTAATTTCGACGGAAGCATCGCCAAATTGTATCCTTGAATACATTTAAAATTGTGGACATTCTCCTTAGGCAACACCTTGGATGTTCCCTCACAAACTGAAGAATTTCTGCATCTCTAACATGATCCTTCACACGTTGTTCTTGTTTGTTGCACACGTTGCCAGTTCTATTGAATAAATTATTAATTCACCAAACAAACATGGTCTATTGGGGGTCGATCTGGATGTCGATTATTAAATTCTGTAGCAGCTTCCCTCTCTGTACGAGAATGATCACCAACTAATCTAACAATTTCCACTTTTTCCGCAGCTATAAGCATTTTAATTGAAATAAAATATGCTAGAATACAAAAAATCAGACAGAATGCCAACAGATTTACTTGATAACTAATCTGACATTTACAAAATTGTCTTTTTAGTAGAAACAAAGGAGTCAGAGTGTGCTTATTAAAACGAGAAATTTGGGACTTTTTTTCATCAAAACCTCATTTTTTGAATGATTTTGAAAAAGTTTTGTTAATAAAATTTTTGATTAAAAAAATGCCTACTATGATTTTTTGATTTATTTCATATAATTTAGCATCGTAAATAGCCTTGCATTTAAAGATGGACAGTGATTTTGTGGTCTTAAATAGACCTTGGTTACCTCTATCTTTCGAGACCAGTTTGATTTAAATCGGACAAAAAACAAAAGAATGATTACGCTGTTACACTCTTAAGTGAGACACACTGTATATAAAGGGTATTTTTTAGATGGGTTGAGGGATCATAAAAATTAATTACATTTTTTCTTTTTTAATTTGCCAACGTTTCGCTAAATTTATTAGCTTCTTCAGGGCACTGAAAACGTATAAATAATATGATTTTTTGCATGTACATTATTTTACATTAAAAATAGATATAAAAGGGAGTAGGCACTTGCAACATTTTTCAAAGTTGGAAAATGCAAAAATGTAGAAAAAATACAAAATGATAAAAAAATAAAATTAGAGAATATGTGTACATACAAAAGCTTACGGTTAAATTAAAATGTTGTGTGTCATTTTCTCAAAACATTTACGAGACATATTAGGTATGTAACTTTTTTCTTAAAATATTTATTAAACAGTAACAACATAAATATAAATGCTACGTTTGGCGATTGAATTAGCACTAATATATGACACTCCCGTGATCCTATTCTTATTTTAATTTTTTTATTATTATTTGATTTTTTAATGTATTAATAAGTGCATTTTAGGCGGTCAATAATGTTAAAGTAAGCGCTGTTTAAATTTTCTATATATGTTCTTTTACTTATACTGTTAGGGTTCTTTTTTTATACAGATCATTTCGTTAAACATTCTCTTTTTGTAGTTTTTGCATAGACAACAATTATTTTATATACCATGGTCAATTTTATACACAAATATATGGCCTTGGTATGGGAAATTGCATGTCTCCTATATGCTCAGATATAATCATGTCAGAACTTCAAAATACCTGTTATCAAATTTATCCTTCGAGGTATTCTTTATCAAAAGGTATGTTGATGACATAGACAGCCGCCGTGCCAAAAGACAAGTGTGAAGAACTATTAAGTGTGTTTAATGGCTTTCATCCAAAAAATACAGTTCACCACTGAAAAAGAAAGCAACCACAAAATACACTTTTTGCACAATCAAAGATAACAATAGTGTACTCATTATGGATTGGAACAACAACACTGCATTTTCTGAAAGGTTTCTCAATTTTCATTCTGAACATGCTCTCAAACATAAAATATTATTAATAACCTAAAATATAGAGCTGAAAAACTATCAGACGAAAGGTTTCATGAAAAAAATTGAGAATTAATAAAGATATTCCTACACAAAAATAATTATTCACTAAGTTTAATTTAAAAAAATTCTTAACAATAACAAACAGAACAATAATACGAATCAAAACCAAGAACATAACAAACAATATTACAAATTCCTTGATATAAGAACCTATCAGAGAAACTTAATAGTACTCTGTCAAGAAATGGTTCAGTCATTGCATACAAAAGTAAGAACACTATTGAAAAATATTTCTTCTACTAAATTAAAACATAAAACACCAAAAGACCTAGATTCTAAAGTTGTACATAAGATTCCATGCTCAGAGTGTAATGATGTATACATAGGTACTACAGGAAGATATTTTAAAAAACGATTGTCTGAGTATATAGCTGACTAAAAATGTTTATGCCAAAAAAATCCAACTCAGTTAGTTGAGGATTTTATCCAAAAGGGCCACACTTTTGCATTTAATGATGCCAAAATAACAGCCAAAAATGACAACTACAGAAAGAGGATGTTTAACGAAATGATCTGCATAAAAAAAGAACTAACCGCGGCGTTGCGGATGCCACCTAAGGCCCGAGGTAGACCAAACACCAGTGCTTCGTTACGTCCCCGGCGATATTGAGTTCATTGTCCATTAAGCAATTTCCTCAGTTATTTACAAAAGTTTTTGTTATTCTTTAATCTCAAGATTATTGCACAAAAAAATTAAAAACGCACAATATATTGAGGACATCACACAAGTATTTTGCACAATATAACTTGAACGTCTATCCGCCCATTTAGATCAAAATAATGGTAGATTTAAATTTTATTGTAAGTAAATATCTTGGAAATATTTTAGTCTTGTGCGCAACAGAGATTGATAAGTTTTTATCGAACTTATGACAGCAATCAAAAATAAATGAATTTTTAAAAAGCTGTACAACAGATTTAATATTTTGCAGATGTATGACATCTACCCATGTCACCTCTTCTGCAGAAAAATTTATAAATTCTGAATTTTTACATACCGTACTGAAATGTTTGCATATTATGTATAAAAACAACTGTTATAATACACAATGTATAAAAACATAGAATTTAATTTAACCAAAGTATGAGTTTCAGCGATCACGTTTTATAACGGATATACCACAAATGTAATAGCTGGAATTCGTACGGTACTTATATACACGCCAAATTTTAACTAAAAGATGTATATAACTTAACGAAAGTTATAATTATTACTTTATCACCTACATATATAACGTATTGGCGTCGCGTCGTGAGAAAAACCAGATTATAATGAAAATGAACATATTGAGAGAGGAATATAGAAAAATTATCCGATATGGCATGCCATCTGTGCCGCGGGTCATTTGGTGTGACCGCATTTTCTCAAACTCGTCTCAACGTGGAAATCTGAAATGTCATAATTCCTTAAAACAGCGATATTGATTCATTAGAGGACTGAATATGTTTCTACATTTCCCACTGAACTAACTACAGAGACAAGGTTTTTTTTACTTTTAAGTACATATAAGGTTTTATGACAGGGAGTTATAAGCAAAACCCGTTTCTATAAAAATTCCACTTAAAATATACTCAAAACAATTATTTTCTTTCGGCTCTGATGATACTATTATTATTGGTACTGTGATTGCTGCATTGTTTAAGCTTAAAACAAAACCAATTTAAGTATCTGTCACCAGTAACACGATTAATTATTGTATATGACTCTAAATAGGACATTAAATCAAATTATCATTAGTCATAAACCCGCTATCTAAATTAAACGATATTAATGGCGCCATTAAATCACTAAGGCCTTACTAGGAAACAATAAAGTGAGCTTTCGTAAACAAAAAGAAACCACTGTTTTGTTAAATCAGCTCATTATTTATTAACGACATACTTGAATAGGCTTTGAAATATCGAAATAAATGCTCTAAAGTTTAAATATATATTTTGGTTGGGGAAAGTAAACACATCTGGCTCTAATGAATGTTGAACGATCCAACTTTTATGCTATTAAAATCTTCAACTAATATAAACGAAGTCTGATTACCAAAATAGAACAAATCAGCACTTGCTAGAGTTTATTTAGAAGAATATAAAGTAACTATTGAAATATTATTTCCTTTTTGAAAAGAATCCCTCTCGTAAAGATGTCATGATTATTTACGTGGTTGAAACTTTTGAGGATGTTTATGTAAAGTGAGATCTACCAGCCAGCGCGGGATGGTTTTTGAATAACGACTCTTGAGAAACTTGATATGAGGGCTACGTATGCACCAAGGGGATGATTTAGATGGGGTTCCGCTAATGAAGGGGGAAGTAGAACTCTTTCTGCGGCGTGTAATTTGAAATTTAATTATTGGAAGCCTGATAAATGTTGCCATAATGAAAAAATAATCAGAACGATTACATGTAATGAAAAATCGCACAATTAGAATTATTTGCATACGTAAATGCGTCTATTGCGAAGCATTAAATTCCCGCAAGACGTACATTGTTTCTCTTCTCGTCTTCGTCTTTGATTTCAAAAGTGGTATACAGGGTGATCCTAAGTACATCGAGAAAATGTAGATGACTCCTGAACCAATTTGAGACAAAAAGGTCAAATGAAGTTTTGTTCTTAACTGTTTCACTCCACACAAACACCTCTACTCGTAGGTTCGTTGATTGACAGTCCAGGTAACACTTACTCACTACAATAGATTAATTACTGTCTTAACTATAATCACACTTGAACACTTATAAGTTTCTTTCTTATTTCTTCTTTACTCGTTCACGTTCAATTTAAGACTGAGGCTAGGCCCACCGTGCGTCTTATTTATACATCCATTCACCCGGTCTAGAGCATTCCAGAATATTCCCGGCCGTTCTCATACAATTCCAGCCTCATCTAACCAGTCTACACAGTCCAGTGGCGTAACAATAGTTTTTAAAAAAAAAAATTACTTTTTGCCCCTAAAAAAAGGAAAGTGAAGCAAGCACAGAACCTTTTGCTCAAGATGTTTTTGAATATTTAATTTGACATCAAGTAAAGCCTACATTTATATATATATATATATATATATATATATATATATATATATATATATATATATATATATATATATATATATATATACTACTAGTGTATAAATAAAAACCAATTTTTTTATCCCTATTTCAAATTTCCGTTGTTCCTTTAGGAAGCTTTCACTAATAGGTGTTAATATGAACTTTTCTTCTAATTTTTGCATTTAGGATCTGTCACGAATTTAATCATACCAATTTAGAAACACCCTGTGGATATGTATTATTTCTATACGTAATCACATTTTTACATAAAAAAAAATTATTTATGTAAATGTACTACATATGTTTGTATTATAAGGACAAACCTGGGACACACTGTCTTAGTATTAGGAGCTTACAGTGCCAGCTCCGCGCCGCGCCGGCGCGGCGCCGCCTGTAGTTATTGATAAATTGAATTAAATTCATTAATAACACCAAACACCACTGATTTAAATCAGGCCAACTCTGTCAGTCATGAGGCCAATGAAATATTTAACCAAAATTATTATTAATACCTTGTAATTTAATCCCAATAACAAAGATGTTGCAAAACAACTAACATTACTCTTTTAGTAATTTCTATACGTGACTCATAATTTAAATTATTATTACTATATAAAATACAGTTAAATACAAGCTAAGGTTAGTCTATTGTCACAAAGGAATAAGATCATCGTCTATTGAAATGTCGTCCTATGTGTTTTCTGAACCATCTCATCCATAAATAACAATAAGAGATGACAGTTGGTCTTGTTACAATAATGGGTGTGATGTCTTGGGGGTATTAGGGCTCTGACACTTCGATATTTACGACACTAATATTGGTCAGCTACCAAAATCCCTTCCTGTCTTCTTTTGAAATGAAAGAATTGAGTGGAATGTAAAATTTGTCACGTCTCGTCGAGCAGAGACGATGAAAAAAATAATTAATAATGATTTTATGTAAGTAAGAGGAAGTATTAATAAACCAGTTGGTTATATATATGATTTGTGTCGAAATAAAATTTAACACCATTTTTATATTAATATGAATAAACTTTGTGACCTGAAAATATCAGGTCTTAGAGAGTTGTGTTCTAATAACGATTTCAACAAGAAAGGAAATTAAATGACATTTTTAGAGGAAATTACCGGTAAATAGTATTTCACTCTCACTTTAATGAATTTGACATTGTTTCCAGGTAAAAAATGCTTAGTTAGAGCAAAGTTGACTTTATTTTTCACAACATTGCGTATGTTAATTTAAATTAAATCAATTATTTCTTAAAATCTTGAAATGCTGATGTACATAGAAGGAAATTATTGTTTTATAAACAATTCATTAAGTGAAAATGTGGGTCTATTTTAATTAGAGTGGCATATTTTGTAATGTTATCAGTATCCTAATCTAAGTTTCACAATATGTTATTTGGGAGACACTAAAGACAATTTTCTTTATAGAAACAAAAATGAATTAAACTAGAACGCAAGTAATAGAAAAATATTAGTAATTTTTAAAGCCCATTGAAATGGCACACTCAGAGTTTTCTATTTTATGGAAAGAATAGCTACATATAATTTTTTTTACTGAGGAAATCAAACCTCAGTAAAAAAAATTATTTCTAGCTATTCTTTCTATAAAATAACAAATGTCAGATAATTGAAAAATCGGCAAGTAGAGAATTAACCACACCTTAATTATCTATACAGATCTACATTATAATTTGTTACCAAACTTCCATTTTACAATTTTGACAGTTTCCATAAAACTCGGGAATATTATTTAATGAAATTTATATAATTATAAATACTTTAATAAATAATAACAAAATGCATATAAAATAGGGGTAACACAATGGCTTAACAAAAAATCTCTAAAGATGTATCAAATACTTTCTGCTTAAATAATTTCAATTAGGATTAAAATATCAAATTCCTAACTTTCTACCTGCCATCGTAGATAAGGGTCTGTAGTAGTCTAAATAAACTGAAAAGAGTCACATCCCCCTATTTGGCTTTAGGAGAAAGCGATTTGTTAAGTAAACTATAAATATTTTCATAAATAATGAAGCTTAGGTACAAAGTCTAGTACCAGAGCTAGAAAAACTTGATTTTGAAGTAGTCCTGAAGTGGGTTGAAACCTTTGATGTGAAGATAAGTTTTCCACGAAACACCAAAACACCATATACTGGCACTCAACGTGCGTTTCACCAATCAAGTTGTTGGCATCATCTGGAGATGATTAAAACAATTTTAATCATCTCCAGATGTTTTAATCATTTCCAAATAATGCCAAGTTGCTTGGCGAAACGTGCGTTAAGTACAGTGTATGGTGTTTCGTGGGAAACTACGTCAGACTTGACTTTGAAGTACTATTTCATGTACAAAATCAACTTATTTTCAATATATTACTATACATGTATTATTTTAATAACCTTAACCTTATATAACTAAACTTTAAAAAGGTAATACTGTGTTAGGTATATGATACAGATGGTAATCTAGTGTGAGATTCATGGATATTTACAGTAAGTTTGACAAAAGTACTACGAACAGTCCCAATGACATAAACTATATATGAACACAGCTGTCTATTGCTGAATAATGATAACATCTTCAAAAACATGGCGACACGAAATCAGTTGGGAATTCGTTATATGAAAATTTAACCAGCAAATATAAAAAAAACGAATTTTTTGGAGATTAGCACCTAATAGAGGCTAATACTATCAAGTTGTTAAATCTGTCAATGAATTTCTAGGGTGGGTTTTAAAAAATTAAGGAATGATACTCCTTGTATTGCTAATAACTTATTGCAAGATTCTTTTTCCGCTTTATTGAAATTTCTAAACAATTATCTACAATAAAGTTCGTCTTAATAATAAAAAGAATAAATATATTCGACAACCAATAATAATTTGACATAATTGAAGTGATCTAGTAATATTTTATAGACATCCTGTATATACTGAACCATTCCATCGGATTTTCTTCTTTTAGTCAATTTTATATCAAGTTCCCGCTTTCGTGTGGATTTATCATATTCGCAAAAACAAAAAAATCTTTGTTTGTGTAAGAAATTTGAAGTGAATGCAATAAAGACGTGAAGGAAATTCAATTTACTGGATTTGGTTTGTCGTTTCTTTCATTTCAGAGTAACAATGGATTTATATTTTTATTTCAATGGGTCACGTACAGTTTATTGTTTGTATCCTGAAAATATCAGTTTTTTATTATGAAAATTGCTTTGAGATGCGGTGTGATTGTGGGAACTTGCTTCTAATTAATTCAAGCGTTGAAATGCGGTTTATAAATTGTCTGGATATATTTTCACATAGAATAATTGTAAAACGGTCAAATTACGGTGGTCAATAAAAAAAAATGTTAATATAATACATTCTTTATATTAAATTCGGCATAACTAACTCGTTTTTATATCATACAAATTTAAGGTAAACTTTTAACTGTCACTTTGAACAGGTTTTAAACAGGAGCCGCTCATTTTGCATATTTGAATAATTTAATATGAAGGATGATGTCGTGTGCTTTGCCAATTTCTATGTTAACAAAGTATTATTACGTATAAAAATGTTATTCTTAAAAGTGATTCGGTCCCAGTTATTTCATCCCTTATCTTTATTTTCTTTACTGAAATTTTAGATACCCTCAGATTACTGATAATGTGATAATAAATAAGCAAAACCAAAAAGAAATCTTTTCCTTCGGTCAATGGATTTTCGTATACATTAAAGTAATTATAAACAAGTTTTTTCGTATTAGTCTACCTGTTTTTTTGAAATCCTGATCCATGGTGGATAAGGATGTATCAAAAATATTAGAATGTAGTCGTTTTCCTTAGTTGGAATTGTAATGAAGGAATAAAAAGATAGCATTATATATTTCATTGATTATTAGTAAACATGACTATGAGCTCAATTGTAAAATTCTACCTGTACTTTTACTTAAACTGAATTTGTAATGCAGAGTGCATTACAATGGACGGAGATAGAAGACGAATATACGCCTTGCACTAAGAACTACGCATTAAAACAGGTTCCCAACGACCAATAGGTTACTCAGTTTGTGGTTACTCGCTAGGCTCTATGTGTGTTTACTGCGTTCCGGGATATAGATACTTTTATTAGTTTTACTTTTGCTTTTAGTGCGTATTTATTTTTTTTTTATGTGTTGTTTAATGTTTAAATAAAAGTTATGCTGGAACATCTTTTTTCTTTTTCCTCGTGATCCTGGAAGGTAAAAGTAACTTTTTTTTTATTTTAATATTTTACTTCCACATCATGTAAGTAGAAGCATTGGCAATTTTTCTAAAATGTCGAGAAAAAGTGCTTTAAAAATAATACGAATACTTTACACTTACATTTATTAACAGTAAAATTGGTAAACAAAACACAAAATTAATAATTTGGAGGCATCAATAAGCATTTTTTTATACCCAGTTATTTTATTTTTTAACCTAAAAAATGTTTAGCAATCATTATTCAATTATGTATTATAAAATATTTCGCTTATTATTTTGTTTCGTTTTATATGTTGGTGTATATATTTTACAGGGAAATGTTAAATTGATATGATAAAAAGTGTTAATATGTATTATTTAAATTCACAACAAAGTTAAAAACTCACCAGTGAAATTGTTGACCAGCTAGGCCCAATTGCCCAAATTTTATTCGGCTCCTAGAATAAAAATATTACATTTACAAAGACTTCTTTCATTATTTCTAATTCTAATTTTAACTGATATTAAGTGTAGTAAAATACACGGAGCGCTTACAAATTATGAAAATACTACTCATTATTTTCGCTTCCTTTTAAAATCGTGCAAGGAATTTTGTGCTGTGAATAAACATGACATGTTATTATTTATTTTACACTAAACAAAGACAATCTTAAATTTAATTGTTTATATGTGAATAAACAAATTAATATTTACTTTACTTGTTCTGCCTTTTCGAGTATTTGCAGATTTTCATATCATATCGAGGGCATCATATCAAAAGGAAGTATAATCATAGTGCTTTTATTTGTACCTAAAAGCAATAACAGGAAATCGCAAAACTAAGTTTTTAGTAAAATGCAGCTAGAAGATTTCGGTTAGACTTAAACCGTATTTTTCGCAAAATTAAATATTTAGATATCTTTGCTCTCCTCATACTAAGACCTTATTGTACTTTAATTGACGTAACAAGTGACTTTAAATCAAAAATCCTATTTTGTATAATTTGGACTTGGCTTGTTACGGCTCTCAGTTACAGATATTGGCATTTACGCCCTTCTGATATGATGTCCTCGATATGCAAATATCATTATTTTCCAACATTCCAAAATTTATATAGGTTTATTATATTAACGAATATAGATAGTGGTCCTCAAATTGAACCCTGTGGTACACCTATTGATGTTTTCGAGGTCGGTGACTGATGTCCACTAATCCTAAAAAAGGTGATTCTTAAATAGTTCTAAATAAATTTAAACACTGAACTCGCACGTCATGTCATAACGTAACAAGACATGGGAAAGTATATTTTCAAGTACCTAGTTAAGAGTTTAGAGAATTATATTTAACAATTTAAAGTTTTGCAAAATTTTTCCTATTTTCATTAAAAGGTTGAAATATATACAAAATGTTTGCAATACGTTATGATAAAAATCTGTAAAACAACAATTGGCTACTGCCCGTCGAAATCAGATATTACCGATTCCAAACAGTTTTTTCTAGTTGGTATGGTGACATGCAGAACATGATATTAACAAACCGCTTGTTGAAGCTTATGCAATAACGTTAAAACGGACACCAAACGTGTGTATAAGAGAACGAAAGGTATATAGTTCAGTTCTAAAATATTTACTTTATTCTCGTGAAATAGTAAACACATCTTGAAATATTTTACGACAGATAATTTATTGTATGTTTCCATACTAAAATACTTAGACTTAATAGTGATGTAAAATTCAAAACTGTTCTGTTTGCCCAACTTTACCTTTGACAAACATAAAACCACAAGCTATTATATTATTTAACGACTTTCGCTTTTCAATGTCGCTTTTACGGATTCGTATAAAACTGAAAACTGAAAAGCCCCATCATATTATAATTCATACGAAGTTCTATTTGCTTTCGTTTTATTGCCCCTAGTCGTTTATATAAAAATTATGTAAATGCTCATATATGAGGCGCCGAGCTACATCAAAAAGACTAGGTTTCCTTATCTGAAAAGCTAAGCTTTACTGAAAAAATAAACGCTTAATGCGGTTATTTAAGAAGGTAAACACGTCAAGATAGAATGTACATTCGTAGACAAAATAGGCGTCAGGAAACATATATGTACATATAAAACAAATTTCTAATGTTGTAATAACATAGATCTTTAGTACTGAAAAACATATATGTACATATAAAACAAATTTCTAATGTTGTAATAACACAGATCTTTAGTACTAAAAAAATATAGTCACAACTAAAAAAAATCTCAAGGATAAATAGATAGATAAATAGATAGATAGGTAGGTAGATAGATAGATAGATAGATTTATTGGTTCTGTGTGCCACTTCAAAAATTGGATAAAATACGTCCAATGATAAATTACAAATATATAGTAAATAGTAACAAGATATAATATAAAATACAATACATATACACACATACATTCACATATAAATATAAATATGGTGATAAAAATAAATATAGTTTAAAAAAACTAAAAAACACGCTTTTAAAGCACATCAAACTAAAAAGTGAAAAATTAATATTAATATAAACTGAAAACAATAATGAACGAAAAATACTAGTATTATTGTGAAAAAAGCGTGGGTTGCTCGATATACGAAAAATATGGCACAAAGCGCCCCACGCTTTTTTCACAATAATACTAGTATTTTTCGTTCATTATTGTTTTCAGTAGTTTATATTAATAATTATTTTTCACTTTTTAGTTTGATGTGCTTTAAAAGCGTGTTTTTTAGTTTTTTTAAACTATATTTATTTTTTCACTTTTTAGTTTGATGTGCTATGAAAGCGTGTTTTGTAGTTTTTTTAAACTATATTTATATTGCTTATTGATGCTGATATTATAACATATTACGATCCAACAGATATTTCAGAAAAAAAAAATATTTTTTTATTTCAGCCATGGGATTTGAACTCACGCCCGAGGAGTCCGTCGTTTCGCGTCGACTAAGACTTGCTCGCTCGGCCAACGACCGAACTGAGAATCACGGAATATACTTACAATATTAAGCCTCTTGTTCTCACGCAGAGGATACGTCAGGAAAGGACTGGCGATCCTGATCAGGATAATGATATAAACTTATCAAATTATTGTATTGTTACCGGTTCTTCGTAAGTGTACAAAGTTTCAATTAAATCTGTCCGTTTAAAGTGGGTTAAAATCGAGTCCAAAGAGGTCGGTTACAAACAAACAAACAAACAAACATACAAGTGAAGCTAATAAAAGCGTGCTAATAACAGAATGCCTGAATAAAATATAAAAAAAGACATTTTATTTTGATTAATTATGTATTCATCCAGAGAGTAAAAGCAGTTACTACCCAACAACTTAATTAACTTTGATTTAAAATCCTTTATATTATTTGCCAATTTTACCTCGGCGGGCAATTTATTAAATAGATAGCAGCAGCACATTGAGAGGATTTTTTATACATAGATTATTTACGCGTATTATAATCACGTTTATCACGGTGCGGTGTGCCGATAATTTATTTTTATACCATAGATGTATATAAACACATTGTATAAATAAATGCAGGAGACTGTGTATAACTTATGATTTTTAAAGGTATCACGGCAGGTATCCCGAAAATCCATATTAAATATGATTCTCACCTCTTTCTTGTAAAAAAAGAGTTTGGAAAAAATAGAGCATGTTGAGTAAAGAAGTCTGATCTGTTATTTTTCAACATATTTATTGCAAAACGTGATTGACTCAATTTGGCACAAAGTTGATCGATATGTTTTGGCCAACTGAATTTTCTTCTAAAATTACTCCAAGAAAATTTGTATCTTTATGTATGCTTATGTGATGACTATTTAGAGAAATATTAATATTTTTATAGATATTTTTATTTCGCATTTTAAACAGGACCCACATTATTTTGTCATAGTTGATAATAAGCCTGTTATTATAGTATCACATATTGAACTGATCTAGAACTATATTAACTAGGACATTTTGGTCTTCAAGGCTCTTGGACGAAACAATTATTGCATACATAATTTTACAGTGACTAATAAATTTAGGCAGGTCATTAATAAATAATAGGAATATCAGAGGACCAAGCACACTGCTCTGAGAGGTTCCTATTGATAATTCGTATACATCCAACAGACAATTCGTCATTTTAACCAAAAAGTCGTCTGTCCGACAAATACGGTATTAACCGGTCATTGATTTTACCGTGAATTCCAATTTTTTTCATTTCATCTGCAACAAATAGTATATACACAGTATCAAACGAGATACTCGAGATATCACAGAATAAATCCATTACATATTCATTTGATTCTAATTTTTCATATACAGTTTGTACCAAGTCTGTTGCTGCTGTCTCAGTTTCATCAGTTTCATCATTCTTAAAAACTGGAATTATCAGGGCAGTTTTTAATTTTTGAGGGAAAAGACCGAACTCAACTGACTTGTTAATTATCATGGCTAAACATATGACAAATTCATAGACGCATTACTTAATTAACTTGACCAGAACTTCATCAATGCCGGTTGATTTTTTTATTTGTAAGTTCTAGTGTGACAATTTTTACTTCCTGAATAGTGACTGGTTCAAAAAACATGGTGTCAATATTATAATATTTGGTAGTAATGCAAGTATTTGATAAGTTGGAAAAGTGGGACTCAAGTTTAGATTTTATGTTGCTTGAAAAATGATTTGCAAAAACATTTGCAACTTTTTTATTGTCACTAACGACAGTGTCATTATAGTTAAGTGTAATATCTTCTCTTGTCTGCTAGTTTCTATTTAAGTTTTAATTTACCATATTCCATAGGGTTTTTCTTTTGTTCACAGATAATTCAATTTTATTTTTATTATACAACTGTTCTTCTTTTTTCTAGTCCTATTCATACTGTTTCTTTTCAGTTGTATACAAAGTATTTAGATTTTCGTCATTTAATTGTTTTCTTTTTTGAATTTAAGTTTTTTAGATTTGCTCCTTCTATAATTCTGAGTTAATAATAATGAGTTAATCTTTTATGTAGCCTATTTAACTTTGGAAATGCAAGTTCAAAGCTATATTCAAGACGAGACCAAATAACGTCAAAAAAAATCGTCTAAATTTGATACATAAAATTAGCCAATAAATTTAAATATGCACCATTAAATGTAAATTTAAAATTTTCTATACTGGCGAAATTAAAATTTCTTTGTATAATATTTGGTTCTTTTTTTGTCGATTGCATTGCTCGTGAAAATTCAATTTTAATAGTTGTGCAGAGTTATCTGATATTCCTAGATCGGTGATTCTGACTGTAACATTCGTTTTATGTGTGATTAAAATAGTCAACTGAGTTTTATGATATACCACAAGAGCTAACTGCAACTCTTGTGGGTTCATTTAAAAGAGATTTTAGATCAAAACTTAGTAATAAATCATGTAATATGCTATTTTCTACACAGCTATAATACAATTTTTGCAATTTATGTTAGATGAAATGGACAATGGAAAGCTCGTCATAGGATTATTCTTTGACTTATCAAGAGCGTTTGACTCTCTCAATCTGGCTTTTGTTAAAGAAAAATTGTTTAAGTTGGGCATTCGAGGATTCTTTCTTGAATGGATCATGTCATATTTAATTGATCGATCGCTCCATGTTAAAATTCGTGACATAATTTCAAATGATTATGAAGTGAGTCTTGGCGTTCCGCAGGGTTGCGGATTGCATTTAAAAATTCCTCAGCTGATAAATTTCGTACATAAATTGGTAAATTTTATTCAAACTATTACCTAGGTTAAGAGATATGTGTTTTTTAAAATTGTCTTCATGTTTTTTTAGATGAAATGAGATTGGTTTTGCCAATGGCACTTATTCTCCATTTTACAGACATTAGCGAACGATCATAAAATATATTAAAATATTGTTGCAGCCCTGCTATAGTAGATCCTACCTAAAAATATACTTGTATTGAATTATTGTGGATTTTATAAAGTCACGAGTTTGTTATAGTTATTCACTATCAGATCTAAATTGAAAGTAGCATACACTTACCAATTTACAAACTTCGCAATTTTATTTTGTGTGCTAATATAATCGGTTAATTGAGGTGAAAAGAAGCAATAATTGTAGAGATACTGGTAAAAAATACTATATCTCAGTTTATTAAAGAACATAAATCGGTAATAAATTTTTAAAACTATAGAGTCCAATACGTGACCCTTGAGTCACCCCAGAGGAATATTAATAGCAACGATAAAATGTAATAGCTCCAATCAATTACTTAGGTTGAAACTACATAAACTTAACACTTACCAGTAATAATAACTGATTGGAATGATGGCTTCCGATAAATGGGGTCAAACGTCAAAAGATGTATTTACATTGATATAAAAGTTCTTATCAGTGAATTCCTTTATACCTTATTTAGTTTTTTGATTGTGAACCAATAGTAAATAATCTAACTTCGCAGTGTCGCAGATCTCTCTGTTTTTACTTAATAATTTCAATTTGAAAAAAAAAATTAATTAATTAAAAAAATTTTTATCAGTGTTGTGAATTTTTGTTGCTATGTTGTTTATGTTAATATTTTATAATAATATAAAGAGGATCTTCCTGCAGGTATGTTTTAATGATTTGGGGATTATGGTATATTATGTAGGACATACATTTTTGGAGAATATCACGGACATATCTATGTATTATTTACAGATTAAGGCCATGTGAATAAAATTTAGATTATAGAGATGACAGTTAGAAGTCCCACTTTACAATTGTTATTCTGAGGTAATTAAAATTAATTTGTGCACATATTATTTATATACATATATAAAAAAATATATATATATATATATATATATATTTGTTAAATTTTATAAACTTGTCCTTATTTTAATTGTAGCCCTGAAGAAGTTTACGTAAAGTAAATGAAACGTTGTTGAAAGAATAAAGTTATTTCATTGTTCTGAATCGACTACTCTCCTTATCTAATTAACTAATCAAGGACACAATTACTAGTATAGGTACATTGATATAAGATTTTCAAAATAAATCAAAGTATTCAGCTAATTATTAAAATAGTCCCATGGAGATAACGTTTCATCTAACATAAATTAAGCAATGAATACAACAAACTAGCCTAAGATGTCCCTTAAACTGTATATTATATTAGGTACTCATATTTATCACAGTAATGTAGAAAATTTATTAAGAGGATTATTAGATAAACAAATATATTTACAACTTTAGTAGTTCATATATTAAAATTTAAAAAAGCACCAAGAAGTTTACAACACAAATAAAACAAAAAATTTTAATTATTTTAAGATACTCACATGTACTTTTTTATATTAAAGTTCATAAAATTTTTAACTGTAGATTTAAGTTTCCTAAGGTTTAAACTTTAATGTCATTAAATCTTTTGCTTTAAAATTGAAACCTAGATCATTTTTATTGCATGTTACATATGTCACATCATTTCCATTTTGACAAATAATAAACATCTCCCAAGACTGCATTTAAAATCAAACATTATTTCAGAAAATAAAATAAACATCGCGTTTTACATAGACCCCTTTGGTTATTTATTATGATTTTTTTTAACTTCACTATGCTTTAAAAGAAAACATTTATGTTTATAAAATCGCTTTTTTATATAAATGTAACGGTTCAATATTCCAAATGTTTCTATGTAAGCATAAAAAATGCGTTAAACTTTTTATTAACCAGATGGTACAAATCAAAACGATTTGTTTTTTCTAAAGATTGTGTTGCCTCGGAGCTTATACTCAAATTATGATCAACGAACGACAATTTTTATTGTCATATTTAATTGAAACATGCCAAATACCTAAAAACGTAAACAAATTTATATTGTTTAGAAAAATCCATTCAGATTACACTTTGTACTTGTATTGGCTTTATTTTCTACATTGGTTGGTTGGTACTTGTTTGATTACTAGCATATACCACTTGATGTCAAATTAATTATAGAATCCTGTGAAATGTGAACGTTCTTAAAATACTTGCTATTATAGGTTATTTAAACACGTAAATGTACCAAATAATAAAAAGATAATGTTACATTTCAGAGAACTTGTCTAACCAGTCTTTCCACTGTGTGTGGTATCATAAGATAAGTGTGCCGAGAGTTAGCCAAATTTTGTTTAAATCTTTCTTAATGCAAATTTATTTGTAATAATTTTAAAAAGTGTAATAGAATATTTTTATTCTATACATTAAATTCTAACATTTACAGCAGAGGTGCTATGCGAATGGTCTAAGCGACCGCAGTCAACAACCTAATTAGGCACACGTACAGTAGCTACTTTGACTTGCTTGGTTTTTATTTAGAAATGCAAATTAAGCACAAACTTTTACATGTTTTAAGAAACTATTAGTTATTTACCATTTCAACACAATTAAGAACCAAAAATGTATACACTTCAAATCAAGTGGATTTTCCCAAAATGTTCCAAATTTTTCTCTACATAACTTCTGGATGCAAATAATATATATCTTGTATTAAAACTCAAATTGGAAACATTTTTAAAAGTGATTTAGTCAGAATGAAGCAGATTTTCCATATATCTATGTTGATGTATCTGGTGACTGTAAAATTGTCTATTGTGTGGCTTCTGATTGCCTACATACTATAAGCACAGACTAAATATCTGTGCTATAAGTTTAAAATAGATGGATATAGTAATGATGACCTTACCAAGAATTTTACTTAAACATCGAAATTCAAGTGTCTGTTTTAATATGGATATGAGGATATCCAGGTAACACGAAACAGAGAAAAAAGAAGTTTTTGAGATTCAGAAAATACTTATGTGTAGTTAGTTACAAATTAGATTTATAAAATGAAAAAATTGTATAAAAACACCCACCCATATTATTATAATATAGAGTATGTTTAATTCTAGATGCGTATCTCGATCTGGAAGTATTTAACCTCGTACTAACGTAGTTACTAATTTATTAATAATTATTGTGACACCTTAAGATAAACAAAAAAAAATGTATTTTACAAGAGAAAAAGTGTTCCTATTTGGCGACGAAGCAAAAGCTAAAAATTTATAGATTTTGCAATGGGTAGGTATTCTGACAAATAACTATCAGCGAATAACCTTTTTTATTAGTATCATTTTTTTAACTTTTATGGCTATATGAAAATTATTAACCCAAATGTTACTAGTGTCCTTTTAAACGGCATTTTATAGGGCTCTACTAAAGTATAGTGTGGTGTCCATAAACTTGATGGTACTGTCATTCCTACATTAGTTACAGTTTATGTTGCTTATGGTAAAGTTCTGAAACAGAAATCTTGGATATTGGTAAATATTGTGAAAATTTTAAATTAGTTTTGTGCTTAAATTCAGAGTATGGTCATGGATAATTAGAGGTAAGTTTATGTTAAGTAAAATATAATTTCTAGTTACTTATTATACGTCAGTATATTGGAAAATATTGATATAGTATACAGGTTCGGTTGAAAGAATGGAATTTCTTGGATAGTTTACTTTATGATTGTACTTTTAAGAGGACAACAGTAATTTGACCGACTATAAAAAATTTTGCATTAATTTTATTGGTGTCATTATGAGAAATGCATAGCGAATCAATAATGACAATAGTAATAATAAGAATAATAATAATAGTAGTAATAAAAATAAACAGTGATAACGATAGATACAATTTCAATTTTAAAAAAAATTTCAGTTACTGGAGGAAATCTTTGAGTTTACATGAGCTTCTAGAAGAGGCAGAAAATATTGAAATTGAAAGTGGTGATGCAGTTGACCTGATAATTATCCCCCCCAGAAAATGCCAATGACGATATAACCGACGAAAATTCTAGTAACGAGGAATTTGTAAAACGAAATAACTTGCCAGGGAGTCAATTTAGAGCACCTGTAGAAGTTTTCACTCTGAACAATCATGAGGGTAATAATTCAGGTTATGACACTGACGAAGAAATTCCCCATTCAGTACTGTGTGGAAAGTCTCAGTATAAATCGACAAATCTTATAACCAATAATCAAACCTGTTTAGGAGCAAAATCCTTTACTTGGGAAAATCAAGAAGCAAATTTAAAAAATTTCAGACTGGCTAACATTTGTTGTACCAAAAAATAACAATACATTGGAAATTTTTGAATTGTTTTTTTTTCCACACGTTTACGAGATGTTGCGCTATTATACCAATAATTACTGTGCTCAGCAGATATTACCATCGATGAAATCAAATAGGTGTTCTTCTTCTCAGTGGATACGTCTGTATACCAAAAAAGATTTATCTACAGGGAAACAGCGCAGGATTCTAACAATGAAACGGTACAGGCTACAATTAAATGTGACCGCTTTTCATAATGCAGAATCGTTCACACGATTCCGATATGTTGTATGGTTTGTTCCCTACCAGGGCTCTTCTACTAGACTTTTATAAATCTATGGTATTGTGTTCTAGCGTTATTCTACGCTTTGCAGACATTTTGCAGAATTCTAGCGAGGATATACCCTACCATTTCTTTTTCGATAATTTCTTCACTTCACTGCCTCTTCTTGCCACATTATGAAATAGACACATGAAAGCTACCGGTACAATACGGGAGAATAGACTTGGTTCATGCCCATTACGATCTTCCACTATTTTGAAAAAAGATAAGAGAGGAAAATTTGAGAATTCATTTGGAAATTCTATGGTTAATACCATTTTTGTCTGTAAATGGAACGACGATAACGTAGTTTCAATTGCTTTGAATGCGTTAGCTTCAGAACCAATTCGTCAAGTGAAACAATATTCCCAGAAAGAAAAGAAGAATGTGTATATTGATCAACCTGATATCATAAGAAATTACAACATAAATATGGGAGGTGTTTACCGCTGCGACCAAAATATAAGGGTTCTATAGAATATCAATACGTGGGAAAAATGGTGTTTTCATCTTTTTTCTCAGTGTGTTGACATGGCGATACAAAAAGAATGGCAAATTCACAGACTTCAGGGAGGAAAAATGGATTAGCTATGTTTTAGAAGGGGCAACTACCTCAAATATTTTGGAGACACACAAAAGGGTACCAAAGAGAGGTCGACCCAGATCATCTATAATGTATGTAAATTAAGTAATTCAACATATTTCCCTAATAGTAATATCGAACGTAAAAATTAAAAAGATAACCTAAAATAAGATAGTTTTTTTTTGATTACGACATAATACATAAGGTAATTGCTATAGTGTGAAATTCTGTTGTTGACAAACTATGTTTTACATCATCGCCTTCACCACTTTACACAAAATATGTATAGTCCAGCAAAAAAAATAGTGCTCTGCAATCTTTTAACGGTATACAAAGCGTTACAGTATGTTTTTTGTTCAGATTTTTTAAGAAATATGGTATGTTACTATTAATTATAACATGGGCCATTGCCTTTTTTGTATTTTAGCGGATCTACCACTCAATTAATTGTCGAGTCTATTGACTTATTTATAAACAACTGACAGAAAACGTAAAACTTGTAATTTTTTTTACCGAGTTACTAAAATTAAAAGTATCCTCTTTATTCTGTTATGGGTATATTTTCTATAATTAATTAAATAATCATTCTTCTCTACAAACAGCATCATTAAATAATTTTAAGAGCAATTTGCAAAAACGTTTTTTTTTATATAGTTCATAACAAAACAAACTGACCTGGTGGACACAATCATCAGTTGTAATCTCATGAAAATTATAATAATAATAATTGTAGTTCCGGTCAAATTGATTTAATACAATTTCAATAGTTTATATTTTTTAGGCATTCTTATCCTATAACCACAGATATATTTTAAATAAACGGGTTCCTCCCTCCCTGCCCCTTTCGAGGGGAATACAGCAAATATTAATTAATATCAGTTATTACAGTTTTTATTTTGATTAATTCCACCACTAATATATCACAATGGAATAATAAAAAAATGATAAATCCCTACCTGCCATAAAACTTATAATCCACAACGAATGTCACCACAAGAAAACATAAAAGTACACATCTAATTCATAAATAAAGGTTTGAAATATTTTACAACACACCGTAAACCTCACAGTAAGCCGTCGTAAAAATTCAATTCGAAACAACAGCCCGCCGTACTCCAACCATCGGAACGTTATACTAAAACGAAAGCTCTGATATCCAATGGAGAAAAGTCCCTGACGCTCCCCACCATCTACAGATCTCCCCCCACTACCATCCCTGGACCTGGCCCATCTGATTCCTAGGCCGAAATCTCCCGGTTGCCCCGTTCCGGACCGCGCGCACCGGTGCGCCTGCCGTATGTTTCGGGATATTGGGGGTAGATGCTTTCGCAATTCATGCTTGTGGGAATAAGGATTCGCAGCTTTTACGCCTATGGCTAGGTATAATCAAGAAATATGAGTATAGAGGAAGGTTTTTTGTTTTCTACAATAAAATTATTGAAGTTTTATTAGGGTCAGTACATAAAATGTGACACAGTGGAAGTTATGGAAGTGGATTTAAAAAAAAAATTTCAGGAATATTCTATATTTTTTTACTTTACTACTGTATTCTTACATCCTGGATGTTTATTAATCAACTAAAAAGAAATTTGGAAAGTTTATGTCGTTTCAGTATCTAAATAAATGTACATTAAAAATATTTTAGTTAAAATATGCATACTATAATCAGAAGGAGATGGGATAATCATTATATGCTTATTTTCTACAGGTTGAAATTGTCGGAACCAGGACAATAGGTTAAAATAAAACGCTACCTTGCCTACGTTTCGTTTAATATACGTTTAATTATACTTATTTTAGGGCTTTCCTGAATTTGGCTGATTTAATTATTATTTTTTTTCCACCTACTTATTTCAAACTGTTATCGTTTCTTCAATTAAAACAAACTTACCATGTTAAAAAGAAATCAGAAACTCATTTAAGGATTATTTTTATTAACGAAAGTATTCAGCTAAAATGAATATAAAGATAAATAAATAAATAAAAATTTATCATTTCAATGACATTGTGATAACTTAGGGAGTTCGGGATCATTACCATCCCAGGATCAAGGGATTACATTCGAAATTTGTTTTGTATTTAAAAAAAAATATATATATATAAATCAATTAAAGAAAACAAATCAATTTTCTTATTTCAAATATAATTTTATTTTGTAATAGGCAATAATATACGAAGTCCATAATAATGACAAAAATTTTAAAAAATAAACAAATACTATAAAAGTTCACACAGTACACGATGTAATTGCTCAACAGTTAAACAATTTTGACATTTTGCTTACAAAAATTATAGAAATAAAATTATATTTAACAATTCTTTCAATATTTTTGTTGGCAAACCGAAGTCTACTTTCTACTGAGTGATTTTAGCTACAGTGGCATTTTCAAAGTAAACAGTAAAGGTGTTTTCATCTCCAAAAAAAATATATATATATTAAATTGATAAAATCAGGACTATTTTGGAAATAATAGGATTACAGAACAGAAATGTTACTGTGATTTCGGGATTTTGAAATCCTGGAATCCTCTGCTTGGACAATGCTGAATTGTTAAGATAGAGAAGGAAAAATAATTTTTTTATATGCATTTAGAATTTCTCTTGTCTCGTGGCGTTTTAAATAATCAATAAATAGTTTTCCTAATATATTTTTTTTCTTTTTTTGACCGTTAATATCAAATAATATCTGATAGTAAAACACCCACAGTAAATTATATGTATACATTTCCAACGTTACCACTGTAACATAAACAGAACTTTAAGAACCAACACAAACACACCATGTTAAAATATCTCAGTTACGTTAAAACAGACAATCCAATAACACCAAACGTGTAACAAAATTTAAAACAAATACTTAATAATTAATAGTGTAAGTAAATAATGTAATGTAAAATAACCATAACTATGTTTTTAATATATTGTATTAATTGTACTTCTCTGATGATGGTGTAATAAACCGAAACGTTAGAAAAAAATAATAAAATTAGTTATATCTGACCAAAATAATTCCCAAAAATAAAATATCAGATATTATTTTCCTAATAACGTAAGTCAAATAATTTCAAAAAAATACTGCTAGCTTTTCTTTCATGTTTACAGAGTTAACGATTCGCAACCTTTGCCCTTATAGTTAGATTCATATAACCGGACAGTGATGAGTGTTTCCTTTGTTTTCTTAGCAATATTTTTAGGAAAATCTTAAGAGTAGGTAAAGTGAAAAACGGAAGTACAGAAACTTGTTTGTATTAATTTATTTTATTTGCTTGATTAAATATTTTGCTTCGGGATATACAGAAATCTGAAAAAGTGGAACCAATCTAATAGATTAAGTTACCTCTCAATCAATCATTTTAGCGTATATTTATGTTGTTATGTTGTTTACAAACGACTTTATCAAACAAGTAGTACAGGTTTTATATAAGTGATATTAAAGTACATTTATAAAAACGTTGGTTTTTCAAACAGAATTATATTTGTCATATTTTCTTGATTTTACTTAAAATTAAATTATTTATTCTGATTTCCTTTTGCTAATTAAGTAAAAAGTAATTTTATATTAGACTGAAAAAGTGCTTTTTAATTTTTACTATTCATTTATTGTTAAACAAATAGGTATGATGTAACGTGCTATTTAACAATATTAAATTTTAAGTTGTAATCAATAAAAATATATTGCGAATATGTTTCCCCTTTTTGGAAGGTGTAATCCGTTTTTATATTTTCTATCCATGGAAACATTCGAAATTCCCATTAATTAAGCAGGGATATACCTACCGATTTTCTGGCCCCATAATTTCTTGGTCGAAAAGACCATCGTAATGTGAAAGAAAAGCTATTTTAATGGGAAAAGTATCGCATGACAATTGTTACTATTAACAACTATCGTTTATTGTAAAGGTTTCCTGATTAACAATAAGCTTATAATGTTCGAATTTTTAGAGAAATGGCATGGTATTTTAATATTTTTGCTAATTCCCTCCCCGCCAGAGGAGAAAACATTTTATTATTAACTATTTATGTATGACGTCCTATGATGTTTCCTCGCACCTTCTTTGGGTATTTAACACCTTCCTACAACTTATTCAAAATATTTATTAAATAAAACTCTATGTGAAAAGGATTAGTGGGAGATTGTTTTTTTAATATTCTTGATACCTGTCCAAAAATTATGTTTTTTGTTTGGTAATGTTTTTAATTGGAAGTTAAAGTTTTCAAATCGTGCTGCATTGTACAAAGTACCATCCATAATAATTCAAAAAATGTCTTCTGTCTCCAGTCTTAAATTCCACTTTTCAATATTGAAAAATTTGAAAAATATATCACAATTCAAATTCATTAAAATTGGTAAAATATTAAAAAAGATATGATTAATGATCAAAATGCATCTAGATAAAAATGTGCCTAAGATTTTTGTTCCGTTTGAAACCATATAAAATTATGTATACATAATTTGCAGGGGCGAAGCGTCGGTGCGGCCAGAGGGGACCGTATCCCTCACTTTGTAGGGACCATAAAATATGCAATTGTAATTTTTCTAGTGAAATTCAAAAGATAGGGATAATTTACGTCTCTGTTCATTGTTCAGACAGTTTATGGTATACACGTCCACATATAAGATTCTAGCACTCAATTATCGATTCGTCAGACACCTGTTGCGTATTTACCGATTCAAAATAAATGAATGTTTTAAATTTTTCATTACCCCAGTAGTATTATCATTAGGAAATCAATTTTTTTCTCCTAGATTATTTATTTTTGATCGGTAACCGATTTCGAAATCCGCACATAAATCCTTTATGTACCAGCTACAAGAGGAATAAAATTTTCTGTATAAAAACATTAAAATCGTTAAACACAGTGTCACTTACAATCGTTCATCATGAACTTATCATGGTAAAACCTTAAATATCGACACATTTTATCAACATCAGAAAATATTAACCTGATTCTTATAATTTGTATAAAATTTGTTTTAAAAATAATGTAGGAAAGCAATAAAACTATGCCATTGAAAAATATAGTAATAAAACGTGGACAACAAAATGTTCTTAATTTAATTTGCGAAAATTTTTATCGAAATCCACAATCATGAGCATTTACCTAACGTTGCTTAGCACACAAATCAGTGAAAACATAGAGGTCTACAAAAGTGGGGCATTGCAATGAGTAATTTGCACGTAAAATAGTTTTATAAATGTCTCTGGAAATACTTAAGAACTTAACTCGCCGAAAGATATAAATCATATAATAACACGCTAAAATAATACCGTGGTATATTTTTAGGAAGTAGCTGTACCACTTGGAACTGTCTTATTATTATTAAACAAAAGCAAAAACTAAGAGTTTTGTTTGTTTTCCTTTAATTGCTTCAGTCATAGGTAAACTTTCTACTGATTCATATAATTTTAAGAGCTTTGAAGTTTGTCTCTTTAAGAAATGACACATATTTTATTCCAAATATTAGTATAATAAATTAAACTCGGATTATTCCGGATATATCAATCTATTTTATCACTCGCTAAAAGCACACAGATGTGTTTATAAAATCGCAAGGAAGTTATATTACATTCATGTTTTCTATATTTATCTCTAACATTATACAGGTTGGGGCAATAGTGCGTCCAACTTCAATATGTCGAGTTCTATGAGCTAGAAACTTTATTTAAAAACATAAATAAACTAGAGAAAAAAGTCTATAACCAGAAATTATTTTCAAATATACATGGTGAGCCAATACGATTCTACAGGGTCAACTAACATTTTTTTTTAAATTGAATGTCATGTATAATAGAACATTTTTAGAAACCTCTTTGTGGCCTCCTTCCACTCCTGTATTATATTGACTCACTCCCAACCACTTGGATGTAATGATTTTTTTTTGTTGAAATTATGATATTTACACGTGTATATTAAAAAAATCACATACAGTTACAATTATCGATTTTAAGAAAAAATATGTTAGGCCAGTTATGGCACATCTGTGTGATGACATCCAGCCATTTTCACTTCGTAAAAGTATACAAAATTTCAATTATCACTAATATTTTGAAATTAGGTAATTCCTGATATATTAACACAATTGCTCAACTGAAGTTTTGCTAAGAGTTTTTGTTTTTGCAAAGAAATTAGTTCCACCTGCTGATATTTATGTCTTTTTCCACTGATCCTTAAACTATAATATGGACATTACTAGACATTACTAGGTATAAAAAATTACGTTATGTAGGTGATATCGCTGTATTACTATTAGAGTTACTAAATCGGGCTGCCGATCTAAATGAAGGTGCATACACTTTTGGACTCGATTTTATGCAAAACCTGCGTTTAATGCAATAAAAAGTAAGAGAATTAGAGTTTAATATTGCGAGAGAGTTGACTTCGTTGCCACTAAGGGAACCCGGTGTGACATAATGCATAACAGAATACTAAATTCAGCAGTAGCGCATAGCAACTGTCTTTGTCGTCTATCAATTTTCTATTATTCCATCACTGTCTGCTACATTATACGCAGGCTTTGCATGAAATGGAGTTCAATAGTGTATACGTAACGAGACATACCTGTTACTGAAAGTGTGGACGGAATCTGTGACGTAACAACAACAACAAAATTGTATTTGCTCACTTTGGCACCCTTTAGTACAGCATCGGTACTTTGAACTCTTCATTACGGTACGGTCTCGAGCCGCAGTTCCTCTTTTAAAGTGTAGGAACACCACATTATTCTGTGAGTGGTATAATAGAAGCTAGGATAACTCAGTGAAGAAACGGTATGTCCAAGGGTCTGTGTGTATGGTTGTCGGTTGCGTAGCAATGGATAACTTCACCTTACCTGCCGAAATTAATTCTCGGTGTAAAAACAGATTTATTACTTATATCTTTGCTTTAAATAAAAGGGAGAACTTCAACTTCACTTACTCTGTTTTATTTAAGACTGCTTCTACAAAAGAATAAAATAAATATTTAAATACACAACAGTTATGCAACATAGATACTAGCCTATATTACAAGTAAACAACCAAGGAACCAAGCAGGAGGTTATGTTATTGCAAGAACGGTGACCAGTTATACCAAGCACAGCTGTTACGAAAACTACTACTACGATAACTACTACTACTAGTATTTACAATAAGCGGTTAATGACTCTACAGTCACTAGTGCTTAAGGCTGTATTACGGCATGCGGTCGGTGCAGGCAGGTATATTCAGTAGTAAGTGGTTACAGAATAGAAGCCAGACACAAGTGCAGGCTGCCAGACCAAGGACAGACGGTATCTGTTACTTTCAAATCGCGAGTGTGCTATATCTGTAAATCAGCTCCCTTATTAGGGTTTCTTGACTACATGTGATGGATGGAACGGTTTGTACATTACAGACCGGAGCATTTAAGAGATTCCTTCCACATATCGAGGCATAAAAATTTCACTTGAGCTACTTCGCGTGCATCTGATGAAATTCCTTCCACAGATCGAGGCGTAAAGATATCACCGGTACTACTTCAGCTATGAATGAGATGGGACTCCTTCCATAGATCGAGACATGAAAGTCCTATCTTTACGTCATTACTAAATAAAAATGACAACCGAATATCCCGATGCTTGTTTAACTATATAGCACAGAAGTTCAGTTTTACTAACTCGGGTTTTACTTATAAACTGTCTCTTAAACCTACTAAACCAGACAAATGGGTGAGTGACTGGAGATAATCGAAATTAACTTTAATTAGCTAGGGATAGGTTAGAGCAATAGGTTATTAAGTCAACTTCAAACTTACTGGCTGTACAATTTAATTGTAGGGAACACGGATGTCGGACAGAACGGACCAAGCATTAGCGGGATGCTTAGTGAGATTTCTTCCCAGAACGAGGCATAAAATCCTCACTGGTGGCACTCTGCGTGCACCTGGTGAAATTCCTTCCACAGATCGAGGCGTTAAGATATCACCGGTACTAATTCAACTATGACTGAGATGGGACTCTTTCTACAGATCGAGGCATAAAAGCCCTATCTTTACGTCAATATTAAATAAAAATGGCAACCGAATATTTCTGATGCGTGTGTTGAACAATAACCCGCTTTTGTTAATAAATCCCGAAATTTCCCGAATATTTCTGACCTATTCGGAAAAGCAGTAAATTCGGAGACAAACGGTAAATGACGGAAATACAAATGAAAACAGTAAAACGGCCAAAGTAATTCTTACCACTAACTGGTTGCGGCGGAACACACTATATATCTGGAGCTGCATGCTTTGCTGTTAAGTTGAGCACCGACTAGAGTACTCCCTGTTTCTGTTTTTATTAGCGCGTTTAGATTTAATCCCAAAATGACGAAAACAGTGATGTGGAATATGCGCAACACGCGAAGTTGTCAGCTACTGTCCGTGGCAAACGTAATTTAAGCTAACTTGACGCGTCATACTTAAACAAATTTCATGCGTTAATTCATATAAGTAACTGTTTATGAAATATTCTGAGACTGGGAATTACGTTCTCATAATTTTAAAACTATATTTCCGAAAAGAAATAATTTAAAATGGCCATGTACTAATGTTTAAATAAATCAAATAATAACGTATCCGGTAAATTATTACAACAAATAGAAACATATTTCTTTACCATAAAGAAACGCTTTCAACTTGGTTTAAAATTAAACTGAATTAAATTAAACTACTTTCCTCTTACTTGGTTAAGTATAAACACAATAATTGATTTATCATTAGGATAATAAAAAAACTAAGATTACCCTGAAAAGAAACCGGTTTGAAACAATTACCTTCGACGAATAATTATTATTCCCAGTATTACTTATGAAATAAATTTACCTTTTGTTCAAAGCGGTTTTAAAATCAACATTATTATAGTATGCGAAACCTATATTGTGACGGGACATGCGCAGCAAAACGTGACATGTTGTCGGGAAATGTATAACACATGACATCTTCGGTCTTTTACACCGCTTACATTAAAGCGAGAACGATAATTGTTGTTTTTGCCGGCACGCGACCGAGCCGGAGTTTTACTTACATTCTGTGATAGTTCAGAGCAGCACTTAATTTAGTTACCGAATCATTCTAACAGTGCTGATATATTGTAGGTATAATATTACAAGATAAATAATAATTGTTTAATATTTGTTTGTTTTCTGGCGTGTTTTAGAAAATATTTTAAGAAGGTTACCGTGTTGAAGTGAGTTGTGTAATAATATAACATAAGTAATAATTATTTTATATCTGTTAATTTGCTGGTGTGTTTTTGAAACTGATTTAAGAATGTTATGGTGTTGCAGTGAGTTGTGTAATAGTGTAATATAAGTACTAATTATTTTATATGTGTATATTTGCTGGTGTGTTTTTGAAAACAATTTAAGAAGGTATTTGATGCAAAAATGTTTAGACCGCAGGAGACCTCTACGTCTGCATCTTATTGCGTTTGTGAAAATAAAAGTGATAGTGATTACAGTGATAAGGAAAATCAAAGTTCATTAGTGTTTTCAGTAAGAAAAAATCGGTTACATTTGAACGAGCAAGCGAAACAAATTTGCCTTAATGTATACAATAATCTTTTTGAAGCGATGAGTTAATGACCCTAATTTGTATGATTTGGATGTACTAGGTGAAACAGCATCTCTGACTAACGTCTCACAATACACAAACTGGTGAAAGAAGGTGCTCTCCCAAGAAAATAAAGATCCGACACCGGTCAATCGTTAGCAAAACTTGTGAGGTACTTCCGGTGCTCTACCCAAGATCGGAAGTGTCACTTTGACGCCCAACACTACGGCGGTGCACACTGTACGGAGATCTCGGGCGCCAGTTTCTGTTTAGAGTGCAGAAACACCACTTTACTCTATCGGCGGGACGATAGAGGCCGGGCAACTGCAGAGAAGATACGGCTAAGCCAGGGGTCGGGAAAAAGGGAACTTACATACTACATTTAAGGAACAGACTCTCATTCAATATATGTACATTTATTCTACACACTAATTCTTATTTACACTTTATACACACCTTAGTAACTACAACTTATACTAGAACGGTCTTAACTACAAGCGGTCTTATTCTACAAACGGTCTTATACTACCACGGTCTTAACTACAAGCGGTCTTATTCTACAAGCGGTCTTATACTACTACGGTCTTAACTACACTACGGACAAGCGGGGCAGTAAGCGGGCGGTCAAGCGGTGCGATCCGGTAAGCCGGTGAACGAAGCGGTGAAACGGGAAGCAGCGATGGATTTAATCGGTCATATGCAGACGGCGGACGGATACCAGGAGGGGAAGCAAGCGCCCATATAAGCAAACTATGCCTATCTAACGCGGTTAATTATTATCGCTTGGCTGATGGATGGTTCCGGTCTTATCATATGCCAACGAGTATCTCCAAAGCGCCCTGCCAAAGAAAACGGACTCAGGCGCCCTGGAGGGCACGCGGGTGTATGCGGTCACGGTAAGGGGGGGGAAAGGAGGTAACAAGTCTAACACTGGCAAATTGATGATGACGACGGGATGGTCAAACTCCAAGACTACCCTGCAGAATTTTTACGTGCTCAGGTAGCCCGGGGGACCCGCGGTTACGGACGATACCTCCAAGTCACCCTGCAGAATTTTTACGTGCTCAGGTGGCCTGGCAGGCACGCGGTTACGGAAGTACCTCTAAGTCACCCTGCAGAATTTTTACGTGCTCAGGTGGCCTAGAGAACACGCGATGACAACTGACAATACCTCCAAGTCACCCTGCAGAATTTTTACGTGCTCAGGTGGCCTGGAGGGCACGCGGTATAACGCGGTTCAAGTTGGAGGGGGAAGGAGTGGCAAGCCGAGCGGTTGCAAATCTAAGACGACGACGGTATGGTCAAAGCTACCAAGCTACCCTGCAGAATTTTTACGTGCTCAGGTAGCCCGGCGGACCCGCGATTACGGACGATACCTCCAAGTCACCCTGCAGAATTTTTACGTGCTCAGGTGGCCTGGCAGGCACGCGGTTACGGGAAATCCCTCTAAATCACCCTGCCAAAAAAACGGACGCAGGTGGCCTAGAGGACACGCGGTATCAAATGCTAGTATCTCCAAGTCACCCTGCAGAATTTTTACGTGCTCAGGTGGCCTGGAGAACACGCGGTGTAACGCGGTGGAACGCGGTTCTAATTCCAACCTTCGGCCGCTCTCCCTTTCTAAGGAAGGATATGAGGCGGATACGTTTAGCGCTCGCGGTTCACTAACTCTAAAAAATAAAGCCCGGAAAGTACTCACCAGCCAAGTAATACCGATTATTTACCAAACCTTTATCAAACCTTGCTACCTACTTCCGGATCCTGTGCTGGCTTCCTCTCTGGAGCGGTCGGGGTCGGCACGTCTGGACGGTACGGGCGGCAGCAACGGACTGATCTCGGATACTCTGCAAAATCCTCAAGCTACTAAACTCTGCCCAAAAAGCAGAAGTAGGAGGAGCGCGGTAGTCATGCGCGAAATATTGCAACTACGTCACCGTTTATCGACTTAGAAAAATTCGCAATTACCTTTGGATACCTATGTACCTCTATACTCACAAGTTTACTTACTATCCAAGTCGGCGTGGTGCTTCGGTTGGAGCTCAGACGGGAACTAATTAAATGATAAAATCCTCATGCTACTCATGATACAAATTATTTGTATCATGCATGCTACTCAACACTGCTAAAACGCAGAAGTAGGATGAGATACGGTAGTCATGCGCGGTTTATTACAGCTACGTCACCCGTTTGTGGACTTAGAATAATTCCGCATTAAATTTACTACAAGAACATGAAGGGAGAAATATTTGAGGAATGGTTTGAAAATACACTAATTCCAAAATTAAAACCGAATAGCATTATTGTTCTTGACAATGTAAAGTACCATTTGAGACAACTGTATAAGATTCCTAACAAGAGTTCTACTAAGCTGGAGTTGCAAATTTTTTTAATGGAACATGATCTCTATTATGAGGAAAATTATAATAAAGCACAACTGAAAAATTATGAGAAGAAGTATGTTATTGATAATGTAGCGGAGAGATACTTTGTAGCCATAAAGTGTTGAGATTACCGCCATATTCCTGTATTTTCAACCCGATTGAATTAATTTGGTGTAAATTGAAGAAAAATGTCAGAAAAGGAAATATTTTTCTGAAATTCGATAAAAAAAGTCATAGAGTTAAATCAAAATGAAGTGTCGAAAATTAACAAGGGAGATTGGGAAATAAGAATTAGGAAAGTAATTACAATTGAGGAAGAAAAATTGCCAAATTTCATATAAATAGTGGCAATAAATTTATTATAAATTTGAACGAGGATAGTAGTTCATCTCAAAATGAAGAGGAGGGTGAGAAGGACGTGTATTCAGAGGAAGAAGCAATATGAGGTGAGGTAATGTGAAGTGATGTGAAGTGAAGAAGTGAATTTTGTGATATCAACTGCATTATTTAATTCCGTTTTTCTGCTTTCGTAGTTCAGTGCTTGAGAAACATTCTTTTTCAGGATGTCATTATTTATTGATATTGTTATTTTTTTTTTCATTTTGACAAAAATGTGTCTTTCTGTTTTTATTATAGTAATAACTTTACTATTAGAATTTATTTTTAGTTCATTTATTTATATTTTTTGTTTTTATTTTGTTTTTAAAGCTTTCTTGTTACTTTTTATATAATCTCTTTATTCTATACTAATATTCCATACCCATCCTTTCCTGACAAGAAATGCTCATACCTCCTCGCTGTTCTTGCTGGGTGGTAACAATTTATATTAAGCAAACTTGAATACTGTAACTTCTGTATGTGTAGTCAATACGTTAAATTCAATACTTTTTATTTCAAGTTAATACTTTTTTGTACAATTGTTAAATTGTTCATAGCTAAACTGAGCACAAAAACCTACATTGATAATGTAAACGAGCGAACAGTTAAATCCGGCTCTGCGTTCCGTAGCGTTTTACCCCGGACGTCCCGTCCCAATATCTGTTTCGCTAACTTTACAAGCTATCGTATACAGGGTGTATCAAAGTGAAAGAGGAATCCACTTATGTCTTATTACAACAGAAAACTATTACCTGAAGAAATCACTTCCTTACAGATCGACTATGCATTTGCATCATTTGGAAGATTTCCGCAGTCTCCTCCTTGAGGTGCGTGTGAATACATATTTTTGGTAAAGAAAACGATCGTTCTTCGTCTACAGATGTTATATACGCAAATAATATTGTGCAAATGCATTTAAAAGATCGCTTAGTGCATACTTATCATAAATATTCCGTAACCTAGTATAAATTTACTTCTTACATGGCGTGGCCAAGTTAGATATGTCACTGGCAGCGATGTAGGTGTCCTAGGGGGTGTATCCAAAATTGTTTTCTTTTGCTTTCTTATCTCTTATTTTGCGACTAATCGAACACATTGCCAGTTATTATATCTTTGGTATCAGCTGCGATAGAATCACGATAAAATTAACGCGAATGTAGTTGCTTTATTGGTTCCTGCTTAAATGTGGTTGCGGTACCATGACACGCACGGCCATGAAATGCATCGTGTGAAAGAGGAAATTACATTAACTTGAAATTTTTTAAAATCACCAACGCTAGGAGATGACCTTAACCCCTCACTTTGGAGAAATGTGCCTACTTCCATTTTGTGGTGGAGTAAAAATATTTAGCGTGCAGCACATCGCAGACACAAAGAACTCATAGATTTTTATATCTATTGCAGAGGCACCGATACAATAATCAATAATACAGTAAAATACTCAGTCCAAATCATAAATATCTATAAATTTTGGTAGTGGTCAGTTGTTTAAAATAAGGATAATTTCATAAAAAACATTATTAGGAAAATACGCATAATTAACATCCAATTACACCCAAATAAAAAAAATATTTATCTTTGTAAACTCTGTTAATATAGTTTGCTGCGACTTTTATTATATTTAATATTATCTTTGATGTTTAAAATACCTTATACTATACTATTTACAATAATATTTATCTCCTCATTTACAGTTTAAACATTTTTGTAATTAATTATCAAGTTTACGTTAGCTTAAAACCCAGTACAGAATGGTGGTCATTGTTTAATAATTTTAACATACTGAAATAATATTCCACTCCATTTCTGAGTAAAATCTTTCTTTTTAGTACATTTTTAATACGTTTCCTCGGTGTTATTATTACAAGATACTTACTCAATCTATTAACACCTTGTTTCTTCAATTATCATGTTTTAAAATGCGTAAAACCAGGAAAATATTGTTTGGGTATGTAGTTCATTAGTCGTTTTCTGAGAAGTCCACTTTTAATACTACATATCTGATTTCTTTTAGAATAACTAAAACTATACCGGGTGTAAATGAAACTTGGGTCACCGCCTCTATTTTCATTGTTTATAGAAATAAAGTGATAAAATTTTAATATGTTGTTTATACACATAAAATTGCATTAGAAGATAGTATTTTCAATTTTTATGCACTTCTGGTTTCGCCGGATATTATCCCAACTTCCTCATTTTAAATGGACACCCTGTAAATTTTTATATTTTTGAAATTTATAATTTTGAATATAACAGTATACATGTTTCTTTGATTTTTTATTTATTTCTTTTTTTAACGAACACTGCTCCAGTACTGGTCAGATGGGTGAAATCTGCGCTGGAAGAGAGACGAGTTAGTGCTGCTTTAGGAGACTGCCAATTGGACGTCGGGGTGAGGGGCGGCTGTCCACAAGGCAGCTGCCTATCACCCCATCTATGGTGTCTAATAATGGATGGTCTCTTGGAGCGCCTAACTTCAGAAGGATCTTATGCGCAGGCATATGCGGACGACGGGCTGGTCCTAGTGACTAGCCGCTTCTTAAATGTCGTTTGCAACAGAACGCAGGTAGCTTGTAGAATAATAGAAAGATGGTGCGGCGAAACAGGTCTCTCAGTCAATCCATCTAAGACTGAGATGATCCTATTCACCAAGAGAAGGAAAATACAGGATTTTTAGGGCACCAACCATGTACGGTAAACCTCTCGCGCTTGTGCAGGAGGTTAGGTACCTGGGAGTGACCCTAGATAGCAAACTGTCATGGGGGCCGCATATCGACAACGTCATCAAAACGTCCACTGCGACCTTCTGGCAATTGCGCCGAGCGGTAGGTAGGAACTGGGGCCTCAACCCACGGATCCTACACTGACTGTACACGGCGGTCATCAGGCCTAGGCTCCAGTATGGATCCGTGGTCTGGTGGCCGAGCGTGGACAGAGCGATTACGTCCCGAAAACAGGCAAAAGTCCAGAGACTAGCCTGCCTAGGGATCACTGGCGCAATGAGGACGACACCGACAGTTGCTCTGGAGGTTCTGCTAGGCCTGCCAACGCTTCCCTCGTGGATAAAGAGGGAGGCTATGGCGGCCTATCTGAGAATGCGGGATTCTGGGAGCTGGCAGTGTTCAGGCAGAGCTGAAGGTCACGCAGCAATTGCTGGACTGACGGAGAGGGAAATCCCTCTCTCTGTCCTGAAGGTGAGAGAAGCGAAAGATCAGCTAAGGTTGGAAAGGAATTACACTCTCACTCTTCCTAGTAGGGAGGAGTGGAGTGAAGGAAGAATTGACTTCCGCCCGGACTCTCTGGTATGTTACACAGACGGATCTCGGCTGGCCACTAGACCGTCTTCCGGGGCGGGAATATATCTGGAAGGCAAAGAAGGCAGGAGGGCTTTGCTCTAGGCTCGTACACCACGGTCTTCCAGGCAGAGGTTTACGCAATCCTAGCGGTAGCAGGTAGGGCTGAGGTTAGGAATGGGGCGTAACAGATAATATACATCTGCTCCGACAGCCAGGTTGCTCTAAAGGCAGTGTGCTCCCCCAGGACGAGATCAGCTCTCGTCCAGGAGTGTGGGGATGCCCTAGAAGAGCTGTCCAGGCATAAGCAAGTGAGACTGGTATGGGTCCCGGGACATATGGGAGTTCCAGGCAACGAGAAGGCCGATGAATTGGCTAGATTCGGAGCCGAGGAACCCTGTCATGGGCCTGAGCCTATGTTAGGTATTTCAGGAAGGCAGGTCACAACGGCCCTCAATGAGTGGGCCCACGAGACACTGAGGACGCACTGGAGGACCAACAGGGCCTGCAGGCAAACCCGAGATTTTGTGACGGGGCCGAAGAAATCGAGATTGGCCTGGTTGCTGGGACGGAGTCGTAAAACTCTGAATCTCTTAATCGGTGTTCTGACAGGCCACTGCAGACTTAGGAGGCATCTATCATTGATAGGTATTGAGGAAGATGGAGGAGTGATGAAGAGACATCTTACCACTTCCCTGGGACAATGTGAAGCGTTTGGGCGGCTGAGACACAGTATCTTCGGTTCTGAGGCACTTCTAAGGGAGGAGATGAGCTCCCTCGCAATGAGTGACATCCTGATCTTCATCAGAAGGTCGGAAAGATTCGATGAGGGAGCAAGAGAAGCACATGACTGAGGGGACGGCTGGGGGTTGGTAACAAGGGCCCGTCTGTGGCCTACTTGCCAGGCGTCAGCCTCCCCCACCATTACCATTACCATTAACGAATATTTTAATTTTTGATTTAGAGTGCTGTGATCTACAACAAATGTTCCTGACAGAGTTTCGTACTATTGCAAAAATTGAATTACTGTTATATGATAAATACTCAATACTTTTACATAGGAGCATTGAAAAATGAAAAAAATTGGTTTTTCCAAAAAATGCATAATTGTCAAATCTCAAAATAGTGGCTCATCAGCTTATCACGATAATTAGAATATGATGTATATTCTAATTGTTTTTACGATTATAGTGATATCCATACCTTAGCAATTCGATAAGAATTTACAGTACAAAAATCTAAATTCTTCTAAATAAATAGATTATAATGTAATATACAAAACCCCATACACAAAATAGTGTGCTGTGCAAACAATTATCTTAAATAAAATTATTTGCTTAAAATACCTGCCGTGACTAGTACACTTAAATTACACTTACTGTATAGCCATTAGAGAGTTTTTGAACCCCTTAATTTGGCGCGTGGTTGTCGTTATCGTTATTCTGAGCATGCGCAGTGCTAAAAAGGAAGATGTAAACTTTATTAACGATAACGGGTTCCGTTGTTTACGGAGCCATAACGAAGGCATTAGTTATGGCTATGCTTATTTCATTTCGTCAGTCACAACGATTTTGGTTCAGTATTCAAATATATTCTAATTGTAATATTGTGGTACACCTCTTAAACTGTACTTATATTGATATGATGATTTCAGCACAACAAAAATTTAGATGATAATCAATATGTAGTTTACAAAAATTAGAGGTTATGTTCCCTAGATGCCAATGTTCTTACAGGAACTTGTCTTACGGTGTTCAAAATCTCTCATTGTGATTGCCGTTGTAATCGTTATCGTTAATAAAGTTAACCACAACATTGATTTAAAATGACGTTATTTTAGTTGGCTCAAAATCACTCTATTGTTTACTTGATAACTATTTTGAAAACTATTTTTAACAAATAACTTTATTTGAGATAATTGTTTTCACAGCACACTACTTTGTGTATCGGATTTTGTGAATTACATTATAATACCTGTGAATTCTTATGGAGTTGAAAGTTATGGGTATTACTGTAATCGTAAAAAAGATGTATTTTCTAAATATCGTGATGAGCCACCATTTTGGGATTTGCAAAAATGCATTTTTTTAGAAAAACCGATTTTCTGGCCTTTGAAGGCTTCTGTATAAGAGAGTATTTATCATAAAACAGTAATTCAATTTTTGCAATAATAAGAAACCCAGTCAGAAACATTTTTTTGTAAATCACAGCACTCTAAATCAAAAATAAAAATTTTCTTTAAAAAAAAATAAATAGAATATCAAAGAAAAATGTATAGATATTGTCATATTCAAAATTCACCGTAGATTCCAAAAATGTAAACATATACAGGGTGTTCTATTTTAAATAAGAAAGTTGAGGTAATTTCCGGCGAAACCGGAAGTGCATAAAAATTTAAAATACTGCCTTCTAATGCAATTTTATGTATACAACGACATATTAAAATTTCTTCAATTTATTTCTATAAACAATGAAAATAGTCCACTCATTTATGCCATACTTTTATTACTTACTACTTACTTATCAATAAACACCTTATCAACTTTTTCATTTTAACTGTTAAAGCTTTCATATTACCAAATATTTGTATTGTAAAATGGATAATCAGAGACAAAGTTTGAAGTACTGAAATTCACGATAAATTGTGGAAAACTGGATTTTCGGTCCAATATATTATATTCGCAATGTTGAATCTTACACTTCTGATATTATATTTGGATTCAGCGACCCAAAAATCCCTTATGTACCACATATTTTTTTAATATATTGTTCTAAATAAACAATTTATAATATTTTTATAAATTTTCTTTGATCACATTACACTTTAACATTTTCCTGATATGCATACCAAATTTTATGTAAATTGGTCTAACAATAACAATGTTATAGATTTTTGGCAGAAAAATGTCCGTTTTGCACCACTGTGCGGCGTTTGGAAGTGAATATTTTTATACGAATGTAGTCCCTAGGGTTTAGTTTCAAATACATTTTACCAACTATTTGTATCTTTGGATAAACTATAATTTTTTCAATGGATCTTTTCAGTAGAGCCTTGGAGCTTTCTAAAAAGCATACGATCGATAACAATGTGGGGGTGGCGAGTTAAAAAAACTAAAAACTGGCTCTATAGCTATACAGCGTGTCTTACTTTTCACCACTACACACCCCTATAACATCTTGGCCATTTTTTGACCGATTTTAATCAAATAGTTAACTTCTTTTGTTTCAGATTTCGATTAAATTGATATAAAAAAAGTACTTCCCAACATTAAAGACGCATACTATGTTCAAAAGAAAATGGAAAAAAATTAGGATAATGTAAAAAATTTTAATTATTATACAGGGTGGGGCAATAGTGCGTCCGACTTCGATATCTCGCATTCTATGATAGCTAAAAACAAAAAGTCTATAACCGAAAATTGTTTTCGAATATACAGGGTGAGCCAAGACGATTCTACAGATACAAGTAAAAAATTTTTATTTGCAATACTATGTATATCAGAACATTTTTTGAAACCTTTTTGTGGCCTCCTTTCACTCCTGTATTATTATTGACTTTCTCCCAACCACTTAGATGTAATGAACTTTTTTGTTGAAATTATACCATTTACACGTCTATAACAAAAATATCTCTACAATCACAAAAATCGGTTTTAAGAAAAAATATGTTAGCACTAGTTATGAACCATCTGTGTGATGACACTCAGTCATTTTCACTGCTTAATAGTATACAGGGTGGCCAAAAAGGATTTTTAAATTTACAACTTTGTGAACAGAATTTTCTCAATTTTTTTTTCAAATGAAATACCCTGTATATTTTTGGACGATGTGATGTAGGATTAAAAAACGAAAATTTTTTGTACGTACATTCCTAGGGCTATATGTGACCATATTCAATTTATTGAACAATAACTGCAAAATTCATCAATAAAAATTGAAAATGAGGGGTTTTTTTCAAATAATTCAAGAGAACGTATTATAATAAGCGTGTTACATGATGCCCATAAAAACATCACACCAGCAACAATCCAAAATTTGAAGGAACGGGTAATAAATGCTTTTAGATGTATCACTCCGGCAATTTTATGAACAGCAGAAATCTCATTCCAACGACGACGCATAGAAATGTGTGTCAATCAAATTGGGCAATATGTGGAGCATTTTTTTACAATATCTTCTCTTGAATTACAAAAAAATATATTTTTAATTTTTATTGCTGAATTTTGCAGTTATTGTTCAATAAATCAAAACTGGTTACAAATTGCCATAGAGATGTACGTACAAAAAATGTTCGTTCTTCAATTCTACATCATATGGTCCAAAAATATACAGGGTGTTCCATTTGAAAAAAATTGAGAAAATTCAGTTCAAATACATAGTTGTAAATTTAATAATTATTTTTGGCCAACCTGTATACTTTTAGAAAGTGAAATAGGCTATCATCACACGAATGTCTCATAACTGGTACTAACATATTTTTTCTCAAAATCGATAACTGTGACTGCAATGATTTTTTAATATACATGTGTAAATGGCATAATTTCAACAAAAAAAAATCATTACATCCAAGTCGTTGGGAGTGAGTCAATATAATACAGGAGTGGAAGAGGGCCACAAAGAGGTTTCAAAAAAAGTTCTGATATACATGGCATTCCATTTAAAAAATGTTAGTTGACCCTGTAGAATCGTCTTGGCTCACCCTGTATATTCGAAAATAATTTCCGGTTATAGACTTTTTTGTCTAGTTTACTTATGTTTTTAAATCAAGTTTCTAGCTATCATAGAACTCGACATATCGAAGTCGGACGCACTATTGCCCCACCCATTTCATGTATAATCAGAATATGTTAAAAATTCAAAATTGATGACACTTCCAGTGAAACCGGAGGTGGTATTGATGATATATGTTAGTCAAAATAAGCCCGTTTACTTCTGATACGTGAGCTCTAAATTTGAAAATTTTATTCGATTAAAAAAAATAATGGCGAGTTAATACATGATATCGTTGACATCTGGTATATTAATGACATTAATAAAGCATTAGATACCCAACAAGATCTCTAATTCCAACTAGACGGGGTTTTCATTCATAATGCTAGAATAATCAGAAATTTACCGAATAACAGTCTTATGCGTTGGATTTATTAATATTTGAAAGCCCTCTTGAAAACAACAAAAAGCCCTCCACACATCGGCCCACCACTGCAATGGATTAGCACTCTAAAAAAAATACTAATATTATTTTTTCGCCTGATCCGTCAGGGCGAGTATCTTGTGAAGCGATGCTATTACACATTTTTATGTAATATTATATTTTTTTTTTTTTTTTTGATGTATATTATATTTTTTTGTGTGGGCGAAATGGTCCTCTAATTGTGTAGCCAACTAGATCACCACACGTAACTCCTATGAATTTTAATTTTTGGGATATTATTAAGAATGAAGTCTATAAAAATAGGCCACAAAAGAGAGCTGATGACAAAATTAGAGACGCGTGTAGTGAAATAACATCAGAAGAATTGTTAAGAAAAGTTGTTAAAAATAATAAATAATATGGGAATTGAAAATGTATAAGAATTAAGTAATAGAGAAGTAGTGGACATTTAGTAGGTATTTTGTATTTTGTTCAAATTCCAAATATTTTATTACTCAATTTTATTTTTTTATACCTAATATAAGGAAGTATAGTAATCGTGATTTTTTTTCGACCTCGAGATATTGATTGATATATACGTTTTGAACCCTCCTGAATCCATTCTGACTATTTTCAGAATATGTGTGTGTGCGTGCGTGCGTGCGTGCATGCGTGTGTGCGTGGATGGGTGGGTGAGTGGATGTATGGGTGTGTGGGTGTGTGGGTGTGAGTGTTTGTGGGTGTGGGTGTATGGGCGTGTAGGCGTGTGGGCACGAGGGCGAGTGCGTACGAGCGTGCGTGCCTACTAAGTGTGCGCGTGCGTGTGTGTATGCGTGTGTATAGGTGGGTGAGTGTGTAGGTGGGTGGGTGGATGTGTGTGCGTGCGTGCGTGCGTGCTTCCTTCCGCGATAACTTAAAAAATACTGATGGGAGACATCCTAAATTTGGCAGTTAAGATTGTCAACAACATTTTCAGGTGACACATTAAATTTGGTGAATGTGGTACCACCAGAAAAACCATAATGAATTAAAGAAGAAAAAAGGTACAATTTCGGGGGGAAAAAATAAAAAAATTTATTGCATTTCTGGACAAATCTCGATGAATTATAATGAAAAAACATAACTTTATAAAAAAGAAATCTGTCAGCATGTCTATAGTATCGCGATAAGCAGCCACAGTTTTTGAGATAAAGCTTTCAAACTGAAATTTTTTACATATTTGACTTCAGAAAATGGGGTTAGGATAAATTTAACAGTTTGACATTTAAAATGTCTAATTTCTTTACAAAAATATCAATGTCAATAAGAAGAAATTCTTAAAATATATGACATGAATTATTATTGACAGTATCGAATGACGCTGATAATTAATTATTTAATAAAAATTTTAATGAAACATTTCAAGGTACGCTATTAAAAATTAATTAAGGTAAGAGAAAATTAAATAGAATGATTTTTTTACATCAGGGTGATAATACACTGGTATAAGAGGATTATGTGCTGGCCACATCAGATATTTTTTTAAATAAAAGTTTAGTTTAAATTCTTTTTGAGATCAAATTTAAAAAAATATATATCTAATGCTTTATTAGCATCATTATAAATAAACTTACCAAATTTGGTAAATATCTGACAATAAATAAATCGGATCGGTTCTATTTTTGTTTTCTTTTTTTGTACAAGGAATGAATATGATTTAATGATTGGGTGTAGATGTGTTTTACGGCATCCCAAACAATATTCTGTAAAATCAAATACTCCATCTCAATCGCCAATATAACTTCCTCATTTTTTTCCCTTTTCTATTGTGATTTAGGCTCTACATTGTTTTTTTACAGGGAATTAATAGTTTTTAATGAAATTTGGTAGACAGGTGTTGTATGGCATCCCAAACAATATTCTGCAAAAACAAATACTCTATCTTAATCGCTACGTATATCCTCCTGATTTTTTCCATTTTCTTTTGATCATAGCAGGAGTCTTCAGTTTTGAAAAACACATTTTTTTTTAAATGTTCAACAAAATCTGAAATAAAAGAAGTGAACTAAATTTGATCGATTAATAAATGGCCGAAATATGAAGGTGCGGTGGTGAAAAATGGGACACACTGTATATATTATTGACCTAATAACAAAAAGAAAAAATTAAAACTTATGTTGCATCTTTTTTGTAATCTAAATCTTTGTGTTCCTGTTCCTGATAAAAAATTATTCTTTGTTTGATGCACCTCGACAGTACTTTCTAATCAACATATCCAATTTTATATAAATAAATAAATAATTTTCATTAAAAATACTAGTTCCATTTATACTTACATTTACTAAACTTTTTTACTAAATGCAAAACTAATTTTAACACCGTTTTTCTCAGTTAATCTAGGTATTGGGATATTTTCAAGAGTTATTATATGTAACGTATCTGATTCCCACGTTGAGACATTTTCAAAAAACGTGTCAAACCATAGATCAAAGACACACAGACACATAGACACGTAGACACACAGATACGCAGATACGCAGACATACAGACAAACAGACACAAAGACACATAAGCAGCACTCCGATTTGGATAAATTTGCTATTTTTGGTTCTCCAAATTTTCTTTACGTCATAAATTTTTTGTAGATAAATGAGAAAGTAAAAACTTTTCGAATATATTTGGGACTTACGTGGAGACTGTATATTTGTTAAATTTAGATAACATTTTATTGTATACTAGGATTTTACTGCTAATCCGCATTTAAGATAACACATTGTTTTTATAGGTATTAATTTCTTTTAATATGATGTTATCTGTATCTTAAGTTGTTCCTATTTTTTTAAGGATTTTAAAAGGTATATCCAAAAGATATGAAACATAAACAAACATTAAAAAATTTCGAATGTAACAAACTTAGTCACTGATTCCAATTAGAGATAGAACAAATTAACCGTGGCATTAAAGCAACTTTTGGTAAGTACCGACGGTAGATGTAAAGATAATGCCTATTACTCACTAAAAATAAATTATGAAAGCAAGTTAACGCTTAAATTCCATTATTTTCCTATTAGCGGAGAAGTTTAAATAATTTACTTATAAAGTTTGTTGATAGGATTACCTTGTATTTGAGGATTATTATGCCGGCATGTAATGACCACCGCCTTTGAATAACAAAATGCAAACATACAAAATAGAAAACAATTACAAATACAAGTAAAGCAGGTGTGCTAGAAAAATATTAGTTGCCGCATTAAGTATTCTGGAATTATCCTCTTCAGACTGGTAATTGATCAATGGTGAGTTCTCGTAGTAAATATTGTTTGTCGCATCGAGAGGTAGGTACTTTAGTCGGCAAGAGGATAAAGGAAAAAAAGAAAGAACAATGATTAATATTCGTAAGCGAACAATGGCTGGGAATATGCGAGAAATATTGACCATAATGAATATTGATGAACGTTAGTGAGAAAAGCAAATTTTGATCCGGGTAATTTCTATAAATAGACCACATATCATTTTTCAAAACTACACAGTTATTTTAATTGATTTCTAATGAAGGATCCCTGTTAAGATGTTAATCGCAATTTAACATATTAACGTTAAACTGTTATATAAAATACACATGTATAAAATAAGAAAATAGTTAATATCGATTACAGAAATAACTGGGACACGCAGTTTTTTCTGCGCAGGTTATGATGTCAAATGTTGTTACAGGTATAGACAGCAGTGATAGAGTACACAGAACTGGTTAGTAAATTTCTCAATGAACTAAATTGGTTATTGGTATTTTCTTTATTGATAAAAATGAGTAAGTCATTGTCCAGCTGGAACTCATAATTACTATACAGGCAATTGCAAATAAATTTAATTTAAAAAAATTGACGTTTTTTTTAAATTGGAACAGTATGAAACTATATCCAGCGCCAGATAAGATGAATAGTTACAATATTCTCGTGTAACATGCATTTGAAACAAAAATCCGTGCTATGGGTGTAAGGATTTTTTTTATTTTAGTCGTAGGAAGGAAACAAATATTAATACTTCATCATACCACACTTACATACTATCACGGTCTGTAAACGTTTGGGCATAAAAGAGATTAACTCTATTGTATTCAGGACTAATTTTCAGCCATGTTTGTGTTATTTTCTGCCTTAGTTCATCCTTGTTTCAGGCTCTACAATTCTTCAGATATGTTAACTTCGATTTCATACCCCATATGTTTTCCATTGGCTTTATATCCGGGCCCTTTGAAGGCCATAGCAAAACACGGATATTTTGAGTGTCAAAATAGTTTTGAACTATACTGAAACGTTGGATGGGACAATTATTGTCTTGAAATTATATATAGTTGAAAAATTAACCTATTTTAAAGACAATTTTCTAAGCGGCTGTCAGACAAAATTGTCTCCAACTAAAGGCAGCATATTCCCAATCTATGGGGGAATACTGAGGTCACAATCCTTTTCAAGAAGGGTGATTCCACGAACACCGAAAATTACCGGCCAATCAGCGTCCTCTCTATATTGTACAAGCTCCTTACCAAAACAGTCATCAACCGTCTCACCAACAAGCTCGACCTTTACCAACCTGTAGTGCAAGCTGGAATCAGGAAGGGGTACAATAGAACCAATCACATCCAGACAAGCGCACGCTCATTGAGAAATTCACTGAGTACAATATCCCACTCCATCTGGCGTTCTTCGATTAGCAGAAGGCTTTCTAATCGTGGAGATCTGGGCAGTTTTGTATGCGATGCGCACTGTGAGGATCGACTCGAGATACTCAAATCTTCTCAGAGACATCTATGAATATGTCACTCTCGAAGTTAATGTTGAGGAGAACTTAGTCACTAGGAGGATCCTCTAAAGAGAGTAGACAAAGAGATACTATCACGCCGAAGATGTTCACCCTGGCGTCGTTGCAAAACGTTTTGGAAACTTGACGTGGGAATGGAAAGGCGTTAATAATCATGGGAAGTTCCTTAGTCACCTCCGATCGAGGGGATCAGCTTGATTGACAGAGTTGAAAACGTGGTCATTACGAAGAGTCGTTGATGTCATAGAGCGCGTCGCCACCAATAAATGGTTCTGGGTAGCGCATGACACCAAGGATGACATCAACTTGACGAAAATAATAATACAGTGACGCCTCAGGAAATCTAGGCGGGGTGTCAGACGCCTCCAAACAAGGTAGAGGGAGTACGTCCAGAGGCAAGTCCTGAGTGCTGGGGACATTTAGCGGTGGAGAAATATAGACGAGGCCTTTGTCCAGGAGTGAACGAGAAAGGACTAAAAAAGAAGAGGATGAAGGCAGCATAATTTCAGTTACTTCTGTACACTACAGCAGTTAGCCTTTCGTCAACAATGGTGTAAATATTGGGACTACGGACTACGGGTGCTAATCCATACTCATGCATTTACAGAGAAACGATCCCTTCGGTTTGTGTGAGGAACATATTCTCATCATGTCTTGTTCCTCTTGGTCCTTAAACGATTCCCCTTATGTCTAGAAACGGTTTTTCGTCAGAAAAATTCACTTGTCCCATGGTAAAAATTCTTGTCCGACAAAATATTATGCTAGCCGAGTGCAAATGTTGCAAAACTCATTCATAAGATTCATTTGTGGAATCAGGAAAAAAAAAAAAGGGGGGGGGGGGGCCGGGGGGGGGGGGGGGGGGGGGGGGGGGGGGAGAGGGGGGGCAGGGGGGAAAAAAAAAAAAAAAAATTTAAAAAAGGGGGGGGGGGGGAGGGGGGGAGGGAAAAAAAAAAGAAAAAAAGGGGAGGGGGGGGGGGCAGGGGGGAAAAGAAAAGGGAAAAGGAGAAAAAGGGGGAGAAAAAGGGGGGGGAAGGGGGGGGGGGGGGGGGGGGGAAAAAACCAGGGGGGGGGGGGGGGGGTTTTGGGAAAAACATTAAAAACCTATATTTACTGCCGTTTAAAGATCAGTCTGGTATATCAAAAAATATTCGTGATATAGGATGGTTGAATATGGAAGAACGACGTATCTTACATTCATTGGTTTTGTACAATAAAATTATTAATTACAAGTGTCCACCTTATTTGTACCAAAAAATTAGTTTTCACACAGATGTACATAATATCAACATAAGATTTAAAAATATGCTCACTACCCCTAAATACTCCACTGCAATTTTTCAAAGATCTTTTAGCTATAATGTATCTATAGGTAGGTACCTCCTAATTTAATTGGTACTTTACTAAGTAAGTATAAAAAAACTACTATTCGATACAACTAACAATATTTTCAAGTGATGTTCAACTCTCATCACATTATTATATATTACTATTATTATTGTCGTTATTGCTGTTCATTATATACATTTTTTTCCATTTTACTCAACTGTTTGTTTGCATTTAATTACTTTTCCTTTCTCCTCGTAATTGGGTTTTCTTACCTAATTATATGTAATTATTTTTTTTCTCATTTATTAATTAATTTTGTACAATCCTTGCCACATTAAATTTATGGATAGTTAATTTAATAAATTTACTCTTATTTAAGGATTCAAGTGATATAATTGTGGTATCAACCATTATAATTTTTTTGTATTATTTTCTTTGTGGTCAAGAATTTTCTTTTTTTTTGTTTTGTATGCTTAAGCTAGTTACGGTTAAGTGGAAGAACAAAGGTTTATTTTGTAACTATTTTGAACTTCGCCGTTTGTAAACTAGTTTGCAATAGAGACATTTATTATTATTATTATTATTATTACTATTATGAAAAACTTGATCCTTCTTTGTTTATTTTTCTTTTAGAAATGCTTTATTGGCTGCACAACGATTTTATAACTATATTTCGCTGAGGTCGAACTGCCCGAACAAATATTTATGGCGAAATTTTTTTACACCACATTATTTGCGTTATTTGCTCGTTAGTCGGCCAACGTAACAAAATGGAGAACAAACTTTGTGCATCTTTGAATGATCGTGAATAATCGATTGAACTGTTACTGCATGAATCTTTAAGATATACTAAATTCCTAGGTATGACACATGTCTGTTGCTTTATTAGTTTCTGCGCAGGATCTACATCTTCCTGCGACAGGCCGTCCTGGACGATCAGTGCCGTTCAGATCAAATATGTCTTTTTCGAATAGTTTGTTTCACTGTCCAGTGGTGATTAATTTTTCTCAAATATTTGTTGCATCTCCTCGTACTGCATCTCCTCGCTTGGATAAACCAGGTTCAAAATGGTGTATAAAGTTAAAAGGATAGTCACGTTTTATAGGTGTTGATATTTTCAGAAACTGTCTTCGTGATATCTCAGAGAATTAAGTCTCTTGTACTGTGTTTAAGCAAATTGCTTGCTAAGGGCAAACCTTTGTAACATCATCCTGCTTGTCTAGAAATTCATATACCTGATTACGACACGATTTATTTAACTGCCTCCGCATGTAAATCTTCTTTGATTGGCTTTTAAGCATCTTAAAGATAATGTTCATCTGAAAAGTTTGGAATCCGAAAAAAGAATAAGAATCACAACGAGATATTTGCACATGAGATACAAAAAGTAAAACTATTAATACATCTGACAAAGAGGAATTAGTGATAAAGTATTATGAAATTAAAGAGAAAGTTTTAAATCCAGTATATTTGGATCGGTTTTCGTTTCATTTTTTAAAACAGTCGAACCGTTGCTGTAGCAATTTTGCATTTCTTTGGCAAAATACCTCATTTGTAGATCGAAGGTCAATAGTATTCAGTCAGCTCTAAATTCAATTTACAAAGTATGTTTGAGATGCCATCGAGGCTTGGAGGTACTTTCTGTTGAAATGCTGTTTCCAGCATCGAGAAATTATTACTAACTTTTATTAACCGGAACCGGTATTATCGTATATACCATAATTATATGCAATAAAGATAATAGGTATGTCTCATTAGAAATGAACATTGATAAGATAGATATTAGCAGAGATAACATGTTGTATCTCTAGTATTAGTAAGTAGTCATTAATCACCAGCGGATGTTGATGGTATTTGTATAAACATTTAAAACCTATATTCACTGCCGTTTAAATTTTAAGAGGCATTGATATTGTATTCATTTTATTTATCTTAATGTTTGTGCTTAATAAACACAGAAACTCGAAGAATTCAGATTCATATTTGTAATTTCCGTATTGTTTATAATTTAGGCAGGCAGCAACTTTTTAAGTTTAACAATAATAGTAAACTTGAGAGTACATATACAGTGTGTCCCGTCACTCCCGTCTCAAGTGGACATACCTTGTTATTTCGGTTATTATTCGACAGATCGATTTCAAATTTTTCTCTGTTATGAAACTCTTCAAGTCGCACCTTTTTTATGATTTTCAATATATTTTCAATTGTCACACCAACCCACTGCGTTCTCTCAAAAATGTGATTTTTCTATATTTTACTTAGCGTTAGAGATACAGCAGAGAATTATTAAGAAAAGTTGTTTAAAATAAAAAAATACCCGTAGATACTAAGTTTCATCAAAATATGCGTAATTTAATAATTTTCATAAACTGCAATTATTCAGAAATTTAATTCTTAAGTATTAAACTTAAGCAAATATTGTCGTGGAAACGGAAACAAAAAAGTATTCAAAATCAGTTTATTGTATAAGAATTCGAAATTATAACCATAAATGCCACAATATTAACACAATATTTAAGTACTTAAATGTAGCCTTTTTCAACTAAACCACCATCAATAGCAATACATTTCTCAATGCGTTTTTTTATTAATCCTTGCTACTCGTCGTAATTCTTGAACGTTAATATCTTGACAAGCTTGCCTGATTCTATCACAAAGCTCTTGCCTTCTTCGGAGCCTCGTTTTGTAAACTTTATTTTTTATGGTGCACCAAAAATAAAAATCAAGCGAGGTAATATCCGGAGATCTAGGAGGCCACTCGATTAAAAGACTGTTTCGCCCTATCCATTTTTGAGGAAAGTTGACATTCAACCATCGTCGGACAATTATCGAGTTGTGAATCGATGCTCCATCCAGTTGAAAAAAACATATTCCTTAGCACTGCCAGTGGGATATCATCAATTACCTCCATTAATGCATTATTCAAAAAGTGTAGCAGTCTTATAGCATCTAAAATTTGTAAGAAAATGAAAGGGCATATTATCTTTTCTCCTAAAATACCGCACCACACGTTCACTCTTTCAGAATACTGTCGCTTACAATTGATTACCCAATGTGGGTTTTCTGTTGTCAATTATCTACAGTTTTGCGACGTTACTACACCATTGGTGGTGAATGTCGCTTCATCACTAAACATAATTTTTTAAAAAAAATGTCGATCATTAAGACAATTGCCTTGAGCCCAGAAATAGTATTCAAGCCGTCTGTTATCATCACCTTCTTCCAAGGTGTGTAGAAATTGGGGTTTAAATGGCTCAATTTGTATTGACGAAGGCACCTCCAAATTTTGTTGCTAATCAAATTCAAGTTTAATGCTATATCTCGTATGCTACTACGAGGATTGTCATTGAAAGCGTCTAAAATGACTTGGTCTACATTCTGCCGATTATTTCTTTTTCTTTTGGTTTTTATTACACTACCACTTTGGTTGAAAAGTCTGTTAATTTTAGCAACAACTGAGTAACTAATTTGACGTAGTGGATGTCTTACATTAAATTCTCGAGCTACTGCTCAGATAGAACGGTTATTTTCGCCAGTAAGTCTAATTATCTCAACTTTTTAATTGAGGCTCAACCACTGTTCAGTCATTGTGCAAGAGAAGAATTTAAAAAAAACAGGTACACGTTTGACGTTTTTTATGACACTTGCCGTATTTTCTAGTTTCCACGGCAATCTTTGCTTAAGTCTAATACTTAAGAATAAAATATCTGAATAACTGCAAAATTTATGAAAAATATCAAAATACGCATACTTTGATGAAACTCAGTATCTAGGGGTATTTTTTGATTCTGAACAACTTTTCTTAACAATTTTTTGCTGTATCTCTAACGCTAAGTAGAATATAGAAAAATCACATTTTCGAGGAACGCAGTGGATTGGTGTGACAATTGAAAATCATAAAAAGGTGCGTCTTGAAGAGTTTCATAACAGAGAAAAATTTGAAATCGATCTGTCGAATAATAACCGAAATATCAAGGTGTGTCCACTTGAGACGGCACACACTGTAGTACCATATTATTATTAAAATTAAGAGATATTTAATGTTACCGTTGATATACGAAATACGATAATACGCATAATAACTAAGAAATTTAAGAATTATGCAGATTAACTGAAATCTTTGAAAGTGAGAGGAGTATGTTCTTTCCTTTCCCTTTCAAAGGTTTCAGTTATTTCGCGTAATTTCTAAATTGCTTGCTTAGTTATTATATATGTTAACGTATTTCGTATATTAGCGGTAACATATACATATATACCGTATATAAAATTTACGTGATAAGTTAATGCATATTCAACAACGAAGAAAATGAATTGCTACTTTAAAACTAGACATTTCTTTTCTTTAAAACTTGAGATTTCTTCTTTTAAAGCTCACAGTTATACATAATGCACCAAAGAAGACTATAGTTCTAGATTTTTTTTATAGTGGAATTAATCCACAAAATAAAATTAAACCATCTTAAACAAGAAACTGAACATATTTTATAATCACTTTTTACTTTCTTATACCTAATTAAAAAGTGAAATTTGTGTCCTTGAAAGATCTTCTACAGGTTGAAATTGGCGGAACCAGGACAATAGGTTAAAATAAAACGCTACCTTGCCTACGTTTCATTTAATATGCTTAAACTTCTTCAGGGCTCAATAGCCAAATAATGATGTAAAAATTCCACAACAGAATTTTTTTTTTAAAAACCACGTCTGTAGGCATAACAATTATAATTTTTAAAAATATGAAAGAAATTAGCTTTTTAATGTTTAAAAATATTTATTAGAAACTCTACAGTTGGGTTTTTAGCCTTTGTCAGAGTACAGGGAATACTTACTTTGACATAGCCTAAACGTTAGAGTTTCTAATAAAATATTTTTGAACAATTAAAAAAAATTTCTTTTAATTTTTTATATTTAATAATTTCAAAGGAGCCAACCCAAAATCATAGTGTATAACAATTATAAGACCAATCAATTTGAAAGTCAATAAAATATACATATATGTAGACATTAGACACACAACAGATTAAAATTTGATAATGTTTTTGACCGAAATTTGACTTCGGTCTCTGGTCTTCTTCAGTTTTAGCGACTATAAATTGAACATGTGCGTTCGAGACATAATAAAAATTATGTGGAAATTATCAGTGCTTTCATAGCTTTTAGAAAAATGACAACAAACCCAAAGAAGCTGTGAAAATGCGTAATACATTAAAATAACAAATTTTTTTAGTTTAGTGTTTCACTTGGAATTAGTTTATATTAAGCCTGTCAATCCGTATTGGAAAAAACTTATATCCAAATAATTTTATAAATGGATATCCGAATTTACAACAACAAATTTAGCCATGTTTGGATATTTTTCTTCGACTATATTTATTCGAATATTTTTATTCGGATAATCTTATCTGACCAATTTTATCCTTTCTTTTATCCTGCGATTGCACCACCTAGTTTTTCTATGATTAATTCCAGTAATTTCATTAATAAGGTGAGAAATATCCAGTCCCAAGAAGGTGGAGTTTTGATCTCCTTTGACATTTATCCATTGTTTCCAAGTGTTTCCAGAACTTGAACTACCTTAAGGATCTACTCGTACTAAGTAAACAATCTCAGTCAAGATGTAGAAAAGGAATATTTTCGACTCAGTAAACTTTGCGTGTAACAAAATTGCTTTCGATTCAATGATAATTTCTTCGAACAACATGATGAAACAGTAACGAGTAACTCTTTGTCGCGTCTCTTTCCGAACAGATTCGAAACAGAAGTAAAAGAAGAATTTGAGTATTTTCCCAGGGTTTGGCTTAGATATGTGGATGATATTTTTGCAGTGTTTGATACAATATTCACTGATATTGACAGCATTGTTTTTAAATTAAACTGTCATTTCGCTTCAGTTAAATTCACATATGGAAAACTCTGAAACACTACCATTTTTAGATGTATTAATAATTATTAGAAATGATGAAAATAAGTTAGAATTTAACATATAATACACATAAGAAATACCAGTACTCTAAAATATATCCCTAAGGACCCCCACCATTGCACTCAACACAAAATGACGAGTTTTAAATTTCTGTTCATCACCTATTCCCCCTCAATAAGGAGAGATTTGAAAAAGAAAAGGCATTAATTAAGGATATAGTTGTAAGTAATAGTCATTCTGTAAATTTAATTGACAAAATAATTAGCGAAATTTAATCAAAATTCTCGACCTTTCAAAATGAAAGAGAAAAACCGAAATTTGTATCGATTTCGAGGATCGTCCTCGAGTCACCCGTGATATTGGTAAGATTTTTAAAGATATAGGTATAACAGTGGTTCATTCATCGGGAAATAAACTGCAACAACTTTTAGGTAATCCAAAAGGCAAAATTGAAACAAAAGTCGGAGTTTATGAAATTAGCTGTAAGGATTGTAATCAATATTGGACAAACTAGATGATCAAATCAAACTAGAATCAGTGAACATATGGCTCAACTCAAATATGGTAGAACAGTGTCTAGTGTTGTCCAACTTGCGTTTGAGAACAATCATAAAAAATATAGAGTTTACGATTAATTAGGAATGTAACAAATACTAGACAGCTGGATGGATTTAAAAGCTTGTAAATTACAAAGTGTAATATACAAATACTAATAACTAGTGATAAAGAGCCAATCCCATATAGCCCGCTCTATGGGTTTGGGAGTCACGATTTACCGAACCATAACAATAGTTATGCTATAAATAGTATACATTGTTAACATAAGGTTAGTTTTAGTCATCTCCAAATGATGCCACTAGGTTGGCGAAACGTGTATCGGGTGCAGTAAGGTGTTTCGGTGTCTTGTGGAAAACCATGTCAGTGTGGACTTACCTTTATATACATAACTGCGAATTTTGAAAATGGAAATCTCTAGTTTTAAAAGTAAATTCCTTTCCCAAAAATTTAGTAAGGTGCATAATACTCGTATCTGCAATAGTGTTACTGGTATCTCTATATTTTAGATTTGTTTCATATTCAAAGATATATTTCTATAGTGCAAACTCTTAACAACGAGAAAGAAACTAAGCAGTGCATTCATAATGAAAGGAAAAAATTCAATATAATCTGAACAACGTGGTTTTCCCAAAAAACGGTCAGACACGTCGATTTGTAATTTTTAATTGGCATATTTTGAGTCTACGAGTTAGTGTCACTTCCGGTTTTTCCGGAAGTGACATCAAAATTCTTCAAGCCTAAGTAGTAACCATCCTTATAAATCTTTTCCGTACACTAGTGTTCATGAATTGGTTTTGGAAGACGACTTTGATCTAAGTTAGCAAAATTAAAAAATTCTAGATTTTGGCCACGTTAGGTTTACTAAAGATGAAGATGTTAAGGAAATGTCAAAAAAAAAACGAATGGCAAGATGGGCAATGAAAATTTAAATTTAATAGAACACATCCTTTTTTCTAATGAGGCCATTTTCTGTTTTAAGTGATCATATAAATGGACAAAATTGCAGATACTGGGTGACAGAAAATCCTCATTGGATGCAAGAGGTTCACACACAATATCCTCAGAATATTAATGTATTGGACAGGAATTGTCGGCAATTGAATTATTGGGCCTTATTTCTTTGAAGGAACACTAAACGGAGAACGATATTTAGAGTTTCTCACGATTTTTGGCTTCCCCCACCCACCAAATGATATAATTTGGTTACAACAAGACGGGGCACCTCCCCACTATGTGATCGTTGTTTGTCAATTTCAAGATGCAACCTTCCCCAATAGATGGATTGATAGAAGGGGACCTATTGAGTGGCCGCCGACGTTATCTGATCTAGCCTCTTTAGATTTTTACTTATGGGGTTATTTAAAATCCAAAGTCTATGTGAACCGACCTAACAACCTTAATGACTTTAAAGAAAGAACACGCCAGGAAATCCGACTAATCTCACCAGAAATAATTCACAATGTCCAACGAGAATAATTATTCGCATTCAAAAATGCATTGAAGTAATCGGACAACACATTGAACATGTATTAACTTAGAAACATTTTTTTAGACAGTTAGTGCAGTAAGTTTGTCAATAATACTAAAAGTATTCATAATAAAAACGTATTTACTACATCTTTGGAAACGTCTTTTTATCGTATATACAAATCCATACAAAACTGAAGGGTGTTACATTTAAAATAACAAAGTTGATGTCACTTCCGGAAAAACCGGAAGTGAGACTGACTTACTATATGACTCAAAATGTGCCAATTCACAAAATGCAAATCGACGTGTCTGAGCATTTTTGGCAAAACCACGTTGGTCAGATTGTATTGAATTTATTCCTTTCATTGTATAACGCACATTTTGGCAATTAAGTACAAATTTTTTTAAAATATCGAACTATTATGTCAAGTTACGATTTAATTTTAATTTGTAATATTTTCCCCAGTCAGTGTAGTAGAATAATACCTTTTATCTCAGGCATAGATCCAAGTTTCCAAATACTTTTAATTAGGTACAATATTTAACGACTCCTTTGTTATAAATTGTAGGAAATATATTGCCTCACCCAAACGAAAACAATTAATTTTTCTGTTGGGTCTATTTATTTTCTTTGTTTGTTGTAATTTAATTTATTGAAGAATTCGATTTAAAAACAGGTAGTTTTTTCTGACCATGTTAGGAATGTAAAATTTGTTACATGAGAAACTATTAAAGGCTATCATCAGGTGCCTTAATAATAGATTTTATTAATTAATTCCGCACCTGTTACATTCTTTTGTAGTTTTTGTGTCCAATGTAAACATAATTAGTAAAATTACAATAAACCTATCTAAAAATTCATTAAGAAGTATGCAGTTCTGTTATAAAAAATATAAACATTCTGAAAGCGAACACTGTACACCATGTCTAGAAGACACGTTTTGCCAACAAAGTTGGTATCATCTCGGGATGACTAAAACTTACACTTAAACTAAAGATGAGCTATGACCAAATACACAGTCACCCCATATAATTAGAAAAATTTTTTATCGCCATTCAAACTTATTTTACATTTTATAATTTTTAAGCTTTCAAAAGGATCTAGTTCTCTCTTTTTTGCTTATTGCTGTTTACTATGTTATATAGGTCATGTGATCCTTAAACCTTGTTTAAAAAGATGGCATTATTTGTCCAATGGTATTTTTAATTATAATCTTTATAGTTAATTTGGTAAATCGTCAACCTTTCATTTACTGTTTAATGTCAATTTTATATTTTGGATTACCTGAAAATTGTAATTTATTTTTCTATAGATAACTCCCATACGTCTTTGAAAATTCTACCAAAATCACAGGTAAACCGAATGTCATAAGGAATTACTACAAATTTTGATTTAATTGCCTCCTTAAATTTAAGTTAACCTATTTTATATACCAAGCCTACAGAGTAATAGTTACATCACATAGGCATATTGTTATACCACTGAACTGTGTAGACTGAACAGATAAAACTAAGAATTGTCCGAGAACGGCTGGCAATGTTCTGGATTGTTCTAGACCGCATGAATGGATGTATAAATTAGGCGCACGGAGTAAAGAAGGAATAGAATAGACTAAGTTTATTGTTAAGACAGTATTAATTTTGTTTTTAATTATTAATTAGTTTAGAGGAGTGTATGAACTTTCAATCAATGAATCTACGAGTATAAATGTTTGTGGGGATAGCAAACACGGGTAACAATATTTTGTTCAACGTTTTTTATTTCAAAATTTTGCTTATCGTAAAAATTTTATAAGCATAGAACTGATAAATTAAGGCTCGCATTTGGTGCTGGTACTCTTTAGGGTTATATCTGAGAGTGATATATCATGTCCCTAGGTACTCATGCAACTTTTTTTTAGGCTGAGGTTCATGCCATGAACTGTGTGTACGAAGGCTGGAATATATACATCTTACACGCAATCAATATTTTTTCAGATAGCCAGCAGCTAAAAGCTTTGGCTCCTACCGGTGTAACTCCAACGGAGGACTTCAGAAAGCTCTAAATCATTTGAGCAAGAACAACAAAGTGACGCTGGTCTGGAACCCGGCCACTTGGGGAAGGTACGAAGCGGACCTGCCGAGAAGGAGCGGGGATGACCAGAACCAAACGTATCCTCAGCTGCCAAAGGCTATCTTACCGGCGGCATAACCCTTGAGAGTAAGAAAACTTAGAGTTACAGGAACTGACTACAGGCTCCGGCACTCGACTAAACTATCTCGCCGGCCTAGCAGAAACCGGGCCGCGGAAGGCAGACCACACTAACCTGCCCGCCGTGGAGAGGTCCGTTTCAATTTGGCAAAGGGCCGCGCCAGACGTCGGACACACCCAACTGATTGGGAAACAAAAGGCCGGGCCGAGGGCCTGGTCCCACTACAACACCTACCTACCTAACCATGTCGACATATGACGCACAAAAAGTTTTCTTATAATTTTTAGATAGAATATAACATCTTTGAGTTAAACTCATATCAAAATCATTCGTCCCTTATTTATCATCAATTAGCTGTTAATTGAGAACTGCTAAAAAAATTATGCATGTTTGTTATGATTTTGCATTTTTACATTAATATGGTTCGACATGTATGCAAATTATACCTTCTGAATTTCATAACACTTTTATTAAAATATGATTTGAACAGAAACATCTACTTTCGCGAGCGGGCAAGTACCCTGACCTGCATTGATTTCCTTCAAATCATGATAACGGTAGCCGATATCATTTGTCAATCCTAACAGACTAGCCGGTTCGACTTATTAGTTCTCCTCAGTTGCCATTCGAACCGGTCTTGTTGGTTAGGAATTGACAAATGATATGGCTACCGATCTATCATGATTTGAAGGTATAATCCAATAGGTCGGGGTCTTGCCCGCTGAGTAGTTGTTCGTTCAAATCATATTTAATAAAAGTAGTTTAGTCCACCTGGGTTAGAGGTCGTTTGTCTTGTTGCAAGTCGCTATCCGCCACAGGGACATTATGATGTCGGTCGGATAGTAACATTTGGACCATATGAGAAGTTTCACATACCCCTCACCACTTTTCATAACACTGTTTCAATTATTTCCAAAAAAATGCGCTCTCTATCTCGAAAACAAAGCATTTTTAGCTATAAATTTATATGATAAATCCATACTACTTTGGTGTATTCTAGCGATTCTCTGTTTCCCGATTATAATCTGGCTCACCCTGTATTCATATTCTACAAATTGCTGCAATTATGTGCCTAACAAACTCAGCAAATATCAATTACTTCGAGCGAATTTGTGGATATATATAGTAATAATCGGTATAAATAATAGGTATATTGGACCAACCCAGGAAATTACAGTAGTAAATTGAAATTATCTATAGTATATTTATTTCATTTAAACACACAAAAAATTTTAGTATAGGCGCACGGTATTATTATATAAATACAATTTGTACTTATATAATGCACCGCTCTCCTACGTTACAGAACTGACCCACCGAGATCGACAAAGGGTCGCTCTGTGAGCCCGGACAAACGATTTTTTATGTGCTTATATCAAATAAATGGAGTATACCACAGAGTTAAATATGTGTGTAATAAACTGCAGAATATAAGGTTGTCTAATATGTGACAACCATTTTTGAGTGACAAACGCATAAAGCACGTGATAATTTGCAGATTATTTGGTTCAAACACCATAATTGTTTTCCTGACAGGAAAACCAGAATGATAGTAGCAAAATGTTACACATCTTCTGTTTCAAGGATGCGTTAATATTTTCCTAAACGGTGCAAGTTACATTTATTGCGAGAATCAATTATCACAACCATTCGAACGAATTAGCTGTCGATTTAAATCTTTCGGGTAATAAATAATTCATTATTTACCAGATTTTCCTTACTACCACGATGCACCAAGCGGTCTATTATTATGATATTTGGTCCTTGATACTTTTCTTTGTGTTGCTAAATTTGAACTTTGAAAATACTGTTAATTATCTTGAAAGATTGTTGCTCTGTTTATTTTCATATCTACTGAACAACATAATATTATAATATACACATACAATTCCTTGGCCATAGACCTTTACGAAAACTCATGGAAAATGATACAGTTAAAAGGTAGGTAACTTGTCTTTTCTAGGTTTAAAGTTAATAATTTTTTTATTAAATCAACTTTTTATATATAATAAGTAATTTTCCACCATTTCTTGTAATTCAGTCCAAGTATTGGCCTTATATATGATTGCAGTACCATCTGCAAAGCCTATCCTATCCTTCCTCTACTGGGCAAGATAAATGAATCATTTATGCATATGTGAAATAGTGCGGGCCTCAGAACTAAACCTTGTGTACATCATATTATATTTTTATTTATTGCTACAGACACTTCCTACTCTTACACATTGGCTTCTATTTGATGTATAACTTTTAAATAGATTTAAATATTCTCCTCTTATTCCAATATCTTCCAATGAGCAGGGAGTGGCTAACTATATCGAAGGCTTTGGACATATCTATAAAAGTACATAGACATGGTTTATCTTTGTCTAGAGAGGAGTACACGTTGGATATTATATCTAATATAGCATCTTGAGTAGATTTCTTTTCCTTAGAATCATATTACTTGTTGGAAAGTATTTCATATTTGTTTAGATAAGACATTAACCTATATTTTCATATCCTTTCAAAAATCTTACTAAAAGTGGTAATTAAAGAAATTGGTCTATAGTTACTAGCTAAACTAGTGTCTCTTTTTTGTAAATAGTTATTACTAGCGAATTCTTAAAATCCTGTGGCCATTATTCCAATGTTTTACATTTATTTATAATAAGATGTGAAGCATGTACTTTACTACAAAAAAATTGCTAGACTTATTTACTGACATCTGTTATTCTAATGTAATTAAATTAAAAGCAAAGTATGTTAGTTTCTCATAGTTAAAAATGTTTTTTTCTTATCTTATTATAAAGCAAACTTATAATTTTCGAACCAATAGGTACAATATAATAAATTGTTGCACTTTTCTTTTACATAACTCCATCACATAATTATTAGTGACATCAAAAATATTTCATCAAAATGTAGAAAGTTTTTTTAGGGACCGTTATATAAAAAATATATTTTAATATAAACAATATGGTTTTAAAGTTCTAATAACGCAGGTTTAACCGTCCTGAATACATTTTAAACTTTTTGTTCCCAAAACTAAGCTGAACTTCTGGCAAATATAAAAGTTAAAACTCTACCCTCGCTTCGTTAATTTCCCAGTATTTCACTTTTTAAGGCTAAGCCCACTAAATTACTTTTTAAGGAATTAATTCGGCTGTCACATTTCTTTGATGTGACCCATTTCATTTCCACAGGATTTTTGCAAAGTTGTTATAATATCATTTAAATTATTTAGACAAAATAAGGTATTAGGCAATTTAAAATATAATGTTGAAATTGTTAACTTCATATTAATATGAGTGTTTGTTAATTTCAATATAAATCTTTGACAGATCTGAATATATATATATATATATATATATATATATATATATATATATATATATATATATATATATATATATATATATATATATATATATATATATATATATATATATATATATATATACATATATGGAATGACAATAATATGACGCTATTGGAGAAGATACTTATTAATCTTGTTTTCAGATTTGAGGAGTATAGAGAACTTGAACTACATAACTTTATTGTTAGAGACAAAAAGGAGAATGGATGTGTTGCTTGTGATGATGATAGTGCCTCAGCTACTGTTATGCAATCTCCTTGAAAACAACAAATCAAAATACTGAGCCAACCAAAAATAGGACGATGTTCCAAAGACAAGGGGAAACTTATAGTAGTTGAATCTTCAATCATACGTAAAGCTTACTGTTGATTGTGTTCATGCCTTCAGCAAACTCCTCTAGTAAGAACAGTCTCTCACTCTAAGCGAAATTGTAAATACAGCCTTCGCCCATGACGACAACAAACTTTCTGCTGCTTGTAATGTGCCCATAAACAAGAGCTAGACTCATCATTAAATATAATATCATTGTTGAGTAAAAGATTTAACAAGAGGTGCAACCTAGCGTGGATCTGAGATTTTAGTAGATACTGTATTCTTTGCCAATAGTTTGAGAATTTTCATCAAGTTTTAGTGCTATGCAGCCAAATTACAAACACTTTTCCATGATGCTAACAACACACTCTATTGGCAAAGAAATACAATACCTGCTAAAATCTCAGATCCACTCTTCGTTGCGTCTCCCTCACTCCACGATATCATACAATACCTCGTCTCAATTTGTTTCTCTTAACCCTATTGTAATCAATGATAGAAGGATTAAACGAGGACGACAAGATCTGAGTCCAAAATATGATATTCACTTATAAATTTATGAGATATTCTGCTTCCTGTTGCGGCTAACCAATAGTTTTCAGCTGAAAGATTGATATATTTAATCGGTTTGTTCCAGTACCTTCTATACCCCCACAGAATGGATGTCTGTTCTTCCTCCCAAGCATGCCAACATTTCAGAACGGTTAGAGCATTCTGACCAATTCTAATAGCTATTTGGTAGCAGTCTTTGATTTCGAACTAGTTCTTTGGAAAATTTGCAATAGAGTTTTTGAATATTTCATTGGTGTTTCGAATAGAATATCCCAATTTAAATTTGATTGACAATGGAAACAAATGAAATCAGATTTTGTTTCCTCCATATACATTTATTTATTTTTTAACGAATTATTTAACGTCGGCCTATTTCCGCTACTAAGTCACCGACACCAGAAGGTGAGCTATCCCCAGCCTGGAAATTTTTACCGAACTTCTTCATTGTCTAATAGTAGGGGTATTTTACTGGTCTAAAATCTTATAGACAAGGGATCGCCTGCCCTAAGTCCCCCCGATGGATGATATATCCATTATATAATCCTCGTTTAAGATTGCATAGCTTTTGCGTGTCAATTCGATATACAAACCGCTAAAAAAGTTACGCGAGACTGCTGTGTTTCGCTAGTCTGGTTGTTACCCATTCAATTACTGGACGCAGTACCTATTACTTTACTTGTCATGTCATTCGAGACAACGTAATGTCAGTGCTACATTCACCCCTCACATTTATTTATTTTATAAATGCAAGTTGTAATAAATATACCTCTTTATTCTGTTTATTCCGCGCTTTTTACTTTCTTATACCTAATATAAGGGAGTAAGGTAATCTTGATTTTTTCCGAGCTCAAGATTTTGATTGATATGGATTGAACCCTTCTCAATCCATTCTGACTATTTTCCGAATGATGTCTGTCGATGCGTGTGTATGGATGTGTGTGTGTGGATGTGTGTGTGTGGATGTGTGTGTATGTATATGTGTATCCACGATAACTTAAAAAATATTAATAGGACACTTTGGTAAATGTGGTGCCACCAGAAGAGGCATAATGAATGAAAGAAGATAAAAGGTACAATTTCGGGAAAAATTTAAAAAAATGTATTGCATTTCTGGACGAATTTCGACGAATTATAATAAAAGAACATAACTTTATGAAAAAAAATCTGTCTACATGTCTGTAGTATCGCGATAGCAGCCACAGTTTTTCAGATAAAGCTTTAAAATTTGGTACATTTGTTTTAAAGGCCAAAAATTCGGCGATGAACAAAATTGGTCAGCTGAAGGGGGGTCTACGGGACCCAAACTTTTTTGTATTTGACTTTACAAAAAAATGTATTCTCAATAAAAGATTATTAATCATGTCTATTATATCAAGCGAATAAAATATATTTTCCAAGTACTTAAATAAAGCTGATGTCAACTGAAATATTTTACATATTTGACCTCATAAAATGGGGTTAGGATAAATTTAACAATTTGATGTCTAATTTAGTTACAAAAATGTCAATGTCAACAACAAAAGGTTATTAAAATATATGACATGAATTATTACTGACAGTATCGAATGACGCTGATAATCAATTATTAAAAAAATTTAATGAAACATTCAAAGTGCGCTATTAAAATTTAATTGAGGTAAGTGAAGAATTAAACACAATGATTTTTCTAGATCAGGATGATATATACTGGTATAACAAAGTTATGTGCTGGCCAGGGGATGAGGTATGGACATCCGTTTAATTTCCGATATTCGATCAGGATCGAGTCCGGCAATTGGATGGATGAACGATAGCTCATCTAACAGTCGGTAGGCTGTCAACAGACAATCCCGGGAAGGCCGCTAGCCTGATGCAGGCGGAGAGGCGAGCCCGGGTGGAGGGTCGAAGAGACCTACCCAGGAGGTTTGCCACTCTGCTAGCGGTGCAGGCGGGCAGGCCCAGGCGGTGGGTTAGTTGACAGTCCAAGACCGTGGTTCGGAGTCCACGCTAAACTGTAGGTCCCTAGGTAAAAAGGGCCCATTGTGGCCTACTTGCCTAGTAAAATAAGTAGCTACTACTACTATGTGCTGGCCACATCAGATATTTATTACATATTTTTTTTATTTATATAAAACACTTTTTAGAAGTTCTTGCTACTTTCTAATTGTCTTTGCGCAGGAGAGTTTCTGGGTAATATAGTAGACATGACTGTATCTAGTAATCTGTCATGATTCGCATATATATATAGTTTTCAAAACAAAATTTTGCTGCTTTAGATTTTCCGCTATTACAGTTCTCGCTATAATATTTCATATTTAGTAATTAATCGTTTAGTGATTTGTGGACTTACCTCTAAATTTAAGTGTTATCTCTCTTTGCAAGAAATCAGAAGACTGCCAGCTATCGTCCAAGTAGTTTTAGAGAATTCTTATAATAAACCACCTCAAGAACTGCAGTCATGAGTAAAAAAGTTCATTACTTTTCTTAGAAATAATTTACCGTGCAACGCCGCCTACATTCCATTAGCTATAATTGAAACTCCATTATTTTTGTGGTTGCACTACAAACTTGCCGAAGGGGTAAATTTTTGAGAACACCTTGTGTGAACTTTTTAATAAGTTGAAACACTGCAAATTTGTACAAAAGATTAATGTTTTGAGATTATAGGAAGAAATAGGAATTCTGGGCGACTTCTCAGAGATGTGTTAAAACATTATACTACATTCCGAAAACTCGCGATATGGTAATAAAATAAATGATAATTTCTGACGTCGATCGCCGAGATTTACATGTGGGGACAGACGCATAACTTTGACATTGGCGACAGCGACTGCCTCGACCTTGTATTAACCTAATCATTCTCTTCAGTCTGCAAACAATTGCGATTGAGAACTGTTGTATATACAGTGAGCATAAAGACGGTTTAATATTTTTTAAACTCTTATTTATTTCCCTCTATATACGATTCAATTTTGGTTTCACCTTGTAAAATCACTTTGTATATTGTAAAATAATAATCGATGATTTGTCATTAATGAGAATATCACTTAACTTGGATCATTACACACATTTTTAATATTACTTTTGCTCATTTGCTATTCGAATACCTCTTACACATTGTGTGACCCATATCGTTCGAACATTTCGAAAGGGAGAATCGTCGCGTGTACAAACTTTAAACGATCAGAAAAACATTCCGTAATCCGTAAAGTTTTCACATTATCGGTTGATAGCAGCAAGTCTGGCCAGCATGCCAGGTAATAATTAGCCAATAGCGTGCAAGTTAAGGCTGGGTCGATGTTGAGGTTATACATTATTACTAACTTACTTTGCGGGGGCGAAATACTGCGGCACATTGTAGCACAGGAATTTTTGTTATGGCCGCCCTTTTCAAACACTTCCCTGGTAATGTTTCTTTTATGAAAACAAGAAGGTGACTTGTAGGGTGGTTTTTGAACTGCGTAAAACTAACTTAAAAATTCAATTATCGTTGGACGAGATAGCCAAGTAATTTACATAAATATATCAATTCTTTTAGAATGAAAAACTCATATCACGGAACACTATAATACTTGTAATAACCACATTGAAAAATATGTTTGGGAAGAGGTTTGAGTACATTTTTTATAAAAATATCAATATGTAGTTAGTAATTAATTCTTTTCGTATTTATTTTTCTCAAATACTACAGAGTTCAAAATGGTTACATTTCTAGATGCGGAAAGAAAAGTTTGATTTTCTTTATCTTTTTGGATTATTCTTTTATTTCTAAACAAAATTTCAATAACTTGTCGAAACAATCAAGTGAGAGTAAAATCTTATCTTGTCAACTTTTAAGCTTATATATACAGAGTGTGAGAAGAATGAGTACCAGTATTTTAACAGGTGATAGATATAATAGACTAAGGGCTGATCTTCCATGTCCCATTAAATCCATTTGATTAAAAAGTTCCATGGAAACAATTAATGATACAATTGTATCCAAGGAAATTATCTACCGAATAAATTTAATAGATGGAAAGATCGGACCTAAAAGTAGCAAGAAAGTGTTAGAGAGTAGGTGTCGACAATTGAGCGTTTTTGCAAGCAAAAAAAAATCTGTTTTATTTAAATTTTTAAAAATTACTCGAAAAACAACAGAAAATGTGTTCCAAAATTTTAATGGAAGAGGCAAATAAATCTAATACGAATATTTTGTCCGCCGAAGGGATTTGGATAACAAAATTGTATGTACCTACTTCAGTGATTCTTAAAGAGAGCCATATGAAAAAGTCGCAGCATAAAGTTACCAAGCGTCAGCTTGAAAAATGCATGTTCAGTCGCTCTAGGACTGTTGAGTGTTTGTTATCCATCGCGTAATCGAATTTTAGTGCGTACCTACCTATTTGCTGCCGTAATTTGATATTGGAAGGTTTTACATTTCGAGAATGGACCCAACAACTGGATTCGAGGTTGCCCAGGTTGTCTGATAGTAACGATGGACATTTTCAACATTTTATAACTTTTGTGCGTACCTTGTATTTAGTAACAAGATCAAGATTACGTTGTCGTAACTCATGGCGCGGAGTTGCCAGATGCTATTGTATTTTTATTTAATTTTCGGTAACGATACGAGGTCGCAAAAAAATTTATTAACAATTTTTTGTTCTTTTTATTTTAATAAATTACCTGCTAAAATAGTAGCACTCATACTTCTACCAATCTGTATACTATGTGACAGAAAATATTTTAACGATTTTTTTCCAAACAATTGGTCTTAAAAAGAGTATCAAATGATTAAAGCTTCATTATTATTAGACTAGGTGGTTAATGTCCTCTTTAAGCACTGTGTCCCAAGCTCTCTGAATCTGTTGTCGTAAGTGCTGAATATCCATTGGTGGGACAGCTAGTTGACCTAGCTGTTTACTTATCATGTTCCACATATGTTTGATTGGCGAAAGGTCAGGTAATCTAGTAGGCCACAGATAAATGTTTACATCAACATCTTATATCCTGTTATGACAGCTGTGTGACTCTGGCGTTATCTTGTCGGAAAACAGTGTTTTCCAACCTCTGAATATATCCCAACAGACCCCAAGACTCTGTGAATGTACTCCTGTGCATTCACGTTCCTTTCTAGGAAGGATAGAGTGGATCTGTTTCCATATTTTATTGCACCCCATACCTCAAACCCTAGGTTAAGTGCTGCATCTCGTTACACACAAAACTGAAAGTAATTCCCTAATATCTGCGATATTAGGAATCCATTTCGATGACCGATTTCTGTTTAATATTACTATCTGTTATATGTTAATTCTGGCTTCAAATGAAACGAGATTAAAAAAAGTATATATCGTGTTATTTTTAATTTCAGATATCCCCGGTACGAGTACTTCATTATTTGCATTAAAGTAAATAAATTATATATATAAAAAAATTGTATTTCTTGCTTACGGAAGTCTCACTGCGATGTAAACAGTGGGAGATTTCTTTATGTATAAACATTCCATAATTTATGATAAGAACGAATTTATTTAAGAAAAATTAATGGAAGATTTTATGGTATTTTTTGTATATCATAATCGGCGAGTAACATAGAAATTGAGGATCGATGAGTGACAACTATCAAAGAAAGAATTTAGCAAAAACTTCTACAAACATCCTGTGTGCTAAGGTCTTAAGTTCTTAAAAACAGCGGCAGGTTCAATGTAATGCACCGTAAAAAGTTTTAAGAGTAATTATCTTCGGATACGCTTGTTACAGGCAAATGTGGTTAGAACAATTTATTACATAAAATCTAAAATTGAAAACGAATCGAGTATTGAGTAGTTATAAATTACAACATATTTGAAGGCTCAAGTTACTAAAGTATTCGTTTTATGACAGTACACTTAGTAGTGCACTGAACAAGCCATAAAATTATTAGTTCTGCTATAAAGATTGCTAGTTAAGTTCCAGGAAGGACTTTTAATTTTAAAATAAATTTTAGGCCTCAGCTGGATGAACAACAGGTGCTTTTTTAATAACTTTTGTGATACAAAAATCATTAATTAACATTTTGTCAAGGATTTTTGCCGAACGTTAATTTAAAAAACTTTAGAAAATGATTTTGCTACCGAAATATTTTTCAGGACTTTATGTATCTGCGTCTTATTCCCATTGGCAAGAGGATGTGCTATGGAGCAGCCGATAAAATTAATCGGGATTATCAACAACTTTGATATGTTGTACTACTAGGTCTTCTGCGTAGTTGTTATAGGGTTTCACAAACCATCCCTCTTCAGAATGCAATATACAAACTGAGAAAAACTTTGCTTAAATTATGTTGTTTTTTATATTGAATAAAATAGTATGAGAATTAATAACGATATAATAATATAAACTAGTTAATAATAATCAATCTTTTGATATAAGCAGCATCATCAGTTGTTGGTAAATTAGAAAATTAAAATTTGAAAAGGAATTCATTATGAATATGGATATGAGTCATGATTATTCTATAGTTATTAGTTGATAAAATAATTAGGAACCATAAATTTAAAGCTACACTTTCTTCGGACTTTCAAAGCGACAGAAAATTTTTTTAAATATGTGTCGGTTTCATACGAGCAACAGTTTAGCCTTGATCGCAGTAGAAGTGACAATGGGTATGACAGTGGTTCGTACTAGTGATAGGACTCGAGTGTGAAAATACTCGAGTGACTCGAGTCAAAATCCGATTCAAGTGACTCGCGTCATATGGCTGTTCAATTCGAGTAAAGTTGTTACTCTAGTCGAGTTATTGCTACTCGAATCAAGTTTTAACTCGAGTCGAGTTGCAATTCGAGTAAAGTTGTTACTCGAGTCGATTTATTGACATTCGAATCAGTGAGTTACTATGATTCAAGTTTTAAATCGAATCGAGTTGCAATTCGTGTAAAGTTGTTACTCGAATCGAGTTATTGCTACTCGAATGAGTGAGTTAATATGATTTAAGTTTTAAATTGAGTTGAGTTTGACTAGAGTCTAGAGTCAGGGCAGAGTCGAAATCAAACTCAAGGCGAACTATAGAGTAAGTAGTTGGAGATGATTCAGTGGTTTGCTAAACGGTGAGTTTTTAAAGTGTATTTAGGTTTTTTTCTTTTGGTAATCTTTCAGCATTTAAAACACTACCATCTAATTCCAACATAAGTTTGAAAAATCGAAAGGATAAACATAAATCATAATAATTGAAATACAAAATAATAAATGGACCCAGGTCAAATATTATTTTTCCGGCAAATCAACACATTTCAAATACACAATTAAATATTTAATTAACATTGTATATAAAATGACATTTAAAGAAAACCAAAATAATTTTTTTTTATATTAAATTAACATTAAATTAAACTCTTGTTTAGCACATAATATTAAATAAATATAGTATCTAATATTTAATACACACCGATTACGGTTTTTTATTTATTTCGAACTAATTGAATTGAAAAACAAATCTTTATGAACATGAATGTGCCAGTTTGATTGCTGCAGTCGTGTTAGTCTTGATTTTAAAGAATTCTAAGTTCTAATTTCTAATTTTCTAATACATCGTAATAACGTCGTATGTAACAATTATAGGTTTGTACGTATAGGCGATTTGTGACTATAGAGATGCGAGTATTACGAGAGCTCTGCAATAACAAACGTTCTGATTGAACAAGCGCATCTCTACAACCACAAGAATAAGTAACAATATTCTTGTGCTACAACAATGTGCGCATGCTTCTGATAGTTTCAAATGGTTGGAAACTGCTCTACGAAAAAAATCTTTTCATTAATAATTATACAATATGACCTACAAACATGAAACAACAAACCTGGAGGGGAATTCCCGATCCCGATGACCCGATGATATAGTAATTGATTAGTGATTTCATTCATTGTTACATGTTTTCATCTTTATTACTTTTACAAGATTAGTGCCTTCAGTGCCTTCATGTAAATAATCTTTCATATTTATATTATATAAACAAATCACACTGGCACTAAAGAATATTTAAAAATATTAATAAAACCATATACAATTAAATTAAAGAAACTTGATTCGAGTCAAAAAGCGACTCGTCTAAAGGCGACTCGAGTCAAAAAGCGACTCGAGTCAAAAAGCGACTCGATTCAAAAATCGACTCGATTCAAAAATCTACTGGAGTCAAAAAGCGACTCGAGTCAAAAAGTCGAGTCGATTTTTTGAGTTTTACTCGACTTAACTTTTGACTCGAGTTCTATAACAATGAAACCGAGTTTCAACTCGACTCGAGTTTCAACTCGAGTAAATTCGGAAACCTACCGAGTTATTCGAATGAAAAAAAGTCACTCGAGTCCCATCACTAGTTCGTACATCGAAATTTCTTAATAGAAAAACATTAATTCTAAGTATTCTACTCACAGTTCTTGAAAAAAATTAAGACTAACTAGTGGTGGGCTATGAAAAAATGGAATTTATTAATAGACGAAATTAAGCTTTTCGGTCATGATGACAACCTTTATTTTTTCATCACTTTCAAAATGAATGACGTTGAAGAATTATGCACCTTTGTATTTAGATCATGCTTTTTGATTCCTGTATATTTTTCTCTAATTTGAAAATTTTCTTTAAAATAGTGTTAATTTATCAATTATTTTAAAACCTCCCTCACCAAAATCGGTGCCGGGTAGCAAGTCGATGTTAACTTGTGATTATTTTCAAAAGTATTGGGTTAATTTTGGTTAACAGGATCTTAAAACGTATGGGTTTTGAAAAATAAAAATGGTTTTTGGCATTCAGGATAGTTGCCCACTTGAAGATGATATTGGCATTTCCACTACACTACACGGTAATACGTTTTTACATCTTATTTTGAAAACGCCTTTTGTTACTTGTCTAACAATATATAACACATGTGACTACTTGCACAATAAGAAATAGTGGTAAGTCGGCATTGACGGAATATCATTGATACTTTAAAATTTATTTTTTAAAAAGCGACAAACTGAACATTTCCATGAAGCCGAGGGCGAACAATTCAATCGTCTACATTGATTATCTTAAACTTTTTCTGTAATACCATCAAACGATTGAAATAAATTCCAATTTGATTCATTAAATATTGTGCTTAATCAAATGTCAATTTTTGCTTGTAGAAGCAACCACATGTGATATATTGTTGGAGGACAAAAGTATCAGAATAGGACTTGAAACGTATATACCATTCTTAATTACCAAGAACCAGATTATTAATTATTCTTCAAATTGTAGAATTTTATACAGGTGCGAATATCGGGTATAGTCAACATACGTATGAAATTGTCAAGAAAATTTATATAGTAAGAATTTTTAGGATATGCATTTACCCTCTTTCAACACGAATGCGTACGTTAATACCGTAATTTAAATCCATTATTTTAAGTTTATTTTATTTTAAAACTGCTTAAGGATTTACGATATTATATTTGGAACGTAAAGGGGACTTTATTTGTTTATGTCTGCTAACGAGGGTGATATTGAAACCATAAAGTCTGTATTTATTACAGATAAGGGTTTGTTTGGTTGGAAGGTAACTCGTTTTCGACGTATTTGTTTAGACTTTTTAGGGAAAAATATACAGGAAGTCGGTGTTTTAAATTTTAGGTAGGTGATTACGATATTTGTTAAATCCCTTTCTGTATCAACAGAGACATGCATGAAACTAAATATTGTATAAAATATTTTACAGGTTGCATTTAAATCTTCAAAGCAGAAGGTCCAAAAATGTAGTCATTCAAATCAATAAATAATAACAATAACAATATTAATAATATTCTTTATTTTGGGTATATAAGTATACTTATTATATACACGTATATAATAATATGGGATGTTTGGGTGTGGGCAGCAAAGTTTAGCGAGTGAGCTGTTTTTTATACCTTAACAAAAAAACTTAACGAAACACATAAACTACAAATTAACCTAAAACCTAAAAAAATTTGCTGGACTACATAAAAGTGGATTGAATTTCAAATTATGTTTTGTTGAATAAGAAAAAAACAGGCTCATGTTCTTCATTAATTTATGATAAAACCGTTTGTACTTCCATTGCCTCGAAATTATATTGAAGAAGTATATCGTCTCCGTATGTTTGAAGATTTGCAACTTTTACATATTTCATAATATTGTTACGTGTTTGTTATCCCCACAGACACTTATACTCGTGGATTCGTTGATTGAAAATCCAGGTAACATTTACTTACTACTTTATTAACTAATTAATAATTAACAACAATAGATTAATGACTGTCTTAACTATAATCACAATTAATAGTATATTATATACCTAGGTTGAGAAGTGAACTATTATTTACTGAGCACTTTCCTCCATGGTTTTATTATATCTCTCCACCATTCCATCTGATTGTGGATGTAGGGCTGTTGTCCTTGTTTTATAAATTCCCAGTATGCGACACATCTTCTGAAATACCCCTGATTCAAAGTTTCTTCCTTGGTCCGAATGCAACTCTAGGGGCACGCCAAATCGACATACCAGATTATCTACCAAAGCTTGAGCTACAGTGGCTGTTTCTTGGTTTGGTATGGCATAAGCTTCAGACCATTTATTAAAATAGCCCATGGCAACCAAGATGTATTTATTCCCATCATCTGTCACGAAGACGGGACCAGCTACGTCGATCGCAATTCGCTCAAAAAGGATCCCCGACGTTACATTGTTTCATTTGGCCCTTACTTCTTGTCCGTGGTCCCTTACTTGCCGCGCAAACATCACATTTGTGGTACCAAACCACCACATCTTGGCTGCTGTTCACCCAGTAGACTCATTCGCGTCTTTTGTCAGAGTTTTGTTAATGCCAAGTCCGCCAGATGTTCCATTATGCACCTCCTGAAGTCCTTTTGGTATGCGACACCTGGGGATTACCAATCTCAAAGTAGTTTCTTTCCCATCTGGGCTTTCCCAAGCTCTCCTCAATAGTCCATCCTCCACTCTGAGAGAGTTCTATTGTGCCCGCAATGCCTTCAGCCTCACTGCCTTGTCTGAAATGTCCTTCTAATCGGGTCGAGTTCCTTTTTCTTTCCACTTTAGAATAGGACCAGTTTCCTTATCGTTTAACTGCTCTTCCCTTAATGTCTCTTTTGTCCAGTCATTTGGAACGTCAATTTTAACTGTGTTCACGATAAGTGTCCCTTGCTGTTTTTCCACCCTGTGGCAGCGCTTGCAATCTTCCTGACATGGTCTTCTGGAGAGGGCATCTGCATTTCTATGGGATTTCCCCGGACGATGTTCGATTTTAAAATTGTACTACTGCAGTTTTTAGCGAGTTAGTTGGCCATGTCTTCAATTGTAATAACCACTTCAATGCGGAATGGTCGGTCGGAACTTTAAAATGTTATCCATATGTGAAAATGGTCTATGGATTTGACAATGGCCAATAATTCCTTACGTGGCACACAATAGTTACGTTCTGGCTTGGACAACGTCTTGCTGAAGTACTCAATTACTTTTTCCTGTCCATTTTGAATTTGGGAAAGAACTGGTCTTGAACACAGTTTTAGTGTTCTGAATGATGTTTCGCACTCTTGTGTCTATTGGTACTGAACCTTAGCTTCTGCAAGTCGGTGTAGTGGCTTCGCAATATCAGCAAATCGTTTCACAAATCGTCTGTAGTAAGTGCATAGGCCAAGGAAACTTCGTACTTTGTGATTTGATTGCGTGATGTCCTTATAAGCAGGATCAATCTCTAGTGCATGTACTAAAGCCTCACTGCTCCGCTTCCGCCTGGCTAATTTAAGGATTAGCCTAACCTCCTGGTCCCTTACTCCATCAATAAATGCTCCAATTGCTAACTGTTGCTGAAATTCCATTGGCTAGATGGGCTAATCTCTCTACCGCAGCCTCAAACTCCTGGAGGCTTTCTCCCCCATTGTCTGTGTGATTTGAGCTGAGCCTGATATGCTTGAGCGAGATGTTGGTCGCCAAATCTTTGTTCTAATGCAGTCTCCAGAATGCTAAAGTTTTGCTGTGCTCCAGGAATTGTCTGGAGCAAGTCTAATGCTTGGCCCCTCAGTACTAATACCAGTGCTGTTGCTAATTCCCAGCAGTTCTCGTACAATTCCAGTCTCATCTAACTATTTTACACAGTCCAGTGGGGTAACAATATATAGTAAATTAAAAATAAAGGTGGGCTCAATATTGACCCTTGTAGCAGTACAGAAACAACGATTTTTGATGTAGATGTTTGATTACAAATAGATACTCTCCAATATCGATGAAGTAAATATGATTTAAAAAATATTATATCTAGCTTCCCAAGGCCATGAAATTCTAATTTTGCACAAAATAAATCATGCTCAATGGTATCAAAGGCCTTTGAAAAGTTTAAAGAAATCAATACAGTAGCAAGCTTTTTGTCATAATACCATTGTCTTTGAAAATTCTACTGGCATTAGTATGACATTGGTTCATACATCGAGATATTAATTAGAAAGAATTAGGGGCAATCCAAAAAACAAAACTGGAATAAATGAAATGTGGGAGACAAAGTTAGTTGTAACGACTGCATTCAAAATAATATTGGGCAAACGAAGCTATCTATTCAGATCCAGTTTAAAGAACAATATGGCTCATCACAAATATGAAAGGATAAGTGTAGTTCTGTCCAACATGCACTTGAGAATAACCATAAGATAGATATTAACAATGTAATATTAATTATAAATGTAATAATTGATAGACAGACAACTTAGAAATCGTCGGGTCGCCTTTCAGCTCGTATGATAAACTTTCCACTCATGCGGAACATAGAACACAATATTTTCCACATTCTGCATTGAAAATTCCTACTTTCAACACTTATTTGTATGTGAAAAGACTACTTTTTAATACGGTAATAGAAAAATTAGCATAACTGTACAAAATCATTTGCTGTTTTAATTTGATTATCAAAACGTACAGACTGATATGAGGATTGTGTATTTATAAAAATTGTTAAACAGTCTAACTACGAAATTGCAATATTTGTACTTTGTGTTACTGTAGCCTTCCCTGACTCTAAAGTAAATTTAGTTTATAAGTATTACAATTTGGTAACATTTGAAAAAATTGCTTTTCAGTTTCATTTAGTTTGCTTTTAATTTTTTTTTAGCTGTTCGCAACATCTAAAAAATTTTCTCCTCTTTGTAATGTAGGACCTTTTTAAAATTCTGCTATTGCCATGTATCCAAAACGCCCATTAGGTACTTCCTACTGTCTGACAGCCTACTTTGTAAATTAAAGTGGCCCTTGTTAAATAAAATCTACAAATATCCTTCGACCCCATACTGGCAGCTCAATAAGCGGCATTGATTATGCGTAAAAATTTGTGACATTTTCAAAGCGAAGATACCTCATCATTATTTATATCTTTCAAGAAGTTGTTAAATTTATTGTTATCCCATCATCTAGGCGACACCACATGCTGAGCGCGCACAAGAAAAAAGTGATGGCCTTTTAAGGGTCAATGCTGAAACAGTTAGGCGCCATTTACATTGTTTGTTTTCCTATCAAATTATAATAAAAATCTCGTAAAAAAATTAACACACAAACCGAAATGTTAGTTTTGATAAATCGTGTTTGTTTTATATTTTTATGCTAATGAAAATTCTGTTGGATATATTACTAAAATATTTAAATTATTTGTTCCATAAAGTAATGACAGAAATAGTTTCTACAAACACTAGAACACTGTACTTGATATGCGTTTCGCCAACTAAGTTAACATCAGCAGGAGACCTTTCAAACGGAGTTATTTCGTTAAAAAATTATGCACAGAAAAATCATCCTTCAGTGCGATGCTATTAAGAATGATTGAATATTACATAATATTAAATAAAAAATGCATAACGGGTACATCATGTCGACATTAAATAGACGAAATTCGTTTGTCTTTAAAATGGATCGTTTTGTTATTTTATTACATTTTTTGCATTTGGTTTATTATTTCAACTACAATCCCTTGTGTACTACAAATAGTTTCTCAATCATGTTTATAATTTGAGTAAGTAACAATGTAGAAAAAAGAATGTCGCTTTTAAAATGTTTATATTTAAAAAAAGAATGTTTTGTCTTTTAGCTATAAATATGCATTAATGTTAAAAGAAATCACTTCACTTTACTTGAAATTAAATAATTTGCAAGTGTTTTGATATATTTTCATGTACAAGGTGTCTGTCTCACATTGACAAGGATTTAAAGGTTTCACCTATCTGCACAGTAAATACAGAAAAGCTACAGGTTCAGTTTTTAGCATATAAATAGGTGAAACCTCCCAATTCCCAGCAATTTACGATCCTCTGTACATGCAAATTTCGACATAGCGTAAGCCAACAAATTCAAAACCTAAAATTATGTTTGAGAAACGATCCGTTTTTCCTAAATTTCCATCGTTATGAATATCTCATGAATCATTGTCAAAAATGGTTAAGTGAGATAATAGTCCGCACAGTAGAATGGACAAGTTAAAGTAAACTTAAATTGTCAATACCATGGATTTGTCTTCTCTTTAGAATTTTTATTGTCACTAAAACCTCACCAGAATAATATGTTTCCATTAGTAGTAACAAAATATTGCCCGTTTGGCAAATAAACAGTTTTAACAATCAGGTTCCGTAACCAAGATATTCTGCTGATTTATACAAAGTGATTATAATAGCCGCAGCATAATTATTATGTATTTCAGAATAATCTATAGGTTATAATAAGACCCATTATCCTAAATCGTTGTCGCCTCATATTAAAATAATGGTAAGTTCCAAAAAATGTTGCTCTACACAATTATACAAGAAAACACATATATAAAAGGCAAAAACTGATTATAAGGAAAATTTTTAGTTCCAGTAACACTTAAGTAACCTCCACAAACCAGATGATCCAAACATAGTTGGCGAGACGCGCATCAGTGTCAACACATGAAACTCTTCAGGAATTTTGTTGCAAAACTCCTGTCACTGGATTTGAAGGAAATTTATTCAGAATAATTTTATTGTCATATCACGTCTCATACCAAATATGCTATACTACAAAGCAATCTTGATTTATTAATAAAAATCGGTTCGGCTGCGTTATATTAAGGAAGCAAAGTTGCACCTCCAAGGAGGTGCAACTTTGTAAATAATTAATTTGTGCTATTCTTATATCTATATACTCTGTCTTTCAAAATCACTCATCACTTAAGAATGGCATGAGAGAATTTATATTATCATTGTATGAAGCTATGAATGCTAAAGCATTGCTTAATGATTTTTATGGCAATATTTTTTTATCATACATAATGCCGCCACAAATATATCTGCCATCACCATTATGAAAACACTGACGTAGTTTTCCACGAATCACCAAAACACCCTATACTGTAAACATTTTTCATTTTTTTAATCATCTCCAGATGATGAACTTGGTTGGCGAAACGCTCGTCGAGTACAGTATATGGTGTTTGGTGTTTCGTGGAAAACTGCGCCAGTGTTATCTTTACATCAAAGGTTCCAACCCACTTCAGGAAAAATTATAAAAAAAATTACATCTTTTTTAGTTCCACGTAGTAGTAATCTTCTATTACCTTTGTTGCGTTTCTATCCTTCTTTTAATTTTCTTTAACCATTTATTTGGTTTTTCAAAGTGAGAAGAGTATCCCTTTTTACATTTTCCTAGCAGTCTAGTGTTGATTTAAAAGCAAATATTTTCAATTTTAACGATCCTCAAAAATAATATATTATTGACACCAGAAGAAATTGAAAATAAGTAAATACATTATTTATCTTTTTTTAAATATTATGATAAATAAGTGTTAAGATAAATATTAAGAGCCGTTAACAGGACACTTAAAACAGTGGTGCTTTTAAAAAATCATCTGCCATATCAGTTAAACTAGAACCTCCAAATTTTGATCGATCCTAGGCAAAATGCTACTTGAGGACGTGAGCATATAAAATTTAAACTAGATGTAGAATAGATGGTTATTTGGATATAAAAATAAAATAGAAAAATACATCAACTTTGATGTTTCATATTGCGTCTATTAAAAATATATTTGCCATAATCACATGCTCACGCCATGAAACAACTCTTTAAACATGAACTAAAAATGTTGTACGTAAAAATATTAACAAGTTTCTTGTTAAAACTTTCTAAAAAAAACTTATAACCAGAAAAAATTGCTAGGGAGGTGCTGCGCTCCATAGGAAATTCACGAAAACTATATAAATACATCTTTTACTACATGTGCCTTGTCCACTATGTATATGTAATATATATTTAGGTTTGTTTCGTCTAAAACTTGAAAGTTGATTTATGTGTGTTAAAGGACTCTTAATAGATTTTTTTTAAATCGGTATAATTTTTAGATAGAACAAAATCTTACAGTGTGATTAAGTAAAAATATAAGGAAAAAATGGAGATCTATTATTAAAGTGAATAACATGACCTTTTTTCCGCTAGTTGATTAAAGGGGAGAACGACCACGGCCACAATCGCGATGGCGATGGCGTTGGCGATCGAACGCATCGTAAATAAGTGATCCACACGTACATGATCGCGATCGTTTTCTAGATCGCTCATATGTGTTCTCCGTTTAAGAACATAATGCACATTCTGCAAAACAGAACTGTATGATGAATAACAGTGATTCTGTCTGTTTCAAAAACTAAATTTTTAATGTATTTTTGAAAATTAAGAAATTATAATTCAATCACATAATTATTAATATATCATCTATCTCGGCACGTTTTCATTTTTTGTAGAATAAAATTTTTCGAATTTTTTTGATCACGGTTGCAAGTAGAACAAAAAACTAAAAACGTAACGAAGTAGAATATACATTTTAATAAACATGTGTAAAATCTCAAGTCTTAATCCTAAACAGTAAACGGAATAAATGATTTCTGCTACATCCATATGTAAATTATCTTCTTAACAATTGAATAATTTATTTTTGTTTCAAAAAAATCAATTTTTATGGAATGAAATGCTTTTTTTATAATCCAAATGTCAGCGTTTGGTAAATAGTCGGGAAAGTAATTGTTTAAAAAGATATTGTTATACTTATCTGTGACAAGTTTCTGTAAGAGTTAGAAAATAATAATTTGCAAAAAAAAATGTTTAGCATTATTATATTTCCCATGTCATTCCATTTTTGCTAGAACTTTTACTAAAAAAAAAATTTATTTTAAATAAATTTTTTTTCATTCAATCGTTTTTGATTCCGGTTTACAATTATAATTTCCAGAAAAATTTTATTACTACTTGGTGTTTCCACAAAGGCATTCATTATTTATCAGAGGACAAGTCTATTTTACAACAACGATCTTATTTCTTGACATACCTACCCTAATAGACATTCATGACCTTTGCCAGAACAGGAAGTGCTTGACTAGTCGGTCAAAGTTAATTGAGTATCTGGTAATTTGATATTTTTAGTTAAATTTGTTAAATGCTAACAGCACTGGATATGTTTAATAAAATATTTTTTTAAGAAACAATAATTTTTTTTTCAGTGTAATTTTTTTACCGTCTATATTGAGACACATCTGGTTTTACTTACAATATCTTTAGTGTTGTATTTTTTACGTATTTTCAGTAAAATGGTGCTTTATCCACTTCACTAGCAGTATAACTTTTAAAATAAATATCATAATGCCCTATATTGTATACGTTATGAATAAGGATTACAAATGTGTCACATTTAGTGATATGTTTTTACTTATGTATAAACATTAATTTAATAACCTAACTTAAAGCTATGTTTGTTTTACTTTAATTACATTTTTATTACTTATTTATTCTAGTAATAATTATCAGTTATGTAAACGACACTATTAAATAATGTCAACTAAAGGTTAGCACACCGCTTTGAATCTAGTATCACTTACAAGTTTATTCTCTAGTTTCGTATCTCTTAATTTATGGAAGTGTTGAAGGAGAACGATAGTAGGAATACTGAGCTACAATCCAGCATGGAACAGAAACTTCATGTGGGCCATTTTATGGCTAGTTTTAACAATATTCAGTTATATTACGTATAGTGTAATTTAAAGATTAGTTTTGAGACAAGAAATGCCTGAATTTAAATAAATAAATTCGAAAAATTATACATACACATAGGGTGGATTATTAATAATAATAATAATAATAATAATAATAATAATAATAAGACTCGACGGAGGAAGTCCAACAAGCACTTGTTGGTACCAAGAACTTCGCTGCCCCGGGCCCAGACGGCATTAACAACTGGTGGTGGGAGAAATTTCCTTCCACTCACCGCCGTCTGGCGCGAGTTTTCAACTCATGGTTGAACGAGGGGCAGCAGATTCCGGACTGGTTCGTCGAGGGACGTACTGTGCTTATCCCCAAAAAAGGGGGATCTTTCCGACCCGAGGAATTATAGGCCGATCACCTGCCTTAACTCCTGCTACAAGATATTTACACGTATCTTGTATGCTAGGACGCTGAGGTCTGTTGATCCGGTCTTCCAGCAGATACACAAACAGCGTGGTGCCAAAAAGGGCATGGCAGGTTGCAAGGACAGCCTGCTGATAGACCGCTGTATTACACAGGATTCTGTGCAATACAAGCGGAATCTATCGATGGCCTGGATTGATTACCGCAAGGCATTTGATACAACATCGCATGAGCTGTTGTTGTACTTGCTCGAATGTCTTGCGGTACCAGCACCACTAGTGAGATGCATAGAACAGCTGCTACCGCTCTGGAAGACCCGCTTCACCATAACATCAGGTGCACAGCGGGTCACGACAGGGCAGGTGGCATTTAGGAGAGGAGTTTTCCAGGGTGACTCCCTGAGTCCTCTCCTCTTCTGCATCTCACTGCTGCCGTTGTCTGTTGGGCTCCGCCAAACCCGCGGATATCAATGTGGGCCACCCGGCGACCGGAGGCATAAGGTCACCCATCTATTTTATATGGATGACCTTAAACTTTATGCCTCCGGAGAGCGCGAACTACAAACCGCTCTTAGGGTGGTCGAAGAATATACGCGGGCAATTGGTATGGAGTTCGGGTTGGACAAATGTGCAGTCGTCCACCTCAAGAGAGGACGATGCGGGGAATTCCCTGAAGATGCGCAGCTCGCAGACGGAAGCATCCTAAAACATCTGGATGCCGGAGAGACCTATACATATCTGGGTGTGCAACAAAGGCACATCCAGGATGTATCACAAATAAAAAGATTCTCTCCGCGGCAAGTACACACACCGCCTCCGAAAGATTTGGTCTTCCGAACTTTCGGGGAAGAACAAGGTGTCTGCAACTAATATGCTTGCCGTTCCGATTCTGCTCTACTCCTTCGGAGTAGTAAAGTGGAGGGTAGATGAGCTGCGCCAATTAGATAGGGATACCCGCAAGATGATGAATATTCACAGAAGTATTCATCCTAGATCGTCCGTTCCTCGTGTGTACCTCCCACGTCAACGGGGGGGCCGAGGACTCTTGAGCTTGGAGTGTACGCATGGCAGAGTAGTACTGAGTATGGCATGTAACATACTCAGGAGCTCAGATCCCCTCTTGCAGTTCGTAAAACATCACGAAACTGTAGGAGTGGGAGCAGGATTGTTCAAGGCAGCAAAAAGAGCCGCAGATGAACTCGGTCTCGCATTTGACATCAGGCGAGGAGGCCGGCGAGGTGCTGATGTTGAGTCAGTCACCGAACTTCAGCCAAACCGTCTGAAAGCCCGAATCAGAGCTGCCGAACAGGAAAAACTGTTTCGGCAGCACGTCGATAAACCCCAGCATGGTGTCTTCTATAAGAACATAGAAACACTGGGTTTATCGACCAGGCTGACCTTCGCCTTTCTAAGGTCAGCAGGGCTTAAGTCGGAGACCGAGGGATTCATTATGGCCTGTCAAGATGGTGTTATCAACACCTTGGTCTACCGTAGCCGCGTGTGGCGTGTAGAGGTTCCTGATATCAGCTGCAGGACCTGCCATCAGGCGCCGGAATCGCTCATGCACTTACTATCTGCATGCCCTATATATGCGATTTCGGCCTACATCCACCGACATAACGCGGCTTTACGAGTGCTATACTACCATCTAAGGCACTCGTACGGGGTAGACCAGACACCAGTGCTGCCTTACGTCCCCGGAGATATTGAGTCCGTTGTCGAGAACGAGAAATGCCGGATTTACTGGAACTACTCGTTCCCGACTGTCAGGCTAATCCAAGCCAACAAGCCTGACATAGTCCTCCTCGACCATCAACTCAAGGTGATGTATGTAATCGAGTTCTCGGCACCTGCGGAGAAAAACATCACCTTGAAGGAGGAGGAGAAACGGACCAAATATCGCGATCTCCGGTACGAGCTCCAAGTGCTGTACCCAGGCTACTCGGTCAAAATGGTCGTCCTTATTATCGGTGTACTCGGAGGGATAAAGCCTACGCTGCTCTCTGAACTGAAGATCATACCGGCCTGCCAAAAATCAGCCGAGTGGCTGGCAGGCCAAATGCAGAAGGCGGTCATTCTGGGTTCTCTCCGTCTGCTTAGGGCACATGATTCTGGTATCTACAGTCACTAACCCTGCGGGATGTGGGGAGTGGCTGTAGTTGATGCGCCGGCGCGACTCCCGTGAGGCGTCGGAGGCCACGGGAGGACTGACCGGCATCGGGAAACCAAAAAAAAAAAAAAAAAAAAAAAAAAAAAAAAAAAAAAAGACTCGCTTCACCATAACATCAGGTGCACAGCGGGTCACGACAGAGGAGGTGGCTTTTAGGAGGGGAGTTTTCCAGGGCGACTCCCTGAGTCCTCTCCTCTTCTGCATCGCACTGCTACCGTTGTCTGCTGGGCTCCGCCAAACCCGCAGGTATCAATGTGGACCACCCAGCGACCGGAGGCATAAGGTCACCCATCTATTTTATATGGATGATCTTAAACTTTATGCCTCCGGAGAGCGCGAACTACAAAACGCTCTTAGGGTGGTCGAAGAATATACGCGGGCAATTGGTATGGAGTTCGGGTTGGACAAATGTGCAGTCGTCCACCTCAAGAGAGGACGATGCGGGGAATTTCCTGAAGATGCGCAGCTCGCAGACGGAAGAATCCTAAGACATCTGGATGCCGGAGAGACCTATACATACCTGGGTGTGCAACAAAGGCACATCCAAGATGTAACACAAATAAAGGATTCTCTCCGCGGCAAGTACAGACACCGCCTTCGAAAGATTTGGTCTTCCGAACTTTCGAGGAAGAACAAGGTGTCTGCAACTAATATGCTTGCCGTTCCGATTCTTCTCTACTCCTTCGGAGTAGTGAAGTGGAGGGTAGATGAGCTGCGCCAATTAGACAGAGATACCTGCAAGATGATGAATATTCACAGAAGTATTCATCCTAGATCGTCCGTTCCTCGTGTGTACCTCCCACGTCAACGGGGGGCCGAGGACTCTTGAGCCTGGAGTGTACGCATGGCAGAGTAGTACTGAGTATGGCATGTAACATACTCAGGAGCTCAGATCCCCTCTTGCGGTTCGTAAAACATCACGAAACTGTAGGAGTGGGAGCAGGATTGTTCAAGGTAGCAAAAAGAGCCGCAGATGAACTCGGTCTCGCATTTGACATCAGGCGAGGAGGCCGGCGAGGTGCTGATGTTGAGTCAGTTACCGAACTCGGAGACCGAGGGATTCATTATGGCCTGCCAAGATGGTGTTATCAATACCTTGGTCTACCGTAGCCGCGTGTGGCGTGTAGAGGTTCCTGATATCAACTGCAGGACCTGCCATCAGGCGCCGGAATCGCTCATGCACTTAATTTCTGCATGTCCCATATATGCGATTTCGGCCTACATCCACCGACATAACGCGGCTTTACGAGTGCTATACTACCATCTAAGGCACTCGTACGGGGTAGACCAGACACCAGTGCTGCCTTACGTCCCCGGAGATATTGAGTCCGTTGTCGAGAACGAGAAATGCCGGATTTACTGGAACTACTCGTTCCCGACTGTCAGGCTAATCCAAGCCAACAAGCCTGACAGTCCTCCTCGACCATCAACTCAAGGTGATGTATGTTATCGAGTTCTCGGCACCTGCTGAGAAAAACATCACCTTGCAGGAGGAGGAGAAACGGACCAAATATCGCGATCTCCGGTACGAGCTCCAAGTGCTCTACCCAGGCTACTCGGTCAAAATGGTCGTCCTTATTATCGGTGTACTCGGAGGGATAAAGCCTACGCTGCTCTCGGAACTGAAGATCATACCGGCCTGCCAAAAATCAACCGAGTGGCTGGCAGGTCAAATGCAGAAGGCGGTCATTCTGGGTTCTCTCCGTCTGCTTAGGGCACACGATTCTGGTATCTACAGTCACTAACCCTGCGGGATGCGGGGAGTGGCTGTAGTTGATGCGCCGGCGCGACTGCCGTGAGGCGTCGGAGGCCACGGGAGGACTGACCGGCATCGGGAAACCGAAAAAAAAAAAAATAATAAAAAAAAATAAAAATAATAGTATGATTTATTTACCAAGTATTCAAAGTACAATATATCTAATAGAATATAAGTCAATATCAAAGTAAAAAGAAAATGCGTTCTTAAGAATTAGATAAAAACTACATGGCAAATAAAAGCGGAACCCATGGAAGAAAACTTTGAAAGTATATTTGACTAATATTGACAAACACGTAGCTATACAAATTAAATGAAAAATAGAAGAAAGCAATTTGAAATAAACAATAACCAACATAATGTTAATATGGAGTATGAGTGGCAGGAATAGATTGCAATGCAGTATTTAAAATATTAAATTATCACGAGACTGTCAGATGAAGTACGTATTTTTCCTATCAATAATCTGTTAATGTCTCATTAACCGAGGTGTTTCGATTAACCATTTTTTATACAATTTTTAGTAATCTGTAGGAATTTATATACTTGATGAACAATAGGATCTCTGGGTAGATTACAGAGTTGACCAATTATTCTTTTCTTTTCTAGGTTTAGCTGATTAAACTTTATTTCTTGTTCCGGAGTGGGTTGGAACCTTTGATGTAAAAATGACACTGACGTACTTTTTGACGAAACATCAAAACACTATATACTGCAGTCGACGCGCGTTTTGCTAACCAAGTTGGCATCATCTGGAGATGATTAAAACTAACCTTATGCTAACAATGTATCCTACTTATACCTAAACTATTGTCTCGGTTCAGTGAACCGTGACCAACACACTTATTTGTCCTACCAAATTTGAGATGGGTCATATGCTCTTTAAATCTAGTTTGAATTGTTCTTTTAGTTTGTCCAACATACTTTTGTTTACAGTCCTTACAGCTAATTTCGTAAATCCGCGACTTTTCGTTTGTTTAAATTTTGTCTTTTGGATTGCCTAAAAGTTGTTATTGTTTATTTTCCGATGAATGAACCACTGTCATACCTATATATTTAAAGACCCTACCAATACCACGGGTGAATCGAGGATCGAATGGAATCGATACAAATTTCGGATTTTCTCTTTCACTAGCTCTGAGATCTGACTTTCCGAGATTGGTAGCGAACCATGTCTATTACAATATATTATAAATATATATAGACCCTTTGCATGAGCCCTAAAACAGTGTCCAATTCGCCTCTTATCATAGTAGCCATCTGCATATACCTGTGCATAGAAACCTGACTCGTTCGATTCCGCCAGTAGTCCGTTTTACAGTAATAGGGATAACATCCCCTTTCTGAAGACATTCTCGGCTCATCTTAGACCAGCCATTTTAACACGTTTTTTTTTTTATAAAACTGGGGTAATATGCATTTAGCCTTACTTTTTCAAATCTTCGCTTACTTCATCCAAATTAAAGCAATTTAACCCAGAACTTATTACGTGAAGTTGACTGCATGTCAAGATCAACGGTCATTTGTTTATTAGTTACCTTACATTGTAATTATGCTGTAAATAATCGTATAATTTTTTGAGACTATTCTTATTCGTACCAAATAACTCCGGTGTTCTTGTCCTCATGCTGAAACTATTGCCTCTGTTATAGATTTTACAGCTTGTGTATGACAAAGGAAACTTTGTGTCTGCTATTTTTGTAGTCCCCTACAAACAATTTTTCACTTTTTATCCAAAAAATTATTGGTTGACCAAGTTCGTGCAAAACTAATCAAATTTAAATTAAAATTAGGATTGTGTTAAACTAGATTTAAATCGCTTTTATGTAATTGGGACTAGTATCTTAAATAATAGTAATAGGTCAGGCGAGGCTGGTAATATCACACAATACGAAGTTATTATTATTGTTATTGTAACTTGCATATCCCTGAAGAGTCCTGTTTAGTTTTACTTTATTTTAGATACACTCATATTTTGCCAAGCGATCTAATTTTACCTCACTCCATTGTGCGCATCTGTTATCAAATTTTATTCCCCAGTCTTTTGTAGGAGAAAAATTAATGGAATATTTTATGATACAGTGATTTATTAAGGTTATTAAATAATGAGTTGGTATATTGTCATATCGATAAGCCATGAATACAATTTGTCAGAAACGAAACAGTAGAGTATCGTGGAATAAAAGATGAAATAACAACCAATTTGTATTTCATACAACATTGATATATATTTCACTGCATGAAAAAATTGATTATTAGCTGGTACACAAAAACTTCACAAAGCTCTTTCTCAATGGGGATGTTTATACATTTCAAATTGATTTTTTTTAAAAGTATGATAGTGCGCCATATATGCAATCAATATAAGCCGTTAGCATTTTAAATGTTTTAGCATTACAGAAAAAAATGTGTCATATCAGATGATACAATTACAACTAACGAAATATTGGGCGCTATTCTGCTATGGAATCGGTGTTGTCATATTTTCTGTGTTTGTGTCACTATATTTTTGGTAGTTGAAACCTGTTCCTCAAAATCACAAAAATATCTCATATTTGTGATTTCGAACTATTTCGTAAATTTGTACAACATTACTATTGATAAAGATCAACGAAAGGATATAAATTATCTAACCATAACCCCACCCATAAATCAACAAGCAAAGGCAAATTAAAAATTATTAACATGTCTATGTCGCTAATAAATTCACGACTGTCATACTCAAACCATTATCTTATTTATACAGAACATTAAACCCAAAGTGCGCTAATATTTGGACAGCTTATCCACAATTAGCGTTTCAATTTAAACAAGCATAATGACAAATACGGTGCCTTACCGAATACGTCTAATATCATTCATTCAAATAATATCTCTAACAGGGATAGATATACAAAAGCCGAAGGGGAAAATTGTAACCACCCTGCAAGGGCGACGCAGAAAATATCATAGTCATGTATAGGATAAAGCAAAGTAGACATCTGGCTTTGTAAAACCTTTGTCCGGTGCACAGAGTCAAAAATGGGTCATATGTTTGCTTCCAGGATACACTATAGACAAATAAATCGTACAGACCAATAAAGATTTTGATCCAGACAAGTCCTATTGTAACGGAAATGTCATGTGTTCAATGGCGAATTGAAGTCGCTGTATTGTAAGGACGGTATTTCACTATTTCGAGCCGTTATCTTCGGTAATATTTTATTTGAGTTGCATGAAAAATTTTATAGCTGTTTCATTGTGGAAAGTGGTGATTTGACGACGTTTTAAGCAATTTAATGACATTTAATCGCGTAACTTGTGAGATAAGCTAGTAAAATTTCGGTAATAAATTGCTTTGATGGGTTAGCTTTGATAGCACTAAAGGTCAATGAGGGAGTAAGTGTCGTAAACAGAAGTTTTTGTAATGATGTTACATAATGAAAAAGCTAAATTTGGTATGAGTCCATTATTTAATATACAAGTGTTTCTGAAAATAGCTTTAATACTCCTCACGTTTTATTGTTTATTACATAAGAATTCATCAGAAAAAAAGCAGAAAGCAAGTCTTGAAGCGTGATATTTCTACTTTTAAAAAAAATTAGTTAAATCTATAATTTTTGTAAATTAATTTTGATTAACCACAGAATAGCACAACAATTATAGGCAAGTATAATTAACATCAAGGAAGGTTCAACCTTACAGACGTGAACGGCCATGTCTATTACAATTATATCCAATATATCCCTATTTCCTGTAAAATAACAAATGCTTTCTTAATGCTACCATGTATGATCCTAGATGGCAGGATATCTGTAAGTGGCTCGGTCAATTGATAGTAAGAATCGAAATATTAAATACATTTTCCTCCTTATATGTCCGCATATTTATTAGATTTTTTGCTTTAACTGAAAGTACTTAGCTTGGTAGCGCAGTGAGCTAGAGCGTTAAATACCGACCGTAGCTGGTTTTACTCTCTGCCGACTCCCGGGTTCAAATTCCGAAGTAGATCCTTATAAAACCGAAGGGAATGGTTATGCATAACGGTTTAACTATTCTCATTATAATAATTGATCAAAAACATCAAATTATTTTGCCTAATGATCATAAAAATAATGTTTATTAAATCCAAAAGTACATAAATCCAGTGGCGGTTTGTGGGTCAAGAGATAGGGAGGTCAATTAGAAAAGTTTACTGTATTACCTACCTTTTAAAGTGATTTAAATTCCAAGTCGATCCTCCAGTCTTCTTGAGATGTAAAGTGGTCAATTACTTTTTTATTAAAGTATTTTATATTCTTTATTAATGCCCTTACTATGGTAAGCATAGCTAAAGAAGATAACCTTTCCTGATCCATGGTACTTCTTAAAAATATCTTTATCTTTTTAAGGTGGAAAAACAACGTTCACTTTCGACGGTAGTCATAGGGAGAGTACACAAGATTTTTAACAGTTTGACACTTTGAGAAAAAGTATTGCACAAATTATTGTTAATAAAAAGCTGTTACAAAGCAACTGCGCCTTCACTATTGGAAAAATCGTCTAGGCTATATAATACTTCTAATTCAGTTTTAAGTTTCAAATGATTTATGACTGGATACTCCGTTTTAACTAATTTAAACATATCTTGAGGAAAGCTTTTTTATTATCTTTAAATCGATCTGCGTGAAATAACTGAGACACTGCTAAATGATTACTGAAGCCAAACCTGTTTTTGATCTCAGATGTAATTATGTCACAAACTTCAAATGAAATTATCCTTTTTGATTCTTCCGTTTTACATCTCTGGGCAGACAGCATGGATGTCTCCTCCAAATAGTTATTCAAAATTTTATTTCTGATGTCTTCAATTTTACTATTAAAAACGCCAATACACTACTTATTTACTGTTATGACATCGATATTACATTTTTGTAATTGATTGAACAATATATCACAATGAGGCATAACTAAATGAAAAAAATTTAATCAGTAAAGAAAATGTTCATTTTGTAAGTAGTTTTTTAAATCAATAGCTTGGCTTATAGTGTTGTTTTCTGATTCATTATCAATGATTTTTTCTAAACAATCTAATAATTCTGTTCGATAGGTATAAACAGTCTCTATGCAATTTGTATTAAAATTCCATCGTGTTGGAGCCGCTTTACGTAATCTCACCTTAACAACATTATCTAACACAGCTGTTCTTTTTTGGAGATTTTACAAAGAATGAAGAAAAGCTATGTAAATTTAAAAAAAAAAGTTATGCTTTTATCCTGACTAGATGCTTTTTGTTAAATTAAATTCAGTTGATGAGCGTAACAATGCATAAAATTTGCTGAAGGATAACTTTTTTTAATTTTGGCTTGTACACCTCCAAAAGCATCACTCATTACTGATGCTCCATCGTAACTTTGTGCTATCAATTTTTCAGGACTTTCATTAATTTTCAGATATTCTAACTCTTTTGAAATTACATCTGTCAAATGCTGCGATGTCGTTCCTTGAGACTGAATAAATTTCCAAAATCTCTCACATATAACACCGTCTAAAACGTATCTAAACACAAAAACTACTTGTACTTTATTATGTCCATTTTTCAGTTTTAATATATTTTGTACAACACTCATATTTAACACTAAACACCAAAAAAACTGTTTTACTTAATTTCACGATAAGTAGAGATTTACTAATAAAATGTTCACAAAAAAAAACATTAAAAACAACGCGATAGAATTTACCGACCAACAAGTACGTAGTATTCATGCGTTATCGTTTACGTAAAATGTGTCAGGGACATTGTCCCCGCCAGTGTTTTCTGTCTCTTTTGCTTTCTCACGATTCGCGCATAAGTCTATTTCACTTTAATTCGTTGTAAATTCGGTCCGTAGCTAGCTTTAAGGACAAGTTTTGGATTGACCCAAAATTTTTAAATTCTATAAATGAATAATGTAATGAATATGAAATCCTGCGATCTAGATATTTGAATAGTATTGTTCATAGAATGAACTAGAAACTTTAATATATTTTTTAAGAATATTAAAAATATATGTATTATATATTTTTAAACTTCAGAAAATGAATAGCTCTATTTTTTATTTGTATGTGGGAGGTCATTGACCAAATGACCCTATAGAAGAACCGCCAGTGTATACATCTGGATACAATATAGATACTTATACTACACTATTGTAATTTAATGGGAAAAACAATACGATAATAAACAAATAATATGAAAATAGAAGTAGGTATAGCAAGATTTGTAAAAACAGTTTAAGATGAGATTTCTAATTAATATATAATTTGGTGCCCTATAGAACGATATTAATTGATGTGTTAAATTAAGTTAAATTAATGTATTGGTGTTAACCGTTTCTCTAATAGCACTCAAAAATACATTAAAGTCATCACAAAAAATATCAGCTGGAGTAAATTTAAGAGTTCAGAATTATCAACCTGACCGTGTACGAGTTTGTATAATTGCATAATGTATGATACCTTACGTCTAATGAACAGGGGCTCCAAATTAAATTCATTAATTAAATCAGTATAATTATATAGTTTACATCTGGATATCTTTTATATTTAATAAAATACATATATTTACAAAATGTTCGCTGCACTCTCTCAATTATCTGAATGTGGATATTATAATGTGGACTCAATAATATTTTAAACAACTTCTCACAAATGCAAAATATAGAGCTTTTAGACAGTCAATATTTGTAAAGTTCCTTGTGTTCCTTATAATAAAACCAAGCATTCTTAGACTACGATTACTAATGTAATTATAGTGTGGGATAAAAGATAATTCCGGATCAAAGATTACTCCAAGATCCTTTATCTGGTGAGATCTTGTTAGAATTACATCATTTACCGTATATTCACATGCAATTTTCTCCCGTATTCTGGAAAAAGTCATCACCTGACATTTGTTAGTATTGAGATATAATTTGTTAGCAACACACCAAGCGATCAAGGAGTTAATGTCTGATTGTAATATTTGACAACCATGTTCGTCATGGATCTCTAACAATTTTTAAATCCCCCATATACAGACAGATCTAATATTTATAATACTTGTGAGATTTTTTTTGTCTAGAATAACAATTGTTCAGATGCAATGTAATAATATATTTTTGTAGCACCATTCACATTGTTATTTCTCTTCTATCAAACCCACCACATAAAAATGTAACCATTAAATTTTACTAGGTAAAACCATTTACACACTTAGTCATCCGTTTCGGCATACTATCATTGTTTATTGCCTGTCAGGTGTTTCCCTGGACTCTGACCATCCTTATCTCTCCTTCTGACAAAAAATTTATTATATAGAAAGTTAGCAAAATGCGTTTACTGGTAGAGTCAGATCGACATCAAAGGTAACATGAAATGCTAGATTAGATATGGACCCTTATTACTATAATTTCAAACTAGAAAATACGAAGCGTGAAATATTTTTAGTATGGTCATCACATGGCTTTAGAATTGGATGACACCAGCGCTAAAGATCAAGACTGGCCACGCTTTTTTAGGGCTTGTGTGTGGTCCTGTTTATGTCTTTGTCGGTGCTTTTTCTATTAATGGTCGTATTAGCATAGCATATAGCATACTAAAGCAGTCGTTCTCTGTAACTGCTTATTAATAGCAATTTCAGAAGGACACTCCCTATTTTGACACTACAATAAAAGCCACATGTAAGTTTCATTTTGTCTAATGGAAAACTAATATGGTAAAGTACTGATTACTACATACGTTACCTCACTTAAAATTATAATAAGCTTTGAACCTATAAATTATAACTTTACAATCAAAATTTTGAAAAATATTTCAACTCGATAAAATTGTCTAGGAATTATTACGGTCACTATAAATTTTAAGTGAGTCACTTCACGTTTTCAGCAGGAAATTAATATTTTTCTATTTAATTTTTTTTTTAAATGAAGTTGCATATATTTTGTTTAAAAAACTAATCACTTTTCTTTCCATTCATTTTCATTGGTATGTTAGTGACTTCTCGAATTTACAAAATATTGCAATATATCTGGTGCTAATTATTGTGCGTATATTTTTCCCTAACCGACCAATATTATTGTAAAATTATCTTTTACAAGTAAATAAATTTAAATAATCAAGATAACATTTTTAATGTAAACAGCATTGTTGCTTTCTCATATATCTACTATCTATAAATAGAGAAAGTATTTTACATTATCATGGAAATGTTTTGAAACGCAGAAAGAGTAAATTTATCCTAATCGGCATGTCGTCTGTGTGTCTGTGTGCATTAGTTTAGTTCATGTCGTTTTTGTCTAACACAGCTCAACATGGTAGTCTGAAATTTTACATATAATATCCGGAAGGCTCAAAATATGAAAATCCTCAGCGATCATTAATAAAATCTATGCACTTATATATACTATACTTCTCATGACAGCCTAACGAAAGTTGGGGATCGTATCAGCAACTATTTTAGGAGGTGTTGATCGTATCCATGACGTCTGTTCAGGTTTTAAATACGATCCTGTTATTGGGATAAGTTTGCCGACCTTTAATTATCATTAAAAAAAAATTAAAAAACTTTACTTTAAGACTTGTACATACAAAATAACCAATACCTAACGTAAAACTTGTAAGACTTCACATGTTTACCATTTCATGGTGTAATTTGATTTGTTTGACTCTAACATACAGATAGTCTTAGAAATTGATAATACGATAGTAACGCGTCTATCTTAGAAGTTAGCAGAAATTTGACAATAGTATAGCAAAGTAGGGTCTTGTGTATTGCCACTGTTTGGCCAATATTCTTTAGTTATTGTTCCAGATTTGTTCCATTTCAGATGCTATCTCTTTAGCTATGCTGTGCTGATGAAAACCAATAATTTCGAAACACCGATATCCATAGTTGCGTCACAATTGCATGACGTTTTATTATTCAATTTTTCCTTTAAGAGAATAAAAAAGACAATCAACGGAAATAACTGGTTAAATCAACCAAAAAGTGCATTTGAAATGGCGCCTATCTAGGTAATTTCATAGTTAAATCAAACAGAATAGTCAAACTAATTTTGTCACTATACAATTTATTGTTATTTTGAACAAGAAATTTACTTAGTTAAGTAAACATCTATTTTTTAGTCACAACAACTTTATTTGTTTACATAAGCAAATTGTAGTAATCATAATTTCTTGTAGAGCAACAAATTAAATAGCATTTTGACTTTTTTTTGTTTATAAACCATTTTCTATTTGGTATTCTTAATTGGTATTATCCATAATGCTTCCAGAATAATACAATTTAAACGCAGTGGTGTGTTCATTTAAATATTGTGCGTACAGTCAAGCACTGTCATTAGTTTACAATAAAACTTGTAGTAGTGTAATTAGCATGTCATAAACAGTGTTGCCAACAGTTGTTGGTCAAAATCCACTAGATGAATTCGAACTAGTAACTATGACAGAAAATCTTCTCGTCACACTTGCCATCTCGCGCTCTAGCCAACCACTTCACCAAGTCAGTGGTATTAAATTGTAACAGAATAAAATTTTCAGGTAAGTCTAGTAATATCGTTATTAGTTACAACTATGGTTTAATGAATGTAGTTAAAAACACTGTTATTAATAAGCACATGGAAAATTCTAAAAAATAGTATAATTGTTTAATAACACAGTAAGTCGTTTTTGTTCGTTGTCTTAATGCATTTTTATATTTATTTCCCAAGAATATTCTTCCTCCAATTAACTACTGCCAACGAACTTGAATATTAAAAGAAAAACCCAATTAAAATAAATACAATACCGTGCTTTTGGTTGTTTGACTTGAACAAAAATGTTTATTATTTTTGGTTCTATTTCAGACGTCTACAAATTCAAAGCAATTATTTATTTTACAATCTAGAAAGTTTGTATGTTTCAAAGTTCTAAAACAAAAGTCTTGTTTAAGTTTAATCTTTAATGGCAGGCCGGCATGATCCATAATGGTGAATGCTCATGAGGATTTCTCACCTGTAAATTTTGATTTGTATATTATTGTACATACCTTGCATTATATAATTAAATGATTGATTATAAAAACTCGATGTTACATTAAATCTGCAGTAGTAAATTACTTATGTGTTTAAATTATTTCTAATGGAATTAGCATCCATTTATAATGTTCTTGGTTGAAACGGTTTTCTGATAAAATAATCCAACAAATAATATAAACCTGATAGTCTATTTCACAAGTTAAAAACTGTTAATTAGTGATAAAGGTCTCAAAAATATGGGCGAAACATTGTATTCGGAATAACATCTACAAAAATTTATAAAAATTGTTTACCAGCACATTGCAAAATTTATTAACAAATTAAGATTTAAAAAAAGGCATTTAGTTTTTCACAAATAATTCAGAAACTATTAATAATTAAGAAATTTAAAAAAAAGATTCTGAAAGAGGACGAAATTTGCGATAAAAAAGTCCTAACTCCCGGAACTGTACCTCCATTATTCATAATTTTAATATAATGGTGAAAATAGTACTCCGCGCGGCGAGCGCGATGCTGCCACAGACCTCAGAATCCGACCGTGGTAACAAAAAAAAAATTTTTTAACTATAAAATATTAATTAAAAAATTTCAAAACATTATCGGATCATCTAGACATCCCAAGAAACAATATCCACTTAAAAAAATTGTTTTCATCCATTTTTCATAAAATTTCACAATTTTTTTTGGAGTTCACGTTTATGTTTATAATCAGATAATTGTTAAACTAAAGACGTGAAAATTATAACCGATGCTGGATACATTGTGACAAGTATACTTTATGAAATAATCACATCACGATATTTTTAATTATTATAGCTCATTAGTTATTAATCTTTTATGTTAATAAAAAACTAATAAATGATAAAAGAAAGGTGAAAAAATTTTTTTTATCAATACTTGTTATCATTGTTTTTGTATATTAAAACACTATTATTTGTACACTGTATTTGTTTAAAAAAATGTTGTAAACAAATGGATTAGTTGCATATTTTAGAAAAATTTTTTTTGCCAAATTATTAGTGAAATGATGATTTAAAAAAAAATTTCTTCTTAAAAAAATTTTTTCTTTGTGAATAATCATTTTTTTAACTTTTTTCATTATTTAAATAATAGATTAACAAAAGAATTTTTTTTCTAAATTTATCATTTGCAATTTTCTACAAAGTAAAAAAAAATTTTTTTTTCGCTTCAAATTTATTTGTTCATTTAGTAATTTGTAATAAACAATGGTCGAATGTACTAATATTTTTAAAAAAATATATTAAAAAAAAAATACTAAAAACAACCATATATTTAACCAATACAAAAAAAAATTTTCAATTTTTTATAGAATTTTTAATTTTGCTACTCTGCAGAAATTAAAGTGCCTCCTTCTTTTGTTAAATTATTAACCTCTATATCTTTTAAACTATTAGAGATACGACAATGGATATTCAAGTCGTTTTTATAAAGGATTAAATAATCTTTAAAACGAATTAACCACCTAGTTTGTAACTATTGTTAATCAGCTATTATACGCATTTGTTTATAAAAAATTAAGGTTTCTCTGTCATTTTCGAATCTTTTATGACTTATAGCTTATTAAATATTGCAGATACAGTAATAGACCTTCAAGACAATTTTGTTCAGTGATTAAATATCTACCTAATAAGCTTTTGATCATATCCATATCTCTTATAGTTTTAAATTATAAACGTATTTTAATTAATATTCTTCAAATTCGGATTCCGTTATACAGTAACTATATTTACACACACTGCATAATTTGATAAAAAAAATTATTTATTTTTAAATTAACAATAGCAGCTCCTTGAGTTATAAGCTAATGTAACTTTTTTATAATGTACGGAAAGAAAAAGTATAGAAAAATATTAAAAATTAATACAAAAAAAGAAAATACAAAATCATATACATTATTTTATGAAAAGTCGATATTGTTCCTTGGGATGTCTAGATGATAATTTTTTGAAATTTTTTTTTAACTTAATTTGTTAATAACTTTTGCAATTTTTTATGTGCTGGTAAACAATTTTTATACCTTTTTCTAGACGTCATTCCGAATCCAATGAGCTATCACCCATATTTTTACGACCTTTATCACTAATTAACACTGTTTTTAACTTGTGAACTAGAATATGACGTAAAAAAGGGAAAAATAACAAATTGCCTATATTTTTATGTACATTTTCTTAATAACTAAGGTGAAGGAGACGAGATATATTTTTTTCAGATCAGAAACAATATGAAATATATTTGATCCGATGATAAACTATGAATATTAAGGTTGTCGTGCTCTAGGTGCGACGCGACGTGACGAAACGCTGCGCTACGAAAGACTAAAACCACAAAGTAACATCCATTATACAGAGGAGCGGCGCGGCATCGTGGTCCGCAAACGAGTAGGTTACCTCTTACCTTGGGGGAGGAGAGACGGAAGGGGAGTGTAACGCGTCATAGTGTATGCCGTGTTGTGAATTATACGTTTGTTGTGTTCAATTTATAATCATTTTGTGAGGTTATTTACTATTATTTTGTGGCATTTGGATTTTTTGTATAAAGAACATTATTTGGTTTAAATTACATTTATTTTGAGAAGGTATGTACAATAATGGTGGATTTATGCAGACACATTTATCATTTAAGATTTAACATTTAGCATTTAACATTTATGAGATAAAGTCTCATAATGTAATGAAAAAATTTATGCAGCACATTTATCATTTAGCATTTTAATTTTACATTTCAGAGTTGGCCAACCTTTAACTTTCTGATTAAAGGTTAAATGAAAATCGTATTCCGCATGTATAAACATGAGGTTAGGTTACAAATCCCTAACTAAATCATGTATTGGTTGTCATCATCTGGGCAGGAACAGAAATCTTAAATTTGATTGGATGCTTCTTAAATGATAAGTTATAAGTAAATTATGCATAAATGCTTAATGGCATTCTTAAATCTCCCATTTAAATGCTAAATGTTAAATCTTAAATGATAAATGCTAAATGTGTCTGCATAAATCCACACTTAGATGAAATATATTTATTTTAAGAAGAAGAAATATCCAGTTAATAATAAATACCTAACTATTTTAAGTTGACTGGAACTATATACAGTGTTGCTATTTGTAAGTGTAACCTGAGAGGGCAAAGAAGAATGGAGAAAAAATATTACTTCCTCACCCCTTAAAGTGAGGAAGTTATGTATTCGTGAAAAAAAATTTGATAATTTTTATTGAATTTCTGGATGAATATTCAAAGTTATTTAAGACGCTCCAATTTTACACATTGTATACATTACGGACACGTTATATTTTCTTAAGGAGTCTCAATTTTTCATAAATATTGTGAGAACATTCCTTTCATAACTTGCTCTATTTATCATCTAGTATCCACACTACAAACTATGTAAAAGCGTGATCTCTGAAAAAGATTTTATTGAAACCCCCGACGCAAAATCGTCTGTGTCGAATGAATTTGGCTTTTCGACCCGTCCATGGTTCGTAAAATCTATTGTACCAGTGCCGACGTCGTCACGCCTTTGACTGGACATTGCTGCATTATCGTTTCTATTCTTTCCTTAATAGAGGTACTGAAATAATGGAATTTCTGAAGTAATTTAGTTTTGATGCGGAACCGAACTACCCTCTGTTTCGCTTTCCTATGCCACCCAACCTACGGGTTTTACCTTTAAACACTTACCGCTAAGAGATTGATAGATCCGCTCAAAAACAGCCTTCTCTCGTGAGACTCAACTGCACGGATGCTATTATAGTTTGTATTAGTATAGTCATAGATTTAATAGATAGTTCCACCCCATGTTAAAATGTATCGCATTAAAATCTGGACTCCAAAATTTTTATATCGTTGTGAGTAGTACCTATTTAGACTTTAAAAACTGTTAATGGACCATTTGCACGCATTTGTTATGTCCTATATTTCGGCGTCCAGGATTTGGAGTCATAAATTTTACATAAGGATGGATTGTCTATGTACATTTAATCTATGGTATACTTAACAAAATAAATTAGTCAACTTTATACTTTATTGCAAAACTAAGGTAAACAATTCTCACACATTTTATGGAGACGATTTTTTAAGTTACCCACCTTAATAAATAATTTTGGACTAATTGCCAACATAACCATAGTACCTCTTATAAAAAAGTAATATTTGCTTTTTGTTACTCTCTTTCTGAGGCCAAGTTATTGATCCTCAAAAGGTCTTACAATTCATAATAATTGTTGTGTAATAAAATACGTGATAGAAGTAAATGATTTATAGTTTTCAAAAAAAAAAAAAACAAATGGAAAGTAGTCAATTCATTAATATTTCTTTTTTTAAAAAATTAATCTGTTTTAATACGATTATTTTCTTCAACCTAAAATCAACTTATGTGTAAATAAACTAGATTTAAATAAGTAGAAGAACGTCATATTGTGTGTAAAATGTCTAAATATAACCACGGGTTAATTTTGACACTAGGTGGTACAAAATTGTAGTTTAAAATGAAATCTAAGCAAATTAATGCATAACTGTATTAATGCCTTATAAAATGATCAAACGTCAAAAACTCGGAGTCTTGAACTTTCCACTCAGAGTTTATTAGTTGACTTAAAAAATTAGGTAATATAAATAACAGATGAATGGAGTAACTCCTTGTTTATTTGAAGTTTGTTTATGACTCAGATGAGGTATTAAAATGTCGGTGTGATTCGAACTGTATATGTAGCTGTTTAGATTTAATTTACTTTAATTTTCTAAATGAATTTTAAAATGACTGATATGTGCAGTTTAGTCATATGCTCCTCATGGTAAAACTGTCAAATATTGATTGATGATGAACTTTATTGTGTTGGTGTATTGGTAACTAGTTATTGTAAAGTTTGACATAATATTGTTTAAATATGTATTTGCAATATTTGCCAATATATCACCCGCTTTTGTTGATAATTTTGTAAAAAATATCTATAACGATCAAAATATATAAAATATGCTTAACAATTACGTGAAAAAATTGCGTTTTTTGTGTAGTTATCTTGAATTGGTAACTTGTCGAATGAGTATAGAAATCATAATATAATAATAAATCATCATTTTAGGTTATACTAAGGAAATATTTTAGGTAGTGTGTCTAATGGACCCAATTCTTTTGATTTTATTTTCGTTTTTTTAGTAACATCTCTAATCTTTAATGCACTGACATCGGAGGTACACGGAACACACTTTTTTAATCTTTTCTGAAAGAAAGTGATCCGAGCAAGTCTGTCTCATCAATTTGGTCCGGACCGGATTTAAATCCAAGTTGTCTAGGTGGGAGGATGCGTCACTGTGACACATTACCCAGCTAATATTTTAAAATTAAACAGAACCTTTATCAGTCACAAGTTTTTCTATATATTAATGTAATAGCAGTGTATTTAGCAAACGTTAAATGGCAAGCTCGGGTTCTTTGATTACGAGAAAGCCAACGGATATTAGAGGTGTGTCATTCGCGAACGATTCGTTCAGATCGAACGGATCAGCATAAAGGAATCAATTATTTTTCGATTCACTTAGACTTTTTCGATCGCAAACGAGAGTTTTCGAACTGTAACTGGTTCTAGAATTGAACTGAACTGAATTATTCAGTTCCTTCGAACCGATTCGACTCGATCAAGCGTGAAAGATGACCACTACTAACTGATACGCGGCTGCATGCGCACGTACAAAAACAGAAATAAACCTACAGTGCCGATGGAAAACTGAACACATAAGGGTTGGATTAATAAAGTATTAGATAGGATAGAAATTGTATAATAAATTATAAGTTATTAATTTAGTTTAATATACCGGTGCCGGTGAAAAAGTGAACTAACAATATTTTACGTATGATCGTAGTATAGGAATTGTGATTAGAGATTTTGAAGCCACAAGAAATGCAATAAATCAACTTAAAATAATAATTTCACTTCATTCTTTATTTCTATTGTAAGGTGATGTTTAAAATAAGCCAAATAATCGTGTTTAGTATTTTAAACATTTATCTATAGATTATGGCTTCGTGGTCTAGAGGTAACGTACTTGCCTCGAAACCTCGGGGTCCCGGGTTCGATTCCCGGTCGAGGAACTGGGATTTTTCTGTGAGAGAGATTAATCATAGTATACTCGGATATTGGGTGTGTGTCCATTGTCTCTAAATGTGTAGCTCTCTCCCACACAAAGTCATTCCAGACCTTCAGGGATAAAGGGGGTTGTAATTTCATGTGGTGTTATTATTCTAGCTGACTAGCTGACTGAATAAAATATAATAATATTTATATTACTCAAAATTTCTGCTTGTGGTGGAATCGTTCGCTACTCGAACTAGGAAATTAAAATTAGAATGTATTAAGCAGGGTCAAAGACAACCACGAGACATTCAAGTACATGTAAAATTTCTATTATTTCTATTCGGAATATTGCACTGGTCTACTGTATGGGAAGATTAGAGTAGATGGCGCGCGCGATGATGAGCCGCGATTTAAAAAAGCGCGCGACACGTTTTGTTGGCTGTTATATTTTCAATTACATTTTAATGAAGAAATAAAACAAAACAGATAAAATAAATCGTTTATTGATAGAAAATCTATAAAATAACAAGCCACAATGAATGCAATAATTAAGACAATTTAAATAATCTAAACCACAGAAAAATAAATGGCTAAACAAAAAGTTAAGCATTTTACAATTAAATAATAACGATTATAATACTTTCCTGAGCAACAGGTACCTGTGTAATACAAAACCTATATGGCAAGTACAAAAAATATAGAAATAAGCCTACCAATAAGAAAAAAATGTACATTTGCTTCCCAACATTCAAGCTATATGTATCAATATCGATTAATGTTGCACATTATTTATACTTTTAACAAATATAATAGTAATAATATTTAATTATTTAGGTAAAGTTTACATTAATAAAACATATTACAAACACTGATAGGTTTTTACAAATAAATATACACATCCTACAAAGAACGAAGAAGTACTTGCTCGTAGGTACATAAATTATATACCTAACTAATAATTATTGGGTAAATATAAATATATTAGGTTGGCGCATATGTACATATTACAGTTTCAAGCAACATCAACACACGAAATTATGAAAAAACATTAATAATAACATTAAAGTTTTCAAGCCATAAAGCTATAAAATAAAACATAATTATTTATTTTATAGTTTGCAAACTGTTTTTGACTGCTGCAGGAACAAACCTCCTATCAACAACTATCGATGCTGGAATGTTCTCAGCTCATGTTTAGATTTATTTGCATCCTTACAATTCTGGATGTTTTCTTGGTTTTTTCTTTTACACCACCAAGGAATCCCAATTTTCCACACAGCTTTCACGATCTCCCTGGTTACAAATTCATAATGGTCAGAATAGGAATACCATGAGAAGTTCACTTCATCAAAGATGAATTCAGTGACCATAACAGAAATATTGGGTTTATGACAAAAGGTGTCTAACATATTTTCTAATATTGTGAAAGCATGATCTACAGCCACCACTAACGGTTCTGAAGAATATACCAAATGTTCTGTATCTGACCATTCCTTAAAACTTATAAATAAATTATGAGGCGACTACAGACTTGATAACAACTGGTGATAGAGCAGGTTGCACAATCTATATGTTCAAGAAGCTTTTTCACAACGAACCCACTGACGTAAGAAACTGATAAAGTTGCCGTTGTTCCTTTGCTTCACTGCTCTGGCTATTGTTTCAGCTGCTTTGTCCCCTTATGGCGGCTGGAATGTACTAGGTGTGTTCCTTCACAAATGTAGCTGTTGCCAAAGAACGCTGCTCCAATTCACTTGCAAAATTGTTGAATAATTTCAGATGTCTGTATGAATATAAACTGTTCGATTTACCTCGACTTAGCAATGTATACAAGAATGCTCCGACGGTATGGCTCATCACTTGGGCAGCAATATTCACTTTCATAGAAAAATAACGATTGCAAATCAAATACTTGCGAAGTGATACATCAGGAACATATTTCATTCTCATCATTTATTGCCAAATTTTGGACCTAACAAGAAGGAAACAATTTCATTTAAATACCTTTAAAACACAAAACACAAACTTACTTTTGGTCATTGACTGGAAAATAGTGCATTTTCTCCACCTGGTCTACATTGAATCCATAAATAAGACAATGTTTTTGTGGCCTGGTTATAATAAAACTAAATACTACACTGACACTAATAAAAAGTTCAAATAAAATAGTATTTAAAAGTCACAGTATTTTACAATTCGTAATCCAATATAAAATAAAAAACGACAGGCACCACACAATATCCGCATCATAACAAACAATATGGCGACCGGATCCAACAATAGCGATGACGTTTCCTGTGCTGCTAGCGCCATCTACGAAAATTTTCCCAAACGGCAACAAAGATAGATTAATCGAGAAACGCCTATGTACAACAAGGATGGAAGTATATCAGCAACTATACCTAAAACCGAACACATTTTTATATGTCCTTAAATGTCTCGTGGTTGTGGTTGTCAGGGTAAAGTAGTGAATCGTGCGTGAACGACTCGTAATGAACGAATCACTGTAAAAAAATGAATCGAGTGAATCGATTCACCAAAAATAATCGAACTTCCCACCTCTAACGGACATGTATAATTAAGTAACGCCATCAAGTATTTTACGAAGAAAATGTTGGTATGTCACGTATTGCGATGTAATTCCCTTTTCCAATAGTAGTGGACATGTTTCGTTCTCCTATGAACTTATCAGTACTACAAGCTGGAGAAAGAGATGACATCGTAATGGATCGTTTTTCCAATATTCGTTGTATTTATTGTGGATTAAAACCACAGATGATACTACGCGCCATCTCTTGATGTAAATACTATGTTGAGATGTGACTAGATGCATTTATCTGCTAGTCAGTTAGGCGTGCCAAATATGCTGCAACCCGTAAAACACATCACATTCTAAACTTAGTCTTTCCAGTAAGGAATGACAAGTTGTATCACCTGTGGTTTTGATCCACATGAAATTCAACGAATGATGGTAAAACAATCCATTGCGATGTCATTCCTTTCTCCAGCCTGTAGTACCGATGAATTCATAGGAGAACAAAACATGTCTACTGCTATTCATGATACAAATACACTGGTATGCCAATCCCACGACCGAATTCCGTTCACTTCTATGCATGACGTCAGCCACGTAACAAATGTGACGCGAAATTTAAATTTTTGAAATTGTGAGGTTTGTCATTGTTTTACTGTCAAATAGTTATCGGTGTTGTTAAGACAACTATTCTGTATTTTAAAAATGCCAAATTGTGCTGTTTGTAGAAATTATATCGGATAACCAAAGGAACTGATATGGTATTTTCATTTTTCTAAAAACAAAGATCTTGTGAAACAATGGATTGTGGACTGTCGACGCAGTGATAAAATAATTCAAAACACGAAGCCGATTCAAGCACTTGAACCAAGACAATATTTGGTTGACCAATTTGTGGATTTGTGTAGTTGAGCGCTCGAATTGTTCTGATTGTGGTAATTGCTTTTCATATATAAGCTCTTAATTTATCTGCTCTTAGCGGAATAGATCTTTTAGCAGTTTTAGCTGTGATTTTCACAGGAAATTGTGCTGCAGTGAAGACAATTAAAGATTTGCAACTTCTCGCTTCCCGCATGATGTTGATAGAAAACACTATAAATTTTCCTGGTGCCGTAAAATGGGGTCGATACAGTTTTTAAAAATAAGTGTTGAATTTAGAAAACCCAATTTCACACATATATAAAAATAGTGAAAAATACTTATCTTGTCAATGACATTAAATGATCATATTTTCAGAAAGATTGAGAATTGCGAATACATATTTATTCTTTTTTGTTGACTTTATTTTTGTAGGGATTTGTAGGTCTGTACAGGACGGATCGATTAATTCCATATTTACTTTGAGCCACCCTCTAGGAGATTCCATTCTGCAACACCTCCTGGTCATGCTTGGCATAAGTATTCGCACCAGCATTGCCTCTATTAACCCCAAAAAAGTTTTGAAAATTACTGGTTATTTTTTTTGTAAAATTTATCTCTGAATATAACAATTTTCCACATTTTTTCTCAATATCGTAATCAAAAGAGATTACTTTAAGTTTATTGTAAATGTTGATTGATTGTTTGAATAAACTGAAACAGAATGCTAATTAAAGTTTTTCAACTTATCTGTTTGTTGGTAAAAACACCATTCTTTTTCAGTGGCTTGTGCAAAACTAAATCGTTCCCAGTAATAAAACATATGCATATAATATGTTAGAGATTGAGAATAGATATCATTCATCGAAGAAAAGTAATATGTTTATTGTCCCTTCCAATATTATCATTCCTTTTAACTATTTCCTCAATTCAGTCTCTTTCCATACACTAGTCCCTTATCCAATGGGCAACCTTATATTCAAATATGAATAGATAGATTCTTGGAAACGAATATCTACAAGCATTTTAGAATGGAAAGAAAACCTTTTGTTCTTTGATGGAGGGTGGAGAATGTATTTATTACTAAATAATCTTCTTCATTAAATTCCACATGTCATTAACAAAATATTTAATAATCATTTTCGGAGACGCACAGCTCAGACCACTTTCCAATTTTAAACAATCCATCTAACACATAACCTCTCTGCCGTTTACAACCTCCAAATATCTGTTTTTTCAACTTGGCTTATTCGAATATGCAACTCATTTTTTAAATTTTGAGGTAAGTTTATAATTCTAAAAATTTTTTATTTTGTATTTTTCAATATATTGGACATTGAATATCTCTATACGAATCTCATTTTTTAGACAAGCAAAACTTTTTGTAGAGTACCTTTTTCCACGTAAAAAATAACGAAGTTTTTTATGTAACTACATAAAAATTGCACCGAGGGAAATATCCGGGTTGAAATTACTAAGAAGCCTTAGTTTTTTCAATTAACTGAATATTTAATATCCTGCACTATATTTAATTCAGGCAAATAATTATTTTTCAGTATTTTGTTATATTAAGCATATTTCGAAGACTGGATTCATTAACAAAACTAAATGATTTAATTCAGATATTCTCTAGATATTTATTTTTTGTAATTAAATAACTGTTTATAAGAAATAAATTTACTCATGAATAACACATTCGTATCGTTCACATTTATTGCATCATTATATTTATTTCATAGAAAGAAATATATACTATTAAAGTTTATACCCTAATAGGGGAAATAAATATTTGATTCTAGTAAGAAATATTTATTCCTCATTAATAAATTTGTTTCTGAACACTAAATGTTGGCCCTCTACCGGCGAAACAGCGGTAGCGCAATAAACAAGATTCGACAAGACTCCATTGTTCTCTCTTTCCCTTGTTAAGAGGTTTAAGTTGTGTGTTGTGTCCCATTCGGTAGATGGATAGTTTATTAGAAGAATATGGACGCTGGAAAGCCTCAAAGAGACTTTTAAATGTTAAAAAGTTTTTAATATTTGTATGTACCTAGTAATTATTTATCATAGCATATTAAAGTACCTAACCTAAACAAAAACTGTATAGTTGTGAAAATTTCTTCAGAGTTATTTATTTTTGTTATTTTTTTTAATAATACATGTGCAAACATTTTTCAAATATTTATTTTCGTTTACTCTTAACACAGATATTTGTTTGTCTCTACTTCACATCAATTAAGAATTACAATAAACAAACGGTAAAAAAAAGCTAATAATAAATTCACGTATTTGGTATTTTTGAAAAGTTCCAGTTAAGCACATTACAGTGAAAATTGGAAAAAAATCAGAGGAAAATTACGGAAACTTCGGGAATTTTCCCATCTGTACTCTATAGACATAGATATATCGATTTAGAATGTTCTTTTTTATTACTTCCTTTGTTGCATAAAAATAGATAGATTATTTTTTAACTAGGTGTAATAAACTGTATTATTTTATGTTATTATTACCATACAATCTATAAGACATTTTGCAATAATTTTGATTGTGTCATTTTTTTGTTCGTTTAGGTTTTATTTTAGAGATCATATCCTCGCATCAATTCAATGCAAAACTTTTACTCGGTATAGTAGCTGCATTTCCTAATTTTTACTATTTTCCTGAATTTTACCAAATACCCATATGTATGTGGATACTGTGAAGTAAAAGGTAATAAGGTAATACAACCTCCGATGTCTCTAAAGCATACTAGTGTGGAAGTGATATGGAATTAATTTCAGTTTCCAAAAAAATCCCAGGTCCTCACACATATAAATAAATTAAACTGCGTTATTAACAAAAATTAACAATTTATTTAATATTAATGAATATTCGAAATTTTCATTGTTTTTGAGAAATAAATATTTGTTCATTATAAATAAATTAAAAACGGAATTAATTGTCCTGAAATTAATGTATTCATCAACAAGATATCCACGCAATTTTCTGTAAAAAGTTTTATTCCTGAGAAATAAATATTTAATGCTCAGAAACTAATATTTAATGTTCCGAAACAAATGTTTAATGTTCACAAATAAATATTTAATGTTCAGAAACAAATATTTCTTACAAATAAGTATTTTGATTTAATTGATAATATTAAATATTTGGCTTTTAATTAAATAAATGCCTTAATTCTCCCAATTAAATGCTGAGTTCGCCATATACAAAGAAATCATTTATTTGGTTGAAATAAAATTTATTTCTTCCAACGAAATTATTCTCTCAGTGCAGGAATCGAATACCGGGAGACAAATCTTGCCCATATTGTTATTATGAATTAAATATTAATAATATCTAACTGGTTAATCTGAGAAAAGTATTACAAATTTATATTTAAAATATGTATCGTATCAGAAAAGATGAAACCATAAATAGCTTATCCAAAATTCACATCTACATGACATAACGAATTTTCTCCTGTTTCCACTCTCATTCGAATTCTGTTGCCAATGTATTCTGCATAATATGTAAAACAACTTCTACGGGCCGTATAAATTTAAAATTTGTCAAATAACCACGAGTGTCTACTTAGGTGACAAGAGCTCAAAGAATTTTTTTTTGGAACATTGCAAACTTTAACTTAAATTTCCCTCGGGCGCTGGTTATTTATCTGTCCTTTGTTCTACAGGATTATTAAATATTTTCTCTAAATGAAGCTTTTATATTATACAAATTCCACTCTTTGTAATAATGTGTATGATTAAAGTGAGCAATTTACTTAATAGCAATGAATAAATTAAAAAGCGACATTAGCACCGTGGTCATTTTACAAATTAAAGCGGGTAAATAAATTACAAGTTCCCCTCAAGTTCTTTTCAAATTTGCCATATTAGAGAACTACCATACATCAACATTTTTAATTGTGCTCATTTTGAATGAGACGAATGGTCTAATGAATTAAGAAGGGGTGCTTTAAGGGTCCTCTGTGAATGCACCACTAACATTATCCTCATCAATTGCTTTTATAAATTTTATAGCAACCTAGGGGTCACATGACGTTTTTATATTAGATTCAGAGAATTATTCTCAATACGGTCTGTTAATGATAAAATTCGTAAGCAGATTCTAGATGCAAAAATAAGAACAGTTCATATTAACACGTGTCCGTGTCCTAAAGAAGTTACGACTATTTGAAACTGGCAGAGGTCAAAAATGTGGGTTCTGTTTAATATATCAACCCGTCAAATTATAATTATTGAACTTGGTACGTGGTTTGTTGTTAATAAATAAATGTTATTGTTTGATGCAGCAAGTTCGTTCAGTTTGCGTGTTATAACTAAAGGTAGATTTTGGCGTTGTTAATTTTTCTATAATTTTTTAGGTTAAGTAATGGCATGATATAAAAAAACATGACTGACACTGAGAGTAGTTTTTAATTAACAGGGAATTGTTCGTTCAACGTTTCAAGGCGAAAATCTACCTTTAGATAAGTCTATAGAAAGTGAACAGACTTCACATAGAAATCCCACTAGCCTAAACGTGCGAAACTGAGGAATTCTAGCATATTTTGTTCCTTCCCTTTTGTTACTCAAAATGTTGGTTAATTTGAAACATGGAATAGACCCATCAAAAAATACACAAAAAGGTGCTCTTGAAATTTTACGGTAGGACTAGCTGACAAGCCGTCTAGTAAAATAGGTTTCTGAGTCTTTCTTGTAAGCTTGGTTTGAAGTATTGTCAAAAATGGGATAATATACCTTTGTTGAACTGGCAGATATCCATTTATTTTAGGCTAGAAATTATGGTAATGCAGCTGAAACTCGTAGAATTTATGCTGAGTCTTATCGGGATCGTTGACTTTTATGTCGACAAATATTTATTAATATTGGCCAACGATCGAAGGATTGGCCAACGATCAAGGGATAGTAGTAGTTGGTTTAACTTCTTGGTTACAATTCTTCACTGTAAATAAAATACTATGTTTTGGGATAATGCGTTTCAAAGTATACAAGTATTATTAGTCTAATATGAGTTATGACGTACACCTATCTTCAATATACACAATTTGAGAGATACACTTTTATGTCACATGTACACACAAAAAAGACTCCTTAACAGACATAAAAAAAATCCTTTTTGAGATATACATAGTCTTTATAGTGATTTTATGGTGACGAATTATTGTCACGATTAAATTAAAGTGTTTAATCTATATACCTGAAAAAATATGAGATGTTCGATTTCAATTTTTCATTAACATTTTTTTGAACTTTTTTATGCTTTCATTTCCGCCTACCTGATACAGTCGCGGTGATATTGCAACCAAGACGACTTATTTTGTCCTTTCCTGAATACGTATACCTTTTCGGCGATTCCTGTTAAGGAAATCTAATGTACCTCCTCCTTTTCATAGTTCTCGATCTGCTATGATCACCTCGAAAGGATTGTGGAAGGAGTATTTGGGACCCATGTGGTCTGATAACAGCTCAAGAATAGGTTTTACTAGTCTCTTTAATTCTCCCATAACTCAAGCGAAAGCTATGACGCATCAGCTCTCCAGAATTTTAAAGCCTGAAGAGTCCCATGCTCGCCTCCCTTTGCATTATTATAAGGAGTGAGGGAGGTTTATCACCATGTCATGGCTGTATATGTAATTGAGAGTCTTACAACCATAGTATAGAGCCAATGCACCACTTGAGTCCTTAGGTCTTGCCACAGATTCGTCTAATTACTGTTAGGATAACTTCCGATTTCTGTTTTATTTTATCAGTGTGCTAGTTTCAGGAAAGTTTGAAGTCAATCATGATTCTACGATATTTTACCGCCTCATACATTGTTATTTATTCACTTAGAGGTTTTAGAGGTATTAGACCATCTAGATTGCTTCTCCTAGTGAATAAGGTAACGGTTATTTTTTTGGGAACTTATCTTCAGTCTCTCCTTCTTCAACTATTCCTGAGTGACGATTAGGGCTTTCTGCACTATATCCTCAGCATAACCTTGGACGACAAATCTTTTTCTGCTAAGTGTGTCGACAAGCTCGTCTACTACAAGATTACACAAAAAGAGGGGAGAGTACACCTCCTGTGGGAATCCCTTCGCTACTTGAACGTTTCGCAAAGCATAGATGTGAATACCACCCTACTTTTGAGCATGTTTGCGAGCCATCTGCATGGGGTGGGGTCATTCCCACGTTCTCTAGCAGCCCTGGTAATTGAAGAAAGAGATATATTGTCGAAGGCCCCTTCGATATCGAGGAAGGCTCCCAGTCCAACTTCCTTTTTTCTCAGCGTCTAATCCATTCTCCTGATTAGATAGTGGAGTGCTGTTTCTGTTGAATTTCTTGCTTGGTATGGTTTGGTTGGTTCCGTAACCAGTGCACCGTCCCTAATGTATCTATCCAGCAGTTTTTTCAGGGTCTTAAGTATGAAAGACAAAAGACTGATTGGCTTTAGAGATTTAGTTTGAGAGTGGGATGCTCTCCCGACCTTGAGTATAAATACCACCCTAATAGGTTTCCATACCCTTGGTATGTGGCTCAAACCCAGACTGGCTTTAAGTGTAGTACCAAGTTTTCTTAGCATCAGGTCCGTCCCTGTTTCAAAATTATTGGTATAACCCTGGCTAGTACAGGAGCCGGTAAATCGCAGAGACAGCTCCCGTTACTGCGCAGACGCGCAAATAAAGGTAAATGGCGTGCTCATCAGATATCATTTTTACGTGAAAATAAACAAACTATAATAAAGGGCAAGGAAAAAATGTAATCTTCATATAAATCTTACTAACGAACTAAAAAATACTTATCTAAAAAAAAAAAAAATAAGTTTGTGATTCGAACCCTGGACCTACCGCGTGCTGGGCGAGAATCTTCTCTATTGTCTAACGAGTTCCTTGCTGACAAACGATTCCAAAAGGATTTAATACACTTTGACATGTCATGTCACTGCGCATGCCCTGTAACGGGAGCCGTCTCTGCGATTTACCGGCTTTAGCTAGTACTGGGGATTTTTACGGCTCGAATGAGTTGATATGTACCTCTTGCTATACGCCGGGATATGTAGTTCCTCAACATGATGCTTCCATGCACAATGCTCGCAACGTACGTGACTCGCTTACTGACAAATTCGCAGAATTGTGGGTCGGGAGAAACGTAGCAGGCATGGCCGACCAGAAATTTTACCAATGATTCTAAAATATAAGGATGATGCACATGTTTATCTTACATGTATATTTCGCCTCACAGTATGTGCAAAAGAGCCTACAATTTGTACAAATTATATGTTTATAAAAGTTTGATTAATTTTCTTACATTACTCTTGTGACTAGAAAAATACATATAGTTTATTTTTTTATTTATAATTCTAACAGTGAGTAAATAGACGAATTTAATATTTTATATACACAATAATATAGTTGGTTTTAGACCTGAAATGCCAACAATGAAATATATAACATTTTTGTACATATAATAACACACAATATATGTGTTAAATTACCGAAAAAAGTATTACATTTTTCTTTGTTGACATTTTCAGATCCAAAACCAACAAATTAGGTCATTTACAAATAACCCAATGCTCACATATAAATTATATCAAAATCTTATCAAACGTTTACATTACAAATGTTCAGAATTCTAGTAACTAATTCCGACGAATCTTGAACAACTTAGTTGCAGGGCGGTCTATGTACGACACATTAGCGTTAACAGTAAAGCTTAGTCCTTTATCAGCACTTTATAAGTAAGTAAATATCATCCATTATCAAGCTGGCGCCTGAGTAGTTGCTAGTTCGCTACATTTGACTCAAACTAGTTTAATGCAACTTTCATACATGGAATGCCCAAATGGTCCTTGGAAAAAACATCTAGCTTGCTACAGGGTGGACATAGAATAACATTTGTTAAAGATGCTGATAGAGACGTACACTCACAACTTTTTGTATCGCAATAACAGCTATCAACGTAATAGGTTACTATGTTGTTTAAAAAAGTGAGTATATTCTATCAGATATAATATAACAAATCAGCCAAAATTTTAAAAATTGAATAATTTATAGTCTAAACAAATCATTGTCGAATGGCCAACAGTTTTATGCTTTACCCTAATATGCAAAAAACAGAGAATCAAAATGTTAATTACTTGTTTTATCCAATTTGTTTTAGAAATTAGGTCTAGTAAATAGATAGTTAACCGATACTCCTCTCTAGATAATATGACAACACATCGTGGTTTTGCCAGATCAGATGATTAGGAAACGATCCAAGGTATTCATTATTTCACTATATGCAATCATCACTGATAAGGACAATATCGATCACGTTATCATTTCCATCTAAGACAAAAGTGACGAATTTATAAATAAAAAACTTTCTCCTGTAAAACTTCGAAAACAGATCTTTGAAGCCGTAAGTTATTGAGACAGCACGTTGCAGTTTTGCCAAATCAGATGATCTGGATCCCTTCCAAGGCATTCATTATTTCTCTAAATGCAATTATCAATCTTGTGGACAATATTGATCATGTTATCACTTCCGTCTATGGTAAATACCTTACTCATATAAGATTTTCTAAACAGAGAAGCTGTTAGTTATTGGGACAGCACAATGAAGTTTTGCCAGATCAGGTGATTTGGAACCCTTCCAAGGCATTCATTATTTCTCTAAATGCAATTAACATTGATGGGGACAATATTGATCATGTTATCATTTCCATCAAAGGTAAAAGCACAGAATGTGACGTATTTATGAATAAAAACCATTCTCCTATAAGACTTCGTAAACAAAATATTGAGGCCATAAGTTATTAAGACAGCACGTTGTAGTTTTGGCTGATCAGATAATTTGGAACCCTTCCGAGCCTTTGTATCTTTAATTTGCCATTAAATGTATTTATTTATAATATCTGTATAATAAAACAATATGTTTCATGTCTCTTATTATTTTCCAATGTACACTAAAAGATTTTGATGGTGTAAGGGATGCTTCTTTTGCTGATTTTGTTTCGATCGGTAGAATGCCTACAGTAGTTTATTTCAAAAATATCTCAACCACGTCACTGGTCTATTGAGAGTGGATCAAAATCAAATCGAATCAAATCGTGTAAGAAAAATGTGATATTTCTTTATTTGAATTTATAATGTTTCTCGTGTTGATCGGATTATTGGTATAAACATTTCAAGTGAAATAGAGGCATAAGTAGGTAATAGATAATAGATAATAGATAATAGATAATAGATACTAGATAATAGATAATAGATAATAGACAATAGATAATAGATAATAGATAATAGATAATAGATAATAGATAATAGATAATAGATAATAGATGATAGATGATAGATGATAGATGATAGATGATAGATGATAGATGATAGATGATAGATGATAGATGATAGATGATAGATGATATATGATAGATGATAGATGATAGATGATAGATGATAGATGATATATGATATATGATAGATGATAGATGATAGATGATAGATGATAGATGATAGATGATAGATGATAGATGATAGATGATAGATGATAGATGATAGATGATAGATAATAGATAATAGATAATAGATAATAGATAATAGATAATAGATAATAGATAATAGATAATAGATAATAGATAATAGATAATAGATAATAGATAATATAACTAATAAGTTCGAAACCGGTCTATGTCTGGTTAGGAATTGACAAATGATATTGGCTACCGATCTATCATGATTTGAAGGTATAATCCAATGCAGATCAGGGTATTTGCCTGCTGAGTAGTTATTTCGTTCAAATCATATTTAATAACAGTAGTTTAGTCCACCTGGGCTAGAGGTCGCCCCTCTCGGTACTTGCTTCGCAAGTCGCTATCCGCTACAGGGACATCTATGATGTCGGTCGGATAGTAGCATTTGGACCATATGAGAAGTTTCACATACCTCTCACCACTACTCAATTTACCTTAATCAGTATATGACTAGCAGGTTGGTCACTATCATTTGCCTGTTCCATGACCTATGACATACTGAGGAGAACTAATAAATTCGAAACTGGTCTATGTCTGGTTAGGAATTGACAAATGATATTGGCTACCGATCTATCATGATTTGAAGGTATAATCCAATGTAGGTCGGGGTATTTGCCCGTTGAGTAGTTGTTTCGTTCAAATCATATGTTGTAGATAATAAATTTTAATTGGTTATGAATATTGTGGGTATTTTTAAATACGTTTCTCATAAAGAAGTATAATAATTACTAGTACTAATTAGATGATCTGCATTTTCTTTTTTTGTCATTAAAATTACCTATTTGAATCAAGAAGTTTAGGTACAAACAGGAGTAGGAATTATTATTATTCGTAAAATAAACTTCTTGATCCAAATTATAATCACACCTAACTTTCACAATATCTAGAGAATATCCAAATTGAGGAAATACGTGAACGACATAGTATGCTGGAGTGATACAGTATTATAATTTGTGTTAATGTGTATTCAACCTGAAACCTAATTTGCAGAAATTTAATATGTATATAGAGTAACTCTGGACAAATTAACTTTACTTATGATTTGTTTGTACCCGAGTAGATTTGTGCTGCTGAAAATTAAAACTTTGAAATAAATAAAATGCCCGAATATTAAAACTAGTTTACTACTTATTTTTATATGAATATAAACCCAAGTTAGAAAACTGTGTATTCCTTAAGCGGCTCAATATTTAAACGGGTAATCTGACCCTTGCAAAGAAAGTGCCGTTTATTGTTGAATACAGCAGTGCTGGGTGAAAAATGGTCCCTCGTTGGCAATGTTACTATGTCAAACAGAAGTAGAAGTTGTTACTTCTCTGAAAAAAAATTTTAAATATAAATCTAGTTACAATTCAGATATGAATGACAAATAACGACAGGGATATTATTTTTTGGAAATATTTGAGATCAATATTAAAGAAAAATATAAAATTTTTTTGACTTGTAAAAAGTGTAATATTAAATTTAGTGGTGGCAGGTCAATTAAAATAGAAAAAACACTTTTTAATTTATTCGACGTTTCGCTGTGATTATTAGCATCCTCAGTTATATTGAGCTTTTCATGAAAATGTTGATGCAGTGTAATTAAGTACAAAATGTAATAATCGTTAATTTAATATTTGTAATTTTTGTAAATTAAAGGTAGGAAGACGGTAATGCTAAACGTAAAATCAATTTACTTTTAAAGCAAGATTTATCTCTAACACTACGTTCACAAAGCAGAACAACTACCTATCCAATACACCCTTAATTTGTTTTTATTTTCAACCAATATTCTCTCGTAACAAGAAACTGAGTTTCTATTCAAATCCAATTAAAGAAAAACATTCTAAGAAAGTTCGTAACATTGAAATACGAGCTCGTTAACACTGTTCATGGATTTAATTTTAAAGTGAAAACACAATGCTCAATATTAATATCGAAGAAAAACTAAGCATATTCACACCTCCCGTGGTGGCTGGATTGGAGTCCCGTGGTGGTGTGGACAGGGTCTGACCCTCGAGACTCCTGGGGGTCCTTCACCCAACTTCAACTCGTGAAAGAGGCGGGCCCTCGTTAGTCTTGAATTACGCGTCTTTGGATCATTTGGTCATCATACGGGGCGTCTGGAAAAGTTCTTGACGACAACTAGACACATATCCGTTATCTAACGTGTTCGCACTATATTTTATCTAGTTTGTTCTCTAGAGCTATGCGCTAAAAATAATGAAGTGCAATGACGTACATAGTTATAACACAGATACAAATATGAAAATAAGCTGTTTTCGTCATTCTGTTGGGTTTTTTTTTCTATTTTGACTTGAATGTATTCGTTTTCAGCGTAAGCATTTTGTACCTTCTGAATGACAACGGAAGTGTTACACCCTATATCCTTTTAGAAATTTAAATAAGAAACCTCAATATAAATGCAGCAATAGGTTTAGTCGCGCCATCTCTAGTTGCTGTCAATATATTGACAAAAAACTACAATTGCTTATTAGGTCACAATCTCACATTTAATTCAACTTATGTCTTTGGACTCATTTTCATCAAACCAATTGAAATAATTTCAAATTTTTTTAAGTGATTTTAAATTATTTCACATCAGTTACGACATACATAAATGTAGCACTAGGACTAGGTTTTGAACTATGGGTACAAAGGAACTGTTTTTATACAGGGTGATTCATCTAAACTGCGCCAAATGGTAATGTAAAAGTCCACATATAAGTTATCATTTCAATCTGAGCTCATTAATTCTGTATTTTTGTTATGCCAATGTGGTGCATTTTGAATAATTGTCCCGACAACAGCCTGACAGGCGCTGTAGTAGGAGGCGAATGCGGTAGGTGAAATGACTGACTTCAGTGTTAAATGGCGATATGTTTTGAGCATTGTGGTTGCTAATTGTTGAGTAACGACAGTGTAAACAGAGCAGCTTTTATTCCGTACGAGTATTGTGACGTAATAGTCATGTAAGTACAATGCAGTGAACAAAAATGTACGGCTATTATTAATCACGTGACATATTTTTAGGTGAAGCGCAGTGCATTTTAGGGATGGTAACCGTATCTCGTAGGCGGCATATACATGGGGATACCTCATGTTTCTATTTTTTATTTTATTGCTTTCCTTATAGCACGTTTTAAATTTCTAGTTGGGGACACCTCACAATTTTATTTTGGCCTAATTACAATTATTTCTATATCACGCTCAAAATGTTAGTGCTTTTATGCTTCTTGTTCTTCTTGTCACATTTCCATTATTTTTTATATTTTCACTCCTTCGAAATAATTTGTTTCAGTCCATCCTCACGGTGAACCGATCAGAAGTCATGTCCACTAAGACATACACATTTAAAAATGTTTGTTCCATAATATGAAAAAGTTATTTCTTTTACGTAAATTTGTTTGTTGGAAATATAACTTCCTTCAACTCAAATATATTTTGATTGAGTTTGACTGAAACAATTTTAATTTCTTAAAAAAATTTCTTTCAATTAATTGAACGCGCTTTAGTTAGACCAATCACATTTTAAGTCTAAGTGACAATTTATCTTAAAATGAAACATTTTTATATATTGCATTTAATTATATTCTCTTCATGTGAAACTTTTTTTGTTATGAAATTTAAAATTTTTATATTAAAAAAAAAACAAAAATCTTACTTCAAGAAAGAAATATTTTATCATGAATTTATTTTTCCTTTGAATTACACATTTGAGAAAAAAAATTGTTTAATGCAATAAAATTATTCCGTTGATTCAAAAGAAGCATTTTAAATCTAACAAACATTGTTTTCAATGTCCGTGCGAAAAAAGTTGTTTTTAATACAATGAAAGATTTGATCTACGTGAAAAGTAAAGTGAACTATGTGAAAACTAATTTGTTGTTCTTTCAAATATTTAAGCAATTTTAGACAAGTAACAATTTAATAAATTTAAAACTTGTATTTTGTTAATATAATGCAAATTCATTTAAATCAAATAAAATATATCAAGACTTAAATTCTCTTTATACAAATAAAAAATTTGTTGTGTACCTACAAAAGAATTTTTTTTTTTGTGTTAATAATTTCTTGTCGCTCCAAATAAATTTTCAAGACTGTACAGAGCACTTTATCAGAAATAGTTTCAGATAAGAAATACAGCATAGAACTTGCGCATGTTAAGTTTTCTTTTAAACTAGTCGAATGTAGACATTATTTATACGATCAGAACATTGGAGGCTTCTTCAATAACTATTTCTACAACTACAGCAGATTGTAAATACGATAAGAGTAACCACATGAAATACTTGCTAATCTTATCCTATGTTACAGTTGGTCAAGAAGTAATAATGTTTTTACGATGAACCCATAATGACGCGGCTGAAGCAAACCTCAAGACTGTTTACATCTTTATTTTGTTCTAAGAGTTATTTGTAAATAGTGTATATTATGTTGCGAATATCAGAAGCTATATGTGTCCAAATTTATCAGTTTCATCACTAATTCGTTAATTAATTATTGGACTTGTGGTAATGTGTAATGTCGTTAAAACTGTCTTCTACTTCTATATTTTGCTTTTGCAATAGAAAAATCAATTCCTGTTAACGCAACTGTATTTATTGTCTAAATGTTATTTATAAGATATTAATGGAGGAAATGATACTTAATATTTGTTATATTTTCAGTTTAGCCTGCTTTATAAAACATTTAACTGCAATCAGAATTTGGGGATTGTTAATGTTTAGTAGATATGTAATAGACTGGAAACTGAACATTTAAATGACTCAATTTGTAATAGATCTACAATAGCCTGACGATGGTTTCCGCATGAAAAAAATAAATGGTTTAAGTCATATTTTAAATTGTTATCACATATATGTAGGTGTTTTGAAAGCTATTATGTCGAATGTTGGTTTATATACGATAATAAATAAATCAAAATTGTAATGTTACAATGTTAACATTTTACGTTACACGTTTCTAATAATAAATTATTAAAAAAAGTTTATTTAATTTGGCCAAGCATGAGAGTACGACCTATGCTAATTTATCATGAAAAATTTAAGCGAAAGCGGTGCGGACATATGTGATCTAGACGCGGATAAGACAAACCACTGAAGTCAAATTTAAGTTTAAAATGATAAGTAAACCTGGCCAAGGCCATTAATCCTACAGAGACGTAATGGGTATGCATCATATTATAATACTTGAATAAGTACAATAATAAAAACAAAAATATTTTATATATTGTGATGTATGTTTTTGTACTATTTCGTTCGCTTTAAATTCTTTTTTTATCTATTTCTTTATATTTTGTAAGCTTAGTGCTGCACATTATTATTTATTAAACTGTTAAACGACGTTCACACATGTATATTATATATCAAAGTGATAACTAATAATAAATAAATAAATAAATAAAAGAAATGGAAATAAATTTTATTAATACTGGTACACTTTATAAAAACATGTACAAAACTCACCTTCTTAAGCAGATTTATGACGTAGCTTGGTTGTCGTTATCACAAACTGGAGCACTTCTATAATAACTGTGTAGTATCAGATATGTTTCTACAGTTGTCTCAGTAAGCGATGTTCGCTGTGTTGAAAAAATATGTTTGTATTTTGAAAAAGACCGTTCGACATCTACGGAAGTAATACAGGCATAAGCAAAACACTCTGTGAACTCACTTAACCCAGCTGTAGAAGCACCATCACAAATTTGTCTTAATTTGGTAAAATCAGGATGTTTCCGTAATACACTCTCGAATTTTTCAATAACAGGCTTATTTTTTGCGTCATTTATAGTCTGTAGCTATGTATTTACGTCGTCCACTATTTGCAGCGATTCCACTAACGACAACGAAGTATTTTGCAATTTTTCTATCGCGTCGTGTAGTCCTCTATAATTGTTATAAATAGTTTTTAAATCTGTTTCAAGGGAAACATCTTGAAAGCTTGTCTGGCTTTCCTTAATAGCTGCAGCCTCGTTAGGGTTGAATTGTAGTATCACAACTTTTATTTGTTGAAAATATTCAGCATAATAAAAAGCTGCCTTCAACCACATTCCTCAACGTGTAAGAATCGGCTCTGGTGGTTTCGGAATACCAGGACACAGTGTGTGAAATGCTCGAAGCCGTTTAGGAGCTTTGAGAAATACTTTTTTTGTATTTGCTATTAATGCATCTACCTCTGGAAAACATTTTCGAATCGTTTCTGCTACAAGATGAAACGCATGCACTTTACACGTAACATGTGAAAACCTACAATCGTCTCTTTGAAGGAAATGGCCCACCAAACGCATTTTCGCAGCACCGTCGGTCACAAACATCAACACTTGACTTGTTGACAGTTCAAATTTTTCGAAAGTCTCCAACACCACCCGCGTAATTGTTTCGCCAGTACACGCAGTTAGTCTTTTGCTAGCTAGTAAAAGTGGAAATGTTGGTTTAACAGGGTCGAGTACACGTACTATAATATTTAAAAAAGAATGTTTTTTACAAACTGTCGTCTCGTCAACATATAACCACAGCCGTATATTTTTTAATGCACATTTAATCCTATTTACAATGTCTTCACGAACACTTGGTACATATCTACGTAAATGAACGACTTGGTAAATTCACCTGGGGATTGTATTCATTCCAGAACTCCCGAAATGCTGGTTTATCCAATATGCGCAGGGGAACATCACAGGCAATCAGCATTAACAGTAAATGAAACATAAACTGAGGTTCCAAAGAATACACTCCATTTTTTTTATTTTTATGCCGGTTACAATTGACATGAATTTTGCAGCCGTATTTATTCTAGCACATTAAGTCTTGATCACAAACTTTACAAATTATTTTACATCCATCATAGAATAAATCCGGAAATTCACCGATAAATTTATTCACTTTCTCAGCGTACGGTCGTTTTCTACTCTTTACGCTCAACATTATTTATTATTTATTAGTACTCTATACATCGACCGACAGATAACAACTGAAGTGTGTCGTGTCATCGTCATCGTAAACAAGCCCGCGATGGCTTTGGTAATGCGCCCGACCTTGAATCTACCATAGCTTGGCGAGGCTTAAATTGATAAGTAGTGGTGAGAGGTATGTGAAACTTCTCATATGGGCCAAATGCTACTATCCGACCGACATCATATATGTCTCTGTGGAGGATAGCGACTTGCGAAGCAAGTACCAAGAGCGGTGACCTCTAGCCCAGGTGGACTAAACTACTGTTATTAAATATTTATACGCATATTGTATGTACCTTAATCCGATAGTATGGTACTCAATTTAATGCAAATGGTATCTAACTAGTAAATGTTAAAATTCAACCTGCGACGAATGTGAAAACGAATGGGATATCAAAATTTGTTCAAGGACCATCTGTGTATGGAATCCGCAGAAATAATATCTATTTTTGGAAGGACACAGAACCTAGATGACCTGGGAATGCCACTGCATATTTCTCCCCACAATTAAGTAACCTCATAAATATTTTTTATTGTGTTTGCCACAAAGAATACGTCTACTTATATGCTTTTGCTATTGATTTTTCTGTCAATTATATTAACTGAATTTTGCTGAAGCATTTAATTTCATTTAGAATTAGCTTCAAATTCATTACCGCTTATTTTAACACTTCATGTTTTAATTTTGCTATAACTTGCTTTATATATTTAAAGTTTAAATCCATACTGTCTCCCTTTGTATGACTATTTTGAGAGCCGAGGATCCAGCGTTAGGATATATTAGTGTAAATGCTTATAGTAATTATTCAAGTCTGTATTACCTAATTTTGTAATACTAATATCGTCATATCGGTTTCCATTTAATTGGATTGATTTAAGATTTGGTAATAGGTGACATGGTTTAGCAGTTGAGCTACGAGCTCACGTCTTCCTTGAACCTATCATTTGCGCTTGGAAATTACACCTTTTCTCTCAAAAGTAGTTATGTAACAATAAAAGTAGTGAGAGCATTCCGTGTAATGTTTTACTAAGACTTTAGAGTGACGATACCGTGTATATTGTTTGTGGAGTGTTTACCTATTTTGTCCATATATGTGATACGATACCGTTTGGCGTATCTTATTTTAATTTTGGAGCGTTCCTTTTTTCGCTATTTAGCGATATGGTAGATTGTACAATATAGGTATCGTTAGCTTTAGGTCAGAAGGAGGAAAGTGTATATAGCTGTATATTTACCGCTCATGTTTAGGTTAGGTTTTGTCTATAGTTTTGTGCTCACACAGTACATCATATTTTAACTTATTTTTGCATAAAGTGCAAACTATATCCCTACATGCTAAGGCCTCACCTTATCGAGTTAGTGTTATTTGCCAGGTTTTGTTTATTTCAGGAGATTTTTATTAATTCGTTGCCTAGTTTTGCATAGAAATTATGTTCGCCGATACCGCGTGGACCTTTGACGTAACAAAATGCACCAAAGTGTAGTTCCGAGATATTGTGTTTCCGCCATATAAGACTCTGAACTTTTCATTTCGTATTTGCTATAGTAACTTGCTTTCTTATAGATTTCGTGCAAACTTCGATTGATACAATTTAAATATTTTCTATTTTAGGTTAGGTGTAATAGAGTACAAATTTGACCCAGTACTTATCAAGTACTCTGTTTTTTATGTAAGATAGTATTTACTAAAAAAATTTCGCTGCCTAAGTATCTTTATAGTTATCTTTACTAAGATAGTAAATTTTTAACCGTCTCATATAGTTATTGAGAGTTCTTTTAATTCTAACCTTACAATATAGTTATTGAGATTATCTCAAACTTACTCACCCTTATCTTGTGATATTTTTGCGATTAACTAATACTTTGTAATATAGTGTATATATTTCTTACTCTATTTTTCATTTCACTGATCTACTTATTGGTCATGGAGCCCACAACATCTTGACCCATACCACTATCAACTCTCCGATTTTTACTGAGGCTAGCCGCCATCACAGAAGGTCTTTTTATATTTATCCTGGGGCACATATAGTAATACCTTCTATAGTATAGATTTTGTTGATATTTGCGGTACCCTTGAAATAGTGTTTATCTTATCTTATCCTGCATTTGAAGTTTGTATATATTCCTACCTAAGGTCAGAAGTAAGGAAGTGCTAACTTCGTGATAAATTACAAGTCTATTTTATTTTTTTCATTTCGACGAAAAGCCTTGTGGAAGTTTTAAACTGTCATCTTGTACATAAATAAAATACTATATTTTTAAACAAAAAGAAGCACACGTACCAACAAATAATTAAGAAGTAACAATTCAATTCATTTGAATTATCTAAAATAATAAATTATTCAGTGACAAAAACCTTAAGCGGCACATTAAATAAAATTTTATTCATTTAAAAATCACCTTATTTCGAGGAGCAGTACTTCATCCTGTCTAAAAAATAAAAAATTAAAACAATATTTCTCCAATATTATTTTAATAATTTATGTTCTGAAGAGCCGGTCATAAATAATACTGATTCACTAATTTACAAAATGATTTACTGCTCAGCTACAAAACAGGTTGATAGCATAAAAAGGGATAAGGGTTGTAAATAGGAACATATTTCCAATTTGTTACTAACACAGGCTCCCCGTGGACGAGGATCCTCTGTTTATGCTCGTTTGTTTTCGTATAAAAGCTAAGTTGTGTCTCGTTCGCGAGAATTCGCTCCTTAGAGTCCTTCCGGAAAAAGGATATACATTGAGGACCTCTGCTGTGCATATTTGTCACTTTGTTTAGAGGTTTGCCTAAATATACTGCAAATAGACTCTCCCGACAGGTCCTTACGTGCTCGTTCAAGGTAATTGAAAAATAAAATGGTGGGAAATATGGGGGCGATGTTTTAACCTGAGTAAATTGAAACAGAAAATTGGAATGAGGTTGGAAGACAGAAAAAATATGGAGACTTCGATGAAAAACTGAGTAATATTTAAGGAGATCGAATTTCTTACAGGGAGACGTTTATTGTAAGAATAACTTTTTTCTGCATTCAGGTGACAGTGTTGTGACATTGCTTCAGTGTTGGTCTTGCTCGAAAACACTATCATTTCAAACATCTAGTAGAAAGGAAATATTTTTTATATTTTACTATACAAGGTATACGATATTAAAATTCTTAACCATCAGATCGTCAGTAATTATAAAAGTTACGATTTCAGTAAAGGGAAGAAAATGTGTAATTTATGATCTTGAAACTATCCATGTGTTATTAGACATAATCATTAAATTAAATTTTGTTACGTTTTTATCTTACTGATTTCTTTTATTTTCCGCTTTATTTGATCTACGGCACACTTATACAGGGTGTTTCTAAAATATGTTTCCAAACCTCAATACGATTTAACATGCACATTAAATAATCATAAACGGATGCGCAAAGATGCCAGCACAATATCTCGATAAAAAGAATGGAACACCACTAGGTCCAGTAGTAAGTATAGTTTTTTTAACGCCAAATTAATGTTGCTAGTTTTTAAACTATATTAATCTAAAGAGACGTTTCTGGCTCTACAACAGAATGCCATTGTTTAAAAATCTGCATAAGCATTTACGATATTTTCCGGATCATCCATGCTCTCCATTATAATACTTATCTTTAGGGATATTATTCATACCCTTTTTGTTATTTACGTAAGCCCAAAATTTATTAGGATGATTAATAATATTATTTTCAGCCCGATTTGTATTTATAATTTCTGTAGGCAGTTTTAACGTCAGAATTAATTTGTTGACCCGTCTCGTAAATAAGCCCCATACAAAAATAGTATATTGAGTGAGAAAGTTGGTCATTTCCATGAGGATGAAAGTTTTGCGACACAAGCTGAAGGCGCGTGGAGCAATTCATCCGAGTAGAAATAGCCAATTCTCACGAGTTACACACTAATCCAATCGTATTAAATAAAATGGAAAAATATTGCAATTATCTATTTATTCTTTTTACAATATTAATATTAATAGTTTCATAATTGATAATACTGAGAGGAGGAGAATTTACATCAACATTGAGATTCTTATTAGTCATCACATTTGTGTTATTTGCACTTGTGGTGGAATTATTATTGTTAATAGCAATAAGAATCTTATTTTCAGTATCCATTTTGTTTTTCATCGAATCATCTATGTAGCCCTCGGCTACAGTAGATGATTTCCAGCCTTCGTGTCTCTTTAAATCTGTTATATCTGCTCTTGCATCTATAAGTATTGTCGCAGTTGACCTGTGGAAGCTATATCCGATGTACAGATGTAGATCTGGAAGTTTCAAAAACGTTGCTACCTGCTTGCCCATTCCACTCAATTTATTAATTCCAATTTCCTGCATAGTGCACTTGCCCTTTTGATAATTTAAAAAGAGAGCCTGTGTTGCATTCGGTGGCCTGAGACTTATATAGTTTTTGATAATTTGATAGAACTTGTCAGTTACAGAAAATTTTCGAACAGTTTTAGTTTTTGTTATTGGAACTGTCACAAGCACAGAATTATTTAAATGTTCCAAGTCGTGAATTTTCATCGCCTTCGACTCACATGATCGACATGTTCCCATTACTCCCATGATGAGGGAAACCTAAAATCAAATTTACCACAATTTGCCTATCAGGAAATACACAGATATACATTTTTACCTTCATAGCAAGATACACTTTGTCTGGTGTATTTTTTATAAAATTATCAATCTCTTGATCTGTGAAGGTTCTGGACTTTTTAGCTTGGTAGCCCTCCGATTTGCGTTTCAAAAGGGCCCTCAATTTTGAATATTGTTCAATGTTCACTCCATTGTTTAAATTTAAAGTACTCCGTAACATCGAATATATTGATCACAAAGTTGAGGACTTGTATTTAGTTTGTAGCTCACCGAAATAAGCCATCAATACATTTTCGGAAAAGAAATTTTTCGTCTTCTTTTTGCGCCAGTCCATAAAAGTGGAATAAGTTTGCTCATATCTTTTCCTGGATCTTTTAGGAAGGAGGTTAAGTGGCTTTGTTTCGCAGCGTTCACAATTTCTGGTGGCGTACTATCAATAATCTCCTCATTGGACGAAACATCCATTATTCCCTTCTATTTAAACGATTTTCGTAGAAATTTTCGCACTATTTCGCAACAACACCATTGAAAATCACTAAACTCAATCACAAATGAAAAGTTTTGACAAATAGCGTCAGATTGTTGACATGAGTCCATTTTTAAAGGGGAAGTCGGACAACAGGATGTGTTGAGAAAGTGGAAATACCGGCTTCTCATTGATCGAGAAGTGTTGAGAAAGTAAACTTTTCTACACAGGTTGAAAAAAGTTGAATTTTCTAAATCGAAATCTATTGGATAATGGTCAGTTCATTAATATGATTGGAAAAATATAATTTTGGCATTTTTAAAATATTTAATTAGATAATACAAAAAACAGTGTGGAAAGTTTTTTTTTATTTTTTCTTGTACAACAGTTATTGAACATTAAAGTTTGAATTATTCTATTACGCGCGCAACATTGCCAGCCGGGTAGACTGATACGGTGGCGTCATCAAATAGCAAGCATCGTAGTTACCAGTGAACATAAGGCAGGCAAAGCACGTTGTTAAATGTAAACAAGTGATGTTAGCTATGTTGTGAAATTTTAAGTAAAGGGATTATAATTATCAGTTCTTTTAATTATAGTCATATAACTGATGCATTGTACCGATATGTAAATACTTCAATAAAAACGCCAGAAAAAACGTTTGTCCAAGTTCCAAGAAACGAAAAGCGTAGAAAAGTGCAGTTAAAAATAGTTAAATGGGACCTAAAGTAGTTTTCAAAAGCAAGTTGCGTTTTCCCATGCGAGGACCATTTGATGCGAGTAATTAAGAAAATAATAATATTGAAAATAAATATGCAAAGGCAAAAAAAAATGTGTAAAGTACATAATGTGGCATGGTTATAAGTGGGATCCTGGGTTTCGAACCATTTCTCTAATTTTTTGTGTTATTTTGGGGCACTAAAGAAGATATTCTCCATCGTGAAATTTTATGTGAGCCAACAATTGAAAATCATCGGACACAAAGTTGTAAATAATTAATTATCCATTTGTATGAGACTTATTTTTGGCAAATGTTAATATTTAAATGATTTCAATTTCAAAAAGTTTTTACTTAAAAATGATAAAGGGACATTAAAAAACACTTTTACAAAAGTACTTATATACAGAGTGTATATAAAACTTTTACACATATCTATCAAAGGTCTCTAATTTTTTTTTATGAAGAAAGATAAGTATGAGGAGAGGAAATGGACTTTGAGAGGTGTGTGTATGTGTGTAAAATTAAGTCTATTCCTGCAACCAAATTGCAATTTCTTGCAAATTTAGAAAAAGTAGAACATAAAATACTAGTTATTCCAAATCGCGGAAGAGAAGTTTCTGAATCGTCAATGGTATCTGTCACAAGAATTCATTGAACTAGCTTTTTTACAAAAAACCTTCATCAGACGTAAAATAGAAAATGCTGTTGCTCGGACAGACAATCCTGATTTCGAGGATCCCAATAAAAGACACAAAATTTCAAATAAATTTTAAAACAGTTTAAAGCTTTGTTATAAAAATACTCGTTTTTCTTGAAGCTAAATATAGCCATGCCTTTTTTGGAAGCTAACCCAAGTGCTTGAAAAGACAATCACGACTATGCAAGAAGTATTTGATGACACTGAGAGGCGTAGCAATAGAATTCAATAAACTATAGCAAGAAAAGAGGAAGAGAAAGAAAAAGAGGAAGAGGAGGAAGTTGTTAGTCAACATTGAACGTGCTTTACAAATTATGAAAAATATTCTCCAGCAAGAACTATAATGTTGTAAGAATGGTTTGCTTACTGGACTTACAGTGAAAAAATTCCCGTGATTTTAACTTGTTATTTTATAATTTTCCCGTTTCCTGTGCGACCTTAAAATATTGCCCTAATTATCCAGATTTGCCTTAAAATTTTCTTTTTACTCAATATAACAAAATGTAAGGGAAAGAAAACGTCAAATCAAGTTTACAAAAAATATGTTGGCAATCAGAATTAATCTCATTATAATCATTTAAGAAAGACCAGTTAACTTCGAGCAGTTCTTTATATATTGTATATTAATATTATATTAAATACAACTTTTTTAATAAAAACAATTTCCTGTAAGTCCTTGTCCTATAATTGGATTTATCTGTAAGGCAGTTGTAACTTTAAATAAGTAAATAAAAGTAGAAAAATTTCGTTTATCTTGTAGGTTCTGTCTGACCATAACTATTTGTATTTTATGTAATATTTTATATGTCTATATACATTCTACTTAAATTTGTCCTTCTCACTCCCAATATTTATCCAATATTTGGTACAACAACAAACTGAGAGCACCACAAGAGTCTTACAGACATTAAAAGAAGTATTATAACTAAGAATTCAATTAGATTACCCTAGGGCCCCATGTGGTACTTTACTTTGACGAAGGCTTATTCTTTGCGTTGATATTTTTACAGTCCACCGAATTCCTCGCACCCTGATAACCAAACTAAATCTATTAGATTAAGAATGCTTTCGTTTGTTATTATCGGAGGGGAGAAGTGTTGAATCACCTACAGTTTTCATACGGAATTTTCCTCCGCAGGGATCATGATCCGTCTAGATTCCAACACATGGGACCACCTAAGGGACCATTTTAATAGTGTGACTCATGCAATATTGTGATTTGCAGCGAGAAAATGAAAATTGCGGGGTGCCAGAAATTACACTAACAATTACCCTCTTTATCTTCATCTAGTTATGGTTATATATACATATTATGTGGTAATGAATAATAATAACTAGGGAGTCGTATTCTGTACCGTCTAACTAGATTTTATCATGGTTATTGTTAATTATATGTGGTAATAAGGATGAATGAAAGTACGCACTTATTCCTCTGCTGGATTGTTTAGTTAATAATATAGTTGCACATCTTTTTAGAAACAGATGTATATTTTTATAGTCGATATTGTCTGTTAGATTATTAGCTATTTTAGGGGTAATTTTGATGGGTATTAGTTCGTTGTTATAACTTACACAAAAATTAATAAAATATGACGTACTGTCAGTAACAAGTCTTTAGTTTGTGAAAGGTGGAACAAATTTGCAAAGACCACTTTTTATTGAAAATTTAACATCCGCGAACAAAACTGCATTTTGTAATAATATCGTATTTTATTCTATTTTAGGATATATTAGACACTAAAATTTGGATCACGTAAACATTTTATAATATTAATGAGGTTGTAAAATAAAAACTTTTAAGTATCTTTATTTTGCGATCTGACATTATTCAGAATAGATTATCCACTTTCATGAGCAAGAAATTCAAATAGGGAATTTGGATGTCATCCCAGAGATGGATTTAAACTTAATACTATATTCCAAAAAACACGTAATGTAATAGTAATAAATTAAATCGTAATTTCTAACAATGTACTTACACATTAATTAATCTTTTGCTTGTAAAACTGGCACGAATTAGTGGTCATCAACTGCCAAGAATAATATTCCCTAAACACAGCACATTGTTAGCATACTACCTGCTGGATTGACCTTCTATTTTATATGGGGGGGGGGGGTATTTTGTTTATATAATTTAGCAATTTTGTCTAATTCGAGAACTTTCGAGTCAGCGATCTGTTGGGTGTACGGTGAGTATAAAAACATTTTTCATTTATTCGACATTTTCTGTTTAATGAAACAGGAAGGAGCTCTTATGTAAAGAAGTTTACAAGGCGCAAATACTGTTTCCTGTACTGTCTACCTCTATTTTAAAGTTTGCTCCTGTTATTTACGGCATGACATCCAAATTTCCGTGTAGTAATTTATGAGATCTTCCTTAGTTGACAGGGAATCACTTTCTTCACACATAGTTTTCCCGTAACTTTGTGTGCATAGAATTTTAATCGTTCACATTCATCAGATTTACAGGTTTATTACCAACTCAAAGTTGCTAAAGTTCTTTACAGTGAAACTGCAATAGCGGTGTTTGCTTCCGGATAGCTGGTTTGAGGAATCACTCCAGGATTTTTGTTAGTTATAAATAAGAAAGTCCGAAGTATAAATAATGTTTATTTTATTAAAATAATATTTATCAAAACATGACGTTAAATAAACATAAAAGCAAATTCTCGTATATTCTAACAATTAAACTAAATACAAAGTTAATAAAATCTTTTTACATATATACATCGGTGAAATTAATTTACGGGGAGGAGTGTAATTTCGGTGATGACCATTGCGACGGTAGGCTGAAGAGGAAACATCCATGACTCGACGTGACGACTTTGTCCGGTTAGTAATTATTTATCAACGGCAGATCCAGCTCAGCGCGCTGTAGGTCCGCAGCGATAAATAATCACAGGACTCTTGTGACGGCGAAGCAGGACTGTAAAATGGCTACCGACATCAGAAGGCCTAGCTCAGGGCGCTAAGCAATATGCTACTAGACATTCGCCCGGACGGCTTCGTCGTCGGATTCTGAATTCTAACCAAATGGGGTCAACCTCAACGCGCTTAAGATTCCTCGACTATCTAACTCAGCGTGCTGTAGGTAGCCGGCAGTAGAAAACTGAATGATTTTCTCTGCAGCGGCGTTTCAATTTATACCAAAACTGTGGCCCTGGTGACGCCTCATATATCTTAGCGACAGAAAATGCAGCACAGGCCAAACGTGAATTGCTGAAACTATGGTAATGAACATGTGTATAATTCATTTCATAGCGGCAGGAAGTGCGCGGCAGCACAGGTCAAACGGGAATAGCAAAAATTGTAATAATGAATATATTTATGATTCAGTCAGATAAATTTATATAAAAAAATTTCATTGACCTGCAAGACTTCTGCAATTGATCTTGATAGTTATGGCTTAAAGTATCACTTGGGTTCCATGCTCTAATAGTAAATGTAAGATATGACAGCTTAAATTTCACCAGTCGCCACTGCTGTCTACTACTATCTACTACTATTAAATAGACTTTTATATATTTAAAAGCGTGATACAACACTGATACGAAATGTCAAAAATATAAACCTAACTGAGCCTAACCCAGCTGAGAATAATTATGTATATACTTAATTACAATTTTCACAAAAACAATCCTTATTTTATTTTATACTGAATTCTATTTACACTTTAATTAACCTATGATAATACTCTTAGCAAGCAAAATTAAATTCCTTTAGAACATTATACTGAATTGTTTTTATTTCAAAGCAGAGCTGTGAATAAAATTATTCAATCTAAAGCGTCAATTATTTTTCCTCGAGCTTAATGAAGTCCAACTGAAGAGCCGTTAAAGAGCAATTTACAGTATAAGCAAAAGTTAATTAGAAGAAAATGCTATTCAAATAATTTTTATAAAGGAATTCTACTCCTTGCTCTTGCAAATCTACCGAAGTGGCGAGACAAGTCTTTATATCATTGAAATGTCTAGTACATGTAACAGAATTATCTTATTAATATGGTTACATTAAATTTTACGAATAATTAGAGCTGAAAAGTCCAAAACGCCAGTAACATGAATATATCGTATTTTGCAACACTAAGAAACTACTGTATACTACAACAATAAACTAAGTAAATGATCTTAGGTATTATTCCTGTAAAATTAATTTGCTATATTCCAGGCTCAATTACATATGTCAACTACATAGTACAGGGGTATTCACGAAAGATTTGATCCCCCTTCACTTTTTACTTCCTCACACCTCAAAATGAGGAAGTTATGTATTCTTGAAAAAAAAATTTGAAAATTTTTATTGCATTTGTGGACGAATCTCGACGAATTATGACGATATACAAAATTTCAGACAGAAAAAATTTTCTGTGTGTCTGTCTGTCTGTTTCGCGATAGCAGCTACCGTTTTTGAGATAAAGCTTTCAAATTTGGTACACACATTCTAGAGGTCAAGGAAGAGACTGAGTTCGTTGATGAACAAAATCGGTCCCAATTTTTGAAACGTCAAATAATGTGACTTTTTTGAAACGTCAAAGTGACTTTTTTGAAACGTCAAAATGTGACTTTTTTGAAAAGTCAAAGCATGTGACTCTTTTGAAATGTCAAAAATTACTTTTATTATAAACTCCACCACACGTCAAGTTTTACTACGGTGGCGAAGTTCTGATCCCCAAGTAATTAGCAGCGATTTTTATTTTTGATCCTAGAAAAAAATAGCAAAGACAACAGTTTTAGGAAATATCATTTCATCTGGACACACTGCAGAAAAAATTGAGCATATATAATCGAATGTATTTTATTATAAATAATACCTATCCAATAGCACACTATTTTTTCATTAACGGAGTACGAGTAATAAAGCATTTTGACTTAAGCACTATCAGTAATTAAATTACTTAATAAATGACAAACCGTCAATATGTTGCTACAGAACAAAAACACATTTTCCATGGCAATCTTGATTGTGTGCAGGTTTCTTTATATTAGGCATATTGTGCAAACGGTTGGAGCAAACATACAACATTAAGTACAAAATTTCCTACAACTTTTGTCATTACCGTTTTTTTCTAGGACACAAACATATTTAAATTCTTCGAAACCGTAGTCAAATAATACGGACACTGCAGCCAAGGCGGCTTATAGTGTCTTTTCCTGATCATCAATACTCTTCCGGTGATTTCTGTGTTACTGATAAGCCGATACATTTCTGTGACCGGTCTGTGTGCAAGTCTCGGGTGCGTTTTTGTTTCCCCAAGAACGTTTTGTATTTTGTGGTTCAGCTCTCGTATTAACAAAGTATGTGTTCTGCTGTTTCCGGTGCCTCTCCGCAAAGACTCCATCATAGGTCACCTTCATACAGCTCTATTTCTTGTAGGTGTTACTTCACTGGTGAGTAACTCTGTTAGAATTCTCAGCTGGTGCTTGCTTTGGTAAGCAGTTGCTGACCTCTTTTTTGCATGTATCGGTTATGAACGCTTTGTCGTGTCTTTATCCTGGTATCTTTTGCCAATATCCGTTGTGTTATTTTTTTATCCAGTCTGATACGCAACTCTTTGCAGTGCACTTTGGCACGAAAAATATTGGTTCTGGGCCAATGAATTTTTGTCTGGCATGTTCGCTAGCCCTGTCGTTATTTTATTAGTTGTACTTCACATTGTACCATTGGAAACAATTTCCTAACTGGCACAAATCTCGAAAAACGATAAGGTAGAAAAAAAGTAAAAAATCACTCTAAAATCTTGAGTTTTTATCTTGTATCACATTGTACTAGTTAACATTGTACCGTGAGTAACAACTTCCTACCTCTAGCGAAAAAAAAGACGAAAACATAAAAAACAGTAAACTTCCAATTTTTGGAAAACACTGTTTTTGTTGTGCAACATTATACTAGCTGTTATAACGAACATTGTAGCATTAGTAATAACCAACTGGCACAATTTTCGTCATTAGAAATGAAGAAAATTGCAATCTCGGTTTTTTCAAGATTTTATCGATGTACATTCTATGTACATACTAGTTATACCAACTTGTACTGTTGCATTAATATTGTAAGATTTGTTTTTAAGTTAATCTTGAAAACAACAGCAGATTTTGAAATTTTAATAAGTGGAAGTGTCAAACTGAACTTTCACTCTGTTGCATTAGTATTTCCTCACTAGCACAAGTTTCAAGAAAAAGGTAAAAAAATTAAAAAACTCTTCTTTTAGAAAAATTTTGCTTTTATTTTGTAGTACATTGTAATAATTGTAATTAATATTGTACCATTGATAGTTTCCTCTAGCACAATTTTCGAAAAAAAATACGAAGAAATAAACAATCGTAAACTCCCAATTTTTAGGAAACAGTGCTTTTTTATTGTGCCACATTGTACTGGTTGTAACGAACGCTGTACCGTTAGAAAAAAACTATCTGGCACAATTTTCGATAGCAGAAATGATAAAAATTGCTATCCATTTTTTTTTCAGATTTTATCGAAGGCATACACTTGATTTCAAAAAAAAACTGGTACAACTCTTGTAATCGAATATCGTAATAGTTTAGTTGTGTGCTTATGTCTGTAAATAGGGCTGGCCAGGCATGTCGAGAGGAGGGTGGAAAAGAGGTGATTTACCCCGGACCTGGGTTTTTTTGGAGGAGATCGGTTTTCTTTGTGTTTTTAAACTTATCAAACCTTTCTCTTTTATTTTATTCAAATGGAATTTTAAAAAATAATTAGAAAATAACTTTTTCAAAACATTTTCAAGCCTGCCATATTATTGTTTAAAAATTAATATTTGTTACGGATAATTCTACTAATGGTTGTAATTAAAATACTAACTGAATAATGATAATTCTATTTTTAAAATAAGAACACAAAAATACCACTTGAGATTAAAAAAATTGTAAACAATGCAAACTGAACATAAAAATACAATAAAAAAATAAAATAAATGAACTTCAATTACGTAATACAGTATTAACTAATATTTTGTCATTGCTCCATTAGCGCCTAAAACTGCCTGAAGTCTTGCAGGCATGGACAAAATCAGATTTCTTGCAAGGTCAACTTCTTGCGACAAGTTCTCCCAAGCGTCTTCAATTATCCCTTCCAATTCTGGGGCATTATTTGGATGGTTATTTAATTTTCTTATATGTTTCACCATTAGTCCCCATACATTTTCAATTGGATTTAAATCCGGACTTTTAGATGGCCACGGTAACAACTGTATGTTTTTATTAAGAAACCATTGCCTGACACGATGGGCCGTATGTATGGAGCAGTTGTCTTGTTGGAAAATAAAATTATTTTCCGGAAATACCTCTATTACTGACGGCAACATAATATTGTCTAATATTTCAATATATTTAATGGAATTGAGATGACCACCACTGTTCCAACACACACCTAACCCATTTAGGCTCATCCAAGCCCAGACATTGACTGAAAACCTTCCTGATATTTGTGGATCGAAAGTATATTTTTCATCGTATGTAGTGTCCATCGTTACAGGATTTAAGAACCTTTTCGTCAGAAAAGACAACTTGTCCCCAGAAGTTTTCATCATTGATTATATAGTTGAGTGCAAAAATAATCCTACCCTGCTTCTTTTCTTCTGAAAGTTTGTATTTTTTTAGCCGCTGAACAACTCTTCAAGTCGCTTTGTAGTTTTATTCTTCTGCAAGCAGTAGATACCGAAGCAGGGAAATTTGTCTCTGAAATTGCATTTACTGCAGTATGAAAAGGGTTTTCTATTAGGTAATTTATAAGATTTTCATCTTCTGGATTATTGCTCTTTCTGGGCCTACCGGAACCAACTTTACGGGATACCGTTTGGTTGGTTTCCCATTGTTTTTTAACACTCATTTTCGTGGTTTTACTCACATTGTATTCAACAGCAAGTCTTCTTATGGACCAACTATCTTCAATTTTAGAAACAATTCGAAATTTTTGAATATCTATTAGATGTCGAACCATTTTTAATAATGACGCCATTGATTAACGTCAAAGTGACATTTGTAAGATTATTAATATCAATCAAAGAACGAATGATTTACATAGCTAAAAGAAAGTGTACCAGTTTTTTTTTAAATCAAGTGTACAAGGTATGCAGTTATACGAAATTTTGTACTGTTGCATTAGCATGTTTGTGAGAATTATCTTTAAATTCATATTGAAAGCAACACCAGATTTTGGAACATTTAATGAGTGGAAGTAGCAAATTGATCATTTATTCCTAGCGTAATGTTTGGGAAAGCAAAAATGGTGGTAATGAACGAGTGTAAACTTACAACACTTTCTCATACTGTACGGCATCGATAAATCTAACAGAAAAAAAATGGAGGCAGTAATTTTCATTAATTCAACTGTGAGAAAAATTGTGCCAGTTAGTTATTTCTAATGGTACAATATTTGTTATAGCTAGTACAGCGTAGCACAATAAGATACAGTGTATCTCAAAAATTGTGTTTCCCTTTTCTTTTTTCGTATTTTTTTTTCAGAAAACTGTATTAGAGGTAGGAACGTTTTAATCGTCGGCAACGTTTTAATGTTTACTACAACTAATGCAATGTGGTACAGAGATAAAAACAGAATTTTTCAAGAAGCGGGATTTTTTAAACCTTTCCCATCTTTTTTCTTTTTCGAAAATTGTAGTAGTTAGAGAGTCGTTTTCAACGGTCCAGTATTTAGTACAATTTGTACAATGTGGTACAATGCTAAAAACTGCATATTTCAAAAAGTGGTGGCCCCGAATCTTTCTTTTATCTTTTTTTTTTTTGGAAAACAACGCTAGTTAGGAAATTATTAATATCCTATTATTTATATACAATGCAATACAATACAATACGTTTATTGAATAAAAAAACAAGCAGTACAAGTACAGACATGAGAGTTTTTCCAAAAGGAAGAGTATCAACGGTGTTGCTTTACAACACTTCCCGTGTACAAAAATCTATATTTATAATATATCAGCATGAAATGAAAACAAATAAAATAAATCCCTTTTAATTTAGAACATTAGTATATTAAATTCTAGATAAAATTATATCTCTTTTAATTTAGATTTAACCGTTGACACCGACATGTTGTGATATTGGATTGGCTAATTATTAATAATATATGCTGCTATGAATGAAAAAGGAAGATCGAAAAGATGAATTTTTGTAAACTTTATTTTCAATTTGTCTAAAATCTCTATTGTGAATTACAGTGCGCCTTTGTATTTTATTAAACAAATAATTTGGTTTTCCTGCTCTCAAAACGGTTAAAACAAGTCTCACGATGTGTATAAATCTCTTTTCATACGTATTCAATAAACTGAAAGCACGTAAGTGCCGAGTAATATGATCATATTGGGGCACAGTTGTAAAATGTCGCACACAGCAGTATTAAATTTTTTGTATTCGGTATTTGTTATCCTACGAATGACAGGGTCCGTATATATTTCTGCGTAGTTTAAATGCGATAGAACCACAGTTTCAAAAAGCAATATTTTAGTATTTGTGTCAAGATATTTTTTTAAATTAATGTATCTGTTTTAAATATTAACACGATTTTTTGTAATTAGTATTTACGTGATTTGAAAAGCTTAGTAAAGAATCAAAATGGACACCAAGATTTTTGACGCTATTGGCTGATAAAATAACTTCATGATCTACAAGAATGTTAAGTTCGCCAAGAGTCAATAACTGCTAGAGGGTTCCACAAACAATATTTTGACTTTTGTTAACATTTAATTTAAGAGTATTTTGGATTGTGCATTCATATATGAGACTTAAATCATTATTTATGTGAAGGTCGGCAATTTGAAATTCTGCAGGAGAAAAACTCTATATCTATAGTTTTCAATGCAGCTGAAGTCTCGATATATCTGCAATAAATATTTTAAAGAGAAGTGGTTTCAAAATAGATCCTTGTGGAACACTGGATTCAACTGATCTATATTGTGCAGTTTGTATCTAGTTTTCTATATTCATACTAGTAAACTGTTATTTGCCATGGAGATAGTTTTGAAACAGAGAAAAATTACTTCCAGATATACCATGATTACTTAATTTTGCAATTAGTATCTAAAGAATCAAAGGCGTTGATCATATCAAGTAATGTCAAAGAGGTAATTGTAGTATTGTCAATGGCTCATCAGTTATAATACTTAGTAGCGAAGAAGTAGAAGTACTGTGACCTTTTCGGAATTAAAACTGATTACTAGGAATTATTGAGTTTATAGGACATATTCAGAAAGTTGTTCCGATATAGCTGATTTTGTGAATTTAAGACGTACCGAAAGTAAAATAATAGGGCGCAGATCTTTAGGTTGTTCAGGATTTTTTTTTCGTGGTTTAATACATGTTATTTTCCATTGTAGAGGTAAATCACCTAGTTATACTGACATATTAATAATAATATCATCTATAAATTTTGTTTCTAAAAATTGATCATTATGTTGATCGTTCGATTTTGAATTTGGTGTGGAATCCATAAAATAGTTGTTGATATTATCAGCATTACAAAGATTTTCAGGAAGATTTTGTGTGATATTATCCTTTACTCTCCCTATGACTATAAATTAGCCCACATTTGTTTTGGATTAATTTTTGTATTGCTGATATGAAAAGAGTAGCAGTTCTTTCTTGAATTACGGCATTATTATAATAATTACGAATTTCACAATAATATTGCCTATATTCTTTTATATCTTAACCAAGCCTTTACGCTTATTTACTTTATCTCATACAGGGTGTCCCAAAATTAATTCCCCAGCCGCCGGGGTTAGACTCTATGACCAAAAATAAGTCGAGAATCACTTATGTCAAAATTTCGAAAAGTTACTCCTTACGAAATTATGGCCATCTTAAAGATCGCAATGAAGGTATTTTTGCAAATCAATTTTTGAAATAGGGATCCAGGTAAAGATAGTTTATAATCAAGTCACCCTTGACGAAGACAGAATATGACATTTTGTGTGTCAATGTCAATAAAATATTTCAAATTTAAACTGACGTACAACGGTAAACAATTAAGTTTTCATATTTATTATAATGCCCAGAAGATACAGCAATCAAGAATATTTAGATATGATTAAACTACTTTGAGTTTGTAATAAAAATGCTCGTGCCGCAGAGCGTCTGTACCGCCACCGTTTTCCTACTAGGCGACACCCAGATCATAAAACAATAAGTGCTGTTGAAGTTCGTCTACTTGAAACTGGATGTTTGGCTCCTAACATAATTCATGCTGGTCGTCCTAGACAGTTAACATGGCAACAGGAAGAGCAATTACTCCACGACATTGAAGAAGATCCATCTGTAAGTACCAGGATCTTGGAAGCCAATCATCACCATCGTCGTAGTACTATTCACAGATTCATGCAAAGAGAAAATCTGCATCCTTATCACTTACAGCCGGTTCAAAAATTGCATCCTAGGGATAGTGAGTTGCGCTTACAATTCTCTAGATGGTTTTTAAAATGCTTAGATACATATGAAGACCTTTTTAAGCAAGTATTGTGGAGTAATGAGTCCCATTTTAATCAGCAAGGGGTGTTTAACCAGCACAACTTGCATATCTGGATTTACGAAAATCCACATCAAATTAGAGAATCACATAAGCAGGTGCGCTGGAGTGTAAATGTGTGGATTGGTCTGTTAGGTAATGACATAATAGAACCACATTTTCTGCCTAGGATAATAAACGCAGAGAATTATGCAAATTTTTGCGAAAACATATTACCTACCTTTTTGGAAGATATTCATTTATTGCAACGTCACAGTATTGTGTATTAACATGATGGAGCACCTGCTCATTATCCTCGAATTGTTCGAGAGATATTAAATCGGTGATTTCCCAATAAATGGATCGGTCACGGAGGATCTACTTCTTGGCCAGCTAGGTCTCCGCAACTCAACCCAATAGACTTTTGGCTTTGAGGTTACTTGAAAAATGCGGTATTCAGTCCTACCGAATAACGAAAATGACGTTATTGTTCGGATTTATGGAGCATTAACTCAAATTACAAACGAAACAATAGGTCGTGTTGAAAACAATTTTCTTCGCCGATTTCATGCATGCATAGAACAAAATGGCGAATATTTCGAACATTTGCCTTTGTAAATTTAAGTATTTTAATTTTATTATGTGTAGATGTCACTTGACTTAAATTAATAAACTATCTTTACCTATTTCAAAAATTGATTTGCAAAAATACCTTCATTGCGATCTCTAAGATGGCCATAATTTCGTAAGGAGTAACTTTTCGAAATTTTGACGTAAGTGATTTTCGACTTATTTTTGGTCATATAGTGTAACCCCCGCGGCTAGGCTGGGGAATTAATTTTGGGACACCCAGTATAGTGTCTCTGTAAACCATGGTTCTTGGCGCTAATTAGATTTAAATGTAGCATGCTGATCAAACATATTGTTTTGTTACCCAATATTTCTGAGCGAATAGATCAAGCCTACCAATCCCAGGTAAAATAGGTACGTCAGCTTGTATTAACATTTTTGAAGATCTTAGAGAAAATCTTCATATTACCAGTCATTTTTTTTTGTGTAGATATAAGTTTACTTACTTGCCGAGGAAAATGGAAAAAATAGTAGTTTTTGTCCTTAGTTATTTGTTTATAATTTTTTGTGCCCCTCGGGCTTAACACTTTGTCCAAATGTTTTATTCATATCATTCGCTCTTTATTCATTTGATAATTTTTTTTGACGTCAGTCTAAATATCAGGAGAATGAAAGTCCTCACTTTACTAAACACCTACAAATTTTTCTACTGATTTACTTTAAAAAATAACGAAAAAGAAATCTTATTAAAACTGAGATTTTATTCTAAAAGTAGATTAACTTAACCTCATAACAAATTGTTTTGTTTTATTTTACCTTCCCAAGGCATGTCTGTTGGTAACGATTGACAATAAAGACAAACTGTAACTGATGTGTAAAAGAAACTTTTGTTTAATGTTTTCATGCATCATTCAGTGCAGACTTAGATTAACTCGATTGTCACCGAAATAAGGTCTATAAAGTACATAAAAGGGATGTAAATCCTTTGGGAGAAGCCAACCCCTCATAATGAGTATGATGTTATATGTATATTTGTACAAGGTACATTGCTGGTAAAGAAAATATATTATTCCATTAGCACTTCAATATTTTCTTTACTAATTTGGTTTCTTTGTGTAAGGTTTAATAGGGGACTACGAGGTCGTTATTTCTGTATTCTCTTCTAGCAATTTGTGGACATATTTATTCTTCATCAAATCGTTCACTTGACCTACTTGGTTGTTGGAAAAAATCATATATTTTATCTTTTATTATACTGCCATGCTACACATGAAGTTTTAACGTGTAATTGTCTTACAATTTCTTAAGTAGCAGTCACATGAATGGAAGATAGCAGCCATGTACTAGTAGCACATTGGTTAACAGAGCATACATTATTTGCCCAGTCTTGTACATTAACATTTAGCAGGTTTATATATACAGGATGATTCATTAAGAATGTGACAATTTCGAAACTGGAGATAATAGAGACCAAAATAAATATGATGGTTGAGCTCAAGACGTGTTATACAAATGTTGCTGGTTCAAGACATACATAGTGTTCAAAATTACAATTTTGATTTAAAATCTAAACTCGAGTCGAGTTGAAACTCGGTTTCATTGTTATAAAACTCGAGTCAAAAAGTTAGGTCGAGTAAAACTCAAAAAATCGACTCTACTTTTGACTCGAGTCGCTTTTTGACTCGAGTAGATTTTTGAATCCAGTCGATTTTTGAATCGAGTGGCTTTTTGACTCGAGTCGCTTTTTGACTCGAGTTGCCTTTAGTCTCGAGTCGCCTTTTGACTCGAGTCAAGTTTCTTTAATTTAATTGTTTATGGTTTTATTAATATTTTTAAATATTCTTTAGTGCCAGTGTGATTTGTTTATATAATATAAATATGAAAGATTATTTACATGAAGGCACTGAAGGCACTAATCTTGTAAAAGTAATAAAGATGAAAATATGTAACCGTGAATGAAACCACTAATCAATTACTATATCATCGGGTCATCGGGATTGGGAATTCCCCTCCAGGTTTGTTGTTTCATGTTTGTAGGTCAGATTGTATAATTATTAATTAAAAGGTTTATTCATAGAGCAGTTTCCAACCGTTTGAAACTATCAGAAGCATGCGCACATTGTTGTAGAGATGCGCTTGTTCAATCAGAACGTTTGTTATTGCAGAGCTCTCGTAATACTCGCATCTCTATAGTCAGAAAACTATCACAAATCGCCTTTACGTACAAATCTATAATTGTTACATACGAGTACGACGTTATTACGACGTATTAGAAAATTAGAAATTAGAACTTAGAATTTTTTTAAAATCAAGACTCACACGACTGCAGCAATCAAACTGGCACATTCATGTTCATAAAGATTTGTTTTTCGATTCAATTAGTTCGAAATAAATAAAAAACCGTAATCGGTGTGTATTAAATATTAAATACTGTATTTATTTAATATTTTGTGCTAAACAAGAGTTTAATTTAATGTTAATTTAATATAAAAAAAAATTATGTTGGTTTTCTTTAAATGTCATTTTATATACAATGTTAATTAGTGTTTTAAATGCTGAAAGATTACCAAAAGAAAAACCTAAATACACTTTAAAAACTTACCATTTAGCAAACCACTGAATCATCTCCAACTACTTACTCTATAGTTCGACTCAAGTTAAAACTCAACTCAAGTTAAAACTTGATTCGAGTAGCAATAACTCGACTCGAGTAATAACTTTACTCGAATTGAACAGCCATATGACTCGAGTCACTCGAATTGGATTTTGACTCGAGTCACTCGAGTATTTTCACACTCGAGTCCCATCACTAGTATCAACTTGAAAAGTGGCAGCTTGCAACTAATTTTAACATTGCTCATAGAGGGCGCTAGGTATACTCTACTGTTTTTATATATCGAGATAAATTTTTTGCCTGTAGAATTATGGGCAAATGGAATCGAAAATCTGAAACAGCGTCCAGCTTTACATAAAAAAGTCTCTCTCGTTTAATTTCAATATCTCTATTAATTAACAGAATTAACATAGAACAAATTTAAAATTTTGCTCAAGTTTTGAGAATGGAATCAGAAAGTATTCCGAAATATCAACTCTTAATCATCAACAATATTTGACATTTGATTGATTTTTCACATTAATATTTTTTTAGGTGTGAGACATTTTTTGGGTAGGAAAAATTATATTTTCAAAAAACAATCTCTGATGATCCTTTTATTTATTAATTTATTAGTTTTTTAAAATAATTTATAAGGCAGTGGCTTAATAGCCAAAGAAGGTAAGAAGAAATTTTATTAGGTGTTTACAATGTAATAATATATCTACGTCAATCGGCTCTGGAAGTTATCACTTCCTCCCGATCTTTAGTTATAAATAATTATTTTGGGATAAGGATCAAAACTAGGAAATACAAATACATTTCTGTCAAATATTAGTTCAAATAATCATTAAAGTGTCTGATACACAGAATTGCAAATCCATATTCAGACGTGCACCTGTCAGTTCATATTTAAAAATTAATATTTTGTAAAAATATGTATTTGCCAAACAGTTTGTTATTATGTGGATAAACCAATCAATTATTTTGATTGATTATATAATTCATAACATTTCATTAGACTTATTCAATACACTGTTATAATTTATGAGTTATGGTTTCGCTCGTATAATATATTTACAAGGGTAAAACATTCTTGAGCTTTAGGGCTTATGCTGTTTGATTAAATTAAACTGTTACCGACGTTTCGAGAAATATTTAATATCAAACAGTTTAATTTAATAAAATAGTATAAGGTCCGAAAGCTCTAGAATTATTTTTTTTGCCACCGTTATAATTGCCACATACACATCCTTCTTCTTGTTTCTTCATTTAATCTTTTATTTATTTCTCTCCTCCGTTTGTTTATATTTCTAAGGAAACTCTTAAATGCCTTTTAACAGGTCACCTTACAGTTTACTGGTTCAGTTCTGCTTGTGGATGTAGAAGTTTCTGCCGAACCCAACTTTATATTGTTTTTCAGTTCTCAAATATATTTTCTGCCAATCATGATGTTATTTTTTCTATGCTATTATTTCTTTATATAACAACCTTCTTTCTGCAATATATTTATTTATAATTCAGTACAGATTTGGTTAGCATAATTTTCGTCCATAATATCACAATGGTGATATAATTGCTGTTAAACAGAAATCAGTAGATAATTAAGGATTAAACGACTTACCTTAAGGAAGTTCAAATCTTAATTATATGAGATTGGACACATCCTCCTAGATCACCCTGTAGTAATACCTCTTATTACTGTTGTGCGCGCAAGTTGAAAGAAAATCATTCACCTCCCGCCCGACCCCGCCTGATTTCCATATGTGTCATTATGCTTCGCGAAAGAATTAAGATCGCCTCTAGACCGGGCATCTATTGTTAAGACGCAAGTAGTGTGATTGCGTCTTTTTCCTTAGGGAGGGTTTAATCTAGGAGGACGTGTCCAATTTCGTGTAATATTTAAAGGTATTAGAGGCGATCTTATATTAATAGATCATCTAAGTATTGGTTTTTACATTTTATTGAATGAATACATGTAATTTAATCGTACATTATGTAATAATATTTTAACTAAAAATATAAGCGTACAAAACTTGGTAAAGAATTTATACAATAATAATATAACATGTAAGTAAATACTAGAACAGTTTTAATTAACAACCTCGGGTTTTTTTTTTATCAATATAATCCACGATTTATTTGCTATGGTCTCTATATAATTTGTAAAAGTCATTTCTTTGGCAATCACGGGTCTATTGTAAAATTTGCAGAAGGTATTTGACCTTTCAGACCAGCCCGCTGTGTATCTTATGGTTTCGATTTTTCTTCCTGATGAATGTGACAAAGAACCACTTTTAATTAATAATGCTTTGGATAACGGACTACCAGTTCAATAAAAATTTAATTAAGCAAGTCATAATGTGTGTGGTATTTTTTAACAGTAATTAACGTGAGTATTCTGTGAATGTAGACTATATTATTTGATACAGTATGATACATACTTTGCGAAGAACTCTTTAGAGGCAATTATAGATCTATTATAGAACCTGCTGATATGTTGTGATTGTTCTATCCAACCAGCCAGAAGCTACTCTCATGCTCTCTTTACTTCCCCGCTTAACCGATGGACTTGAAACGGCAGCTTGTCTTGTGCCGTGTCCTTTATATTTATTAGTAATGATCCCATTTAGATATAGGCCGTTTTTGAACCACTGGTTTATAGTTTAGGTTGAAGCTATGGTGAAGTTTTTTGACCGTTAAGATTAGGTAGTCTTTATCGTGTTCTTTGAAGCTTTCGATCCGATCTATATAGTGTAAGATTATGGATGCCGTGCATAGTGCTAGATGATCTTTAAAAAGAAAAACATAATTTCGGTTGTGGTTTTTTGGGAGCTGATGTTTGTACTAAATCTGTAATGATGATTTCTATATTTGTGATTTTTATTTTTGTCATTGTTTTTACTCTTTGGACTGAGAGGAATAGTAATTTTGATGTTAAGGCTTTAGATCAAGCATGTGTAAGGAGAATAATTTTTCTACTTAGTTTAGCACCGGTTGAGGATCCCAAATGTAGGTATATAGAAGGAGTGTTGGTCTCAACTTAAATGTACCTTGCAGAAAATGATCATATCTTATTTTTCCTTGCATTCGATAGTAGGTTTTTGAGTTGTTGTTAAATTTAATATTCAGGAAGTCGATTATTTTTCCTGCTGTGGGTTAGAAAATTTTAGTCAATCTACCTTTACAATATCTCCACCATTTATTGTAAGTGGTATTATACTGTTGTAGTATATTGTTCTTAGTGATGCTATTATTGTATCCAAAGGAGGAAATGTAAGCTTTTAGGTTTTGCCATGACATCGTGAAAGCCTCTAACTGGTATATGAGGATCGGGATGCCAGGAAATATACTTTCGCATTTTGTGTTGCTAATTAGGAATTTACGTGTGCATATCAAAATTAGTATTGGTCTTTTTTGGCGACGTATTTTAGTCACTCAAACATTTTGGTGTATAGCCAGGCGTAGTATGACAGCTGGAAACTTGATTTAAAAACATATACAAACTAGACAAAAAAGTCTGTAATCGAAAATTATTGTCGATTGTACAAGATGAGCCCAAACGATTCTACAGGGTCAACTACAATTTTTTAAAATGGAATGCTATGTATATCACAACAATTTTTAAAACCTCTTTGTAGCCTCCTTCCATTCCGAGTATTATTATTGACCCTCTCCCAACCACTTGCATGTAATGATTTTTTTTGTTGAAATTATGCCATTTACAAGTGTATATTAAAAAAGTCACTACAGTCACAATTATCGATTTTAAGAAAAAATATGTAAGTACCAGTTATGAGACGTCTGTGTGATGACGCTCTGCCATTTTCACTTCCTAAAAATAAACAGGGTATATATAATTTTTAAATTACAACTATTTGAACTGAATTATCTCAATTTCTTCAAATAGAACACCCTGTATATTTTTAGATCTTGTGATGTAGGATTGAAAAACGAACATTTTTGTACTTACATCCCTATGGCTATTTGTAACCATTTTTGATTTCTTGAAAAATAACTGCAAAATTGAGCAATAAAAATTAAAAATATTTTTTTTTTGTAATTCAAGAGAAGATATTAAAAAAAGGTGCTCCACATGTTGCCCATTTGAGTTGACACACATTTCTATTCGTCTTTGAAATGAGGTTTCTACTGTTCATAAAATTGCGGGAGTGATACTTCTAAAAGTATTTATTATCCTTTTCTTCAAATTTTGGATTGTGGTTGGTGTGATGTTTTTATGGGTATTATATGGAGATATAATGGCGACCACGGCATTGGCGATCGACATTAATAAGTCCTCCGAAAAGAAGTGCAAAGTATGTGGTAAAAGTGTTTTGGCAAATGAAATAAAATGTTTCAATGAATAATGTGATTTTGTGCTTCATTCAAAATGTTTGGATATTATAACAAAGGTTATAGGCATTGGAAAGAAAACCTTCCGATGTAAAAGTTGCCATAATATAATACGGTTTTGATCCAATTTTTATAATTTTTTTTATCGGTTACCTTAGTAATCGTCGTCAGCAAGTTGTTATAGATAATACGTCTTCCGAAACAGCATATATAACATCTGGTGTTCTGCAAGGTTCTGTGTTGGGACCCATATTGTTTCTTATATATACTTCTGATATGTTCAACTTAGTTAAATATTCTGAAATACAGGCATTTGCTGATGATACCCAATTATCATATTCCTTTGAGCCCAAACTTGTTGACATTGGCTGTACACACATAAATCATGATCTTAGATTTTTATTTGAATATTCTAAAACACATAATTTAAAACTTAATGCGGATAAATGCCATGTTATAATATTTTGTCCAAAACGTTCAGAACAATTAGTTAAAACGCACCTAAAGGTCATGATACAAAATAAACCCGTAAATATTGTCAGGAGTGTGAAAATCTAGGAGTTATTTTTGACTGTAGATTACGATTTGAGGAATATGTATCCCTACTTATTAAAAAATCCTATCTAGCATTAATATTAATTGTTACATAGTAATACAAAAATTATAAATTTCGAACTACGAAAAAAATTATCAGAAACATTAGTGTTGCCAATATTAAATTATGGTATTACATTATATTACCCCTGTCTTGCTAAAATTACTCAAAATAGGTTACAAAAAATATAAAATTGTTGATGTCGATTTGTTTACGGTTTAAGAATATATAACAGAGTTTCGGCAAAAATAAAGCAGCTTGGATGGCTCAAACTGGATAACATTTACAAGTATCATATGTCGGTACTTATTAAACGCATATTAGCTACTTCGCCACCTCCATACTTGCGGGAAAAAATTTTGCTTAGACATGATTTACACAACGTAAATGTGCGTCATGGTTCTCAGATATCCTTGCCTCTATTTTATTCAGCCTTGTTTTCAAGATCGTTTACGTATAACACGGCTAAAATTTATAGTATTATCAATGATACATTGAAAAACCTTCCCTTAAACAACTTCCGTAAAAAAATGAAGCACTCCTTACTCACTTTACAATGAATTATTAAAATTTAATGGTATTATTCACGGCATGAACTCTATTCTATTCTATTTTATTACATTCTGTTTATTCTATTTGATATCTCATTATGTTTCTATATAATTTTTACTCTGATCACTGTCTTTCTCTCTTTTTTTATTACTTTTGCTATATTATCCTGTTGTTTTTTCATTATTTTTATTGTTGTTTTTTTCATTTATGTTTATAAATTAACATTAACTTTATATGTACTAGCATACGCTATAAAATATTTAACTAGCTTAATTTTATTTTCTACATACGTCATCTGCTTATAATTAGATGTAAATTGTTAGGTTTTATAGGGTACCTTCTCTTAAATTATTTGAAAAAAACCCTCATTATTAATTTTTTTTTGCTGAATTCAATAAATTGAAAATGGTCACAAATAGCTATAGGAATGTACGTACAAAAAATTTTCGTTTTTCAATCCTACATCAGATCGTCTATGTTCCATTTGAAAAAATTGAGAAAATTCAGTTCAAAAAGTTGTCAATTCAAAAATCCTTTTTGGCCAGCCTGTATACTTTCAGTAAGTGAAAATGGCTGAGTGTCATTACACAGATGTCTCATAGTTGGTACTAATAATTTTTTTCTTAAAATCGATAGTTGTGATTGTAGTGATATTTTTAATATAAATGGTATAATTTCAACAAAAAAAAAATCGTTATCTCCAAGTGGTTGGGATAAAGTCAACAATAATATAGGAGTGAAAGGAGGCTACAAAGAGGTTTCTAAAAATGTTCTGATATATATGGCATTTCATTTAAAAAAAATGTTATTTGACGCTGTAGAATCATCTTGGCCCACCCTGTATACTCGAAAACAATTTCCGGTTATAGACTTTTTTGTCTAATTTACTTTTGTTTTTTAAATCAAGTTTCTAGCTATCATAGAACTCGAGATATCGAAGTCGCACTATTACCCCACCCTTTACATACAAAAAATTATAGCATATTTTGTAACCATCAGAGCACTTAATTATTAAAATGATATAAGTTATTTTCTTATGGGATTAAGAAAAAACTGAAAGCGACTAAGCAGGTAAATTCATATCAGATTAGGAATCTTCTTGTATTAAAAAACAGCACCTGAGAACTTGAAACATCTAAGAATTAGCAAGTTTACTGCGAACAGAAATCTAAAAAACTTTGAATAGATGAGTAAGCCGAGATACACTAAATAGGGCAGGTATTTAGTTACAACTGTCATTTCCACTATATTCTAATGCCACTTTTTATTCAATTTTATCATAAAATCTATGTTCCTTTTATGGCTTTCAGTTACACAGCCAACACATGTAATTGTATTTAAATGTATAAGATATACAAGTTGGCTTGAAGAGCGATAATAGGGGGAGACCGGGACGCGAGATCATTGACACTGTCTTGTAATTAGTAATGATGATCACATTCAATCTACTAACTCGACTTTTGAAAATATTTTATTTATATTTATCTGATCGACTCAAGTTCAAATCCGAACGAATTCAAAATAATAAAATGATTTTATTAGTCGAGGTTTAGTACAAGACTATTCTTATACTCAGTCACTAAGTCGATGAAGTTTAGTGGTCGAAGAAATCTGTTTGTCTCACTATTTTTCCAAAGGGGTGATATAATCACGTTAATAATCCGCATCTCACGACAAAGCGTAGGATTGGTAAGATTTCCAGGTTCACCACACCCAAAAGTATTAATGATCTTATCTCCTGGGGTTAGGGACTGGCCTTGGTAGTAGTATTTTATTAATATTAGAAGAACACCTCGAGTATCAACACCAAAACAGGATGTGAATCACAAATTTATCAAAAATCTTCTGAATAAATAAAAATTATTTATTTGTAGAGAGAATTTAGCCCAGGAACTAATCGAGGATGATTTAAACAGAATTTTCCAATTTTGCGACTTATTGCGTCAAATTTAATTCTACGATGAAGCAACCTTTTGCACATGCAGCATCGCAGATGATTTTGGAAAATTTAACTGCTCAAAAATATCTGGCACTTTTAGAGGACAACATGATACAGACACGCGCTGCTATATTCCCTAATGGGAATTCAAAGTGTGATGTGGTTTCTGCAAGATGATGCCCCTCCATCCTATGCATTTCAAATGAAGGAATATTTACATTAGATGCTTCCCGTTAGATGGAACGGTAGACACGGATTCATAGTCTCCCTATCTAACACCACTCGATTTTTTTAAGTAAACATATCAAACGTAAGATGTACAAGAACGTGCCAGAAAATTTGAAGGATTTGTAAGCTCGAATAAGAGTCGAATTGGGAAATACCCTACCCTCGGTAGTTGCTTAAGGAGATTTTAACCACTAGTACACTGACAGGCTGTGAATGCAGCCCATTTTGAACATTTGTTGGTAATTTAAGTTACCCTATTTATGTATTGTTACGCCACTGGACTGTGTAGACTGGATAGATGAAACTAGATTTGTACGAGAACGGCCATAAATATTCAGGAAAGTTCTAGACCGTGTATGGATGTATATATAAGGTGAACGGTAAGTCAAGAAGTCAGTCTTAAGTTGAAAGTGAACGAGTAAAGAAATAATTAGATAGAGACTTAAAAGTATTTAATTGTGATTATAGTTAAGACAGTCATTAATCTATTGTTGTTAATTGTTAATTAGTAAATAAAGTAGTGAGTAAGTGTTACCTGGACTTTCAGTCAGCGAATCTACGAGAATAGGTGTTTGCGTGGATAGCAAACACGTAACAATTTGGTGTCGAGAGTGGATTGGAAGATAACTTTCTGGAATATTCGAAAAGGTTCTACAGTGTTCTTCTCAGGAATTAGTGGTTACATGAAGAATTAAAGTACTGGACAATGTTTGAGGACTATTTCTGGACCGAACAGTGACTTTAAAGTGGATTTTTGAGAAGTTTCTAGAACATTAGATTTAGAAATCGCCATAGATACGTGAGTGCCACTAACAATAACGTGTTATAGACTTAAAAATAAGACTCGTAAGTGACTTTTCGTGAAAATTCTAGAACATTGGATTTGAAAACCACAGAAGATACGTGAACTGTGTTAACAGGAACGTGTTATAGACTCAAAATAAGACTTAATAGTGACATTTCGTGTAAGTTCTAGAACATTTCATTGCACAATTAGTGGAGATGAGTAAATTTTGTCAACACAAAAGTAGTATAGACTCTAAATAAGATTTCTAGTGCGGGTTAGAGATTTTTCTGGAACATTCCAATATTAAAATAGACGCGATAGATACGTTTTATGGACATTATAGTGTAGTAAACTTTATTTTTAACTGATTTACGTGTCACAATTTAACGACAATAACAAGAAGTATGGCAAAGAAACAAACAGAGGACTTACTTGCAGCGTTGTTAGAACGGATGATTGATCAAGAAAGAACACGCCAGGAAGAGAAAGACGAACAGAGAAAAATTATAGATGATCCAGAAGAGAAAGATGAACAAAGAAAAATTATGGAAGATAAAAAAAAGAATACGAAGAGAAGAAAAAGAAGAACGAGCTGGAATACGAAAAGATGGAAGAAAGAACAAGAAAGGATGCGGTAGGAAGAGAAATATGAACAGAGAAAAACAATTGAAGAACAAGGAAGAAAACGCCAGGAGAAAAAAAGAGGACTTAAGAAAAATGATGGAAGGCCTGGAAATAAGACGATTGGAGGAAAATGAAGATACAGGAGAATGGCAGGCAGCCATTTTCTCTAACTGAAAAATTTAAAGGTGACGTTATAGAAAAAGTTAATGAAGTTAAAGAAGAAGTCAGTAAAATTAAAGAAGACGTCATTGAATTTAGAGGAAAATTTGAGGGAGAAATAACTGAAGTTAAAGAAAAACTCAGTGAAGTTGAAGGAGAGATAGCCCGGTTTAAACAATAATAATAATAAAGACAGGTCTCCGAAGCTTCATCTGTTCTGGGAAGGGCCATATATTGTCGTCACCAGACTAAACGACGTCGTATACCAAAATCAAAGATGAAGGTGGCGCATATAAAGAGACTAGCTAAGTATGCAGGCAACAACGAATTGCCTGACCGGGACGTTCAGGCTTAAGGAGGAGGAAGTGTTACGCCACTGCACTGTGTAGACTAGATAGATGGGATTAGAATTGTACGAGAACGGCAGGAAATGTTCAGGAAAGTTCTAGACCGTGTATGGATGTATATATAAGGTGAACTGTGGGCTGAGAAGTCAGTCTTAAGTTGAAAATGAACCAGTAAAGAAGATATAAGATAGAGACTTAAAGTGTTAAATTGTGATTATAGTTAAGACAGTCATTAATCTATTGTTGTTAATTATTAATTAGTCAATAAAGTAGTGAGTAAGTGTTACCTGGACTTTCAATCAACGAATGTACGTTTGTGGTGATATCAAACACGTGACAATATTTTGTAGAATAATGAATAATTTTATTCAATATCGCCAGTAAAATGTTATATTAGTTAATAAATTTTAAACTGATTTTTTCTTGACAATACAATACAATAATTCAAAATATCTAGTGATCCGTAAAGATAGAAAGAAACTTGTTTTAAAGGCAATATCTACAAAGTTACAGTCATTATCCAGTTCTTTTTCTACATCCTGTATGTATACAATTTTTGCAAATTGATGAAGTGCCAGGTAACACCATTGCAACTATTAAAATGTTAGTTACAATTAACGATTATCCTGTTTCTAAACTACAGAGGCCCATTTATTCTAAATATTAAAGAAAAATCCACTCTAGAAAAACTCCTATTTTGTTCATTACCTCTTTGAAATGCATATTTTTACAAACTTGTAAAAACAGAAACATTAATATAGTTAGAGAAGCGTACCTTGACCTTTTGTGAAAAATTGTTTTAAAATGGTATAAAATACTTGAGAATTTGAACTGCACTATTATATCATCCGCAGGGAAATCTATTGATTGAAATTTTGTTATCGCTCTCGCGACACTCGAGTATGAACACTCGCAATATGTCTGATCTCAGTGGTGTATACATAAATTTCAATCATCTTATAAAATCAGCAAAAAATATTATCTTCTTGCTTATTAGTACTGTAAATTTTTCTCCATAAACTACTACACAATAAAATTGATTGTCCTCAAATTCTTTCACAAATTAATCTGTTGATTCCTGGAGCGCATTCTCGACAAAATCACACATTTTACAATATTTGAGCCAACAGCAACATGATATTAATTAAAATCAAATACATATTGTATGTTATAATTTTAACAAAATAAGTCAATACTGTGATATAAACACTTGAACACAAAAAGAGCTATTGCAATATGCTAGACAAGCTTTTGAAATATAATCTTAATCTTTAGAACCAAAATTTTCTTTATACCCCTGCCTTTTTATTTTATTTATTTACCTTCTTCAAAATGCTCAAATATTACCTTACACGAATTAATTATTGGCTTATATTATTTACCTGTCTTAATTATTATTATTGTTATATCCTTCCTTTTCAGCTATATCTGAACTACTTCAATTCCTAGGGAGATTGATGTTCACTATACGATTTACCATATCACATATCACTTTTAATTTTACTATACTCAGCTTCAAATTTTGTATTTTTTTATAGCAGCAATTTAAGTTTACTACCTTAGTTGATAAGTTTATAGATTAATATAAGTATAAAATTTAAGTATAATATTTTACATAGGTTGAAATTGTCGGAACCAGGACAATAGGTTAAAATAAAACGCTACCTTGCCTACGTTTCGTTTAATATGCCTAAACTTCTTCAGGGCTCAATAGCCAAATAATGATGTAAAATTCCACAACAGAATTTTTTTTTTTAAACCACGTCTGTAGGCATAACAATTACAAGACCAATCAATTTGATAGTCAATAAAATATACATATATGTAGACATTAGACACACAACAGATTTATTTGGTTTCGGTCTTTGGCTAAGAGTAGTTTCAGTAAATCCGGCATTTCTCGTTCTCGACAACGGACTCAATATCTTCGGGGACATAAGGCCGCACTGGTGTCTGGTTTACCCCGTAGATAGTATTATAGCACTCGTAACACCGAGTTATGTCGGTGAATGTAAGCCGAAATCGCATACATGAGGCATGCAGAAAGTAAGAGCATGAGCGATTGCGGCTCCTGACGGCAGGTCCTGCAGTTGATATCAGGAACCTCTACATGCCACACGCGGCTGCAATAGACAAAGGTGTTGATAACACCATCCTGGTAGGCCATAATAAATTCCTCTGTCTCCGACTTATGCCCGGCTGACCTTAGGAACGCGAATGTCAGCCTGGTCGATAAACCCAGTGCTTCTATGTTCTTATAGAAGACATCATGCTGGGGATTATCGACGTGCTGCCGAAACAGATTTTCCTGTGCGACTCAAGAGTCTCCTCACCCCACCCGTTGACGTGGGAGGTACACACGAGGAACGGACGATCTAGGATGAATACTTCTGTGAATATTCATAATCTTGCGGGTATCTATGTCTAATTGGCGCAGCTCATCTACCGTCTACTTTACTACTTTGAAGGAGTAGGGCAGAATTGGAACGGCAAGCATATTAGTTGCAAACACCTTATTCTTCCCCAAAAGTTCGGAAGACCAAATATCTCGGAGGTGGTGTCTGTACTTGCCGCGGAGAGAATTCTTTATTTGTGTTACATTCTGGATGTGCCTTTGTTGCACACCCAGATATGTATATGTCTCTCCGGCAACCAGATGTCTTAGGATGCTTCCATCTGCGAGCTGCACATCTTCAGAGAATAGCCCACTTCTTCCTCTCTTGAGGTGGACGACCGCACATTTGTCCTAAGTACTAAGTAATACCACCCATGGAAGTTTCGATGACTTAATAAAACGTTTAATTGTGTATCACATGGCATTCTGTTGGAAAAATTAAGAAAATATAATTTCGACGCAGTAGTACATCTCTAATACAGTTTTATCTTTCAAATAGAATACAATATATTTCTTATAAGAGCAATGAGAGAAAGAACATAAAACATGGTGTACCACAGGATTCGGTACTTGGTCCCATTCTATTTATTATTTATATAAACGATATTGTTAATTCTGATAGTGACCCAAATCAACTAACAGAGAGTGTTGTGAATATACCATCCAACATAAGACGATGGTTTCATGCTAATAAATTAAACTTGAACCAGGACAAAACACAATCGCAAATATTTACTCTTCGTCATGACATCAAAATCACCAAAGTCAATGCTCTAAAATTTCTTGGCTTATACATTGATCCTAATTGAGTTGGGAGAATCACATTGTAAATCTGTCAACAACTTTGTCAAAAAAGACTTTTCTACTAAGGAATCTAGCGTGTACAGTTTCAAAGCAGATCCTTATTAAAATAAGGATCTGCTTTGCTAAAGCTTATTATGGCGTATTTCATTCAATAGTGACATATGCTATTTTAAACTGGTGACATTCATCTCACAGTGCAAACATATTTAGTCTTCAACGAAAATAGATTAGGGTTCTTGCAGGTCTAAAATACAGAGAAGATTGTCTAGAAGAGTTAAGGAATTGTAACATGCGTACTATGTCGTCAGCATATATACTAGAATGTCATCTTTACAAAAAAATCAATTTACATAATAACGAGGAACAGGGTGGATTGCACCCATATCACACAAGATTCACGCGTAATATAAAGCACAACTTCCTTCGACTTGCAAGAACTATAGTCTAAGAGCCAGTGACATTTTTCGGTGATGATTTAGTTAAGGCCTATTTTTTGAGAGGATGTTGAGAGGGGGCATTACTAAGTGTCCTCCGCGAGGATTAACCCGGATTCCAGTCATAAGGCAGAACGCCCCCAACGTGTAAAAAAACTGCATCTTTTTATTATTTATTTAAGGCTGAAATTTTCTCCAGTAGTCCTCTGATAGCTCACAATCAACGATATAATATTTGCAGAACGATTGGCCAGTCATAAGGGGGCGGCAGATCACCCCCAACATGTCGTGTGAACGATAAACTTTTTATTATTTAGTTAAGCTTCATCTTTTAGTATGTTGTTGTGACAACTATTTCAAGTGTAAATGCCTATTTGCAGAATAAAATGGCGGCATTAACACCCTGGCAGAACGATTTGAATTTGTAAAAATTTTTTACTTTCAGCCACATATATCTTTAGAACTATGCAACATACGAGAAAGTTGTATGGTTGTTTTTTGGTGGGAAATTTAATTCTCTACAAAAAAGGTCTTTTGACATTTTCGTGTATCTCCTTTAGTTTCTGAGATATACTGAAAATAAAAAAAATTTGCAAAAATTTTTTACGTTCAGACGCAAATATCTTTGGTACTATGCTAGATGCGAGAATACGACTTGAAACACTTTTTGTAGGAAGTTTAATTCTCTACAAGAATAGTCTCTTGACATTTTCACGTATCTTCTTTAGTTTCTGAGATAAACTAAAAATAAGGAATTTTCCTCATGAATAGAACATTCGAGAGGAAGGACATTCTGGTGCTCAAGATAGTTATTATCGCAGTTATTTCAAGTTTCAAGTGTATATGCCAATTGACAGAACAAAATGGCGGTTTTAACACCCTGGCAGAACTATTTGAATACCCTGTATCCACGCCTTGATTTCGTTACTCCAGCCAAACATTTTTCTGATTCATTTGTTTCAATTTTATAGATATGGAGTCCCGTGTATCGAGTGATCTCGATTCAGCAGACGATGAGGAGGGTGATTCCGACTGGCTAGAAAATTGATAATAAATTTTTTTATACTTACTTTTTTTTACTTTCCACTCATACTTTTTGTTTTATATTTACTATCATATGTTATTCAAATAAAAATTCAAAAAAATTAATCACGAATTCGTTATTATTCAAAAAAATTGCTTAGTTGTACAACATTTATTTGAAATAATAAAAATAATTATGCGTTGAAATTACGATGTTTTTTGAGATATTTTTTATTTATTTCGTGTATTTCCTTTTTTTGGAACATTTTTGATATGATCAAAGAAATATATTAATGATTCAACATACATTTACAATGTTTTTTATCTATCGAGATCGTGGAACTTCAATAATTTCGATTTTTTTTCAAAAAATGTACATAATTTTTTTCATGGCAATCGGGTTTTTTTAATTATTATAGTAATACAATTACAATAATATTCATCATATTTTGGGGTTCTCAATGGGCACTGATTAAATTTTTCTGAAATCAGTATCATTATGAAAATCAGATAACACAATTGCAACGAAAAAAATGTTTTCGATTTCGAGAACGCAACAATAGAAGCATCTGAAAAAAAAATCATTGAACTTTCTTTTAATGGGTACAGAAATATATAAAAAATCGGATGATTCAAAAATAATCCGAAAGAATTTGGCCAAGGTGACTTGTCCTTAACATTTCATCGCATGACTGCGTTGAAAAATGTATGATGGTATACGGCTCAATTTCACTATTGCTAAAAATGACATTTTTCGACGTTTCTGAACTTGTACGAATAAAAAAACATGGTTTTAGGGAAATATTAGTACGTCTCCAACGGTTTGTCGGCAATGGAAAGAAAATTCTTTATTTTCAGTATATCTCAGAAACTAAAGGAGATACACGAAAATATCAGGAGACTATTTTTATAGAGAATTAAATTTCCTACAAAAAGTGTCTCAAGTTGTATTCTCGCATATAGCATAGTTCTAAAGATATTTGCGTCTGAACGTAAAAAATTTTTGCAAATTTTTTTAATTTTCAGTATATCTCAGAAACTAAAGGAGATACACGAAAATGTCAAAAGATATTTTTTGTAGGGAATTAAATTTACCACAAAAAAATAATAATACAACTTTCTCGTATGTTGCATATTTCCAAAGATATATGCGGTTGAAAGTAAAAAATTTTTACATATTCAAATCGTTCTGCCAGGATGTTAGTGCCGCCATTTTGTTCTGCAAATTGGCATTTCCACTTGAAATAGTTGTCACAACAACATTCTAAAAGATGAAGCTTAACTAAATAATAAAAAGTTCATCGCTCACATGACATGTTGGGGGTGATCTGCCACCCCCTTATGACTGGCCAATCGTTCTGCAAATATTATATCGATGATTGTGGGCTATCAGAGGACTACTGGAGAAAATTTCAGCCTTAACTAAATAATAAAAAGATGCAGTTTTTTTTACACGTTGGGGGCGTTCTGCCACCCCCTTATGACTGGAATCCGGGTTAATCCTCGCGGATGACACTTAGTTATGCCCCTCTCAACATCCTCTCAAAGAATAGGCCTTAACTAAATCATCACCGAAAAATGTCACTGGCTCTCCCACTACTAGAGACTGTACTGGCTATCATTGTATTAAGTTTATTTGCAGAGCAGTTTCCAACCGTTTGAACCTGTCAGAAGCATGCGCACATTGTTGTAGAGATCTGCTTGTTCAATTAGAACGTTTATTATTGCAGAGCACTCGTAATTATTGCATCTCTATAGTCAGAAAACTATCACAAATCGTCACGAAGAAAAAACCTATTAATTTATATAACAAATTATACGATAGAATAAAATCCTTAGATTTTAATAAGTTTAAACTAACCATGAAAGAATACCTCAAAAGGAAAGCTCTTTTTATAGCCTTCATGAAGTACTTTATGACAACCACTTTGATATGTAATATATCTGCTTTTGCTACATTCAATTTTAAATAATTTTAGTATTTTCTATCATCTATTTATTTTTTATTTGTATTTATTTATGAATTTGTTTACTACTACTTGTATTAGTTTTAAGTAATCTTATTTATATATTTGATTGTAATCTACCCTTTGGGACATGTATATGTATTGACATCAATAAATGTTTATTATTATTTATATATTCCACTACTAAAATGATGATTTGTATTTTATTGATTTGATTTGTATGGTAATATAATAAATTAACGAATTTAAATTTGACTTTTCTTCTAGTTAAGAATCAACTGAGCGTTGATAAACAAGCCCTTTGTGAGTTAACAAGATATCCTGCTATTAGGTATCTAACCTCAATTAAAACAAAACAAAATTCAGCATAAATCTTACCGGTAATTTATTTTTATAATTTGGATGGGGATATATTCATAAAATCCGTGCATATTGAAGTCACGCGATGTGCCGAGCCGGCATTATCATCTCTTCCACAAGAGCAGCTCCGAATGCGCCATGAATTTTAAAAACCATTAAATAAATCGAAGTTTTATTAGAAAATTGTTGAAGTTTCAAGTTAACTGCTGTTCTGAAAGAACTACAATACTAGTTGGCATGCTTATTTCTACGGAAAATAATTTAACAAAGGTACGATTATTATAGCGGTACCGCCTGCTTTGGCAGTGTTTTCTAAAGGTTTGTTTTCCGCTTGGGACAAAAGAACAATGCTCCCGTACAATCTTAAAGAAAGATTGAACCATAATTCTAATAAAATGGCCGGTTCAGAGGGTCTTAAAGAACAAAAGTTTGTCTGTGTAAACTTTTGTTTTACTGGGGTTTGAGAAAACTGGATCCTGGATCAGGTATACCAAGTAATATTGACAGTTTAATTATACAGTTTCTGAAATATATGTTCAGAAAGCTATCTTTTATTTCCGAAACCAAAATAAGAAGATTTATTCCAACTTACACCATGATTCGTTAAGTCGCTGTCAATGGTCAAATTTCTTAAGAAAATTATTACATAATAAGTGGCACTTTTTGACACAAGTAATTTTTGTCACTTCTGGTTTCGCCGGAGTGACACTAACTTTCGATTTTTAAATGGAACACCCTGTATATTATTGCATTTTTGAATTCTGCATATTTTTTTGAATCGAACGATACCAAATAAGTGACATTTCAAACGTCAATATTCTTTATAATATAATGTTTATTTTTGCATTTAAGTGTGTCATGACGGTTCCGATTTATTTTAAATGACCCGTGTAAAGCTAGAAAAATCGAAAGCCCGTCAAAAATACTAAATTACGTGATTTATGAGCAAATAAAGTTCATCAAAATGGTTTTTGGGGAAAACTCAATTTTTTCAAATGGGACAATATTGGTACCGTAGTACCATTTATTAGTACCTACTATTAATAAGGAATTTATTCATATGTCAAACAAAATTACAGCTAAAAGAAAATAAGAAAATACAATTTTGTTCTAATTAAATGTTAAGAAGTAACTAACTAAGGTGGCTTTGAAAACAATGAAATATTTAGCTTATCAAACATTTGTTGGTTTACCGGTGTTTTTTTTGTGTCTTTAAAAATTGTTGAAAATTCTTGTTAATTGTGTTTAAAATGCCGCAAATTTATACACGAGGTGAAAAAGTGGACATGTGAAATATTTATAGGGATTGTAAAAAAAATGCCGTTGCGGCTAGACACCTTTATGCCGAACGATATCCTGATAAACAATGTCCAGCGAGAAATTATTTTAATCGTCTTGAAAATCAATTCCGAAGTGAGCCCAACAATGATCCCGAAGAAAATTTCATTCTTGAAGAAGGAACGGAAATTAATGTTTTGTCTCGAGTAGAAGTTAATAAGACTGTTTCTTTAAGGCAAATTGGGTTTGAATTGGAAATTAGCCACCAAACAGTAAGCCGAATTTTGCCCAAATACCACTATAAATCTTTTAAATACCAATTGCACCAGCACTTGTACGAAACGTAGGATGGAATATTGCAATTGGATTTTGCAGATTAACGTGCAGCCAAACAATGATTTCTTGCGAATGATTTTATTTTCGGACGAGACTAGGTTTACAAATTTGGGATTATTTAACCGACAAAATACAAAATATGGGTCACAAGAAAATCAAAATTTATTACGAGAGAGTAACTTTCAAGTGAGGTTCGGTTTCAATGTTTGGCTTGGAATAATCGGTAGTAGAATCATTGGTCCAATAGTATTTGAAAGACTCCTGACTGGTGCCAGATACTTGGGATTTCTGCAAAATGAAATTGAGGTCAGTTTAGCTGAATTACTTTTCCATTTACGACAGGGAATGTATTTTCAACAAGATGGCGCTCCTCCCCATAATTCAAGGATAGTAATTAATTACCTTCAATGGAGATTCGGAGAAAACGTAATTTCGACGAATGGTCCTGTGAGGTGGTCAGCTGATTTAACACCTCTTGATTTTTTTGTTTGGGGTCATTTAAAAAAATATTGTCTCTGAAACCTCCATTACAACCCGTGCAGACCTGGAGCTACGAGTAAGATGCGCAATTAATAGCATAACTGCCCAGCAATTGGCGAACGTTCTTCGAGAAACAGCTATGCGAGTTCAGAAGTGCATTGACGTTAATGGACAGCATTTTCAACAACTGTTGTAAGGTTTTGTATTCATTTTTTGTATTCCAAAGCCATCTTATGTATAACAATGTAATTAGAACAAAATTGTATTTTCTTATTTTCATTTAGCTGTAAATTTATTTGTATTTATACAACATATGAATAAATTCTTTATTAATAGTCCTAATAAATTGGTACCATGGTACCAATATGGTTCCATTTGAAAAAATTGAGTTTGGCCCCAAAAACCATTTTGATGAATTTTATTTGCTCATAAATCACGTAATTTAGTATTTTTGACGGGATTTCGATTCTTCTAGCTTTACATGGGTTATTTAGAATAAATCTGAACCATCAGTGCACACTTAAATGGAAAACTAAAAATTACATTACAAAAAAATATTGACATTTGAAATGTCACTTATTTGGTATCGTTGGATTCAGAAAAGTTAGATTTATTTCCTCCGAAACCTGAAGCGAAAAAAAAATCACTTGTATGTCAAAAAATGCTGCTATTATGTATATAAGATATCGCGAATTTCAATCAATTATCTTCAAAACTAAAGGAGAAAACGGGGCTGTACCATGATCCTGTTACACCCGGTATGATACTCTCGAAAACAAATTTTTATTTCACAATTGGACCGCACAAATTCATTCATTTTCAGAGGTATTCCATTCGACACCGTCGCAGACGACATGTAATAATTTTTGTGCGCAGTTGTTAGCTGATCTGTCGTCAGTTTATCGAAAACGATCACAAGCGAGAAGTAGTTTACGTTATACCAGAAGATCTAAAAAAATATATATTTACAACACTACTTTTACAATACTCTTTATCACACAAATGTTGAATACATTGTTACTATTTTTCAAGACAATAATTATTGTTATTAAAAATAACACTTATGAGTAGAAATGTAGATGTAAAATTGTTGGCATTTATCTCGAAAACCTTTCATTTTTGACAGTTGTGATAAAAATATCAGCAGTTTATTTCTTGTTATCCAATGCAGTGTTATACCCTGTGTAAAATGGCTAATGTGGCCAACTGTTAACAAAGACCGATCAACAAGCGAGATGGACCTAACAGTGTGAGTATATTGTAGGTCGTTGGTGCGGCACAGGCCTCTCCTCTCCCTCTGTTTGCTGGGTGCATCTTATTTCATCTCATTTCATACTAATTCGCTGCCATCGCTCGTATTATTTTCCTAACTGGCCACACTTGGCGCTATACATACAGTATATCTTTCATCAAAGCAGATGCTCTGCTGTGTTCCTTCCTCAAACTAGATATCCATCTACTCTCTTATTCTGTTATTTGTTGTATTCCAATTTAAAGTTCGTAGTATCCATCTTAAGGTTGGCAAAGGTAGACATCTATTTTTCTGCTGGGATGGTAAGCTCTTTAAACCTAATTTGAATTGAACGACCCTGTCCAATTAAAAAATTGCGTATTTAGTAGCAGTCGTGTTTTTGCTAAAAAAGGCTGGATAAATGGACAGCTGGAAGATGAAAGATTTATGTTTGGATCTAATATCCATTTGATTATCATCTAGACATTCCAAGCAGTTGATTCTCGTACAATTCCTTTCCAGCACAGCTACATATATTTTTTTAAATTTTTCAAATTCTCTTTGCTACTTTTGCTTATAGCTTCTTAAGGTTTTAATTTTTGTATATAGGTTAGGTTTTTACACACCTCCCTAGCTATTGCTCTGTGATCCATGTGTCTTTAGAAATTCTTGCCAACTGCGATGGTGGTGTAATGGTCAGCATAGTTGCCTTCCAAGCAGTTGATCCGGGTTCGATTCCCGGCCATCGCAGCTATATATTTTTTTTTCCAGATTTTTTCTGTTATTTTGTGGTTTTTTGTTAATGCGATCTTTGTATTAACAGATACTAAGAACGTAACTACGAATTTATATCAGAACATATTACTCGATACAGATAAGGTAAATTAAAATTAAAAAATGCATATTATTTAAACACAAATTTTATTTAAACTCTAAAGTTATTAATTAGCACTACTTTCAACGAATAGATAAAATAAACCTCTACATGGGCTCTGAAAGGAACATATACACATTCTTATTTACATATTGAACATTTCTAATATTTTTTTAATATCTCTATTCAGCAAATCGATACAAAGCATAAATACCGCATAATGGTACACTTATGGTGTGCCGGCACGTGTAGCTTTTCCATTGTTATGTAAATCAGAACAAGCCTTTGATATTACGAATATGCATTAAACCATTCTTATCGCACTTGCCGTACCTTGTTCTTTAGAAGCATATACTTTAGGCACAGCACTGTATCTATCATAAGAGAATTTGACTCAAAATGCCTAAAACATAAGAATTGTAGTAAATACCCTGAGCAAACTATGCAAAAATGTTCCTCTTTGTTAACTATTTGTAAACAAATAAAAACATTATCACAATTATCGACTCGGTAGTGGTGTGACAGACAGCAGTGAGCCCTTCCACTTTTAAGGATTGCATTCAGAGGGGTTTTTGATTTGTTAATTTTTGATCCAAAATCAATCAAAATGTATTTGTGCTTTTGCGCCAATTTCTAATTAATTTTAAATACTAAAATCTAGTAATTACACTGGCCAACACATTTTTTATAACATAGTTCACACTACTGTTTTTATATTTTTAGTACCCTATTAACTGAAAAAATATCCAAAAAGTGCTAATATGTACCACTTTTGTTTGAACACAGTAGACCCTATTATATTGCCAGGAAATAAATTTTATGAAGGGTCGACAATTTTAGAAGAGTAAGTTAAAGTAAGGTGGGACATTTTCAGTATCAGTCTTGTTTTGAACTTCCACGTGTCCAATTGTGTCTGTTAGAAAGTGTTTTCGTTTGTCTACATAACTCTGTTACGACAAAATTATCCAGTCAAACGCGCCGAAGTTGCAAAACCTCACCTGACAAGTTTTGTTACATTTGTGGAGAATTTCTTGTGAGGTCACAAGCGAGGCCATTGTCTGAAAATGTGAAAATAGCATATTTTCTCAATTTTGGAGTTTTAGCCGGAGATCCAGACAAGCCATGGGCTCCCCACGTTTGTTGTGTAAGTTGTAGCGTGTCGCTAGTGTAATGGATGAAAGGGAAAAGAAAAAGCATTCGTTTTGCGATTCCAATGGTATGGCGAGAACGCACCAATCATTTCGATGATTGCTATTTTTATGTAATAAGAACTGAGGAATATTCCAAAAAATAAAAGGAAAAAATCAAATATCCGAATATGCCATCAGCTCTAAGGCCTCTTTTTCACAATGCATCAGACTTACCAGTACCAACTATTCCTTTAGATTGGCAAAATATTGTTATGGGAGTTATGGAAATAGGAATGACCCTTCAGACAGCCCACGCTAGTGTGCCGACCCTTTGTATATTCCAGAAAGTTTTAGTGACTCTCACTTAAATGCTCAAAGTGAATTGAATGATTTAGTACGTGACTTGAGGGTGTCAAAACATCAAGCAGAACTTTTTGGTTCCCGACTTAAGGAGTGGAACTTACTGGCTAAAGAAACAAAGATTACGACTTTTAGAAAAAAAATGCAACATTTTCCGCCTTTTATAATATGGAAAATTCACTATGCGCATATATTGGTATTAATGGTTTAACCCTCCGCCGGGCGCAATCACTTTAGGGACATGAACGGGCGCATTGTATCTCACAGATCAAGATATCGGACGAACTCAGAACATGTATAAAAATAATAATAAAAATCATACATACATATATTTAGGCCTACGCCTTCATCACAAGTTTTACAAAAATAGTTCGTCAGTCTTCTTTTTTTCTCTGTTGCACAGGGTGCACAGTTCTTTTGCTTTCATAAAGTATTATCATTATTTTGCTCAGTTAAAGCTCTATTTAGTTGATTTTTTAAGATCAAAGATTTTAGTTTTAACTGAAGAGAACTCGGCATACCTCTGACTTTGAGACTTCGTCTGTTTAATGCTTCTAATGCTAAGTCAGAAGCAAGTTGCCTCAGAAAAAAACGTCTTCGTTTGGCTGTGTTTCCATTTCTCACATGAACAATTTGAGCATTGATTCCAGCGATGTTCATTATTGAGAAAAATACTACCATCGGCCACCGGCGCGCGACGTGTATTTCGGGCAACATTGTAGGAGGCGCACATTTGGTCAACGATGTCTACCCCCGATTTCGTTTCGTTGTAGAAAGTTATTATTTCGGGTTTACGTTTATCACATGTTCTTTCGTCTATTACATGTTCTTTCGTCTATTACGTTATCATTATGCAAACTTGAAATTAACGTTATGTTCTTGTATTTTTTGGGCACATACGAGACTATAGTGGCATCATTAGAAAATCCAAACAGACTACTCATTTCTGGCCTTCTCTACGTAGCTACGAACTCAGTCGGAAGTTGTCTTTTATTCGTTTTGATCGTACCCACATAGGACAACTTTTTTCTTTCAGATGTGATACTACGTCAACATCCGTAAACCAATTATCGGCTGTTATATTCCTTCCGGTGTTATATATTGGCGTTACTAGTCTTTTGACAACATCGCTAGGCTTATTGCTAATAATACAATCTCCTTCAGGCTGTCTTCCAGCATAGATTTCTAAATTGTATGTGTAGAAATGACGTGCGTCTACTAGTGCATACATTTTAATTCCGTATTTAGCTGGTTTAGACGGTATATATTGTCTAAAACGGCAATTACCACGGAATGCCTCGAGTTTTTCATCAATGGTAACATTTTGACCAAGAGAATAATTGCTTTTACAATTCTCTACAAAAGTTGTGAAAAGTTCGCGAATTGGAGAAAGATTATCTCTGGTTTTTCTTTGTTGACGGGTAGTTTGGTCGTCAAATCTCAAACATCTCATCAAGAATTTAAACCTCTTTATTGACATAACGAGTCTAAAAAATTCTGCACCGTGCTCATCAGTTGACCATAATTCTTCTAAAGATAGTCTGTTACTCTGCAACACACCCGCAAGATACAATAGGGCGAGGAATGCTCTCATTTCAACTATGTCTGTTAGCTTTGCGTATCTTTCACATTGAAACTTATGAGATACTGATTCTATCTTTTGATTAGTCCACGTCACAATTAAATTCAACATATCGTCCGTTATAAAACAGCTCCAGGTTTCAACAGGCGAATTGGCTTCCCTATCTGCACATTTTACTCCTGCAATCTGCATGACAATGTTATGTGACCGAGTTCTTGAAATTTTGAATTATTTTGTCCATTTAATGACTTTATCCCTGCCTATAAAAAAATCCAGTTCATTTTCGTTGCTAGAAGATTCTGCAGATTGTTCAGTGTCCGAACTTTCTTTCCGGATTTCAATTTCATTCGTTCCAGTTTCGTCCTCCTCAATTTCGAAATCACTGTCCGACTCCAATAACTCATCTTGATAATCCATTTCATCATCATCATCCAGCACACTACGCAGTAATTCGGCGTCCTTGGGATCCTCAGGATTATATAGTTTTTGATTCGCAGCCATATTGAACTGATATCTGTAAAAATTTGAGATGTTACACAAACGGGCGCATAGATCATATTACCCAAAACTGGTCAATTTGTAATTGAAATGAAAAAATATGTGATACTTACCAGTAGTATTATAAAACCGTTGAAACAAGTTGAAAATGTTCACTTTTCTTTCAATTTAAAAACAGAACCTTAATGGGCACAATGATCTGAGAGATCGTTTTTGTCTCGAATCGCACCACCCTGCACTTGTCAAAACCAAACATGCACTGATCAACTACGCATGTGGAAAGCCTAGAATACCTAAAGGGTGCGCTGTATATGGTGGCGCGTTTTTAAAACAACTTTGAAATAGTTCGCCGTGTATCTATTAGATCAATTGCGCCCGACACACGGAGGATTTTAATGCAGGAACTTAATATCGAGGATTCCCTTCTGAGTGGCGCTTATTCCTAGATTCCTTCAAGTACAGTTTAGAAGCTGTATTACTAGATAATGGAAATTTAAAAAAAATCTATGCCATCTATAGCACCATTTTAAATAAAATTAATTACAACAATTACAAATGGCAAATATGTGGGGATTTACAAGTAATAGCCATTTTAGTAGGAGACTTCAGAAAATATTGCTGTTTTCTTTGTTTGTGGGATAGCCGTGTAGTAGAAGAACATTATATGAAAAGGATTTGGCCGGAATGGAAAGAATTTGAACCAGGAACTAGTAATGTTAAATATGTGCCCCTTGTACACCCTAAAAATGTTTTTTTTGCCATCTCTTTATATTAAACTTGGGATAATTAAAAATTTTGTGAAGGCTATGAGTAAAGAGAGTGAAGAATTTAAATACTTAAGAGAACTTCTTCACCAATTAAGTGACGCCAAACTTAAAGAAGGCATTTTTATTGGTCCTCAGATTAGGAAATTGCTTGACGATGCAGATTTTAATGGAACTCTGAACAGACAAGAACTCAGAACGTGGAATTCATTTGTAAGAGCAGTCAGGGGGTTTTTAGCGAACAAGAAGGGTAAGAACTACAAGTAACTAATAAACGCTTGGTTGTGGTATGTCTTTAAAAATTCACTTTCTGCATTCTCACTTAAATTTTTCCCTGAAAATCTGGGTGCGGTAAGTGACGTGCAAGGAGAAAGATTTCATCAAGCTATCAGGACACTGGAAATTCGTTTTCAAGAACGATGGGATCCAGCCATGATGGGTCTTTACTGTTGGTTCTTATATTGAGACGATTTAACCCCCCATAGAAGAAAAAAAATTAACTTAGCATATGTTTTTCAAAAATTATTCTCTATTTTTGTAGATATATCTATGTAACCCTAATATATGTCATATATATCACTGATACATTTATAGCAATAAATAGATTAGTAAAATTAACATTAGTGTTATTCCTGCCCATAATGTTTTATTACTATAACAAGAAAACGTTACGTGTTACGACTTTTTGCTTGTCATATCTGCAATCAGAAGGCTTTATTCCAATGAGATATGTTATTCAGATACATGTTACAAAAAAAGTATATTTTTTGTCCGCCAGTGATATTTTTAAATAACGTTCTTGTTCATTATGTTTTATAATTTTCAAAGCCAAATAAATTGTCGAATAAACAATGAGAGTTACCGCTCCACCAATTTGATCTTTTAATTATTGTTTTCAATCCTTCGGACCCCGCCCTGATTCAGCTTCCAAATTACCTCGATGCTACTTGCACGTGGATGTTTAGCTAGCCTCTGACTGCGGAATTTTCGGGAGAAAATATTTGTATATGAAACAATCTAATACAGAAACTTCTGAAATATTTCGAAACCAATGTTAAACATCATTACCCTCACGATAGTGCCAATGAAATTTTTAAAATAAATTCCTTATAGCTCATATATTCCCCTGATTATCAAGATTGCATTAGGGTCTTTTACTTCAAATGATCTACAGTTAATACTCAGCTTCCTAACTTGTCCAGTTTAACGTTAAAGTCGTATATATTCTTGAAGAGAAATAATTGTCGAGTGTTTCCATAGAATATACTCATTTCGACCAAAAATGAACAAGCATAAACTTTTTATTTAACAAAAAATTGAATGTCTCCTATTTGAGATTGGTATTATATAATAACGTTTTAAATAAAAGACTTATTATTCTTCCAAACCCCATTTATTGGCCAATAAACAAGAGTTTTGTGAGAATAATATTAATAAGTCTTTTATTTAAAACGTTATTATACTTTTTATTTAATTTTAATTTAGATCGATGCTATTTTTTCATCAACTTTTTCGTTTGATGGAGCCAAAGAAACATTTTAATAAAGCAAGTTATTAAAACTGGGTTAATAAATAATCAGCAAACCAAGAATTTTGTTGCTGCAAAATTTTCAAATATTAGTAAAAGTATAATAATGCCACTAATATAACGAACGAGTTGAACTCTACAGCAGTAATTCCATATACAGTGTGTCCCAACCAAAAGTAGGTACCCTGAATAACTTTGGAGATAAAAATTTTTTTGAAAAATTGGTGAAACAGGTCGACCTTTTTTCCAAGGGGGGCATATTTTAATGTAATACTTGTATACCTATCATCATCCCTCTACCCTACACGGCCACCCCATCAAAAAATTCAATGGCAAAGCGGGTCGAGTGATACATCTTTTGAAAAGTCTTTCAATTCTCTACAAAATTGTGTATTTTTTTTAAACTTTTATCGATTTGTTCCTGAGAAATAATTATTTCATTATTTTGGGTTCGGGAAATAAAAATAAAAGAACCAGTTTCAATTATCGTATGTATTGTTCAAAATGACCCCCACCGACTTCCATACAGTAGTATAATCTATATTGAAATTCTGTCCGAACATTTCTGAACACATCTGGAGTCAATAAACGGCATTTTCGAACAATTCTTTCACGTAACTCTTCCAGAGATGCAGGTTTTGATGCAAATACCTTCGATTTCAAATGTCACCATGGAAATAAATCCAAGGGAGTTAAATCGGGTGATCTAGCGGGCCACTCCACAGGACCTCTTCTTCCAATCCATCGCTTAGGAAACCGATTACCCAAAAATTGACGGACTGCTATAGCAAAATGTGGGGGTCCCCATCCTGTTGAAAAAACAGTTCGCCCTCTAAAAGATTATCGTCTTCTTCGAGGATTTGGGTAATCATTGGGTCGATGTTATTTTCTAACAGATCGGGGTACCGTTCGCCATTTAAATTGTCAGGAATAAAAAACGACCCGACAATGTATCCCCTAAGATACCAGCCCAAACATTTAACTTCTGAGGCCTTTGGGTATGAGTTTCCATGAACAAATGTGGATTGTGCCTGTTTACCTCCCCATTTAACTGAAATGTCGATTCATCAGAAAAACACGTATTGTACAGTAGATTGGCATTACCGTTTAATTGTTCACTAAAAATCTCACATAATTCAACCCGACGATCGGGATCATCTTTGTTTAATTCGTGTTCCAATTTAAATTTATATGGATGAAATTTGTGGGCCTTTACAATTCGATGAACACTGCTTCGTGATACACTGGAAGCCTCCGCTACTTTCCTGATCGATTGAGTATATCCATCTGCAAATGACCCAGAACTGTCACTTCGACTGCTTCATTCCTAATTGGTCGCTGAGGTTCATGCTTTTTGTTTCCTACTGAACCTGTTTCCATAAATTTGGTCAATAATTGTAAAATATACTGAGAACCAACCCTTCCATCTGGGTGATTTCTATTGAATATGCGCTCCGTAGCTCTAGCACAATTATCGTTTTTAAAATAAATGCTGACAATTTCTATTCTCTCCTGAAGGGTATAACCCATTTTGAGAACTCACTCTGGTAAAATGTATCTCGATTTAAAATTGGTCTAAAACTAAACGGATAAGGAAAATGTTTTTTGTCGAAAAAACTCGTGTTGATTTGAGAGCACTAAAAAATGTAGTTTTTTTTATAAATTCCAATACCCAGTGCCGTGTATTTTAGATTTTTTAAACGATTTCAACTGTGTGTAATCATCAAAAATAAACTTATTTTCCTTAAGAACGAATCGATAAAAGTTTAACAAAAATACACAGTTATGTAGGGAATTTAAAGACCTTCCAAAAGATGTATCACTCGACCCCCCTTGCCATTTGAATTTTTGATGGGGTGGCCGTGTAGGATAGAGAGATGATGATAGGTATACAAGCATTACATTAAAATATGTCCCCCTTGGAAACAAGGTCGACGTGTTTCACCAATTTTTCAAAAAATTTTATCTCCAAAGTTATTCAGGTTGCTTACTTTTCGTTGGGACACCCTGTATACGTATTCTATCGACCCAATTACGCAAAATTGAAAATAATTTCTTTGTGCAGAGATATTTAAGGTCATTAATATCTATTTTATGACGTATGATACCGGTAAATAACGTACAAAACACAAAAACTTGTACCTATAATATCCCTTGTGAATGTGGTAAATGTTAAATCGGTGAGTCATCTAGACCTTTCAATATGCAGCTCACTGAACAGAAGAATTATGCGAGGAAAGGAAAATTTGAAAAGTTAAAAATTTGTTAACATGCGTGGAATATCAACAAATCATTAAATGGGATTTTGCAAACATTTGGGGAAAAAGAAAGATGTAACACATTAAGAAAACTTATAAAATCCGATATTATTTTATTAAATTGTCATAAATGTGTATTCAAGTGTGTATCTAATTATTCTATAGATTTTGTAGTTGGTTAATAAATCTCCAGAGAGAGGTAAATAGAAAAACAGCAATAAAAAAACATTTTTAACATTTTTAAAAGTATTGCTAATTAATTTTCTTACGGTTTAAAAACAATTTACATATAAATAATTTGTAATTTTAAAAAAAAGTATAATTCACGCATAAGTTTGTCGGGTAACATATTTTAGCAAAAATTCCTAGTTACGTATATCTGTTAATACAAAGAACGCATTAATAAAAAACCACAAAACAACAAAAAAATCTGGAAAAGAATACAGCTGCGATGGCCGAGAATCGAACCCGGATCAACTGCTTGAAAGGCAACTATGCTGACCATTACAGCACCATCGCAGTTGGCGAGAATTTCTAAAGACACGTGAATCGCACAGTAATAGCTAGGTTGATAATATATGTATGTAAAAATTTAAGTAAATTAATACAAGACACAATTAAAATTAAATGAGGAAGAATTAGATCAACATAATTATCGATACCCATATACAAAAATTGAAACTTTAAAAACCGTATGCAAAAATAACAAAGAAAATATAAAAAATAAGAAAAAATATAGCTGTGTTGAACAGGAATTGAATCAGGATCAACTACTTGAAATCTCTATATCATAATCAAATGGATGTTAGTTCCAAACATAAATCTTTCATCATCTAGTTGTCCATTCATCTATCTTATTTTAACAAATGCACGGCTGCAGCCAAATACGCGATTTTATAATTGGACAAACGTGTCGTTTAATTCAAATTAGGTTTAGAGAGCATAACATCCCAATTATAGAGAAATGGATGTCTAGTGTTGCTCAACCCACTTTTGGCAATTTTAGGATAGATAGTAGCAACTTCAAATAGGAATATAACCAATAATAGAATAATATAATGGATGATATCCAGTTTGAGGAAGGCACATAGCACGGCATCTGCTTTGAGGAATATAACCGAAAATATTATTATAACTGCCTTGAAAATGATGAAATAAACTACAACTTTGGTTAATACATTTTAGCAAGATCTTTGATAGGATTAATCAAGCTTTACTTGACTTACAGTTAAATGCAAAGGCCGCAGTTTTAATAACATATCTTCGCTTTTCTTAAACCATTATCTATAGGATGGAATCCAAAGAGATATATTAAACAGTCTCACTTTTTCCACTTGCTTTATTACTTCTAGAAATTAGTCAGAGCTTGATTCTGAAATGTTTGAAAAGGATAAAAGGCATCCTTAGAAAGTACATTTAGTTCATGAGGTAAATGAGAATCATGATGGATCAATGCAGCAGAATCTGATTCTGAGATTTTGAAACGTCAACATTTCTAACCTAAAATATTTTACATTTAATAATTAACTATTGAGAGTAATATTCTTTTAGGTATGAGATATTTCTTGGACAAGCAATAACTTTTTTTCAAAAAAAACTGCTTTTGACGCAGAGATTTGTTCAACAATTTTCTTGAATACTTTTGAAGAATAATGACTTAAGAACCAAAGAAAGTGCAAAAAAAATTACGTAAGAATTACTTATTGAAATCATTATATACGAGACTTACTTATATTGCTGGACTGTTAAAAATACCGCAACTAATTGTTTGAGTTCATGACTGTTATAAAATAATAAAGTACACTTCTCAGAACTCTGAAAAAAGCGTCTCATTCAACATCATTTACCGAAGATTTACCCAAGAAGTGTAACGTATTTACAGAATGCTTAGCGCAATGTAAACAATGAGTTCTTTAACTCCACACTAAACCTAACTAAACTGTTGTGAATGTCAGAAAGAAAGTGTTTATTTGTTTGGCGGTACTTTTGGGTTTAATTATATATACATACACTTATATGTAGATTAATTTATCACATTTTAATCTCTGCAATGCAAATAAATTATTGTAAATAATTATCTTGAAACAGAGTTGGCTAGAGTCCACGTGGTTTCCGTTGAGACTATAATGCCTTTTTTGTATACTTGAACATCGTCGTGGTATGCTTAGTTTTAAGCGTAAGATATTTGTTGATTTATTGGTATAAGAACTGTACCAGTTAACGTTAAGTTCCTTCACCTTTAAGAATATATTAAGAAATTATGGACAGGAAAAAATTAAAAAATTGTATTAAAATAACCCCGACTCAACGTCGCTATTAATGATACAGCAAGGGGCTTTTGTAACACACTAGTATTTTAGTCTGCTATAGGTATATATTGAGGAAACGGAGATAATATGATACACAGTTGTCCTTTATAAATTTCTGGGCAATATCTGGTTGATGTGGTGCAAATAGTTTGTGAGTTATATCGATTCTAGTTTATTCACAAGAAATAAAGATAAATTTTTTTGTGAGGTAAAACACAAAATACCCTCAACTAATAAACAGTTCTATATGACAGATATTAGGAATAGGTTGATCTATTGTTATGGGAAGTCAAATAGCTAAATTAAAAAAAATATATATTGTAATATTAAATCGATGAGAAACTTAAAACTAAAAGTAAACACGATGTAAAATATTTGTTCCACACTGAACATGGGTATTACAAAATTGCATTGCTTTAAATATTTTTACAGCTTTCTCAAACACATATTTTTCTCGTTCGCCCGACATAAGGTATGGTAATTTGGTGACGAAATCGATCAGAAATATGGAAGAAACGTCATTCTCTTTTTTTGTCACTGTTTTTGTCGCTCTGTGAGAATAATCCCATCACATGCATTTTATGTGTTTGTCTCGTATTAGCTCCACATTATGTATCATGTATAGCTCCATGAAATGTATCATAAATAGACCTTCAAATTTAACAGCTAATATATTATATTTTCTAATAAATAATGTTAATCTGCTATAGTTATAAATAATCGCCAAAGTTTTCTGAATTCAACCATCTATAAATATTTTAACAGAAAATTAAAATAATCAAGCCATAATGAAAATCTTAATAAAAAAAATATTTTTATAAACCTTTCACTCAATTTTTTTTCTGAAGAAACTTAATTTTGTTTTTAAACTAAAATTACTACATTAAATTATAGAAGAATTCATCATCCCACCCTGATTTATTTTCTTCGAGTGTATCACAATAACCTCAAGTTTTCAACTGTATCATATAAACCCCGGTTGGTCCTGAACTGAACTGATCGTCTAGTGTGTTCATCATACTTTTAATTACAGTCCTTACAACTAATTTCGTAAATCCCGACTTTTCGTTTGTTTCAATTTTGTCTTTTGGATTGCCTAAAAGTTGTTGTAGTTTATTTCCAGATGAATGAGCTACTGTCATAGGTATATAACTTTAAAAACCTTACCAACACCACGTGTGACTCGAGGACTTAATGGAATAAATCAAATTTCGAATTTTCTCTTTCATTTTGAAGGGCCGAGAGATTTCGAAGGGTCTCTTTAAATTTACGTTTTCTAATTATTTTATCAGTAACCAAACTTACAAAATATCTATTATTTTTAGGTATATCCTTAATCAATACCTTTTCTTTTGTAAACCTCTGCTTATTGAGGGGGAAGATTAATAGGCTAATAGACAACGAACTAGAAAATTAACACTTGCCATTTTGTAGTGAGCACAATGGTGAAAGTCCTTAGGGATATATCTTAAAGTACTGGTATCTATGTATGTCAAATTCTAACTTACTTTCACTATTTCTAATTATTAATACATCTAAAATGGTAGTTGTCTGGAGTTATTAATTTCACAAGTGAATTTAACTGACGCGAAACAACTGTTTAATTTAGAAACAAAGTTGTTATTATCAGTGACTTTTGTATCAAATACTGCAAAAATATCATTCACACACCAAAGCCAAAACCTCGAGAAATTCTTATTTTTCTTCTGTCTCGAATTTGTTCAAGAAGAGACTGGCAATGAATGGTGACAAAGAGTTACCCATTGCTGTTGCTTCAGGTTGTCCAAAGAAATTATCATTGAATCAAAAGCGATTTTCTGTCATGCAAAGTTCAATGAGTTGAAGATATTATTTTATTACATCTTGACTAAGATTGTTTGATTTGAGTAGATCCTCAAGTTGTACAAGGTCTGTGTTATCGGAACACTTGGAAATAATGAACAAACTTCAAAGGAGATCAAAATTTCACCCTCTTGCGTGTATATTTTTCACGTTATTAATGAAATCATTGAAATTGTCACAGAGAAAATAGGTGGAGCAATGTGTGAACTTTCAAACTCCTCTTTTAACCGTTTTCAGCAATTGGATCGCCGACTTACCACCTATCAAAATTGTGAACAGAAGTGTTCAAAAGTTTACCCATTGCATCACCCAGTTTCTGGTGGTGATGGTGTCTGTTGGAAAACCACGTCAGTGTCAGTCGTATGCAGAATAATATTCTGAATAAAAGAAACAGACAAGCATGGTATCCAGTTTGGAAAACAAAGTTGTTTGCAACAGCAACGAAACTATAGTGAATAAAAAATCCAATTTCAATTTTATATGAAACGTTACTCCATTAAACAAATATTTGATAAAATACAAACATTATTCCATACATACGATGGATGGTAGTTTTACCATCAATAGATCACAAGGAAATCCTTTGTATACCACAGCTGACTAGATACATTTTCTCAGCGAGTTGTAGGAACCACTAACTGTACTTGATTAATTTAGTTTTTATTTCATCTCTGGTTCTCCCATTCTTATAATGTTCTCATTGGTTCATTCATATGGTCAGTATTTATTAAAAAAGTTTATTACAAGACAGCAGAGAATTAATTTGATCTTTGTAGTAATGAAAATCTACATCTTGTCAGTTTATTTGTTTGATTTACAAAATTTGATCTTTGGAGTGCTTTTGTTATTATTGATACTGCTAAGTTAAATCCTTGATATCTTATTCAACAGACATTATTTATTTGCCTTTCGCCATCCTATGGATATTTCGATAATTATGTACGAAATTAAAAATAAGAAGGATGAAAGTATGGAAGGAAATGTTTAATTTATTATATTTTCCGTTAATGTCTTAATAAATTTTATTTTGCTAAAAGGCTATATGATGTATATTTGACAAGTCTAGAAATATCAGATAAGCAGGTTTGATTGCACTAGGTCTGAGGGAGAGGAGCGACACAGATGTCTGCGATGTTCACTCTACCATTTCAGGATTTGTGGAAAGAACACATGGCATGCCCATAATGCTCTCCTCTAGTACTCGTATAAATTCAGCGAGATTCTAATATCTTGCTCAGACATGTCTCAAAACAATATAACTTGTCAAATTTGCACTTGCCTCGTCACAATTTGTTTTCTGAAGTTATTTTGGACGAGAAGTTATTGTAGTGAAGTACTTTAAAGACTGAGTAACATTCTTGCGTAACTTCATTTAAAATCTAGGATTACCTGAAATTTTCTTTAAAGAAAACAGGAAAAATGCATACATTTTTTATGGAATCAAATACAAAATAGAATTGAGATATAACAGACATCTGAATTGTGTTTTTTTATTTCGTGTTCATATTTTAAAACCTACACAAAATTTAAGAGACGCATGTTTTTAATTTTTCTACATACAGGATGGATGAACTTAGGTGGGCACCATTGCTAACTCCATTATTATTGGAACTACGAGGTTAGTTAAATTAATAAACTAGTAGGATTTCTTTTTTAGAAAAACAATCGAGCATCTAGATCTCAAGTTATTTGCAAAAATACATATATTTTTTAATTGACAGTATACTTTTACACCAATCTATGTAAAATCAATTTGTGAGCAAAAGTTCCCCTATATATTTTTTGAGTTGTTAAAAAAATAACTGTATTAAACCTTTTAAAATTAAGTAACCATACAACAGAACAATAATTTAATTTAAAATTACAATAACGTAAACAAATTTCGTGTTCAAAATGTTACCCCCTAAGACATTTTTGGGTTATTTCCATAACACTACGTGTTGTCTTAGGGACAGTCCTAACATCAATAGAATTTAATTTTTTACATGGCCTCAAAAATAAAAATTTAGATGAGTTATGTCCAGTGAACGAGGGGGACACTGAACAAGGTCGTTTGTAGCTATCCTATTTCTGAAATATCTCCGCAAAATGCTTCTAACTCGAAATAAATTTATGGGCGGATGGCTCGTCTTATTGCAAATAGATTTCTTACCACACGTCCAACTCCAGATCGTCGAAAAAATTCTCCCAATATAATAGGTGGATATTCAATGTAACTAAGTAAAATTTTTTGGGTATTAAAATGTAATTAAAACACATTGTATTAACTTGCCGTTTCGGTATAATTATATTACCCTCCAGGGACTGTAAGAAAAAAAAAATTGATTGTAAGTTATTCTATAACTATATGGGTGAAAAATTCTAATCCAAACTAATAGTGAAGAAAAAATATTGAACAGTTAATTAATTATTCTATAACAGATTGTAGGAAACATGTACTTATTTTGGGCACTTCAATTATTATTTAGAATTAGTTAAAGGTTAGTGATATATAAAAAATTATAAACAAATACTAACATTAAAATTTAGTTTGTGCATAAAATAAATAATGGCAGGAACATACTCGTAGTATAATATTGATTATTGAAAAATACGATATCGGCGCATAACCTATAGATTTGACAAAGAAACATTATCAAAGATAGATGGCATTTAAATGAAGAAAAAACAGAAATCTTTTTAAAATGGAAATATATCAATTTTGGCATTGAAATAACATTTTAATTTTAATGGAGAATTTTTAAACAAATTTATGGAGAATGGGAAAAATCCCGTTTTTCACCTAGTTATTCACAATACAGGAAATTAAAAAATGACTTTCAATATTTCAAAAATGTTGATAATTTTCTTAGTTATAACCAAAGATAAAGCGAAGAACTTTTTACTTAACACTTTAGAAAAGATTACAAGAAAGAGAAGAATAAAAAATTTCATTTTTAGTACAGAAATTATAAGAAACCTGAAATAGAATACATGATTGACCAAAACCACTTTTAGAAAGATAAAGAATTCCCAATATTGATAAAACAAACTTAATAAAAAGAATTAAACAAATAAAATTTATCCATCCCATTTATGAAAGAAACTTACAACTAAAAAAGTACTTATCAAAAAAAATTAATAAAGAAATACAATACAATGATATCGACCAATTATCCTTTACTAACAGAACAAATTAATAAACTACCATAATATGGAGATAAAAACTTTCGGAAAATAAGAAAGTCCTCATGAAACAAAAAAGAAGCTTTTAAAAGGAAAATACGATCAAAAAGAACTTTTTTACAAACAAAAACTAAAACACCAACAACTTACAAAATTAATATAAAAATACCAGAAAAAGTAAAAAAATTATATAGAAACAAAGGTATCTAAAAACAAGAAAAAAGAAAATGAGAGACAAAAACAAAAAAATTAATATCACATGAGAACAATTAAATAATAACTTACGAAACGAGGATAACTAAACAATCTAATAGAAAAAAAAAATTAAGAAATGATAAACATTAAAAAATTCAATCAGTAAATAAGAAAAACACTGAAAATTTAAACCTTTATAATTAATTAAAAAAGAAAATATGAACATAGAAAAATACAACCACCTCCCTCAGCTAAAAAACAAAATACTTCCCTAAAAAAAAAAAATAATAGCAAGAGAAAAAAACATATAAAAAAATACGCGAAACGAGATTCAATAACCAAATAATAGAAAGAACTGCCATTATTTTTTATACGAGAAACACTAAATTTTAATAGATTGTTTAAATTTTATAATCACTAACCTATAACTAATTCAAATAATAATTGAAGTGCCTAAAATACATGTTTCCTACGATAGAATTAATTAACTGTCAATTATTTTCACTATTAGTTAGAATTCACCAGTTAAGAAAACTTACAATCAATTATTTATCTTACAGTCCCGAGGATGGTAATAAATTATACCGAAACATAAGTTAATACAATAGTTTTCATTACATTGGGCCTAATAACCCAAAATTGTACTTAGTATTTAAACTGTGGTCTGGAAATTATTATTATATTCAATGTAACGTTGTCCTGTCAATGAATCTTAGTAAAAATATGAGCCAACAATTCTAGATCAGAACATACCACACCAAAAATTAACATGAAAACATCAATGCGGATTACACGGATAAACCAATAAGGGATTTTGTCTACTCTAATAATGATGCCTTTTTTATATTACACACCCACTATTAGAAAAATTTGCCACGTCTCTCCAGATAATTTTTCATCTGTTTGCGAGTATAAAAAAGGAGAAGATTTTTTGTCGATATTTGAGCATCAATAAATTGGTAAATTGCTAATATAGATATAAGTACTGATTATCGAAAATGTTAAGACTAAAATTTTGGCCAATATTTCAAAAACGGTAAGAAATATTTCACCATTCGATTTTCTAGAAAATTGACCTTGAGAATGTGAAAAAAGCATCTAGTTCTCAAATGGGTGAAATAACCCAAATTCCCACAGATTTAAGATACTCTGTATAATCTTTAAAATAATTTGAAGTCTGACAGTACGGCTAACTTAAAGGTAACTGAACTATTTGCCCCAAATATAGATATAAACTCCTTGCAGAGCTGGTCAGCAGTTAAATGTTATGGTGGAACAATAGTTTTAACTAATAAATTAAATCCTAACCCCCGGATTTACAAAGGAGTTGAGCCGAAATCAAGCTACTCCTAACTTCTAACACAAGATTTTATTTATCTTCTGAATCTTTTTTGAAAATATTTTTTTGTTTACGTGTGTATAAAGAAAATATTTAAAAAAAAATATACCCAACTATTTGTGAGTCTGTCAATAATAACTACTGTTCCTGCCAGATTCACATTTCAACTGATTGTTGACATACTGGAAACAACTACAAATTTCATTTACTTCAGACAGTTCAGTTAAGTTTTCATTTTAACTATATATTTTCCAATTTAACTGCCAAATGCAAAAGTAATTAACTTTTAGAATCATTTGTTCACCATCAGTCTATTTAAATAAACTCAATCATTAACCTGGAGAATTATAGCTCCCTACTATAAGATATAGTAAAGATTTTCACTGACTCAATTAAAGTAGTCGACATGTAGTGCTATATTGTTGATATGTAGAGCTATATTGTTTAAATTTTATTTGTGGCATTTTCTCTTAACTTTTTCCAGAAATATTTTTTTTCCTTACGGGTTGCGGTTAAACTACCCGCTGTACTGAACTTAAGCTATGTACCCCAATTCATTCTCCAGCCCGTCAAGGTTTTGGATCGGGTTAAGTCTATCCGTAGGTGAAAGGTTCCTTTCACCACACCGTTCACCTTTTTTTGGGACCTAGTTTGTGGAGGTATGTGTAATATACTGGCGAGCATATGTTTTAGATACTGTTCAATGTTAAAGAATTAATTATATGTTGGTAAGTCCCAAGAAAGCAAATGAAAAATTTAGAGCTCTAAATTTGTCACAATCGAAGGTGCGTATATAGTACCTTGGTACCGCCCAATTAACCTTTAATTTTTGTTCCAGGTTTATTCCATTCCAAATAACAAACTAAGCTATTCTGTTGAAGGGAAATACTAATTCTGAGACACCAGTATTCGTAGCCGTTTCTATTTGGAAACAGAAGGCATAATAACATTTCTACATGAATTTTTTAAACCCACGTCTCTAGCTCAATTCTGTTTACCTTTGCCAGGTAGAAACAAGCAGTGCATATGAGATGTATTATTGAAGTGCTGTGACGGAGGCCCCAAATGGTTACGATGGTGCGAATGGAGTTTTTTCAATTTTCGTTTCAGAGTGTTCCTATACCAGACCGATAACTTAAGCTGTGCTTCGATGTATGGGAATAATTATTTCGAAACACCAGTGCCTTTAGTTTCAGTTGCATCGAACTTGCTCCATTTTGGTTATACCTACTAAAAATTGCTCAAAGACTGGAAGACCAAAGCTTTCTATATAGAGAGGAACCCCTCAAGTATCAACGCGATAAATTGCTGTAGATCATTTAGACCCCAAATCTATCAAAAATCTTCTGAAAAAAGAAGAATTTCGTTCTTGTAGGATGCATTTACTCCAGGAACTAAACGAAAATGATTTGGATAGAAGATTCCAATATTGAGATCTAATATTGAAAGGTTGTAATAATGATGAAAATTTTGGTCGTCTATTATGTTCCCCGATTAAGCAACGTTTTGTCATAACGAAGCAATAAACCGACCGAAATTAGTCGATAAATAAAATCGACACTGGATAGAACAGGCACATGAGAATTATTCGTCGAAGCTTAACATTTGGGCATTTTTGGGCAACATGGCATTTTTTATAGATAGAACTATAACTGCTCAAGAATACCTGGACTCTTATAAAACAACGTAATACCACATGCGTTGCTTTATTCCCTGATCGGAATAATTTGATTTAAAACTGAGTGTGGTTTCAACAAGATGGAATCTCCCTGCACTATAGAGTTCAAGAGAGGGAGTATTTAAATTAGGAGTTTCCCGAGAAATGGATCGGTAGGTGGAAATCCATAAAATGGCCTGCTAGGTCTCCCCATCTAAAGCCCTTCGATTTCTTTTCATGGGAACATTTTAAAGGTACGGGAACAGGACAGAAAGTTTGGAGAATTTGAAAGTTCGAATAAGAGCCGATATGGATGATTGCTTAAAGACTTTTTAAGTACGGTAAGTACATTGCTTGGCTACCAATTTGAGGATTTATTATAAATTTGTGTTATTTTGTAGAATAAAGAATAATTTTATTTAATATTGGCCATAAAACATCTTAATAAATTTTAAATTGATTTTTTCTCAAAAAATTTACCATTACAGTATAAATATCGAGTGATTCGCAAAAATAAAAAAATACGCTTATTCCAAGTATAAAAATATTTTTTTTGCTATTTTAAAAAAATTGTCACAACCCCAAAATGAAACCTTAAAAAAATCAGGGTCACATAATTACTTGTACTCCGTAATTTAATTAGACAATTTGTAGTAATAAATCATACACTCTTTAATTTAGTCAGACAACTTGTACAGTCATTATACAGATTTTTTTCCCCCACCGCTGATATGAACTTTTTTTGTGTACATACAAGAAAATGGAATATCTGAAATAAAAACAGTTTTCCGACAAAAAGACTTGACAGGCAATTTTTCCGAAAGACAAATAACTGCGCTATTATTTAAACTAGAAGAAAAGTCAAAACAGATGAGTATGCATAGAATGTGCGCCTCTGAAAACAAACAACGGATATACATCACTTCAAAGACATCTATGTATACAATTTACTTTTACAGTCGTCTAATTTTGAGAAAATAATTTGTTGAAAATGGCTCTGAAAACAGTATAGAGTTTGCCGACATTGCTATACAGGAAGCTTTTCCGCCATTGGTGATATTTTATAAACTCAAAAGACTCAAATTTTTCCTTATATTTGCTATGTCCTATAACCATAAACGATAGGAGAAATTAAATTCTAGAATGCGCAACCGAATGGAAAGTCTGATTTCAATATGCAGCACAAAATCATCCGTCGCACATACTTTTTTATTTACGTATTATCATTGTAGCATATATAATACATATAGGTAGCACACTGGGTTAATTGTGTCTATGCTAAGTTCAGCCCCAAGTTGCTCATTTTTAATAAATGTTTTTCACCTCTTGTTTGAAGTTTTTGTGTTTTTATAAAGAACGTTTCAAAAACTCTTTTCTACTAAGAATCTATTAATTGGAGGTAGCATACATACAATTTTAACATAGTAATACCAAGATTTTCCGCCCCTGCTGAGAAAAACATCACCTTGAAGGATGAGGAAAAGCGGAAAAAATATCGCAAACTCCAGAACTAGCTCTAAGTACCTAGTAATCGGTATACTCGGATATTGCTCTCAGAATTGAAGATCATACCGGCCTGCCAAAAATTAATTGAGTCGCTAGCAGGCCAAATGCAGAAGGCGGTAATTTTAGGTTGCCTCCGTCTACTTTGAGCACATGAATCTGAAATCTACAGTCATTAGTCCTGCAGGATATGGAGAGCGGCTGTAGATGTGACTCCCGTTAGGTTCGGAGGTCACGGGAGGTCTGCCTAGCGTTTGGTCAAAAAAAATTTTAAATCCACTAGATTTTTATGTATGGTGGATATCTGAAGTCGATTTTCTCCGCAACACCCGTTGATGATTTATTACAAAAAATTTAATGCTGTAACAAATCAAATACCCAGAGATTCTTGAATGGGTTAAGTGATCGATGGATAGAAGATGTATCGAAATGTGAATTAGAACATGAATGTATTTAAATTTAAAGCCAATATATAATAATAATAATAATAATAAAAATAATAATAAACATCGTAAATGGTGGCGCGGACGTGAGTGGCGCCGGGCGACCCCGAGGGGCAAAAATAAAAAAAAACGTCTTTTTTATTTTCTAACATGAAGTAATCATTAAATATAATTGTTTACAACTGTTTGTAAGAAAACAAATGGCGAAGTTCAGTTTCGAGTAGTTAGACAGCAGAAAAGCTACCCGACCTGTTCTTCCACTTAACCATATCTCTAATACTAAGTAATTATAAATTATTGACGCTTAGTTTAGTGAGACTCTAGTATAAATAGTAGGTTAGATTATGAATTAATATTTTTATTTATTATTGAGAACAGCTAAAAGAAAAAAGAAAAAAATAATTTAAACAATTAGTGGATATAAAATTAGGTTGTGAAAAAGCAATATTATAGAAGGATATCATTTAACTATATTAAACACTGATTATCATACAAAAATATTTTATATTATATTTTTTTAAATTGATATTTATTGTAGCCCTTAAAGGTGCCATCAATATTATTATAAACTTTACAAATTTGGTAGCTAAAACATCGTTTAAATAATTGAGTGCAGTGAGATGGTGGAGTTAGAAGACCCTTAAACCTGAGATTTAATGTATGAACATCGGTACGAAACTTTATTTTCTGATATAGATAAACTGGAGATTTATTCATTAGTATGCTATGAAAGAGACATGCTGAATGATGAAGTCTTCTGTTTTCCATATTGAGCCACTTTATTTCTCTCAATTTATAAGATATTCTCTGGTTTCTACGTATTTCATAAATCAATCTTAAGCAGGAATTTTGTAATTTCTGTATTTTGTTGACATAATTGGAATCCAAACAAGGGCCATACAAGCAATCTCCATAATTTAATGTCGATGAAACTAATGTTTCACACAATAAAATTTTAGTTTTTTGTGGAAGAAATTGTCTGTTACTATATATTAATTTTAGAGAGGCATAACATTTTTGCAATAATTTGTCTGTATTTTCCTTAAATCGTAAGTTCATGTCTATTACTACCCCCAGGATTTTAACTTTATCTTTCACTTCTAATATACTGTTGTCAACTGTAATATTTACTTTATCAATAATGCTGTTACGTTGTCGTTTAGGCCCAAAGATAATAACAGTAGACTTAGAAGGATTTATTACTAGGCAATGATCTTTTGCTGCTATTAAAAAATTACTGAGATCCTCATTTATATGTGAGCATGCTGTATTTACCTCAGTAGTAGGGAAACTCCGATAGAGTTGAGTGTCATCAGCATATAAATGAGTTTTACAGTATTTTAAATTAATTGTATTGCTTGTATATACAGTGAATAGTAATGGACCGAGAATAGACCCCTGTGGAACACCTGTTTTTAAATTAATATAGTTTTACTTGTTATTATTCAAAAGTACACACTGTTTTCGGTTTTTTAGGTAGTTTCTAAATAATTGAACTGCTTCTTTAGAGAGACCCATATAATGCAAAACAGTTAGAAGTATTTCGTGGTTTATGGTATCAAAAGCTCTACTGAAATCTAGTGAGATCAGTAAAGTGCAAAGTCCTTTATCTGTCGCAGTAATTACGTCATCAACAATATGCAAAAGGGCTGTAGTGCAGCTGTGGCCGGGTCTAAACCCAGACAGTACTATAAGTAACAATGAGTTCTGTTCTAAATGCTCTCTTAATTGTAGTTCTATTATCTTTTCCATGAGCTTCGATAAGGTTGGCAATATACTAATACACCTTAAATCTTTAAGGTCTTCAGGGTTATTTTTTTTTAGGCAAAACAGTCACAACAGCCCTCTTCCATATTGTAGGGAAGGTATTTTCTCAGGTTAATTAGCCAGTTTTACATGTCGATGTAGATTGAACACTGATAACAATAATATCGGTATATTTATAATTTATGAGATGAAATATCAATTTATGTTATTAAATTTTCTTTAACTTGTTAGCTTACCAGTGGCGTATGAGGACTAAACCTTCCCAACTTCATAGTCCTTGCAAGTAATATCGCAAAAGGCAGCAGTCCCCATGTAGTAGGAGACGTATTAAGCCCTAGAAAGTGAAGAAGATGACTGTGCGTGCGTCTTTCACGTCATGACAGGTTGATGGACGTTGAGTGATAGTGTATTTACGCGCAAACTTGAGCTTGGTACCAACTCTCACCGTAATATTCTGGAGTCCGTCATGCAAGGGCCAGATTAATAATCATGGAGTAAATTACCGTTGTCAGACGTTTAATTTCGAACGTCAAATAATGGCTTGACAGATCGTCTGATAATTAACTGCAACAAAGTATAATTATTTGTATTGTATGTTAATGGATGTGCTAAGTTTCCCATTTTTATTTTACACTGCAAACCACAAAAAGAGGTAGAAATTGAGGCAAGCATACTTTGTCAAATACCTGTGGCTCAAGGTTCAGAAAGGACCTTTCCAGCATTAAATTTAACAGTTTTGTAAGTATAAAATATTAAATCAGCTGTATGAGAGGAAAATCAAAATTTTCAATTAGATATATTTTTTTGGTAAAAAACTATCTCTCAAGTACGAGCTAAGCTTTTACATGTCTCATTTCACTCACCTTATGTGATCTGTATCTAAGATATTCTTCACATAACAGTGAAATAACACAGAGATTCAACGATGAATTTAAAAATTGCAATATCACGATAGGCACTAAATTGTTCGAAATATTAGTTCATAATTGTCATAATTCAATATTATTATCAAACCGAAACAACATGATTTTATTGAAAGATGCTCCACTATTACCAATTTAGGTCAGGTAAATGTTATTTAAATTAACTTCACCAAAAGTGTTGGTGATTGGTTGTTCATATCATGATTGCCATGATTAGATTTTACTTAACTCACAAATCTCAGTTTGTACAGTCTCATGGTTACCGTTCTGTCCAAATTCGCTCAAATCTCTGGGATGCCCCAAGGCCCAATTCTTGGTCTTGTCATATTGATAAATTTTATTAATAATATTGGCACTAACTTGAATGTAAACCAGAAAATATCAAACGCCTCATGTAGGTAGTCCCATACGCTCAGCACTAAGACATTACTTTTGCAAATTAATCAAAGATCAGTTGCAAATTTTATATGATGATTTGCACTTTCACCCCTGAAAGTCGTTCATAAGTTGCAAAATGGTGACCGAGATATCAAATGATTTTCTGCAAGACTATCTTGAAATATTTGATTCAATATGAAAATGCAATTAATATTATGACACATGAAGCGCATTTATCCTTAAGGGACTGTAAAATTGCCGTTATTGGGCGACTGAAAACCTACATTAATTATATGAAAAGCGGGATCATGATGAAAAAGTTACTGTATGGTTGACGCTTCATCATTTGGAGTAGTAGGACTGTATTTCTTCGAGGAAAATGATGAAACAATTACAGGAGAATAACATTTTCACTTTAAACATTTTTCAATAGCCTGAACTATGGCACATGTAGAGAGAAAAAGTTCGATTATATTGTGCCAATTGTTTCCGAACAGCTTAAACTATAAGTTTGGAAATCTACTATGATCGTCAAGGCCCCCCTTTTCCTTCGGTATATTAAGGCAAAGAGTCCTCGAGGAAAACCGCAGACAATTCAGGATCTCAAAGATACAATTCCAGAAGAATTATATGCGATTGATGTTTAAGTAAACATTTATAAATCATTACTAACTGTACTATTTCTTTACTAATTACTATTTTATGCAGATTCAATAGAAATAAATGGTAATGACCCTTCTGGCTAGTTAAAGTTATCGTCTGTTACTGGAAACCGTTGAGATTTACTGATCTTGTTGATTATTGGGAATTTTCTGCTTGCTATTTGTTCTAAACTATGACAGATAAAGTCGGATTTTTAAGTACTGTTTAACAAAATATATTTAAATATTCTTGGCTACCCTGTAGTAAGAAATGTTTATGAAAATATTTTAATATACTCAAAAATGCATTATCTTGGAGCTTGGCAAATCAGAGAGCTCTCATACTTACATACGTTCCCGATAATTATAGCAGATAATGAAATAAGTAATATTGCTTACCTTTTACGTGGTAATGGCCGAAGGCAATGGCTGAGATTGCACATCAACGAACATTAGCATTAGTAACATAGTTTATGTTTTCTGGTGAAAAACATCTCCATTGTTGGGTAAACAGATGTGTGTAAAGCAAAAAAGATCTTTCGACATCTACCGTCGTAACATTTGAAAACTTAAAACTTTCTAAATCACTTGTAGGATGTTCCTCGTTACCGATGAAAATTACATAACGTTTCATATAAAACATTTTTATGTAAAATGTTATTAGGCCGTTTACTTATTGACATACTAGGGCCATCTTTTAGAGTTTGTATTTTCTTTTGTGCATATATTATGAATTCTGTAAGGGCTTCTAATGACAACTTTCTAATACGAAGGTAAATCAAATATAAATGGGAATTTGTTTTTCATTATTTATTGGACAGAAAAACAAAAAAATCATTTTTAAACATAAATACGTCCGATAGGGAGTTTGACGAACCCGTTTTCGTAGAAAGTAGAGGGACGTGTCTGTAGTCAATTGCGCACAAACCCCTCTACGCTGCATCGTCCTCAAAACGCTGCCCTCACAATACTTCTTTTAGCGGACCAAACAGATGGAAAAAAAAGGGGGGAAAAACGGGGGGGGGGGGGGGAATTCCGGGGGGGGGGCCAAATTTTCCCCCCCCTTTTGGCGGGGTGCCCCCCCCGGCGGGGGGGGGGGGGGGGGGGGGGGGGGGGGGGGCGCCGGGGGGGGGGCCCCCCCGGTGGGGGGGGAAAAAAAAGGGCCCCCCCCCCCCCCCTGGGGGGGGGGGGGGGGGGGCCCCCCCCCCCCTTCCCCCCCCGGGGAAAAAAAAAAAAAAAAAAAGTGTTTCCAAACCCCCCCCCCCGGGGGGGGGGGACCCCCCCGGGGCCGGCGGCGGGTGGGGCCCCGGTTTGACCCCCCCCGGGTGGGGAAAAAGGGCGTTTCCCGAACTAAGCTTTAAGTTTCCTCAAAATTTCAGCCAGTTTAACCTTTTTTTCCTTAGAAACTTACAAATTAATAATGCGTTGCTCAATGGACGGGTACACCTGTTGCTCACTCATCGTGCTACTAACTGACGAGCGCGTTCGGCAAGAGCACTAGTGAGCATATCAACTCTACATATACCTACCTTCATGCCCTCAAGCCAACAACACTGTCCCGTAACTGCTTTGGCCGCAAGAAAAAAATTCCCGTTTATATTTGATTCACCCTAGTAGTTGAATACTATCCAATACAACTGTAAAACTGTTGTGAATTATATGTACTGCTGCTTCTACTTCAGAGTTTTTTAAACAGTTTTGAGCCTCGGAGATGGTTTTTGAGTCTCTAGGATTTAACTGTGAATTGAAATCCTTTACTCGTTGAAAATACTCATAGTATAGTATACACTCAACATGTTAAGATAGATTGCGGTATATTAGAACAAGCTAACTTAAATCTTGTATTCTGTTTAGAGGCTTTCAGACGGTGTGAGCACTAGCACACCTTCGTCGCCAGGTGGCCAACATAAAACTATATATATCGCTGTTTTAACATTTTTATATTGATGAGATTTATTATGTAAAATTACAGGCAATATTAATAAAAAAAAGACGCACCAGTATTGTCTAACTGTCCAACATATTTTTGATTACAGTCCTTACAACTAATTTCGAAAATCCCGACTTTTCGTTTGTTTCAATTTGTCTTTTGGATTGCCTAAAAGTTGTTGTAGTTTGTTTTCCGATGAATTGTCATACCTACATCTTTCAAAATCTTACCAATACCACGGGTGAATCGAGGATCGAATAAAATCGATACAACTTTCGGATTTTTTCTTTTTATTTTGAAAGGTCGAGGAATTTCGAAACGACTCTTTAAACTTTAGTTTCTTAATTATATTATCAATTAAACTTACAGAATACCCATTACTCGCAGCTGTATCCTCAATCAATACCTTTTCTTTTTCAAACCTCTTCTTATTAAAGGAGAAGCCTAATAGAAGATTTACTAGAAAATTAAAACTCGCTATTTTGTGTTGAGCACAATGGTGAGAGTATATATCTTAGAGTACTGGTATATTTTCTGTGTATGTCAAATTTTAACTTATTTTCACTATTTCTAATTATTAATACATCTAAAAATGGTAGTTGTCCAAAGTTTTCAATTTCATATGTGAATTTAACTGACGTGAAACAACTGTTTAATTTAGATACAAATTTGTCAATATCAGCAACTTTTGTATCAAACACTGCAAAAATATTATCCACATACCTGAGCCAAACTCTGGGGAAATACTCACATTCTTCTTTTACTTCTGTCTTGAATCTGTTCATGAAGAGACTGGCACGGAATAGTGACAAAGAGTTACCCATCGCTGTTCTTTCATGTAGTTCGAAGAAATTATCGTTGAATCGAAGACAATTTTGTTTCATACAAAGTTTAGTGAATTGAAGATATTCTTTTACTACATCTTGACTGAGATTGTTTAATTCGAGTAGATTTTTAAGGTAGTTCAAGGTCTGTGGTATCGGAACAATGAACAAACGGAAATCAAAATTTCACCTTCTTGCAACTAAATAATTTTCACCTTATTAATGAAATTATTGGAATTAATCACAGAGAAACTAGGTGATGCAATAGTTAAATTTTCGAACTCTTCTGTTAACCATTTTCGTAGGTGGTACGTCAGCGATCCGATTGCTGAAACAATAGGACGTACCGACTTTCCTGGTTTATGTATCTTAAAGCAAGCAGTACAATCTAGGTACACTTGGGTAAGATATATGTATCCTCCTATAAAAGCTGGAGTAATAAGGTCATTGCAGGATTTGAGTATATTTCTTACTTCAGTAATCATTTTTGTTAATGGATTTCTAGAAAGTTTTTTATGAGGCCCATTACTAATCAGATTGTCTACCCTTTCATAATAGTCCTCTTTATCTAACATAACAATCTTATTGCCCTTATCATCTTTTAAATAAAAACAATCTTTTCACGCAACCGTTTGATATTTTTTTCTGTCTTTTGTAGATTTTTACTTTCAGTTTACTTTAGTGATAATATTTGTCGATCGAGATTTGATTTCTGCAAGCTTCTCTGACAAATGCTTTAGAGGAATCAGGAAGATATTGAATTGAACTTTCAACACTTGCAACAATCTCATCTAATATGCCCTCAGAAGGAAGTAAAGCAAAATTTACTATAACGGGGGGATTTATGAAATTAACTCTAAGGACTGTAATCAAAAATATGTTGGACAGACTAGGCGATCAATTCAAACTAGATTCAAAGAGCATATGGCACATCTAAAATATGGTAGAACAGATAAGTCTAGTGTTGCCCAACATGCGTTTGAGAACAACCATAAAATAAATATTAGCAATTTAAGATTCATTAGGAATGTAACAAATACTAGACAGCTGGATGCATTTGAAAACTTGGAAATCATAAAGTGTAAAAATAGTATGAAGGCCTATTTTCCAAATATCCCGCTTTATTGGTTAATGGGTCACGGTTCACCGAGCCATGACAATAGTTTAGGTATAATAGGGTAGATTGATAGCATAAGTTTAGTTTTAATCATCTCCAGATGATGCCAACTAGATTGGTGAAACGTGTGTCGGGTGCAATATACAGTGTTTTGGTGTTTCGTGGAAAACTACGTCAGTGTTATCTTTACATCAAAGGTTTCAACCTACTCCAAGATTAGTTTTAGTTTAAAAATAAAGGTTATTTGCCAGTTTGTGCCAGTTGTACTGAATATAATCTGTATATTACCTTTTTTTATAATTCAATATTCTTCATGACAATACCCGGGAATACAGTTATTTAAAAACATATGTTTCGTACTTATCTGAGATATGTTTTTGTTGGAAGTATAGAAAATAATAACTGGTAGTTTTTTTTTTGTTATATTTTTATTTTATTCCATATATTTGTTTACAGTAAAGTCAAATATATCTTACGAATAAAAATTAAAATAAAACTGGCAATAAAACTTAAAATGTGTCGAAATGTATCCTATTTACTATTTTGTATTAGCTCCCAGAAACACCCTTAAATGTATTTAGACTTATGGTGCAAGGTACATTCAATTTTCCTACACGTTAGGGGAATAAAATCGAACTAGCCTTTCCCACTTTTACAACTACAAACAGCAACGCCATTACATATAAACGATTGAATTCACCCTCCTACTTTATACACTCCGAATTCCATAAAAGTCAAACTTATGAGGCAATTTTGAAATGGGAACTTTATCAAGTACACTGGGGAAATTGAAATAAAAAATATCTTTGGTTCCGGCACGTTCGTGTGGGCTAAGGAATGGCATTTTCAAGTATATTGGTACATTCATATCAAAGTAAAATGATGGATTAGAATTTTTTAAAACGAATTTAAATTCCGTGGAAGAAATGTAGAGGTAATGGATGAACATATTAACTTTTATAGATTGCTTGAGATGTGAAGTTAGAGTAAAGGTTCGAATTTCTCAGATAACCGAAATGTTTTCTGTACATTTTAAATATAAAAAAATATGTAGTGTTATAAAAGTACTATATGAGGTCATATACGACAAATAAGGAATATAAAATCAAACCCCGCTTTCTCCAATTTTGGTTGGCATTTAAATTTCTAGCGGGTCTTACACAAAATGTTCCAAGGAATCTGTATATCTTAACAATAACTTACAAATTCTGCTAAAACCGCTTACAACTGAGTTAAATGATTGAGTTTAATTTCAAAACCCACTATCTCCATCCATACATTACTATCAAATCCTGCTATCTCCATTTTAGCCAATAGTAGCACTGTGTTTACTGCAAACATGTGATTAATCATCTCAGTTGTTCTCCGTAAAACAAATTAGCTGTTAGTGTATTTCTGTATTTTCAAATGATCAAAATGAATGAGTATGCGAAACCAGTAAAAAAATGTACTCTTACTAAAAGAATTATATTTTTTTGGTCTAAACGAATGCTACTTCTTAATTTTGGATCTATTTCTTATAAAATACAAAAAATAATGACAATCACTTGTCAACTGCGAAGAAAGTTATTATTATAATCAAATCCTGCTACATCCATGACAATTACAATCGAAACACGCTATATCCATTATTCATAATCAAAGTCCGCTAACTTTATTTAAAAATCGTCAACTGAAATAAGAAAACTACTCATGTTGGGTATTTTAAGCTAAACTACGTTATTTTGCTGTAGAGGTGTAAAAAAAATGTGGCAATTAGCTTCCTAAAAAATTTCACATTTTGAGGTTTGATTCTATATGCCTGAAATAATACGTCCTATAATTGTTCATAAAAGGTCATTGAAGTGGGCAATCAAAACAACTATTTGGTAATAACCTAAAAGTAAATAAATATTTCTGGAAAAATAGGGATATATTTTTTTTTAGATCTTTTATAAAAGGTCTTTAAATTATTGTAAAACACTTACTTTAACTAAATTTATATATGAACCATCATTGTCGAGTACGTATTACATAATTGCACCATTATTTCCGATTACCGCCTGATCTAACATCAGAGGAAGAGTTAAAGGTCTGTTAGCTAAGATATAATTCACGATTAAGCTCTGGCCTCCCAGGAGACATACAAGGCGCTCGTTTGTCCATTGCTAAAAGCCAAACCATGTAGTTGGTCCTGGAAGATACGCTGAGCACATGTTCTCGTTTGTTTTCGTGGGGAAGGACCGATATAGCGCTTGCAGATGGTCTTTAGAGGGCCTCACCGTGGCCCATTATGTGAACAATGTCGCTAAAGCTACACATTTGCCACTTTGTTACTATCGTTGATAACAGAGAGTACGTTCGGGAATTGTGAAAGCCGTTTATGAAACTTTCGGCATAAGTTCTTCTCATGTGTGTAACTTAGGACGATTTTGTAAATTGCCGGGATGCTATTAGGTGGCGAAGGGAAAATGGAAGGAGTAATCATTATACGAGTTCTATGCATTTAAAGGAATATCGGAAAAAAATAATTTGTGTTGATTTTGTACAAAACTCTATAAAATAGCCACAGGAAAAAATGTCTTTAATAAAATTGACGCAGGATTAATTTTATCATTATTAAGACACTGAAGATACTAAAATCTTAAAACGAAGTAAACAAATTTTCCCACAGATTCTCAGTTGTTACATGTACAATATCCGAGTATACCAGGATTAATGTATGCTTAAGAAAAATACCAGCTCTTGCACCGGGGATCGAATTCGGGACTCGGGGGTGCGATGTCAAATAAACACATGTTTAGGCTATAAAATGACAGCAAAAATAAATTGAAAAAGTATACGCAAACATTTTTCAATAAAAAAAGAAACAAAAGAATCTTTATGAATAGGAATAATAATTGCACTGGGAATTGTCAACAACTGTACAAATATAATAAAATAAACAGTCCGGCAGTACGATTGAATGCTTTTTGATAAGTTGCTGTGGAAATGTAATTTATGTGACGTGTGTCGGAATGTATTGTATTTGTACGATGATATTTGGGAATAGAATTTAAGCCTTCAACTCGCTCCCTGGTGGCTAAAAATTGCACTTTGACGAAACAAGTAATGCTCCTTGTTTACATTCGTTTAATCACATTAAATGTGATACAAATTTTGTACAGTTTGTCAGGGCTTTACTACCATTTTTTTATTTCATCAAGTTTATTCCACAATATGCCGAAGAAAAGAGTGCATAGTACGAATTATTGTTGTGTGTGCAATTTTCACTCAAGGAAAAATATGAATAGGAGAATCCACTGCAACATTTTCCCAAGAAAGATGAGGGTTTGTTTATATAATTTATATAATTGATGGGAAAAGCATTAACTTGCAATGCATGTCCATTTCAAGCCAGAGGTATATAAAGTTATAATAGTGACATGTTTAGGTTAGGTACTCCCACAAAAAATAGTACAAAATAGATAGATTCCGTCAAGGGATGTCATTTTGAGGTGGGCGAGAGATTTTAACGAACGAGGCAGCGTAAGGGCGAAAACACAACACAGCGGTGCGACGTCGCATCGCAGAAATCAACGACGTCGTAGAAATTTGCGATGCAACGTCGCTTAGTACAAATCCTAGGCGAAACCACAACATTGCGCTGCGACGACGCATCGCAAATTTCCACGATGTCGTTGATTTCTGCGATGCGACGTCGCACTGCAGTGTTGTGTTTTCACTTATGAGATCGGCAATGATTCTCTCAAGCAACGCACGCGCAAATCACTGAAGTCTGGTTGTCTTTTATACGCGACATTTGGTGGTATTATTGTCAACCTATAAATCTTTTATTGTATTTTGCGTGTTATTGTTAATCAAATATTTATTTTTATATTTATGCTATGGCTAGATTTGTACTGCGGATTGCGAAATAGAAATCTCTTTTATATCCTTTAGTATTGTATAAAAAATTTTATTGGAAAAAATGTTTTATGTTGTCAGCAGCTTATTTGGTTTTTATATTTAATTATAACACGCCATACATACATCAAACGTGTCGCTTCTGGTATAGCTCTTCTGTGGCCGTGCAATGAACGCATCGCATTACGGTGCGACTTCGTATTTGCGATGCGTCGTCGCACCGCAGTGTTGTGGCCTGCAACAGACGTAGGACACGTATTGTGCGGTCTACATCTCACTAGAAGCGTCTTCTCTGCGATGCCGTGGCGATGAAATTTTAACGTTGCGTCATCGCATCGCATTGCCGTGCGACGTCGTTTTTGCGATGCGACGTCGCACCGCTGTGTTGTGTTTTCGCCCTAAGATCAATATTTGCTGGTGGTACTCATACAATTCGCACATCAGGAAATATTAAAGGGGTCAGAATTAGCAGTTCACAGAAATTCAGAACATTCTACAATTCGACACTCAAATTTTGCGACGCATTTTACACCTGGAATTGAAATTCCACCTGTATAAAATACAGATTGCACAGCAACTAAGTGAAAATGACAAAATTCGAGGTCTTAATTTCTGCAGACAATTTTTAGAAATATTGGATAACGATGCAAAAGTTGTCAATAAATTAATTCTCACTGGGTACCTTGATAAACAAAACTTTCATTATTGGGTAGTACAATACAATCTATGAGCTACATGAAAAACCTCTTCATGATCAATAGGTGACCATATGGTGCAAAATGTTGACCGTTGACGTAATTGGACCATACTTTTTGGAGGAAAACAATCACGCCATTACAGTCAATTCTGATCACCATGTTGAAATGTTGGAAACTTTTATGAATGTGGAGTTGCAACGATTAAGACGAAATAACGCGTGGTTTCAACAGGATGTGGCCACTGTTTATACACCAAGGTAGACAATAGGTAGACAAGGTAACAATAATTTTAGCAAATTATGTTTCTTGTGATCATGTAGGGCATTCTTCTGTTCTTGACAAGTTATTTATTTCTTTATTTAGGTTTTAATACCGATATTTTATCGAGCTGTATTAGTTTAGTGTAAAGCCCATGGGCTAGTCGCCATATTTGCACGTGCTTTACATTCAACTAACATTCTTGAGTTTGGATCGTCTTACTAGCTCTATAGATGAAATTTATATCGTTTATCTTATTTAATTAATAATTGTCTTATCGTACCTTGTCAATTAGTATTTTTTTGCTAATTTGCTACCCTCACTTACTTCTTGGACTCAAGTATTTTTTTACTCCTGCTGGAGATCACATAAAGTCTCGTAGAGACAAAAAAAGTCTGCTTTTTTTAATGTCAGTTAATTTCAGTTTTCATTTACCTTTACAAAGTTACATATTTTGAATTTACGGATTCATAGGGGCTATTGCCTAGATTTTTGACTAGTATTAACTTGAAGCAGGTTAACTTAATTCATTAAAGTTTATTAGATTGTACCGATATTTACTGTAAATAACGTTTAATAACTTAAAGTAACACACATCACTTTTCTTTTTCTGTAAAAATTAATATAATTTATTTAGATAATAAACTACTCACTATGTTTCTGTTACTGTGAAAATTAATATAATTTATTTAGATAATAAATTATTTACTACATTTCTATTACTGTGAAAATTAATATAATTTATCTAAAAAAGTAAAGTATTCTTCTACTTTTCTGTTACTTTATTGGAGTAAATCATTATATTTCAGTTGCAAAACTCGTATTTTCTCTTGTATTTGTTTAAACATATTCTATTAGATTGTGCTAAAAAATTCAATGTATTTTTTTCTTTGGATAAAGGTATATATTTATTTTTGGTAAAATCCATAATTTAGTTTAAATTACATAATTTATATCATAATTAATTAATACTTTAATTCTTAAGAGTGATCTTATTGTTTTTTCTTGCCTTAAATTTATTATTAAATTGAATTAATTAAACTAGATATTGTTGAATAACAATTTAGACCATCAATAGCCGTTGTTCCCCAAGTAGTCTGCATCTCATCATTATCCTCACCAGAAACCTGCCCGCCGAGCTATAGTTCGAGAAGGAACCAGGATAAGTTAAAAATAGGCCGGCAAAAATGTTCCGTGGGACAGTAGCGTACGCGAAATTAACTAATACGAGAAACAATAAACTGTTACAATTTATAACAATGTATGTAAAACTTACCCTCTTAACTAGCTTGATGAACTAGCTTGATGAACTAGCTTGCTTATCACAAACTGGAGAAGATGTGTAGCCATTTTGCAGCTTCAGGTATGTTTCTATGGTTGTCTCCATGAGTGATGTTTGCTTTTGTGAAAATATATTCTTATATTTTGAAAACGACCGTTCGACATCTACTGAAGTAATACACGTATACGTAAAATAGTCTTTGAACGCACTTAACGGATCTGGGGCTGCACCATCACATATTTATCTTAATTTACCAAAACAGGTGTCTTCATTTAATACACTTTCGAACTTTTCTTTAACGCGCTCATTTGTTGCGTCACCTATAGCATGTAGCAGTAGATTTACTTCGTCCACTATTTGCAGTGACTCCGCTAACGACAACGCACTGTTTTCTAATTTTTTTATGCTTTCATGTAATGGTTTATAGTTCTTCGCAATATTTTTTAATGCTGTTTTGTCTGGCTTTCCTCAATAGCTGCAGCCTCATCTGGATTGAATTGTAGTATCACAGCTTTTATTTGTTGGAAATATTCAGCATAATAAAAAGCTGCCTGCAACCATGTTCCCTAATGTGTAAGAATCCGCCGTGATGGTTTAGGAATACCGAGACACTTGCTATGAAATGCACGGAGACGTTTAGGAGATTTAAGAAACACTTTTTTCGTACTTGCTATTAATGCATCCACCTCTGGAAAACCTTTTCGAATACTTTCTGCCACAAGATGTAAAGTATGCACTTTACTCGTAACATGTATACACGTACTACAACCTTGTTCTTGCAAAGAACGGCCTACCGAACGCATTGTCATGGCGCCATCAGTCACAAACATCAACACTGAATTTTTTGACAGCTCAAATTTTTCTAACGTCTCCAGCACCACCATGGTAATTGTTTCGCTAGTACACTGCCCCAAGTACTCGTACTATAACATTTAAAATAGAATTTTATTTACAATCTGTTGTCTCATCAACAGATAACCACAGCCGTGTATTTTTTAATTCACATTTCATCTTATCTACCATGTCTACGTGTACAGTTGGTAGATAGTTACATAACATTGTGCGACTTGGTAACTTCACCTGGGCATTGTATTTATTGCAGAACTCTCGAAATGGTTGTTTATCGAGTATGTACAGTGGAACATCACAGGCAATCAGCATTAATAGTAAATCAAACATAAACTGTGTTGTCGAAGGCACGCCATTTTTTATATTTTTATGGTGTACACTATTTACGTGAAGTCCACAATCACGCTTATCCCAGCACATCAAATTTTTCTCGCACACTTTACAAATTATTTTAGCACCATCATAGAATAAATCCGGGAATTCACCTATGAATTTATTCACTTTGTCAGCAAATGGCCGTTTTCTACCCCTGCGTACGTCTGCCATGCTTTATTATTAAATTAATATCAACAATACAGTACAACAATTGAAATAAAAACACAAAAACAATATGCAATACGCCCAAGTGACTTAACGTGTACACAACTCGAAAGCTAATAATAGACTGGACTGGAGAAAGAGTTTCGTGGGCAAGGTAAATGCCGGTGAGAGTAAGTATATCTGTACTCTACGACCATGATACACAGAAACGATTTGCAGCTTTAGTTATAAACTAGGAGATCAACCTGGAACCCTCACCAGCCTAGGTTTGAATAAGGTACTGTCTGTCTATACTATATAGAAATTGCCAGGTTTTACCAATCATTGCCGTGGTACCAATCAGAGTAAATTTTTGTAAGTGTTGGGGTAGTTGCGGGTGAAAGAAAAAATATAATTCTAATTCTTTTATTCTGCTTCCCAGTTTTGTTTTTTGTTTTTTGTTGAATTAAATTTTTTTTGACCCATCAGGCAAATTTTAATGAATCTTAATTTTTGTTGTAAATAATGTTTCAATTTAACTTATACTGTTGTTATACCTATTACAGGTACAATTTTTAATTGTGATATATTTGTTTTTTGAAAAATTCTCGGTTCTTTTATTTCTCTAGCGAAGGTTCTGTGTTCTCACATTGTGCAAAAATGCACTGAAATAAATAAATTTCTAATTAACAGTTTGCAGGATTGATATCCGTAACTATTGTTATTAATATTTTTATTGATAACATGGCACCCACTTAACATATATTTTCTTTTAACTTGCTTCATAATGTATCAAGAATTAGTTACTGGAATCTACCAACATTCTAAATTTCACAATTTTTTTTTCTCAAAAATATTTATGATAATGTTATTACCTTATTTAAACTACAGTAATCTCCATTTCACAACTCGTTGATAAATAAAGCCAAAAGCCTATTTCATAATATTTATCAACATTTAACAACTGTCCTGACCTACGCACCCACCGGAATTACTGAGCAACCGACAGGCAACACAAAAGTTAATCAATTGGACCGCTCATTGTTTATGAGGGGTCTAATAAAACAGGCAATTATAAATCAAAGAGGGACTTTATAGTATTAATGTAAATCACATATTGTTGTGGTTATATGACTATGGATGTTTTTACGTCGAATGTTCCGTCATCACCTAGTGTCAAGATTTGGTAACATTGTGTGGCTGGAGAATTAGCCTGATTTAACAATTCCTTATTTTTTTCTTTACAGTCAGGAGTTTACCAGGCACGCCCTCAAGCAATTATTCAAGAACTCACGAAGAGGTAAACCTAACGAACACTTACTTCAACGCGTTATGCTGAATTTCATAATCAGACTGCAGCAATGTATAGAAGCAGCAGGTGGTGGAGATCTTACGGATGTTGCTCACTAATTTGATTTTCGAAAATGGTTTCTTAACCGCCTCTCAAGTCACTGAAGTAACTCCCAGAAAATCTTAGGATTTTTTTGTTGAGTAAAGAGAGACGAGGCTCTCCAGTTTATTGTGGAGTTCGAACCACATCTAGGGCATCGACAGCTCTCTCCCATCTTAATCCGAAACAAATTACAAACAAAATTTCCAATTTACTCCGAGATGGATTCGAACCATCGATATTCGGTATCGAGTAAATAGCTATAAGCGCTTTACCCACTCGGCTACCATGCCATAATAAATTTCCCAAAATACATTTTTAGTTTCATTAGAAATTTGTTCAAACATATTATTTGTTCTTCACAGCACGCTGTTAAAAATAGTTCAGTCATACAGACAAAATAGTTAATTAAAAAAATGAATTTCAATTCCCTCTCTCAGAATTAATTTCCGTGACTTTACATGCTATTTGATTGCTCCCCTGAAAGAAATAGGACGATTGATGGGGTACGAATAAATAAGATTGGTATCACTGAACCAGAGCGTAAATAAATGTTCGTTCATTAGAAAAATCCAATTTTCAGAATAGCTTCTGAAACCATTAGTTGTTAGTTGTTAATGAACCAGATAGAATGTAATTAATTATTTTAATTCGTTAAATAGCCTGATTTTTAACGATAATTGAAACATGATTTAAAGCACTAATTTAGTGGTGGCTGCAATGTTTTTAAATATCGAAAGATAATGTCACAGTTAAGTCTCCTAAACACTCTGCAGTGTGTGGTAAAACATACAAGGAGGGCTTGAGAAAACACTGTTTTTGATAAAATTCTTAAAAAAATTCTTAAAATATTTTTGCAAATAAGACCTAAGAATGATTTGAATTATTTCATAAATAAAAAAAGTCGAAAATTGATATTTGTCAAAAAATTTATAAAGAAAACTAGTTTTTGGATACATGAGAGCAAAGTAATACTATTATATTTGTGACTTGATTTAAAAATTCAAAATTTTTTTAATCGTTTATTTCACGTTGGCCTATTTCGGCTACCAAGATCAATCGCCGACGCACAGTGGACGAAAACGCCAAAACGCTGGCCAAAATTAAAAAAATGAAGATTTTTTTTTGAAATGGAAACGTTTTAAATCGTTGTAGTGGTACCCCTAGCATTAGAAACGACCGTTAATACCGGTCCGGGTTCACTACCTGAGCGAGGAAATTACTTATTGTGCGATCGTGCAGCGCGTCACCTCGGCAGCTCGCAACACTTCAAAAATTGATAAATTTTGTCTGCAGCGTAAAAATTCTCAAAGTGCAGTTTTCTGTGTCATAAAAATGGATTCTGCATCAGAAAGTAAGTACAATTAAAATATCTCAGTATCAGATCAGTTTATTTATATGGTAATTAGTAAATAATTATCGAAGTGGAGTGCATTTTTGTATATGCAACGATTCATAAACTCCACAAAAAAAACCATAAGTTACGCGGTTGGTGATGGTTGGTCTTGAAACTTATTGGAATGTGTTCAATGAACATTTTTTAGAAAGTGTATAAAAAATTAGCTGCATCTTTTTGCATCTTTGCGAGATATTGACCAAATTGTGCGTGAATGCACGGATGCATGCACATTTGTGCACCATAAAGTGGGGCTCCTTTTGAATGGGTTCTCATGAGGACGATGAATGTAATTCTGATAGTAATTGAATAAGTTAATTTCAGCTTTTTCTCCCCCCTTTCCCAGGCTCTTCATTTCGTTACCTATTCAATTCGTTTCCCCAAAGGAGTTTTGGGGAGATTCAGGCGCCATTTTTTTTTCCGCACGTAAGCTCAATGCCTTTATATTTTGGCCAGCTTTTCGGCGTTTCCGTCCACTGTGCGACGCCAGGAAATAAGCTACCCCAAACCTAATAGCCAAGCAGCTTTAAAAGCTCCTTGATCCGAACTTATTGATATAATAAATCCTTTAAAAAATTCCGTTTCTTCTGGTCCTGATTTTTATTCCGTTAAAAGTATTAAAGAATGTGCTAGTTAATTAGCTAAACCGTTAACTGACATTATAAATCATTGTTTTTCAGAGGGCGCTTTTCCGGATTTATTAAAGTTAGCCAAAATCAATCCCTTATTTAAAAAGGGTGATCGTAAACTGCTGTGTAATTATCGTACAGTAGCCATTTTATCAATTTTTTCAAAAAATTTTGAAAATCTGATTGCAATGAGAATAACGGAATTTTTAGATATTAATTCAGTTATTTCAGATAAGCAACATAGCTTTAGGAAATAAATCAACTATGTCTGCTCTGGTAACCTTTTTGGACTTTATCTACACAAATATTGACAGTGGTAAAAAAGTTGTTGCGTTATTTGTTGATCTCTCTAAGGCATTTGATTGCGTAAATCATGAAATTCTTTTAAATACTTTACAAAATGACGGGATACGTGGAAAATGTAACGACTTATTAAAATCTTATTTAAGCAACAGAAAACAATACGTTAACTTTTTTGATACTTGCTCGGAATTTCAATCAACAAACACGGGGGTACCTCAGGGTAGTGTATTAGGGCCACTACTTTTCCTTCTCTATATTAATGACTTAGATGAGTGTATATCTTTTTTTGTGCGTTTCCTGATGATATCTCCATTGCTGTGTGTGACGAAAATATAGAGATTCTCAATGAGAAATTAAACATTATCTTAAATAACATAAACAATTATTTTGTCAATAAAAAAATTAGTATTGAACCAAGAAAAAAACAGTCTCTATACAATTCCATTCTGTCCGGGCTCATTTTATCTCAAGTTAACTTTTAAAGTTAAATAGGATCAATACAGCAGATGGATTCTTTTAAACTTTTAGGTATCTACATATATAGATATAGCGCTTGACTAGAAATCTCATGTCCCCTACAATTTCAATAAGTGTGCAAGTCACTGTTTTACGCTTAAAAGATTACGTCTTATAACTAATTTATATCCTGTAAAGATATTTTATTTTGCAAATTTTGAATTTAGGCTGATATGTTCTGGGAAAATTCACCTTCTGCTAATCGTTTATTTGTACTGCAAAAAAGAGCCATCCGTAATATGTTTAATTTAAGCTTTAGGGAATCATGTAAATCCACCTTTATTGAGCAAAGAATTTTAACATTACCCTACCTTTATATATTTGACTCTTTAAAATTTGTAAAGAATAACTTTTCTACATTCAGTCTTTTAAATGCTAACCATGCTTATCCAACAGAGCATGATTATAATTTGCACTACAAGATCCACAGACTTGAATTATTTAAACATAACCCGTATTATATGGGATGTATGCTCTATAATAAGTTAAGTAGCGAATTGAAAAATGTGTCTAGTCTAAATAGGTTTCTATCAACTCTAAAAAAATTTCTTATAAGTAATGCATTTTATTCTGTTGAAGAATTTTTAATGTTTTAATATATCCTAGGTATCTTTGTATATTATTAGCATTACTATCTAGTTGACTTGTCCTATATCATTTTATGATCTCTTGAATTAATAAAGGATTATTATTATTATCATTATTATTATTATTAATGTTTAACGTGCAGAGTTTTAAAACGTCACCCTAGTACATAAGTGTAAACTAAGTATTATTCGTCAAAATATTTTCCACTAGATATTCACTAAGCTTAAAAGAGGGCTCTAACCCAGTTTTCAAGAAAACACCCAAGACATCACATTTAGCATTGCCTAATGTCTCTCTTGAGCATCGAGGGCATCAATACATCGAGCAGGAGCAATTTGTTTAATTGACCAGTGTCCGTAGGTTTGATGGAGGCGGCTTTTCGATCACATGATTTCCCGTGAGTGCCGTATAACGCTCTAACATTTGGTCAGTCAGGTGCTCCAAGGACCAAACCGCAGTATTCCCTTTATTCCCGCCAGAAGCTAATGCGATTAAATCGAGACTAATTTTAATTGGATGTATTAATAAAGATGAGGATACTAATGCAAATTTAGGGATAAACTGTTATATCTCAGCTATGAATGAATATTAAAATAATTGGAGATTTTAGGATTATTTATACAAGGCATGTTCGAAATATTTTATTTATATGCTATCGATTGATCACAAAAATAATTTAACAAATTTAATACTGTTTCAAGTATAACCCATTACGTATATTTTTAAGAAATCAATACAGTTGTTTGTATATTTTTATTTACATAAAAAATAAATATTGAAATTTCTGTAATATACAATAGTGGCTTTATTTTCTAGTCAACAACTATTGGAGCTACAGAAGTTACGCATTTCAGTGCTCGCTCAATACATGAAAAGATATAGATGGATAAAGGATGAATTTTACACAAGTCATATATAGATAAATCATAAATATTACAGTGAAAACATTCATTATAGAAGGCTTAGGAAATTAAAAGCTTCACGATTTTCTTCTCAAAACTTTGTAAGGGTGGTAAGGTTTTGATATTTGCGGACAGATTGTTAGAAAATGTTTGGCCCTGTAATTTGACTAATTTTGGCTCCTCTTCAAGCGGCAACATTTAATAACTAAATCAGATTTATGTTTCGTACAGTGATTATGGACAAAATCATGTGCATCATACGAAATTTTTTTAATGTATCATACATTTTTTAATATAAATATACTAGTTAATATTTCACGATTAATAAACGAATCCTTACAGTCATTTCTGTTCTTACGAGCATACAGAATTCTATTGATTTTCTCTGTAAATTAAAAATTCTGCGACAATCTGCAGCATGTCCCTGAGCGAGAACAGTATAGGAATATTTGAGTGACAATGTGCAAGGTAAGCAGTTCTCAGTACGTCAGTTGAAATACAATTTGCTAAGTTGCGTAAAATGAATAAATTTCTACTTAGCCTCTTTGGAAGATACTTTCTGCATTTGAATAAAGGGACTCGGTTGATTATATTACACTGTGAATCAATTGATGGATGGGTTGATAATATATTGAAACTATGCGGAAAAAACCTGGAAGACTGTAACGTGGATTACCACATGAACATGGAGGGAGGAATATTTGAGGAATGGTTTGAAAATACACTAATTCCAAAATTAAAACCGAATACCATTGACAATGCGAAGTACCATTCGAGACAACAGTATAAAATTCCTAACAAGAGTACTACTAAGCTGGAGTTATAAAACTTTTTAATGGAACATGATCTTTATTATGAGGAAAATTATAATAAAGCACAACTGTTCGAAGTCCTGCAAATGAAAAATTATGAGAAGTATATTATGGATAATGTAGCGGAGAGATATGGCCACAAAGTGTTGAAATTAGCGCCATATCTCTGTATTTTCAACTGGATTGAATTAATTTGGTGTAAATTGATGAAAAATGTCAGAAAAAAAATTTCCGAATTCGATAAAAAAAGTCATCGAGTTAATTCAAAATGAAGTGTTGAAAATTAGCAAGGAAGATTTAGGAAAGTAATTACAATTGAGAATGATTATTTAAAAATAGCCAAATTTCATATAAATAGTTTAAATAAATTTATTATAAATTTGAACGAGGATAGTAGTTCATCTGAAAATGAAGAAGAGGATGAGAAGGACTAGGATTCAGAGGAAGAAGCAATGTGAGATGAGGTAAAATGAAGTGATGTGAAGTGTGATATCAACTGCATTATTTAATTCTGTCTTTGTGCTTTCGTGGTTCGGTGCTTGAAAAACATTCTTTTTCAGGATGTTATTATTTATTAATGTTATTATTTTTTTTTCATTTTAACAAAAATATGTCTTCCTATTTTGATTACAGTAATAACTTTACTATTAGAATATATTTTTAGTTCATTTATTGAGAAAAATATTTGTGTCTACTCCTATTTTGAGATTATATTTTTTGATTTTATTTTATTTTTAAAACGGTCTTGTTACTTTTTAAATAATCTCTTTATTCTATACTAATATCCATACCCATCCTTTCCTGACAAGAAATGCTCATACCTCCTCTCGGTTTTTGCTGGATAATAACAATTTATATTAAGCAAATTTGAATACTGTAACTGCTGTATGTGTAGTCAATACGTTAATTTCAATACTTTTATTTCAAGTTAATACTTTTTTGTACAATTGTTAAATTGTTGCTAGCTAAACTGACCACAAAAACCTACATTTAAAAAGTAAACGAGCGAACAATACAGTTAAATTCGGCTCTGCGTTCCGTAGCGTCTTATCCCAGACGTCCCGTCACAATATCTGTTTCGCAAACTATAGCTAAGATACCTTTTAACTGCATCATTCTTTACCAAATTATTTTTTCCACCCATCAATTTTGCCCTAAGACAAGTGTGAGAACAGCTAAATCCTAACATGTACAAAACTTATCAAACTATCATAACGGAAAATATTCATTTTCATGTAATCCGCAACAGTCCATCACCAGAGATATGCCGAGTTTCTGTGTCCCCTTGACGTCTCTGATAGACGCTGACTGATCGCACATTCTTGTTACATTCGAGGACGAAATACTCCATAAATCTTTAATCCGCATTACGCTCCGGTCCATTGTAGAGTGATTATAGTGGATTTTCGTGTATTTTTCTACAAAATAAATTACAACACCGAAAAAGTTAATGCACTGTAACTTTTTTCAGGAAGCTTCATAAACCACTTAAAAGTTCGGACTGCTAAATTACCGACTGCACTTTTGTTTTATATCTAAATAAGCTTCGTATGCTACAGATTTAAACTTTACCTATGTACTTATTGCTGTTTGAACTTTTCGCTATGTTGGCTTTACTCCAGATACTTGTAATTTTAACAGTAAATTTTTCTTGCTTTTTTTTGTTTAACAATTTTACCTTAGCACATTAATGGAATGATAAAGTTAACTCTGTAGAAACAAACATAATTATTCGCAGGTCATTCATCATTTGTGTGCTTCCATGGCCAAGCAGTAAGGACACTGGCATCTATCCTGGAATATTTTCTGAAACAGAAATTAATCCCAACTTACTTGGATATTGGTTGCACGTCCGTTGTACTTCCAATATGTAGTTTCCTACCGCATATGGTTCTTGTAGGATTATAGGAGGTTAACTACTATCGTTTTTTTGCTTAGTCAAACTTAAAATAATCAGTATGCATCACAGATCACTGTGCACAGTGGTACAACAAAAAAGAGTGGCTGTGGTAATTAGAAATTACTCAAAGGTATAATTGGTATATTCTTTCTTCTGGAATTTTTAGTACATCAGAAATAACTCTAATCGCTAGGACATCACTATTGGCCTTAATGGAATACCTTGTTTGTGAAGTTTTGGTAAGCCATACAAAAAGAGGGAGTGACCATTGTGGTAGATGAAGTTTTTTTTTTGCTGTTCAGTAATAAGATTTTTTTCGGAGCCATTTCCGTTTAATATTATTGTGGTTTTTTTTGTAGGCTTGAGTTTCTTTTGTATGTGGTATTGTCATTAATTTTTCTTTCGTAGACTGTTTTGTACATAATTACTGTTTTATTACATTTATCTGCTGTTAATATGAAAATATTTAGCAACATAGTTAGCAACATAAAACAGTCCTATCACAATTCTTATCAAACATTTTAAGCAACATTTTAGGAAAAACCGAATACCACGTAAAAAATTCGTGGCATTTCTATGACTTCATAAAAAAACAAACTGTTCCCAAAGACCACATTATTATGTCCCTTGATGTTACTTCACTGTACGCCAATGTACCAATAGACATTGCAATAAAATGTATACAATGAAATGGCCCTAAATTACTAAATTCACAACAATTACCGATAACGAGTTCATCAATGCAATTACTTATGTCTAAATTCCAATCATTTCACATATTAACCAATTTTCCTCTTAAATTTTCGGAATTCCCATATGCTCACCTATCTCAGCTACAATTGCAAATTTAGTAATGGAACAACTAGAACACACTGTTGTACACACACTAAACTATAAACCAAAATTCTACAAAAACTACGTAGATGACTGTATTATTTGCCTACCAAAAAATAAAAGAGATTACACAATTAATTATTTCAATAATTATCACCCACGCTTCCAATTGACCACCGAAATAGAAAAAGAAAATTATATACATTTCCTTGATATAACTGTCAAATATAACGAATCCGGCATCATTGAGACAAACTGGTACTCGAAAGAAATTTGGTCTCAAAGATACCTAAATTTTAACTCAAAAACACCTAATAGCTACAAAAAAAGTGTCGTCAACAGCCTAACAGATCGCTTCAATCCAACTTTCACACCCAAAGTACCAAACCAAAAAACTAAAAAAAATAAAAAAGTTCTTGAAACGAACTCTTATCCCAAAATTGTTTATGAACCTACAATAAAAACAAAATAATACATACAATATACAATAAAACAAAGAATCCATCAAACCCAAATAATAAGAAATATATCACTATGCCCTATATACCAAAGGTATCAGAAAACATCTCAAACGTATTAAAGAAACATAATATATCAATAGCATGTTAAACGCATAACACGACGAAAAAAATTCTTCACAAAACTTTACTCTAAATTTCAACCAAAAAACGAAACTAATACCGTTTACAAAATAGGCTGCTATAACTGTAACAGCACATATATAGGCCAATCAAAACAAAACCTACACAAAAGAATAGACACACATAAATATAACATAAAAACTGCGAATTCAAATTCAACAGCGCTTACGAAACATGCATTAGACTACAACCATAGTTTTGACTTTAACAATATAAACATAATAGAAAGAGAACCAAACTACCATTGAAGAACAATACATGAAATGCCACAAATTAAAAGACATAATAACGCAATTAACAACCATACAGATATTGAGAATTTAAGCGAAACATATTTCAACTTATAAGTAAATATATAGGGGATAATATGTAATACACTTATAAAAATAAAAAATGACAAATTTTTTACATCTTTCCTTGAAGTCCACACATAAAATAAATTGTTTAATCCTAATAATTCACACCACCAATGGAAGAAAAATACCATATTTAATAATTTACACATAAATCACACTCTTCACAGTTAACATAAACAAAGCACACCACAAGCCAGAAAAGTTTCAGCCACATATAAACACTCATTTGCAATAGTTATAAAAAGTAAACTAGTACCAAAAAAATACCAAAATAATCCATATTGTAAGTACATAACATAACATAACGTATTCTTATAATTTTTGTATACTTAATTGTAGTTTTCTGACTCTGGTTGTAATAAACTAAAACGTAAGAAAATAAATATTGTTCTTATTTATTTAAATGATCGAAAGCCTAGGATATACTCGTATCTACATCATTCCTATTATTACAATCTATAGTTGAGAAAACCTATATTGTGACGGGACGTGCGGGGCAAGACGCGCCATGTGGGCGGGGAATGTATAACACATGACATCTTCCGTCTTCTACACCGCTTACATTAAAGTGAGAACGATGATTGTTGTGTTTGCTGGCACGCGACCAAGGCGGAGTTTACCTTACATGCTGTGATACCTCAGGGCCGCATTTAATTTTGTTACCGAATCATTCTAACAGTGCTGATATATTTGTATGTATAATATTATAAAATAAATAATAATAATTTAATATCTGTTTATTTGCTGGCGTGTTTTTGAAAATATTTTAAGAAGGTTATCGTGTTGAAGTGAGTTGTGTAATAGTGTAATATGAGTAATAATTATTTTATATCTGCTAATTTGCGGGTGTGGTTTTGAAAATGATTTAAGAAGGTTGTGTTGCAGGGAGTTGTGTAATGGTATAATATAAGTAGTGTGTTTTTGAAAATAATTTAAGAAGGTATTTGATGTAAAAATGTTTCGGCCGTGAGAGGCCTCTACGTCTGCATCTTATGGTGTTTGTGAAAATGAAAGTGATAGTGATTACAGTGACAAAGAAAATCAAAGTTCATTAGTGTTTTCAGTAAGAAGAAATCGATTACATTTGAACGAGCAATCGAAACAAACTTTCCTTAATTTTTACAATAATCTTTTGAGTTGCAAATTTTTTTAATAGAACATGATCTCTATTATGAGAAAAATTATAATAAAGCACAACTGTTGGCAGTCCTGCAAACGAAAAATTATGAGAAGACGTATATTATAGGTAATGTAGAGGAGAGATATGACCACGAAGTGTTGAGATTACCGCCATATTTCCGTATTTTCATCCCGATTGAATTAATTTGGTGTAAATTGAAGACAATTATCAGAAAAGGAAAAATTTTTCCGAATTCGATAAAAAGTCGTCGAGTTAATTCAAAATTAAGTGTTGAAAATTAGCAAGGAAGATAAATTTATTGGGAAATTGAACAAGGATAGTAGTTCATCTGAAAATGAAGAAGAGGGTGAGAAGGACGAGGATTCAGAGGAAGAAGCAATGTGTGGTGAGGTAAAGTGAAGTGATTTGAAGTGAAGAAGTGAATCAGCTGCATTATTTAATTCCGTTTTCGTGCTTTCGTAGTTAAGTTCTTGAGAAACATTCTTTTTCAGGATGTTTTTATTTATTAATGTTATTATTTTTTTTTTTCATTTTGGTAAAAATATGTCTCTGGTTTTATTGTAGTAATAACTTTACTATTAGAATTTATTTATTTTTATTGAGAAAAGTATTTGTTTCTGTTACTATTTTGAAAGTATATTTTTTGTTTTTATTTTGTTTTTAAAGGTTTCTTGTTGCTTTTTAAATAATCTCTTTATACTATACTAATATTCCATACCTATCCTTTCCTGGCAAGAAATGATCATACCTCCACGCGGTTCTTGTTGGGTAGTAACAATTTATATTAAACGAACTTGAAAACTGTAACTGCTGTATGTGTAGTCAAAATGTTAAATTCAATACTTTTATTTCAAGTTAATACTTTTTTGTACAATTGTTAAATTGTTGCTAGCTAAACTGAGCACAAAAACTTACATTAAAAAAGTAAACGAACGAACAATAAAGTTAAATCCGGCTCTGCGTTCCTTACGTTTTACCCCGGACGTCCTGTCACAATATAGGTTTCCTCAACTATAATTGCTTATGAAATCGTTTCTTTTACAATCACTGTTTATTTATTGTTGTGACAAAAGTCTGATTTAGTGCTTATTTCGCTTCAATACTTGTAAGTGCTAAAAAAAATACTAAAATATATTTAAAATGGAAAATGATGTCCAGGTGCTTGGGACACCACCAGAGTTACTGCAAAAAACTGCAAAAAATGTGACTTTCAATTTAATTTTGTATTTTTTACTAAAAAAAATGCATTTTTAATGTTGGTTTGTCTGCGTGTATTTATTTATTGTCTAAAATATATATAAAAGACCTGTATGGGAGTTACTTTCCCCGGCTTAAGTCGGAAAAGTAACTTTCTCGTATTGTTTTATGATGATTGCTTAGCAGCGGACTAAAATACTAGAATAGAGTATTTTGGGATCTGAAATTGTCCCGAGAAAGTAGATTTTCTTGAATGATTTCAGAAAAAAATATTTTCCATAGTATTCTTTTATATAAAAACATTCATCAGAATATTGGATGTAATATAGACATATTACATTATTATTTCTCATTATAACCATGTTAATTTTTATTCTTGTAATTTCATTTAAATTTTTGGTTTATTTATTATTTCCTTTAATATGCTCAGACACATATATCATATCTGTGTAGATAGATAATAGCGTACAACATAGGAAATAAATAGTTTAGTAGTCATTGAATTCTGGCGAACTACTTGAGGCTAATTGATTTCGATTCTAGGTAACGTTTATACAATCTGGCAAAGCCGAGCCAAACAATTGTCTGCAGATTCAATTACCGTGAACAAAAGAACCATTTCTCTCCTGCAAATGGCGGTTGCAGGAACAATTGCACTGCTCTGTTCCGACAACAAAGCAGCCTTTCGGATATTTTAAGAAATTCTACGCCATATCTAATCAATCTTGTCGGCCGAGTGCCGAATAATCATAATCATTGATAAGTTTTAGATGAAGAAATATAAGATAATTCTCTTATTTTTAAATTTTTCGTTTATATCATGTTCTCTTTTTTTTATGTACTTCGCAGCACGCTAATTTGCAATTTTAAAAAAGATATTTTGTTACGAGAATAAATGTGGAAATATGTTTATCCTTATATTTTCGTTTCAGGAATGTTAAATCATTTTAAAAGTCACAAAAGCATTTATCGGAAAGATTTGAAGAAGTAACTAGTATAAAGATATATGATTTAGATGTTTCTATAATATAGTCATTCATAAACGAAATGACTATATTAGAGGCAAATGGTTTATTATTTATTAAATTTTCATTGAATATTATAGAGATACTTATAGAATATCTATGCAGCTACGGACACGTGTTTCGGAGTTATTGCCCCTCATCAGCGTAGCGTAGCTAAAGAATTGGATCTAGGATGGGATAGATCAGGAACAAGAACTAAAACAAAGCTGGAAAGTACAGTACACAGTACTCAATTAGTGCCTTCATGTTCCCATGTGCCCAATTTGGGGCCTCGATGAGCACAGTCGACACACAGAGCTCTATGTGTACTGCCCGTTTCCACCTGGCAAATACAAATAAAATAATATAGATTTATTGGGGTCAAAATAAAATAAAGAATGTTTAGTGCCATATCCCTAAAAAAACAACTACGCAGCTACGGACACGTGTTTCAGAGTTATTGTGCCTCATCAGCGTTAGGATGGGATAGACAAGAACTAAAACAAAGCTTTGTTTTAGTTCTTGTTCCTGATCTATCCCATCCTAGATCCAATTCCTTAGCTACGCTACGCTGATGAGGGGCAATAACTCCGAAACACGTGTCCGTAGCTGCATAGTTGTTTTTTTTTGGGGATATGGCACTAAACATTCTTTATTTTATTTTAACCCCAATAAACTTATAGAATATAACACGGTGATTATTGTAAACCTTGTATCATACAGGGTATTTTATAGGTACGTATCAACAATTCAGGAGATGATTTCTCAAGGTGCTTTATAAAAAAAATTTTCGTATGAACATATGTCCAAAATCGCATCATGAAGACATTTTCATGAAATGAAAATTTTAGAGAGATCTTCAGCATGGTGATATTGAAATGGGGCTTAGCTACAAGTTTATATTCGAGTCTACTTTATGGAACAATTATAGATATTCTAACCAAATGGTCCTCATATTTATCACTATAAAATGTGTCAAGTTTGAGAAATAGGAAAAAAGATAAGTATGTAAGTATGGATCTGCAAATGGTTTATTTTTTAAACACCAACATAAAAATGAACATCAAAAAGGTAAAAAAAGAAACATTCACAAACTGCTGGAAACTATAAAATGTAGATTTTACCATAGAATCGCTACTGCACTCTCTGGAGTTATTTTACTGTAGTCAGTCTCACCGTTGTCTTAGTTTAGAGACTGAAAAATCTTTTATTTGTTTTTAATAGAGTCATAAGAAGGCTAGTCATGGTTAGAACGCAGCAAGTGAAAGAAATTGTTCTTAATCTTATTGAACAACACTATGAAACAAGTATCCGAAAAGTTTCTGTCAATTTGAACGTCAGTCAGTTTGAAACATTTTCAAAGAATGGCAGCTGTACACCATTACCATGTACAAAAAGTGCACAAGTACTGCTACCACTCGACTTTCTTCCACGGTTAGCTAATAACTCGAAATACTCTTCACCGATATGGTACAGTTCTCAAGAAGTAGTAGAGAAAAATATCGGTTTTCGATTAATGCATCGACTGGAGTTTTTGGTGATTTTCTTATTGGATTCTAATTTTAACCTGCACAACTGGCGAATTATACCACATTTTTCTGGAAGAAGCCGATAATAAATAGAGCAGTATTGTGTAAGGTGGTTCCCCAGCACACTCTGGCTTCATTGCGCATCAATTTCTGAATAAAACATATTCTGGTTGCTGAATTGGTCACGGAAGACCACAGTTATAGCCTCTTCGACTATCAGATCTGATGTCTTTTCTGTGGGGCTTTAGATCTTTTCCTCGTGAAAAATAAAGAAGATTTATGAAACTGGATTATTAATGCTAGTGCAAAAAATACCAAACACTCCCGATAGTTTTGAACATTGTAAAAGGACGGATTCATGCATCATAGGTGGCGGCTAGTTTTTTATATTGATTGATTCAAAAATAAACCATTTGCAGATATCTACTGTTTATCTTCTTTTCTTGTGTTCATATAACTCAATTTCCCACGATGTAAACTATGGAAAATTAGTGTACAGAAGTTATAGGCCGGAAGATGTCACTGGCGTCAATCCATCGCTACACTTCATTCCTATCTACCGTTTTTGTACCTACCACTGACTCCACGATATCGCGCCCTCAAGTTGGCATGATGTAATGAGAGAGTGAATTGGAGGTAAAAATGGCATCAAACAGTGTTCAGTGACGAATCATAATTTTTTTTATATATCCATGATGTATGTAGGAGGATGAGTGAAGAAACGCCAAAATTTGGAAAACGCAGTTGAACGTCAGACAGTCCTTACCCAAGGTGTGTTGGGTTGAAATGGGATATGCTATGATAGTAGAGCATCGTAAGACTTCATTCAGGGTAACTTGAATGATGCCGATGACATAAGTTACGTGATGGAGCTCGGCGCATTGCGGTACCTACAATGGCTGAATAATCCAATTTTTCAGCAGGATAATACCCATCCTCATAAGGCAAAGGTTACAAAACTTTTTGCAATAATTGTAACGTTTGTTTCAAAAGCAATGTTTGTTTGCGTCGGGATGCCAAATATGTAACGTTTATGCACTCTTACATAAAATGAAAAAACTGAACACTTCACGAATCCTCGGCTAGCTCGTTATATCTCAGGTTGGGTTACCAGTATCATACAAGCGAACTGGTGCCTTCAGCTTCTCAGTAAGTACTCTAAATTAAAGAAATAAATAGTTAATATTTGACCAGAGAATTTGATATACCTTACCACACTTTACCTAATGAAACCTGTCCTGGGAAATTAAACAACGTAGGTTCAATAAAATGTTTAATTATATCAAGTCAGGTCAATAGCAGGGTTTTAAAAAAAATAGTTATTTACAAATAGGTATGTGAATTTTTTTTTTAAATTTATAAATGATCCCCAAACAAAAGTATAATACCATTAAGTAGATTTATGCCAAATGTAATTGCATGTAGTTTACATAAAACCATATGAGAAAAAAAAATATATCTAGATAACCTACGTTTACATTTATCGTAATCAAAATTCCTCGATCTATTACCGATCTAATTTGACTGGACTATATTTACACCATGAGTACCAGTACTAAAGTTAAATTTGAATAAGTAAAATTGAAAAAAAAATAGTGCACCAAATAAATGATTAATTATTTACATCCAAGGTCAAAATTTTTAATAAGAAAAAAAAATATATTAAGACTTAACTCAACCTCCGGGGTTGGAAAGGTGTGTTCAATTTTGTTTCTTCAATCCAGACTAATATTGTTCTATTAACCACGTTGTAGCATTACGAAAGCTGGATCAACCCTCTATTCCAGCTCAACTTGGTACATTAACAAGACTTGATAAATTTCCATTTTTCTATGACATCAAATTACATAAAAACCATATTTACAACACGAACAAATCACCTAGGTGTCATAACCTAGATGAGCCATATAACGCTATTATATCAAATAATAATTTACCAAGTCAAAATCCAATAAAATCCCATAATACCTCCGTGATAGTCCCGTGAAGTTAATAAGAGCTCAGTGATAGCAGCCTAAATTTTAATAAGAAACGCAAGTAAGTACTTGTTAATTATTGTCCTAATTTAAATAACTTACCCTTATTATAGGGCATAATGCTAAGTTCAATCTCTCATCAGCTACAAGTTACAAAATGTACGTCCGAACACTAAGGCGACTGACTATGAAAAAGAAGGGAATCAACCGGCGGAGTTATCACGTGATAAATTGACAGAATCGCAGAAAGTCACTAGCCAGAAAATACCAAGGTCTGTCAGATCTTGAATGAATGTGAAATTATTTAAACACGTATCAGTATTTATCAAGACTAATATAAAATGTAAAACATTAATTCGAGAAATTAGAAAAATAAGAAAATTGTATAAAGTAATATTTACGTAAGGTAAATCATGAAATAATCATAAAATACCAAGGCCTATAAGATTCGGTTATTTGTGAAATCCATAAGGTTTGTCGACCCTAGTGCTAATAGCTGAAGTGCTTTCCATTAATGTAATTAATGTACTAACATACTTAGCTGAAATAAACGGTCTAAGTAGTAACAGTCTGGAATTATTTTGAAACCAATCCAACTATTGTCCAAACTTTATTCCATATTTACTCGTTTCACACATAAGGTAACGATCTTTATAACGGAACAAGTCTTTACAGAACAGACGAGATCACGTAACAACAGATCAACTCGGTGTGCAACCCCGGCAACAATTGAACACTGCGAATAACATTCGAATAAATGACATTTAACTGGTGGCACAATTTAAGTAAATTTACCCCCAATTAAAAATTAAATATTTCTAGAAAGAACACATAACGAGCAAAAGATAATCCACATACCCTATGAAAAATAATACAATTTCCACTAAACATTACAAGGTTACATTGTTTGAGTTTTAGACAGTCTGTTATCTCACAAGGCAACAAGTTCAATAAACAAGTAAACAACTATGACCATGCAACATTAGGAAAGTCATAGGTAGGATATAACTTATTAATTTATTAATAAGAAACTAATGCTCGCTTGTCCTCTAGCTTAAACGTCATCCTATATCTCAATAGAAGATCAGAGATCAGAGATATACAAACAGAAATCATGACGTCTATGATATAACCTTAAGAAAAAGCATTTTACGAATGAATAAAATATTACAGATAATAATTTTTTTGAAGCAAAAGTTGAAAATGTGATGTTTTAAGGGGCCTAGTCGGGAAAAAGCTTCGGATAGCTGTGTCACTCTCTAGAAAGTTTTTATACATGCGCCGCTGAATAATTTTGCTCTTGACTGTACCTTCACTGGACGTTCTATTCACCGACTCATTGATATGCGATTCCCGATAGAGGTAACAGTTCCTCGCGCCATTTGTAGTGACAAAGATACTTATTTAGAAAATTCTTTTTAACCAAATAGTACGGAATAAAAGTTTCAAACTTGCTGAGCATAATTATGAAGATTCATCCTAGACGACATGTATGAATTTTACCTCGAATTTTACCGATTGATATCATAATTCAGGAGCTAATCACGTTCAAATTTCACTTATATTTACAGTATAAATTTTCCCTACATAAAGTGAAAATTAATTAAAATAGATATACATGTACCCTCTATTACACTTTCAACTACTGATCCTCCAAATTTGGTGTAATTTGACCAAACCGTATGGAAGAAATAAATTTTGAAAAATTACCTTACAAACACTGGTTCGATTAGCCCTCTTAAATGTAATTTATAAATAAAGTTAATGAAAAAAAATCACTAGTTCATTTTTATACTTAAGACGCATAATTATTTCTCATGACGATAAATTCAACCGTAACAGAATCATGTGGTGGGGCTTCCATGACCAGCAGGATTAATCGATCACTCTTTGATAGAACATGGCTGAGGGTGATAGTGTGTATTAAATTCATGTTGCGATACAAGTTGCTGTGTATATAAAATTTCAAGTACATCGAAGTTTTCGAACGGACATCCGGTATATTGTTTTAAATCGTTCATACCTTTTGCAAGTTGAAGCAGTTGAAATATAACATTATTTTTGGATTGCCTAGTTCAAAGATTGAGAAGTGTAGTTTTTCTTATCTTTGCTATTTAAATTCACAAGTATAGGATCAAATGATTCATGAGTCATGACCCAACCAGGGAAATGTCACGTTGTTGTTTAAAATGTAAGCTCCATCTGACACTTTGTAGTACAAATGTAGATATGAACTATTAATGAACCAGACCAGTTTGCTAATGTAGGAGAGGAATAGGTGATGAGCCAACGCGACGCTCTTCATGATTTGAATATTAAACGAGGCGCCGCATACACAAAGTTCTAACTATTACTAATATTAGAACAGGTCATATGTGCATTTATTACAAAATCAATTTGTTACATAAAACACGTAAATGCGAAAGAACGTGTTTATATAATAATAATAATAATAAACACGACAGAAATTAGATAATCCCCGAATTCAAAGCCGAAGCTGTCTAGAAAGGATTTACACTTAGAAACACGTGAACTTACAACTATTCCCACCAACATTACCAATGTCGTTGGCGTGATCCGAACACGCAGCTACGATAACTAAATTTCGAGTCACATTTGCAATCATCCACTCCATTCAACTAGATTAAACATATTTTCATTTTGGTATCTCACCTATTGATAAGCGCGAGAGAGGCACCATAATGCCGACAATTACATGTATAAAATAAGGATAGAAACGGTCAAAAAATCAAATTGCAATGGTGGGGTATGAGCACGATCTACACCTTCGGCGTTCCTTATTTTATACTTACAATTACCTACATCGTATTGTCTTCCTGGTGCCCTCTGTTAAAGGTAAAATACCAAAATTGAATAGTGCTCAGTCTGTGTGGCTACATACAGTGAATTTCAAAAAATGCAATAAAATGCAAAATCATTTGATGGACAAACAGATCAGTAAAAGTCGATTTATATGGAATATAAAAAAATAAATAAATACTGAGTTCGCTAGTATCTTAGCTAAGGGTGCCACGTCTAATTCATGATCAGAGAAGTGCTATCATTGTAGGGAACAAAATTAAATGTAAAGGAATATTTATTATCTGTGGTAAGTAATTAAAGAAAAATAAAAAAAGAATATATGAAGGGGCGATTGGATACCAAGAAAATTACAACGACCGACACACATTTTCATGCCTTAAAAGACCCATTCTGATATATTATTTGAGCCCTGATTTTAAAAATTGCATCTGTTTTGTGTTATCAGCTCTAGTTTTGGAGATACACATTTATAGGACTTTCTAAAGTAAGGTACCCTATATCCCCTGGTATCTTGCTTTCATATTTGTATGTCCTGGTGAAATCTTTCTCCTTGCTCTTCGCTTCAATCACCAACGTTTTCTGGGAAATGATCCATGTGGCTGTAAAGGTAATGGCTCTTGATGCTCATTTTAAAGTCAAGCTTATTAAAATTGGAGAGCATGTCCTCTACTAATTCAAAGTAGGTGTCTGCCTTATATATGCCAAGAAAATTTTTGACAAATAAAGCAAACGAAGGCCAGGTACTAGACTCAATCTCGGTCATTGATTCTATGAAATGTGAATCATTTATGAGTTGTTTTATCTGGGGATCATCATACTCCATATGTATAAAGTTTAGTAGTCTATACTTACCACAAATATATACATAGTAAAACGTTGATAATAAGATTAACATTAGAATTAATATGGTTGAGCTGGAGAAATAGAGCTGATAGGGCCAAACTGATGTCTTTTTTGGAATCAGCGTTCCAAATATGTACTAAATCTAAAGAAGAAATTGTTGGGTTGTGTTATCCAAGCAAATTCAGTAGAATTTGCTTGGATTGGTAGTAACTAATAGCCACTCAATTACAGTTTTGTGCGTGACGCAAATTTCGAGGTAGTGTAAAAAAAGAAGTATGATTAAACCCTTAATAAATACGTATCTAAGAATCCACATGGTGGCCCACTGTGCATCCATGACTTGTTCCTAAAAGAACTGAATTTACAAAAGAGAGCAGTTTGATCCTATAACTCATTCGGCTTTATAAATTGCTCTCCAAGATATACCATGCTTTCATTTCAAAGCACTATATAAGGAACCGTTTGGTCAAACTCGTGCAGTCACCTAGATACAACATGTAACTTACTATCGTGAATTTACCACAGCAGTCAACCATGCAGTCCATGGAAGAGGTGCGGATTACATGCTCTCCACTCTACTCGCAATGTATGAGTTCGAACGAAGCTGCTTCTCTATAGTATGCAAAGACAAGAACCAAACCATTAATAACTGATTCTAAAGGCTAGTAACCTATTACAAAAAAGTTTGTGAGGGAAAAATAGTACATGATTTGCCAAAAAACATCGCCCCATATATAATTTTCAGTAAAACTATCATAGCATAAGTCTCAGTAGAATATATATGTATACCAAATTTTAGATCATATCGCTCCATATCTCAAAAGCGAAAACCTCTAAGACATATAATTATATGAACTTTTCTTCATGAAATCATTTGCAAGATCACGCCCTAAAGCATTTTGCATTACTTAATACACACCCTGTATATCTAGACCACAATAATAAAATTTGTTGTATTAGGAATAAATGATTTATTTATTTTAAACTGGGAATAACTAAAAAATGTTTCATGGTTCTTTTACGCTCTCGTAGTAGTTATATCAAGTTCATTTTATATAATTCTTCAATGCTGTATATTGTTTCATATTATTCAGTTCAATGTTTTACAGTCAGGAATGGACATCAATTCTTCTTCGCCAAGGCGCGCTTTACATAATACTGGTATACATGCAATGATATTGAGTTTTGACTGGCAGTTGATAGATTAGAATTGTCAGCGGGAAGATGCGTGTAATGTGGCACCCTTGACGTGCTGATAGACGGTGAATGATGTGCATTCTTCCACAGGCCATTCAAAGCCAATTTCTAGTATCCGTTCACTCATGTTTTGAGTTACAATTGCATTACTTGATGTCATCAATTTAAACTTCAACTTGTTATTGTATTAGAACAAACTCAATTACAACCAATTTATGTAATATACATTCAGATGGTGGGCATACGAGAGCTAGAGAATCTGTAGATTAAATACAAATATGTCAAGGAAATTCACAAAGAAGAAGAATACATATACAATTTTGTCCGGTGTTGAATTCTTAAAATTTATATCGGTTCAGTACTATTAGTACATTTTTCACAAAATCATGCAAGCTCTCCTGTTTAACTGGAATAGTAAGGGTGATTACATTACTGGAATTTGTCCAGATTAGTTTTTTTCTAAAGATATATTTGATTGTTTTCATAATGTGAGATACATTCTATGTGAGAGCCATTCAAGTGGAAGCCACAAAGGTGCGACTGGCTCCCTGTCAGTGGTTTTCCTTTAGTGTCTTTTTTGAGTTTTGTCCACTATTTTAACTCAGCTACACCGTGCTGATGAAGACCAATTAGTCAGAAACACGTGTCCACAGCTTGCATGCTTCTGCCATTTGCAATGTTTGCATTTTTGTAGAGAAGGAATTTGACGCGGGTTTAATTACATTACAGTATAAAACAATATGATCTAATGGGTACGCCCGCATAAAGAAAAAAATTATTTTATTATTTTTGCATTTTCCACCGTACAATTTTTAAAATATTCAGCAAATTTGTCTACAATTTTTTACAGTTATTGAGAATAATTTTCTAATGCACTGAATATTTAATTTAATAATACCTATATGAAAAACATGAAGAAATTTATATACTAATACAAAATTGAGAATGTTTGTATAACTTTCTTCTTTAAATTACTTTTTTGTTTTAGTGTCAATGTCTGAAGAATTACCTCACATAAAACTTTACAATTTCTTTAACTCCCTAAACAAAAAGTAATCCATCAGACGAAAGAAATACATCAAATTACAAATTTATGTTAAGGATGTAAAAGTCAATAGCTCTACACGTAGAAAACACTTAGAGAAAATGGGTATTGCGATCAATATGACCCTCGAGGTCCTCGCAAACGCCTCCTTCGATTTCTAAGCTAGTTATTGCAGTAGTAGATCTCACTTGTCTACAACCAGATAGCATGTTTACACACCCATTACATACTTCACACACATATTGTTAGTGGAGTGATGCTATCTGGTTTCACAACACCTAAATTGTTGGGACTTTCGATCAATTTCGTATAACTGCTACACTTTTCCAGTATACATTTCTTATTTCGCCAAACACAAAGGAAAAAGTTGTAAACCTGAAATTATTTTAATGTATAAACAGAATGCAGGAGTCAGTTTTATTGCAGTTAACTTTTAAGATTTTTCTTTAAAAAATTGTGACAAATGAATTATGAAAATAATGAACGAAATCTCTCTCTAGCTGTCAAATGCTTTTAGAAATTGTGTTATTTTTTCTAAATGCTATTTATTGAGAAGAAATCTTATCATTCCTCGCAATTTCGTACAGAAGGAATAGTATTTGACTTTAATGAACTGTAGTGAATAGGAAAATGGCACATTATAATTAAGTAACGCATTTTATAACTTTGCTGCTCGTGTTAGAAAAGGTGCCTAATGTTGGTAAAAATACATTCCAGAACAGTAACCCAATCCAGGACTTACTTAGGTTTTATATATAGTTTTATAACATATAGTTATAAAATTATATGTTTTCCAAACATATTGAAACGATTATATTTAGTCTCAACTTCTTGCAAATATACATTGTGCGCAGAAAGGTAAGGATATTTCACATTTTCATGAAGGGATTGGACTAAAAAAATTCGTTGTAGGTACGATCGACAACTTCTTTATTAAATATTTTGCATAATTTGGTTATGAATGAACGAGGAAAAGCAATTCTAGCTGAGGAAGTGTTTAGTTGTGAGGAACCAACATGTCCTAAACCTATCATCAGTACTTCGTATACTGGCCCCTCACTCTAATTCAAGTATACATCTAGGCATGATGATGCTATCGATCACATCTTGTGGGATTTGTACCTATAAATAGGAAGAATATCTGAGAGTTGCCTAATTAATATTCTCTAAAGCCGGTTGATTCTTTTGAAGTTCCCTACCCAATGATTCCATCACGGGTTCAATGAGATTCAAGTCTGGCGAACACAGTGGAAGCGGATCGTGATCAATTCCATGAGTTACAAGGACGTTGAATACTTGCTGAGTACGATGGGGGTGAACATTATTATCAATAAAAGTAAAATTTTCGCCAATAGGTAGCAATTTGAAATGTTGTTACAATGTTACTGACAATATGATTGGGATATGTTTGTCCAGCCATGGCCCTCCTGCAGATGTACGATCGGTGCGTCTGCCAACACATATTCTTTCCTATACCATACCACTGCCTCCTCTAAAAGCTACTGTGAGTTGGATAAATCTTTGTCTATATCTCTCCCCTAACATCCTTCAAAGTTGTATACGTCTGCTATTGCTGAAACTGAAACATATTCCACGTCCTAGTTTTGTTAATCCCTTGCCCATCTTAAACGGGCTATTTGGTCAGTTGAACTTAACTGAGGGGCTCAATATGAATGACAGATGACTTGACAGATCAAATCTATCGCGTACTGACGAGACAGTACTTACTGTAACTCCATGTGGTGCATGTAAGGTGTTGCATATATGAGAAGCGTAAAGGGTAGGATTCCCTCTTATTGTAAGTCGAATATAGCGATCTTGTTGCGGTGTTGTAGACCGGGATAGACCACTTCTGAGCCGTTTTTGTACAGAATGATTTTCCAAAAACCGATTTCAAAGCCTACTAATAATGGCTCTTTAGTTTACTCCTAATTCTGTAGCAACATCGACTTGACGCCAGCCAGCTTGGAACATACTAATTTCTCCATTGACATTAGGTTGGAATAAATGACTGCTTGGTGACACCTACCAATTTAAACAGGGAAGTAGAGGAAGTATCGTACATTTGATTGTCTTTTGTGCTCAGTTAACTATACTACGTGGATAAACAAAAATGTATTGTCTGTTACAAACTGCACAGACCATAACAGACAGTAGACTAGTTACTAATCATGATTTACCCTATACAAAAAATTAAAAAATACGCTTTGTATCTTTACTGAAATAAAGAGAAAAAATGTTATCCTTGCAAGTTAGTAATCTAAACAATATTTTAAGGAAATAATAAGAATTTGATGTGTCTCTACTTATACACAAATTTAAAACAAAAAGCCCATAACTTTATGTATCAGACTTGCAGAAACTAATTTTAAACTCAACAGCTCTTCATATTTATTCTCAAACATTAACTTCAAGTGAAATTCCGCTGAATTGTATGAAATTTTCCTTGATTAAATCCTTAAAATATGAAATTAATCCCAACTCATATTATCCGATAAGATTGCAATATTAAAAAGCAATATGCTTCTTTGAAAAAGCTCACTCAGCAGACTTTATTAGAAAAAGTTTTCATATTATCGGTGGTTGATAACAGGTCCGCTCGACATGCCACGTAATAATTAGCCAATGGCGTACAGAAGGCTGATTCGGTCGATAAATGTGTGTACACATATATTGTTTACCTGTAGTTGAATCAGTAGCGTCACAAGAGCGGTTGTAAGTGACATAAACTCTCTAATAATATGTTGCGTTAAAACAGACAATCCAATAATATGTAAGAAAATTTAAAACAGATACCTAATTAATAGTTTCCCTGATGATGGTGTAATAAACCAAAACGTTAGAAAAAAAATAATAAAATTAGTAATGCCTGAACGAAATCCCTCCCAAAAAAAAGCTCTCAGATATTATCTAATAATATGATAATAGGCTTGTTCGTAGATACGATTTGCGATAGTTTCATGCCTATAAAGATGCAATTATTACAAGTGATCTGCATTAACAAACGTTCTGATTGAACAGCCACATCTCTACAACAATGGGCGCATGGTTCTGACAGTATCAAACGGTTGGAAATTGCTCTACAAAGAAACCTAATATTAAAAACTGATTGCTGATATGCAAGGAGTGTCCAAGAATGCGTCGATGTGCTTTTCTAAAGAACTTTATTTTCTTCTGTCTTTCCTTTCAACAGTTGTAACAAACCAAAAATGCTAATTTACGACTATAAGTTATTTGATTCATTACTATATCATATTGAGCATTTTCAGCTGAATTAGTTTAGGAGTTACGGATTTTGTGTAAAATGTTTTTCTAAAAAGTTTGAGACATTTAAGGGTGACCTTTAAGAAGCAGTTTTTCTCGAATAACTTTTTATCTGTATTTACTAGCTACTTTGATTCTGGTATATAATCATCCTAAATGAGTTTCTGTGTGGTGTATAATTTTGATCATAATCGGTTACGTGGAACCAATTAGAAACTATACAGTTATTAAGCTGGTGTCAAAATGATGCCTTTTTGTCTCTTAGTATATTTTCCCAAAATGCTTTTTGAGAAAAGAAATCTATCAAAGACGGAACATAAATATTTTCAGTTCAGCATTTTTAGTAATTTAATTTACATTGACAAAAATTATCTTAAAGATGTTCAAAATGTTGACCATTCAAACATACAATATTGAGCAACTCAGTAAGGATGATTGCATACCAAATTTAAACTACTTAGCTCAAATAGATCAAAAGTTGCTCAAGAAAAAAATACTTCTTAAATACCATCCTCGAACGTCTCTAACTTTTTAGGGAAACATTTTTCAAAACATGTTTATAGAACATTTCGTTTTAGTTTTACACTCCATTATCTTGAAAACATATTTTTCTGAATAGCCGGTAAGCCTTTGAACTGTCGTACTACATTCACTTGTGGCCACAGAATCTCCTATCATTTAAATGAAAATTAATTTGTTAAAATGAAAATATTTGGAAGATGACCGCCATACACACAATGAGATATTGATTATACTCTGTATTTCTCAAAGAAATACATTACCTGTAAATCCCCAAAACTTAAAATTTACATAACCTACCACACAATTGAATATTATTATTTTCTACCTCCTGTACCTACCAAAATAAACGTATTTTCAAATAATATTTAATATAACTCTAAACAAGTCCAGTAACTCAAAATAAACTTATTAATTAAATTTTTGATATATTATTTAAAGTGTATCGTTAAATACTGGAATTTTTGCGCCGCCTTTACTTTCCAATACAGGTAAAAAGGGGTCGGGGTGTTGTCATACTCATGAATTACGGATGCAAGGAATTTTGCGCTCGGGAATGTGAATGGTTATTAAAAACATAACGGCATAGGCTTTGTTGACGCTTTATCGTAATATTTTGTAAAAAGTTTTAAAACGATGGAATTCCAGTAAAGCTTATCCAGCTTGCCTGACAACATGCATACTTAAAAATGTTGAGGAAAGGTTTTACGTCCTGATAATTTTAGTTCGATAAAAAATTTATTACGGAAATAATGGCATGGTTGAAAATTGATGTAAATGCCAGGCATATTTTATAATAATTAATAGTAAGTAGTTATTTTACTTAATACAGAATAAATAACAATATTTACTTTCTTAAGGTCCGTCCAAATTGCCGCGCCAAACTGCGCAAAATGTTTGTGAACATTCACAATCAACTTGCGTGAAAGACGTCCAAATCGCTGCAACGTAAAAGAATTTGTTCGTGATTGTAAAGGTTCCACATTTATCGTAGATGCGCTGCTTAAAAGTTGACGTTCATTTATTACCGTTCCACCAAAATGAATGATGAAAATGTTAGTACAAGCGCTGCGTTCATTATTTTGTGTGATGCTTTATTGAAAATGAAAAAAGAAAAGAAGAGTGAAAACACATTACTAGATGACAAGTATATTTAAAAGTGTGTATACAGTGGCAATGACTTACTAAACGACTTGGTGATTGAGTATACTGGACAATTTAGGAATTTTTGTCGTTTATGTACCAGTGATTTTGAATTGATATTAAATCTAATCGGTCATAAAATAAAAAAACAAGTAAGGTACATTCACCGCTGCGGTGAAGATGCCATATAGATTTTCAGAAGACGGACAAAGTACATCGGATCGGTTCCCGAATGATTTGTTCTTCGATGCCTGCAATCGTTGTTAAAATTGCCATAGGCGCGTTCGGGAATGATCGCAGCGGTCCGGGAATGCTCGAAATTGCTTCCTTATGTTCGGTTTTATTGAAAATGATACCCCACATGCCTCGCTTGACCTCGGGTATCTTCGGGTAACATCGGAAATGTTTGGGTCCAGTTCGGGTTTTGAGATAAAAACAATAACCTCGGTGGCTGTTAGCAACCTTGAAACTTGCTTGCACTTTTTAATTACTTAAAACGCTATTGAAAGTGCTTATAACGCCTTCGAGAATGATCGGAGCGGTTCGTGATCAGTCGGAGTAATTCCAATCGATTCCGTGGGTCCGATTACTTCGAAAGCGATACCCCACAAGCCTGGATCGCGTAAGGGTAATTTCGGGTGACCTCGGATATCTTCGGACCGAGTTCTGTTTTTTTGGTTAAAAGTACAGCCTGGGTACGTGTCAACTCCCTCGAAAATTGAATTTGTTTTTCGGTTCCAGCAATCGTTGTTAAACTTGCCTTAAATGCATTCGGGAATGATCGGAGCAGTTCGGGAATGCTCGGAATCGGTTCCTCGTGTTAGGTTTTATTAAAAATGATACCCCGCAGGCCCCGTTTGCCTTCGGGTATCTTCGGGTGACTTCGGAAAGGTTCGGGTCCAGTTCGTGTTTTGCGGTTAAATCTGTAGCCTCGGTGGCTGTCAACAACCTTGAAACTCGTTTGGCCTTTTTAATTTTTTAAAACGATATTAAAAGTGCTTATAACGCCTTCGGGAATGATCGGAGCGGTTCGTAAATAGTCGGAATCGGTTCCTTGTGATCCATTTTATTGAGTCTTATGCTAATATGCCTATATTTGTACCAATTCGGTCAATATTTGGGGCATTTATTGCATTTCCAAAAAAAATCAAAATTCTTAATTTTTTTTGCCCCACTTCTCGTTTTCGGAACCGTCTTAAAATCAACACTCATATGTAGACCGTAAAGGTCTACCGCTGTTACTAATTTCAAGTCGATCGGTCAATATTTTGAACAGATATCGCATTTCAAAAAAAAAAAAGAAAAATAATTTGGCTTTTAGGCCGTTAATATTTAGGACAGTTATCGCATTTCAAAGGAAGGTAAAAAAATTGGTTGTTAGGCCGTTTTTGCCCCACTTGTCGTTTTCGGAACTGGCTCAAAATTAATAGGCATATGTAGACCATGGAGGTCTACCTCTGGTAAAAATTTGAAATCGAGCAGTCAATATTTGGGACAGTTATCGCATTTCAAAGTTTCCAGACTTCCGGACTACCGGACTTCCGGACTTTCGGAGTTCCGGAGTTCCGAACAGACGGAAAGTTTCTGGAAATCTCGAGATTCGGATAGATCCCAAATTTGAGGTCGATCCGATCAGCCGTTCTCGAGATACGGGGGCCCAAAATCGCCGAGCATAAATGTATATATAGATTTTTTTAAGAAAATCTATATAACAAGTGAGGTACATTCACCGCTGCGGTGAAGATGCCATATAGATTTTCAAAAGACGGACAAAGTACATCGGATCGGTTCCAGAATGATTCCAATCGATTCCTTGGGTCCGATTACCTAGAAAACGATTCCGCGTATTAAAAGTGCTTATAACGCGTTCGGGAATGATCGGAGCGGTTCGTGAATAGTCGGAATCGGTTCCTTGTGATCCATTTTATTGAGTCTTACGGTAATATGCCTATATTTGTACCAATTCGGTCAATATTTGGGGCATTTAGTGCATTTCCAAAAAAAAAAACAAAATTCTTAATTTCTTTTGCCCCACTTCACGTTTTCGGAACCGGCTTAAAATCAACAGGCATATGTATACTATAAAGGTCTACCCCTGTTGCAAATTTCAAGTCGATCGGTCAATATTTTGAACAGATATCGCATTTTAAAAAAAAAAGAAATAAAAATTGCTTTTAGGCCGTTTTGCCCCACTTCGCGTTTTCGAAATCGGCTCCAAAACAATAGGCATATGTAGCCCTTAGAGGTCTACACCTGTTCAAAATTTGAAGCTGATCGGTTAATATTTAGGACAGTTATCGCATTTCAAAGGAAGGTAAAAAAAATTGTTTGTTAGGCCGTTTTTGCCCCACTTGTCGTTTTCGGAACCGGCTCAAATTTAATAGGCATATGTAGACCATGGAGGTCTACCTCTGGTAAAAATTTGAAATCGATCGGTCAATATTTGGGACAGTTATCGCATTTCAAAGAAAAGTTTCCGGACTACCGGACTTCCGGAGTTCCGGAGTTCCGGAGTTCCGGACATAAATGTATATATAGATTTTTTTAAGAAAATCTATATAACAAGAAACCAATTTTAGGCAGGCTATCCCCATCAAGGAGAAATTGGCTGTAACACTTCGTTTTTGGCTACTGCTGATTTATGTATACTTATAAAATTTCCAAGCAAAGTATTTCTATAATAATTATTGAATTATGTAAAGCATTAATAGAAGCATTAAAAGACTACATTAAGGTAAGAAAAATATTTAATTTTAATTTTAGAAATTCATAGAACATTGATAATATATGCATATTAAGAAGTATTAACATCAAATGAATGTAGATAATCTTGCAAAGGAGTCAATGAGCTCTCAGGCAAGGGAGTTGATTGGCTCTCCGATAATTGAGGACTAGGCTGAGGTGATATTACAACATACTCTAACGGCGAATTTTAGGAGGCCTGTGATTGATTGGAATGATAAGAATAAGTAGGTGAAGATGATGGAACATATGACATCCTTGGATATTGATTTGTTTGACCATACAAATTATTAGTAACGTATTTATTGTATTTCCCCATTTCAGTGTCAAAAATGATATGCATTAAATGCGTTACAACAGATCGGACGTTATTATCTAATTTTTGCAGTTTTGTAGATAAATGTTGACCAAAAGTAAAACACTCATCCTTTGGAGTATTCGAGACACTTTTTAGTATGTCGTATGCAGCTGCTATTCTTGGATTTTCTTCTTCTGCTTTTGTTTTAATAGCTGTTTTTTCTTTAGAGACAAACATATTTTCTGTTTGGGAGTGATTATTTAATGATCTTCTGGTTTTTGATTGGACACAGATGCTTCCTTCAAGTCGGCAGTTTGGTTATTTATAGATTCTGTGCCTGCTGAAACATGCACCTCTGTTTCAGAATCAGTTGGTGCGTCGATATTATCGCCAACAGACAAATCCTAAAATAAACAATATTGGAAATTTCAACTACATAAAAATAATTTTTTACATTAACTATGCATTATTACATAGATAACGTTTCCTTTCATTTATAGTGTCATTAATTTTTCCTATTGATTTGTTACAGGTGCCGTCTACTACAGAACAATGGTTAGATATTTCGAATGGGTTTGAAGAACAGTGAAATTTTGCACATTGTCTTGGTGCAATAGATGGGAAACATGTAGTTCTGCAGGCTCTTATAGGCAGCGGAAGCCAATATTTCAATTACAAATAATTTTTTTAGTGTTGTGTTGTACCCATTAGTAGATGCATATTATAATTTTGTATTTGCGGATGTCGACTGTCAAGGCCGCATTTCAGATGGGAGCGTCTTCAAAAATAGCATTTTATAGAAAACAAATAGAAGATACAAATTTGACATTTCCAGAACCAGCACATCTTCAAGGACGACAAAAAAATATACCTTTCTTGATTCTAGGCGACGATGCATTTGCACTGCATTAAAATGTTATAAAACAATATGCAGGATTACATCAAAAAGGTTATATGAAAAGAATATTCAATTAGTCTCGGCATCATTTCTGCAGTTTTCAGTGTGTTAAGAAAACCACTGTTGCTAGAACCAAATAAGGCAACATTATTGTGCGTACTACTCTTTACCTACATAATTTCCTAAGAAGAAGTAATGCCTCAAGAAATATATACACTCCTAAAGAAACATTGGACTGTGAGGAAAATGGACAAGTAATTGAAGGAAGTTGGCGACGAGAACAAACTGGAAGCAAATCACTTCTTCCTCTGAGAAGAGTCCCACGAGAATCTTCTTTATGTGCTCAGGAAGTTAGAGGTGAAGTAGCAGAATACTTTATAAACAATGGAAGTATTTATTGGCAAAACGATTATGCATAGAAAAACACATAACATAGATACGTGTTTATACAAATTAATAATATATTATTTAATGTACATGTCTTAATTAAAATATATGTTACTTACACTTTCAGTATCGATAGTTTCTCTTACTTTATCCTTATCCTTTAAAAACGCAAAACTCGAAAATACGAACCATTTACTAACATAAACGTCCTTCCGTCCTAAAATTCGTTATTTTTATTTCAAGATATAATCTATAATAATAAAGTATAAATACCAGTTCTTGCACTATTTTTCATTTTTATTTTTTCCCTTCTTAATGAAGAAAATAAAGATGCCATTTTTCCTTTTATCGTTTCTACATCGTGCTTTAATTCTTTTGCAATGTATAGCCATGCATCATGTTTTTTATTTCGTAAATGGTAATTTTTGTTACCGGGGTCCCATAATTCGGTTTTATTTTCGTACAAATTTGTCAAATATATAATGTTTTCGTGATTCCACTCACTCATTTCCATTTGTTTCTCAAAAAAAATAACAATAATAATTAAAACGTACACCTCAGTGCACGCGCAGCAACTTTAAAAACACATCCAAACTAAACTTGACGCAACAAACAGATTCCTTTGATATACTGACAGTATGCCGAACACATTCGTTTGAGCGCAAAGTGGCGAGTTTATGCGCAGTATAACGTCCTAACTAATTGTATTTGTAACGTTCGTAAACATTTTGCATGGTTAGGCGCACCAGTCTAGACGCATCTTTATACGACTAATAATTGTAGGTAGAGGATTGGAAATAAAAATCGTATCATCAGTGTATACGAATTATATTGTAAATGCAGTTTTATTAGTTGTCGAGTACAAGAGCAACACGTCTGGAATAGATTCTGGCCGATTTCGCTGGTATTTCTTCACTATATTGTCTATCTCGACGAACCACGAACCACAAGCTGTTTGACATAAGTGGCTCGCTATGGCTCACGGCGTGATTCTCGGGATCCATCGGCTTGTCGGCTTTTGAAAGGTTCATACAGGTTCGCGTAGTTCGCTCAAGCTCGGCATATTTCGGACACTTGCAGTATAGGTCAAAATGTAGGTGCAGAGTTGCTGACATTATTGTTGTTGTCTTCACGGATACTCGATCGATTCTTTGAAGTACTCGATATATCGAATACTCGATTCTTGAAAAGATTCGGTTCTGCATATAGTATATTTATTTGTCTGTACTTGAATAAAAACATTTTTTTAAATGATTAAAATTTTTCTTCCTGACAAAATATAAAAAAAAAATTATAAATCTTTAACCAATACTAAGGAAGCATAGAAGTAACCAAGTAACTACTTTTTTAATCTCATATAATGGTAAAATTTATTTTAAATTGTCTAGTTAACTTAGTAATGTATATAAATCCAATTTTATTTAATTTACAATATTCGTTATCTCTCCCTTGCAGGCTTTGATTTCGCTAGCTGGTATAACCCACGCACATTATAATGAGTTATTTTTTTCTTAAGTTGTGTATTTCATATTCAGGAAATAAAGCCTTCTATAATTGTCAATTACTCCCACAAAGATTAAGGGTCAGCCAAACATAAAAAATCTCAGGTAAAAAACATCTTTTGATGCTAATATGTGACCTGTTATGCTGTCTATTTATATATCTTGCCCAGAAGCAAAACTGGAGCATTAATCGTGTTCCTGCCTAAATAAATTCTTTGTGATACTCAAGAACTCTCGAAAGTATAATAAGCTATAGAAAGTGAAATTCTTTAAAAAATGTCAAGATAATTCGATAGATAACCCTCTAGTAATTGTTGTGCAATAAATAAGAGATGCCATCCACTTCCTAGTCTTTATCTTTTGTGTTACAAATTATGCTTGCTGGGCATAAATATGTGGAGAAATATTTATATAAATCGATGTGAACAGAACCGTCTCCGAAATAACATTCAAACCCTAGATATGTATGCTGCTGATATTTTGGTGAAATATAGTATTGTCTGTACTTTTACATGGTCGTATTAAATATAAACCATAACTAATATACGAACAGTTACTTATTCTTTAAAATACATGCAGTAATGCTAGAAACGTTGGAACTAATTACCAATTATCTCAGGGAATTGAACATTCAAGTAAATTATGAGATTATTCTTCCATACGTGAAAAATGTTGGTATTTATTTCAATCCTTCGTTATGTTTTTCTATACATGTAAATAGCAGAAGTTTCATATAAATACAATAATTTAATAGGTATGAAGATACCAATACGCAAATATACGGTCTTTGTATTTCGTAGTTAAACAGATATATCTTAGCGAGGGAAGTTTAGTGTGAAATTGCCTTAGAATTTTATTTTTGGCATTCTTCAGAAGTTTTACAACTAGTCAAAAATTAATTATTTATTATTATTACAATTTATATTATTTATTTAACTACACCCAGTAAATTACCAATTACGAGATAGGAACACAAACTATAAACAAAATAGTGCAACAAAATATCTGCCGATAGTTAACACAATATTCAACATTTAAATACATTATTTTACAAAACATAGTTTTAAAATAGCAGTATATAACATAATACAGAAAATTGAGACAAAATTAGAGAAAAAAAATATTATAAAACAATTAAATTAACACAAAGTGACTAGAAGCTAATAATAATAAAAAAAGAGGAAAAATGAAAAAAGAAAAAAAAAGAAAAATAAAAGAAATAATAATTTATGGAATCATTTATTTTACATTACTCTATTTGTAGCTGATAAAGCCACAAATTTTTATTGTTTGTACGTATTTCTTCTTTCTACACAAGAGCAGAGTGTCACTTTGACGCCCAACACTACCCTAATCCAGAACTCTCCAGGCCGGCTATAAGACGGAATGGGAAAAGGTAACTTACACTTTATAAACGACTCTCAAATAATCTAACCTAATTAACTATATCATTTCAATTTACAACTTTTCTACAAGCGCCTTAATGCGAGCGAGACGTAGGGGGCTACAAGCGGTTACACATATATTAAAAGTGAAAAAGGTACCAAACCAACGCCAGGAGGAAACACTTAATACAAGCAACTAATAGACAACTTACTATTTTACTTTTACCAAACCTTCCTTTCCGTCCTGACTCTTTTTGGCGTCTGCTATCGAATCGGACTCATTGAAAAATCTGCTCTAACTCTCCAAGCAATAAGAGCAGCGATAAGTACTTCCCGAAATTCCTATTTCCACAATCGCTGTCTGAGACGGGAACTACTGTTGATCTGTTACTACCTGCCAAGTAGAGGCGCTCTGGATTGAACTAACCAATGAACCTATTTCAATCTTTTGGTCCTTGCCAGACGGAAACTAACTCAGTCTCGGTCCTTTTGGCCCAAGTCCGGGAAAAGTCTGTTCTGACTCGCATATTTGGATTTATACCATCAATACTACCTATTATAAATACAATTACTATTTTGGCCACTGACAATACCATTTGGACAGTACTACAAGTTTAAATTTTTGATCAGACAATAGCACCTAGTTACATTTTATAATCACTTGTTAAGTTATACACTTCGTAATAATAGTCTGTAATTTTCTTTTGTTTCGTTAAAAGTCGAGATTTAGTCCTATCTATGAGGTTGTAATTCTGAAAAGAGAGGGTGTATGAGGCGCTGTTCACGTTTGTGTTTTAGAACGAAGGGAAACTAATTCTTGTAGATAAACTTAACAAACATTTATTAGAACACACACAACACATAACAACAACATATGAGATGTTGCAGCAAACAAGAGAGTGATGAGAACTATACTGCAATGAAACTAAAACTTCATACTTTTTCTACCATAATTGAACGTGCACACCTATGCACCCGAACGCAATCGAGAATGCACGAAGTGCCTTCTACAGTGCGTTTTATTTTAACTTAAACTAAATTACAATTTTACTAATTTGAAACTGCAACGATAATTTAAAATAGAAATAACATACATATAGTTACTTTTATGACATATAAGAAATGAAGACACATGTGGATAAAGGCGTCATATCCCAAAATCATTATTTTGTATCAACTTCACTTAAAAACAATTTTCCAGAATTTTCAAATTTATATTGTTTTATCAAAAAATATTTCAGTGCGACGAATATTGCTCTGTTGGTTAGCAGCACAGAAATTTCTGCAACTTTAAAAAAAAATAGTTAATTGTACATGATGATCTTATTTAGGGAAATTGGCAGGAATGAAAAAGGTATTATGATTGCAAACATGTTTTATTGTAACATTAAGTCTAAATATAAAACAACTTTATTCTTAGATCTAATCAGTTTCCCTTTTCTTCTTTGACGTTTTTTTATTTTATTCAAAGATTTCTTTATTTGTATTCTTCTTTTATGAATTTCATTTGATCACGTAAATTGACCAATTTTTCAGCTGTTAATCCTCCTCTTTTTTTTAATTTGTTAGGAGTAATTTCTTAACAAGTCCACCCTCAGAAATGGTGTATGCTCTTCGATACATTCTTTGTATAAATAGTGTTCGTACTACTCAACCCAAATCCATTTAAGATTATTCTATTTCTTTATTGAACAAGTTTAATCTTCCAGAAAGCTCTTCAAAATTGTAAGAGTAATTTTTCATATCAACACGAGTAGAGTTGTTTTTTGGGTTTATATTTTATTATGTCGTGGTATTTATTGCTCAGACATAAAAACATTTTCCACTCGTCTGATTATCTTTTCAATCCGACCAAAATCCCTTTGGAAACTACGTAACTAACACCAACCTCGGGAAATTTGTGGTCAACATCCTTGAACAATTTATTCAAAATTAGAAGTTGGTAGAGACAAATAATGTTAAAATTCTTATTTTTTTCCGGCACATAATTCCGACCAAATTACAAGATGATTAATAATATCATCCGCATTTTTGACCGAGGGCAAAACCTATACAAAAAACTTTTCTGTTTCACAGCTTCCTCTATTTGCCACATTCTCTATACATTTAAAAAAAAAATCTGTTTCCCGTAGAAGTTAAATTGTGCACGCGGAAATTATACATATAGCAATATTTGCCTAAAACAAACAGCTTTGAGTTTCGGAATTGGCATTGTCTGCTGTAAGTCTATGGTTATATTAACTTACTTTTATCAACAAAAGGTGTTCCTCTATCCCATCGTTGAGCCTCAAAACCCATTATGTAATTTTCTATATGCTCATCAGCATTTTATTTAAAATCAGATTACATGCACCAATCTTTTTCGGATACCCCAAAGAAAGGTTGAACTTCGTAGAAAAAATATTAGCATATGAGAAAATTCTCACCATAAAGTTGTCGCAAAGATTTTTGTCCTCGTATTATTTAATATGCATTTTGTACCTAAGAGTTATATTGAGAGGTACAATATACACCAAGTCACATGGCAGTCTAATCTCACGTTCAAACATCATGCGAGTTGGCGTCTGTGTTGTTTCATGAAGGCCCTATATAAAATAAGGAAAAGTGGTAAGATACGGTCCCAATCTCTCTCATGTTTGTCAACCACTTTGGATATGTGTTCCTCCATGGTTTTATTATATCTCATCACCATTCCATCTGATTGTGGATGTAGGGCTGTTATCCTTGTTTTATGAATTCCTAGTATGCGGCACATCTCTAAAACACTCCTGATTCAAAGTTTCTTTCTTGGTCCGAATGGAACTCCAGGGGCACGCCAAATCGACATACCAAATTATCTACCAGAGCTTGGGCGACAGTGACTGCTTCTTGGTTTGGTATGGTAGAAGCTTCAGGCCATTTACTAAAATAGTCCATGGCAATCAAGATGTGTATATTTCCATCATCTGTCACAGGGAATGGACCAGCTACGTTAATCGCAATTCGCTGAAAAGGAGTCCTGACGTTATATTGTTTCTGTTGGCCCTTACTTCTTATCCGTGGCCTTTTACTTGCCGCATAAACTTCACATTTGCGGCACCAAACCTCCACATATTGGCAGCTGTTCACCCAGTAGAATCAATCGCGTACTTTTGTCGGAGTTTTGTTGGTGCCAAAATGTCCGCCAGATGTTCTATTATGCACTTACTGGAGTATTTTTGGTATGCGACACCTGGGGATTACCAGTCTCAAAGTAATTTCCTTCCCATCGGGACTTTCCCAAGACCTTTTGATGAGTCCATCCTCTACTTTAAGGGAGTCCAATTGTGCCTACAATGCCTTTAGCCTCACTGCTTTGTCTGATATGTCCTTCCAGTCGCGTCGGGCTATTTTTTCTTTCTATTCTAGATTAGAACCAGTTTTTTTATCTTTTAACTGTTCTTCTCTTAATGTTTCTTTTGTCCAATCATCAGGAACATCAATTTTAACAGTGTTTACAATTAGTATCCCTTGTTGTTTTTCTACCAGGTGGCGGTGCTTGCAGTCTTCCTGGCATGGTATTCTGAAGAAAGCATCTGCATATTTAGGGGATTTCCTGGGACAGTGTTCGATTTTAAAATCGTACTGCTGTAGTTTTTCTATCCAGCGAGCTAATTGGCCTTCTGGGGTCGTTAACTGCAATAATCAATTCAATACAGTATGGTCGGATCGACCTTTAAAATGTTGTCCCTATAGGTATTTGTGAAAATGATCTATATATTTGACAATGGCCAATAGTTCCTTCCGGGTCACACAATAGTTACGTTCTGGCTTGGACAACGTCTTTCTGAAGTACTCAATTAATTTTTCCTGTCCGTTTTGAATTTGGGAAGGAACACATCCAAGTCCAGAATTACTGACATCCATGTCTGAAACGTAGAAACCTTTCCGTTGTGAGTATGAATGGACTGGACTCAAACATAGTGCTGATTTTAGTGTTTTAAATGATATTTCGCACTCTTGTGTCCATTGGTACTAAATCTTCTCTTCTGTGAGCCGTTTTCTTTCTTAATCGTTCATCTGTTCTAACATCGCTGCTAGCAAGTTCTGTGTTTGTTTCTCCGCCATACTTCTTGTTATTGGCATTAACTCACGACACGTAAATCAGTTCAAAATAAAGTTTACTACACTAAAATGTATTTATCGCGTCTATTTTAATAATGGAATGTTCCAGAGAAATCTCGGAACAGCTCTAGAAAGTCTTATTTAGAGTCTATACTACTGTTGTGTTGACAAAATTCACTTATCTCTACTAACTGTGCAATGGAATGTTCTAGAACTCTCACGAAATGTCACTATGAAGTCTTGTTTTGAGTCTATAACACGTTCCCGTTAAAACAGTTCACCTATCTTCTATGGTTTCTAAATCGAATGTTCTAGAATTTTCACGAAAAGTCATTTAGAGTATTATTTTTAAGTCTATAACACGTTGTTGTTAGCGGCACTCGCGTATCTGCGGCGGTTTCTAAATCAAATGTTCTAGAAACTTCTTGAAAATCTACTTTAAAATCACTAATAGGTCCAGAAATAGTCCTCAAACACTGTCCAGTAGTTCGTGTTACCACTAATTCCTGAGAAGAACACTATAGAACCTTTTATAATATTCCAGAAATTTCTATTCCCATCTACTTCCGACACCAAATTGTTACGTTAATTTGTATTGAAAGTCTAGGTAATGCTTACATACAACTTTATTAACTAATTAATAAAGATAGATTAATAACTGTCTTAAATATAATCACTATTATACACTTATAAGTCTCTATCTTATTTCTTCTTTACTCGTTCACTTTCAACTTTAGACTAAGTCTCGGCCCACCGTGCGTATTATTTATACATCCATTCACACGGCCTAGAACATTCCAGAACATTTCCGGCCATTTTCGTACAATTTCAGTCCCATCGAACCAGTCTACACAGTCCAGTGACGTAACAATATTTTATAGTGATTTTTATTTCGTGAATAGTGTGATACTTCTGCTGGACATGCGTTGTACATGTTATTAGCAGAGGTCGGATTTACCAATCGGATATGACGTAAAACCAGGGTTGGCTTTAGGTGGTTATGTAAGAGATTTGCACGCATATATGAAACGATATCTTACCTTGACATTTTTTTTAATGAATTCCGTATTATCAAAAATTAATAAAGTCAATTTATTGTAAACACTCACTCAAAGAGAACTGGAGGTATAGGAGGATGTATTTAACACCAAACAAACACGCACAAGTATCTTTCACTGCCAGTTACAAGAATAAAAGTATATTATTAATATCTGTTCTAAATGTTTTGGAGTTAAGCTTCGGCATTAAGAAAAATCTTCTTTACAGTACATACCAAAATTATCGATATAAGGGTAGCACCCCCTAATAGTTTCAGCAGTCCCATGAAGCCCATGTACCAAACATGTTACATGAAGTATATTCTGATATGTTTTCTTCAAAATTCTTTCAGCAGCTTTTATATAATTCACTCCATCGGTAAGAAATAATAAGAACTTATTTCCTGCATATTTGTCACCCCAAAACTCTTGTAGACTTGAATTCAGTACCATCGCTATGGTGCGAAAATTTGTAGCTTTTAAAACTTTAGAGGCGATCAAGTGTCCGCTCATTGAACAATTTTCCTCCAATGCACCCACTAAAACATTCGCTACCTTAAACCTGCAAGCATTGATGGTTTCGTCCACGCTAAGCCATATGTACTTTCCCAATAAGCTCAGAAGATATTGTCCGTCTAATATTTTGACACTCCATTGATAAATATCTTTTTCTTAGTGTAGACCCCGAAGGCATGTTAACATTGCTATATTTACTACTAATACATTTTTCCAAAAATTGTCGAAATAGTTACAATTAAGTTGTATGTCACTGTAAGTAAAGCCACCTATGCTCGGTTTATAGTTTTCTAAGGAAATATGTCTATTATTTGCAACAACAAAATTGTTTTATCACATCTAATGCAATACAATTATCTACCATCAAATTGTAAATCGGCAATATGCGAATCCAAGAATTTACTGTCGCTTCCGACGGTTTGGTACGTTGTGATATTTTAATTACGCATTTTTAGTACCTACGTCCCAATGAATCCAGTTATGCAAGATAAGTTCAATCCTGTTATTCTCCCCTTCATGCTAGGGCCGGCCGTTGACCTTCTGTAATGTAAATTACCAGTATACCGCAATTTAAAAGAATCTATTACGCATTACGTTTTTAGTTAATATAGTGCATTCCACGACAAAACTAAGTTACGCATTAACATTTTAAAATTAAATAAAATGCACTTAATATGTTGCATGACTTTCTTTTCATAGTTTGGGAATATTTCAGTAGGTGTTTACAATATATTATATCTGTAAAAGCTATCCCTGGAATCCAATCGGTAAATCTAACCTCTTGTTATTAGTCCTTAATCGATGTGGTTTGTTTGAGTGATGCTCTCTATTTTATCAGGTAAAGTAGTAGATTTTCCAATTTTCAGTTTCTCTTAATGACCTGCTAAACTGATGTAATGAACAAAATGAATCTCTATATACCAAAATTGTTTGTATGTCGTTAGTAACTGAATACGTGAATGAATACTTTCTCGCCGTCTTTACATTAACTTTATAAAGTGCAAGTAGTGTTATACTACTACTGTTAAATAATAGAGAAAACTTTAGAGTTAATGTCCAAATAAATATAAATAATTAAACACGATAGAAATTAAATAACCCCCGAATCCAAAGGAGAAGCTTTTAGAAGGGGTTAGTTACATTTAGAGAAACGCAGATATACAGCTATTCTCACCGATATTGCCAATGTCGGTGGGGGGATTTGAACCCGCAGCTATGATAGTAAGAATTCTAGTCACTCTTGCCATCACACGCTGTAACCAACTACGTTACCAAGTCGGTAATAAAAACAATTTCAGAATAGTCTTTCTGACTTTTCACTGCACTTCAATCTGCATTCTTCCTTGCACAACAGTCTCTGCTCTATATTCTTTTTCCAGCATAAGTTTTTCACTTTTGAAAGATATTTTTCTCCTTCGTCTGATTGTTGATTTTTTTCCATTTATTCGGATTTCGTAGCCGTTTGAACATTTTCTTTGTGATCTTGCCCTTCTAAAACTAATTCATTTCGGCCATAACAGATTATTCATATTCACTGCCAGAGGACACATTTTCATTACTAGATATATTTTGTGACATTCGAATTTCATCAGAACCTATAATCATTCAAGATGGCCGAAAATGAGGCGATTTCAAATTTAAATTTGATTTTGAAGACCTTCTTTGAAAACAGTTTGGATCCGGTTTCATTAATTAAAAAGATTGATTTAATTATTTTGTTCAATTTTTAGAATCTGTTTTTCTAGCTATTTATAAATGAGTTTATAAACTCATTTCTCTTGTCATTTATTGCAATGAATGAATGTTAACTATTTCCATCTTAACATGATAATATCTATTGAAAAATACTCTTTTTTATCCTGTTATTTTTAGAACCTATTTTTTAAGTTTATATAATGTATTTTTCAGATTTTCTTATAAACTGTTTTTGTTAAAATAAATAATAACAAACAAATGTTTATTTCCATCTAATAAAAATACATATACCTTGGAATTCCTAGAATTACCTGGAATTCTACGGAATTCTTTGGCTTTCTGTAAATTTCTTTGAATTTCCCTGGAGTTCCTAGTCAAAATAGTGGAATTCCGTTGAAGTACTTTGGAAATAGAAGTTTGGTTTGCAGATTCCTGACAGCAGTTTTAAAATCTTTCCAAGATACGAGGGGTAAACCTTACCCCATCGTATCTTAGACAAATTTTAAAACTGCCGTGTATGATACATTTTTTTCTAGCTAGTTACAGTATTGCAGTGATTTTACAAGTAGGTTTATTCGTGTGTCATTAAAATCATTCAAAGAACTTTGCTCGGGAATAAGTTATTTTATGAAACCGGTCCTGTGTTGATGAAGGCGACCGCAATAAAATAGTTTATAACCCGACAGAACTCTGAACTGAAAGACGACTTCTAGATGACGAATAGAACTGAAAAGAACGTGAGCATCTCGAGTGGTGTGGAAGTGTCTATAGTAACTATAGATAGCGGATCCTCATTACCGGTTACCCCAGGCACTGAAAACGTGCTTTATTATTCCTGCACATCAGTGATTCAGCAGAAACCGCGAAAAACTTTTCCATATCCAATGGACTACCAAAGGCGTAGATGTAAAGGGTTTATTGGTGAAAAGTGGCTTGAGATATGGAGATTGTAACACCATTAACCTAGCGGAATATAGTGAATATATAATTTAAACAGGAATATGTGATTTATTAATTAATTAATTTTATGGTAATTAGATAAAATGAATGATAGCGCTGGAGTTAGATATACATTTACAAAATTGTATGACAAGTGTGACGGAATGAGTATAAGAAGTCCTTTAACAAGCAACAAGACACCAGCAGGCGCAAGTTCTATCCCAATTTTAATATTAAAATTAATCCTAGTCCAATGGTTAATCCTATTCAAATGGATACGAGATTAACAATCACAAATTATTAATGTAGAAACATGTATTAAATTCTTAGTCGTTTGCTCTAAATATAGTTGTAACTATGATTATAGGCTTCAATAAGAAATACAAGTAATTTTCGTATTCACTTGTTTTTGTAAAATAAGATTATTACTGTTTTTAAAAACATATTTTTTGATGAACTTTTTAGTAATTTAAATATTCAAATAATTAAATTATTCGATAAACTAGCTCAGCAGTGCAGAGGGCTAGAATGTTGAGTAACGAACGTAGTTGATCTTACTGTCTGCCGACTTCCGGGTTCACAGCTCGGGCCCGACACAGTCGAGGGGAGTGATTGTGTGTCTGCGTTTTTTCAACATTGCAGCTCCGTCTTTGGGATGGTTGTCTAATTTATGGGTTGTGTCAGTTAAAACCTTACCAACTGCATAGGCAGGAGGCGAGATCGAATGACTAGCATCACACACGATTCCATGGCAGATTTATAAGATAACTAGGGATTCAAAAATAATAAAAAAATATTCAAAAATAATGTAATTGAATGTGGACACTGTAGACACTCTAACTGAAGACAAGGATAGTACCAACGAAATAAAGAGAGGAGTATAACGTCACGCAATAAATTACAATGGCTACCATAACATAACTGACTTAAGATAAACACCATTGACTAACTAGATATAATTGCAGAAACAACACGCTATGCTAACATAAGAATGTGCTTTATCTGAATGACCAAAAACGACAATATTAATTATATCTTTTCTAAATTCTTACTCCTTGATCCTATTACATTTTCCTGGCGAAGCATTTTCTTATATGATCGCACCATACAAAACAATCGTGGAAATTATTTACACAGTAGTTGACTATGGATGTATAAGTCTTAATGGAGGACATAGGCTATTAGGAGAATATTTTCCTCATGTAGAAAAACAGAGACGTAGTAAGAGCTCCCACGAAAGCAGTGATATACTTCAGGTGAGGTGAGGATGAAGTGCACTTGATACGCACTTCATGTGCACTGCATGCGCATAATGCGAACACTCACCAAAGATGTATGTTTATCCATTATAATTTTGGTCATGTAGTATCTAGGCTGCAACGTCCAATTTTCAAAATCTTGTCGTCTGACAAACTTTTGGCTATCGTGAATCTGAAATTTCAATCAGGCTTATCAAAAACTCGCTTTTGGGTTCATCCCTTAGCACAGATAAGCTTCCATGTATAAGCTACACGAAGTCTAAGAATTTTGTCATCACGCATCTATCATAATACGTAAATAGAAAGAACACGCAGGAAACCACAGATGACCACGAAGTGAAGTGGGCACTATCAGCTGAAAATAGAGGCATGTTCCACTTTCGATAAAGCGCGTATGAGATGAGGTGATGCGCTGTGCGATGTCACTCATAATCGTCACCGATTCACTGGGCGGTGCTGTATTTAAAATCATGATACACTGCGTCTCTTGCGTGCCTCATGCGCACCCCGTTTCTTCTCACTTGAAGCACTCATCTTGGTCATATATTTGATGCGCGCAATGCCTAAGATAAATTTCAAGGCTCTTGGTCCGGCCCCGGCGCGGTCAATAGGAATATAAGTGGATTCACTTAGAAAAGGGTCATATGTCACATATAGGTGCGCAAAACTTATATACCTTCGGATGGCCAGTGGAATAGGCCTGTTGTGGTTAGGTTAGGTTATATTTTTGTGTGATTCTTCGACCCTCCACTGCGGCCATCAGCAGGTCTGTTGTGGCTCACTCCTTAATGAAACTGATAACTTTTTGGATGAGAGTGGTCTAAATTCTCTAGCAAGAGTTGTCGTTTGCCAAATATTGAGAATTGGATTCTCTCAATAGCGGGACAGATGCATAAGACGTGGTCTGCCTTCTCAGCATCCTTCAGGCATAGACAGCACTCGGCGTTTTCCGCTAGGCCTGTTAAGGTTTACAGGTTTACCCTATTTAACTCTAAAATTTTCTTAGCTCTTGATTTCAAAGAGTATTTTATAAACACCTTCTATTGAACTAATCCTGGTAACTCTTGTCAATACTGGAGAGTTTTACTTTCAGCCAAGGTTGAGAAGCCATCTTAGCAGTACCTTAAGATATACCAAGTATCGGTTTTGGTCCGATGATTCGTGATCCTGCTCCTTCTCTGGCCAAGGAGTCGGCTATTTCGTTACCTTCCATAACAGAGTGGCCGGGTATCCAGACCAGAGTCACTTTGTTGTTTTTGCTCAAATGATTTAGAACCTTCTGGCAGTTCCATACCGTTTTGGAGTTACACCGATAGAGCCAAAAGCTTTTATAGCTGCTTGGCTATAAATTTTTATTGATCTGTGAGTAAGATGCATATATTCTAGCCGTCGTACAAACAGTTCAATGGCATGAATCTCGACCTAAAAAATAGTTGCATTACTACCTAGGCTTGAGGTTATCCTCACCCTTGGTCTGTAGCATGTAGTCCGGCTCCTGTTCCCTCGGTAGTTTTGGAGCCCTCTGTAAACCAGCATCTAATTGATCACATGCTTTGTTGATTCCATAGAGATCTTAGTTTTTCTATGATCTATTCTTATTTAAAGTTGAAGGCATGCCATATACAGGACTGTAAAATACAAGACCTTCCATAATGATGGAAATGTCCTATTTTTATTTGAATACATCTACTATAACATACTACTTCACAAATATATCTTAGTAAGTCATTCTTCTCGAAAGATTTCTGACACACCACTGGTGTGATATATTTCTCTCTCGAGGTTACTCTATTCAACTACTTCCGCATTGAATTTATATAATATACAACATTTATTTCAAATTATACTGGTGTTTTGTGTTTTTGTTAAAACTCAGACCTCTAATTGATGTATATTAATGAATTATTCATTACTTGCAATAAGGAAAATGTACAATTGGAGGGCTGTAAGAGAAATTAATCATAACGAAAATTATTAATTTAAGTTTAAACAAAGAGAATTAACTATGGGCAAGGAAAAGTGGGAAGTTTTGATTGATTATCGGAGTCAGATGCTAGAAGTGAAGTGTTTTAACACTGGTACTTCGAAATTAATAGTGGATTAAAAAGTTTTTAAAATCTGCCTGAAGTTTATCGTTAGAATAATTCATTTTTCTGAAAATATGTATAAACTACAGTAAAATGTGTTAGAGCGCCATCGTATATGTATAAAATGTATAAATGTATAATGTATAAATGTATAAAATGTTCTTCCCGACAACATTTGGATGCTATGCATCCTAATCATTGGATAGGTAGAGCAGGGCCACAATCTTGACTTCCACGGTCTCCAGAAATGTGTCCTCTGAATTATTTTTTGTGGGGACACCTTAAGATATTAGTTTATAACAGTTCGATTGAAAATATTGAAAACCTGAGGAGCCGCATATTCTAGGGATTTTTGAGCGAGAGCCGCAATCAATGAGGAGAATGGACGCATGTATCATGGTTGGGGGTGACTATTTTCAAAAATTATTTTTTTTAGGTTTTTTAAACAATTATTTTCTTTTTATCTCATTGAGAAGTTAAAAAATTAAACTTTAATTTCGAAAATCTCATTTGGCATTTTTATCAAGAACATCTTCATACAAAAAGAGGCAAGAGGCATTTTTTGGTATCGATTCTACTGAATATTCTACAAAAAAAATTAAAAAATCTGAGGCGGTTGGCCTATATAATTCACCGACTGAAAAGTATCTTAACAATTTACTAAATCTATCAGATTTTTCTTCTGGTATACAAGTTCTAACGATTGCACAAACAAGTATGGTTAATAATTATGATTGTTGAGTAGAGATATCAAACAATAAAATAGAAAGCATTATAGAGATTCTGTACACAAAGAAGTAATTAATAATTTTGAAGAGGGAAGAGAAGTAAAATAGAAACTTTTCTCAGTATGTGATACATATCTTCAAACCTTAAGAGTTAAAGAGAATTATTATGTATATTACACCAGAGAAATAATTATTTGACATAAAATTGTCAAGTATTACAAATAGAATTATTATAAAACAAACAACTGATTTAATCAGTTTAGTACAATTAGTACTTCCATTTTTAGAGTCATAATATTGAATCTATCGAATTTTTTATTTGAAATTTATATTTGTTACATAAAATATAGTTAGAATTGTCAGTTTCTGTGGTAACTGCTTAGTATTCTTCTTGGGTTATTTTGTTCTCCTAAAATTTATAACATCCTTCAGAAATTTCAATGAACATATGGTTCTTCCCTTTTATATAAGTCTATTATTGGGGTTTCGTCAAGCACTTCACAGAAATTGGAAAACAATTAGCAGATAAAATTAAAGAAAAACGAAATATACTGCCCAACATTTGCAATAATATACTACAATCAATTACTCTTTCAGAAACAAATGAAAAAGAGGTAATAGAGACTATCAATAAAAAATAATAAAGCACCTGATATAGACAATCTGAAATCTGAAACTCTGAAGCTTTTATCAACTTACATTTCTAAACCTTTAAAATTTTTAATCAACTGGGCATTTAACTCAGGCCAGTGCCCTGCAGCATTTAAAATTACAGTAATAAAACCCGCCCATAAAAATGGAGAAAAGTTCGATGTGACTAATTACCGACCTATCTCCCTGATTTCAAACCTAGCCAAAATATTTGAGACATTGTTGAAAATACGCATTATGAGTTTCTTAAATAAACATAAAGTATTATCTGAAAGGCAGTTTGGATTCAGGGAGAACAGATCGACACAAGATGCTATAGTTTACCTAACTAACAGAATTAGTAAATTCATTGATGAAAAAATTCCCGACACTGTGCATCTTTGTCGATCTGGCTAAGGCATTTGATACAGTTAGTCATAGCGAGCTTCTTCATATACTAGAAAACATTGGCTTTAGAAGTGCTCCATATATGTTAATGTGTAGCTATCTAACAAATAGAAAACAATGTGTTAAAATCAGTGATAAACTCAGTGATATCGAGATATTAGAATATGGAGTTCCTCAAGGAACAGTGTTTGATATCTACCTAAATGATCTATACAACATCTCAGTGAAAGGAGACATAGTAAGTTTTGCTTGATGACACTGCTGTTATTTATAAAGCTTATGAGTGAGATACATTAAAAGAAACTGCTGAAAATGATTTTAAAAACATAATTAAGTGGTTTAACAACAGACTTTCAACCATCAATTTTAAAAAAAAAATCTTACTATATTTCTTTCACATCCTATTCAAAAAATCTATCTACCTTCAATGCCCTAACCATTTGTAATGGTACAGAAAATATTAGTATCGCCTCCGCCAACAGCCTTAAATATTTGGGTATATATTTAGATTGTCACCTGAGATGGGATACACAAGTGATTATGTTGTCAAAAAAATGCGTTCTATTCTCTATAAGTTTAAACATTTTTCTCAAATATTTAAAATTGAACAAATGCGCATATTGTATAATGCACTAGTAGAAAGTCGTCTTACATACGGAATAGTCGCATGGGGAGCAGCAATAAATAATCATATAAGTAATCTAGAAATAATTCAAAAATTGATCCTAAAAGTTATTTATAAAAAACCAAACACTTATCCTAGTAATGACTTATATATGCAGATACAATATTATTTGATATACGACAATTATTATTTATTCAAACGATGATAAGACAATACAAAAACAAACACGAACTGCTTCATATTGAACATAATTATAACACTAGACATAAAGTAAATAAAACCGTTGTTACAAAACCGAAAAAAACATCTTACAAAGAAGTTATCTGTATCTCGGCCCTAAATTACATAATTTAGTTTTAACTGAAAATAAACAGCTAAACTCTGATAATCTGTTCAAAAGTAAAATAAAAACATGGATCAGTAACATACCAAGACAACAAATACACATTCAATGTATTTTATTATACCTTAAATGAATAAAGAAGTTTTTTTTTTTCGGTTTCCCGATGCCGGTCAGTCCTCCCGTGGCCTCCGACGCCTCACGGGAGTCGCGCCAGCATCAACTACAGCCACTCCCCACATCCCGCAGGGTTAGTGACTGTAGATACCAGAATCGTGTGCCCTAAGCAGACGGAGAGAACCCGGAATGACCGCCTTCTGCATTTCGTTTTTGGCAGGCCGGTGTGATCTTCAGTTCCGAGAGCAGCGTAGGCTTTATCCCTCCGACTACACCGATAATAAGGACGACCATTTTGACCGAGTAGCCTGGGTACAGCACTTGGTGCTCGTACCGGAGATCGCGATATTTGGTCCGTTTCTCATCCTCCTTCAAGGTGATGTTTTCTCCGCAGGTGCCGAGAACTCGATGACATACATCACCTTGAGTTGATGGTCGAGGAGGACTATGTCAGGCTTGTTGGCTTGAATTAGCCTGACAGTCGGGAACGAGTAGTTCCAGTAAATCCGGCATTTCTCGTTCTCGACAACGGACTCAATATCTCCGGGGACGTAAGGCAGCACTGGTGTCTGGTCTACCCCGTACGAGTGCCTTAGATGGTAGTATAGCACTCGTAAAGCCGCGTTATGTCGGTGGATGTAGGCCGAAATCGCATATATGGGGCATGCAGAAAGTAAGTGCATGAGCGATTCCGGCGCCCGATGGCAGGTCCTGTAGTTGACATCAGGAACCTCTACACGCCACACGCGGCTACGGTAGACCAAGGTGTTAATAACACCATCTTGGCAGGCCATAATGAATCCCTCGGTCTCCGACTTATGCCCTGCTGACCTTAGAAAGGCGAAGGTCAGCCTGGTCGATAAACCCAGTGTTTATATGTTCTTATAGAAGACACCATGCTGGGGTTTATCAACGTGCTGCCAAAACAGATTTTCCTGTTCGGCAGCTCTAATTCGAGCTTTCAGACGATTTGGCTGAAGTTCGGTGGCTGACTCAACATCAGCACCTCGCCGGCCCCTCGCCTGATGTCAAATGCGAGACCGAGTTCATCTGCGGCTCTTTTTGCTGCCTTGAACAATCCTGCTCCCACTCCTACAGTTTCGTGATGTTTTACGAACCGCAAGAGGGGATCTGAGCTCCTGAGTATGTTACATGCCATACTCAGTACTACTCTGCCATGCGTACACTCCAGGCTCAAGAGTCCTCGGCCCCCCCGTTGACGTGGGAGGTACACACGAGGAAAAGAAGTTTTTTTTTTTTTTTTTTTCGGAATATCCGATGACGGTCCGTCCTCCCGTGGCCTCCGACGCCTCACGGGAGTCGCGCCGGCGCATCAACTACAGCCACTCCCCACATCCCGCAGGGTTTGTGACTCTAGATACCAGAATCGTGTGCCCTAAGCAGACGGAGAGAACCCAGAATGACCGCCTTCTGCATTTGACCTGCCAGCCACTCGGCTGGTTTTTGGCAGGCCGGTATGATCTTCAGTTCCGAGAGCAGCGTAGGCTTTATCCCTCCGAGTACACCGATAATAAGGACGACCATTTTGACCGAGTAGCCTGGGTACAGCACTTGGAGCTCGTACCGGAGATCGCGATATTTGGTCCGTTTCTTCTCCTCCTTCAAGGTGAGGTTTTTCTCCGCAGGTGCCGAGAACTCGATAACATACATCACCTTGAGTTGATCGTCGAGGAGGACTATGTCAGGCTTGTTGGCTTGGATTAGCCTGACAGTCGGGAACGAGTAGTTCCAGTAAATCCGGCATTTCTCGTTCTCGACAACGGACTCAATATCTCCGGGGACGTAAGGCAGCACTGGTGTCTGGTCTACCCCGTACGAGTGCCTTAGATGGTAGTATAGCATTCGTAAGGCCGCATTATGTCGGTGGATGTAGGCCGAAATCGCATATATGGGGCATGCAGAAAGTAAATGCATGAGCGATTCCGGCGCCTGATGGCAGGTCCTGCAGTTGATATCAGGAACCTCTACACGCCACACGCGGCTACGGTAGACCAAGGTGTTGATAACACCATCTTGGCAGGCCATAATGAATCCCTCGGTCTCCGACTTAAGCCCTGCTGACCTTAGAAAGGCGAAGGTCAGCCAGTGTTTCGATGTTCTTATAGAATACACCATGCTGGGGTTTATCGACGTGCTGCTGAAACAGATTTTCCTGTTCGGCAGCGCTAATTCGGGCTTTCAGACGATTTGGCTGAAGTTCGGTGACTGACTCAACATCAGCACCTCGCCGGCCTCCTCGCCTGATGTCAAATGCGAGACCGAGTTTATCTGCGGCTCTTTTTACTGCCTTGAACAATCCTGCTCCCACTCCTACAGTTTCGTGATGTTTTACGAACCGCAAGAGGGGATCTGAGCTCCTGAGTATGTTACATGCCATACTCAGTACTACTCTGCCATGCGTACACTCCAGGCTCAAGAGTCCTCTGCCCCCCCGTTGACGTGGGAGGTACACACGAGGAACGGACGATCTAGGATGAATACTTCTGTGAATATTCATCATCTTGCGGGTATCTCTGTCTAATTGACGCAGCTCATCTACCCTCCACTTTACTACTCCGAAGGAGTAGAGCAGAATCGGAACGGCAAGCATATTAGTTGCAGACACCTTGTTCTTCCCCGAAAGTTCGGAAGACCAAATCTTTCGGAGGCGGTGTCTGTACTTGCCGCGGAGAGAATCTTTTATTTGTGATACATCCTGGATGTGCCTTTGTTGCACACTCAGATATGTATAGGTCTCTCCGGCATCCAGATGTCTTAGGATTCTTCCGTCTGCGAGCAGCGCATCTTCAGGAAATTCCCCGCATCGTCCTCTCTTGAGGTGGACGACTGCACATTTGTCCAACCCGAACTCCATACCAATTGCCCGCGTATATTCTTCGACCACCCTAAGAGTGTTTTGTAGTTCACGCTCTCCGGAGGCATAAAGTTTAAGATCATCCATATAAAATAAATGGGTGACCTTATGCCTCCGGTCGCTGGGTGGCCCATATTGATATCCGCGGGTTTGGCGGAGCCCAACAGACAACGGCAGCAGTGAGATGCAGAAGAGGAGAGGACTCAGGGAGTCACCCTGGAAAACTCCTCTCCTAAATGCCACCTGCTCTGTCGTGACCCGCTGTGCACCTGATGTTATGGTGAAGCGGGTCTTCCAGAGCGGCAGCAGCTGTTCTATGCATCTCACTAGTGGTGCTGGTACCGCAAGACATTCGAGCAAGTACAACAATAGCTCATGTGATGTTGTATCAAATGCCTTGCGATAATCAATCCAGGCCATCGATAGATTCCGCTTGTATTGCACAGAATCCTGTGTAATACAGCGGTCTATCAACAGGCTGTCCTTGCAACCTGCCATGCCCTTCTTGGCACCACGCTGTTCATGTATCTGCTGGAAGACCGGATCAACAGACCTCAGTGTCCTAGCATACAAGATACGTGTAAATATCTTGTAGCAGGAGTTAAGGCAAGTGATCGGCCTATAATTCCTCGGGTCGGAAAGATCCCCCTTTTTGGGGATAAGCACAGTACGTCCCTCGACGAACCAGTCCGGAATCTGCTGCCCCTCGTTCAACCATGAGTTGAAAACTCGCGCCAGACGGCGGTGAGTGGAAGGAAATTTCTTCCACCACCAGTTGTTAATGCCGTCTGGGCCCGGGGCAGCGAAGTTCTTGGTACCAACAAGTGCTTGTTGGACTTCCTCCGTACTGATTGCCGGGCACACTTCTTCTGGCTCTTCAAGATGTCTGTGGCATAGAGCTTCGAAGTGTGCAATTGCTGGAGTGTCGCTATTGAATGGACGCGTCGTTTCGTAGGTTCCCTTCCAGAAGGTTTCGACATCTTCTACAGTCGGCGGATTCTCGACAACACGCTGTGGCTCTTGAAAGAGGCGAGAAGGATTCGTACGGAACAAATTGTTTTGTTCCATACTCCTCACCCGCCTCTTCAATGTTTTCTTTATCGCCATGAGCGCTCGGATCCTATCTAGACAGTTCTGCTTGATGGTAAGCATCACTGTCAGATTGAGAGTGTGGTGTTGACGTCTTAATCCGGCTGTTATGCGCCGGATTCTGGGAGTAAAAACTCTACCAGTCGTCTTATATTCCACCACACTCTGGATCCGAGAAGCATGTTGTCTGGCCGACTGTATCTTGCCTTCGATTTTCTGTACACGCCGCTTGGTTTTCTCGACCCCGTGATTGGTTGACCTCTCACGGGGGACGAGTTGCTTCGCGGCGTTGTACACGGCACAGTTGACTTGCCAGATGTCTGCATCTTCCGGAATTTCCTCATCGATGACCACGTCCATTCTAGCCAGGTCCTGTGGCTTTAGGTTAGCCCTGGTGTTAAGGCTAACCCTCGTCCTTAAGTCTACGTCGGTGAACTCTAAAGGATGTTCCCCATCAGCTGGTAATTGCCGCGGTGGGACTGCGGCTAGCAGTTCTTCCGGCTGACGGGGTGCCCTTACATAACCTGTCCTGAGCAGAAAGGATACTTGATCTCTCAGATGTTGTTGAGAGAAGGCGCGATGCTCTGGATGCATTTCACACCAAAGTGCATGCAATCGCGCCATGTATCCCCTTCGCTCAGGTTCGCTACTCTGCGGCAGGTTAGCAAGTCATCCCGAAGTTCCCTCGTCCACTTAAAGCGTCCTTGTCCATTGCGGTCGTTGCCATTGAGAAGTACCAGAAGTAGAAGGAGTACCAGGTGGTTAGCCTTGGTACCCCCCGGCCGACATTAGTCAGGCAGAGTTACCTCTGCCTGTCCAGGGTGCACCAACGTGGAGCTTGCCGGTCCTTTGCACCCCTTATTATTATTACTATTATTATTATTATTATTACTATTATTTGTTAAGATCCGTTATGGATACATATGCACTTAAAAAAGTAAGTACCTGATATTTTATTGTATGCTTAGTATTTAAGAAAAATATTTAGTACTTTTCATTTGGTATTTATTATATAGGATTTTGAAAATATTGACACATTCGCTTAATATACCCTTTTCCCTTATATTATTATTGTACAGCAAAGACACCCATGGCGAAAATAAGCACTTACGTTAAACGATTTGAATGTAAATACCAGCTGTTTCTATTGATTATTCAGAGTACATATATAGCAAATATATACAAAATTTTTTACTAAGCAGCTTATTTCAGGTACTTGAGTATACACATAACAAACACAAACGAAGTTTGAAGCACATGATCTGACATCATCACTTTTAAAAAATAAATTTGGAAATATATTCAATAATTTTAAGAACAAGCAAGCAATTCAAGACCCCACTTTATTGTTCAGTATTAAAGTTACTCCAAAACAAGGCTTATTAAAAATTTAAATCTCGTTTACGTCGATATAAATGGGAAGTCTGTGTTGGGTTTTACATGAACTTTTTTAATCCCAAGCATCTGTGGCATTCATGCGAATCTCGCGGGGTAGCTGATGACCCCTGGGGGTAGCTTAAGGTATTATAGGGAGAGGGCTGACTCATATGACTACCGAAGAACGCCCTAGGTACAGCATCCCTGCTGTTTTGATCTGATTGTCTGCGTGTGTTTGTATGATTCAGTTATGGACCCTATGAAATTAGGCATATCGACCTTATTGGTTTATTTAATTTTGAAAATTCGGCTCACGTGACGTGCTAGTTTTAGTGATAGTGATCTAACGATAGATTTAATGAATTTCTATTATATATGTAATTAATATTATTTGATTTAATTATATTATTAATAATAATGATAATTAAATAGTTTACTTTAGTATGAAAAAAAAAAACAAGTTCATAGACTATGTGGCTAAAGTTCGGCTTGTAAATTGCAATAAAAGAATGTACTTTTTTTTAATTAAGTTGAATTTTATATGACATATACAGTGGCGGCAGACTAATTGGGAACGACAGCGAATAATAATTCAACCTTAATTTATTCTGAAATTAATATAAGAAAGATCAAATACTATTTCGATGTTACTATTGTTAGAGTGTATATTTTTTATTTTTGTGTAAAGTAAAAGATGGACATTTTTTTAACAATTTATTTCTTAACTTATTTGGAAAAAAATACATTTTTAAGCAGCAAACTAATTGGAAACGTAGCATTAATATTATAAATTTTCACAGAATAAACAAACTTAACATATAGTCGAGAAATAAAGCACTGAACCTCCGAAATTTCCCGCAGCAAGACCGATTTTAATGCGGTTTTTTGCATTCGATTCGTGAGAGCATCAGGAAATTTTGTGAACTAATCTGATGAATAGCAAATGAAAAATTGCATATTTGCATTGTAAAAATGCATTGTTCAAAGTGCATTTAGAATAATTAATTTGCAACTCGGTAAAAATTGATTGAAATGAGTCCAAATTTGTTACCCGGAGGTTTTCGGGGTCGCTGAACACGAATATCACGGCGGCAACGGCCTCCGAGGTACCTGGAGCCCAGGGTGAATACTACCTACCTCATCTCCTGGAATTTCATGTGAATTTGTAATATATTTAGTTGAAACTCATTACTCGGGGTTTTCGGGGTCGCTGAACACGAATATCATGGTGGCAACGACCTCCGAGGTACCTGGAGCCCATGGTGGACCTCATCTCCTGGAACTTCTTGTGAATTTTTAATATATTTAGTTGAAATTCGTTACTCGGGGGCTTTCGGGGTCGCTGAACACGAATATCACGGCGGCAACGTTCTCCTAGGTACCTGGAGTCCAGGGTGGACCTCATCTCCTGGAATTACCTTGAGTATAGCATCATTTTTATACGAATTTGCATGTATTACTCAAAATTATTTGTTTATATATTATAATGAAGATTTAGATTCAAACAATATTTTCAAAAATAATTTCTGGAAACTCCAATTGTATTTGTAATGTTTTATTGTTTAAAAAAATACCGCAAACTTAGACAATGAAAAACATTTATTGTTTAATTACACATTGAAGTTTTCTTCTTCATTCTCTTCGTCTGCAAATCCAATTCCAACCGATAATTGTTCTTCTTCTAAATAATGTTCTACATCAGAACAATTGCAGCCAGCACAATTTTTTGCAAGCAACATTGCATTAATCTGCATTACATTAATCTGCAATGTTGCTTGCAAAAATTGTGCTGGCTGCAACTGTTCTAATGTAGAACATTATTTAGAAGAAGAACAATTATCGGTTGGAATTGGATTTGCAGACGAAGAGATTGAAGAAGAAAACTTCAATGTGTAATTAAAACAATAAATGTTTTTCATTGTATAAGTTTGTGGTATTTTTTTAAACAGTAAAACATTACAAATACAATTGGAGTTTTCAGAAATTATTTTTGAAAAATATTGTTTGAATCTATATCTTCATTATAATATATAAATAAATAATTTTGAGTAATACATGCAAATTCGTATAAAAATGATGCTATACTCAAAGTAATTCTAGGAGATGAGGTCCACTCTGGGCTCCACGTACCTAGGAGAACGTTGCCGCCGTGATATTCGTATTCAGCGACCCCGAAAACCCCCGAGTAGCGAATTTCAACTAAATATATTAAAAATTCACAAGAAGTTCCAGGAGATGAGGTCCACCCTGGACTCCAGGTACCTCGGAGGCCGTTGCCGCCATGATATTCATGTTCAGCGACCCCGAAACCTCCGAGTAACAAATTTGGACTCATTTCAATCAATTTTTACCTAGTTGCAAATTAATTATTCTAAATGCACTTTGAACAATGCATGTTTACAATGTAAATATGCAATTTTTCATTTGCTATTCATCAGATTAGTTCACAAAATTTCCTGATGCTCTCACGAATCGAATGCAAAAAACCGCATTAAAATCCGTCTTGTTGCGGAAATTTCGGAGGTTGAGCGTTTTTAGTGCTTTATTTCCTCGACTAGTAAAGAAATCAAATAATCGTATTTTAAAACTGTTTTATCACTTGTTCATTGTTATACTTTCGTTCGCGTCAGTTGAATGTTATTTATCATTCAAATATGGGCTTGTGAAAAAAATTGTAAGGAATGTGAAAGGAAAATTATAATAAACTTGCATAAGCAAGGTTATTCATATCAGAACATTGCTAATTTGGTTAATCGTTCAAAAAACAGTGTTTAATGCTAGTCAGTATGCTAATGTACATGAAACAGTTAGAAATATTTCTAGAAAGCGACGCACGTCCTAAAAAAACTAGTGCAAAACAGATCGCCTATCATTCGCCTCACTAAGACAGACCCACGTAGGTCAGTAGTAGATAATTGCAAAGAAGTTTTTATGGAAACCCCAACGCTGAGTAGAATGTTCGAAGTATTCGTAAATGTTTAAATGAGGCACAACTTTTTGGCAGGGTTCCAAGAAAGAGACCTAATGTATCAGAAATGAATCGAAGAAGTCGTTTGGAACTTGCAAAGCGCCATCTTGCTTAGAATGTCCAAAATTCTACAGTACTGTCCAATTTCTTTATCTGACGTAGACCCTGGATAAAGAGCATTAATATAAGTTACAACACCATTTGGTGCTACACCTGCAAAAAATTTAAATAACATCGATGCAAAATTTAGAATTAGGTTGCCAAGTTGTTACTTACCTATAAGACCCTTCCAAGTATTATGATGCTTATAAGAACTGTATGTGACTCGATGAGCAGTCATAGATTTTATGGGTACAGCAGTAAAAATCTCGGTGCAATCTAAGATGATCCTGCAATTGGTAAAAGTGCTGCAACAGTTATGTAAGCAGGTTCTATTCTTCTTCCTACTTAGTATTGTAGCCAGCACTGATTTCTTTAGAAATAGAATGGTGCACTTCCAAATCCTTTATTGCCCTAGATAAATAAAAACTTACATAAATTTCTTTGCAATGTGTTATGATTGAGTTGTTCACACAGGATCATAGTGCTATCTGATTAAGCGAGCATGATCGAACTAAGTCAGCAAGTGTTATCTCAAACACGTAGACATTGTACGATAAACAAAATATTTTTAGGATCAAAACTCGATGTTTAGAATCATCACAACTTACCCTGGGGTGAGTTCTTCTCCAATGTTTCACTGCTTGTGCCAACTTCGTCAATATCTTGCCTCTTCTGTTTATGTTTCTCAGGGCTTGAAAATGGGAAACGCTTTTCTTTGTTTTGTCTAAACAACTGTGGACCTTTCTCACGCTTGCCGTGAAGAAAATGGCAACTACATAAAAATGCACCCTGTCCAGGTTCTATATTTCGCCTGAAATGCAAAAATAGAGATAAAACAAGAAAATTTACTGTAATCAAAAACTAACCTCACTAACATTTTCTACTTATTTTGTAACTGTGAATTCTTGGGAAATATAAAAAACTTACATGTTTCCCTCAGGTTATAGTCATTACATCTCGAATCCCAACATAAAACCATAATTAATAACTTATTTTTGATTATGAAACTGTAAAAATATTTCGAGGTTAGAAACGATTAATATTACTTAAAAATCTACCCAATTTTAGATTAGGTAGCATTTTTATTAATACAGAATATTTAACAGAGCCTACTTTAATAATTTACATACCTGTGAAATAAAGTCGTAATCTTGCAGTTTTAAATCGCTTACGCCAAAACAAACGACTAAGAAAGTAGTTGTGTGGATAATGAACCACGACCTACATCAAAATGACGTCACATTAATATAGCGTATTATACTATCATAATATCAAACAAACCCTATTTGGCCATAGTTCTTTAGAGACTCAAACTGAACGGTAGCTATTTCGATTATTGAATGATTGGATAACGGGTTGCGGTAAGCGACTGGTATAAAAATTGCATTATTTGGATGATAACATTGCTACTCCAATAGGGCAGGAGTATACGAACTCCGCTGGAATTTTCTAATTAAATCCGCCTGTGCTGCATAAAGGCCGTTATGGAATTCATACCTGAAAGCTAACAACTGTTTGACATAACTGCGCGGTTGCTTTCATTACATTCCCTGTTTTAGAACTCGGATTGTTAAAAAGCAAAACTTGCTCGGAATTCTCGATTCAACAGTAGCTGGGAAAGCTCCACACACCGTTTGTGATGTACTAGTTAGCAAGTTTGTGTTAACACTTTTGAAAAAGGCCGCTAGGACCTAATGTTATTATACTGGGGATGTGACATGCCAAATGTTATATAATAAAATGAAAGCAGTGTCTGTTTAATTGGTAAGTAGAACATGGCTATTAACAGAGAAATTCACTTAGTACATTGTTATTCGTAAAATAGCTGAAATTTCTTTACAAAATTAAAAGCTTTTATTGCAGTAGATCTATCTGGAAAATTCGAACATTTGTCGTCGCATGAAAATCACAGCGTTCTAAACGACATTTTGCTCAAAACAGAGATATTTATTACAATCTAATAAATATTTTTCTTTATCTTTCTTGCTAGGAAATTTCACTATTGAATGAAATATTACGCCATAAACTTCATCTCCATATGATCCTAAGTAACTATTTGCTACAATCTATATATATATATATATATATATATATATATATATATATATATATATATATACCTATATATATATATATATGTATACATATATGCATATATATATATATATATATATATATATATATATATATATATATATATATATATATATATATATATATATATATATATATATACAGGGTGGCGCAATAGTGCGTCGGACCTCGATATCTCGAGTTCTGCGATGGCTAGAAATTTTTTTAAAAATTGCAACTAAACTAGATAAAAAAATCTATAACTGGAAATTATTTTCGAACACACTGGGCGAGCCAAGATGAAATTACAGGACCAAGTACCTTTTTTTTAAATAGAATGCTATGTATATCAGTACATTTTTTGAAGTCTCTTTCTAGGCTCTATTCATTCCTGTATTATTATTGGCTACAAAATTGTAGGCGCTTTTGAAAATCGACATCAGATAATTCCTGGTGTATTTGAATATGATATGCATGCAACTTATTTGTTTTTAAGATTCGACCCACAGACCGTCTACTTATTCTACTAATGAGGTCACTTCTCTTTGACTAACATGGGGATTCTCAACCGTTGCCAGCACACACATTTTCTTCGTTCACAACACGTTTTATTCTTTCACTTTTTTTATATTCGACATTTCCAGTTTCCAGAAATCTATCGAGAAGGCTTTGGAAGCTGCTAATATCAGGAAGCCCTCTTTCAGGATAACGTTGGTGAAAAATTCTATTGGCTAGTAAATAATTTCTGTCTGACTCTTCCTAAACAAAAGTCATGTCTACAAGTTCCGCTTTATTAAAATTCATATTGTAAAATTCCAAATATTTTAAATTCAATACAAATTGTAACTAACGACCCATAAGTGTGATAAATGCTCTTTTGTACATGACAATTTACACCAAACTGAGGTTTTATTGCTTGTCGAATAAGGAAAACAGCAAAAAAATGTACAAAAAAACATTACAGTAAAGGACTGGTTAACTACTATTTACTCATTTCAATGAAAATGGTTTGAGGCCATTGCCTCATTTCAAAATTGCATAAAGACGTGTGTCAATCAAAATGGGCAACACGTCGAACACCTATTATAAATTTTTCTAATGAATTATTTGAGGGAACCTCGTTTTTTAAGTTTATTCTTGAATTTGACACTTATTTATTTATAAAACGAAAATGGTTGCAATTAGCCATAGGGAAGTACTTACTAGCTAGACGCGGGTTCAATTACGAACAGTAAAAATCAATGAATAATTATCGATTATAGCGCATTCTCTTTACGTATTCATTTTCCTGGGTCCGGAATCCCACGCAGGTTGCTATAGTTGCCGCGTGTGCGATACTTGGACGTCGCTCTCATACCAGAGTCATCCAAGTGGAAGGCACAAAGGTGCGACTGGCTCCCTGTCAGTGGTATTCTTTTAGTGTCTTTTTTGAGTTTTGCCCATCATTTTAACTCAGCTACACCGTGCTGATGAAGACCAATTAGTCAGAAAAACGTGTCCACGGTTTGCATCTTTCTGTCATTTGCAATTTTTGCATTTTCCACCGTGCAATTTTTTTCTTTATGCGGGCTTCGCCCGATAATTATTCATATATATATATATATATATATATATATATATATATATATATATATATATATATATATATATATATATATATATATATATATATATATATATATATATATATATATACATATATTTTTTTTGACCGTTAATATCAAATAATATCTGATAGGAGATACAACTAATTTTATAATTTTTTTTGACGTTTTGGTTTATTACACCATCATCAGAGAAACTATTAATTATTACGTGTTTGTTTTAAATTTTGTTACATATTTGGTGTTATTGGATTGTCTGTTTTAACGCAACTCATAGTTTAATATTTTCTCTGATGATGGTGTAATAAACCGAAACGTTAGAAAAAAAGTAATAAAATTAGTTATATCTGACCGAAATCCCCAAAAACTATCAGATATTATATGCTACAATCTATGTTTTTCTTCACCATTTAAAATCACAAACTGGAGAATATTTACTTTTATGCGTTTTCCACCATTTAATGAATAAAGTTATTAAAATTTATACCATATTTGTATTTTTTACAATAAAGTATACTTTACATATGGTTGCATAGGGTTCAAAGTGCAGATGCACATATTGATTAATTTTCTTATCATTTCTACAATTTTAGGTAAATTTAAACCATTATACATATACCAAGTCTAGCAAATAATAGATTACTTCGTTCCATACTTTCCATATATAAAAATGGAATTAAAGTTACTTTTCTAGAGACTGTAATACAAAATTCGTTCTTCTGTAAAACGCGTGGAGATAAAACGCGTTAACTTTTTACTGCAACGTTGTTTGATGATAATTGTAGTTGCCTTCAGCAAAGTTTGTAATTCATTGTTACATAATAGAATACATATAAAATGATTATAAACGTTTGCAGTAAAACTGTTGTAGTTATAAGCAATTAATATTATTTGACTTTTTGTTCTCTTACGATGGTAAAATAACCATTTATGTCAAAGTAAGAAGTCAACCATAATGTGAAAAAATTACGACGCGGTCTTTGTTAAAAGACATACAAAAAACATTGTACAAAATACTTATCAGTGCAAAGATTTTAATAACAAGACTATTGGGAAATAGTATTAGTGGCTGTAGATGTGTCCTAAGTAGACGGAGAGAAACTATGTTTACCGCACTTTACATTTGGCCTACCAGCTCATCGACTGATTTTTGGCAAGCTCGTATGGTCTTCAACTCCGAGAGCAGCGTATCCTTTATATCTCCAAGTACACCGATTATTAATTCTACTAGCCTAGATACAACACTTGAACTCATATCGTAAGTTTTTAAAAATTCCGGATATCTAATTCTCAGTGCTGTTAAAAATATCTGGATATTAAATAACACTATATTATGTAAGTTAATTGAAATACGTAATCGCAGCTGGCAACCTACGACTGAATTCAACTTAGCTCTTTTTTTATTTCAAGTTGTTATTTCTGAAGCAAATTCATCAAAACCTATCCCACGTTCTCTAGTTTTAGCTAGCTCGTTTTAATTTGAAAACTTTATTAACCGTATGAATCTATTTAAACAAATAATATTTGCATTTAACTAGAAACATTTAATAACAGTGAATTTATGACGGTGTTTCATGTAAATACATAAGCATTTAAAAGAAATAGAAACTTCAGATTTTAAAGTATTACGTCTCTTTCCTTTTCAGACAGTCGAAAGAGATACGTATTTCAAATTGTATTAAATTTCCATATTTAATAAGCTTGACTGTAATTGTATATTCGTTCTTACATAGAACCGGATTTTTACCGGAATAGTACATGGTGATTTACAAAAATCAACATGCAGAATGTATTATGCAGATTATTTACTTACGTTTTATAAATCATAGAATATACGTTATTACAAATATGTATATGATGATATTTATAGATGTCTTTAAAACATTTTGATATGAATTGAGCTCCATAATTTTAAATATTTATGGAATAAATTTCAGGGAAGTTTGTTTCTTGAAAGCAGAATTTTTTGAACAATTTCGCAACACTTGGGTGTAAACCTGAGAATCATTTAATCTTCAAAATTAAATGTAGAATTTATCAACTTTTTATAGACAAAACAATAATTATTGCACATTTTAAAGTAATATTTCTTAAATAATGTCTTCTTAAAATATTTTATTCCAAAGTGGGGTCTATAGAGGCTCTACAATTTATTGTGGAATCCAAACTACATTTAGACCACCATCAGTTCCATATATGATCTTATCTTGAAACAAATTTTAAATACCAATTTACTTCGCAATGGAATAGAAGCATCGATTATTTCCTGCCAGGTAACTAGGTATAATGCTCGACTTCAGTTGATTGTCATCTTTATAAATACATGTCAAAGGCAAATAAGTAATAAGTTTTATTTAGTAGGATATAAGTAAAACACTCTACCATTGTCTTACTGTTGCTTAAAATGAAATGAAATTTATACACAGTAATTAGTATGCTGTGCCATTTATTCAGTAGGATCTGACCGATTTTGTTTTGCATCCAAGACAACCAGCATGCAAACAAACAATAAGTGTTTATTAATTATTGTTATGTGGCACTTGCCATTTGACATAAAATGGAAATCCTGTAGATTGGCCAGAAAGTTTTTGCGGTAGAAGCTTATATTCAAAGTTAGTCAACAGTGGAAGTGCAAAAATGTTTCACGCGTCATTTTAATATTGGAAGGCATGGAAGGGTTCCTGCTAGTAACACCATCCGAAGTTGGATGAACAAATTTCGTACTGACGGTAACCTGCGGAACAAATGGGTTGATAAAAGGCGATCAGTTCGAACAGAAGAAAACATCGAAAGGGTGGGAATTACATTTCAGCGTCCCTAAGAGATCTGCGAAGCGGCATTTCATTGCTTTAGCTTTATCAGCAACCTCTCTTCATCGCATTTTAAGGCATGACTTGAAAGTTAAATTCTTACAAGCTGCAGGTAGTACAGCGTCTAAAAAATGGTGATAAACTAGCACATGTTGCGTTTTCCCAAACTTTTACTGATAATCTGCATCAAAATCCGACTGTTATTAATAGACTGATTATATCAGATGTTATGCTTATCAAACCGTTAGGCGATCCATTATTTATCACCCTTAAAATATTTTTTTTTCTACTCGAAATACACTCAGTTCTGGTGAATAAAATCCCTGTATCCTGATGAGCAGAGATTACAACAAAAATTTTAAATATAAAAAATCCTTCTAAATATATATAATTTATGATCAAGATGGCTTTTCTGGAACCATTGGTAGGAACATTTGGTTTATTTATATCTGAGAAACCAGCCTACATGAGATTTCGGTATATTTTTCAAACACCTGTTATTAGAACTCCAGTAATCATTTTTGCTGTAGTTTATTTTTCTTTTAATTGTCACAGGACTGAATCTTATACCGACTTAAATACAAATTCACGACTGTTTGACTTGCTATGAATGTATTTGCCATCATTCATTGATCGATTAATAAAATAGGTATATATACTTGCCAACATAAATAAAATCAATTGAGAATCAAGAAACTTTAAACTTTTTAAGTTTCTTTTGCCCACCTTGTTTTTCAGAGAGTTCCACTGAGCTATAGAAGTTTGTTTCAATCATAGCCGAAAGAGGCATTAAAGCATTACAAATTCTGACACATATAAAATGAGATTCTGCGAGGTACACAAAGCCAAACTTTATGAAAGTTTGTTCCGAACAGTGAGCTTCTGTAAACATCCTGAATTATTGGCTGTAATCCTACTGGAATGTATTCAGTTTTTCAATAAATTGCTTTATGCTATTGGATTATGTATTGGGTGATGAGCCAGAGCTCATAAAGCTGAAATAAGCTGTAGTTTATGGCTATTTTTAGTACATGGATTTGTTTACAACACATTTTAAAATTAGCATAAATAATATGGTTAGTTATGTAAGACGATTAAGCAGTAATTATATCCTAATAAAATGAGCCATGTGGAATAAATTAAAATCATGTATTTTTTGTTGCATATATTAAACGGTACGAGACTCAACTGATCGTGACGCGACATATTGGCTATAGTTAACCAGTGCCAAAGATGGATTAAATTCTTGTCACCTGGAAAAAAACTGCCATTCCCAGAATCAAGGGCATTGCCAATCTAACTACAATCAATTATCAAGTGAAAATCATATCTCGCATTTATTTAGTAACTCAAAGGGAACGAACTATAACTAAATAATAACTGTGAAACAAAAGAATTGATTTTTTTATTTTAATAGTAAGTACTGCATCAGATTATTATCCTTAGGAGCATTGCTCCAGTAGATGTCAATATAGCGAAAATTTGTATTTTGTGAAGATATGAATCACCCACCTTAAATATTACTAACTTCTGCTTTCTCATAGACTGCATTTTAGGAGTTATCTTCAAATATTAAAGCTATATCATCAGCATAAGTGATACAATTTATTTTTATTTCTATCGCAACCAATTAATTGATATAAGATAAGTTAGAAATAAAATAGGGCCTACTACCGTACCTTGAGGTACGTCCATGGTGACATGTGAAGAATTGTAAAGAGAGTTATTTTTTATAGTTTGAAATCTACCTTTGAAATAACTCCTGTAAAGCTCTAGTGCAGAACCTTTTACTCCAATATTTCCAGGTCTCTTCAATAGTATATCAAGTTTAACATTATTAAACTCCTTGGCTAAATCTAAGAAAATACATAAACATTTTTTATTTTCATTTAAATTCCCAAAAATAATTTTAATTAATTCCAAAATGACATTTTCTATGCTGAAGTTTTTCTAAAACCAAACTGATTTTTACTTAGTACATCACCCTTCTCCATAAAATCTAAAAATCGTTTCTTTAAGCACTGTTCCAATATTTTGGCAAAGTTATTTATTATTGTTATCGGTCTATAATTAGTTGTGTCTTTTTTATTACCAGATTTATATCTTGGGATTAGTAATAGGCAAAAGGAATGTTCCCATTTTGAGAATATTACTACTTTGGGAATGTTCCCGGGAATATTTCGTAGGGTCATATAAATTCCCAAAATCTGGTAATTAATTTAAAGCTCCTAGCGACAATAGAGGATTGCATCAGATACTGCTGACATGGATAAGTATGATGAGAAAGAGGACAAATCTTAAATGACGAATTGTTTGATGATGGTGATGATGTGGAAGTGGAAGCTAATTCTGATGCAAATGATAGTTCGAATAAATGTGTTGCATTTAGTTTATATTTTTGCCTACACATATAGGTGCTATATAGAAGCACTTATCAATTTTTGTCAACGTGATTTAAAAAAAACCGCTGCCAATTACTTGGGGATCAGAACTTCCTCACCGTAGTAAAACTTGATGTGTGGTGGAGTTTGTAATAAAAGTAATTTTTGACGTTTCAAAAAAAGTCACATTGGCGCACTGTCATTAATATTTTTTTTGTGACATTTTAAATTTTAAGAAGTGTCAAGCAAAATTCAAATTTTATGGTGTTGCCAAAATGTTTACAAAATTTTAATTAATAGCTTCATTTTAAACATTTGAACACAATATTATAATGAGTTTGTATAACACATCTGATTTATAATCTTTCATCACGAATAAATTTTTTTGTAAAGTTAGAAATAGAAATGTTGGGGCTTGGTACACCCCGTTCCAGGGACCGATTTTGCTCATCAGCGAACTCAATCTCTTCCTTGACCTCTAGAAAGTTGTGTACTAAATTTAAAAGCTTTATCTCAAAAACTGTAGCTGCTATCGCGAACCACACAGACACACACACACGCAGCACGCACGCACGGGCGCGCACACACACACACACGAATACATACCATTCCTCACTTGAGGGGTGATGAAGTAATATGTTTCTATTGCTTCTGTTGCTATTATCATTTGTGTATTATTGTTTAATTTACTTTTCAGATTGTCTCTGTGTTGAATTGAAATAACTAAGCCCTGAGTAATCTTTAGTTTTAATTTTCCGGCTTTGTAAGTAACCTCTTTTTTTAGTGTACTTGACTTTACTGAGTGTTCAAAATTATTTAAAAATATATTATAAGCTTCTTGTGAGATACTAGTTCTTACTAATTACACCCAATTTAAATTATGTAATGACTGATTTAATTTATTGTAATTTAAAATTTAGCATCGGAAATCTAATTACTTTAAGTAAATACAATGATATTTAACAAAATATAACGTAGTTCTCTATTTTATCATTCACGTTTTGTGAATAAAAAGTAAGTATAAATTATTCATACATGGACCATATCGAAATGAATTCCACTTGAATATTTGACTGCTGTGTCCTCAGGAACAGAGAGGATGAATCATTTCAACTCTTCGTCGACATCATGCTGATACTAACTCAGATCGGATTATATTAACTGACAGATGAAACATGACCCAAGTCGACCATTAGCATTCAGGAATTCTTGTAATAATCTTACAATAATGATGATTTGTACGATAACGTGAATCAAGCGCTTCACAATTTGTAGGAGATACTCACAGATAAATAAATAACGCGACACGGGCCCTGCCCAGATAGACACTATTAGGCAGATAAGGTAGCTACATGAAAGAGAAACTTAGATATATGGCTGGTTATGCCACTAGCTGATGGGTGCCTACTGCTAAGATACTTTTTGATAAGATCGCAGTGATGTTATATGTATAAAATTTAAGAAATGGAACGATATATATTGTACCTAGTAGGCAACATGTTTTTTTGTACTTTATTTATTTTATACTTAATCGGTAACCCAAATCTAATCAACTGTAACAATATGTGGCAGCTGAAAGCATGCAGAATATCTTTATTGTTACAGAATAGGATATAAAGTGTATTATTGTCACAATTTGAAGTGTTTATGATTTTAAATATACTGGATACATTTTCGATTATATTTCGAGAATATTTTCATAATGGAGTGAATTTCAATTCTATCTTTTAGCCATGGGACACTTCTTGACTTTAAATTTGCCCAATTTGCCGCTTGCAACCTGTATATTCCGCATCTTTCACTTGTGAAAAAATCGTCGAGTTCATATGGGCACAAACAAAATTTTTTTAATTAATCATACTGTTTAATAGATAATCGTAAAGTATATTCCCCTCAAAAATAATAGCATTACGTGTAGAATTCATCAGTGGCTCAACTCTTATATAATAGGCTTGAGACCAAGGGATCCTGGATTCGAATCCTGGATAGGGCATGGATGTATAGTGACCTTTTTAAAATACCGAGACGATAGCACAGTTGTCTAGAACGTTGTTAAGGCAGAACACGACTAGTCACTGTCTTTCCTGAATTCGAGTCTCAGCTGAGGCATTTGACAAATGTTGGAGGGTATGGTTGTTGTGTGCGTGCCATGGTTGAGTGGTCGAATAGCAACTTACTAAACTCCGCCAGGACGTTACTATAACTAAGAGATTTAAAAAAACTATTGTATTTTATACATTGACGATATTTATCCCAGTCAGTACCACAAATATTCTTGTTAACACCGACATGAACGTCGTATGAGAACAGATTTTCCTACTTACTTTGGGCGTCCGAACAGACTCCGTTGCAACATCAACTGTAAAAATTTCTAATGTACTAGCACACTTTGAAGAACATGGAACGTTACTGTAGTTTTCTTTTCCTGTAGTTATACGATTAGCAATTTCAACCTTATTTTTGAGGAATGAATTTTTCGACAGATCAAGAGCCCTCCATCACCTACCAGCAAAATAGTCGACGTTCGGCGTTAACTGTAAACGGTATATTCTACAGTATTTAGTAAGCCAAGAAAAGTAGAAATTTTGTTTCGAATTTTTCCAAAAGTATATACCCACTGCTTGACTTCTATATTTTTCCTGTTTGTAATTTGCAAATAAACACCTATGTTGTGTTTTAGGCTATCGTATGACTACAATTTCCTAAAACGGGTGATGTTGCGTAGAACAAATAATTACAAATCGCCTTGATTTATTAGTTTTAGAATGCGGAATTTAAAACAATTATTATTGTGTTCTGCATTTCCAATATCACCAATTAACATTTTAGTAAATTCGTCGTAACGACATGCACAAGCTAATCTTATGATAAGAACAACCTAAAATACAGATTGGGTTAAGTATAGTTTGCGAAACAGATATTGTGACGTGACGTCCGAGGTAAGACGATACGGAAAGTAGAGCCGAATTTAACTGTATTGTTCGCTTGTTTAATTTTTCAATGTAGGTTTTTGTGCGCAGTTTAGCTAGTAACAATTTAACAAATTGTATAACAAAGTATTGAATTTAACGTATCGACTATACATACAGCAGTTAGAGTATTCAAGTTTGCTTAATATAAATTGTCACTACTCAGCAAGAACCGTGAGGAGGTATGACCATTTCTTGCCAGGAAAGGATGGGTATGGAATATTAGTATAGAATAAAGAGATTATTTAAAAAGTAACAAGAAAGCTTTAAAAACAAAATGAAAACAAAAAATATACTTTCAAAATAGTAACAGAAACAAATATTTTTCTCAATAAATGAACTAAAAATAAATTTTAATAGTAAAGTTATTACTATAATAAAAACAGAAAGATATATGTTTGTCAGAATAAAAAAAATAAAAACATTAATAAATAATAACATCCTGAAAAAGAATGTTTCTCAAGCACTGAACCACGAAAACACAGAAACGGAATAATGCAGTTGATATCACAAAATTCACTTCTTCACTTCACTTTACCTCACCTTACTTTGCTTCTTCCTCTGAATCCTCGTCCTTCACACTCTTCTTCATTTTGAGATGAACTACTATCTTCGTTCAAATTTATAATAAATTTATTTCAACTATTTATATAAAATTTGGCAATTTTTAAATAATCATCCTCGATTGTAATTACTTTCCTAATTCTTTTTTCCCAGTTTTCCTTGTTAATTTTCGTCACTTCATTTTAAATTAACTCTACGACTTTTTTTATCGAATTTCGGAAATATATTTCCTTTTCTGACATTTTTCTTCAATTTACACCAAATTAATTCAATCGGGTTGAAAATACAGATGGTAATCTCAATACTTTGTGGCCCTGTCTCTCCGCTACATTATCTATAATATACTTCTCATAATTTTTCATTTGCAGGACTTCCAACAGTTGTGCTTTATTATAATTTTCCTCATAATAGAGATCATGTTCCAATAAAAAAATCTTTAACTCCAGCTGAATAGAACACTTGTTAGGAATTTTATACCGTTTTTGTCGAATGGTACTTCGCATTGTCAAGATCAATAATGCTATTTGGTTTTAATTTTGGAATTAGTGCATTTTCAAACCATTCCTCAAATATTTCTCCCTTATTTTTTTGTGGTTATCCATGTTACAGACTTCCATGTTTTTTCCGCACAGTTTCAAAGCATTATCAACCCATCCATCAACTGATCCACAGTGTAATATAATCAACCAAGTCCCTTTATTAGTGGGCAATAAGATTGGTTGACATATCCTAGATCCATCAGTTCATCTTTTTTACGGTATCATGAGTATCATACCAAGTTTCATCTAGATAATAAATTGGTCTATTTTCCCTTCTGATTTCTTTTATCTCTTCTAAATATGAATTTCGCCAATCCACTATTCGTCTACTTTCCATAATCCTCCATGCTTTTATTAATAGTTTGATATTTAAGTCCAATTTTTCTCAGCCAAGTTCCTAAAGTTCTTTTGCTATATTTTAGATGATAATCTATTTCTTTCAATTTTTTGTCTATCACGTCAATAGTTGGGATTTCATTTTTTTTAGTGCACGCCCTAAACTAAAGTTCTTAAAAGTTTTGCTAACGATGGGTCCAGAGTTTTCGATTGACCAGCGTCGGATCTTTGTTTCTTGGGAGGGTACCTTTTTTTACCAGTTTGTGTATTGTGGGACGGGAACGTTAGTCAGAGATGATGTTTCACGTAGTATATCCAAATCATACAAATTAGGGTCATTAACTCGACGCTTCAAAAAGATTATTGTAAACATTAAGGCAAATTTGTTTCGCTTGCTCGTTCAAATGTCACCGATTTCTTCTTAGTGAAAACACTAATGATCATTGATTTTCTTTATCACTATAATCACTATCACTTTCATTTTCACAAACACAATAAGATGCAGAGGTAGATGCCTCCCACGTTTGAATAATTACATCAAATAACTTCTTAAATTATTTTCAAAAACACACCAGCAAATAAACAGATATGAAATAATTATTCCTAATATTACACTGTTACACAACTCACTGCAAACATAACCACTTAAATTATTTAAAAAAAAAAAATACACAACTCAATTCAACACGATAACCTTCTTAAAATATTTTCAAAAACACGGCAGTAAATAAACAGTTATTAAATAATTATTATTTATCTTATAATATTATACTTACAATATATCAGCACCGCTAGAATGATTCGGCAACAAGATTAAGTGCGGCTCTACAGTATCTCAGCATGTATGCTAAACTCCGCCTCGGTCGCGTGCCAGCAAAAACAACAATCATCATTCTCGCATTAATGTAAGCGGTGTAAAAGACGGAAGATGTCATGTGTTATACATTTCCCGCCCACATGTCGCGTCTTGCTCCGCACGTCCCGTCACAATATGGGTTTCGCAGACTATAACTACTATAAAAAAAACTTTTTTTTACCTTCATCATAAGGAATTCTTTATCTGAAGCCTCGTGTTGAATCGGTCAACTCTTTCCAGTATAAAAACCCTTGCCATCCTAAGTTGGAATTTCTTTGGTTAACCCAACATTCAAAGTTAATTACGCTTTTTCGTACTCTTCTTTTGACTTTTCCGGCATAAGTTCAGATACAGCTGATGCTACCACTTCCTTTGTATTTTCAGGAAGAGTGCAAAATTCATCTTCATCAAACATTTTGATGCACAAATAATTCAGTTTAGAGACATTGTTTGTTGCCATGGAGTGATGTGTGGTTGCTACTTTAAAAAGCAAAACTGAGCCAACATGATATTTTCATCAAATTTCATTTTACTGACTTTTTGGATTTTCATCTTTTTGACATTTAAATTTTTTTTAATAAAATTTTTAATAATGCAGTTGTAGAAAAAAATGTATACGTATACAGGATTCGCAAGCCTGCCTGTCCTGTAAAGTGTCGCATCTATGAGTTGTTCCATAAATAACTATGAATTATCTTCCATTAATCAATTCATTAGTTGTATATGCTATTTGAGGAATTTGAAACGTTTCCATTGGTCGAATTCCATACTTTCGCTAAAATTTTTATGCTTAATGACTAAGAACAACAATTATCTACTCTTAAATATTGCAGTAACAATTTAAGTCGAAAACTCATTTATTTTATAAGATACCTACGATGATTATTTTCCATTATTGTCACGTAAATATTTTCTGTGGATAAAACCAAATGAAATTTTTAACCAATTTACAGCATCTGAAAAAAATTGCAGTATCACCAACAAAACATCTGCGCGCACATCCCACAATTACCGAAACAAACTCGCTTAACCCCTTATAGCTTTTTAAATAAGTTTTCCCCAGTTTATATGCGAATGTGAGTTCATATTTTCATAGAATTTTCCCATTTCACGATAATACTTCCCGGCTTTATGTGAAGTCATTAAAGCAGGTGCAATTTACGGATTATAGTCCACAAAGCCACTAATACATATAGATTTAATAATCCGGAATGGCTGTTCCAGAACGAACCAGGTGTGCTTTGTGAAATTGCGAGGAGGCCTAAGACACAAGGGCAGTTTGCATAGAAATGCTCATGTATGTATGACGAGGGAGGCATTCTGTTTTCAATTTGGAACGGAGATAGAGCTATACATATGCGAGCGTGGGGTTATATTATTTAGCACCGTGCTTATTTTATGGCGTCGAACACAAAATAAATGACATTGTATATATACAAGTTATAATGGGAAACTTAAAAATTTATGTACACATATTTAATATTTGATAGTGTCTTGGGAGTATCAGTCAGATATACACGTAATTTTTTCTAACTTTTCAGTTTATTAAACCATCATCAGAGAATCTGTTAGTTAGGTATTTATTTTAAAAGAGTTGCGTTAAAACAGACAAACAAATTACATTTAATATACAGTATGTCCACTGATGGTGTTTACAAGAGGTACATTTTTTAAAATATTCAAATTTTCGAGAAAAAAGTTATTCTATATAAAAGCTTTTGCTTTCCTAAAAAAAATACGATTCACGTTGAGAAACTTCATAATTTTATACAGGGTGCGCAAAATTACAAAAACTTGAAATTCGCTTAATGGCAAATTGGCTTTATCTTTAATTTTGGAACAAAGTGATAAATTAGAAAAATGATTAAAATTTCATATCCAGTCAAAATCTAAAATTTCGATTGAATATTATTATTTCTGTAAATTAAGAGTTTCAATGCACGTTTTTAAAACATATAAGGTTCATTGTTAATTATTCTATAAATTCAGTGTTGTTTATCTGATACTTATTCGTTTAGTTCGATTGCAATTAGCTAAATAGGAAAGGTGAAAAATTTTATTATTTTATAAACATTCCAACATTCAATTGAAATTTTGGATTTTACTGGCCATAAAATTTAAAACTTTTTTATTTAACATTTTGTTCTAAAATTGAGGATAAGGCCCATTTATTTTTAAGCGAATTTCAAGTTTGTTGAGCACCTTGTACGAAAAATATAAAGTTTCTCAACGTGAATCGTATTTTTTATGCAATCAACAACTTTTACGTATAGTAACTTTTTCTCGAAAAGTTGAATATTTTTGCTATTTCACCTCTTCTAAATCCCATCCGCATATTGTGCAATAAAATTTAAAATAAATACCTAATAGTTTATCCCATGATGGTTTAATAAACCAAAACATTAGAAAAAAAATTATTTATACATCTGATCGAAAATCCCAACACTATCAAATTTTATTTGTTACCAACGGTCAAGAAATGAATATGCATTGAGAATTGAAAAAAATGATTCTTCTGTTTTCTATAATTTAAAAAATTTATAATTTGGGGGCAAACAGTCAAAGTAGGTACCTAACTCAACTTTAAGTAATTTGTGAGTGATCGCCAAAAACTTCTAGCAGAAATCACCTGTAAAATGTAGAGATTTAAAACCTACTGGTTTCCTATCTGTACATACCTAAATAGAAAAAAAAAATTAAAAATATGAAAAAAGTCATCATGTGTGATGATGTTTGTTTCTGATACGATTTTTTTTAAAAGCGCTGTGCACAGTAGATAGTCTATAGTCAGTCACACCATAGCATAATGGTCCAGAATTTTAATAATGTGGCCAAAATTGCTAAATAATCAATTTCTTAGAAATGCTTAAGAGTTTATACCTAATAAAAGAAGAGTATTTGCCATATACAGTATTGAGAAATATTTAATTAGAAAGCCTGCTATAGGTTTGTGTATGAAAGATAAAATTAGCAGTCATGTATGTGACAGAAAGAGACACATATGACGTCGCTGTTGCCTTTTTGTAAATTGCGTTTGCGTAACGGGGGCTCATTGGAATTGGATCCCTTCCATTTCTACACTCAGTTTATTGTAGATAGGGTAACAACTACTGTACCTCATTCCTCTGTAGGTTCTAAGATAAGTACCTAATATCCTGTAAATCATTGTGAACTGGGTTGGAGTTTTTGATTGAAGTGGACAATTTTCGAAGAAAAACAAAAAAATATTTTCTTTCGTTTCAGTAATCTTTATTTCATTTTTTCTCATCTCTGGGTTCTTCGCAGTATGACATTTACTATTTGCCATTTTCATTGCATTATTTGATATATTATTTAATTTTTATCATCATTGTAATTACACTTTCTTTTCTCTTTAGATTTGATTTACGTATGTTTTTATGTGTATTTATATTACTTTTTTTCTCTACTTCTTTCTGAATATACATTTATATATATATATATATATATATATATATATATATATATATATATATATATATATATATATATATATATATTTTTATATTTTTTCTATAACAGTTCATATTCATTATGATTAATAATTATTCTTTAATGTGTTTTTATATAAGGTTAAGTGGAATAGCTTTCGCTAGACTTCTTCTTATACGATGTATGTTTTATATTGTACATGCTTTCGTAATAAAGACCTATTATTATTATTATTAGTAAGTTAACCACTGACGTGGTTTTCCACAAAACATCAAAGCATCACATACTGCAATGGACGCGCGTTTCGCTAACCAAAGTTAGCATCATCTGGAGATGATTAAAACTGTTTTAATCATATCCAGATGATGCCAACTTAACTGGTGTAACGCACGTCGAGTGAAATACATGTGTTTTGTGGAAAATCACGTCAGTGATACTGTAATCAAATTAAATATAAGCAGAAGCCATTTTGGGATTAGGCACGCTTCACCATTTAATTCTGCCTCAGGACTGAATATGGGGTGTGGACGCCATCAATGTCACAAATGGTATGATTATATTTTGTGGTATGTTTGTATAAGCATTTGAATCATCGAGGCGTTATATCTTGCTTAACTGTGTGTTAAAAAAAACATCTAATTTAATGAGCCGCACTCTTAACAAGCTTTTTTGTGTGCTGCATTTGGTACCATAAATTTACCGAAAACATGACAGTAGAACACAGAAGATGAAATTCTATGTTCTAAGCATAGATTTAGTATATGTATAGTTAACACTGACGTAGTTTTCCACGAAACACCAAAACACTATATACTGCACTCGACGTCCGTTTCGCCAACAAAATTCGCATCATCTGGATGTGATTAATATAGTTTTTAATCATCTTCAGATGATGCCAACAAAATTTTGTTGGGGAAACTACGTCAACGTTATCTTCACATCAAAGGTTCCAACCCACTCCAGGAATATATATAGTTATAAGTTTAGGTGAGAACGGCAAAGCTGTGGTGTTGAACAAGTAAACTAAATTAATTTTTCAGGCAGTTAGCTCACACTAGATGCACCTGAAAGCCATTTAATGCGCATGCTCCCTCTTGTTTATAAAAGGTACGATCTGAGAGGTTTATTTAACTTTAACATTGAAACAATAATTGGACGGAACAAACAAGAGATTATATCTTAAAACGACGTTAAGGCGAAGTTTTCGCTTACCCTGACATAAGCGCTTTATAGCAGGTTAAGGCGACGACGTTGATACAACATTAAACAGACGTTACATTGTTATAAAAAGTCTGCTATTTAACGTTCATAATAGGATATTTTGCATAGTGAGTAGGTACTTATCTTAGGACCTACAGAGGAATAATATTACTTGGTGCAAGTAATGAAAATACTGTGTAGTGTGTAGTATTTAGTTAACTCTTCATCCTTAAATATCTTGAAAATGATTGGATTTTATCGATATCAGATAAGTCTACCTTTTTTACTTAGAACTAGTAAATACATCATTAATTTAAAAACGTCTATATAGATGTTACGAAAAAAAATGACATTGTTATCATTTAATATATTGCATTGGACGCTCTGTATAACTTATGTCAAAACTAATATAAAATTATGATTTTTCACCACAAGAAACCTACCTGTACCAATTTTCAACTTGATCTGTCAAGTAGTTTTTGAGTTGCATCCTGTATCATATTAACTAGGCAGTCTAGGCACATGTTACTTAAGCATGTTTGGTTAAAGCTTCATATTTTGAGAAAAAGAATTTATAGTTACTCTATGGCCCTATCTTCATAACTCACCCCGCATTATGTAGATAGGACAGATCCTCATGAAAATTTTTGCAAATTAAAAATAAAAGGCGTCTTAAGCACAAAATTATGGATGACTAACTGAATGGACTAATACACCAATTTTCATTAACTACGTTATCAGATAGTAGTTGATAAGATGGGTTTATGGAATTTTTTGTGAATTTTTTTCTTAACTGTTTATCCGTAAAAAAATAATAAAGCTGAAAAATTTTCCACTCTGACGTCAATTTACCCGTGACGTCACGAAATGAAGCCGGCAACAATGCATTATCCCGTTTCTAAATCTTCAGTTCTGTATTCAGTTGACAGTTGTCACTTCTTGTCAAGTACGGGTTATATAAATATAAACAAAAGAAAAATCATAATGCACTAAAATATTCATAATACATATATCTGTATATTTGTTACTTAATAACAGGTATCATCAGTATAATACATAGGTACATACCACTTTGTTTTCCATGTTTTATTTCAGCACTAATATAGTCCTGGTTCGTATTTATAAATGAACACACCATCTCAAAGTCTACATGGGGTAGATTGTCAGAATAGGCTTTGACGAATCCTTCTTCCATCGTAACAGAAAAAACTGCGGCATGAAACAGTTTTTACTCAAGAAATTGGTAAAACTAAGTATTAAAAATAATTGAGATTCTGTTCAGCAAATTTTGACAAATAGTTGAAATAGTTCAATGTCACAGAACATAACAGGAATGTATCGCGGCGTTGTCGATTCTTGTGATCAATTAAAATTTAATAATTTGAAACCGAATTATTTGCCATATTTGCCATTTATTTTGGCATCAATAAAAAGTAAACTCATAAACATTTCAAACAGATTATGTTTATTATAGGATAATTGTAATTAAACGGCAATTTAATGCAGGTAAAATGACCGGGGATAATGACGTCACGACCACCAATTTATTTAATTTTTACCTAATCCAGGTATTAACAAATTAGGGTAATAATTATTTTGGCATTATTTAGGCCTCACCAATCGGACCATATTATAAAAAGATAACAAAAATCCTAAGTGTATTAGTCCATTGCCGTAAGACGTAAACAAAGTATTGTTTATGTCTTAAGTTTATGCCATACGTCTTAAACCATCCGGCCAGTAATCTGTAACCAAGGTCTGTGTAAAGGAATAGGTTACCTCTTAACTTGGATGAGGAGAGACGGAAGGGGAATGCAACACGTCATAATGTATGCCGTGTTGTGAATAATACGTTTGTTGTGTTTATTTTGTAATCATTCTGTGTGGTTATTTGCTATTATTCTGAAATTTTGCTTATGGTTGTTATTAGTTATGTTATATTATATTATTATGGACCTCTTTTTATGGTCTTTACGTACTTTTTTAACATTTTAAGTGACATTTAGATTTTTATATAAAGGACAATATTTGGTTTAAATTACATTTATTTTGAGGAGATATGTACAATAAGATGTATATTTATTTTGTGGAGAAGAAATATCCAGTTAATCATAAATAATTGTTTTGAGTTGACTGAACTACATGCAGTGTTGCATTTGTAAAAGTAATGCTGAGAGGACAAAGAATTATGGAGAAAAAAATAACATTTTTCTCGTTTCCTACTGACATTTTAATTAGGAAAGAGTGGATTAGAAAATGTTAAAGAAAGGGAAAATTTAACCCTGACTTATGATTTGAAGATGGAATAGAATCAAAATTGATGAATGTATTGCCAAAAAAACTAAAAAAGCTGGTAGGCAATATAAAATTTATCTACTGAAAAATAATTTGTGGCTAATTTTATTATGTTTTAGCTATTTCATCATCACAAAATTTGTTGCCTGAAATTTTGTCTAGCTCAACGGCAAGAGATGACCGTGTTAAAACCTGAGAACGCAAAGATATCCTTAAATAAATTTTAAGTCCATTATTGTCTATAGGAAATGTGGAAAACATTCTATCCACAAGTAAAGGAAATCTCCAAGAAGGTGCATATGAAGAATTACTACTTAATTATAATGTCCTCTTGCTACAGAATGAAGAATTTAAGAATAAAATCAAAGAAAACGAAAAACAGCTTGCTTTTTGTAAATAAAGGAAAATTCGAGTTGCAAAAACCTGTTGAATAATATGAAGCACAATCAAATTCAAGAGTAAAAGAAATGTAGGTAAAAAATATGTCAGACCGTATAGCTGGCGTCAGGTCAGGATCTCGAATACGCGACTCGGTGTGATAGACCGAGATGGCGGTACTGTACAAATATGACACTCTGTCTTATAGATCAAGTTATGACAGCCAATATATTAAAGAGATTGAATTCTTTATATATTTGTTTTTTATTTGTCTTAATATAAAATACCTTTCTGTTAATAAAATATTTTAAACATGAAGTTTCGATAATCATTTCCAATAAACATTATAATCTCAGTTACCACCAAAGCATGGGCCTTTACTGGGCTTTTATTCAGCTAGCAACTCCAGTAAAGGCTCGGTAAGCAACGAGTGTTTGATGTTAACTGGGATATAACTAAAATCATTAATTTAACTGCTAAATAAACTACTTATTAAAATTTTGTACTAGTCAATTAAAAGAAGAATAAGTGTAATATGTTATGGTTAATAATTAAATTAGATTGATTTCTAAATTATTTAACCATTTTATGTATTATTATACAAGTTATTTTGGTAATACATATTTCCTAAATATTTAATTGGTGAAATAGGATAGGTCCATTTAGTTTTCCCCTTTCCTTTTTACATAATATTTATAAAGAACTATGAGTTATTTACAAAACTGATGTGAGTGCTTGGTTAGGACACGGTGATTCTTACAAGTACAGGGTTATTCATTATAAATTATCCATCCCTTATCATCGTTATTATTGCCTATAGAAAAAACAGTTTTAAATAAAAGTTGTGTCGTTATAACCGAATTTTGTTAAAATGCTATCAATAATACAGTAGCGTGCAGATTTCAGGGGATACAAAAAAAAATAATATTTTTTTTTAAATAGGATACCCTGTATATCATTAAATTTTTGGAATATCCTTTGTTCCTGATTTCAAAAATATACCATATGTTACCCCTACCATTATCCGTTTTTGATTTATTAAACGTCGAATATCTTAGTTAAACTAGTTACTGTAAATATGGAAGAGTTAACATTATTAATGTGAGCTATGAAAATGACAAATGTTATGTTTGATAAGTTGATTTCTTTAATGAAATAGCCAAAATGATTTACAGTGAGGAAGAAAAAGTCCAAATATTTACTTGTTATATACAAAAATAACCAAAATAAACGTGCATCAAATAGAGCATATAGGGTGTTGTATCCAAATCGTCCAACACCATCAGAAAATATGTTCAAAAATATTTACCGAAAGGTGAATAATACCTCCAGTTTTAGTAGAAAAAAAGCGTGTAGTTCAAGCAAACCAGGAAGAACAGCTAGATATACTGCTTAATTTCAAAGGTAAGCCATCCATATTTTTTCGCGAATAGACTTTTTTGGAACATTGTATTATTTTTTAGAAAATTCTGAATGTAGTATAAATAATGCAGTCGATCTATTAGATAAAAGTTATCCCAAAATCCAACGTACGTTAAAAAATAACAACTACAAACCATATAAAATTTTATCCGTACAAGTTTTAACAGATGATGGGGCAACTCCGCATAGTGTTCTACCGGCTCGAGATCATTTGAATAATGTATTCCCAATATGGATAGGGAATAATGGATCTATTAAATGGCCACCTAACAGTTCGCATGTGACCCCTATAATTTTTTTTTTTAGTGATTTCTAAAAGACATTGTCAATAATAATAATAGTATTCATAGGATTCATGAAATTAACAATTTGGATGTAAATAATTAAGCCATTTCCGGTGCAATTATAAATATAAGAAGACGTTTCAATTATGCATCAACAATAATGGTGGACACATTGAACGTCTTTCACGAGTTATCATTTATTTATATTTAAATTTCCTATATAAATCTTTGTTATCTATTTTGTATATATATTTGGTTTTTCTTTTTCTCACTGTAAACCATTTTGATTATTTCATTAAAGAAATGTCATTTATCAAACATAATAGTTGTCATTTTCATAGCTCACTTTAATAATGTTAACTTTATCATATTTACAATAACTAGTTTAACTAAGATATTCGACGTTTAATAACTCAAAAACGGTATATGGTAGGGGTAATATATTTTTGAAATCAGGAACAAAGAATCATTCCAAAAATTTAATAGTATACAGAGTATCCCATTTAAAAAAAATATTATTTTTTGTATCCCCTGAGATCTGCACGCTACTGTACTTTTGATAGCATTTTAATAAAATTCAGTCATAACCACACAACTTTTATTTAAATCTTTTTTTTTCTATAGGCAATAATAACGATGATAAGGGGTGGGTTATTTATAATGAATAACCCCTGTACATCGAAAAAATTCAGAGATGATTCCTGGACCTGTATATTTTGAGATATTGTCTATAATTATTTATTTGTGGCATCCTATAACGTTTTTTCTCACCTTCTTTGACTATTAAGCCACTGTCCTATTTTGAGATGAAAAGCTAAATGAAGTTTTGCCCATTTGCCCTGCTTCATTTCGATATAGTGTGTTGATTAAAAAAACTCCTGAAGATCTCTGAAATGCTTGGAAGATTATTTCATTAAACTTTGCTGTGCATAATGTGTACTTTTAGAGACTTCTTTGTTGTAAACATTTAGAGCATTTTTTCTTAAATCAACTCACTGTATCTCCAAAATAAATTTATTGACAAAAACATTTGAGCTTTTCGTCTTAATATAGGTTTGGAAATCATTTCCTGATTTTTCTCGATGCATGTACTTAAGGATCACGCTATGTATATTAGCTATAACTTGTGAAAATCTCCGTTTTATCGGGAATCATAATTAATGAACTGGAACATGCCAGAAATATTATAAATTATAACATTTGTAACAATTATACTGGCTGGTTGGCATTCTTAAACCACTTTGTATAAATGTAACTTTGTATTTTCGTCTTTGCTCAAAACTATATGCAAAATTTCACTAAAATCGCTTTGGCCTTTCCAAAGATCAAGTGGGGAGTAAATAATCATCAAATAACAAACAAACATACGTATTTTAAAAACCATGTCAAAACATTATATGTTGTAATCTCTGAAGATTTGTTAAAGAAAATGGTTAAATTTGGTGATAATTTATAATCAACAACATAAAATTTAATGAGAACAGTAGTTTTATTTTGATCATACACAGAACATTTAACGCCAAGAAAATAAATGTATGCAAGTTTATTCCAGAATTAGTACTTCTATTCCTCAGTTATTTTCATTATGAGTCATTTATAGTGTTCTCTTGATTATTAAAACAGATGTTAAATTAAATAATAAACATAAGTATAAAAAAATACCATAATTCATAAACTTTAAAGTTCTAAACAAAAGTATACCAATGTACGATATTTTAAATCTGGCATACAGATGACGTATTTCCGCCATTAATTCTATTGATCAAAAGTTAAGAGGTAACCTTTTAGGCATCTCGATTTGTAACGGCCTTTATGTATATAGGAATCTCTTCCTATAAATGAGATACTAGTTGCTTTCCTTTTTATATGTGAAGTAAGTATGGATCACATTGAGATGAGGTAAGCCACACACTGAACCTCACTTAAAATTAAATGTTGTAATGGAACAACATATCAAGTTAAATTAGTGGTTAGACTGTAAATTGTTGCTATCATATCATTATTTGTCACTGAGCATCAAGGTCCGTAAAGGAGTATAACGGTATGTGAGCACAACCTACAACTGTCAATTAAAGCATCTACTATTCAGTTAAATTAGCTCTTCACCGTAAGTGAGAGGAGAAGCAGTTTTCATGAGGATGCTCGAATGGACACTTAGCAGGGGGAAAGGGGGAAGATAAATTATCAGTTTTCCTCACTTCCTTCTTTTCAAAAGGAACGCTACATAATTGTGTGGGGAACTGAGGTGAGATGATTTCATCTGAGATTTCTGGTAAAAAGGAAAGCGCATATTGTAACAAAACTTGATTAGTAGACTAGTAGATTACCCGATCAGATGAAATATTCAATTAGACTATTATTAAGTAGTTAGAAGTTTAATCAGTATCTTGTTTTTTGATAATCACATTCACCCCTTATTATTTGAGCCTGGATATCATCACCTGTCTACATTTAAATAAAATAGCATCGTTGTAAACTTTTCTATTTATGAGAACGCATATGAAACGAGATATCATCTCGAGAACGTTGCAAGCAGCAGACGGAGTAATAATTTTAATTTCATAAGTTTGGTCACGGAAGAAGCACCAGTAGCTTAATTAATCATTCAAGAGGAGAACTGGGATTTAATTAAACCAGAAGTAGCTTGTTCGTGATGGCGAATATCGCAGCCGCCACTCCAAATGTCTCGGGAGCTGCTGCGGCTGTCCGCAGGAAATACTCGTCAAATCAGGGCCGTATTTATCTGACAAGATAACGGATTAACCAGACATTTCAATATTTCTTTTTCTTTATATCTGAATATTTTATGTACAAACCGGATCAAATAATTACATAAAAGTTATTTGTTAAAATAAATCGGAAGTTTAAAATATTGACAATATTTGCATGTACACTTTCTTTATTATATTTAGGTTGAAGTTTTTCTGAATCACTTATTACATCATCCAATTTCCACTAAAAAGACCAATTATTGACGAATTGATAAGCTCACCAGTACTTCTGTAAACTGGCCTTAATCTGGAAATTTTGCCGCATTCCCACATCGCAGATATACTAACCCCCACATATTTACATCCCTTTCGAAAAAAGTGGTGGTCCGACCTGATGATACTAAAGTTATTAAGAGATTGGTTAGCTATTATCGTTTGATTTTGTTGATAGAAGCACTTCAGAATGTTTTTAGGTAACTGACTGTTAGTAAACTAACAGAAATTTAGGAGCACCTTCTTCCCTCAAAGACGCTATTACATCCTAAATGTCAGTACAAGAATATTAGTCTCCCAACTTGAATTGGTGAACATACTACCACTCACTTGAAATGTCCAAATTGCAAATATCTAGTAATTTTAATTGAATTGGTGGTTATAGCATCAATCATATAATTTTTTTGTTTAACCTCGTTGGCTTTAAATAACCAGAATTTCGAAAAAGTCCTTCTTTTCTGTTAAGAAATTAATAAAGGCATTTGGTATTGCCGAAGTATAAACTTTTTGTTAAAGCACATTTGGGTCCTGGTTACTTAGAAAATAGTTTCGAATAAAATTGTTTATTACTTCATTTGTTAATTAATGCAGAAGTATTGGTTGCTATAATTTGTAAATCGCATTTATTGGCAAACTAAACGTCCAGATTTGCTGGGTAAATTGTAATTACTTGCTTTTTTTTTTAATTCAAAATGTAGTCACCTTTGTCGTCAAATCTTGGATCCGTCATTTAATACATTTTCTGACATAGCCAATTGATGAAATTTTGCACAGTTACTAAGGTCGGATGGCAATACAATATTCCACCGTTACTTTTGCAAATATCAACACGTAGAGGGTGCGGGGATGAAAATTGATAATAATTTAATATATGATAATAATTTAATTAAAGTAGGACTAAAAAGTAGAAAACAGAAAAAAAATATAGTTTTTTTAAACTTGCTTTCCTTAGTCGTACTAAAAAAGTAAAAAATAATTGGTGTCAAAAAAAAAATAAGCCAAAAAAGCAAGGCGTGCGCACTTTGTACAATGTACGTACAGTCATACAAAGTGCGCACGCCTTGCTTTTTTGGCGTTTCTTTTTTTGGCAAAAGAATTATTTTTTACTTTTTAGTACAACTAAGAAATGCAAAGATTTTAAATTTGTTTTTATTTTTTTTTCATTTATAATTTCTTTTATTAACGACCACGTGTTTGAAGGTTAACTTTAAATAATTTGTGTTCTTAATTATTTTAGACGTTTTTGACACCATGCGTTTTTGACACCGTACGTTTTGGTACTTACGTTTTGATACCTACAGTTTTTTTGTTAAAGATCTTTTTGTATGACAAAAATACTTGGATATTGGATTTTGGAATTTGGTGAGTTAATCATAATTGATTTTTGGAGATTATTTTGCTTGTCCCTAGTATAGAACTCATATGGAACTATTGTCTTGGAAACTTGTATATCATTTATTGGAACAATCACGAGAAAATCCTAGTGAAAGTTTACTATACCACTATAGTTGATTTTGTTAAGTCAGCTCGAGAAGAATACTTTGGGTCCTGGACTGCCGGCGCTGCTATATTTTACGATAAGTGTTTTAGATTGTTTATTTGAAGATCGTTTGCCATTTTTTTGTTATACTGTGTATGTTATAGTTTATAAAGATATTTTATTTTACAGCTACCCTAGTTATTTTTTATATATTTATTTTTTTACTTAGTTCTCATTACTTATTAATTTTGCTATCATTCATTTTTTTATTAAAATATATTCCATCGGTAAACTTATTAGTAATTAGATAATCTTAATACTTTTGAACCTTAGATACATTTTATATATACAATATTGTAAGAATTTCTGTAGTTTTTTGCCTAACTGATTGTATTAATAAATTTAGTTATATTTTAATTGACTTGGATAATTATTCGTTTTTCACACATCAAGAAGAATCTGTAAGAAGACTTTTGCAACTGATTCAGTATATTCGATCTTATACTACAATTTAAGATCGTAATAAAACATATGTAAAAAACTAATAAAGATATAATAAAAATTAAAATATCAAAAGGTTCCATTAGAGAGATGAGATTAAATTACAAATAATAATACTCAATGTAATATCTAAATATAAGATACCAAAGTCGCAAGCCTTTTACTTTATTTAATTGAAGATTAAATCAAGTTGCTAGAAACATTTTTTGATTGTATCATACAAAGAGAAGTGATTGAAATTTAATTACGATTGCCCATTAGTAAAAGATTTTTACCAAGTAAGTAGAAATCTTTCTTAATTCATTTATTTTCGTTTTTCTATATTACTAACAGAAAAATTTCAACAGCGATTTGTAGATTTAAATTGGATACCTGGGAAAAACGCAGCCTTAACACACAAAAGAGATTAAACATACAGTTTTAACAGCTTTTAATAACGAAATTGAAAAATATGTGAGTATTCATAGATGATAAGTTGTGCATCTTCTGTAGTTTCTAAATTTTTAATGTATAACAACTAAGCCATAAAATCAGTGTACACCCTTCAATGCTTCACCCTCTATCTATAATAATTATTGTGTTGGAAGCTAAAATCACGACGGCGCATATGGCGGCGCTCCCATCAAACGAGTGATGATCAACTGATTGTTGGTTTATTTACCTTGGTTATAAGTGCTTTTGTGGATTATATCCAAAGTCTAGGTGTATATTATTACAATGATCGAAAGCATGCTAACTTGTGGAAATACTTAACTTAAAAATTTCTCACTGTTATAACTTTGTATAGTTTTTGTATTATAGTATTCTGGCTTGAAATGGAGGAAAGTTACTGCTTTTCTCATCAATAATGTTTTCTCCCATGCTTCTTTTCTATCTATTTTCTCGATGAGGCCATAGCTGTTGGTGACATAAACAAACCATGCGTCCTTCTTTGCAAAATAGTGAAAGTGGATTGTCCTGCCCACATTATTCCTTGAATGACAATTGTACACACAAGATTTTGTATTTGCACTGTTTTCTTCGGCACATTGTGGAATAAACGTAGAATAAAATAAAAAACGATAGTAAAACCCCGATAAACAAACTATACAAATGATCAAACAAATGAAAACAAAGAACATTACTCGTTTCGTTAATGAGATTTTTAGCCATCAGAGGACGATGTGAAAGCTTAAATTCCCAATAGGCTTAATGCACCTAACTAATGCTGTTTGATTCACATGTCTTTAAAAATTCTTCCAGCTGCAATGGTGGTGTATTTGTCAGCATAGTTGCCCTCTAATTCATGTCGATTCCCAGCTATCGTAACTCTTTTTTTAGTATTGTGATACAGGTTTTTTACAATTTTAGTTATTGTTCAGATATTGATAATTCTACAGGCTTAATTAAAATTTTGAAAAAATAATTTTGTCCTAGATTTCTAGACTATAATTTTAGGGGTTTGAAGATGTCAGAGCCAGACAAACCAAACAAACCTCATACTGACGTAGTTTTCCACAAAACACCAAGATACCATATACTACAGTCGACAAGAGTTTCGCCAACTAAGTTAGCATCATTTGGAGAGATGAAAACTGAACAGTAATCATCTGAAGCCCATAAGAAAAAACAAAGTTAACTCAAAAACAAATGACGATAGAAACTTTTTGGTAACGTCAACGAAAGCACCTTAAAAAAAGTGTCCTAACAATGTACTTACTAAAATGTCACCAGTCATCAAATTAGGCAGAAACGGGAAGTTTTTTATAATGCACCTTTACAGTTTTTTGAAAATATCTGGAAAACGGACAGAGCTAGACCAAATTTAAAAACGGCTTCGAAACGGTCATAAAATTCTTCGTCCCTATTTAACCGTTTCTCTATCTCTAATAATAACCGACATAGCAATGCATGCACCTCCAATTGTATATTTACAAAAAACATTACAATAACTTCCATACCAACTTGTTAAATAATTTTACTATGCACTATTATTACATTTACAAGAAATCACCATGAAACAGCTACTAATAATACTGCATTACTGCTAATAATCAAAATTCGGATATATAACATGTAATTATGTCGTCATATCTATTGGTTGTTTGGAGATTGTTTTCAAACTAACATGTCACTGGAAATTGCACACTTTGAAACTATATCTAATATTTAAATGCAAAATACAATGTCATTTTGAACGTTTTGCAACTGTATGAAGTCTTGTATTCAGCTTAAAATTCTACATAGGAAATATATTTCATCTCAATGAGGGCTAACGCGCTTAAATTCACCACGAGAGGTGGTACGGAAAGGTCAATGTCACTGAACGTTAATGTTTACTATGGCTTTTTTTACGCTAGTTTTTAGTAATTTTTACAAGAATTAGCTGGAAAACATTTAACACAATGATGGCAGAAGGAAAAAGTAGTAATTTACTTTACAGTAGGAAAATTATTGTACTTATCATAAGTGTCTTATGTCATTAAAGTTAGGTTATAACAAGAATGAGCCTGATGAAAACAACGAATGTACATGATTATTACTCACGATTTTCTGTAGTAGACTCCTTTGGTAATACATAATCGTCAGGATTAAAATGTTTCTTACAAACACACGAATCTTTCGAAGGAGTGAAGTTATCTCTATCAACCATTGTTTTAGGTGAGTTTTGTCTCTCGGAAGCATATGTCCGCCTTTTGTTTCCGGTTTTTTATTTGCTGGTGTACGAAATAATTATAATGAAACACTATAAACTTTTCCCGCGCCTAACAATAACTTTTGATACGACCTTACTCGACCAGTGGCGCCAACTGGTGAGTCTGAAAACGTTAGCTCTCATTGTTGTTAAAAGTGGATATTGCACATTTTGATATTAGACCACTCTTGTGGTGTTTTGATGTTTCGTAGAAAACTACGTCCGTGTTATCTTCACATCAAAGGTTTTAACCCACTCTAGGAAAAAACCTCAATTTAAGTTATATTGACAATGTTTCGGTTTATTATTATTTCTAAATGATCTTCAAGGCTTGTAGCGTGATTATATAAAAAAGACAAATTCACATTATAAGCTACGAGGAAGATTGAGAACTAGTAAACCGAAACGTTGGTATTTTAACGTAAATTAAAAAGTTTTTGGTTTCTTATGCAACGACAAATATAGGTCTAAGACTTTTAAAAATTATATGTATCTAATTCTTTCTAATTTAGCTCTATTACACCCGTCCAACATGCTATCACATGGCTATTACATGCCAATAAAAATGGCTGCTGGGGTTAAATATCATACTTCTTCATATAGATATTTTAAAGTTTATTTTATTGTTACTAACGAAGATACTTGTTTAAATTATGCTCTCCTTTTTTAAACAATGCTCTGTTTATGCCTCAGTGGCCATCTTAATCTTGAACAGATCTGCTGTTTAATAATTACTTACTTGGGTTTCTAAGCCATGTGTCTATAAGAACTGTTACCAACTGCGATGGTGGTGTAATGGTCAGCATAGTTGCCTTCCAAGCAGTTGATCCGGGTTCGATTCCCGGCCATCGCAGCTATTTTTTTTATTTTCCAGATTTCTTTTTCTTTATTTTGTGATACATTTTTTGTTAATGAGTTTTGCGATAATAACTATTTATGTAGTTGTACACTGGCATAAAAAAGATAAAACTTTTATTAAGCATCAAGGAAAGTTGCACAGAACCGTTCATATCTTCGTATCAGATCAACATCGTCGATATTTTAATTCGAGTGTGTGTTGTGACCATTTTTTTGTAAGCACAATAACTCCTTTTAGACGAAATTTTGACTTATAGTTACTAAATATGCCATTATTTTCGTAAAAAGTTCTTTTTTCTTCAAGCGTCAAAAAAATATGACATTTCTTAACTCAGTTCGTGACGTTAAAGTTTGACATTTTATACGGCTGTACATTGCCATCAGCAGCGGAGGTAAAGGTACGTTTTCTGACACTGAGCTGCAGAAAAAGTACGACTGATTGCTTATAAATAACGATATATTAAATAATACAAAACTTATTTGCTTTAATTATTAAATAAAAATGCAGCAGAATTTAACTATTTGAACATTATATTGATCCAACAATTATTAAGTGTGACCCCTGAAATATTGATGCCACGTGGAATTACTGCAATTGCAGCATCATGATCTATTTTGCTTGTACTTGTTTCAGAATTTATTTGATTATTCGTCGGGTCAGTGCTTGTTTGTTCCATACAACATTTCCGCGTTTTTCAAGTTTAGGACATTAAACAGTTATTGGTAACCTACTCTAGCACTTAACTCAATTCTTTAAATTCTACCAGGCTTTATTTTTAAAATGGCTGTTGTAATCTTGTGCCATATGCATTTATTTTTTAATTTTCTTAGTGCTTGAGTGTTCCATATGCAATAGCCAATAAGAAATCGACATCTCTATTCCTGTTTAGTGCTAGTATGTTCCATATGATCAGTTGAGGTTATGTTAGTTATTATTGGCGTATGTACAACGTGTATAATCTCTGTTGTAGTGCATCAGTTTCAGTAAAAGAAGGTAAGTTAGTGCTATGTTTTAATTATTTTTGAATTTAAATACGTTAACTTGATATTAATAGTGTCTAATAAAGATCGTTATGTTCTATTTGAAAAAATCGAGTCTTTTTCTTAGAATTACAGATTTTAACAGTCATAATTAGATATTTCATAGAATTTTTGTATTGCAGAATGAATAATATGGATAAATATCGAATTGCTGAAGTGAGAAAGAATCTACTCGATCAATTAATTTCTGATTCTGAAAGCAGTAATAGCCATGCTTCGACTTGTAATTCCTCCCCTGTTCACTTTTTGCCCTCCGACGTTGAAAACATGTTTGATAGTGATGATTCGGTCTGGGATCCAGATTATCATTCAGGGTCGCCTAAACTTAATTTTGACTATCGTAGTGACACAAGTTCAGGTTCTTTAAATAAAAACGAACACAGTCCATGGAATCATACAGAAGTGGGTCTGTCAGAACACAACGAAGAACGTACGGATGAGAATGTAACAAAAAAATAATGTAGTATCTCAGAATGCTCATTCAACTGAAGCAATGATTAAGAGAACTAGGAAACGATTGAGAAATCCAGAAAACTGGACCAGATATGTGAAGAAAACAAAGCGAGAACATGGACTTCAATATAAAGATGAAAAGGGGAGAATACATGTTCCACGACAATGTCAATCTAAGTGTTTAGAACAATGTACATATCAATGTTTACAAAACTTTAATACGGCCGAAAGAGAGGTAATATTTAAAAATTTTTGGAAACTAAATGATAGCAAAAAAAGGTGCTTTTTATTCGAAATTTGTAAAAAAATGTTCGCCAAAGCGAAGATATGTAAAAAAAGATAATGTTGCCGATTGTCACAAACAAAATTCTTTTCAATACTTTCTTGAACTATCGAACAAGCAGATTAGAGTTTGTAGGGAATTTTTCTTAACTACTTTAAACATTAGCAAACAAAGAATTTACTATTTCTTCAAAAAAACATTATCGTAACAATTCAAGTGTGGCTCAAACTCCTCTTAAGGGAAAATATATAAAAAAGGCAATACCAGCAGATACTGTGGATGGGGTTAGAAAGCACATCGAGTCCTTTCCCCATATAGAGTCCCATTATTGTCGTGCCGACCGCGTCAGATTATATTTAGATCCGTGTCTATCGATTGAAAAAAATGTATCGCCTCTACCTCGAGAGCGACTTTGGTAAACTTAAGCCAGTTAAGTCACATAAATACAGAGAGGTATTTTTAAAAGAATACAATTTCGGATTTCTCCTTCCCAAAAAAGATAGATGCGATACCTGCGAGAAGTTTAACATAACAGAAGATAAAAATGAAGAGGTCAAGACGCAATTTGAATTACACGTAAAAAATAAGAATGAAGGAAAAATAGAAAGAGACTTCGATAGAAAAACTTACAAGACTAGTGACACCACAGCAGTGTTATGTTTTGATTTACAAAATGTTTTCGCATTGCCGAAAGCTGAAGTGTCAAATTTCTTTTATAAAAAAAATTTTCAGCTTACAACTTAACCATCCATTGCTCTACTGATAAAATTACCTATTGTGCATTATGGCATGAGGCAATTTCTGGCCGCAATGGCAATCACATTGCCAGTGCCCTCGTGACAATTTTAAATCGAATATCAGACGCAAATCCGAACATAAACAAGTTCATATTGTGGTCAGACTCATGTGTACCCCAAAATCGTAATTCACACATGTCCTTAGCTATTAAATATTTTTTACATATCAATGATCGTATAAACACAATCGAGCAAAAAATTCTCTGAACCTGGACACAGTTTAGTTCAAGAGATAGACTCTGTCCACAGCAAAATCGAAAAATATTTAAAATTTAGAGAAATACATAGTCCTGTGTCGCTACTAAGACACCTTACTAATATACCTTCCGGTAAAGCACCTCTTAAAATTATTCAATTGAATAAAGAAAATTTCTTAAATTTTCAGGCAGTAAGCCAAACTCTTAATTTTAAGGATGTACCTTTTACAAAATTAAAACAAATTAACTATAAAAAAGACGACCCTTTGCATATTACTTTTAAATGTGGCTTCAATGAGAGTAGTCTTCTTAGTTATATTAGACTAAATAAACGTGAAACACGTGGATCAGCTAAAAAAACAAGGAAAAAACGACCACATAAATATTAACTTTTCTTTAGTAAAGGTTATTACCGAAAAAGCTAAGGTAGATGCTACCAAAATCAAACACATTGAATCTATGTTTAGTTATATGCCTGAAATTGATAAAATATTTTATCAAACAATATTTTCATCGATAGATAAAAAATAGTTATTTATAAAAAAAAAACATTGTTATTTACTTAGTTTAGTTATTTAGTTTATTTAGTTATTTTTAGTTTATGTGTAAATTTGAGAGAAAATAAAATGATTTTAAATGACAAAATGAGTATTTAATGTTTTTCATTATTTAATGGACTGGTGTAGTATCCATTAAACAAAATTGAAACCAAAATATGTTAAACTAACTTTCAATGTAGTATACAATCAATAAGATTTTAAATGCATATGGCACAAACTCTCAATTTTTATTTTTAATTTTATTTTTTGTTCCATGTGCATATGATTTTCTTTTTTTTACAAATTTGGAAAGTACAAATACGTATCTAAAATTGTGATTGGCTTCTTTATATATCAAAATGTTTCCCTAGTTAGTATAAGCTGCATGTGTATTATGGTATACTAGTAAAACGTTGTTATATATTTAAAGGTGAATATCTCAGAACAAGAAAATGGCATATGGAACAAACAAGCACTGACCCGACGTATTGTTGGGAATCGTTCCAGTAGTATTAGGTTGGAGAATCTTCTTGGAAGTGTCTTGCTTATTGTTCATAGATTCCTCCATGTACCCTTCAGCTACACTGCTTGATTTCCATCTACCGCACAGTGATGCCAAAACGTCTAGTAGCTGCCAAAAGTCAGAGTTCCCCCAAGTCATTTTTTCTAGTTATATTCTCACTCGTATGTGTTTTAGTAGTCCATATTTGCAGAGTCATGAAGTTTTTCCAACAAATATTGTTCCCTCGATAAGTATTAATAAGAAAGATCGAGTTCGCAAAAGTAATAATAGATGTTCCAGTTTTACAGTAAAATTTTGTTTAAATAAAGTTATTGCGTCTGACGTAAACAATAACCCATCTAAAAGCTGATATTATCCTGGGAAAGTACAATATATTTATTTGTTATTTTTTATAGTAATTGCGGTTTTAATCATACTGGAAGCACAGAATATCTAATAAAACTTTGATGCAATTAAGAGCAGCTTAATCTAAAACCTAATTGCAGGCAAGCTTATACTAAATGCTCCAAATTGCTCCAAAAAAATAAATTTTACGTTATAATTGTTACTCCGTCTTCTTCATATTTTGCCAAGTTTCATAACCAAATCTTTCCAACAAAGTAGAAATAAATAATTATTTTAATGAAGTGTCTGGAAATTAATGTCTCATACATACAAAAGGACAAGGAATACTTTTAGTGGGAAAATGTCTCAGTAAGTTTTCATAATTTTTAGATATGATGTAATTCTCATCAGTGCGATGAAAAGTTTCCACAGGCCCAACTCAATCCTATGACTAGTTTTCGAGAGAGATGAATAATGTGTAAAATGCAAATATTCTGCGAATGAACCCTTAATTTTTCTTGAAAACCATGCTATTAATTCTTCTGGAAGCACAGGTGACTTTTTTTAATTTTTATTATCAGCTTGCATACTTAACTTTCATTCACATGCTTGACATGCTGTACTTATATTCTTATGAAAATAAATTCTCTTGTAGTTTACTTAATTTTTTTTGATAAGGAAAACATTAAACAAAAGTTGTTCGAAAACATTTAATCCCCCAAATGTGGTTTCAACAAAATTTGCGTATTTATTTCTTTTTTAATGCAGAAAATCTATTTTTATGGAATAATAAACTTGCTCCAATATTAATGAAAATTTTGATTTGAGGGTGCAACAGGGTTTTGAATAATTTTTTTATAATGTTATAATACAATACAATGGAGCATTATATACTAATATTATATAACTAATATTATTATTAATTAATTAAAATAGTTTCAGAGTCGTTTGACCGGGTGCAAGCTTTTGTCTAACCCTATTTATATATATATACTTACAATTATTTTTTATGGCGTTTTGGAGATTTAGTACAGTTTTATAAGTTTTGGAGTTATTAAAAAAAACAGCAAATATTCAACTAATTTTGCTTGCACCCTATAAAGATAATTTGATGTTTTTTACTTAGGGAACCATTAACATACTTACATAATCGCATTTAACAACATTTACTTTAAAAAAATATATAATAATTTCAAAAATAATTTTTTGTCATTATTAGACATTTTGGCATCACTATGCGCCGTAACGTTTCAAACACGTAATATCGGCCCTTGCATCTACAAGCAGGGTAGCTGATGTTCTTAAACAATGACCTGTGTATTCTGTCACATCTGATAGCTTTAAAAAATTAGCAACTTCTTTGGGGACATTATTTATCTTATGAATTCCCATTACCATGCGACAACACCGAATATTTTCAAATTTTAAAAACAATATCTTTTCATTTATGCCTTTTGGGCGTAATGAAGCATATTTTTTATATATTGATAAATAATTTTTTCCGATAATAGTAAATGACCACGGTTTTTTCGTTTTATTGTCAGGAATTCGTATGTAAAGGGCAGATCCTATGTCTTGTATGTTATCTATTGTCATTTTTACCATCTCTTCGCATCTGCATGTATCAGAGATACCAATAACCAAAACAATCTAAAAAGAAAAACATGAATTTAAAGAACTTGTATATTTTTAACGCTATATCTAAATTTACCTTAATGCCTAAATACTGATGATCCGGAGCTTCAAATAAAAACTTTTCAAATTGTTCTCTTGTAAATACTTTAGCTTTTTTAGGAATGTAGACTTCGTTTTGCATTTTCAGAAAAATTTTTGACGTTTTTCTCATTGCATCACGTCCGGAATCTTGTAAATGCAGCTTCATAAACACTACCCGATTTGGTAGGTAATAAATTATTATTCATGGCATCCGCAGCAATTTCCACAACGTCAGAGGGTGTACAATCAAAAACCGAGTCTGTCATTCTAATCTGAAATAAGTATGGTTTAAAAGAATAATATCAAAAGAATATTTATTAAAATACTTACAAATCGTGAGGACGCTCGCAATACAATTTAAACTGATACTTGTCAAATCGAACAACGCGTACAATATAACCATAGCAACGCGTATTTTGTTTAATACGCCGGTCATGCGATATAAACACAATGCGATTTTGGTGGTGAAATTCGAGATTTTTTTATCTTTATTTTTTTATGGCTAATCGACGTTTGAAGAAAAAATAGCTTATTTTATTCGGAGTAATAGCCACTTGTTGTGACTCGTATGTAAATCTATAGAGTCATCACAAAAGTGTCACTTTTACTCCTAATAAAATAATCTATCTTTCTTTATTCAGTGATAAAAAAAATATACGTAATTTTGAATTAATTCATGCTATCAAAATAATAATTCACCCTATCAAACCACAAATTTGTGTAAGGATACACCTGTCTATAGGGGTAGTGACACGTTTCTATAGAGGTAGTGACACCATTTCCGCATTAAAAATTTCTACACGCCACTGATCCTATCTACTAAATTAAAAAAAAAGAGATTTCCTGTTCCTCTCTGTATTTTCCAAAATTACTTGCCACCAAGACTCGAAATTCTAACATTTAATTTATTACTTGCTGAGAGTTCGAATTCGAGAATTAGTTTGAGAAAGATTATTCCTTCTCTACTACCAGATCTTACACTGATTGATTAAGTAGACATTTTTAGACAATATGCAATGAAAACTCTCCTTTGCCGTTCTTTATCTTCCAAGATTAATATGGAACACTGTTATGATTAACCCTACACCTTAACAATAACCCATCACAAAATAACGTCAATCATCTTATTTGGAGAATGCCTTTTAAATTCGAGATTATAATTTTCGATATGTATCATCCCATAATCACAATCGAGAGTTCCGAGAGCCGCTACTGCAACTGTATCAATATTAAATAACTCGATTCGCCATTGATAAAAGGGACAAAAAATTCTCAATAATCAAAACTCTCTAAAATATCCGTTTCTGTCTTATATTTCTAGAAAAAGCCATTTTGTGTCTGATTAAATTATAAAATTTCTAGCCTAGCAAAATTATACAAAGAATTACATCGTATTATTCACGCAGAAGAGCGACGAAGTCAAGATTAAGACTTCGATCCTATTTTTGTATATTACTTATTCATATTTCAATTTCAACTTTAGGGAGAGGGTCCTTGAAACTACCTCAATTGTTTATAATTTCACAATTTCAACTTGTGAATTATGCTCCATCAGATTAGTTTTTTCTTTGTGTCGCATATGTCAACCATGAAAATGAAAAGTTTTTTGTAATAGGGTTGCTAGATTGTTGGCAAAATATTTTTAAAATCGAAGTTTCGTATATAACTAGCTTTGTACTTTCCACCCTTTTTCGAAACTAACCTTATCCCAAGATAAATTTTCCAAAATTAGATATGTTTTGTAGTTTTTGTTGATTTTCTCGATCATGATCTCGAATGGATAACACTGGTATTAAAAGTGGATAACTCATTTGGTGTTCAAGGTTACAGGTTTAATATTATATTGAATTTCACTTACTAATAAAATATTAATACTGTTACACCACAATGAATTTATTTCATTAGTACTAATAAAAACTGTAACTGGTGAATTTGATTTACTACCTACGCATGCATTGTTTTTCTTATATAAAGCTGGAACGTTGGGATTGAATTCTCTACCGCAGGTAGGGGATACTACACGAGTGTCGCGTAGTCACACAACAGTCCACAGGTGTTAGATGTTTGATGGCGGTCGATGCGTGTTGGTGATATAACTGATATATGTATTGTAAAATGTCACGCCAATCTGGAGCTTTGCCGTTTGTGAATCAAATCCAAAAATTTCTTAAACATTTTCCTGAATTATGTGCAGCAGTAATAAAGTGATTTATGTGTAAGACGAATTTAGTTAGCTGAAACTCCAGTAATTGTAAAAGACATATTCAAAGCTAACGTCATATAAATAATCGCCAGTTACAGGTTTCATACTGGATGTTTCTGAATGATTTCATTTTTGTGTTGAGAGTATGTAACATTCCGCCGCATGTACTTAACAACGAACATTTTTGGTTATTTTGGAAAAAATATGTACCTAAGTAGCCTCTACATACAAGGGAAAGACTGACGTCATGGTCCTCACCTAAAAAAACAAATAACATAGATCGGGCCTACGTGATAATTTCATTTTCAAAATACGGTGCCATATTCACAGATAAATGTACATATTTAAAGGAGACTACTGCAAAAGGCATCTTAATGATTCAGGCGTTTCGGAGGACTAGACCTTTACTTTGGACGAAATAAGTCTTGCAAGTATGTTTAGTTGTCTTTAGCAAAGTTTGCTATTTCATGCCACTGGTATTGATACCAAAGTTCCAGCTTTATTTACCAGATACATATTTACCTACATATTTTTAAATCCATAATTTTCTTGATAACATTATCTAACCACACTGGTCTGCAACGAAATATTTCATAAATTTTGTTTTTTTTATTTTTTTTTGTCAACATCAAGAACAGTATACATACATACAAAATAAGTTTTAGCGAGTTGTAAGAGAAAGAAAGAAAGTATTGACAGTGATTTTTATGGTAGTAGATATGCGCATGCGCAGTATTCGCTGTGACTTTACTTTCTTTCTCTTACAACTTGCTAAAACTTAATTTGTATGTATGTATACTGTTCTTGATGTTGACAAAAAAAAAAATTAAAAAAAAAAACAAAATTTATGAAATTTAAAAAAAAATTCATATAAAAAAAATCTAGACGTGATAGAAAAAAATCGGCCAACGGGAATAGATTCAGAGCATTAAAATCTTCATACTTATAGCATAATTTTTTAAAGGAGGATTTCGTTGCAGACCAGTGCCATCAAAAATAATATAAAATTGCCATAGCAAATCTCATTGATTTTATTATTAATTTATAGTTCAGATGCTGAAAACGGGAACAGAGATGGACAATAAGTAACTAAAAGAGCAGTAAACTGCAAAAGACTTTTACAGGCGAGAAGTACAAATTTTACCCGATGATTGCATTGCGTGTTGCACATCGTATGTTTTTTTCTTATCATGTATTTTATATACAACTACATTCATACCTTTTATAAAAAAAACGGATATGCTTCTAATTTACACCTTAACGTAAAATTTATGTGTGCGCTGTAGTGGTATCAAACCATCAAAAATAAAATTAAACAAATTAAATAATTATTACTTTTCCAGTGCTGCACAGCAAAAGGAATGGAAAAGAACTAGAACATAAAATAAACGATGGGTGAAAACTGTAAAAAGTGAAAAGCATAGCTAGTAGTACATTGTATTCAAATTACGCTATCGAATCCCATAGGGTACACTCAGAGCTTCTATGGGAGCAGTTGGCATATATAGTTCTATGTGCGCTGCCCGTTTCTATTTAACAACGATGTGAGGTGGTAGTAAGCCCTAAGAAAGGAAAAGAAAAAGGAAGAAAAAAGAAAAAGAAAGAAAAAAGAAAAAAAGGTAAAAAGGAAAATGAAAACGAAAAAGGGCAAAGGAAAAGAGAAATAAAAGAAAAAGAAAGAAAAATTAAGATAATGTCACAAATAACATTCAGCAATATGAGAAAAGATAGTTCCATATTTCGAATTACTTCTTGTCATTTTGGTCATTGTCATGGGTGGTATGAATTACCAAAAAAAAGTCCTCACGTTTCCTCCATTTCTACTAGGTTTGGTTTTTAACATTCGCTTTTTGACAGATGCCTTGTTAATATATGACAAAATCATCATGGAACGCTACACTACGAAACTACGTGTTTTTAATCAAAGTTTTTATTCATATCACCATTGGATCATTGCAACTCAAAAAGGAAATTACACACAATTTTTTATAAAAATCATGTGCCTTTTGAAACAGCAGTAAGAAACATAATCTGCGCATCCATGATTTCTTTCAGATTTTTTACCAGGTATTTCTATTAAAATCGACGTATCCTGGGCATAATTTTATTTCCAAAAAAAATATGTTTCCTTAAGAAAAGTACGAAAAAAAATCAGAGAAATGCAGAACTAAGAGATGAGAAGAATCGAACAACGTAAACCGCAGATCTCCATATCTTTCCGTTCATCGAAGACATAGTCGGAAAACAGAGCCTTAGTCATGTGAAAATTGTGTCGAAAGGACGCATGTGCGCAACAGAGATCGAAGCGGCTCTGGCCGATATTGTGTTCCACGTATAATTTGCAAGTTCTCAATAAAATGTTAATAAAAAAAAAACAATCGTTTCCCATTTATTTTGTAATGCCCATCTTCGCACCTATGGGAAATTTAAGCCAATGGCCGCGTGAACATAAATATTTCAATTCCATTGCTTCTGCTGAACTCTCAATCATAGATATTCTTTTATGTATTTTGAGTTACGGAAATGATTTCCAGCATTAACTTACATGTATGTACAGGTGTAATTAAGTAATATAATTTAGTTTTAGTCAGACATATCAGTTTAAAATAGGCAAACACTGTAAAAAAAATAGCATGGACTACTGCCATCAGAGAATACATACGCATATTGTATATTTTTCTTTTTCTCTTAATTTACATTTTTACAAATTTACTATTAAATATATTTTTGTTAAATTTCTCACTATATGAAGAAAGGTAACGAATTTGTTACCCTTAACTAATCTATCAAAATCTGCTGCAACTCAAATGGAGAAGTTTTTCACAATCGAAATTTGTTATTGCCTTACACAATCTTTAAATTATGCCATCAAGTCTTTTTGAGGAGTTATAAAAGTTAGAGCCCTGAAGACATCAAGAGAAAATGCTGAGTGTGGTAATGCTTTAGGTACCATGTTCTTGCGTTTTGATAATTTTAGGACACGCTTGAGAGTTGACGCAGGAAAAATGCAACAGAGAGAAACAGTATAATGGTCTTTAAAGTTTCATTTATTCCTGATGCTAATAAAAGTATAATACGTTTGTGATGTCAAGAGTATGTTACTGATCTGATCATCTTAACAGCAGCAGCGGCCGCAACCACTTTGTCCAAGGAATGAAACAAAATGAAAATGAGCAGAACAAGATCACAGTAAATATTGGGCAACATAAAGATTACTCAATGCACATACAATTCTACTGACATAAGCCGCACTCTAAGGACTGATGTGGAAAATTATAAAAAAGCTGAAAAATTAACTAGAGACAAGCACGTGCAGTTCATCGAAAAGCCATGTTAGAATCACTACTGATATGTGGCTTTGAATTTTACTGATGCGCTATTTTTAATGGTGTTTTATTATTGACAGAAATAAAGGGCTTTTTCGAAACTCACTGGCTATTTGAGGCCAACGTGGTTAACAAAAAATAACATGACTGACGTCGTTACCACCAACTCAACAACGTTAAAATTACTAGATATTTGAAATTTGAACATTTCAAACGAGTGGTAGTACTTTCACCAATTCAAGTTGGGAGACTAATAGTACGTTCAAAAATTCAAGTTGGGAGACCAACATTCTATGATTTTTAGGAAGTAGCAATTTTTATTACAATATTTGTGTTTTCACACTATTCTATTGCTAAGTTAAAGCTCTTCTATCGGGGTAAATTTGGTACCCAGTGAAACAGTAAACACTCATTATAAAACTAGTTTGAAATGATATCACCTACTTTACGGAGATGTTTTACTTGAATGTTGTGGCTTGGACTCGATCAAATATTTTATCGGTTTAAAAAATATGTTACTTTTAACATATTTTTTAAACCGAAAAAATGTTTGCAAAATAATAATAAATTTTTTTTTAAATAATTTCAACGAAAATTGTTTATTTCCTTCATATCACATTGGATATGGTGATGAGAAAGCACTGTCTAGGTGCAACTTGAGCCATAGCCTCAAACGACACAATTTTCCCTAGAAACTTCCAGTATTTCACTAACTATCATTTCATTACATTATGTCGCGTGTAACTGTTGTCTATAAATAACACATGTAGTTACTTAATATAGTTATTGCTGTAGTATATTGTTATGAAGACCATCTTAATCATTGTGGCATGTAGTGGAATACGGTTGCCCTGCAGACAATATCATTAACCACTTTATTACAATAATTACTATAAATCATACACATTCTGTGTGTCTGAGAGTAAACGGTTTATGCTACCTGTTTTGAATAAGAAATTTCCTACAAAGATTAATAATCGCTTTAACGAGAAATGTATGAAGTACAGACCGCAGGTCGAAGTAATTATAGTTTTCAACACTTGTTTCCACAATGCGCAGGGCCGGATTTACCATAGGACAGAAATGACAATCGCCCGAGGACTCAATCTTTGGTGGGGCCTCGGGCTCCTCGGTCTTGAAAAATAAAATTGAGTGTTTATCCGAGGTTTCCAAAAATCTTATTTTTATAACTCGATGAAATATAGTTACTAATTTTATTTATCGGTCGACGATTATTGACTGTCTTTCAACTATCATTTTTGGCGGTTTACAGGTTTTACTGTTTAAAACATAATACGCCCACGTTGTTGAGACTTGCATTTTGCACTTGTTGCCGGCAGTTTAGTTTCTATTAACGTGTTAGCGACTGAAACAGATGATCGCCAAAAAGGATGACGCAGAACATTGGCGATCTAGCGTCTTCCACCACCCAATACTTTTCTTTTCGGTTCTGACTAGAAATTTATATACCCGCGACATTTGTATAGCTTGGGATTTCCATTTTGCGATTTATTTTATTATTTATGATTACTGAATTAATTTCAACATATCTTGCTTTTTCAATAAAAGAAGAGAATTATTAAAAATATTTAATAGTTTCCTTCTCGTCTTAAAAAAATCGAAGAATTCTTCTCGTACGCTGTAAAGTAGATTTTATATCGTAGTGGCGATCTGTAAGTAGAATGGCTGATCAAAAATTGAAGTGAAAAACTCCCTCTTTGCCTTACATCAAGATAGATATATTAACTATGTCATCAAATGCAGATAACCTAAATTATACATACTGGATCATCAAAAGTGAGTGTCATTATCAAAACTACCCCCTAAGAGTTTATAATATGGGGTTTGGTTTTTGATTCGGCAGGAAAACTGCAATGCAGCGCGGTTCTGCACTGCATCATGTCATGGTTGCATGCAACTGTTAAGAAATCTGCTTTTCAATAAAGGAACGATTTTCGTGACAAATAAAAATTCAGTTCTGTCATTTGTCATTTCATTGTTCTATGTACATGACAATTCAATGATAAATAAGGTAAAAAAAATGATTTATCTCCTAAGTTCAAAGGCGAACAGAAAGTTGTCCTAGAAGAAAATTTTATATGAACTTGTATGGTTTACGTGAAGTGTACCAGAGATTGTCCACCTTGTCCAGGACATTCTAAATACCATACTCGTCTATTTCATTTAACACTCTTAGGGCCAGTCGTTTCACCTCTGGGTAAGTCATTTTTAACTAACTAGAAGAATGTGAATATAGTCATCAATAAAATGTTGAAGTAAAACCATTTTTAATCATCTTGTTAGTTATCTATAACCTTACTCAGAAGTGAAAAGACCGGCCCTTAATCTGCTACTACAATTTTACTATAAACCCATAATGAAGCAACCCTAATTATCATTAGGGTTGCTTCTCCCAGATTCGTTCAGGGTAGAAATCAATTGAGCGAAATTTACGTAAAATCAGAAATTTAAGTGTGTAAAAACCTCAAATAGTAATAATAATAATAATAATAATAATAATAATAACCTACTGCAGCCGGATTAAGACGTCAACACCATACTCTAAATCTGACAGTGATGCTTACCATCAAGCAGCACTGTCTAGATAGGATCCGAGCGCTCATGGCGATAAAGAAAACATTGAAGAGGCGGGTGAGGAGTATGGAACAAAACAATTTGTTCCGTACGAATCCTTCCCGCCTCTTTCAAGAGCCACAGCGTGTTGTAGATAATCCGCCGACTGTAGAAGATGTCGAAACCTTCTGGAAGGGAATCTACGAAACGACGCGTCCATTCAATAGCGATACTCCAGCAATTGCACACTTCGAGGCTTTGTGTCACAGACATCGTGAAGAGCCAGACGAAGTGTGCCCGGCAATCAGTACGGAGGAAGTCCAGCAAGCACTTGTTGGCACCAAGAACTTCGCTGCCCCGGGCCCAGACGGCATTAACAACTGGTGGTGGAAGAAATTTCCTTCCACTCACCGCCGTCTGGCGCGAGTTTTCAACTCATGGTTGAACGAGGGGCGGCAGATTCCGGACTGGTTCGTCGAGGGACGTACTGTGCTTATCCCCAAAAAGGGGGATCTTTCCGACCCGAGGAATTATAGGCCGATCACTTGCCTCAACTCCTGCTACAAGATATTTACACGTATCTTGTATGCTGGGACACTGAGGTCTGTTGATCCGGTCTTCCAGCAGATACACGAACAGCGTGGTGCCAAGAAGGGCATGGCAGGTTGCAAGGACAGCCTGCTGATAGACCGCTGTATTACACAGGATTCTGTGCAATACAAGCGGAATCTATCGATGGCCTGGATTGATTACCGCAAGGCATTTGATACAACATCGCACGAGCTATTGTTGTACTTGCTCGAATGTCTTGCGGTACCAGCACCACTAGTGAGATGCATAGAACAGCTGCTGCCGCTCTGGAAGACCCGCTTCACCATAACATCAGGTGCGCAGCGGGTCACGACAGAGCAGGTGGCATTTAGGAGAGGAGTTTTCCAGGGTGACTCCCTGAGTCCTCGCCTCTTCTGCATCTCACTGCTGCCGTTGTCTGTTGGGCTCCGCCAAACCCGCGGATATCAATGCGGGCCACCCAGCGACCGGAGGCATAAGGTCACCCATCTATTTTATATGGATGATCTTAAACTTTATGCCTCCGGAGAGCGCGAACTACAAAACGCTCTTAGGGTGGTCGAAGAATATACGCGGGCAATTGGTATGGAGTTCGGGTTGGACAAATGTGCAGTCGTCCACCTCAAGAGAGGACGATGCGGGGAATTTCTTGAAGATGCGCAGCTCGCAGACGGAAGCATCCTAAGACATCTGGATGCCGGAGAGACATATACATACCTGGGTGTGCAACAAAGGCACATCCAAGATGTAACACAAATAAAGAATTCTCTCCGCGGCAAGTACAGACACCGCCTCCGAAAGATTTGGTCTTCCGAACTTTCGGGGAAGAACAAGGTGTCTGCAACTAATATGCTTGCCGTTCCGATTCTGCTCTACTCCTTCGGAGTAGTAAAGTGGAGGGTAGATGAGCTGCGCCAATTAGACAGAGATACCCGCAAGATGATGAATATTCACAGAAGTATTCATCCTAGATCGTCCGTTCCTCGTGTGTACCTCCCACGTCAACGGGGGGCCGAGGACTCTTGAGCCTGGAGTGTACGCATGGCAGAGTAGTACTGGGTATGGCATGTAACATACTCAGGAGCTCAGATCCCCTCTTGCGGTTCGTAAAACATCACGAAACTGTAGGAGTGGGAGCAGGATTGTTTAAGGCAGCAAAAAGAGCCGCAGATGAACTCGGTCTCGCATTTGACATCAGGCGAGGAGGCCGGCGAGGTGCTGATGTTGAGTCAGTCACCGAACTTCAGCCAAATCGTCTGAAAGCCCGAATTAGAGCTGCCGAACAGGAAAATCTGTTTCGGCAGCACGTCGATAAACCCCAGCATGGTGTCTTCTATAAGAACATAGAAACACTGGGTTTATCGACCAGGCTGACCTTCGCCTTTCTAAGGTCAGCAGGGCTTAAGTCGGAGACCGAGGGATTCATTATGGCCTGCCAAGATGGTGTTATCAACACCTTGGTCTACCGTAGCCGCGTGTGGCGTGTAGAGGTTCTGATATCAACTGCAGGACCTGCCATCAGGCGCCGGAATCGCTCATGCACTTACTTTCTGCATGTCCCATATATGCGATTTCGGCCTACATCCACCGACATAACGCGGCTTTACGAGTGCTATACTACCATCTACGGCACTCGTACGGGGTAGACCAGACACCAGTGCTGCCTTACGTCCCCGGAGATATTGAGTCCGTTGTCGAGAACGAGAAATGCCGGATTTACTGGAACTACTCGTTCCCGACTGTCAGGCTAATCCAAGCCAACAAGCCTGACATAGTCCTCCTCGACCATCAACTCAAGGTGATGTATGTTATCGAGTTCTCGGCACCTGCTGAGAAAAACATCATCTTGAAGGAGGAGGGAGAAACGGACCAAATATCGCGATCTCCGGTACGAGCTCCAAGTGCTGTACCCAGGCTACTCGGTCAAAATGGTCGTCCTTATAATCGGTGTACTCGGAGGGATAAAGCCTACGCTGCTCTCAGAACTGAAGATCATACCGGCCTGCCGAAAACCAGCCGAGTGGCTGGCAGGTCAAATGCAGAAGGCGGTCATTCTGGGTTCTCTCCGTCTGCTTAGGGCACACGATTCTGGTATCTACAGTCACTAACCCTGCGGGATGTGGGGAGTGGCTGTAGGTAATGCGCCGGCGCGACTCCCGTGAGGCGTCGGAGGCCACGGGAGGACTGACCGGCATCGGGAAACCGAAAAAAAAAAAAAAAAAAAAAAAAAAAAAATAACCTACTGCACCACTAGCACCACTAGTGTGATGCATAGAACGGCTGCTGCCACTCTGGAAGACTCGCTTCACCATAACATCAGGTGCACAGCGGGTCACGACAGAGCAGGTGGCATTTAGGAGGGGAGTTTTCCAGGGCGACTCCCTGAGTCCTCTCCTCTTCTGCATCTCACTGCTACCGTTGTCTGCTGGGCTCCGCCAAACCCGCGGGTATCAATGTGGACCACCCAGCGACCGGAGGCATAAGGTCACCCATCTATTTTATATGGATGATCTTAAACTTTATGCCTCCGGAGAGCGCGAACTACAAAACGCTCTTAGGGTGGTCGAAGAATATACGCGGGCAATTGGTATGGAGTTCGGGTTAGACAAATGTGCAGTCGTCCACCTCAAGAGAGGACGATGCGGGGAATTTCTTGAAGATGCGCAGCTCGCAGACGGCAGCATCCTAAGACATCTGGATGCCGGAGAGACCTATACATACCTGGGTGTGCAACAAAGGCACATCCAGGATGTAACACAAATAAAGGAGTCTCTCCGCGGCAAGTACAGACACCGCCTCCGAAAGATTTGGTCTTCCGAACTTTCGTGGAAGAATAAGGTGTCTGCAACTAATATGCTTGCCGTTCCGATTCTGCTCTACTTCTTCGGAGTAGTAAAGTGGAGGGTAGATGAGCTGCGCCAATTAGACAGAGATACCCGCAAGATGATTAATATTCACAGAAGTATTCATCCTAGATCGTCCGTTCCTCGTGTGTACCTCCCACGTCAACGAGGGGGCGAGGACTCTTGAGCCTGGAGTGTACGCATGGCAGAGTAGTACTGAGTATGGTATGTAACATCCTCAGGAGCTCAGATCCCCTCTTGCGGTTTGTGAAACATCACGAAACTGTAGGAGTGGGAGCAGGATTGTTCAAGGCAGCAAAAAGAGCCGCAGATGAACTTGGTCTCACATTTGACATCAGGCGAGGTGGCCGGCGAGGTGCTGATGTTGAATCAGTCACCGAACTTCAGCCAAATCGTCTGAAAGCCCGAATCAGAGCTGCCGAACAGGAAAATCTGTTTCGACAGCACGTCGATAAACCCCAGCATGGTGTCTTCTATAAGAACATAGAAACACTGGGTTTATCGACCAGGCTGACCTTCGCCTTTCTAAGGTCAGCAGGGCTTAAGTCGGATACCGAGGGGATTCATTATGGCCTGCCAAGATGGTGTTATCAACACCTTGGTCTACCGTAGCCGCGTGTGGCGTGTAGAGGTTCCTGATATTAACTGCAGGACCTGCCATCAGGCGCCGGAATCGCTCATGCATTTACTATCTGCATGCCCCATATATGCGATTTCGGCCTACATCCACCGGCATAACGCGGCGTTACGAGTGCTGTACTACCATCTAAGGCACTCGTACGGGGTAGACCAGACACCAGTGCTGCCTTACGTTCCCGGAGATATTGAGTCCGTTGTCGAGAACGAGAAATGCCGGATTTACTGGAACTACTCGTTCCCGACTGTCAGGCTAATTCAAGCCAACAAGCCTGACATAGTTCTCCTCGACCATCAACTCAAGGTGATGTATGTCATCGAGTTCTCGGCGCCAGCGGAGAAAACATCACCTTGAAGGAGGAGGAGAAACGGACCAAATATCGCGATCTCCGGTACGAGCTCCAAGTGCTGTACCCAGGCTACTCAGTAAAAATGGTCGTCCTTATAATCGGTGTACTCGGAGGGATAAAGCCTACGCTGCTCTCGGAATTGAAGATCATACCGGCCTGCCAAAAACCAGCCGAGTGGCTGGCAGGTCAAATGCAGAAGGCGGTCATTCCGGGTTCTCTCCGTCTGCTTAGGGCACACGATTCTGGTATCTACAGTCACTAACCCTGCGGGATGTGGGGAGTGGCTGTAGTTGATGCGCCGGCGCGACTCCCGTGAGGCGTCGGAGGCCACGGGAGGACTGACCGGCATCGGGAAACCGAAAAAAAAAAAAAAAATAATAATAATAATAATAATAATAACCTGACTTTATTGGTAGGAAACTACAAAAGTTTATAGTACTTTCTTACCTAAGGCGAAGTCTAGCCATTGGCTATTCACTCTACTTAACCTATAGAAATAACAATTAAGATCAAAAGAAACAACATAATGAATGATTAAATACATACAGAATGACTATTATACAATTAATTATATAAAAAGTATAAACAGTATTGGGTATGAATGCAATTATAAAAACAAAATAAGAAAAGGGAAAAATAAATATATAAATTCATATCTCCTTTGATGATAAAAAAGAAAAAAGAACAAAAAAGAAGAGCAAAAAGAGAAAAAACCAACAAACGATATTGCGAGCGTGAACGACTATACCTGTAGTGAAAAAAAAGATTTTACTTGTTTTCTAAACTTGTTTACTGGTAAGTCAGTTGAGATTTTAAATTATTGCACAAAATAACGGAGCTATATGTGAATGATCTTTGAAACATGGCCGCATGATAACGTGAAACTGACAACATATTATTAGACAAACTTTTATTAACATCGTAATTTAAGAGAATGCAATGGAGCTCATTTATCTTGGATGATATATGATCGTATTTTCTTAATCTATAAACAAATTCTGGATGACTGGCAGACAATTTTGTGTTAATTTGTCTAAACATGGGAAATAAACTATGTTACAGTAATTTAGAATAGGAAGAACTAATGTTTCTGCTAGTTTTTTCGTAACTTAAAATTATATATGCTAATGTAGATGAATTTTAGTGAGACGTAACATTTTTCATTAAAGATTTTACATGTTCTTTAAAGCGTAAATTCATCTCAAAAACTAGACCTAAAATTTTTACTGTATTAAGTAGATGATTATCTAGCTTTATCTCAAGTGATGCACCTATAACATATCTTACTGTAGGAGAACAGAAATAAATTACATTATATTGGCTAAAATATAATTTTTAGTTTTTTCTGTAGGATATTCTAAAATAGACTTTAGACCATCATTTAGTTTGTCACCAAGCGCTAACTATATTGTCTGGACTAAATGTTAATTACAATTGGGTATGTATCATCAGCATAACACTGCATCTTTGAAAAATGTGTACAATTAAAAATATCAGCAGCATATATTAAGAATAGTGTAGGTCCCAAAATTGAGTCTTAAGGAACACCAGATGTGACAGGACATTGATTTGAATAAATGTTATCAAAATTTACAATTAAATTGCGATCATTTAAATAAGAACAAAGAAATAATTACTGCGGTATCATTAAAACCATAATAACCTAACTTAGCACATAATAAGGAATGATCCACGGTATCAAACGATTTCGAGAAATCAGGCAGAGCTAAAAGCTGTAGCGTTGCCGTTATCTAATGAATTAATATTTTTCGTGACACACGTTATAATAGAAGTAGTACTGTGACCTCTGCGAAATCCAGATTGAAGTGATGATATTATACCATTATTTATAACATAATCATATGTCTGATTTTAAATAGTTTTATCTAGGAGTTTTGAAATTGGTAAAGGGTCCTAAATCGCTAAAACTTTTAAGATTGTTATTTTTTGCTAACGGCTTAATTATAGAGAGTTTCCAATTATCAAAAAAATACCCTATTTATAAACAGCAATTTATGACGAATATTCTTGTAATGAGAAATAATATCAACTTGTGAAAATGTAAAATATGTTTTTAATGGAAAAGGAAAATGTTGTCATTGTTTTATATTGAATTTCAGTTATCTTATGTTTTCAAAGTGTACCACTAGCTATATATATAAAAGTGATTTTTTTTAACTTTCCATCAGGTGGCAACACTAGTGAATACACGACCATATAAAAGTCTCTGCCATTCGTGTAAAATACGCAATTTTCCAAGTTTTCCCCTCTGACGAAATAAAGAAAAATTTTATGGTAGTCCAAAAAGAGGAATACAAATAAAAATTGTTGTTGTAATTTCTTGCCTTACATTTAGACCCCACCATAGAAAAGAGATGTATAAATGTAGAAATGAAATTAGAACCATGGGTTTTTTTCATGTATATTGTATATTCATTTGAATTTATTTTTCTTTCGGAAACCAATTTCAGCAGCTGCTAGCCTGACTTTTCATAACTATATAATCGTCATAACGGTTTTTTATTTAATGCCAAAAATAAACAAAACTTAATAACCCGGCCAATAAAATTTAAACGACGCGACGGTATTATAAAACCAGGAAATCAAACTAACAACTCCAGTTAAGTCAATTTAAAAAGCTTAAAAATAACAATGCAAGCAGCAAACGAATAAAACGGGCTGAGTCAGCTTTCGCTAATCCTCTGATTGTTACTATGACCACAATGACTGGCACAGGGATTATCCCCTATAAGTACACGGCATTTAGACGATTCCCTTTTGCAAGGGAATGTAATAATTGCATAGAACATTGCGCTGTATGGCCTAAAATTGTTGCTTGATTCTCGAAACCCCACACACTTTGGAGCTAATTGACTGACAGTATCTCAGCTTTTATTAATTATCCTGTCTTGTGTTAGATAAAGAAAAAGATTAATGCATTCGCTGGATTTAGACACTGAATATTTTATGGCAGTGGTGTTTAAACTTAGATCCATATGTCAACATCGTGATTTTATCTCGGTTATCTTTACAGAAATTATATTTCTTTAAAAAAAAATAAACGATAAATGTGTGGAACTTCTTCCGAACAAAAATATTAAAATTTCATTTATTTTTTGGTGAAACCCAAACAAATTTATTAAAAATTATTTTCAACTCTGGATAACTTCGTTTAGGATAAATTTAATAAATCACCTGGCAGTAGTAAAAATTATGTTCTGGAATGAAGTGAAGTTAAAAAGAGAAAAGGTAATTAGATCGGGCCAAAGTTCGTGGTAATTCAGTGATATGGGTCAGCGTATATACAGCGTGGCCACAAAGTATTGAATAAATTCATTATTTCTTAAATCAAAAATGTTTAGAAAAAATTCTCGGACACGTCAATATTTAATTTCAATTGCGCACCTTACCCTGTATTTTTTTTGCTTATGACTTCGTCACTGTTTCCATTATGACGTCATCGATATACTTTCTAAATCGAATACCTTTTATATTTCTCCATTTTTGGATTTTGCTTCAACAGCTGATACTAAATATGTATATATAGACCAGTCAAATTAAGGGTTTTTTCAAAACGATAATTTCCAACCATTCCCGACCAATACCATTCGATTCAGGATGTTTTTGAATTCTCATGGTCAATTTTGCCGTACGTTATATGAGCAAGAATTTAATTTATAAACAATTAAAGTTGTGAAAATGATGAAAATCGATGTTTCTGAATGTTCAACTTCAAACGCTGCGAAAACGGCAACAGATAGAGAAAAATTGCTCAGAGCATTTTTTATAGAGCGGCAAATTCCTCTCAAAAAAGTCCGCGACGGCATATCTCTACGATGAATAGTTAAGGCGTTACAATGAGTTAAATATTTATTATTTTTATGCTGTACAAATAACGCGCATGCGCGATCAACAGACTCTTACGCCGCGTAATGGCCGCCTGCGCAGAACATTTTAAAGTAGACTTGCTGTAAATCTTTCATAATTTTCTTATTTTTACAACATTAGTAAATGTATTTGTCACTTCTTTGGTCTAGATATAATTATTATATACTTTTATGCATACTCAAAGACCTGGAAAATTATTATTAAGTTATAATACCAAGTACTATAGTGCCCTGTGCCTGAGGGTATCTACATATACGCTCCTAGCATTCTTGAGAAGCAGATGTTCCAAACTAGACTACTATACAGCTAACCAGTACGCAGTAGAAAAATAATAATTATTTAATTCATTGTAACGCCTTAACTATTCATCGTAGAGATATGCCGTCGCGGACTTTTTGAGAGACATTTGCCGCTCTACAAAAAATTTTCTGAGCAATTTTTCTCTATCTGTTGCCGTTTTCGCAGCGTTTGAAGTTGAACATTCAGAAACATCGATTTTCATCATTTTCACAACTTTAATTATTGTTTATAAATTAAATTCTTGCTCATATAATTTACGGCAATATTGACCATGAGAATTCAAAAAAAAACTGAATCGAATGGTATTGGTCGGGAATGGTTGGAAATTATCGTGAAAATGGGCCTGATTTTTGCTTAATTTGATTGGTCTAATAGGGTTTAAAATTGATAAGTTGAGAGATACGACCATTAAAAAAAAAACAATTAAAGAAACTAAAATAAACTCGCTTTTTATTTTTTTTTTGTTTTATCATTATCGTCTTTGACAGTGAATTACTTAATCGCACTTTTCCCAATAGTGGTTTCTCAATAATTGTTTTACTTTATAACACGAGTGTATTTGTAAAGCAAATAATTGAAATTCTTACGATGATTGGGTATGGTGATAGGATGCGAACTCAAAAATAGTATGTAGTTTATTTAATAATATTTAATAATATATAGAACGATCCATAACTCAATCGAGAGTGAGTAAAACTGAAAAAAAAATTTGAGAGACTGCCCCGGTAGAAGATTTACTCAAAACGCCCAGATGTTGACGAGGATACAAAATTAAATATTTTACTGGGTGTTGAAGAAAATCAGTATACCAGCGTTCGCCAGGTTAGTCGCGATTATGATGTTACTAAAACGTTAGTACATACAGTATTAAAATTAGAAAAATGGCATCCCTTTAAAATTCAGCTTGTGCAAGAACTAAGTGATGATGATCCAAATCGGAGGATACAATTTTGTGAAACAATGATGAATATGTGCAATGGTGTTCCTCTTCTGATAAAAAATATTATTTTCTCCGATGAATGCACTTTCAAATTAAATGGTGAAGTGAATAGTCAGAATTTTAGATAGTGGGCAAGAGCAAACCCTTGATGGATGCTGGAGCAGCACATACAGTATCCACAAAAGGTAAATGTGTGTGCGGGAATTGTAGGAAATGCCATATTTTTTCAATGGAACTATAAACGGACAAGCATATCTCCAATTCTTATTGAGCTATCTCATCCCAGCGTTATTAAATTTATTCCCCAGTAGAAATAATTCTGGAAATGTTGACGAAAGACTGTGGTATCAACAGGATGATGCACTTCATCATTATGCAGAAGACGTTCGAAAATATCTTAACTAAATATTTCTAAGCAGGTGGATTGGTAGACGTGGACCCATCGATTTGCCACCACGGTCACCAGACCTCAATCCGTTAGATTATTTTTTGTGAGGCCATCTAAAAAAATTTAATTTATAAAACCAAACCGTAAAGCATCGTTGAATTACAAAGAGAAAATTATATCAGAAATAAACAACATTTCTCAGGAAACTATAAACAGTGACACTTTATTCATCATTTAGGATACTGTTTGCAACAACAAGAAGTACAGTTTGAACATTAATTATAAATCGTTTTTATTATTGACTAGCCGTCAGTTCTAGTGACTATTATTTGTTCTAACAAAACATGAAAGTTTAGTAAATTCTTATATTCAAATTGGCCGTATCTTTCAACCCATTTTAGACTCTAAGTGTGATGAATTATTGGAATCAGCTGTTGATTCAGAATCCAAAAATGAAGATATATACAGGATGTTCAATTTAAAAAATATATGGATGACGTCATAACAGGAACAGTGATAACGTCATAACCAAATAAAATGAAGGATAAGGTGTCTGGGGATTTTTTCGAAATATTTTTTGTTTAAGAAATAATGAATTTATTCCATACTTACAGACACACTTTATATGTAAATAATCGAAAATGCATTTATTTTTCGATTACAGCGAGCTCATTTTGTCGCACTGATTAATATGATAATTGAAGCCCTTGATGCAAAAAGGTGTTAACTCACTAATTAGCAAATTTGCAATTTGTGCATGCAAGAAAGTGTAAAGTCAGTATCCGTCTGGTAGTAAAGTTTTTAGCATTTTAGATGGCTCTCATTACGTCAGTATAAGATATCAAAAAGATGTTATCTGTCTATAACTTGTGTTTCATTCATGCAAAAACGTGTTAACTCTAAATTTCCTAAAACTGCAAATATTGAGTTAACACCCTTTTTTACCAAGGGCTTCAATTATAAATGTTACATAGCGCCTAGAAAAGTGCTTACCTTTCAACTGTCTTGTACACACGAGAATGGCTCAGAGAGAACATGTGAGAACATTTGCACGAGCAAGTTTGTATAATTTCTTTCGAGAAACGCTACTTCGTTGTGAAAACATATTTGTGTATAGCGAAAATGGTCAATCAACATCAACGGAGGCGATGTTTGTAAATTATCAACTGAAAGATGTTTCTGAGATTAATATCACATCATTTTGCACACCCTGCCTTTTTTTTGAATGTTACTAAATCTCTTACTAACCCGAATACTGGTGACATTTGTGATACAGTTTGTACAATCAAATAGTTCAAGTGAGTATGCTAGGGACAGGGAAGAACTTTGTAATTTGTACATACTCTCCAATACTCCATCATAGTTGTTTTAAACAACGTGTATATTATCCTCAATATCTTGACTATTAAATAATTGCCGAACCTCAGGGATGGCTTATAAGTTACTAGGATTTAACTGAAACACAACAATTTTTACATTATGAAAATACTTGTGATAATGCCTGTAAAAATGTCCTACAACTATGTCCCCCAACTTGTTAAAATAAGGTGTGGTGGCATATTTCCGGACCCATGTTTATAGGAATTTTTTCTTATATTTTTTGAAGTAGAATCACCCCTAAACATGTATAACTGCATAACTGAGACACCCTGTATATAGGGTCCACCACTTAAGACTTTCTGGTATAGTAATATTTTTATTTAAATAAATATCAATATCAGATGGGTAAATTGAAACCCTTTTCAGGGGACTACTGAAAGTTAAATACAAATTATTGATAGTCAAAAAGTTAATACTTTCCCTAACTTGATTTTTTAATTTATTTAGAACTTACAAAATTATTTTTGACATATTTAAATATAGCATTTAATTACTGTTTTATTTAATACACAACATTCTTGTAACCAGTGAGGATCACATAGATGTTCTTAATAATTTGAATTTGAATGAACGAAATAACAATAATTATTATTACGTATCTAAATATGACATATCATCTGCAGTAATACACAAATTGTAATTCGTTACCCAAAAATGTCGCAAATGGCCATTTTTTATAAGAAAATTTGAAGACAATTAACAATATTTTCTTCAGAACATGTGATTTTACAGAAAATACTAACATAAGCTTGCCTATGACGAGCCCACTCGAAAAATGCATTGTAACATAAATCTCAAAGATTATTCATCCATCCAAAACATGAAGTATTAAGTTATTTCGCTTTGATTTTCTTCAAACATTAAAGTGGTTGGTCTATTATGGGGAACTTTGGTTATCAAATTATTTGATACACCTTTTACATAAATAAATTGCTTTTGAAAATTTCGATGTATTAAGTCTCATAAAAGTTTTGCGTATTGAATAGAAGTATTATGAAAGTATGGGGCAGACGTGATAAGCGTGTAAACAGCATATATTGCACAGATATAACATATGAAGAGATGGCTGCACGTATTAATAAAACGCTATCTCAGAGCGCAAAAGAATTGACGCAAGAAGGAGAAAACAGGTACATTTCTCACCTTTGCATTGGAACGAACAAAGAAGTATAAAAATAAGAAATGGTAGAAGTGTCTATTCCTCTTCTATTTCACTGTCAGTATTATAGTCGGAGAGTACATTTTTCTCAAACTTCAGAAGCAAGACAATTCTATACAAAAATGCGTTTTACAGCAGAAAAGTACACAAAATTTGGAAAATAAATACATTTTATTTTCTTATCTATTTATAATACCGTGTGTAAAACGACTAATGTGGCCAAATATTAACAAAGACCGATTGAGCAAGCGAGATGGACATAACAATGGGAGTGTTATAAGTGGCTGGTGGGGCAAAGACTGAGCCTGTCATTACGTTCGCTGGGTGTGTCTTATTCCATTATTCCATGTCATTATTTTTCTAATTGACCACATTTGGCGATAGATATAGAGTAGATAAAGTATTGTCATCTGGAAAAAAATCCAGTTCCAGATTATGATGAAAATGCACGTTTTGGGGCGCGGAAATGAAAAAAATATCTGAAACGGAAACGACATACCGCAAATAATTCAAATAATTCATTTGTGACTTTTTTATTTAATTAGAACTTTAATCAATACCTATATTTGTAAATAATAATTGTTTAATGTTTATAAAATTCAGATCATATAAATAAATGTATTTAATTACAACATAACTTTCCCTAACGATTGTTTTTCATACCTAAAATATATCGATTTATAAGAGAAAATATTAATAATCATCAATATGAATTCATAGGTATTCTTAATCAAATAATTCCATCTTTGTTATTATAACATTATTTTCTACGTACGCACGCCGTTGAATCCGTATTCCTTTACTCTACAGAATTAACGAAAATACTATAGCTTAGTACCTGAGCTTGGATGTGCAATGATCTAAACCACGCCCTTTCAATGTAAAGCGATTTGGCTTATCTCTGTCATACACTGGGGGTATTACCACCAAAATGGCAAGCTAGGATTGTTGAGTAATACCTTCTGTTGTTCGATTCCTTAAGATACCCTGTTGCTAATTCCATACATTTTCTTGCAGGTATACTACTGGCCAAGTACCAACCAATAATCAAGTCTCTGTAAATATAGATATAGCTTGCTTGCGTATAATTGTTTCTTGCTTCCTCGTTTCTGGTACCCATATATTGCTTGTTGTAGTCATTTTTGCAATGTTACTTCTGACCGTTTAACCGCCTGCTATTTACATCGTTTTGCTAACTGTTATATTTCACTGCATAACTTCTTGCGTATGTATGTACTGTAGTATAATTAAATTGTGTATATAGTAGTTTGCTATAAGAAAAGTCGATATAGTGAAAGATATGTGTTTTTTTATTAATTATTACTATTCATATCTCCGACCCTGAGACAACTTTTCTAGACCCCCTGGTCATTTCCGTGTCTTCACTGTTGTTACCCGGTCTCCACTATCCCGCTAATGAGAAAAGTGGTGTTCCTACATTCTAAAACAGGAACTGGCCTTCCAGACCGTACCGTAATAAAAGTTCAAGGTACCGCCGTATTCTAGAGTTCCAAAGTGACACTTCCCCACTTGTAAAGAACGGAAGTACGTTACACTTCCTATTATGTATTTCACTAATAATGATAGTGAGAAAACAGTATATTTGATGAAAAACAATGAATTTAAAAATGAGCCAATATTTTGAATTGCGATGTAATATATTTATACGATTTATTACGTAAACAAATGATTATCGACAAAAATATACACATTTATCTGTTATTTTATATATAAATAGCGAATATTTATTTTAATTACACAAATGACCACCGCGAGATAACCTTCTGATTTTTCGAAATATAAAAGTTAGTAACTCTGTCTGACGGAATATTTTTAATATTAAAATTTTTAACTGTGTAAATAGTACTAATAAGTAATTTGTATTGAATTATTTCGAAACTACCAATTTCTAAATTTCATTTTATGAATTTTTAATGTTTAATAGTTGTCCAGTCCTCAAAACAGTCAACCAAATTTAATGAAAATTTGTAAATATAGTCGGCCCGTTATAATATTGCAACTTTCGTCTTAAAAAAGTTAAAGCCATAAAGAATATTTTTCGGGTCACTTGTCAGCGGTACTCAAATAGTATGATATAATTTATTATATTCTTCGAAATTCCACACAGGTCAGTTGTTCGCTGTTCTACCGCTCGAACAGGTAGCAAGTGTCCACAATTTCTTTTTTCGGGGGTGATATAATTTTCCACTTCTATTATAAACTGACGTTCATCTTGAATTAAATGTTTTCTTTTCGATTGATTGGATCATGATTGTTTTAATATGATTATTTGTGAATAAACAAATGCCTGGTTAACATGCGTGTTATCACTTCGGCTACTCTAAGCAAACTTGTAAGGAAAGTTTTTCGGCACGAATATAATATTTTCTCAGAACTTTTAGATCTTGTAAAACCTTTCTAGTCAAAAAGCTGCAATTTTAATAATACCGTTACATGATTCTAATTTGTAATGTCAATTTTAGAAATAGGAAAACACAAAATGAGTAGTTGAATATATATATATATATATATATATATATATATATATATATATATATATATATATATATATATATATATATATATATATATATATATATATATATATATATATACAGGGTGAGCCACGGTGGGTGGAGTATTAGAAGTATATGGAGAATGGATCAACCGATTGCTTTGAAATTTTGGTTACCAAGATAATCGAGTATGATCTCTCCAACTAAAATATTTTCGAAAGTGCGGCGTTGCCACATACGTAAAACTGGCAACATCTTCGTTATTTTAAATGGAATACCCTGTATATTTTTGCGTTTTTTGGATCGTCGTCTCTTTCTGAGTAACTTTTATTAATATTTCCCTATACCTATCTCAAGCCGTTTTCGAGATAATAATTCTTTTCTGAATTTAATGCCAAAAATTTGACTTTCAGTAAATCGTGTTTTCTCCTACCTACACAGCAATTAAAAGATAATTTTTTTAGTTGCGGCTAGGCAAGGCCTGTGGGCATCTGCTCCATTAATCAAATGTGTCGAATATCATACAGGGTGAGTTAGAGAACGCTTTCTACAAGTGACTTAGAAAAATGCACGAAAGTCAATTTTTTTAAATGGAATGCCCTGTATGTTATTACTGATTCGGAAAGGTGATACATTTACCTCTTTAAAAAGGTATACTCTATACCTAATGCACACCGTTTTCGATTTATGGGCACTTTTCTGTAACCTTACCAAGAATATTAGTCTTCTGGTATATCATAACGGGTGGGCCATGAAATTTTTGTTTTATCATTTTGTAATGACAACAGATGTTATTTTTCTAATTAAATTTGACGTTAGTGATATTTGCACCTAATTTGAATAGCTATGTAGCACAAATATGGCAGAAAATAATTATATAAACACGGTTTTAATTGATTTGTTTATTATCCATGGACAGTGCAATAAGATTATCAGCAGAACTTGTAGAAGATTTAATGAGAAATATCCGAATTTGCCGCAGATCAGAGGAATTTTATAAATTTTGGTTCATCATTAAGAGAACAATAACAGTGTCAGTATTAGGAAAAAATAATAACTAAGCAGCAACAACAGTAACAAAGTCTAAGTAGCAATAACAAATAATACCAATAACAGTAAAAAATATAAAAATCTTAAAAATATTGTTATAATTGTTCGAAATGTAGACCGTTAACTTCGAGACACTTTTGTATACGACGATGGACGACGTTTGTTGTAGCAGCTCTTATTTCAGCGGGATCCAAATTTTCAATCTCTTGAATCACTCGACGTTCTAATTCTTCCCTGTTGTGGACTGGAATTTTATAAACTCTATCTTTAAGAGTACCCCAAAGATAAAAATCTAACGGGGTAAGGTCAGGGGACCTCGGAGGCCAATTCCACGGTCCCAAACGTCTAATCCAACGATCATCGAAAAAGCGGTCCAACTCCATACTAATTTCGTGTGTACAATGTGCAGGAGCCCCGTCGAGTTGATACCAACAAGTTATATATTTTTCAATTGACATAATATCAAGGAAGTCTTCCACAATTGTTCTAATTATATCTAAATATTTTCTGGAATTCAATTTTTCGTCGTATATGTAATATTTTATTTTGTCATCCATTAACATACAAAACACATTGAAACTAAATTTGACTTGAAAGTCAGCCTCTCTAGTAACGTGGGGTTGTCTGTGGCCCAATGGTGACGATTTCGTGTGTTACAAATCCCTTCCCTAGAAAATTTTGATTCATCAGTCCATATAATTTTCTTTAAAAAATTGGAGTCCTCTTGCATACGTACAAGTAACATTTCATAAAATTCTATTCTCTGTAGATAATCCTGAGGCATGAGAAATTGGACTCTTGTAAATTTGTAATTATGCATTTTATGGGTTGCCAGTATTCTTCGAATGGATGAATATGGCAATGCTAAATCCCGCTCAGCACAACGTATGGAATACTGGGGATTTGCATGAAAATATGCTAGCACATTGATTTCATTTACCTCGTCAGATGTCACAGGTTTAGGTAAATTTCTTGCTTCTTTTAATGACGAACCAAAATTTATAAAATTCCTCTGAATTCGTAAAAACTTTCTGTTGTTCATCTGCGGCAAATTCGGATATTTCTCATTAAATCTTCTGCTGAAGTTCTGCTGATAATCTTATCGCACTCTCCATGGATAATAAACAAATCAATTAAAACCGTGTTTGTATAATTATTTTCTGCCATATTTGTGCTACATAGCTATTCAAATTAGGTGCAAATATCACTAATGTCAAATTTATTTCGAAAAATAACATCTGTTGTCATTACAAAATGACAAAACAAAAATTTCATGGCCCACCCGTTATGATATACCAAAAAGACTAATATTCTTGGTAAGGTTACAGAAAAGTGCCCATAAATCGAAAACGGTGTGCATTAGATATAGAGTAAATTACCTTTTTAAATAGGTAAATGTATCGCCTTTCCGAATCAGTAATAATATACAGGGCATTCCATTTAAAAAAAATTGACTTTCGTGCATTTTTCTAAGTCACTTGTAGAAAGCGTTCTCTAACTCACCCTGTATGATATTCGAAACATTTGATTAATGGAGGAGATGCCCCCAGGTCTTGCCTAGCGGCAACTAAAAAATTATCTTTTAATTGCTGCGTAGGTAGGAGAAAACACGATTTACTGAAAGTCAAATTTTTGGCAATAAATTCAGAAAAGAATTATTATCTCGAAAACGGCTTGAGATAGTTATAGGGAAATATTAATAAATGTTACTCAGAAAGAGACGACGATCCAAAAAACGCAAAAATATACAGGGTATTCCATTTAAAATAACGAAGATGTTGCCAGTTTTACGTATAAGTGGCAACACCGCACTTTCGAAAATATTTTAGTTGGAGAGATCATACTCGATTATCTTGGTAACCAAAATTTCAAAGCAATCGGTTGATCCATTCTCCATATACTTCTAATACTCCACCCACCGTGGCTCACCCTGTATATATATATATATATATATATATATATATATATATATATATATATATATATATATATATATATATATATATATATATATATATATATATATATTCATTTACAGTTTGAGATTCACTGTTTACCAATCCTACAATACAATCATCGAACAAAGTAGTTGTAAATAAGTCATTTATGCATATACCTATGCACAACTGGTCTGCTGACAATTGGAACGAATAAAATTCTTTATGTCTTTGCCCATCGAGTTTAATATATGGAGGAATAATGTCTATACCTGAAGCTAGAGCAACACAAATTCAAGATGAACGTAAATACGTGGCAGAAAACTATATGTTTGTTTACAATAATATTTACAAAATAAGGTGCACTCCTGTATGCGCATTCTTATTGGTCACTTTGACGGTGGTTAGATTATAATACATGTAATTACAGCCATATTGTTTTGAAATATCCGTTTATAAGCGATTTTACCCTTTTATTGCGCATAATAAGAATGAAAACGATATGAAAATAACCGACTTTATTAAGAATGCGCCGAAGGTCGATGAGAAATACGCGTATCAGAAAACCTTAGGCTATCGACATAAGTACACAGTGAGCAAAATAAATAAATAAAAATACGTTTTTTAGATACCCATATCAATGGTTTCATGAAAAAAAGTGCTTATTGACCCTATCTCAAACTTTGCAATGTCGATGTTTAAAGATTTTTATACCTATAAAAGAGTACAAAATATTTTTAAGAAAGGTATTTATTTATTTTTTAAAGACACTATGTTTGTCTCGTTAAAGCATTGGAAGTGAACTATATATAACTGGTTACGGTAGCTACTGATTTGTAGTGAGTTTGTCTAATACCTATTTGCAATGTATGTAATATCTAATTGCATCTGTAATTTATGTATTTGAAAAAAGTGGATAATTGCGGAATTGCACTCACCTTGATGTTGGATAATAGGATGATGAACCAGGGGGTGTATGTAGTAGATCCTTTGTACGTTCCACCGGCCGGGGTAACACGCGCGAATTTCTCACGTAATAATTAATTGTAGTAACAAATGTATAACAATAATGTGCTGTCCAACTCGTTGCTTCGACAGCTGACATTGAACTCCGCTTTCTGATCTCCTCTTCTTTAGGGGTAAAAAAGGTAGTATAGAAAAAAAAAGAATAAGGAGTGGGAAAGGATAAAAAACATAATTAAGGCAAAGCAAAGCCGCTAAAGCCCGTTTTACATTAGTTCCATAACAGGTAAACCGTAGGTGCATCCAACATGTACAAATTGCAACCAATACAGATAAAGTGTAATATGACGTATGCTAAGGGATGTAGTAAAAAATAGTAACAAGTAGGTAATTATTATAAAATGTAAAAGGCAAAGATGAGAACGGAACAATGTTAAAAAAAGAAATTCTGTACTTTTTTATGGATATATAAAAATCTTTAAACACCAATATTGCACTTTTTGATATATGGTCAATACATCTTTTTCCACGAAACCATCAATATGATTATAATAATTAATAAATTAGTAAATATCAACACCTGCTTTAGGGTATAGGTATTCCTCTTTTTGTAATTTTACAGTGTGCTGAGAACGATGTTCAATAAGTAAACGCCTATTTAGACAGGTTTAATGTGCTCCATTTCACAAAAATCAAGTTTAAGTTTTCACTTACTTTCAATTATTGCTGACAACTTAAAAATAAGAAACGTAAAACATAATTTCGTGATATTTTTATTTTTACTTAATAATTGTACCTAAAAAAGTGATATCACATTGCACTGTAATAAATAATCTATTATTCTGTAATATTTCTGTTATCTAGCTAAGTTTATAAAAGACCAATTATTGTGATGGTGTATAAGATTTTTGTTCTCTTAAACATCATAGAAAAGCAGATTTGCGATCATATGGATAAATCCTAATGAGAACTTGTGGTAGTCTAACCGTTTACACAACGTTAATTAACGTTTACACGACGTTAATTAATGTTATATAAACGTTTAAACAACAATTTGTTCTCATTAGGATGATTATTATTTACACAAACACTTCACTGCCACAGACTTTTTTTTATCCTTTTTTTAATTTAATCATAATTAAGTATAACCACAAATAATGACACTAAATGCTCCTGTCATGATGTCTCCTGTTTACTACTCGAATACAGAATATGAAATGAGAATCACAGGCCACAGCCTCCAGTCAAGTACAGGATAGAATGTGAACGTTTTTTTTTTTTGGAACAATTGAACCCGTTGGGGTATGTCAGTGGTAGGGATGAAGAAAACAACAATATTTATAGTACAGCTCTCTCTTTAGCTTGCTTCATAACATGGATATAGAATTACCTATTTCTCCATACATTAAACTCGATGGCTTTGACTATCTAAGAAGAAAGTTGCAATCTTACTATAGCAAGTTCACACTCATTAAAAAATTTGATTGAAGATAAAGTTACTTTGTGAAAATCCATTTTGATTTAAAAAATTTTAACACTATTTTACTTGTCTAATTTTCACTTTATTTGTTATTTTACAACGAGTTTCATCCTATTCGGACATTTTCAAGTAAACTAAATTATACACAGATTTTACTTTCATTTAAATATAAACTGACCTGAATAGAGGGATGGGTCACTTTATGGTTGATAAATCAGTTTAATAACGGAGAATTATTTAAATCTATTTGGTCGTTTAATATGTAATTTTTATTCTTATTTAATTTATTAATTTCTAACACTTCTAATAAATTAAGTTTTTTTACTTTTCCCACAAATATGTAATATTTTAGGTTGATGGTCGGCAGTTATTGTATGACCAGAATCTGTTAGATGTTTATAAAAGTTGGAATGTTGTTTTTGTGTGTGAATATGTTCTCTATATCTTACTCCGAACGATCTACCTGTTTGGCCTACATATGAGGCGTTACATTCTGGGCAATCTAACCGATATACACCACATTTTTTAGAGATATCAGTTTTTTGTTTTGCATTGAAAAGATATCTGCCTATATTTTTGTTAGAACTAAAAGATGTTTTAATATTAAATTTGGAAAAAGTATTGCTAATTGAATAGGAGAGTTGACCTGAATATGGTAATGAAATATATGTTTGAACTTTTTTCTCGTTAATAGTGGGATAAAGTTCTTTCAAGAGGGACTTATTTTGTTTTTTATAGATTAAATTGTTGATTATATTTTGAGGGTACCCGTTATTATGTGCAATAAGTCTTATTGTGTCCAATTCTTCTTTTAAATCTGTCTCAGATATATTGTTCTCTTAAACATCATAGAAAAGCAGATTTGCGATCATATGGATAAATCCTAATGAGAACTTGTGGTAGTCTAAACGTTTACACAACGTTAATTAACGTTTACATAACGTTAATTAATGTTATATAAACGTTTAAACAACAATTTGTTCTCATTAGGATGATTATTATTTACACAAACACTTCACTGCCACAGACTTTTTTTATCCTTTTTTAATTTAATCATAATTAAGTATAACCACAAATAATGACACTAAATGCTCCTGTCATGATGTCTCCTGTTTACTACTCGAATACAGAATATGAAATGAGAATCACAGGCCACAGCCTCCAGTCAAGTACAGGATAGAATGTGAACGTTTTTTTTTTTGGAACAATTGAACCCGTTGGGGTATGTCAGTGGTAGGGATGAAGAAAACAACAATATTTATAGTACAGCTCTCTCTTTAGCTTGCTTCATAACATGGATATAGAATTACCTATTTCTCCATACATTAAACTCGATGGCTTTGACTATCTAAGAAGAAAGTTGCAATCTTACTATAGCAAGTTCACACTCATTAAAAAATTTGATTGAAGATAAAGTTACTTTGTGAAAATCCATTTTGATTTAAAAAATTTTAACACTATTTTACTTGTCTAATTTTCACTTTATTTGTTATTTTACAACTAGTTTCATCCTATTCGGACATTTTCAAGTAAACTAAATTATACACAGATTTTACTTTCATTTAAATATAAACTGACCTGAATAGAGGGATGGGTCACTTTATGGTTGATAAATCAGTTTAATAACGGAGAATTATTTAAATCTATTTGGTCGTTTAATATGTAATTTTTATTCTTATTTAATTTATTAATTTCTAACACTTCTAATAAATTAAGTTTTTTACTTTTCCCACAAATATGTAATATTTTAGGTTGATGGTCGGCAGTTATTGTATGACCAGAATCTGTTAGATGTTTATAAAAGTTGGAATGTTGTTTTTGTGTGTGAATATGTTCTCTATATCTTACTCCGAACGATCTACCTGTTTGGCCTACATATGAGGCGTTACATTCTGGGCAATCTAACCGATATACACCACATTTTTTAGAGATATCAGTTTTTTGTTTTGCATTGAAAAGATATCTGCCTATATTTTTGTTAGAACTAAAAGATGTTTTAATATTAAATTTGGAAAAAGTATTGCTAATTGAATAGGAGAGTTGACCTGAATATGGTAATGAAATATATGTTTGAACTTTTTTCTCGTTAATAGTGGGATAAAGTTCTTTCAAGAGGGACTTATTTTGTTTTTTATAGATTAAATTGTTGATTATATTTTGAGGGTACCCGTTATTATGTGCAATAAGTCTTATTGTGTCCAATTCTTCTTTTAAATCTGTCTCAGATAGAGGTAAGCTGAAGGCTCGGTGTGTCATAGATTGATATGCGGCTAATTTGTGGGAGAGAGGGTTATAGGAATTAAAGGCTATAGTGGCGTCTGTAAAAGTTGGTTTGCGGTAAATATTATAGGAAAATTATGTTTTATGTCTTTTTATAGTGTCGAGAAAGTTTATCGATTTATTGTCGTTCTCTGTTTCTAAGGTAAAAGATACATTATTATGTGTGTTATTGATAAAATCGAGGAGTATTTTTAATTGTCTGTCTGTCACTTTAAAACCTATTAGGATGTCATCAACATACCTGCACCAAAAGATAATATGTTTTTTTGATATTGGAGAATCCAATATAGTTTTTTCAAGATTATCCATGAATATATCGGATAAAAGGGGGCTAAGTGGCGAACCCATAGGGAGCCTTGTTTTTTGTATAAAGATGTCCTCGTTAAATTGGAAATAATTTTGATCTAAACACAACTTGAATGTTTGCAGTATTTCATTTTTTAATTTTGGAATAATTTTGCATTTTTCTAGTATATTTGAAATTAAAGGAAGACATTCGAAGGGGGGGATATTAGGAAACATATTCGACACATCAAACGATACTAATTTTATAGAGTTGGGGTCAATATTTAGGCTGTTTAATTTTACTGTTAAGTCTAAGGAGTTATTAATTGTATTTTTGGCTTAAATTTTGTAATAGATTTAAACTCGTTATTAAGTAATTCAGATAACTTACGTGTCGGTGCATTTGTGTATCCTTGTATGCGTGTATACTTGAAAATGTCCGAATAGAATGAAACTAGTTGTAAAATAACAAATAAAGTGAAAATTAGACAAGTAAAATAGTGTTTATAATTTTTTAAATCACACTCATTAATTAATGATTGTTGTAATACAGAATATTCCATAACAGTTACTTTTCATCGTAATAAAGAAAATAAACGACTTAATGATTGTTGTAATACAGAATTTTCCATAACAATTACTTTTCATCGTAATAAAGAAAATAAACGACTAACAGAATTTTAATAAAATCTGCACATACGCTTATTATACCGAGAAAGAAAAATAGAAAACAAGTTGCTTATCTGTAATTTTTCAGAATGTCAATTACGAAATGCGTAAAATCAGCAGCTTAAAATTTTTGTATCATTACTGATATTAATTGTTATATTAATATAAATTTCCTTAAATTAGGATAACTAAGATTTCCAGTTATTTCTAGGATCTTGAAAGTGACGACACAGAGATGCAGAAACATGCGTCCTTAGATAATTTAATGTTTTGAATTGATTATTTAATTGGTGAGCACTTTTATTTTATTTATTTTTGATTTTACTGAGTAGAATAGTTAGAAACAAAAATTACATTACTGAGTTAGTCATACTGAACATAATATTCACATCATTTTTTTCTATAATCCAAATTTCAGCGTTTGGCAAATAGCCGGGAAAATAATTGTTTAAAAAGATATATGATATACTTGCCTGAAAAATTTTTCATTTCAGATTTTAAATCATTTCTACTGGCAAATAAATGTTTGCGACTAATTGTCCAGTGTTATTATTGTTATTAACAAAATAATATAAATTTATTTTCTTCAACCTTTGCTTATGTTGATATAAAGATGAAAATGAGAGAACTGAAGAAAAATAATATTTAAAGTAAAATGGTATATTCAATGAAATTTAGGTATAAAATATTGCAAACCTCAATTAAATTTTTCCAAAAATGTCACTTTTGTTTAATTACTGCATCCTACCTATACATGATTTTTCGAACACTCTGTAGAGTTTTTTCAAACAAGTTAGGAATATATTGCATTGCTTAGCGGATAATAATAAAAACTTATATTTAAATAAAAATTAATTGTATTAAAATATTGTTTTAACTGATTTATTGATCATTTATATTAATTTAATCAAAACAATTAAAATCGTAACTAATGCCGACCCTCCATATATTCTTGAATCACATGAAGATTTCACAAAATAATTGGGCCTAACAGATGCTGGCGAGTATGATTCTGACTCCAATAGCGATTCATCCACAAGAATTCTGTGCTTAACAGATTGTGTAACATAATTTTGTCCACATTTGTATTTCGCAGTACAGATATACTCTTCATCTGACTGTCCAACAGTTACTTCTAGAACACTTCCATCACGTAATAGCCTGGTATTTAGATATGAACCAGATTTTTCATAGTTCCCAAAATATTTATGGTTAGAACCATCCCCCACGTACGTGTAACATGGTCTGGTGAATTGTAAACATAACATGAAAGATATACAATATCTCCATATTGGGCAGTAATAATTTGAGGAGGTGCTAAGGTAAAAATTTCACAGCTGTTCTGTTCTTCGTAAGTATCAGTGATATTGTCAGCATAGTCTTCGACATAATAATCAGAGTTAACTTCACAGAATACACCTAACACAAACATTATAACATAGTGTTTACTAGTTATCATCTTGCACTCCTTTTAATATAAATTCTTTAGACATTAAATTTCGAGATGTTGCACTATAGCGTCATGGAACGATACTAAACTCATTTGGGTACATACAACATACCGCTTTAGTTACGATCAACAGAAATGTTATCAGAAGCCATATTTAAATCATTTCTACTGTCAAATAAATGTGATTAATTGCCCGTTTTATTATTTTTACTGATAAAATAATAAAATTTAACTTTAAACTTTGCTTACGTAAATAAAATGAAAGAAAATGAAAGAACTATAACAACATTTAGAGTAAAAGAATCAACTAAATAAAATAATTGACATACGTCATTAAATTTCTCCAAAATGTGGCACTATTTTCAATTCCTGCGTATCTTTTTGCAAATTTTGTGTTTAAAATCAATAATCCTATCTTAATTAACATTGAAACTGAAAAGAAGAAAAACTATCACCAAAATGTTTGACGATGAAAAACACAAACATAACTTAAAATATTAGTTTAATATACTTAGGATGGGTTAAAAATCCCATTAAAATATTTTTTTACCACTGGTTAAGGTGATACATGGTGTTTTATGCATTTGGTCTGACAATTCAATGAGCTATTGTCTGCAACGGATTGGATGTAATCGTTTGAAATTTACCAGTAACATTCCTCACCTGGGACTTGTCAGAATAGCCTACTTGATTTTGAAAAGTCCAGGACCGATCTTGGTAAAAATCTGCCCTCCTCGTTTTTGATAAAAAAGTACATTTTTCTATCGCATATCTAGAAAATTATTAGCGGATTCGGAAAGGTCAGAAAAATTCTATCAGAATAGCAAAACAATTTTGATGACACACCTAAACCGTTTCAGCAAAAAAATCACAAAATAATTTAGCGCATCACAACTAACAATGACCCGACATTAATTCTGGAACAGTTTGATAGAGTCTATTCAAATCCATCAGATTCATACCCCTTCTGAAGCATAGCAAAAAACCCTCCTACCTAGTCTCGATAGGTAGAAGCAAAACAATATTATAAGAAAGATACATACACAGTTTTATTTTGAAATTGAAAAGAATACTAACCTATGTATTTGTCAGTCTCTTGATATTATTATTTTGTCTATTTGGTGTTCTAATTGTTCCGCAATTTTTTCGTGTATCAAATATGCGTAATCAGTTTACTAATGCGGAATTCGCTAATACCATTATGTGTATATGTTTTGTGATGGCAATGCAAGGGCTGCCGTTAGGGAATATCAGCGAAGATTTCCTGGTCGACGAGTACCGTCGCGCCACACTTTCACCAGAGATTTCCAGTTCAATCGGGGACATGGATGATTTCCTGAAACTCACGGAAATGTACAGCGAGCAGTTAGATTGGCCGAAGAAAACATTGTGGAGATTACAGAGCAAAATCCTTGGACAAGCACTAGAAGAATAACACACGCGTTAGGTGAACCGCAAACCCGTCCATGGAGGGCTTTAAAAGCGGAACGGTTGCATCCTTACCACATCCAAAAGGTCCAGCGTCTCGATCCAGATGATGAGGTCGCACGTCTTACATTCTGCCGTTCATCCAAGAACTTTACCCAGAATTATTTTCACAGACGAGGCCCAATTTACTCGTGATGAAGTGTGGAATTCTAGGAATTCACATATTTCGGGTCACAATAATCCTCACCCGTCGCACTCCTATAATGTATGGTGTGGAGTAGTGAACGATACATTGAAAGGACCTCATTTTTCGAAGGTCGATTAACTGGAGAAATCTACTTGAATTTCCTCCAGACCATTTTGCCAAATTTATTATTGGCACAAAATGTCGACAGAAGAGGTCTTCATTTCCAGCATGATAGGGCACCGCCTTATTTATCACTCCATGTCGGGAAGCATATCAACAATGAGTTTCCTAACCGCTGGATCGGTCGCTGAGGTTCTCAAGTTTGGCCAGCTGGATGCATTTCTTAAATAACATCAAAATATACAATCAAGGGTTGTATGATATTGGGGGTAAATTTATCGATCCTCGACAGTCATTCTACCGTCTAGGAAAGAAGTTGCCCAGAAAAGCGCGAACAGGACTCCTAAAGTGCGTGGGTATGCTGTCTTGCTGACATCAGACAGTATTATCTGGAATCATTCTCATTTGAGAAATTTTCTGCAAGTGCGGGTACAAGGTCGTTTTTTAAAAACTCCAAATATCTTTCCCATGTGAGGGTTCCTTCAAAGAACAAAAGACCTAATATTTTATTGTCGACTATTCCTGCCCAGCCATTTATTTTCTGCGGGTTTTTAGTATATGCCTCAACCATCTAATGAGGATGCCTCGACCCTGCGCGAGGTGAGTTTTGTAGGGATATGTTTTTTTCTTTAGTACACGTAGTACTGATCTCTAACTTAATTTTCTATTAAAACTAGTCGAGAAGTACTATGAGGGTTCGCTTCCATACTTAACACAAATATCAATCTTCTTATCTTCGCAAACTTTTTAACGGCCAGGTTTTGGAATGCCTTTAACATGTTTTTGTAAGTTTACACTAAATCTTACTGACTGTGGATCGGCTAATAGGTCGATCTTGATATTTTGCATTAAACAAATTGGTTACCTCTTGCAGAATTCTAGGTTAAACCCCACATTCAATAAAAAAATTTTCACTCTTAAATATACCATATTAATTATATTTCAATAAAATTTTGTAGAACTAATGCGAAGAGTATTTGGTATAAAACTGATTCTTTTTTGAATGTTAGGTTTATATTTACTTGATATGTAAAAACATAAGGTACTTCGAAAAACTAAATCTGATAATATTTGCTAAGCAACAGAGTTTATACTTGATATGTAAGAACATATAAGGCAGGTCGATTATTTAATTAAATAATTTTATATGCTTAGTAATAAAGTTTTTAATTTATTTTTTGTTAATAATAAAATTGTTGTTTTCTAAGTTTCAATTAATTCTAGTCTAGTCTATTGCTCGAAAATTATCTTATGTAAGATATTAAAATTTTTATGCTGTGATTTTGAAAAAAAGGTTCTATTAAAATTCAGAAAACTAGGGGGTTAAAATCTAAAAAAAAATTTCGATGACTTCATTACTCGAAAATAAATAAGGGTCGGAAATTGAGTTTGACAAAAAATATGTATCTTTATTAAATAAATTCGACCTGTCCGAAGATATTTTCAAAAAAAAAGTTTCAGTTTTAATGAATTTGTTCCTTAGTTTAGTCGCTCACTGTACATAAAGCAGTTTTTTGCGTATCCTGAATATTAAGGCATTACCAAAGATCAAAGATTGAGGCGTTGGCTCATGGCACATCTGTCCTTAGGGAAATTTCGGCATTAGAACGGCAGGATTATTACGAGATTTGAGAGCATCTACGGTGGCATCTGCGTTTGATTGTGACCCCACACTCTAATCGCGGTATGATGACAGTCAAAACATTACTGGACGTGCTCAATAAATGTCGTTTTAGAAGTTATTACCACTTTAAATTTATGACAAAGGGTAACTAATTACTCAAACTGGATGTGTCGTTTTCAAATTTGTTTGTTGTTGAGTACAGAGTTTTCAAACAAACAAAAATACTAAATTTGTAATGGTTTTAGATGAGGAGATTTTGTAAACGAAATGTAAACATATGCAATGAATTGCTAGAGTATTAAATATAGTTTTATCACGATTTACAGTTCATGAAAAAATTCAATATCAATTCAATATTTTTAAATCGTATGGCTTATTAGATGTTATCGTAAATCGACCATTCTCTGTTATACATTATTATAACTATTTCAGATTTGGCGTAACCTTTAAGGTAGAGTTATTTAAGATCCTTGGGTCTCTATGGATGTTTCTTAAATCTTAGCACCTTAAGGACATCTTGACCACAGTTTTCTTATAAAATGAATTTTGTGAGGAAGTTATTAATTAATTGTCTGGCTTTGCAGTTGTAAACATCTCAGGTTGCAGTATGGCGAATATTAAGCGAGCAAAGCTTACATATTTATCATGTTCAACCTCTGCATCCGGAGAAATATTCAAGGCGCCTGGGATATTGTCGATGGCTTCTGCAAAGAATTGTTGACCATCCAAACTTCATGCTACTCGTGTTGTACACGGATGAGGCATGGCTGCAGCACACTTCCTACAGTTTTTATTTAACACCTTGCCCAAACTCCTCAAAGATGTACCTCTTAGTTCCTCTTAGATGGTGTCCCATACACAATGCTTGCAACATACGAGACTGGTTTACTGAAAAATTCCCGAAAAGGTGGGATGGAAGAAACGGTCCAGTAGCATGGCCTGCTCAATCGCCAGACATAACTCCGTGCGAGATATATTTATGGAGCATATGAAACAACTAGTTTATTCAATACCAATTAATACTATCGAGGAACTACAAATCAGAGTACAAAATACTGTGGATAGTAATCGCTAAAATGCTGACGTTTTAGAAAAAGTTAGGCAGTCTGTTGCAAAAAGGGCCAGAGCTTGTGTAGAAAATCAGGGAAAGCATTTTCCACATTCTTTACTTACAGCGCCATAAAACTGTCTGCTAGTGTTTCCTAATTACAACGGTTCTAATGACACTTGTTTCCCGATTGACAGGGGAATCTGTCAAGAAAGCAAACATACTTCTTCTAAAGTGGGACTTCTGTCTTATTTTCTGTTTGCGTGATGGTTTAATTTAAGTTTAGTTGATATGTATGATTAACGAACAGAACATCTTTCATTTCCAAGTGAAACCTTTTCTACTAAGGTGAGTAGGTACTAATTAATTGTTAGAAGCGTCCTAATCTCAGATTAATAATATAAAGATAAGTAACACCCATAAGAGTTACACCGATTATTATGACCGATACATAAACAACAATTTGCAGCGTATCCAAAACAAACCAGGGGCGGCTCCAGGCTTTAGCGTTTATTTTAATACCTTGGCATGGCTTAAAACTTAATAGGTATACAAAATTTGTTTGCTTGAGTAATGTACTTTTCAATGCTACTTTGATGTTACTCTTTTAATCTTTGTTGTTTTTAAATGATTTTAAAGTTTTATGTTATTGAGTACTGATTAATAATCGATTTTTAGTTATAAAGATTTATTTAGTGAATATTGAGAAACCATGACTAATAAGTATGTAGTGTGCGGCTAAAGAGGAAAACAACGGGGTTGTTTATCTTTTTACAGGTAAGTAAACAAAACAGATTAGGGTCGGCATAATGTGTGAATGCGAGAGTGTGATAACTCGAAAATGACTAAAATTAATGTTAGCTTTACAAAAAAATGAAAAACAACATTTAATTCCATTTGAATAGTGAAAAATCTACATTTTATTAAAAAAGATACTTATACAAAAATATTTATTTTAACTTGAATGGAATGTTCATTCTTAAGGTAGCTCACAAATTGTAAATGTTTTAAAGTCTCTTGATATTTTCTTAATTTAATTTTAAAGATTGTTATTGAAAAATGTGTTTATCTTCCAATTTCCCGAGAATCTGGTGAGAAGAGAAAGTTGGCTGAAAGCTCTCAAAATAGAAAATGCCAGTAAGTGGCACTACGTGTGTTCAGAACACTTATAAAAAAGTGATTATACTATTAAAAGATCTGGATTAAAAGTTTTGAAAATCAGTGTTGTTAAATTTTTTCCCTTGGCGACACTATCACCAGATTTGTCACACGTACTGTCCAGGTTATTAGAGAATTATATTGAAATTTAATAATATACTGAGTAGTCACTCATTCATACCTCATAAAATAATATCAATAGATACCTACAATGCATCAACTGTTCTGTTGATATGTTACTTTTATTGCAGTGATGTAGGTTTGTATATTTCAAAGAAATCTCATTTGTTTCAGCATTGAAAATTATATTCCTTCGCCACCATTAGTACTCAAGATAGCAGTGATCAAAAAAAAAATTTGGATCATTGCATGCTACATTTAAAGAACTTAAATATATCTACAACTTTGATGTACCGGACATGGCCGTTGCTTAAAATATAAAAAAAATAAGGACCAGGGGAGTTTAAAGTGGCGGGCTTTGTATATTTAAATTTAATATACTGTTACGTACAAATGGTATAAAAAAAAGTTGAAACAAAGGTTACAAAAATAAAACTTTTATTTAAATAGGCAACAATTGAAAAAAAGGTTTAACTTAATTAGAAGTAATTACATAAAACTTCACTTACATTAACACTACCAGTTGGCCCATGGCTGGGGAGATTTGCCAAGCTCTCATTTTTTTTTTTTTGTGTCACTTCTCTTGTCACCAAAAACTCACTAACTCTACTCTCTATTCTTTTACCCTTCCTTCCTCTTCAGCACTCGTGGCTGACTTCAATTAGGCAATGCCAAATGTACCAATTTTCTATTGTTTATCTTTTAGATTTTAAACAATAAATGTAGACTCTGCTATTTTAATAAACTGTGCCAAATGTTAACAATGTTATTTTATTTTAAATGGACTAATAATAAACAAAATTGATTAATTTAATTGAATATTGATTTCTAGCTTTTGACAATTAATAATATTTAAAATTGAATAATTAAGAGGGCTAATCGAACCAGTGTTTGTAAAGTAATTTTTCAAAATTTATTTCTTCCATACGGTTTGGTCAAATTACACCAAATTTGGAGGATCAGTAGCTGAAAGTGTACTAGAGGGTACATGTATATCTATTTTAATTAATTTTCACTTTATGTAGGAAAAATTTATACTGTAAATATAAGTGAAATTTGAACGTGATTAGCTCCTGAATTATGAAATCAGTCGGTAAAATTCGATGTAAAATTCATACATGTCTTCTAGAATGAAGCTTCATAACTATGCTCAGCAAGTTTCAAACTTTTATTCCGTACTATTTGGTTAAAATGAATTTTCTAAATATGTATCTTTGTCACTACAAATGGAGCAAGAAAGTGTTACCTCTATTGGGAATCGCACCTCAATGAAGTCGGTGAATAAAACGTCCAGTGAAGGTATAGTCAAGAGCAAAATTATGCAGCGGCGCATGTATAAAAACTTTCTAGAGAGTGACACAGCTATCCGCAGCTATTTCCCGATTAGGCCCCTTAAAATGAATAAAAATTTCAGGCTTTTGACAATACTTTGCTATCTTGGGTACTAATGGTGGCGAAGGAATTAAATTTTCAATGCTGAAACAAATGAGATTTCTTTGAAATATACAAACCTACATCACTGCAATAAAAGTAACATATCAACAAAACAGTTGATGCTCTATAGGTACCTATCTACTTGATATTATTTCATGAGGTATGAATGAGTGACTATTTAGTATATTATTACTAATCTGGATAGTACGTGTGCCGAAGTTAGTGACAGTGTTGCCAGAGAAAAAAATGAAGCGGCATTAATTTTCAACCTTTTCCAGATCTTATAATATTATAATCACTTTTTTTAAAGTGTTGTGAACACACGTAGTGCCACTTACTGGCATTTTCCGTTTTGAGATTTTTCAGTCAACTTTCTCTTCTCTCCAGAGTCTCGGAAAATCTGAAAATAAACACATTTTTTAATAACAACCTTTAAAATTGAATTAAAAAAATATCAATTGACTTTAAAACATCTACAGTTTGTGAGCAACCTTAAGAATGAAATTTCCATTGAAGTTAAAATAATAATTTTTGTACAAGTATCTTTATTGATAAAATGTGGATTTTTTTACTGTTCAAATGGAATCAAATGTTGTTGTTGTTGTTGTTTTTGTAAAACTATCATTAATTTTAGTTATTTTTGAGCTATCACACTTTCGCATTATGCCGGCCCTGATTTCTTTTGCTTACTTACCTGTGAAAAAATAAACAGCCCTGTGGTTTTCCTCTTTGGCCACACACTATACACTTATTGGTCATTTTTTCTCAATAAATATTCATTAAATAAATTTTTATAATTAAAAATCGATTATAAACCAGCACCAAATAGCAAAACTTTAAAATCACTTAAAAACACAAATTAAAATGATAGACGTTTTCTTACAGAACACAATTTGTTGTCAAGACGGTGATAGATCGGGCATCGATCGGGTTTCTTTGTGCTGTGTTCATGATTCTGACTAATAGGAATAAAACGAACGGTAATATTTACGTACCTCGCGTGAGATGTAGATAAATCGGACAACTTTTTATGTTTTGCTACACATCTTCTAGTATTATTAATCTGAGGTCATATTCAAAGTCTCAATGAACAAACGTCGGTACACATACATCAAACTTATTCAATTCACAGTCCCACAAAAAAAAATTCTGACCTAGCAATGAGACGAGTATATCCTTATGTATTTTTGATCGCTGATTCCGAATCCGAGGTCAAAAAAAGTTGTACACCCCCAAAAAAAATTTTAGAGCCAAAAACCACCCCCTGAATCGTTTTGTTTAATATTTTCGGGAAAAATTGAATGTATTACGATAAAAATAAAGGTTAATTGCAACGTTCACCCTATCGGTATGAAACGCACCCCCATAGAGGGTGAGAACCACCCTCATCTGCCATCAAACCAATTGTTAACGACAATGACAGAAAAACATCTAAAAATGTTTAAGTTTCGTTAGGTTTGCAATAAACTGACGTAGAATTCACGTAATACCCCAAAACTACCCCTATAGCATTATGAAAAACAACCCTTAACTTCAATTACAGAAAAAAGAAAAGAAAAAACATGAAATTTGATAACAAACGACAGTCAGTAAGAAGATCGTTTGAAAATAAAGTTAGAAGATACCATAAAAAAATATTAAAAAAAGAAGAATTAAAAGCTAGTAACGTAAGAATACTTCTCACCCCCTTCAGGGATGCGTTTTATACCCAAATGGTGTTAAGACTGGTGACAAATGACTGCTAATATCCTAGCCATAAGGATCTCTGCAAATAAGAACATCCATATAATAAAATCGTTATCAAATTTTATGTTTTTTCCTTTCTTTTTTTCTGTAATTGAAGTTAAGAGTTGTTTTTCATAGCGATATAGGGGTAGTTTTGGGGTATTATGTGAATTCTACGTCAGTTTATTGCAAACCTAATGAAACTTAAACATTTTTGGATGTTTTTCAGTCATTGTCGTTATCAATTGGTTTGATGGCAAATGAAGGTGGTACTCACCCTCTATGGGGGTGCGTTTCATACCGATAGGATGAACGTTGCAATTCACCTTTATTTTTATCGTAATGCATTCAATTTTTCCCTAAAATATTAAACAAAACGATTCAGGGGGTGTTTTTTGGCTCTAAAATTTTTTTTTTGGGGGTGTACGACTTTTTCTGACCCCGGATTCGGAATCAGCGATCAAAAATACATAAGGATATACTCGTCTCATTGCTAGGTTAGAATATTTTTTTTTTTGTGGGGCTGTGAATCAGAAACATGCAATAATTTGTTATTGCTCTTTAGGTAAGGATTACGATTACGATTACAATCGATTACTTATCGGACATATTTGACCTCCCTTTTGTTTTAATATAATGATTGACCTCAAGATTCAATACATCGGATTCTTTAAGAACTTGTGTTTTACACAGGATATCATTGGTTCTATAATTATTAGAAATAAACCTAATGAATACAGTATATCCACTAGTTCAGTATATGGCACTTTAGCGTCTTACTGGGTCATTTGTTTTTGATGACCACTGTATGAAAGTATAATAGCACAGAATACATTTTGAAATTCATTAACAAGTATAATGTTCAGTTACCATCAACAAGAACACGTATCGAGGATTCCACCGCGAAATTGCGTTTGTTACTCGAGTTTGTCTCAGGTGTGTAAATCACGGGAGATGAATATGTTAGGAGGCGATCAAGTACCCGTTGGCTGGGCAATACCAGGAATCGTAAACAGCAAATGTGATGATAATTACGTATGCAGGTTGAGTGGCCGGTGTCTGAGTTTTCCCCGGATGGCGCCGATGTCCGTGTGCAACTTAGAGCAGTTGATTAGCTATAATTTTCTGCACACTTTGTATGTAGTGTGTCCAATTTTATTAGTATGTAAGGGATTATTGCTTTAATATAACGAAATAAAATATTCAAATACGAAATTATACATTACACGCACATTGAGATTTCCCTTAAACATTTTTTTTCTCATAGATGTCTAGATATGAATCTAAACATATGCGTCTGTTTCATGAACTATGAAAAAGCATTTGACAAACGGAAACGTTGATGACAATGACTAAAAATAATTACTGTACATCGGAGGATTTGGTATTCTCGACGAAAAGACAGGTCAGGATTTAGTAGTTCCGGCGAAAGACTTGTCAGGATTTGGTATTTACGACGAAAAGACAGGTTGGCTCAGGGATATTTATTTTGTAAGTGTGCCTATTCATATGCATACGTCCAGTTTATCTAACCTTTGTTCGTTCTTGTATTATCCACAATTTACCCGATTTGTTTCTGTGATTTATAAATGGCTTTTGCCATTATGCAAATCGTTAGTAAATAAAAGCCGTATATCCTATATGCACCATTAATTTAAAAGAAAAACTACACAAATCATCACTACCAAGAATGCATCCTATATGCGCCACTAATTAAAAAAAAACCAGTACACAAATTGACACTACCGATAATGCGTGCTCTATATGTCAGTAGTAAAAAATTAGAATTTAAATAAACACAGAAATGACCATATTCCTATAGAAACTCGCTGCCCCTTCTACTGCATATCTTACTTTCTAACCATTTCATGGCATCTTTGTCTTTTCTCTCTTTTGTTCACCATACCTTACTGTACGACAGCATTTCCGAACTTGGGCCGCTGCTACCTATTATATTTCTCTCTTCCTAATTATTCCCTGTTTCTCTAATATCTACAAGTCCTGGTTTTTTCCATTTCTTTCTCTTCTGTTATCCACAGCCTACTACTATGTGTAGCTTTCTTCTTCAGTAGGTTAACATTATCGCTACTTCTGAACCTCTGCTTCGTAAGCCCATCTTCGTGGTTCACAAGTATCTTCATAACTCTTGCGGTTCTCCTATCACTCTTCCCCACACTGAACTAATTCAACCTCATTTTTATAAGTTAATGGGCCCATTGTACAACACAGTGTTTTCCAAAATTTTACCATCTTACTGATAGATCATAATGGTCATATAAAATAACAATTGACGCTTAAAACCAAATATATATTACACTGTATTTAAAATTTTTTCAGACTAATATCTAAATAAATTATGTGTGTGGTCCATCTATATTCCCTATTATTTTGTGTATATGCAAGTATCTACAGAAACTTAAAAAGATTAAGTAAATTATTCTTATATAAATACAAAAATAATATCTAACTTAGGTACAATAAGGTTCATTTAGTCTTCAGTTAAATAAAGCGAGAGGTTTGCGACTTTGTACCTTATTTAGTATTTATCACTATTTGTAAATTAATGTTACCCTCTCTGTTGGAATACTTTGGTATTTTAATTTTTATTATACATTTATTAGCATTCTTATATAATACTCAGTAGAGGTACCATGCGCAAAGCCTACTACGATATTCCCACAGATATTTTTCCAATCATGTTTTCAGAAAGCAAAAATATTAACTGCTTCTCTCAACTATTGACCTACCTAGTATTTATGGTACTGACATATTAATTTTAGGAGACTTTAATATTCTTGAATATTATGAATGCGTACATAATAACTCACCTAGGATCAGTAAAATGATCGAGCTGGATAATTTTAGTAATTTTTATGATCTTAATTAATTTAACTGTATAGCGAATCCGAGTAACAACATATTAGATTTAGTTCTTTATAATAAAGTTTGCGTTGTAAAAAATCTGATTGCTGCGAGCCTAAATGAGATATGCATCACCCTCACTAAATATAGAATTATATTTTGAATCACACAGTAAAGAACCTTCCAAACACAGCTCGATATCATACAATTATAAAAAAGCTGACGTTACGTCGCTCTATATTAGGCAAAGCAAACTGGAATAATCTCTATAAAATTGATAACGCTTGCTTATACGCTGTTATCAATAACAACGTATCTAAATTTGTACCACTGACATCCTTCAAAAAAAAATTCCTCCTTGGTTTACCAAAAAGATAATACAGATATATGACGTAAAGAAGTGGTTTCCCGCATTTATAAAAAATCTAATAATCTTGCTGATCAGAAAGAGTTCAAATTGTTAGGAAACAGAACCAAGAAAGACATCGACGCGTCTTATAAAAAATACTTACAGTCCCTCGAACATAAACTACCAATTAACCCAAAAGGCTTATGAACGTATGTCAACAATAAAAAGGAATCTAGTTCATTACCCATCACCATGATCAACAACAACAGTATTCATTGACAACCCGGATGATATTGTCAATTCATTTGCTGATAATTTTAGCTCTTCCTATATTCTGTCAAATCATAATGTAGACTATTTCTCAGATATAAGTGATAATTATAACATAACAGTTACAACGGTGACTGAACAGGCTGTGTTAAATGGCTTTAAGAAATTTAAACCGAAATTTACTGCAGGTCCTGGGGTATTCGAAACTGTCTTACATAACACGCTTTATCCGCAAGCCCATCGTAGCATTTTTATCAATTAACATGGGTTTGTCTCACAATGTGCCACATCTACGAACCTACTTTGCATAACAAAGTACTTAGTAGCAGAAATCATAGATGGTGGTGGAGGTCGACGTCATTTATACGGATTTTTCTATATTATAGAATAGACCATGGTATTTTATAAAAAAAAATATATTTCTTGTGCTTTAACCTGACTTAATTTATTTTTTTGAGTCCTATCTTCGTAACAGAAATCAATTTGTACAATACTAGGGTCATAGATCTATGGAATTTATATCTCAATCCGGCGTCCCACAGGGTTCAGTATTGATCACTTTCTTTTTTTATTATATTCATAAATGTTTTCGTACATGACCTCCAATATCCATTCCACTTATATGCTGATGACTTGAAAATTTACTATGAAACTGATAGTATGTCCGACTGTAATAAATTACTGGCAGACTTAAACACACTCAATAACTGGTGCAGCAAACATAGATTTTCTCTAAATATCAGTAAATGGAATACGGTTTGGTTTACCAAGAAGTTAAACAAGTTACAACTCGACTACGATATTAACGATACTACACTGGAATGTTGCGACAATTTTAAAATCCTAGGTGTCACTTTCGATTCCCAACTGTATTTCAAGGAGCATAGAAATAATATTGTATGGTCATACGTCATCTTTTAAAGTGCTTGGTTTTATTATACGCAACTCCCGCGATTATCATAATTTGACTGCACTAAAGACTTTATACAACACGCTGGTACGATCTAGGCTTGAGTACGTAAGTGTGGTGTAATTTTAGATTACCCATTAAGCCAACTATTTTATGTACCAAATGCGTACACAAATATTTTAATATTTTCGTCATTTTACGTTATGTGCCGTAATTATCAAGTTATTGAAAGAGACGTTGACATTTTTAATAGTAAACTAAGTCAAATTAAGTAAAAAATTTGTTAGTTGATAGTTTTGTTATATTAATCACTTTAATTTATATTAATTTCCTATAATTTATATATTATACATACGTACATCATGTTGGTACTCCATTTCCGGCCCTATCATTGGAATGTAAATCCTGTTCGGCATGTGTATGTAAAATAAATTAAAATAAAATAAAAATTAATCTAGTACCAGTACCTTGTTCCTTTCTGTACCGATCAGATCGTCTTGCAAATTTTATAATAATATTTTTATATTCCGACCGATCTCCTTTCTATAGTTATCCTTTTCTTTTCCTATAGAAATCCATTGTCCTCCTACTGCATCTCTTGCTTCCTAATTATTCCATGATATTCTTGTCTTTTTTCTTTTCTATATTTACCGTACCACACTGATGTGTACGGCGTTCTCATTCAGATACTTGGCACGCTGCTACATATTGTACTATCTCTTTTCCCAATTAGTTTCTTTTCTCTAATATCTACAGTCCGTTTTCGTTTTCGTATCTTTCTGTCCTTTTATCCACAAGCTACTGATATGTGCGTCGTCCTCGTTCAGTAGGTAAACATTAGCGCTAATTTTGTACATCCCTTCATTTCACTCGTATCCCCTTCATTTCTCTTGTGGTTCTCCAATCACTCTTCCATACATTGAATTAATTTACATCATTTTTATAGGTTAATGACCCCACTGGACAACACCGTGTCTTCCTTGTAGCTACCTAACATCTGCCATTTGGCTGATAAACCAAATTGGTAATTTAAAACAGAAACTGGCTCTTGAGAGTAGATGTATTAGAGTACAACGTACTGTTGAGTGTCAAGAATCCAACTTCTGTGTAGAGTTTAAAATTTATTTATTTATTTATTTGGAAATACACTGCCCAATAGAACAAGTTCCAATTACCGGTTAGGACAGATACCAATATAATTTTACAAGAAACAAAATAATAATAAATAATAATTAGAAGTATAGAACACAATGATATGATAAAAATTAATTTAAATTTTAACAAGCAGTTCTTATATCAGTTATATTACAATTAAGTAGCATTAAATACATTGTGTGGAAAGCCTATTGGTTAATAAGTTTTATTCTCTTTAAAAACCATAAAATTTAAATATCTCCTCTGAATTTGTTGAACTGTGGAATCGACATGCTGACTGAAGGTAAGTTTAGGATCAAAAGTTATCCCCAGATCTTTAAATGAATCAGACTTATTTAGATTTATCTGATTTATAGCATAAGTGTATTGAAAAAGATTCAGTTTCCTAGTATATGTCATGGTATTACATCTTGTAGCATTAAGGGGTTAGCAGTTTAAAGTGGAGCAGGTATTTGTTGCGTTGAGATCTGCTTGGAAACGCATACAATCTGATTTATCATTAATAGCCAAATAGAGCTTGAGATCATCCGCGTATAGTAGACAATAGCAATTTATGTCAAGCACTATATCATTAATAAATAAAATAAAATAGAGTGGACCTATTACGGATCCTTGTGGAACACTGGACGTAGTAAAAATCTCATCAAACTTATAACCACGGTACTGAACGTATTGCTATATTTTAAGTAAGATGAGCAAAAGTATAATAAATTTTTGTCAAAACCAAATTCAGAAAGATTTCTTAGTAAAATACTGTGGTCAAGTCTATCGAACGAGAAATCAGTATAAATAACATCGACTTGACCATTATCATCCAACACTTCCGAAATATATTGTGTAACACAAATCAAATTGCTTATTGTTGATCGGCGTGAAGTTGATGACAAGATATGATATTAACCTGAGTTGAAGACAGTAAGAATATGACATTATAGTGATGCACTAAGGCTAATCCTCTGTCTATTTCAGCTAAAAAATTTATGAAGGAATATGAGGATCCATTTTATAGGCATACAAATTGAAGAACTAAGAGAGGCACCGATGAAATGTAAATTGATTTTCTGGTCAAAACGTCTCATTTTGTCGCGGCTACTGACCTTCACTTTGATATTGCCAGTCATATATGCATTATGTAATAGGACTATATGTAAACAATGAAGCCATTAAACGTAACATTGTGTTATTAGAGTTGATGCATCGCGCTATAAAACGATCGGGGACCAGACAGTTGAATGCTTCTCATGTGATCCGATGATTTCTGTATAACACGCGAACGCCTCCTCACCATCGTCTTGAGTCACGATATTTTTAAATTTTCATAGATATTTATGGGGTTAGTGAGTGAAAGTTAAGGCTCAAGCTGTGAGGTGTGAAGCTTACCTGATAGATATATCGCATGGGAATTCTTGTTATTAAAATGTTTATTAAAAGTTAGTTTGCTTTCATCCAAGCGATAATTTAATTGAGAAAGACAAGGATCGGAACAGACGATCAAAAACTATGCTTCTTTGTTAAAATATTGTAATGAGTACCGCTTAAGTTCAAAGATCATCAATTGAAACGTTAAGTGAGAAATTTTAGATGAATTTTAAAACCTCGTAACATTACAGATTTTTAAAACTGAAAAAGACACGAAAAGTGTAATTTATGGACTGCTCCACAAACATTTTCTTAGTACTTTTCCACACACAAAAGGGCATTATACAGGGTGAAAAATAAAAAAAGTGAATTTGTTTGTTAAATTCCATTCTATTGCAATTTCCGGAAAGTAACTCTTAGCACTTTTGATGATTGACATTTTGAGACGGATGAGTTCCCTCGGGACGTTTTAAATTTAATATCGGCATTAAACCAAATTTTTACTTAAACTTTCAAGCAAAGATGTTTCAGGAGATCATTAGCTTATCTATTTGTGTATACAGGGTTAATAGTTAAGTGTCTAGATATAACCTTGCAGACAAAAAGTAAGCAGCATACGAAAATCGTTTTTATTATTGGTGTAAATTGCTAAAAATAAGATAATTATCTAATATATCAATACTTTTTTAGACCTCCCCTGATACGTATGACATTCTCAACTCACCTTGGCATACTATTCATACTATCCACATTACGACTTGGGAATAATAAAAATTTGGTTTAATGCCAATACTAAATTTAATTTTTTTTAAAACTGGTATTTTTCTCAAACCAATTAAAATATCGAAAAATCATAATTGACAGTGAAGATAACAAAAATTGACGAAACATTTATGTGGACCATTAGATAACTTTATCTGAAGGGATACTTTCATCTGTAAACTAGTGTTTATGTTTTGTTTTTCTTAATATGTTTTCTTAACCTCCTATCAAGTCACCGAAGTCACTCCCAGAAAATCCTAGGATTTTGTGTTGAGTAAAGAGAGACGAAGGCCTACAGTTTATTGTGGACTCCGAACCACATCTAGGGCATTGACAGTTCTCTCCCATCTTAATCCGAAACAAATTACAAATGAAATTTCTAACTAGCTCTGGGATGTATTCGAACCATCGATATTCGATACCGTGTAAATAGTTATAAGCGCTTTACCTACTTGGCTGTCATGTCCAGTACCATTACCTTATATCTTAATAAAAGAAAGCAGTGTTTGTAGCTTATCATCACTTAACATCTTAGATGTGTGTTTAATAAAATAAAGCGATCCTATGGGTTGACAACTTCCTAGTGCTGCTCCTTTAACTTTTAACAACACTTCTGTCGTTTTCAAATTCATAAGTAAAGAGTTTTTTCTATAAAAATTTTCAATTTCAATTTCTTGCAGCTTTCCTTTTCTACAGGTGACGTAAAAACCATCTTTCATGCCGTCCTCATTTAACATGCAAATGCCGAATCGCCCTTTTTGTTTTTCCATACTACCTGCCGTTTAAATTTATAGAGGTCAATGATCTCACGCTTTTACGTTCGGGGATGGAGTACCAGGTAAATTTTTTATCCCAATCAAGTTAAATAACCATACACTTTTTGTAGTTTATTGATTGTAGACTGTTACACAAAAGTGTTTATATTGTGTGTTTTAATCGATATTTTCAAGGAACATGAGAACAATAATATGTATTTGAATATAAGCAATTCTTCATTTATTTTATTCACTATTTACAAAAGTAATTTTAAAATCTATACTGTGTTTTTATTGAGAGAGAATAGCAAATGCTCGTGATAAGCAAAAAATTATGTCTGTGTAATTTTAAACAGATTTTGAGTAAACCGAAGTATTATTATGCACTGCTCTTAACTCTGTTATTATACAGGGTGATTCATACAAATACAAATTTTGTTGTTTTAATAGATACAGGGTGTTAAAAGTTAGAATTTTATTTTGATATTTTTCAATAATTTTGGAAGGAAGCAGCTTAACGTTTTTTTTGCGTGAATTTACAATTAATTTTAATGTTGCTCATAGAGGGAGCCAGTTATACTCTACTGTTTTGAAAAATCAGGCCATATTCTTTTTGCCTGTAGAATTATGGGCAAAATCGAAAATCTAAAAGAGCGTCCTTCTTTGCATAAAAAAGATACTTGTTTAATTTCGAGATCTGTAATTTCTATCCGTTTTAGAATTATTTGCTCTTAAAAATTTCAATGCATTTCGTTTTTGCGCAATTTTTAATCCTTAAAATACAAAGTGTGCTGGGTAAATCATAAATAATTAATATAAATAGCACAAGAATACAAAATCATAATTTAATATTAGTTTTTATTTTTACTCTCTACAAAAAAAGTTAACTTATCAAGAGGGTTTATAATAAAAGACTAATAATAATAATAAATCGAACACCCTCCATCTCTTCAACCAGCAAATTTGTATAAGGAATATTGGGTTCAATCGTCATATTTTGGTCTCTAGTATCTCCAATTTCGAGATTTTTCATTCTTAATGAATCACCCTGTATAAGTAAGTAGAAGGTTTAAATAGTATAAAGGGTGGCCCATAGGTAATGAGGCATATGGCAACAGTGCATTCCTGACAAAATAATTTTGCGATTTAGCTAAATTACCTTAATCCAAAAGTTCATAGATAATAATAGAGATTGAGAATTATCGGAAACAGGACTATAGGTTAAAATAAAGACGCTACCTTTGCCTATGTTTCGTTTAATATACTTAAATTTCTTCAGATCTCAATAGGCAATTAATGATGAAATTTCCAGAATTGAAAATTTTTATCCCGTAGGCATAACAGTTGAAAACCCAACCAATTCCATATCTCAGTAAAATATTTTAGAAAATTACTATACATATATGTATATCAACTATTATGCTACAGATGTGATAAAGAAATTTCTGTTTCGAAACTTTCATCACCAATTGGCCAATGAGCCCTGAATAAGATTAAGTATATTAAACAAAACGTAGGAAAGGTTGAGTCTTTATTTTTAACTTATAATGCAATTTTCGAAATTTTCAACTGTAGAAGATTTTTCAAGGACACAAATTTATATTTTAAGGGATTTTTTGGGATGGGGAAAACTGATGCAGCTTTTCTAAATAAAAATGTATACTTCGTAAATGTCGCTAAAGTTTTCGAAAATTTGCAATTTAAGTTTTGGATGCAACTAAGTATTCACAAAACTTTGACAGTGTAGAGCTGGGGTGGTAGGTATCGTTGCCAGGGATAACTTTTATACAGACATAATATTAGTTGTAGATATCTACTGAAACATTCCCAAACAACAGAAAAAGAGAAATTTATGCACCATGATGAAGTGAATAATAAATATTTTTATTTTACTGTGAAATGTTATATTAATTTAATTGCATGTTATCCAACACAGAGTGTGGAACAAAACTTGATGTACCGTACGAATTCTTCCCGCTTGCTTCAAAAAGCAACGCGGTCCATAATGGAACAACTGTAGCAGATATCGAAACTTTTTGGACGAGTATCTACGAAGCGATGCGTCCATTTAACGAATACCCAACAATTACACTGAGTCCGCTATAGACTACTAGAAGAATGAGAGAGTGTGCCCAGAAATCAGTACGAGAGAGTTTAACAGGCTCTTGTTAGCACTGTTTGAGAGAGAATAATATGAAAAGGATCTTTGAAACGTTGCCGTTGAATGTCGTAATATGGTAAGTTGGTCGATATATCTTAATTTCCTATGATGAACATTGATTCTGATACTACTTTTTGAAAATAAATAAGCTGGATTTTATTTTAAACCGCATTGTTTGAAAAGTGATATAAAGTAATTCCTGTGGTGATTTAAACATAGATTATGCAGTTGACTCGGTACATAAACTGACTTGTTAATGTTATTCGTCATATAATATCTCTAATTTAGTAAATGAACCCACAAGAATAACGTAACCGCTACAACTCTTGATTATATGTGTGTAAATTTCGGCAAGTGTTCTGTTCGTTTTGCATGAGTATTGCAGATATTCTGCGCAACTTTTAATAATTAAAGATTGTTTACAACAATTACATGTATATAACTAAAAGATTATTTAATAAAAATAACCATCAAACGTTCTTATCTCATATTAGCAAAGAAGATTGCATGATACCTATAGTGTATCAACGTAACCAAGGCATATGAAGCGTTTTCAAGTACCTTGTCATATTACATCAACATAAGTTTCCCATATAAAAAAGCAAAAGCAGATATAAAAATAAACCGAAACCTTGGTTAACTCAACGCATTAAAAATTCTTCCAAACGTTTAAAGTTTTTAAACAAAAAAATGTTGAGACTAAATTAGATTCTGATAAACAAGAATTTAAAAGATACAAAAAAATTTATAGGCAGGTACTTGAAAAAGCTAAAATGTTGTATAACGACAGATTTTATAACATTTCTAATAATAAATCTCGAGCAGCTTGGGCGATCATCAATAATAACATTAGTAAACAAAGGGATAATATGTATTCTGTCAGTGAAATAGTTAGAAATAATCAAAGTAATCGGATCCTATAAAAATAGCAAATATGTTTAATGACCATTTTATAAACATTCCTAAACAATTAAATAAACAATTAGTTGATATCAATGATGTTAATTTTAAACCGTCAATAAAAACTTATTATCCAACATTGTATCTAGAAGAAGTAACTGAAACTGAAATTTTCAATATCATTAGAATATTGAAGGAATCAAATTCACTGGCTTTGATAATATTTCATCAAAATTATTAAAAAATTATATTTATTTTTTATTAAACCAATAACCTACTTGATAAATTTGTCAATCAATGAAGGGTTTTCCTGATATTTTAAAAATTGCCAAAATAATTCCTCTACACAAACAAGGAGCCAGAAATGATATAGATAACTATAGACCTATAGCCTTGTTGTCACTCTGTCAAAATCTTGGAAAAAGTAATATTTAATAGAATTGTAAATTTTCTTTCAAAGTTTCAAATACTTTCTCTTGTCAATTTGGATTTCAAAAAGGAAAATCAACAAAATCAGCAATTAATAATTTTTTAATGCGACTTCATGAAAATTTAAATGCTAAAAACAAATGTGTTGGTGTGTTCTTAGACTTAAGTAAGGCTTTTGATCTTGTTAACCATGAGTTATTACTTGATAAATTATATATGTATGGTTTAAGAGGTAAAATTTATGATTGGATAAATTCGTATCTTTGGCAATGAACTCAAATTGTAGAGATCAATGGTTATAGATCTGTATCTGAAATAATGAATGTGGAGTTCCTCAGGGGTCTGTCCTTGGACCTTTACTGTTCATCATTTTTATAAATGATTTATCTTCTACTGTCAATCAAACTAATTTAACATTATTTGCTGATGATACCTCTATTATTTGTTCAAATTTCTCCTTAAACAAAGTTATCTCACAAAGTCAGAATACAGTAGATACATTTGTTGAATGGTTCAGCCAAAATAAGTTGTTTCTGAATGTTTCTAAGACAGAATTTATGTTAGTTAAACCAAGAACTTCTCCAGTAACTGAGAGCTATTTAATAAAAATCAATGAATTGTCCATAAAACAGGTAGATTCTGTAAAATTTTTAGGTGTGTATGTTGATCAGTTCTTAAGTTGGGAAGATCATATAAGGAATTTATGTTTAAAATTATCGTCAGTGTGTTATGTGCTTTATAGACTTCATTCTTTAGCAAACGTAAAAATATTATTATCTTATTATTATGCCCATATTTACTCCAGAGTAAATTACAGTATTTTATTTTGAGGATCATCAAGCTCTATGATAAAAGTTTTTAGAATGCAAAAACGTGCTGTGCGAAATATAGCCGAGGTAAACAAATTTCATTCTTGTAGAAATTTCTTTAGAAAATTTAAATTGCTTACAGTGCCTTGTATATATATTTTCGAGATTCTGATATTTGTTAAACATAATTATTCATCATTTTTAACTAATGACTTCAACCATAACTATGATACAAGACATTCAAAAGCGTTACTCATTCCACAACATAGTTTATCTGCATATGAAACTAGTCCTAGATATGTAGGCATTAAACTTTGTAATAAGCTTCCTTACCGTATTAAAATCATAAGTAATATAAGACAATTCAAAAAATGTTTATTTACTTTCTTAGTAAATCATCCTTTCTATGATGTTAATGAATATATTAATTGTTAAACTTTAGACAGCACCTCATGAAATTTTTAAATTTTCTTTGTGTACTTGACTAGTCCTACACCATATGTACATTCTTTGTATTGGTATTTCTTTTTTTAAGGGACAATAATTTTTTTTTTTTTTTTTTTTTCGGTTTCCCGATGCCGGTCAGTCCTCCCGTGGCCTCCGACGCCTCACGGGAGTCGCGCCGGCGCATCAACTACAGCCACTCCCCGCATCCCGCAGGGTTAGTGACTGTAGATACCAGAATCGTGTGCCCTAAGCAGACGGAGAGAACCCAGAATGACCGCCTTCTGCATTTGGCCTGCCAGCCACTCGGCTGGTTTTTGGCAGGCTGGTATGATCTTCAGTTCCGAGAGCAGCGTAGGCTTTATCCCTCCGAGTACACCGATTATAAGGACGACCATTTTGACCGAGTAGCCTGGGTACAGCACTTGGAGCTCGTACCGGAGATCGCGATATTTGGTCCGTTTCTCCTCCTCCTTCAAGGTGATGTTTTTCTCAGCAGGTGCCGAGAACTCGATAACATACATCACCTTGAGTTGATGGTCGAGGAGGACTATGTCAGGCTTGTTGGCTTGGATTAGCCTGACAGTCGGGAACGAGTAGTTCCAGTAAATCCGGCATTTCTCGTTCTCGACAACGGACTCAATATCTCCGGGGACGTAAGGCAGCACTGGTGTCTGGTCTACCCCGTACGAGTGCCTTAGATGGTAGTATAGCACTCGTAAAGCCGCGTTATGTCGGTGGATGTAGGCCGAAATCGCATATATGGGACATGCAGAAAGTAAGTGCATGAGCGGTTCCGGCGCCTGATGGCAGGTCCTGCAGTTGATATCAGGAACCTCTACACGCCACACGCGGCTACGGTAGACCAAGGTGTTGATAACACCATCTTGGCAGGCCATAATGAATCCCTCGGTCTCCGACTTAAGCCCTGCTGACCTTAGAAAGGCGAAGGTCAGCCTGGTCGATAAACCCAGTGTTTCTATGTTCTTATAGAAGACACCATGCTGGGGTTTATCGACGTGCTGCCGAAACAGATTTTCCTGTTCGGCAGCTCTAATTCGGGCTCTCAGACGATTTGGCTGAAGTTCGGTGACTGACGCAACATCAGCACCTCGCCGGCCTCCTCGCCTGATGTCAAATGCGAGGCTGAGTTCATCTGCGGCTCTTTTTGCTGCCGTGAACAATCCTGCTCCCACTCCTACAGTTTCGTGATGTTTTACGAACCGCAAGAGGGGATCTGAGCTCCTGAGTATGTTACATGCCATACTCAGTACTACTCTGCCATGCGTACACTCCAGGCTCAAGAGTCCTCGGCCCCCTCGTTGACGTGGGAGGTACACACGAGGAACGGACGATCTAGGATGAATACTTCTGTGAATATTCATCATCTTGCGGGTATCTCTGCCTAATTGGCGCAGCTCATCTACCCTCCACTTTACTACTCCGAAGGAGTAGAGCAGAATCGGAACGGCAAGCATATTAGTAGCAGACACCTTGTTCTTCCCCGAAAGTTCGGAAGACCAAATCTTTCGGAGGCGGTGTCTGTACTTGCCGCGGAGAGAATCCTTTATTTGTATTACATCTTGGATGTGCCTTTGTTGCACACCCAGGTATGTATAGGTCTCTCCGGCTTCCAGATGTCTTAGGATGCTTCCGTCTGCGAGCTGCGCATTTTCAGAGAATTCCCCGCATCGTCCTCTCTTGAGGTGGACGACTGCACATTTGTCCAACCCGAACTCCATACCAATTGCCCGCGTATATTCTTCGACCACCCTAAGAGCGTTTTGTAGTTCGCGCTCTCCGGAGGCATAAAGTTTAAGATCATCCATATAAAACAGATGGGTGACCTTATGCCTCCGGTCGCTGGGTGGTCCACATTGATACCCGCGGGTTTGGCGGAGCCCAGCAGACAACGGTAGCAGTGAGATGCAGAAGAGGAGAGGACTCAGGGAGTCGCCCTGGAAAACTCCCCCTCCTAAATGCCACCTGCTCTGTCGTGACCCGCTGTGCACCTGATGTTATGGTGAAGCGAGTCTTCCAGAGTGGCAGCAGCTGTTCTATGCATCTCACTAGTGGTGCTGGTACCGCAAGACATTCGAGCAAGTGCAACAATAGCTCGTGCGATGTTGTATCAAATGCCTTGCGGTAGTCAATCCAGGCCATCGATAGATTCCGCTTGTATTGCACAGAATCCTGTGTAATACAGCGGTCTATCAGCAGGCTGTCCTTGCAACCTGCCATGCCCTTCTTGGCACCACGCTGTTCATGTATCTGCTGGAAGACCGGATCAACAGACCTCAGTGTCCTTGCATACAAGATACGTGTAAATATCTTGTAGCAGGAGTTGAGGCAAGTGATCGGCCTATAATTCCTCGGGTCGGAAAGATCCCCCCTTTTTGGGGATAAGCACAGTACGTCCCTCGACAAACCAGTCCGGAATCTGCTGCCCCTCGTTCAACCATGAGTTGAAAACTCGCGCCAGACGGCGGTGAGTGGACGGAAATTTCTTCCACCACCAGTTGTTAATGCCGTCTGGGCCCGGGGCAGCGAAGTTCTTGGTGCCAACAAGTGCTTGCTGGACTTCCTCCGTACTGATTGCCGGGCACACTTCATCTGGCTCTTCACGATGTCTGTGACACAGAGCCTCGAAGTGTGCAATTGCTGGAGTGTCGCTATTGAATGGACGCGTCGTTTCGTAGATTCCCTTCCAGAAGGTTTCGACATCTTCTACAGTCGGCGGATTATCTACAACACGCTGTGGCTCTTGAAATAGGCGGGAAGGATTCGTACGGAACAAATTGTTTTGTTCCATACTCCTCACCCGCCTCTTCAATGTTTTCTTTATCGCCATGAGCGCTCGGATCCTATCTAGACAGTGCTGCTTGATGGTAAGCATCACTGTCAGATTTAGAGTATGGTGTTGACGTCTTAATCCGGCTGCTATGCGCCGGATTCTGGGAGTAAAAACTCTACCAGTTGTCTTATATTCCACCACACTCTGGATCCGAGAAGCGTGTTGTCTGGCCGACTGTATCTTGCCCTCGATATTCTGTACACGCCGCTTGGCTTTCTCGACCCCGTGATTGGTTGACCTCTCACGGGGGGACGAGTTGCTTCGCGGCGTTGTACACGGCACTGTTGATTTGCCAGATGTCGGCATCTTCCGGAATTTCCTCATCGATGACCTCGTCCATTCTAGCTAGGTCTTGTGGCTTTAGGTTAGCCCTGGTGTTAAGGCTAACCCTCGTCCTTAAGTCTACATCGGTGAACTCTAAAGGATGTTCCCCATCAGCTAATAATTGCCGCGGTGGGACTGCGGCTGGCAGTTCTTCCGGCTGACGGGGTGCCCTTACATAACCTGTCCTGAGCAGAAAGGATACTTGATCTCTCAGATGTTGTTGAGAGAAGGCGCGATGCTCTGGATGCATTTCGCACCAAAGTGCATGCAATCGCGCCATGTATCCCCTTCGCTCAGGGTTCGCTACTCTCGCGGCAGGTCAGTAAGTCATCCCGAAGTTCCCTCGTCCACTTAAAGCGTCCATGTACAATCGCATTGTCATCATCGTTAGGACCGTCCGGTAAGGCCCCTCCCATCTGTCCTTGACCTCCATCCGACTGAGGTCGAATGTGAGGGGCCCTTCTAAGGTTATATGGAACCATAGCAAAAAGAGTACCAGGGTAGTTAGCCCTGGTACTCCCGGCCGGCATTAGTCAGGCAGAGTTGCCTCTGCCCGTCCAGGGTGCACCAACGTGGAGGTTGCCGGTCCTTTGCACCCCAAAAACCCAATTTTTGATAAATAATAATAATAATAATAATAATAATAATTATTATTATTATTATTATTATTATTATTATTATTTATCAAAACATTATGAGAAAAACAAGCCAATAGACAATTCTAAGGTTGCATTTTGAACCACCCAATTTTTGTAAAATATCTCTACGATGTAAGTCGAAAATAATTTAATACCTATATGACCTAGACAAGGGCCAAACTCTCGCAGAGTTTTCCAAAGATAATATAATAATAATAGAAAGAACATTCAGCGTTGCTCTCAGTCATTTTATTGTATATACTGAGCAAAATTAAATTTTGGTATTCTACAGCTAACAATGAGCGCGAGGAACACGATGCAATGATGGTAATTGCAAGTATAAAATAAGGATAGAAACAACCACGCTCTCCGTCAATTGAGAACTGTGTGGGCCGTGCTTTCTGGACCAATTCTATCCTTATCCTATATCTGCAATTGTAACATTGTGGTGTCTTGCTTGTGCTCCTGTCCAGGGCAAAATACCAAAATTAAAATATGCTCAATCGGTATTTGCCATTGATGTGGACATGCTAATTTTCTGAATAACTAAAAATATTGAAATTACTGCAATGAGTGCTATGACTGCAATGCATATTATATAACAACGCTTATTCATTTTAAATGTCAATTTCTTAGGGCGTTTAATTCCAGTATATGTTTGCTTGTCCAACTGATTTAATCCATTCCATATTACTTGTTGGAAGGTCAAGGAAAATGAAATATCCTATTGCATAATTGAGGATATTGAATTACTGAAAGAAGTTATTTGTAACTTCTGTAAATGTTTAAATAGCGATTTAAAATGTAAAATGACCTTTAAAAAGATTTATTTAGACGAGAATATAAATTCATTGTTGTTTATGATATGTCATTATTATTACAATATTGCGTGCATAAGAAAGTAAAATAACGCGATATTATTCAAATATACCGACCCATATCATGCTCTATAAATGAGAGAAGATTCGACTATAATAAGTACAAAGACAATAAAGAAGTTTGTTCGCAAACAACACATTACCTATAAAATATGCTCATAGTCCCGTATCTCTAAGTACACAAAAGACGTGGATATTAAAGTAAAATCCATCCCCATCCCCAGACGACCTGGATTCTGTCAGTTTTATGAGAATTTAAAATCTTCCTTATACCTAGTGCTTATAGACTCTAGCAACGCACTCCAGGCCGATCAATAAGTCCTACCATTGTTATGCGTTTGTTTGCCGCAGGTGAGTGAGTGAATTTAGAATAGGATATTTTTAAGTTCTCTTGTTAGAGGCTTTCACTTTATAGGTTTTCGTTTTGATATTTAATGCAGTAAATTAAGTAGAAATTAAAATTTATATGAATTTTTCTAACATGGTCTGAAAACAGACAATTTAATTTGCAAAATTCATGCTTGAAATTTCTCTTTATCTGTTGTTGTGGATGATCCAGCTTCTTCACAAACGTTCTCTACTAACTTTGGTATTCCTTAAGGATCTATCTTGTCGCCCATTCTGTTACTGTTTCATATTAACGATTTACTCTTTTCAATCTAATCCTGTATATAGTTTATTACAGAAATATTGTACACATAAAATGGCTACAAAAAACTGCCTTAAAAACCTCAAAGCCAGCGCTCTCATATGCCAATAAAATTAGCGGCATACAGAGCCGTACTTCAAATTTCGATCTATTACAATGAAGACAATAATACAATAGATTTAAAAGTGGTGTCTTAGATAAATATTTTAAATGTTTTCTTTTAATGTGTTCTTAACCGCCTCTCACGTCACCGAAGTAACTCCCAGAAAATCCTAAGATTTTGTGTTGAGCAAAGAGAGATGAGGCCCTACAGTTTATTGTGGAGTTCGAACCGCATCGACAGTTCACTCCCATCTTAATCAGAAGCAAATTACAAATAAAATTTGTTGCTCTGAGATGGATTCGAACTCCGCAAATGGATCCTGTCTCAAAATGTACAGGGTTATTCATTATAAATTACACACCCCTTATCATCGTGATTATTGCCTATAGAAAAGAAAATTAAATTAAATTGTGTGGTTATGACTGAATTTTGTTAAAATGTTATCAAAATACAGTACCGTGCAGATTTCAGGGGATACAAAAAAAATAATATTTTTTTAAAAATGGGGCACCCTCTATATTACTAAATTTTTGTAATGATCTTTTGTTCCTGATTTCAAAAATATACCATATGTTACCCCTATCATATACTGTTTTTGAGTTATTAAACGTCGAATATCTTAGTTAAACTAGTTACTGTAAATATGGAAAAGTTAATATTATTAAAGTGAGCTATGAGAATGACAACTATTATGTTTGATAAGTGACATTTCTTTAATAAACTAATCAAAATGGTTTACAGTGAGGAAGAAAAGTCCAAATATTTACTTGTTATACAGGGTGAGTCTTAAGTGTGTAATTATATTTAAACCACCGATTCTTGACTTCTCTAGAAACCCTATGACACATTTTTTTTAAATTCTCACGTGTAACTGAGTTATCGACTTTCAAAAAAATACGATGAAACTGTTTTGGAACTGCTGGTTACTGGAAACGTTCTATATTTTAGCTAAAATAATGTAATGGACTGAAGCAACGTTGCCGCATTTCTTAAGCAATTCTCTCACCTAGGCCCGATTTTATAATCGTGAGTTAATATAAGTTGGAAGTTACCTAGCATTATATTTTCACAAAAATCGATGAAATTCTAATACAAACTACTTCAACTAAAAGTTACTTTAGCATAAAATATTTGTTGCTATAACCACTTCCAAAACAAATGTAAAATTGAAAAAAATTCGAATTCTAAAAGTGTGAGTTTAGCTAACCCACGATTGAAAAACCGAGCCCTAGCAGTAAGTTCATTCCCGAATTTATAATAACTTTGGATGAAATAATTACCTACTTAAACGATTAATTGCTCCATTTGAAATAATTTTCAAACATTTTGAAATATCTTTCAATGTGAGAAATGTACAATTTTGACTTTTTCTTGCACCAATCAACATTTCTTTTTAAGTGTTTCATATGGAATATACAACTAAAACCAAATTATCCGACGAACAGTAAACTTTTTAGGGAATTTCGAGAGGAATTTATTGTTCACATCTCATTTTTCCAAAGTTTATAAAAGGATTATTATTTTTAAGATGTAAGTACTTACCCTCTGTTATTACAATATTTGAAATGTGTAGGGGGTTCAGGGAATAAATCAGCTCTTTACTATTTTAATTGGCCTCTAATAGTAAAATACTGAAGGTGCAACACAATAACAATCAGTAGATGGAAAACAGTTTGCAGTATTTTCACACACTTGTCACTTTTTACACCGGACATACCTAAAAGTTTGCATTTTTTCCTTCATAATACGGTTAGGAGGATAGTATAAGTCATTTTTATAAAAAAAATCAATTTTTTCAACAGTAAAAGCACAAGAGCTTTTTTATCGGATAAATTTCTCTTTGTAACGAAATAATTTTGCCAGTCAGTAATTTTATCAGAAAAACTGACATGAAAAAATCGCGAGACCGCAGGTCGAGCGATTTTGTCAGATGTCAGTTTTTCGAGCAAAATTACTGATTGGCACAATTTTGAGTTAAAAAGAAATTTATCCATAAAAGAAAAGCTCGAGTATTTTTTGGCAAGATAAATTAACGACAGAATATGTGAACGAACAACAATAATTATCTTTATTTATACAATTATTTAAAGGAACAGTTATTAAAAATACAGTTGTTATAAATTGTTATATATTTTTATCAGTCGCGGTGATAAAAAACCATGCACCTTTTTTATCGCTATCAAAGTGACAAAAATGTGCTGTCAGATAGACTTTTTCATATAGGAGTTAATTTATCGGTGATAAAAAACGATGCACCTTTTTTATCGCTGTCAAAGTGACAAAAATGTGCTGTCAGATAGACTTTTTCATATAGGAGTTAATTTATCTTGAAAAAACAGCACTTTATTCGGGACAGATCATTAAATGATAAAAATTCAACCACGCCATAATGTGAACTATGATATTAGCGTGGCGTGTCAGATATTTATTACGTTTCCATGGAGTATTGAAATCGACTTCAGTTCAATACCGTTCAACGTTTTCATGAACAGTATCTAAAATGATTTGAAATCCCGTTTTGAAATGTTAACATTTGCCAGCTGTTAACTGTAATCTTGGGGCAGGTGTCTTCTATCAGCTGATATTTTTGGTTTGTTGGAAACTATAATTTATCACTACATATTTTTATTTTAAATAAATTAAGTTTAACAGCCACTCAGCCACAAAATGGAAAGTTTGAAAAGGTTGTAATTTATTGCTTATAAAACAAACTTCACGCGCATGTTTAGATTCAATACAATAGCCGTTCTCATGTAATTGGATTGAGTTGGATCTCGATATGATCCCAGGAAAAGTCGAATCGACCTTGGGATTGAAATCGAATTCAATACTTGTTCTACCTGCTAATAGGTGTGTCCACAAAAAAATTAATAATAGTTAAAATCATACATTTGAGCTATTACCAATATTTGAAATTTTTTTGAAAAGAATCATAGCGACTGTCCCGTGACTGTTAATTAAGTTGACGTCACACCGTGCGCTGCGCTATTTCTATTGGAAGGAAAAGATTAATTTAGTTACAATCATAGATTACAGGTCTTATTAACAACAGCTGATATTTATTTGGAAAAAATCATAACAGCTCCCGCAGAAATTGTTTCTCCCATGCTTGCTAATAGGGTTTGACGTCACATGCTCAATGGCTTGGACGATTTCTATTACTAAGAATAGAATTTTTTTGTTTTGTTACAGTAGGTTATTTTAATACCAATAAATTTATTATTTTCAATTGAAATTAAAATTTATAGTACTAAGAATATCATTTTATTGTTATTTGAAAACAATGCAAAAAAATAGCAGCTATTTTTTTGCGGACGCAACTCTAACGCTCATAAAAAAGTTACACTTTTAAAAGACTATAATATTTCTAGGTTAATATCACCTTTACTAAAACAATGCTAAATAGAAGCATTTAAATGCAATAATAATGGCATACTTTAACGGGGAGATGTAACCTATGATCTTCACACATCTAACCACGCACCTAATCAGTGTTGCCAGACATACCATTTTCATGGTATTTATACCATTATTTTCCCTTGTGTACCTGCACTTTTTTTTAAGTAATAAAACTATTATTTAAAAATTTCTACAATTTTACACCAATATTAGCAAAAGTTAATATAATATATATATATATATATATATATATATATATATATATATATATATATATATATATATATATATATATATATATATATTATATATATATATATATATATATATATATATATATATATATATATATATATATATAAATTTTAAGTTTTTTCTGTTATCAATTATGAAGTATTGGTAAAGTGTAATAATAATGGACTATTAACTTATTATGTATTGCTATATTGAGTATATACTCCAGAGAAATAAAACTTCCTCTGCGGAATGAGGCCGAACAAGCTGATATTTTCCAGAGACCTTCATTTTGATGTTCTAATGAAGCACAAAATAATCTCATATGCCTACCCTTGTGCGTCTTGAGATATCGAAGGTCAAAGGTCATGAAAATCGGTTTTTCGCGAAAATATCGCTTCCGGTGCATCTGACGTCATAAGAACTCGTAACAAAACTTACGTAAAATAGTATTCTCTATAAAATTGTTCATATACATTTTTTTCGTACGACCAACCGTTTTCGATATATAGCACGATAAAGCGGGAGCGCGCATTCGTGATAGATAATACTGTATTATACTGCAGAGCTATAAATATAAAAGCACTTTTCTTAATCTGTTAGACTGAAAAATTAAATTCCCATTATTAAAGCCGTTAAAAATTTGTTTATTTATAAAAAAATATATAATAAATAATTAATAACAAAAAATACATTCTTTTCCACACCACGCATTATGTTTCCTTGCCTTCCTCCTCGTCTTCGTCGGGTTCCACTAGCACGTCGATCAACACAATATCTTCGTCAGACGCTTCCTCTATATCTGTTGGCTCTATGTCTGTTGGCAAAACCTCTTCAGGCTCAAGGTCACTGAAGTCTTCGATGTTTTGCAACTCTGTTGACGGGTTCTGGCATGCCTGTCCGTGACACTGACCACAAACTTTGGAGCATGGCAGCCCGACTTTTCTACACCCGCACTGCGCACCACACCCCTTTTTACAATTACAGAATATTGTATTTAATAGTTCGTCTGGAGCAGGTGGCAGTAGTGTTGTTTTCGGCTGTAATATGTCGTTTTTTAAATCCCAACCCCATTCTTCGGGTTGTAGATTTTTCCCTAGCCAAATCTGTACTTGGTAGTAGACCCGATAAATATGCTGTCGAGCTGCTTCACTGGTAGGTGGAAGGGATGACAATTTAACAGGTCTATTAAGTCGTGTAGCCTTAATTAATTGGGTGTATCTAAATTTGTCAAGGTTCACTTCATCTTTTAGAGCACCATACATAGCTAACAGAAAACGCTTTCCGTTCTGAAATACTGTATCTGGCGGGCAGTTTTCTGCTTGAAATATTTGAGCCGAGTGAGTCAAATCGGGATGTTTCTCAAACGGCTGGTCGCACGAAAAAAAAATGTATATGAACAATTTTGTAGAGAATACTATTTTACGTAAGTTTTGTTATGGGTTCTTACGACGTCAGATGCACTGGAAGCGAGATATTCGCAAAAAACCGATTTTCATGACCTTTGACCTTCGATATCTCAAGACGCACAAGGGTAGGCATATGAGATTTTTTTGTGCTTCATTGGAACATCAAAACGAAGGTCTCTGCAAAAATTCAGCTTGTTCGGCCTCATTCCGCAGATGGCCTTTATTTTTACCTTATTTCCCTGGAGTAATAATCAATATGAACATCCGGCATTTAATTTGAACAATTATTAGAACCATGTCAATGTCAAAACAGCTTGCTTATTATGAAGGGACATTTAAACATATGTAGAGGAACATAGAAATTGGCTTGGCAATAAGCTGACCTCCTGAAGCGTCTAACAATACTCATTAAGAAAATACGATGAACGTTCCATACGCGCTAGTACATACTACAAATATGTTGTGACATGCGAAAACGTGGAAAATGGCGATTAATTTTCCAAATATGTTTTTGTTACCACAACACTTTCCAGGGTCATGTTAAATAATTATATTGTTTGGTTGGAGGAATAGAGCAGTCAGGATCATTTTTTTAACAGGGGCTTAGTTTATTATTTTGAAATATTACATTACGAAAATAATTGTTGCATTTATTTTATCCGATCAAGCTATGTAAAGGGTCTTCCAGTGGAAGGTACTCGTACCAGATTTGAATTGTGAACAACTATTGTAGTAATTAAAAAAAGAATGTTTTTTTTAAATACTTTTTTTGATAGTGAGATACTAGACTTGAAACCTAACATCGGTCAGATAGCCACTCCCGCTTCTATGGCAGGTATATATTCTTTGCAGGATATTTTCGTATAATTGAGGCTGTATTTCTGCAATAACTGTTCGAATATTTTCTTTCAGTTCAGAAATTATCTGCGAGTTATTCGCGTACGCTTTATTCTTCATGTAGCGTCAAAGGAAGAAATCCGAGAGAGTCATATCGCACGATCTTGATGGCCAATCGATGTCCCTTTTGGCTGAGATGATGCGCCCTGAAAATTTAGTCTCCAAAAGAGCCAGTGTTTCATTTTCTGTGTGGCAAGTTGCTCCGTCTTGTTGAAAGCAAACATTTTCGACATCGAGACCTTCAGTTTCTGGCCACAAAAAGTTTTAATCATCTCCAGATAATGCCGACTTGGTTGATGAAATGCGCGTCGAGTATATTGGTGTTTCGTGGAAAACTACGTCATTGTTATCACAAAAAGTTGGTTAGCATGCCACAGTAACGCTGACCATTCACCATTACACCATTGCTACCGAGGTTCTCAAAAAAGTACGGCCCAATCACCCTTCCATCCCATAAACCGTCCCATTCACGTATCTATCTATCTATCATACGAAAATAAACTTCGTTACTCAAGATGATTTTTCTACAAAATTCGCCATCATCTTGCATGTTTTCTAATGCCCAATTGCTAAATGCACGGTCCATTGGTTTCAGTTCTTGCGACAACTGATTTATATAAGCTTATTTTGTTACTTATTTTATATTAAAATAAATATATAAAATTGGTAGCGCAGAAGGCTAGAGAATTGAGTGCTGAACGTAGCTGGTTTTACTATCTGCTGACTCTTGAGTTCAAACCACGGTTTTGACCCTGACAAAGTCGAAGGGAGCGGTTACATGTCCGCGTTTCTTTATCAGTGCAACTCCAGTTTTTTATTTGGGGCTTGTCTAATTTGTTTGGTGTATTTTTTAAATAATTATTGGGCCTACTACACGACACACTTTCCATAAAATACATTCCAGTTTTCCTAATGTAATACAAGAACCATAGATTAAATATACATAGATAGTTACTCCTTATGTAAATATTTTCCGCTCAAATATCTGGATCCAAAAATTTCCATATCGTTGTGAGCAATGCCTATATAGAATTCTGTTGGAATCGGAACTAAAAATACGTTAATGTGGACCATTTGTACACATTTACTATTTCAAAAATTAACAGTATCCTAAATAGGCGTTGCTCGTGTTGATTTTTGCGTCCAGATTTTAAAGCGGTAAATATTTATATCACCGGCACACAAAAAAAGTTGTTTGTACATTTGACGCCACCTACCTCCCGATATGTATTTCGACCCGCTGAATCCGAATTTGAAGTCAGTTTGGACCGTACACCCTCAAATATCAAGTAAATTGAAAAACCGTAAAAAATACCGAAAATTGGGTGTTTCGGTAATAAAACAAATTTTGTGGATCTAAACCAAGCTTAATTTTTATGTATTTCGATCCGCTGAATACGAATCTAAAGTATATTTAGACCATAAGCCGTTTTAAATCTAAGTAAATTGTAAAAAAACCCTCGAAAATTGCTAAAAATGGCAACAAATTGTGATTATGTTGATGAAAAAAATTTTCATTCTGTTTATACGTCATTTTTTATAGATTTTACAATTTTTCACATTTTCAGATTCTAAACTTGTATTTTATGCATAAAAAAATACAAGAAACGTATTTAATCGTGTTTCATAGATTTTTTAAAATTCTTTCAACTGCAATTTTTTGCTATTTTGTCGGTTTTTTGCGATTTTTTGAGATTTTGAGGGATTAATGGGTCAAATATATTTCAGATTCGAATTCAGCAGATCAAATTACATAAAAATCCTCTTCGATCCGGGTCTACAAAATTTTTTCATCAACATAATCACAATTTTTTTCCATTTTTAGCAATTTTCGAGGGTTTTTTACAATTTACTTAGATTTAAAATGGCTGATGGTCTAAATATACTTTAGATTCGTATTCAGCGGATCGAAATATATAAAAATTAGGCTTGGTTTAGATCCACAAAATTTTTTTTATTACCGAAACACCCAATTTTCGCTATTTTTTACGGTTTTTCAATTTACTCGATATTTGAGGGTGTACGGTCCAAAGTGACTTCAAATTCGGATTCAGCGGGTGGAAATACATGTCGGGAGGTAGATGGCGTCAAATGTACAAACAACTTTTTTTTTGTGTGCCGGTGTTATCTATGTATATTTAATCCTATGCAAGAACGAGGATAGGTGTCATAAATGATACATTTAAAGATTTTCATACGATAAAAAGAAAATTGACTGGTAACTGGGAAATCAAAGATTTAATGAATAATAATAGTGATCCTTGTCGGTCATTTTTAAATGAACGCCATCTTGAAAGGATACATTTTTCAATTGATCAACATGTATATTTGTGTTAAAATAATTAACCAAAATAAGTATGCAAAACCACAGTTCTCCACTGTTCACTTACTGGCCCACATACACCGTTCACTTTAATCAAATGGGAAATGCGCTGGACATGTGACAATTCTATTTCTCATATTCAATTAAATTCATACTAAACTCGAAAAAACACTTTTATATGAGATATACAATGGTATAATTTTCACAAATAAAAGTTGATTAATGTGCAAATACACTGATATTTTTAAATTTGTTTTTATAATCATAAAACTAATAATATGAAATTTTACGTATGCTTTTCCTCATTACGTGTCTGTGAGATGATGTTGCACCAATGATTTGACCTTTGTTAGAGTTCAACTGATGCAGAAAATGCCAACAATGGCTCGACATTCATATAGGAAAATAGTCCGTCAGCGCAATTACCTCCTGATCGACAGTTAGATTGATTCGTTGGGGGCATTCCTGACGCAGATCTGCAGCAGATTGAAAGATATATGGTAGTGCAGTGTGTTGCAACCCTTTCTTACAGAATATATTTTTGTAGGGAAAGATAATGTGATGTTACTTACATGCGTATTCTGTCAGTAAAATTCCTTTTAAGTGGCGATTATTTTTCTTTTAATAAAATAAAATATTTTTGAGAATACTATTATTATTATTTTGCATCAAATACACTGCTGAAAATTTGTGGTTTTGCAAGAAAACATTCCTCCGTTTGCAAATGATATTGGTAACGAATTTATATACGTGCATGATAATGCGGGGCCTCATAGAGCGGTTATGCCAAATCGGTTTTGTGAAAATAATCAGTTTAATGGATATGGCCATCTTGCTCCCCAGACTGCAATCCTACTGAGCATATATGGGATATATTGAAACGTTGTATTTCTGATCGCCTTATATCACCTCGAAATATTGAAGAACTTGTTATAGCAAGTCCTGAGAAATGGCGGTTATTTCCACAAGAAATAATAGCCAGGGTAATTTCCAGCATTCTGACGATGTGAGGTTGTAATAGGAGTACGTGGGGGTCCAACCAGGTAATAATGTTTATTCTTGTTTTACTTGACTGTTTATTTATTTTTAATTAAACAATTAGTTTGTTGATATTAGAATCTCTTAAATAAAAAAAAATCAAAAATGCAGGGTTTTAGAGAAATTAATATAATCTTGAAATTAAAGCAAAGAGAGTAGATTTCCTAAAACGGTTTTTAGGATAATAATGGAACTTTCTAATTACACTGTTGTAAGGGTTTAATCTACTACTTGTCATCCGAGGTAACTTATCAATATTTAACTAAAGAGCATGTGGTTATATTTCACCCTGCATATATTTTTTTAGAAAGTGGATAATAAGATGCATATCTAAAAATTACAGCCTAACGGTTTACAATCAAAATTTAAAAAAAAATCGTTCATCGATAAAACTATCTAGGAATTATTACGGTTCTAATTTCACCATAATTTCAAGTGAGTCATTTCAAGTTTCCAGCAGTGTGTAATTCAAACTTACATCTTATTAAAGAAAAACTGTCTCTCTTTCATGTCCTTATTTAGTTTTTGTAGTGAAATAGGAGAATATTAATTTAGTATTTGTAGTGAAATAGGAGGATATTAAATACCGAGAACAGTTGATTAGTTTATCATTTCTTTCTATAAATTTTCCAGATAAATTTTTTACATCATTAAATCAACAGGCGATAAAAATACAGTCGTATTTGATCCTACATTCGGAAAATTTGCTAATATACAGGGTGAGTCAGTTTTTTGTAGACAAACTTTAACAGGAGATAGAACACATGTTTTTAAAAAGAAAAGTTCCTATAAACATATGTCGTAGAACGCTTCGTTTCCGAGATACAGGGTGTTGAATATCATTTTTTTTTTCTCGAATTTTCATTATAACTTATAAACGAATGCTTAGATTTTTTCCAGGTTTGGGGGATAATGCCTATTAATTAAGGGGCATAAAACAAGCAATAAGAATGTTCAAAAACTTGCACAGTGGCGGAGTGGAGGGGGTGCTCAACCCCTTTCTTAAACAGAACTTCTACACCAATGACTATTTTTTAAAAAACTGTTATTTTCATTATCTACATACAGTTTAACAAAAATAATGTCCCTTCTTCTGTTTCAAAATTCCTGTGCGTTTCCGAGTTACTTTGATTTTTAGTGTTTGATGTGGTACTAAATTAAGTAATTTATTTATTATCAATTATCGGCTAAATATTTAATTCTTTCAACGAAACCTGCCTAAATATGATTTGTTAAGGATTCTAAAAAGCCGAAATCTCTTATTCTTTATCTCTTTCCAATGTAGTCGAAATAAATATTTGTTATATCAAGCCATACTCAAATACAAGACTTTTATAAGTTGAAATCTGTTACATTAATACATTATTGTGCAATTGGCAAACAGTTTTAAGAAGTTTTTTTTAAGTTTTATTAAACTTGTGTATGTACCAATTTCCGTTTCAATTTTCGTTGTATTTTGCTAAATAATATCCATTTGAAAGTAGCAAATACAACTGTGTATTGCAACAAAATATTATACTCCTTGAAAAACAAGTATGAAATGTCATATTTTGAAACGACAGTTTGACTACAAGTTTATCTACAAACACATTTGCTTCATCTTGAATATTTTCACTGTTATTAATTATTGTTTTTAAGTTTAAAAAGTTATTTCATTTGATTTGCCAGCTTTTAATTAGTGTAACATGCCGTTTACATTTACAAATAGCGAACAAGCCGACAATCATTTTATTGGAAAGAGATAAAGAATAAGAGATTTCGGCTTTTTAGAATCCTTAACAAACCATATTTAGGTAGGTTTCGTTGAAAAAATTAAATATTTAGCCGATAATTGATAATAAATAAATTACTTAATTTAGTACCACATCAAACACTAAAAATCAAAGTAGCTCGGAAACGCACAGGAATTTCGAAACAGAAGAAGGGACATTATTTTTGTTAAACTGTATGTAGATAATGAAAATAAAAGTTTTTTTTTAAATAGTCATTGGTGTAGAAGTTCTGTTTAAGAAAGGGGTTGAGCAGCCCCTCCACTCCGCAAGTTTTTGAACATTCTTATCGCTTGTCTTATACCCCTTAATTAATAGGCATTATCCCCCCAACATGAAAAAAATCTAAGCATTCGTTTATAAGTTATAATGAAAATTCGAGAAAAAAAAATTATATTCAACACCCTGTATCTCGGAAACGAAGATTTCTACGACATATGTTTATAGGAACTTTTCTTTTTAAAAACATGTGTTCTATCTCCTGTTAAAGTTTGTCTACAAAAAAACTGACTCACCCTGTATACTATAGGGAATGCCAAAGTGAGCTGTATATTTAGCAAACTGTAGGACAAATAGGGTCAGTTTATATCTCGTTAAATTAATTTTGGATTTTTTTTTTGTCAAGTGGTGTCAAGGATTCATTATTGATTACTAATGACGACGACCCTAACAGATGACATGATTTGTTAAAATTTCACTTTTGACATGACGGTTAAATCTAGATGGAATGTACATTTTATTTTTTTAAGAAAATTATAACCAGACAGAGATGTTGTAAGAGGAAAATGTTATGTGATGTTTTTCGAATACAAATTTATAATTTGCATTTTCAAAGTATATGCAAGAGTAAAGCATGACAATAATGAGCTTATACGGTAGCGTGCCAGACGATATAAGTGGAAATATCGTGAAGATATGCGAACAGATATAGAAAATGAAGGACGCTTGTAAATGTAAATACGAAGGCCAGTGTTATATTACTAATACATGTATCAACTTTTTAAAGAAACGAAATGAAATGAGCTATTAAAGTTAAAATAATATATTGTTATAAATTAAATATTCAGATGAGAGATACAATATCTGTGACATAACTTTTTTACAATTAGCTTATGAAATTAAGACAGATTTCTGTGGTATCTGAAATAATTGAAAGTAAATATTTCAGAAATTTTCGCACAATTTAAAAATTGATCCCCATAAAGGGTACAACCGATAAAAAAAACCAGAAAAGCGTAATTATAGCAAATAAAGAAACAAAATTTTAATAACTTTTTCTCTCCCATTAATGCATAATTAGCAGATATTTGAAATATTGTAAGCTTATTATTCCTCCACACTATGTTTTTATACTTTCGAAATGTAATTGTTCGCAAATTATACCTCAAAGAGGATATAATATTTATACCGTGTGATACAAAATTGATTCAATAAACATACCCATGAACTAGTAGATTTGTATTACTCCCTGAACATCCTGTATTTACGAGAGACATGATTGAGAAAAGTTCGTTAGCGATAAAAGATTAATAAATTTCTATACTTATAAATACAACCGAATTTTTAGGGCCGCACTTAGGTCACTTTAAATTTTATAAAATTCCAGCTATATAATTTACATTTTCTTATGTCTGAAATATATGTTGCCATAAAACATATGTTATGGTTGAATTCATCATTGTGAAAAATATTTATGTATATTAAATATAAAAATCAACTAATTCATTAACTTTATTTATAAATTACATTTTTAACATCACATTTTCAAAATTTACTTCGAAAAAAATTATTATTAGTAATATTTTATCCATTAAAAAGTCACGTCTCAAGGTTATATCATAAACGTCATGATTTCTGTTCAACATAATATCTCTGTGAGCAATAGAAATAATCAATTTCTAATGCCATCAGTTAAATGTCATTTATTCGAATATTATTGGCAGTGTTCAATTGTTGTCGGGGTTGCACACCGAGTTGATCTGTTGTCACGTGAGCTCGTCTGTTCTGTATAGACTGTTCCGTTATAAAAATCGTTACCTTGTGTATGAAACGAGTAACTATGGAATAATTTGGATAATAGTTGGGTTGTTTTCAGAGTCATTCCAGACTGTTACTACTTAGACCGTTTCCTTCAGCTAAGTATGTTAGTACATTAATTACATTGATGGAAGGTACTTCAGCTATTAGCACTAGGGTCGACAAACCTTATGGACTCTGCAAATAACCGAATCTTACAGGCCTTGGTATTTCATGATTCGCCTTGCATATCTTACAGGCCTTGGTGTTTATGATTCACCTTGCATAAATATTACTTTATATAATTTTCTTATCTTCCTAACTTTTCTAATTAACGTTTTACAATTTATATTCGTCTTGATAAGTATTGATACGTGTTTAAATAATTTCACATTCATTCGACATGTGATCGACCTTGGTCTGTCTTCTGTGAATCTATCACATTATAGCAGCTCCGGGGTTGATTTCCTTTCCTTTTCATAGTCAGTCGTCTTAGTGGCCGGACGTACATTTTTTTGTCTTGTAGTAGTGAGAGATTGAAATTTTGATCGAAAATTATTGTAGTAGATGTTAATCATCATTGTTTTGGGATTATTTCTTTCACCAATTTAAAGGATGCTACTTGGTATCTTATCGGCTAAATGCTGGATTATTTAGGGTGCTACTTAGTATTTTGTCAGTTAAATGCTGGATTGTTTCTACAAATAAGCATGTGTCTGGACGTAAGACTTTGCCTTATAGAAAGGGTAAGTTAACTAAATTAGGACAATAATTAACAAGTACTTACTTGTGTTTCATATTTAACTATAGGCGGTTTTCACTGTGCGTTTATTTAACTACCATCACGAGACTTTCACTGGGTTCCGACTTGATGAATTATTCTTAGGAAAGGTGGCTATCATTGGGCTTTTATTAACTATCACGGGTCTATCACGGAGTTATCATAGGACTTTTACTGGGTTTTGACTTGGTGAATTGTTGTTTAAAATAAGAACGTTACGTGGCTCCACTAGGTTATGACACCTAGGTAATTTGTTCATGTTGTAAATGTGGTTTTTATGTACTTTTGATGTCACAGAAAATGGAATTTTATCAAGTCTTGCTAAGGTACAAAGTGGAGCTGGATTAGAGGGTTGACTTGTGTTGTTCGACAAGTGTTGGAAGTCTAGAGCCAATTAATTTCATCGTCGAGTTTTTGTAATACTGCAGTTTGGTTAATGGAACAATATTAGTCTGGTATTGAAGAAACCAAAAGGATTGAACACACTTTCCTACTCTCGAAGGTTAAGTTATCTCATATTCTTTTTTTATTTTTTTTTTATATACTTATTAATAATTTTCACCTTGATGTAAATAATTAATCATTTTTTTCTGTGCACTTTATTTTTTTTTTGAATTTTACTTATTCAAATTTAAATTTAGTACTGGTACCCATGATGTCAATATGGTCCAGTCAAATTAGATCTGTGATAGATCGATGAATTTTGATTACGATAAATGTAACAGTAGTGTCATCTAGATAAAAATATTTTTCTTTTGTGGTTTTATGTAAACTACATGCAATTGCATTTGGTATCAGTCAACATACTGGTACTACATACTTTTTTGTTCCGGAGATAAATTTTAAAACAAAGAAGGTTTAGTGCCATATTCCCCAAAAAGAAACAATTATGCAGCTACGGACACGTGTTTCGGAGTTATGCCCCTCATCAGCGTAGCGTAGCTAAGGATGGATTGGTCTACGATGGGATAGATCAGGAACAAGAACTAAAATAAGGCTGGAAAGTACAGTACACAGTACTCTATTAGTGTCTTATGTTCCCATGTGCCACTTTTGGGGCCTCGATGAGCACAGTCAACACACGAGCTCTATGTGTACTGCTCATTTCCACCTGGCACATACAAATAAAACAAGATAGATTTATTGGGGTTCAAAATAAAACAAAAGAAGGTTTAGTGCCATATTCCCCAAAAGGAAACAATTATGCAGCTACGGACACGTGTTTCGGAGTTATTGCCCCTCATCAGCGTAGCGTAGCTAAGGAATTGGATCTACGATGGGATAGATCAGGAACAAGAACTAAAATAAGGCTGGAAAGTACAGTACACAGTACTCTATTAGTGTCTTCATGTTTCCCATGTGCACTTTTTGGGGCCTCGATGAGCACAGTCAACACAGGCTCTATGTGTATGCTCATTTTCCACCTGGCACATACAAATAAAACAAGATAGATTTATTGGGGTTCAAAATAAAACAAAGAAGGTTTAGTGCCATATTCCCCAAAAAGAAACAATTATGCAGCTACGGACACGTGTTTCGGAGTTATTGCCCCTCATCAGCGTAGCGTAGCTAAGGAATTGGATCTACATGGGATAGATCAGGAACAAGAACTAAAATAAGGCTGGAAAGTACAGTACACAGTACTCTATTAGTGTCTTCATGTTCCCATGTGCCATTTTTTGGGGCCTCGATGAGCACAGTCAACACGGCTCTATTTCTGCTTTTCACCTGGAATACAAAAAACAAGATAATTTATTGGGGTTCAAAATAAAACAAAGTTTAGTCCTATTCCCCAAAAATCAGTTTTCGATTATTCCCCTCTTTGATTGTTTGAGTCGGAAGAATAAAATATGGGTACAGTACACAGTATCTATTGTGTCTTATGTTCCCATGTCCATTTTGCCTCGATAGTCAACACCTTTTCTTTCCACCTAACATACAAATAAAACAAGATAGATTTGTTGGGGTTCGAGACAAAACAAAGGTTTATATTTCGTTATTTTCCTGATCTATCCCTCTATCCATTCCTTGTCCTCGCTGTAGGCAAACTCCGAAACACATGTCCGTAGCTGCATAATTGTTTCTTTTTGGGAATATGGCACTAAACCTTTTTGTTGTATTTTGAACCCCAATAAATCTATTTGCTTTATTTGTATGTGCCAGGTGGAAATGAGCAGTACACATAGAGCTCTGTGTGTTGACTGTGCTCATCGAGGCCCCAAAGTGGCACATAGGAACATGAAGACACTAATAGAGTACTGTGTACTGTACTTTCCAGCCTTATTTTGTTCTTGTTCCTGATCTATCCCATCGTAGATCCAATTCCTTAGCTACGCTGATGAGGGGCAATAACTCCGAAACACGTGTCCGTAGCTGCATAATTGTTTCTTTTTGGGGAATATGGCACTAAACCTTCTTTGTTTTATTTTGAACCCCAATAAATCTATCTTGTTTTATTTGTATGTGCCAGGTGGAAATGAGCAGTACACATAGAGCTCTGTGTGTTGACTGTGCTCATCGAGGCCCCAAAAGTGGCACATGGGAACATGAAGACACTAATAGAGTACTGTGTACTGTACTTTCCAGCCTTATTTTAGTTCTTGTTCCTGATCTATCCCATCGTAGATCCAATTCCTTAGCTACGCTACGCTGATGAGGGGCAATAACTCCGAAACACGTGTCCGTAGCTGCATAATTGTTTCTTTTTTGGGGAATATGGCACTAAACCTTCTTTGTTTTATTTTGAACCCCAATAAATCTATCTTGTTTTATTTGTATGTGCCAGGGAAATGAGCAGTACACTAGAGCTCTGTGTACTGTGCTCATCGAGGCCCCAAAAGTGGCACATGGGAACATGAAGACACTAATAGAGTACTGTGTACTGTACTTTCCAGCCTTATTTTAGTTCTTGTTCCTGATCTATCCCATCGTAGATCCAATTCCTTAGTACGCTACGCTGATGAGGGGCAATAACTCCGAAACACGTGTCCGTAGCTGCATAATTGTTTCTTTTTGGGGAATATGGCACTAAACCTTCTTTGTTTTATTTTGAACCCCAATAAATCTATCTTGTTTTATTTGTATGTGCCAGGTGGAAATGAGCAGTACACATAGAGCTCTGTGTGTTGACTGTGCTCATCGAGGCCCCAAAAGTGGCACATGGGAACATGAAGACACTAATAGAGTACTGTGTACTGTACTTTCCAGCCTTATTTTAGTTCTTGTTCCTGATCTATCCCATCGTAGATCCAATTCCTTAGCTACGCTACGCTGATGAGGGGCAATAACTCCGAAACACGTGTCCGTAGCTGCATAATTGTTTCTTTTTGGGGAATATGGCACTAAACCTTCTTTGTTTTATTTTGAACCCCAATAAATCTATCTTGTTTTATAAATTTTAAAATTTCACATACCTAATTGTACATAATTTTCTTTTTATTTTTTTTTTAACCTGGCTGATTTACTTGACTTGATATAATTAAACATTTTATTAAACTTATGCTGTTTAATTTCCCAGAATAGGTTTCATTAAAAATATAAAGTGTGGTAAGTTATACCAGATTCTCTGATGAATTATTAATTGTTTATTTCTTGAATTTAGAGTACTGAGAAGCTGATAGAACCAGTTTCGCCTGTATGATACTGGTAACCCAACCTGAGATATAACGAGCTAACCGAGGATTGGTAAGGTGTGAATTAACGTCTCATTTTGACGCCTAGCGTAGAACATATCACACCACTCTTAATAGTCAAAAGAGTAAAATATTTTAAATATTTAAAACAAATGTTTAAAACATATTTAAAACACAGTGCGATGTTTTAAGCAAGTTTTGATATGATGTGTAAAACACATCATTTCAAAACAAACGAAATCATAAGTTTAAAACAATGTATTTTGTTTGAAACAGTGAATGGTTTTAAACTTAAAATTGTTTAATTCAAAAAACTTATTTTCTTTTCTTTACTCTAAAGTACAATAATTATGTCGTGTCAGATGTGAATTAGCATGTTTCTGGAAAAATTACGATTTCAACTTTTTTTCAGTATTCAGTCAATGCGACATAACCCCTATTTTTTAAATTTTTATTGGAGTATTCGTTGGATTTAGTTTCCCATAAAGCCGAGTAATTTTTATAAAGTTTTATAAACCCAGTCAAAAATTCTTTACCCATGAAACGGGTATCAGCATTTTTCGCTATTTTCTTATTTTTTTTTTTTGTTTTGGAAAAATAAATAAGCCGACAGATTTAACCTATTCAAAAAAACTGTGGGCTGTATGGCATCAGCAGATTGAGTATGTGGTTTAAAACTTCAGACAAGTCTGTATGTGCCCAAAGCGCAAGACTTTACTTATACAGATTTGTCTGCAGACTTTGACTGCGTCGGATATAGTTCGCGGAGAAACTTCTATGTGTGTGGCCGGCTAATAGTAGTATTAAAAACAGCAACACTATTAAATTCTAGTTTAAACCGTACTGTTTTAAATGTTTAAAAAATGTTTTAAATGTGTTTTAAACCCAACATTTGAAACATTAAGAAAAACTGTTTTAAACAAAAAAAAAACGCTTTAAATAAAAAACACACGTTTCGTTTTATTTAAAAAAAAAAGAAAAACATGAAATTTGCCAACCCTGGTCAAAATCATCATTTAATGAGCACTGTCAAGAACATTAGTCATATTGAAATTAAATGAAAGCATTTATTTTATTTTAACTGGTTTATTTCATTTGTCAGGCTCACGCTTATGATTTTTAATTACTTAATTTATTTCTTGTTGCATTTTTTATACTTTCTTAATTTTGTCAGTGCTCATTATATTCTATAAATAATAATTAACTGCAATTTTCTGACTATGGTTGTAATAAGCCGAAACGTAAAAAAATAAATATTGTTCTTATTAATTTAATTGACCGAAAGCCCAGGATATATCTACATTACTCCTATTATTGAAATTAACTGCCAAGAAAAGCATATAAGATAAATAACAACATATTCGAAATATAGAATTTAATTATTAATAGGCCGAATAGATAATTTCTGAAGGTCAAGTTTATACAAATGTTCAGTCCGTAAACAAGATGTGATTTATTATTCAATTTCCTGGTAGGATTTGTAATTTGATAGTTTTTGAGAAGTGATAATACTTGTACAGTGTGCGCCTGTCAGCATGTTCGCCAGCTGTAATCAAATTTTGATTTTATTTTTACAGCGGACACGAGACATGGTGTGGTTTCAGCACGATATCTGTAATAAGATACAATAATTGACACGGAACAAGTTTTCATGCTGAATCTAAAAGGTTGTATAATTTGTTAGAATTGTCAATATCATTTTGCTTTTTTAATATACTAGTATTCAAGAAAACTATAAGCGTGTCTACAGATAAACACTAAAGGCCGGATTCATAAAGCAGGATTACGTTTAAATAAAGTGAGAGCAGCATATCTTCCATCCAATTTTTTCAAAACGTTTGTCTTAACTCTATAGTTCCATTCATCTAACCACGCCCCATATAAAATATTGACATACTGGGCGATAAAAATAAATATAATTTAATGTGTAATCTTATGAATAGTTTGCTGCCCATCATATAATGCAATATAAACAAGCTAATGATTCAATTTTAAATAGGTGAAAATCAGAATAGAAAAAGGTAATATTTATTTGAATATAGCGCCCTGGAGTGGGTTGGAACCTTTGATGTGAAGATAGGTCAGGTTTCTTGTGAGTGGGTCCCTGTGAACTCTCCACTGCGGCCTTAAGCAGGCCTATTGTGGCTCACACCTAGTTATATTTCACTCAATAAGTTCAGTTCCTTAACGAAACTGATAACTTTATTGGGTGAGAATATGTCCAGATCCTCTGGCAGTAGTTGCCCTTTGTCAAATATTGAGAATCAGATCCTCTCCACAACGGGACAGGTACATAGGATGTGGTCTGCCTTCTCATTAGGCATAGATGGCACTCGGCGTTTTCCGCTAGGCCGAGTTTATGCAGATGATAGTTTAGTCGGCAGTGCCCGACATATAGGCCTGTTAGAGTTTTCAGGTTTACTCTGTTTAACTCTAAAATTTTCTTAGTTTTTGATTTCAAAAGATATTTTATAAACACCTTCTAATGAACTAATCCTGGTGACTTTTACCAATACTGGACAGTTTTCCTTTCAGACCAGGTTGAGATAGCCATCTTAGCAGTACTTGAAGAAATGCCAAGTGTCTGTTCTAGTCCGATGATTCTCTGACCAAGGAGTCGGCTATTTCGTTACCTTCCATACCAGAGTGACCGGATATCCAGACCAGAGTCACTTTATTGTTTTTGCTCAAATAATTTAGAGCCTTCTGACAATTCCATACCGTTTTGGAGTTGTAGAAGCCAAGAGCTTTTATAGCTGCTTGGCTATCTGAGAAAATTTTTATGGATCTGCGTGTAACATGCATATATTCCATCCTTCGCACACGCAGTTCAATGGCATGAACCTCAGCCTGAGAAACAGTTGCATGAGTATCTAGGCTTGAGGATATCCTCACCCTTGGTCTGAAAGTATGTACTCCAGTTCCTGTTCCCTCGGGAGTTTTGGAGCCGTCTGTAAACCAGTAACTGTCTGCCTTCAGTAGGTCGGCTTTATTTCGATCCCACTCATCTGTTTCCGGAGAAAGGATGTTGAAGGTCAGCTTGTAGTTGGTCATGGTAGGCATAGTATCCGACGGCACTCCAAGAATGCTGCGATTCTCCATGTCATCCTGCAACCTTTTTCGCTCCATGATACTAGTCTGCCGCATATTAATGGCCACTTGTTGCAGTCTGTAGGTTGCCCACCTGGCCGCTCTGTCCAAATATATATGAAGAGGTGGTAAATCTAATGAGACAAAATAACTGCGCGTTCTTCTTTGTTTCTCATCTCAAAACATTTTAATCTCTTACAAAAGCATGGATTACCTTTTTCGTGAGACGCTAATCGAATTTTCTTCATGACTTCCTGTATTCTGCCCGTTTTTCCTATCTTATTTGCACTGTGCTGCACTTTATTATTTTCTGTTTCCATTTTCACACTTTAATATAAGCTCTATATACTGTTCTAGACGAATAACAACAGCCAACTATCACAAAATTTCAATAACAACCGCAGAACTTCAAAATGCCACTATTATGGACATTCCTTGTTTTATGGCCTATACGCGTGGACATTCCCACTTTTATGAATGTTCAGCAAATCTTTTACGGTAGAAAAGTATAAGACCCTTGCCTTCCAGTTTTAAACTTTGATATTTGGATGCGTAAAAGTGCTGAAATAATTCTACAGATTGCGCTATATATCACAAAATTGTCTTGTTTTATTCCTGTATCCTTCAATTGTGAATGGAAAGCAGATATCACATTCTTTTCGCGGTCTTCTGTCCTCGACCATTAAGTATTATTTACTACTGTTGTGATAGAAAAAGGTAAATTTTATGTGATTTTTGAATTCTTGTATTGGTGTAGTATCTTGTTATGTATATTTAGGTATTTTATTTATTTCTTTAGAAAACGTTTCCCCATTGCCTATGGAATTTTTTCAGTCAGAAGGTTTAGACATTGATGGATGAGGGACAAGAATTAAAAATCCATCTACCAATACAAGTATTAAGATGCTGAATGCATTGATAATTTCAGGCAGCAATTTGTAATAAGATATTACTTAATTTTATTTTGCTTCTTTGAATATTTTACATTTATTTACGAAGAAATAATAATGCACGACTGTTTTCACTCAAATTTTGTGAGACATGCAAGAAAAACAAAAAAATATATTAAAAATTATACATCACTTCTTAATGGGGTTAAACTTCAAGAGATTTGTACGTCTTATTACAATTTATACGTTTCATTAGAGCCTGAATACAAACGAAAGATGCTGGAATTATTTACGACGGTAGTATTTAAAACAGTCTGGCTAGTTGCCTGATTAGTTTATTTAGACACCAGGTGGTGTTTGCCAGAGAAATTATAACTTGCACTTGTGGCAAACAAAATAAAAATGTTTCCATTAATCCAGTAATTTATAAACGTCGGATGGTGGAGCTAATAATTTCACTTATATATGAATTATATGAGGCATCAGGTGTATAGATGGAACGCGTACTAAGTCTAGTTAGTCCTCGCAAAGGCTGGATTACACTGTATAATCCAGGCAAAACGTATCCCGCGAGACCTTCCGCTTTACACGGTGAGTCTATCGAACTGTGTAAGAGATGCTGATGGATCAAGTGGGTTTGTAACTCATCTAACTTACTTATAGAAAAAACTTCATGCACATACAATGTAAGATATAGTAGAGATTTGTATCCACAGTTTGTTTTATTCGTATATATCCATAAAGTTCTGGAACATAATACAAATACATACTCATTTTCGCCAACCAAGTTGACGTCATCTGGAGATGTTTGTCATAATCTGAAGATGATTAAAACTATAACTTATAATTATTAAGGTGACAATAAATAAGGTGAAAAATATCCTTATTTCAAAGTGTTCCGATACCACAGACCTTGACCTACCTTGAATCAAACTCGATTCAAACAATCTCAGTCAAGACGTAGTAAAAGAATATTCAATTCACTAAACTTTGCATGAAATAAAACTGCTTTCCATTCAAATATAATTTCATCCAAAAACACGAAGGTACGGCAATGGGTAACACTTTGTCACCATTCATTACCAGTCTCTTCATGAACAGATTCGAAACAGAAGCAAAAAAGAAATCGAGTATTTCCCCAGAGTTTGGCCTAGGTATGTAGATGAGATTTTTACAGTGTTTGATACAAATGTCACTGATATTGAAAACATTGTTTCTAAATTAAACAGTCGTTTCACGTTAGTTAAATTCAAATATGAAATTAAAAACTGTGGACAACTACCATTTTATGTATTAATAATTAGGAACAGTGAAAATAAGTTAAAATTTGACATATACAGAAAAGAAACCAGTACTTAAAGATATATCCCTTAGGATTCTCACCACTATGCTCAACACAAAATGGCGTGGTTTAATTTTCTAGTTCATCGCTTATTCATTTAGTTGATAAAATAATTAGGAAATGTAAATTTAAAGAAACATTTTGAAATTCTTCGACTTTTCAAAATGAAAAAAAAAAATCCGAAATTTGTATCTATTTCATACGATCCTGGATTCACCCGTGGTATTGGTAAAGTTTTTAAAGATATATTTAAGATAGTGGTTCATTCATCAGGAAATATACAATAACAACTTTAGGCAATCTAAAAGATAAAATTGAAACAAGCGAAAAGTCGGAGATTTACGAAATTGGCTGTAAGAACTGTAATCAAAAGTATGTTGGACAAACCAGACGATCAATTCAAACTAGATTCAAGGAACATATATGAGGCTCATCTTAATTGAGGTATAATATTTTCGAAAATTCTGTAGACTAAATGAATGCAGATTTAATGGCATGCATGCGTGAGAAATAATAATACAATAATAAAGATGAAATAATTTGATTAAGAATACCTATGAACTCATATTGATGATTATTAGTATTACATTTATTTTATAAATCGATACAATTCATTTTAGTTATGAAAAACAATCATTAGGGAAAGTTAGTTATGTTGTAATTATATGATCTGAATTTTATAAACATTAAACAATATATTATTTATTATTTACAAATATAGATACTGGTTAAAGTTCTTATTAAAAAAACTCACAAATGGATTATTTGTGATTTCCCTTATAAAAAATTGTATTTACAACACCCAAATAAAAACAATGAATATCTTTCTTACTCGCTGGCCTGTCTTACACCAGATGTTTTCTCCCGTTGCTCGAAAGTATTTCCTGCGTGTTAAGCTCATTATACCATGTTTATAGGAGTAATAAAAAACGTGGATGGTCTAAGATCAATTGCATTTCAATTTCCGTGTGTACCTACATATGTACTATCGAGATATTCGCGACACATAACGGTCAAATTGGTACATGTGAATGAACTGCTCTTAGCTGTATTAAATGAAATGAAAGCGGAAATTGGATTAAGTATAGATATCTTATTAAAAAAACTCAAAAATGGATTATTTGTGATTTTACTGATTTGTGAATAACTAATGGCAGTGTGGTCAATCCAACTAAAATAATTACAAGCATCTGGTACTTCCGGTTATACCGGAAGTCGAACCAACTTGCTTATTTTAAATGGAATACCCCATATATTTAGAACCCAGCCGTTTCAGATATTTGATGTTTTAAAAAAATTTTATATATATACCGGGTGGCCCAGGGACTAGGGAACCCCCCAAATTTTTTCTACAATCTTTGATATAGAAATTTGAAATTTGTAGGGATGAATCAAGACAAAAATTGTAATTTTTTGATCCACCCGCGCCAAAAAAAGTCACTTCCGGTTTAACCGGAAGTGACTCCAACTTTCTTATTTTAAATAGCACTCTGTATATTTAGGTGATTTTTCTGATGAATATTTAATTTCCCTTTATAAAGCTTTTTTCAGATTTAAAATCGGTTCATAAATAACCCAGACAATTACATTTGTTTGTTTCTTTTAAGAAGGCCATGAATCTAATAAATGAAATACATTATAAATAAAATAATTGTAAACACTCGTTGTAAGGGTGTCTACCATCATTACTATTATGTAATTGTAATTATTTCTCATATCGTTTATTTCTTTATTTACGTTTGTTTATTTTTTTTTCGATATGTTTATTTTTTACATTTCGTACTACCATAACTTGCTTATTTTGAATAGCATCCTGTGTGTTTTATGTGGTGTTTTTCTTCTCATCAAATTATTCTCTCCGATGATGTATGTATTTGTTATAATAATAACGTTATTAATGCACAAAATGTCGAACATAAAATATTCCTGATACTGTTTTCACTCTTTTCTATGAGTAGGCTGTGTACTCGTATACCTAGGTACGTGAAAATGTAATTTTTAAGTGATCCAATTGTTTACACTTATCAAATTATACCTATTGTAGTATAATAATAATAGTAATAACAAAAACCATAAATTTATTTAATAATTAAACATGTACGTCTCCCCTACCCGACAAAATGAACTATTCATTGCAAATAAAGAAACTAGGAAGTAAGTTTTGGAAGACCAGAGTTATAAACTAGAAAATAATGAAGAAATAGTGAGTACTATACATTGAACTAAAGTACAGAAACTTATAAAAACTGAACTAAATTAAATGTTAAATAACATTTTCTGTAAATTTCACTTAATTATTTGCAAAATACGTTTTACTTTAGAGAATTTACCTATTGCTCGAGAAAGAATGTTATTTTTCCAACAGAATGGAGCTCCGCCCCATAATACACTTGAGGTTAGAAAATATTTAAATAATCGTTTTGGAGATCACTGGATAGGTACTCATGATCCAACTAGATGGTGCGAGATCACCGGACTTGAGTCCATTAGACTATTATTTGTGGGGATATTTAAAAAATAATGTATATTCTCAGCAGCCGACTACTAGAGAAGATCGCGAGGATAGAGTGAGACAGGCAGTTAATAAAATAAATCCCCAAAACTTACGAAATGTAATGAGAGAACGTTCAGAAAGAATTCGTGCTTGTATTCAAGCAAACCGAGGCCATTTTGAACAAAATTTATAAGGTTTTAGTTATTTAACATTTAATTTAATTCAGTTTTTATAAGTTTCTGTACTTTAGTTCAATGTATAGTACTCACTATTTCTTCATTATTCTAGTTTATAACTCTGGTCTTCCAAAACTTACTTCCTAGTTTCTTTATTTGCAATGAATAGTTCATTTTGTCGGGTAGGGTAGATGTACATGTTTAATTATTAAATAAATTTATGGTTTTTTGTTATTACTATTATTATTATACTACAATAGGTATAATTTGATAAGTGTAAACAATTGGATCACTTAAAAATTACATTTTCACGTACCTAGGTATACGAGTACACAGCCTACTCATGGAAAAGAGTGAAGACAGTATCAGGAATATTTTATGTTCGACATTTTGTGCATTAATAACGTTATTATTATAACAAATACATACATCATCGGAGAGAATAATTTGATGAGAAGAAAAACACCACATAAAACACACAGGATGCTATTCAAAATAAGCAAGTTATGGTAGTACGAAATGTAAAAAAATAAACATATCGAAAAAAAAAATAAACAAACGTAAATAAAGAAATAAACGATATGAGAAATAATTACAATTACATAATAGTAATGATGGTAGACACCCTTACAACGAGTGTTGACAATTATTTTATTTATAATGTATTTCATTTATTAGATTCATGGCCTTCTTAAAAGAAACAAACAAATGTAATTGTCTGGGTTATTTATGAACCGATTTTAAATCTGAAAAAACTTTTATAAAGGGAAATTAAATATTCATCAGAAAAATCACCTAAATATATATGGTGCTATTTAAAATAAGAAAGTTGGAGTCACTTCCGGTTAAACCGGAAGTGACTTTTTTTTGCGCGGGTGGATCAAAAAATTACAATTTTTGTCTTGATTCATCCCTACAAATTTCAAATTTCTATATCAAAAATTGTAGAAAAGTTTGGGGGTTCCCTAGTCCCTGGGCCACCCGGTATATATATATATATATATATACATACATATATATATATATATATATATATATATATATATATATATATATATATATATATATATATATCATATATATCCAATTTAATATTCACTAAATTTTCTATCTTAAATACCTATAACACATTATTATTTTTAGGTAAGGTTAAGGGGATATATTAGTCATTAACCATTAGGTTTAATACTTACATATTAATATTAGTCGTCGAAAGCACAATTTAATTTATATCAAAACACGTCTAACTACTACCGATGCCTATGAAATAAAATAAACAATGAAAATTGAATTAACCGCTATCGAAACTTTGCACTTGTGTATATCTGCCTGCCGTCTGCACCAATCATCAGCGCTCATTTTATTCCCTATCCTGGCTAACGCTGCAAAGCTTATATGAATAGACTTTAGTTACAGAGGGCCAATACCATATAGTCATTTCTGTTGGTTAGTGAGTCTCGGTTCATCGAACCGTGACAAGAGTTTAGGTATTAAGTACGATACATTGTGAGCATAACGTTAATTTAGTGATATTCAAATGATGTTAACTTGGTTGACGAAACGTGCATCGAGTGAAGTGTTTTGGTGTTTTGAGTCAAACCACGTCAGTGTTAACTTAAAAAAAGTTGTTTTTTTTTACAATGTAAATATAAATTTTGACAATTAGTATGTATAGAATACTTTTATATAAATAAATATATTAACTTTCCAAACCGCCCAGAGAAGCATAGGTGTTTTGATAAATGATATATCTCACTCGCACCATGTAACAAATTCAAAATATGCCCTGAGGAAACTTCTCTACATATTCCTATGACAAACACAAGCTAATTCAATCCAATTTAAAGCCGATAGAAATAGCACTTGACGAGGGACTAATCAGTCGGCTGTGTCGACTGCGGAAACACTTTGAATGCTGCCCGTGTTGTTTAAATCGAATTTTGGTAATTAGTTACTAATTATTGGATTTGTGTTGCCTCCAGCGACACCGCTTAAAATTATCTGTAGGGATTGATTCTGTCTCTGCCGTCGATCTTAATTCGAAACCTCAAAACTTAATTTAAGCATATGTTCAGTTTCGAAGAGAAAATGCAATAAAATAACACGACAAAATTTATTTTATTGTAACTACTATATTATATCATTTACTAGTTGCAATATATGAAAATGCAAACAAAAATTTTAAATTGTACGTTTTGGGGTAATTTTTAATTTTAAACAACTTTTTTAGTGGCCAGCACATAACTTTCTTAAACCAGTATATATCATCCTGATGTAAAAAATCGTTCTATTTAATTTTTTACTTACCTCAATTAAATTTTAATAGCGTACCTTGAAAATTTTCATTAAAATTTTTAAATAATTAATTATCAGCTTCATTCGATACTGTCAATAATAATTCATGTCATATATTTTAATAATTTCTTATTGACATGACATTTTTTGTAACTAAATCTTGAGTTTACGCGGATACACAGACAGACACGCACGCACGCACGCACGCATGCACGCACGCACTCACGCACGCACGCGCACACGCACACGCACACACACGCACGCACACACATACGCGCACACACGCACACGCACACGCACGCACGCACGCACGCACGCACACACACACACACACACACCGACAGACATAATTCGAAAAATAATAAGATGGACTCAGGAGGGTTCAAAACGTATAAATCAATCAAAATCTCGAGGTCGAAAAAAATCACGATTACTATTATACTTCCTTATATTAGATATAAGAAAACAAAAGTCACCTAATTATTTACTAAATTTTGGGAGTTATCTATTTTTTGTTTCAACACTGAAAATAATTTTATTTACATTAATAACTAGTGAACAAACACTTTTAGGGCACGTCAGAGACGACTTTATTCTTACATAATATTTTCGTCATATACTACGGTCATTCAGGCAGAGATTTTTATCATTCTAGCAGTGACAAGAAGGCCAAAAAATTAAAAATAATATGGAGCGAATTGTAATTTGCTACACTAACCAAGTGGCTTTGAGGCGATTTACTCTGCTAGAACGCAGTCGGCCCTTGTTCAGAAGTGTACGGATGCCTTGGAAGACGTAAATCTTTTGTGGGTCCCAAAATATAGTGGGATTCCAGGAAACGAGAAGACCGATGAATTGACCAGGTTCGGAGCGAAGAACCCTCTCTCAGAGCCTATGTTGGGCATCACAAGAATGAGGGTCACAACCGCCCTCATTGAATGGGTTCACGGGACATCGAGGTAGCATTGGACTGGACAAAATGCGATGGGTTTGATTGCTTGGTCAGAGCAGGAAAACTGAATAGATTGATAGGAGTTTTGCGGACAAGCTTAGGAGGCACCTGCCGCTAATAAGTTTGGGGGAAGACTCTATCTGCCAGAGATATGCGAGGGACAAAGAAACATCCTACCACTACCTGACGCATTATGAGGCGTTCGGGCTTTTGAGAAATGAAACTCTCGATGCTTTGGCGTTTCCGATGGAAGAAGTGAGCTCCTTCAAATGATAAGACATCCTAATATGTATCATAAGGTCGAGGAGGTTTGACGAGGGAATAGGTTGAGGGAACTGTAGTGGGTCTGTAAAAAGGACTTGTCTCTGGCCTACTTCACAGATATCACCGTCCCCAATTACTACGAATACAAAACTATATCGTAGATGACTCTATTGTAGATAATACCACGCATTTCTTTGACCAATTCTAACTGCATACAAACTCAAATTTCTTCTCAAACATTTTAATTAATATTACACCACACCCCTATTTTTTGCTCTTGGCGTCATCCATTATCATGTACGATTTGGAAGTATTTGGTAGAAATCAAAAACATGCGCAACTTATAAAAAAATAGTTAATAGTTGAAAATGTATATAAAAATGTCCCCACTCCCCAGATTCTTTTCTATTGAAAAAAAGAAAATTCGTAAGAAAAAATTTATTCCCTTAAATGAAGTCACCTATCAAAAATTCAGTGTATGTCATGAACGGTTGCAAATATCGAAAAAAATAAATAAAAAATCTTCCCCCGCACAGTGGACGGAAACGCCGAAAAGCTGGCCAAAATATAAAGGCATTGAGCTATTTTACTGAAATTGTGCATACAGGGGTTTTTGGTGTCGCTGATCAAGAATCCGAAGTTAAATTTTGAAAAAACAAAATGGTGGCCATGAAATCCCCCCAAAACATACCAAAAATCGCCAATTATCGCTGCATTTTTACAAAACTTTGTATACAGTTTTTTTGGGTCGCTGATGAAGAATCCCATATAGAATTTCAAAAAAATTACGGTCAAAAATATATACATAGTTCAAAAATTATTATTGAATTGAAGCGAATTCATGTGTTTCATTTGTTTCGGAAAAAATTAGGATCTGGGGAATGGAAAAAAAAATGTGTAATGACTTTGAAAATTAATTTTATTCAATTACTATCTGAATTACATTCATCGTCCTTATGAGAACGCATTCAAAAGGAGCCTACTTTATGGTGCACGAATGTGCATGCATCTGTGCATTCGCGCACAATTTGGTCAATATCTCGCAAAAGATGCAAAAAGATGCAGCTAATTTTTTATACACTTTCGAAAAAATGTTCATTGAACACATTCCAATAAGTTTCAAGACCAACCATCACCAACCGCGTAACTTATGGCTTTTTTTTTTGGAGTTTATGAATCGTTGCATGTACAAAAATGCACTCCACTTCGATAATTATTTACTAATTACCATATAAATAAACCGATCTGATACTGAGATATTTTAATTGTACTTACTTTCTGATGCAGAATCCATTTTTATGACACAGAAAACTGCACTTTGAGAATTTTTACACTGCAGACAAAATTTATCGATTTTTGAAGCGTTGCGAGCTGCCGAAGTGACGCGCTGCACGGTTGCACAATAAGTAATTTCCTCGCTCAGGTAGTGTACCCGGACCGGTATTAACGGTCGTTTCTAATGCTAGGGGTACCACTATAACGATTTAAAACGTTTCCATTTAAAAAAAAAAAATCTTCATTTTTTTTAATTTTGGCCAGCTTTTTGGCGTTTCCGTCCACTGTGCCCCATAGCAAATTCGTGTCTTTCAGGTAAAATTCTTTTACAATGACTCAGCACATTTTTACTATATTGATTATAGTTATTTGACAGTGATCAACAAGATATAATAATGCATATTCCACGGAATATGCATTATTATTCAACAATTTCCATCAAATCTTCTAGTGGCAATTTTATATTATTATTTTAAATATTTATATTAACCCCAGGTAACTCATGTATCCCTGAAGGTACCTCAAGGTACTTTGTGTGGGAGAGGGCTACACATTTAGACACGATGAACACACACCCAGTGTCCGAGGATTAGGATTAATTTCTGATTTAGAAAAACCTTAGCTCCTCGACCAAGGATCGAACCAAATTCAATTTCAAATCAAGAAGATTAATTTAACAATTAAAATATGAAACAATGCGTATATGGCCCTCGCCGGACACCCGGTCCGTTGCCGACCTAGCATCCCCGCATATAGTAGCGACGGGCCAATTGTTAGGTCGGGTGGAGCAGGACGTGTCCCGGTTTAAAACTAACAAATACAACACCTTAAATTAAAATAAATTTCAATTGTATAATAACAACTTAAAATAGGATAGCTCCAGGTTAAGAGGCATGTATCCTTACCACTCGACCACGAAGCCACATGAGCTGAATGTCAAAATTAGTGTTAGTGGTTTCTTCTATAATATCTTCTAGTCTAACTGTGAAACAGCTTTGTCATACACGTACTTCTGATACAAGCTAGTTATCTTTTGAAATCAAATATTGGACCAAACATTGATTCTTAAGAAGTACCAAAGAATACTTCTGTCCAAATTTAGATTCCAAAACAACGCTTAAAACAATTGATCATCTATTGTGTAAACAAATTATTTTCAAACTTTAAAATATTAATATTTAAACCATAGTACAATGATATACATATTTGCTAATATCAAAAAGATGATAATGGACGATGTAAGTAAATACAACAATTAACTATTATTCAAAACAATAGTCAATCACTCTTTTTTAAATGTAGGGTTTAGGAAGTGGAGATGTTCAGTTTATTTGTTTCTTGCTTAGATGTAGGTAGTTTACTATTGTCCACCCTGCTAATTCATTATTTCGGTTGCCTGATTTCGCCTTCCATGCTCTGTATATGTTCTTTTCATTATACTTTCCCTCTTCTATTTTGTCTATCTTTGTTGAGTCTGGCCCTTATATCTTAATTTTATCTCGTAATGTACAACTGTTTGTTCCTCAAAATATAACTTTTGCAGTTTGTATTCTTTATCTATCTTTGTTTCTCTGCTTCCATTTCTTGTTTCCGTAAATTAGAAAAGGCGTGGCTATTACCTTATAGAATTTAATTTTTGTATCATATCTCGCTATGTTTTAAAATAATCCCTTATTTTTGAAAATTAATATTTAAATTTGAACAGTACATTTTTACCAAAGAACAACGATGATTACTGTTCCGTCATCGCGTATTTTACCATGTAAAAAAATTGTCGATTATGGTTTTTGTGCGTGAGTTGTAACAGGAAGTTAAAAATGCGGTATTGGATTGATTTAGAACTTTTAGCAGACAGATCTGCTAGGCCTAGCTGCCAATTCGATGTCGAGAATCCAAGGTAAGGATGGCTTGTTAATTTAGTAGACATATAGAACAAAGAGTCCTTCGAAGTTTTATTTTGATCAACATTTCACTTACTTTTGAAAATTGTAATGTATACTCGGCACAGGAGCAACAAGTAAGACTGTTTAATTGTATTGTCTTCTCGAAGAGAAATATGTAAGTGCAGAAAAGGTTAACTTCGAACACCCTAGGTACCAGGCACCAACATCCATTGACTTGTGGTCAGACTTTGAGTGCCTCGCGTGTGAACAATGAAATGTTATAAATTTTTATAAGATTTGCAAATCAGCCCCATGCCTTGAAATTAAATTGGTTTAATGTAATCTACATTTATTTCTGCTTGATTATCATTGACTATTTAAACAGCTACACCTCTTTTCCATCCTATAATGGCAGCTAGTTGTTTTTAAGTTAAGAAAAAACATTATATTCTAAACATAAAAGATGGTGGCGCCCAAATAATAAATAAATGAGTTGGTTTTACGTTTTTGTACCATTTGTATAGGCGACTGCTTTGTTTGACTTTGTTCTTATTTTATCTAGTTATAAGTTGATTTGATTTATTTGGTTAATTACTTTGCTTCCCCGCCCAGAGAAGAGAGTCGTATATATTGCTTATTTTGAATAAATGTATTTTGCTATTACATTTTTTGTTTCATTCAATAAAATTTAGTAAACTATTTTAATGATAGGGTGACAAACGTTATACCTTCTCAAGTTTGTCATACCCATACTTTATGTATTGTTGTTGTTTCTGTTTTTCTCTTCATCTTGACAAATTACGATAATCAGTGTAGCTGGCCGATGATAACCACCCAAGGCTGACATAAAAAAACTGTCTTCAAACAAACAGCGCTCATTTATAACTACTTATTTAATAGATGCAGTGTGATTTATTTCGTCACTGTCATTTTACGAAAGTTCTGCTTTCAAGTTATACACAAATGTTTCAAACTCTCATTCTTCAATTTTAAGACATCTTATATTTAAATGGAAATATGCTTTTCACCAGCTTATTACGTATTTTATTGGCAAAGAGACTGAAGTTAATAACTACAAAACTCCTTTCGTGACAGATAAAATATAGAATCCATAACATACCATTAATTTATTACGAGTGTCAAAAATGCATATAAATTTAAGCATAATTATTACAAAATTATTCAATATAAATTCAAACTAACACAGTAAATCTTCCTATAAAACCTGACATTAATGATCATATTAATGAGTGACTTTTACATAAGATGTTTATCGCCGTCCTTAAATAGTTGTTAGAAAAATTAAATCATTAAAATTTTAATGTGATTCATTAAACAGATGACATTGGTGAATAAATCTGTGTTTGCATGTTATAGTTCGATAAATAAATTGGATATTGTATGTCTTCAGAGAGGTATATTTTACGAAAATAACTAATAGCCGTGCTGAATAAGATTTGCAGGAAACAGCTACTTAGCAGACAAAAGCCCGGCCTGCATTGAATTAAATCTGCAAATATATTTGGTAGCTAAGATCATTTGTCAATTTCTCACTAGACATAGACTGGTTTCGGACTTTTTATGTTCTCGTCAGTATGCCATAAGTAATGGAAAAAACAAAGAATAGTAGTAAACCAGGTTAGCCTAAAGCAGTCTAAGCAAAACAGACATAGTGAGTGATAAGTGTATCCCTCTGGTGGTCAGTGCTACTACCAGTCAGACATCACTGTCTTAATGACTGATAGCAACCTGCTTTGCAGGTCGCTATCAGTCACTAAGACACAGTGATGTTTGACTGGTAGTGGCACTGACCACCAGAGGGGATACATTTTATTACTCACTATGTAGGCCAACTAATAGCCGACCAAAACATTTTGTCAAAGTATGACTTGCTGGATAGTTAATAATTTCTTCCTTTTCTTAGGCATCGGGTTTGATTCCCTGATTTATTAGCAATTGGGTTAATTTATTGTAAGAAGGAATCTGCAATTAAACATTTTATAACTTTTATGTCATTAAATTACTTTTCTGTTTTTATCGTGGATGTGGAATTTTCTTCTGACTTATTTTGTTCGTGTTTCATTTATTTTTTTTAAGAAATAAATTTTTTACCAAGTTTCCGAAAGAACATTTGTAGAATTATACATACATAATATGGTTTATTATATTTGAGTGGGGTGAAATTAATAGTAATTAACAAATAATTAACAAAAAAAAATTGCAGCGCGCGGAAATCCTACTGTATACAAATGACTTAAGGAAGTAGCTGTTTGAAGTAAGGGGTCAAAACATATAATTTTCTTCAAGAAATAGTCTTTATTTCTTAAAATTTAACACAACTAAAAAAAAAGCACAGTAATGGGAGTTTCCATCGCTATTGTAAATTACAGCCTCACACCGGCGACTTGTAGCTAAACACAATAAATTATTGACCGACGGGGTTGGTTATTGTCGAGCGTCCAATAGCAGTTCATAAATAGATATCGAGGGATCGCGTTTCTTGGCTCACGTTTACGCCCACTACCCCATGTACACAAAACAGTACAATATCAAATAGAATACTAGAAAAATATCAATTCATTTTTTCTTTAGACGCCCAGAGGCTTTCGCAAGCCAATATAAGTGACCATCTGCTCTCCATGTTTAGTGAAGAGAGCGCTTTCAGATTTACTCTTGTTAGGAAACATTTGCAAAGTACTGACCTTTTATTTGTTAAAAAGTGTGGAATTGAAAGTGAAAAAATCTGGAAACCGGGAAAGAGCTGAAAGTTGCAATGTCAAATGTCAAATCAAAAATCAAATCACCTATCATCCATAGAATAATTTACAGAGCTAGCATTTGTGAAATCGATCGATTCGTTGAGATGTATAAATAAAATACACACTAGTACAATATGTTCTCACTTCCACTTATCTAACTTGCAGTAATGGCACAGTTTTTATACTGTATTAACGGTATCTGTATTAAATACAGATTATTATTTACACCACAGAATGTTACACTACAGCGATAATTAACAAAAACGTACAGACCTACGCACAACTTCTCATCTACATAACACATTATAGAAAACACAGTGCAGTGGATACAAGCAATACAAGTGTCACGAATCACGAGTTCTCACGAACATTTGCCGAGATTATTTATTTGTCATAAAAACTTATACTTTTTGTATGTACTTAAAATAAACACAAAACGTGTATATATAGTAAATACTTTTGAATTCATCCTTTTTCTATTAGTTATTTCATATTCGTGGTACGTAACTGTATGACGGAAATTTACTAATACTTGCTCCTAAATAGTATATACTTCATTTCATAAACTTTTTACGTTCATAAAAGTATATACAATTTTGCAACATACTTCAGTTTAGTCTGACGCCAGATAACTATATACTATTATGATATAGAAGAGGACTATATCCAAAGAATATGTATATTTATAATTCGTAGGTATGAAATACACACTGTGTTATGTGGGGTAGTTTTTCCCCACTATGATCCCTGGAAAACAGTTCTAATTGCGGGTATTCTTAGATGTAATTATGTTCTGCAGGAAATTTCAAGACAGTGTCTTTGCTTACATGCATATTATGAGATATTCAAAGTTGGCATATTTGAATAGTTCTTGAGGTAATAAATCGCTCTTTTAAAATACACACGATTCCACTGTTGTAACTGGTGATTTTCTTCGTTCGGGACGTCTACTCGTATTATGGTTATTTGTTTTTCTAAAACGTTGGACCACACGCTTGGTTAAAAATGTGATACATTTTAATATAAATATGCTAAGAGCAGTAAGAAAATTTTTCAGTTTAAAAATGTCTCTACAGCTTTCTCTACATTTCATTCCAAATGTCAGCCCCATTATTCTTTTTTGAATTACAAATATTCTGTTTATTTCAGTTGCACTGCCCCAATTTATAATGGTGTATAAAATACATGAATAGCATAAAGAATAGATCTCCAAGATTACTTGCTCATTCACTGAAGTTTTTAATTGAAGAATAACAAAGAATGTCCAATTGAGCTGTTTGCAAACATGTTCAGTATACCACGACAGTCTTTTGTCCAAGTAGATTCCTAAAAATTTTACATCATTTGCAAACTTTATATTTATCATAGACAGCAAGTTCTCTCGGAAAGGTTTTTGTAGATGAAAGTTTAAGCATACAGTCTTTTTATTCACAGCCCTACAAAATAATTTTTTTGTCGTGGTGCCTGGAAAATACGAACTGATTTAGGGTATTTCTGATGTGCTGGTTCCAAAAATAACTCGCTTTTTTCCCTAGCAGCTCTAGTTTTTAAGATACACCATAGTGAAATTTATTATTTATACGAATAATAATATCAAAATCAAAATAACTAAATATTTAGGAGAACAAAATTGTATGTTCTTACCTGAAATTAGAATGTAATTATTAGTCTTTTTCTGATTCTCGGTATTCCCATTACTGTACAAATCTCCCTGCATAACCGGAAACAACCCCAGTCCCCACCCTATTTCATTTACCTGTAACATAGGGTTTCCCGTATATCTGTATCCCACAGTTCAATGTAGTATTGTGCTTTCGTGTGATAACTGTGAACTAATTTGCTTTAAATTGTTGCGTGAATATTAAAACTTCGAATTACAACAATGGCTTCTACAAGCAGACGAAATTGTGTGAACCACCCAGATGTTTTTCGTTATATTTGTGGTGAGTACTCTTTCAAGGGAAGTAGAAAACCTATATCTGACTTTATAAAAAGAGCATATTTAGCATACTTTGGCGTCCAGTTAGAAGACCAGGATAAATCATGGGCACCACATTTCGTATGCAAAACATGTGTAGAATATTTGCGACAGTGGACAAACGGAAAGAGAACGTGCTTAAAATTTGGAGTACCTATGTTATGAAGGGACCCAAAAAACTATCATGATGACTGCTATTTTTGTTTTGTCAGCATTAAAGGCATTAATCGCAATAACCGGCATAAATGGACATACCCTAACATGGAGTCAGCAAGAAGACCTCTTCCTCATTCTGAAGAAATACTTATTCCAACGTTCAGTAACTTGCCTACGCTTCTGGAGGATGACTCAGATACATCGCCTGACGAGGTGCAGTTCAACAAATATGAAAGTGACAGTAATTTTGAAGGACCTTCAACAAGTTCCCAACGTTTCAGTCAACAAGAGCTCAATGATCTTGTTAGAGATATGAACCTCTCAAAGGAGTCGTCTGAATTGCTTGCTTCCAGATTAAATGAAATGACCTTACTGTGTCCAAGTACTAAGATTACATTTTATCGTACCAGAGAGAAAGATCTGCTGCCGTATTTCTCTAAAGAAAATAACTTGGTGTTTTGTAATGACATAAGAGGTCTCTTGGAGAAGATGGGGTTAACAGAATACAGGCCAAGTGAATGGCGTCTTTTTATAGACAGTTCTTCCCGAAGTTTAAAATGTATACTTTTACACAATGGTAATAAACATGGTTCTATACCTATTGGACATTCCACCACTATGAAAGAGGAATACACGACAATATCATTCGTCCTGAAAAAATCAAGTATGAAGAGTATCAGTGGTCGATTTGTGTCGATCTAAAAATGGTAAACTTCCTCCTCGGGCAACAAAGTGGATACACAAAATATCCTTGTTTTTTATGCTTGTGGGACAGCAGAGCTAAGACCCAGCACTGGATTACCAGAAATTGGCCTTTAAGAAATGCTTTAGTTCAAGGGGAACACAACGCTCTTAACGAACCGTTGGTTGACAGAAACAAAATCATCTTGCCACCATTATATATCAAGCTGGGTCTTATGAAGCAATTTGTTAAGGCTTTGCCTCGAGATGGATCTTGTTTTGAGTATTTGACACTTAAATTTCCAAGGCTTAGGAGAGAAAAAGTGAAGGCTGGAATTTTTGATGGTCCTCAGATAAGACAACTTATAAAGGACCCGCATTTCATGACATCAATGAACGAGTTTGAATCCAATGCCTGATGCTCTTTTGTTAAAGTAATTCAAAATTTTCTTGGAAAACATAAAGCAGAGAATTACGTCGAATTAGTAGAACAGATGCTTTCTAACTTTCACACACTCGGATGTAACATGAGCATTAAGGTCCATTACCTTCACAGCCACTTGTACCATTTTCCAGAAAATTTAGGTGCTGTTTGTGAAGAACAGGGGGGAAAGATTTCACCAAGACATCCGCATTATGGAAGAAAGGTACCAAGGAAGATGGGATACCCACATGATGGCCGATTACTGCTGGAATCTTCAGCGGAACTGTTCTGGTAAACCTCACGCAAGGAAATCTTATAAAAGGAAATTTTTAAGTGGTGATTGAAAGTTGCATATGAATATTTTTTTTTCTGTTAAATAAATACCTTCTACTCACTTTTTTTGTGTTTCAGTTGAAAGTTGTAATCAAATAGTAATATTTTAAAACTTATATAACAAAACGTTATATCTAATTTTAGCGAATTGTTCCTACATAGGGCAGAAAATAGTAAATTTCGAAAAGTAGATCTGATAGAACAAATCTGACGACATTTTTGGATTAGGCACCCCAAAATTACTTAGTTAAACTTAACAAAACCCAGGCACCAAAATGTGTGTTGGCCAGTGATTTAATATTAACTTATTTCTATTACACCATATATTTAATAATTCTACAGCTAATTTCGCTGCAATCTCAATTTCCCCAGGACTTCTAGCCGATACAGATATTCAAATATCATCTGCAAACATTGTAACTCTACCTTTTATAATATTTAGTTGGTAGTTCATTCACATATATACCAAACAACAGAGGACCAAGAACCGAACCTTGGGAAACACCTAATTTAATGTTATGAGTTTCTGATGTAGAGTGTCCCAACTTGACAATCATTTTTCTACCACTGATATAAGAACTGTTCCAATTTAATGGTGAATTTCTCATACCTATATTATATAAGTTTTCTATAAGAAACTGATGATTCACAGTATCAAAAGCTGCGGAGAATAAAAATAAAACATACTGGCCTTTATCCAGATTGGAATATACATAATCCATTCAATGACAACATGCTGTTTCAGTAGATTTATACTTTCTAAAGCCATATTGTGAGTCTGTTAAGATTTTATATCGGTCTAAGAAGCTTTCCATTCTGTTGTAGACCACTCTTTTCAAAACTTTTGATAATATACTTAGAACTGATAAATTTTCTATATTCTTTAAATTATCTTTTTATGCAGAGGTAGAACTGATACCATTTTCATTACATCAGGAAACTGAGCCACTTCTAATGACAAATTAAATATATATACTGAAAGTTGTATCATCTTACTACTGGTGTGTTTTAACACCTGGGTTGTTATTTCATCAAAACCACTTGATTGTGTATTTTTTTAAGGAGCTTATAATGTTTTTAATTTCAAGTTCAGTTACAGGCTCAAAGAATATTGATTGTTCAATACTATTTGTTAGAGTACAAGGTAGTGCTAAGTTGGAACCAAAATGGCTTACAAGTTTTTTCCAGCTAGTGTAGAGAAATGATCTACAAATAAGTAAACAATTACATCATGATCTGTTATTACATTGTTATTAAAATTTAATACAATTTTGTTACTACTAATTTTGTTTCTGCCAAGTTTGTTGTTTATAATTCTCCAGGTTTCTTTAGATTTATTATTTGAGTTTATTATTTAATTACCGTAATATTTTGTTTTGGCTTCTTTTATTTTATTTCTGTAATACTGTTTCCTCTTATTATATGTTGCTTTTCCACCTTCATTGTTGTGATGGTTAATATGATCAAATATTTCCTTCAGTTTTTTAATTTCATCAACTAATTCTGGGGATAACCAACTATTTTTAGGTCTTACTACATTATGTTTGCAATAAGTTTTGACAGTTTTGATATTTTCCAGAAACAATTCAAAGGCTTCATTTACATCTAAATTAACTAGATATGTCCAATCAATTCTACTCAAATGATAGTTCATCTCATTGAGATTGCTTTCAGTAAACAATCTGGTGCTTATTTGCATAGACTCTACCAGATTTGGCTTATCTCTCATTGAAATTGAAATAACATGTGCAAAGTGATCGGCAATGTTAGGATTTGTCACTTTGCACTTTAACATTTCAAATGGTATTTGTGACTGCATAATCAATTCATAAACACCCGGGTGGGTTCATTTGTTAAATCTCTCAGCTCAAAGGAGTCAAAAATATCAATTCATATTTCCATTCTCAAGGCCTATAGCATGGTACCTCGACTACACTGTGGTACCTCCTTTCTTCGTCAACATGGTAGGCAGTAGTTGCTTTGACACTGTGTTTAATAAAAAAAAATTGGAAAGTAAAAAAAAATTAAAAAAAATATATATTTTTTTTAACAATCACAGTTTAGGGAACAAAAATCTGATAATAAGAACTTAGAGCATCTTGGCCAATAGGTTCGATTCTCATCAGGTTTGGTTTTAGAGCCCTTGGAGGCGTTTAATAAAAATAACGTTCTACGAAAGTTCTATGACATCAACTTGTTACGCATTTTTTTAGCACACTCATTAATCAAGTAAGCTACATCCAACATTTTTTGTTTCCTATAATTCTCAGGAGAGCCCACAGAAAAACATATCGACGCCTCTTTACTACACACATGGCGTACAGCAAGGTCGACGTACAGCCACACTTTTATTAATATTATAGTCACATTAATGGGCTCTTTGAAAAAATTTATTAAATCGACCAAACAATAATGAAGTTATGGCCATTGAATACACCACATATTTTCAGTTCTGTGTAAATTTTGCATTGCAGTGTATATTTTGTTCCTGAATGCTATGGAACTATGTAATTGCAACAAAACATAATCAATTACAATTCTAGAAAATGGGTTTCGTGTTCATTAATAATTTGTTAATTCAATTTTAGATAACTCCATGACCTTTGTATCAATTTAAAGAAAATTACTTGTGGTTGCTTTATTGCAGCATTGATAGAATGGTCCTTGCCTATTAATTTAAAAGTAGTTATTTTCATACTTTAAAATTTTCAAATCGAGAAAATTACGTTTCCCCGTAATTTATGAAAAATTACAGTGCAACAAGAACTCGAAAACGAGAATTTTTTTTGTTTAAACACACCAATATTAGAGAAAAAGCATGTTGTTGTAAATTCATCAAAATTCCATTGTTATTTAAATTTTATTCATTACAACGATCAGATTCTGTACTAATTGTTTTGGTTCTCATATAAATATTTATTAGGAAGGAGTACGAGTAAATTATGTAGATAATTTATGTTGATAAATGACATACCATAACGTTAAATATTCATATCGATAAGTCCAAACATTATAAATTTAATAATACGCATTTTTTATTTCTAAAATTTATTATCACTCGGTCACATAAGACGCTGTATAAAAAAAATCTGCAAAAATTGGCAATATTCTCTTAACAGCTTATTCAGATTTATCTACTACCCACACAGAATTCTCCAATAAAGCACATTTTTGAAACAATATACGTAAATATAGACTACATATCTCAGTTTACACTGTAAATAATTCTACTGAAAACAGATAAATTGTGTTTGATGTGGATCACAGTAGCTCTCTAAATGCCCACAGCCGACTTCTTACTTATTTCAACTTTAAGTTGTGTACAAAATATATAAAAGCATTATTTTTTTATGGAATTATTTAAATATGTTTGCGGCAGGGTCATAACAAATTAGCGTTTTTTGGGACATTGTAAAAGCAAAATGTCTGATGTGGCCAGCACATAACTTTCTTATATCAGTATAAAATATATCATCCTCATCTAAAAAAAATCATTTTATTTAATTCTTCACTTACCTGTTTTAAATTTTAATAGTGTTCCTTGAAATGTTTCATTAAAATTTTTAATACTGTCAATAATAATTCATGTCATAACTATTTTAATAATTTCTTCTTATTGACATTGACAATTCTGTAATAAATTAGATATTACAAATGTCAAACTGTTAAATTTATCCTAACCTCGTTTTATGAGGACAAATCTGTAAAAAAATTTAGTGTACATCATCTTTATTTAAATGCTTGGAAAATATTTTTTTATTGTCTTGATATAGTAGACATGATTTATAATCTTTGATCAAGAATATATTTTTAATTTCTTATACCTAATATAAGGAAGAATAGTAATCGTGATTGTTTTCAACCTCGAGAATTTGATTGATATCGTTTTAAACCCTCCTGAATCCATTCTGACGATTTTCCGAATGATGTATGTCGGTGCGTGTCTGTCGGTGCGTGTGTGTGGATAGGTGTGTAGATGTGTGTGTGTGTATGTGTGTATCCGCGATAACTCAAAAATTACTAATGGAAGACTTCCCAAATTTGACAGTTAAGGTTGTCAACAACATTTTAGGTGACACATTAAATTTGGTGAATGTGGTACCACCAGAAGAAACATAATGAATGAAAGAAGAAAAATGGTACAATTTCGGGGAAAAAAAATTTATTGCATTTTTGGACGAATCTAGACGAATTATAATGAAAAAAAACATAACTCTATGAAAAAAAATCTGTCCGCATGTCTGTAGTATCGCGATAGCAGCCACAGTTTTTGAGATAAAGCTTTCAAGTTTGGTACAATTGTTCTAAAGGCCAAAGGCAATGAATAATTCGGTGATGAGCAAAATAAGCCAGCTGAAAGGGGGTCCACAGGACCCAAACTTTTTTGTATTGGACTTTACATAAAAATATATTCTTAATGAAAGATTATAAATCATGTCTACTATATCAAGCGAATAAAATATATTTTCAAGGTACTTTTAATAAAGCTGATGTAAACTGAAATATTTTACACATTTGGTCTCATAAAATGGGGTTAGGATAAATTTAACAGTTTGACATTTGAAAGTTCTAATTTAGTTACAAAAATGTCAATGTCAATATGAAGAATTTATTAAAATATATGACATGAATTATTATTGAAAGTATCAAATGATAATTAATTATTTAAAAATTTTAATGAAACATTTCAAGGTACGCGATTAAAATTTAATTGAGATAAGTGTAGAATTAAATAGAATGATTTTTTTCAGGATGATATATACTGGTATAAGAAAATTATGTGCTGGCCAAATCAGATATTTTTGTAATGGCAAATGCAAAAAAGTTTGGGTCCTGCGGACCTCCTTTCAGCTGACTAATTTTGCTCATCACCGAATTTATCATTGTCATTGGCCTTTAGAACATGTGTACCAAATTTGAAAGTTTTATCTCAAAAACGTTGGCTTCTACCGCGATATTACAGACATGCCGACAGAGTTTTTCCATAAAGTTATATTTTTTCATTATAATTCGTCGAAATTCGTCCAGAAAAGCAATAAACATTTTTAATTTTTTTCCCGAATTTGTACCTATTTTCTTCTTTCATTCATTATATCTTTTCTGGTGGTACCACATTCACCAAATTTAATGTGTCACGTAAAATGTTGTTGAAAATCTTAACTGCCAAAAGTTTAGAAATGCATTGTATTGAGGATCCCTATCTAAATCTTTGAAAATATATAGGGTGTACCATTTAAAAAATTTTCATCTTACTACTATGAATTGGATATCTTATTAAATTCTTGATCATTAAAATGCCCGCAGATATCGAAAACATTGAAAGCTAAAAATCATGCCACCAAAGCAACGAGCATGGCGTGTTTCTATGCATTTGACTAAGGGCGAAAACACAACACAGCGGTGCGACGTCGCATCGCAGAAATCAACGACGTCGTAGAAATTTGCGATGCGACGTCGCTTAGTACAAATCCTGGGCGAAACCACAACATTGCGGTGCGACGACGCATCGCAAATTTCCACGACGTCGTTGATTTCTGCGATGCGACGTCGCACCGCAGTGTTGTGTTTTCACTTACAAGATCGGCAATGATTCTCTCAAGCAACGCACGCGCAAATCACTGAAGTCTGGTTGTCTTTTATACGCGACTTTTGGTGGTATTTTTGTCAACCTATAAATCTTTTATTGTATTTTGCGTGTTATTGTTAATCAAATATTTATTTTTATATTTATGCATATGGCTAGATTTGTACTGCGGATTGCGAAACAGAAATCTTGTTTATATCCTTTAGTATTGTATAAAAATGATTTATTTTATTGGAAAAAATGTTTTATGTTGCCAGCAGCTTATTTGGTTTTTATATTTAATTATAACACGCCATACATACACCAAACGTGTAGCTTCTGGTATAGGTCTTCTGTGGCCGTGCAATGAACGTTCATCGCATCGCATTGCGGTGCGACTTCGTTTTTGCGATGCGTCGTCGCACCGCAGTGTTGTGGCCTGTAACAGACGTAGGACACGTATTGTGCGGTCCACATCTCACTAGAAGCGTCTTCTCTGCGATGCCGTGGCGATGAAATTTTAACGTTGCGTCATCGCATCGCATCGCCATGCGACGTCGTTTTTGCGATGCGACGTCGCACCGCTGTGTTGTGTTTTCACCCTAACTCTATATTAATGTGATTGTCATGAATGTGAATTATAGCGGTCTCCTACACAACCGTGTAAACCACCTAAATATCTATACATTTCTACTTAAACTGCCCAAAACTATTGAAGTATCACTTTTTTAAAAAGCTATAACATTTCGGCGAAAATTGATTCACATCTAATATTTCAGAAATTTATTAATCAAGTTGATTACTAACCGTCATCCTAGCTTATTTTCACATGATTTATTTGTTGTCATTACAAGTGGCATTGTTATAAGTGTGAAAGTACACAATTATTATCAGTATGATTTAGTGAAAATTCGAAACAAAAACTGTTATTAAACATAATTTGTTATTCTCTATTATTGAAAAATAAACGCTAGAAGATACCTTAACTCCAATAATGTGCAGTTACGCTTTGCAAGAAAGGTGTTCCCAGCGATATCTAAGAAAAGTGCTGAGTGTGTCTCAATCTGTAGTCTGTAGACTTCAAGAGACAGGACTTGTCTCAAGGCCGTCACAGGGCCACAACCGCTCCCCATCTGAAATGAGTTAAATAAACTACCACTAATGGATTATTAATTAGAGCTTTTAAACAAATCATTTTTTTTTTCAATGCTTCAATTATTTCAGAAATATCTATGTCTCTTGCAAAAATGCCGTAAAATCAACTATTCTGGAGTAAAAAATTAAAACAAGGTGTATGTTCTCAAAGGACTGTTTTTTCAAATCGTTGAAAAACATAGTAGGCTGCTGTCACGTTTCCCACAAACAGATTGATGTTATTTTCGCAAGATTTTTTATTCAAAATGCAACAAAATTTTATAAAAACCAGAGTAACATTTCGTAGGAAAATATGACGAGGAACAGACTTAAAAAAACGGTAAATTAATAACATTACAACTTTGCTCAAAATAGTCACCGCGAACTTGAATACATATTTATTTTGTAGCTTTGATATTAAATTACCCTCAACAATTCTGAGTACTTGAATCGAATTTCTTACAACATTTGTTCCATAAAAATCTTCTACATTTTCAACAGGTGAGGAATATACAATATTTTTCATGACCACAGAAGTAAAAATCATTGGATTTAAATCTGGGGACCTAGGGGGCCATTTCATTGACTCCCCATTTCCTCTTCCAATCCAACGACATCGAAATATTTGGTTTACCCATCTTCTAACCTGTAAACTGAAATGTCGGTCGCACCAAATATCTTCCAAAAGTTCAAATAAATAATTTTCTAGAAAAACTTTAAGACACCTCAACTTTTAAATTTTTTGGCAGTATGAAAGGTTCAATTAGAAAATCTCCAATTATACCCAAACAAACATTTAAGGAAATGTTATACTGACATCGGCCCATTGCAATAGCATGGTATTCTTATAAGCCTTAAGGTACATATGATAATTAAATACTTAATATTTCTATTATTTAACGATAGTAAGAAGAAGAAATTAAATGAAGTATGTACATTGCATTTAATAATATCCCGGTATAGTTTGTGGCGTTGGTGTGTACTGCTAGGGCAGTCAAAAAAAGATATGGTTAAGATGACCAATAGAGTTTCAAGATGGATAATTGCCGGACGGGACAATTTTAAACTTATCTCTTATAGTTAATATGACTTTTAGTACAATAATTATTCTGTTTGTGGGACAAGTCACAGTAGCCTACTATATTTTTTACAACGTTTGAAATCATTTTTTATTCAAGAAGAGTAGCTTTTACACCATTTTCGCAAGAGACATAAAAAATATTAGTTAAAACGTTCTATCCGCTTAAATTCACCACGAGATGCGCTAGTGTAGGATAACGTACAGAAATTCCAAATGTCACTGAACATAAATGTGTATTATGGCTTTTTAACGCGGGTTTATAATGATTTTTATAAAAATTGTGATACTTCTGATGAAATATGGGAGATATATGATACGAGTCGATGAATGTAAATGCTTTAAAAGCAGAGCTAAGAAAATGTAGTCATTTATTTGCTCAGTAGGGAAATTATTGTACCTATCAGAGGTGTGTTATATCATCAAGGTTAGGATATATCAAGCGTGAGCATGATGAAAACAAAAAATGTGCATGATTATTACTAAAGCTGCAAATCGTTTCTGTGTATCATGGTCATAAAATACAGATGTACTTACTTTCGCCGGCAATCACCTTGACCGCTAAACTCTTTCTCCAGTCCAGTCTATTATTAGCTTTCGAGTTGTGTACACGTTAAGTCACTTGGGCGTATTGCATATTGTTTTTGTGCTTTTATTTTATTTGTTGTACTGTATTGTTGATATTAATTTAATAATGAAGCATGGCAGACGTACGCAGGGGTAGAAAACGGCCATTTGCTGACAAAGTGAATAAATTCATAGGTGAATTCCCGGATTTATTCTATGATGGTGCTAAAATAATTTGTAAAGTGTGCGAGAAAGATTTGATGTGCTGGGATTGTGGACTTCACGTATATAGCGTACACCATAAAAACAGAAAAAATGGCGTGCCTTCGACAACACAGTTTATATTTGATTTACTATCAATGCTGATTGTCTGTGATGTTCCGCTGCACATACTCGATAAACAACCATTTCGTGAATTCTGGAATAAATACAATGCCCAGGTGAAGTTACCAAGTCGCACAACGTTATGTAACTATTTACCAACTGTACACGTAGACAAGGTAAATAAGATGAAATGTGAATTAAAAAATACACGGCTGTGGTTATCTGTTGATGAAACAGGTTGTAAAAAAATTCTATTTTAAATGTTATAGTCCGAGTACTGGACCCACTTAAACCGACAGTTCCACTGTTACTAGCTAGCAAAAGACTAAGTTAGTGTACTAGCGAAACAATTACCAGAGTGGTGCTGGAGTCGTTAGAAAAATTTGAACTGTTAAAAAGTCAAGTGTTTATGTTTGTGACTGATGGCGTCGTGACAATGCATTCGGTAGGCCGTTCTTTGCAAGAATAAGGTTGTACGTTTATACATGTTACATATAAAGTGCATGCTTTACATCTTGTGGCAGAAACTATTCGAAAAGGTTTTCCAGAGGTGGATGCATTAATAGCAAGTACAAAAAAAGTGTTTCTTAAATCTCCTAAACGTCTCCGTGCACTTCATAGCAAGTGTCCCGGTACTCCTGAACCACCACAGCCGATTCTTACACGTTGGAGAACATGGTTGTAGGCAGCTGTTTATTATGCTGAATATTTCCAACAAATACAAGCTGTGATACTACAATTCAATCCAGATGAGGCTACAGTTATTAAGGAAAGCCAGACAAAATTCGAAGATATTTCCGTTGAAACAGCTTTAAAAAATATTGAGAAGAACTATAAACTATTACATGAAATCATAAATAAATTAGAAAACAGTGCGTTGTCGTTAGCGGAGTCACTGCAAATAGTGGACGAAGTAAATCTACTGCTACACGCTAGGTGACGCAACAAATGAGCGCGTTAAAGAAAAGTTCGCAAGTGTGTTAAATAAAGACACCGGTTTTACCAAATTAAGACATATATGTGATGGTGCAGTCCCAGATCCGTTAAGTGCGTTCAAAGACTATTTTACCTATGCGGGTATTACATCAGTAGATGTCTTACGGTCGTTTTCAAAATATAAGAATATATTTTCACCAAAGCGAACATCACTGATGGAGACAACCATAGGAACATACTTGATGCTGCAAAATGGCTACACATCTTCTCCAGTTTGTGATAAGCAAGCTAGTTTATTAAGCTAGTTAAGATGGTAAGTTGTACATACATTGTTGTTATAAATTGTAACAGTTTATTGTTTCTCGTATTAGTTAATTTCGCGTACGCCACTGTCCCACGGAACATTTTTGACAGCCCTAATTATTACTTACGATTTTCTGTAGAAGGCTTCTTGGTAACGCATAATCGTCAGGATTAAAATGTTTCTTACAAACACGCGATTATTTCGCAGGAGTAAAGTTGTCCCTGCGAAACGTTACCAACCACTGTTTTAGGCGAGTTTTGTCTCTCGGAAACATAAGTCCACCTTTTGTTTTCGAACAAAATGGAACTGTACAACACTGAGGCATAATTAAGAAGTTTTTATTTACTTGTGTATGAAATAATTAATAAAACCCTATAAACTTGTTCCGCGCCTAACAATAACTTTTGACAGCTACCTTACTCGTCACTGACGCCAACTGGTGAGCCTAAAAACGGTAGCCCTCATGATTATTTTATTAAGGACGGTTTATTTCACCCATTTAAAAACAAGTGCAATCAACAAAAAAATTGTTTTGGTTACTTTAACTCTTATAGTTGTTGATATAAAATAACGGATTTGGATTCCCCCTTTTAAGTGAGTTTAACTTTATAGAGTAGGCTCATTAAAAAAATATTATATATGAGGAAGCCCACGTAATTATCGCAAAGAAATATGCCGTTGAGGTTTGTAAACCTGTATGTCCCGTATATGTATTTTCAATTTATGTGCTAAAACGTATAGGCATGTTAAAAAAATGTTAATTATTACAGCAATTAGAATTACTTAATACATATAAGGTACAGATAAAATATATCTTAAATGTCGCCAGACAATCGTTTCTAATGATTTATATATTATAGTGAAGCATGAATTACCATTTTTAATTCAGTAAATATTTTTACTAAACTGAAAATGGTTCGGCATCATATATCTTCATCTCACTTTTTCGGTAAAAAATATTTCTTTTCTACAAACACCATTAAAAACTAAATTTTTAACACGGCATACTTGAATTAAAAATGTAATATTATATAAACTCGCGTTAAACATGATCACATGATTTACTTTTAACACTAGTGCAAAAAGTAAAATGACAAATCGTTTGTCATAATGACATTTATATATTTATTAACAAAAAATTACAAGTTATTTAGAAATATTTATATTAATTGTACAATTGGAGCAATTAGTAATATTTATCCATTATGAGGAAGCTACTTCAGAAGAAGAAATTGTTGAGGTTGAACTTGAAGCAGTGGAGGATTCATATTGTTGTTTGGATTTTGTGGGCAACAAATCTAAAGTTGCCCTTGTAGCTGCTTCTTCAATTTCTTGAGGAATCGATTCGCTTTCTTCTGGACTATAATTAATATTGGAACTCATCATATTGCAATAGTTTTTCATATTTGACAAGCATGTGTCAAACAACGGGCAAACTTGATTTATTTATTTCATAAATCCTACAAACTACTAGTATTATGAGGTAACCATTAAAAGGATTTGAAATCTTTTTTAAAGAGACTTTATTGTTCTTTTAATGGTGTTTGTAGAAAAAACATTGTATGATACACGTGTTAAAAATGACATTATTTTGTTCGTGGAGTTGCTCCACTCGCTTACGCTCGTTTCGCAAACTTCTCCACTCACAAAATAAAAAGTCATTTTTAACACTTGTATCATAAATAACTATTTTCTACAAACACCATTAAAAACTAAATTTTTAACACGGCATACTTGAATTAAAAATATAATATTATATAAACTCGCGTTAAAAATGATCACATGATTTACTTTTAATACTAGTGCAAAAAGTAAAATGACAAGTCGTTTGTCATAATGACATTTATATATTTATTAACAAAAAATTACAAGTTATTTAGAAATATTTATATTAATTGTACAATTGGAGCAATTAGTAATATTTATCCCTTGTGAGGAAGCTACTTCACAAGAAGAAATTGTTGAAGTTGAACTTGAAGCAGTGGAGGAAATACTATTTAGTTTTTCACATTTGTCAAGCATGTGTCAAACAACTGACAAACTTGATTTATTTATTTCATAAATCCTACAAACTACTAGAATTATGAGGTAACCATTAAAAGGATTTGAAATCTTTTTAAAGAAACTTTATTGTTCTTTCAATGGTGTTTGTAGAAAAAACATTGTATGATACACGTGTTAAAGATGACTTTATTTTGTTCATGGAGTTGCTCCACTCGCTTACGCTCGTTTCGCAAACTTCTCCACTCACAAAATAAAAAGTCATTTTTAACACTTGTATCATAAATAACTATTTTGTACAAGTATATTTTTTTTGCTTTTAGAAAGTTCAATGACACTGTATATTGTTTATCTAATTTTTGTTACCAGTGTTCTCACGAAGTTAACGCCCAAACCTTTTGAAGATATATCGGATATCGAAACATTGATCCACATTACTAGGCCCGTTACCTGATGACGGACTGCCGGAAATTAAACAGTGACGTTCTAATAATTAAAGGGCACCTCTGGTCATATCAGCGACTATAATGAACCCCTGCATAAGGCGGGTGGACATTTGCAATCACGCCCTCTTGATTAATGGTTCAGCCAACATGCTTTACATCGACCTGTCCATATATCATGCTGGTCCAGAGGCCGATATAACAGTAAACTGTTTCAATTTACCGATGAAACTGTGCTGGTACTTTAAGGGCTTTTAAGCAATGGCGTAGATATAGATTCTATCTAGGAATAGATTACCAGCAAAAAAATTCCGTTTCTAAAAAAATAAGTTAAATTGTCAGTTCTCAAATAACGTTTAAAATTGCATGACTATATTTTTTTGTTTGCAGAAATATGAAATGAGAGGAGTAAGTGTTATATAAAAAATATGTTTTCTTTTGGTTTCTCGTGAGACCGAATTTTATGAAAGTATTGATGTATGACATTTAAAAATTGCACTTCTAATTGGTCTTATAAAAGTGACAGGAACAATTTGTGCAAATAAATAGTATAGTTTTTGAGTAAATCATCTTGTACAGTTTATGCATTAACATTATTTGAAATTTTTGTACAAACTTAGAATTCTTTGCAAATTTGGTTTATGCGGTTGCATGAAAATACGTTAAATTTATTTCACTGGTGGAATAAATGTCCGAACAGATTAAGTTAGTGTCTACAATTTGTGTGAAATATTTGAATATACTCTGAAGGTTCCCTTAAAAAACTCATGCATCCTCATTTGTAAAACATATTTATATTTACAAAGAATTCTTAAATGACACAATGTTTTTTTGAAAGAAGTTTTTCACAATTTCTAAATGTGAATCCTGATGATTTTATAAACTAGTATCATACAAAGGAGGTGCTAAGCTTACACTTGACCACTTTGTAAATAATTTTTTTACTAACAAAAGGCAATCGTTTTTAAGGCCGTTGCGAACACCATTCGTATACAGGCTTCTGGTCAACTAAACAATAAGGATTTCAGTATTATAAGTCTTCATGTGACAGAGATAGTTATAAGGTAACTGCATCTACCAATAGTCAATCGCAATGGATAAAATGAAAAATGCTCAGATATAGCAAACTTCGCTAAAAAAAGAAATAATAAAAACACCAAAGTATTCCAATAAAGAGGTTAGATATATTCACAAATAGTAATAATTACTATAAGTTATACCTAAAGGTACAACGTCGTACTCCTCTCACACTTTATTTATTCAAAAATTAAATAATCCTAATTATTTTATGAAAAATTAAATAAAGTAATACATACTATTATCTTATTTTAAAACAAACCTTTTCTTGGTAAAAGTTCTATTAAAATATGGAATGAAATGAAAATATAATAACGCTAAAAATTTTTTTGCTAATTATTATTTTCTAATTCCTACAAAAAACTTATTACAGATAAGTATAACATATATCATTTTAAACAATTATTTTCCCGGCTATTTGCCAAAACGCTGAAACGTGGATTAAAAAAAAAGATAACATGCACATTATTTTCAGTAGGTACTACTGACTCAATAATGTTACTTTTAATTCTAACTACTCTGTTCAGTAAAACCAAAAATAAATAAAATAAAAGTGCTCACCAGTTGGACAATCATTTCAAAACTTTAAAATATCCACCGACCCGTGTTTCTGCATCTTTGCGTCGTCAGGATGGTCCTTTGAAACCCTCGAAAGTAACCTCGAATCTCAGTAAATCTTAATATATTACATATTAATGGCTATTAATGGCTTTGGAGAACAGAAATTATATAGTGGAAATTCTCCGTAGGGTTAGAATAATTTAAAACAAATTAGGTATCCTTTTTATGGTAAAATTACTATTAATAGAACTTTTACCAAGAAAAGGATACCTAATTCCCCGTAGGGTTAGAATAATTTAAAACAAATTAATTCCCCATAAGGTTAGAATAATTTAAAACAGATGAATTAGGTATCCTTTTCTTGGTAAAAGTTCTGTTAATGGTACTTTTACCAAGAAAAGGATACCTATTTTGTTTTAAATTATTCTAACCCTTGAAACTTGATTTGAAAATAAAAATAAGCGAAACAAAAAAGTTCATAACCGGAAATTATTTTTGAATATACAGGTTGAACCAAGAAGATTCTACAGGGTCAACTAACATTTCTTTAAATGGAATGTCATGTATATCAGAACATTTTTTAAAAGCTCTTGTGGCCTCTTTCCACTCCTATATTATTGACTCTCCCAACCACTTGGATGTAATGATTTTTTTGTTGAAATTATGCCATTTACACGTGTATATTAAAAAAATTACTACAGTCACAATTTTAATTTACAGAAAAAATATCTTAGTGCTAGTTATGAGACATCTGTGTGATGACACTCAGCCATTTTCACTTCCTAAAATATACAGAGTGGCCAAAAATAATTTTTAAATTTACAACTATTTGAACTGAATTTTCTCAATTTTTGTAAATGGAACACATTTTTGGACGATGTGATGTAGAATTGAAAAACGAAAATTTTTTGTACGTACATCAATTTATTCGATTTATTGAACAATAACTGCAAAATTCAGCAATAGAAAGAGTTAGGCGCGGGTTTAATTACATTATAGTAAAGAAAAACTCCTTTCTCTGTTCATATTCATTTTCCTGAGTCCGGAATCCCACGCAGGTTGCTATAGTTGCCCGCGTGTGCGATGCTTGGACGACGCTCTCATACCAGAGCCATCCAAGTGGAAGCCACAAAGGTGCGACTGGCTCCCTGTCAGTGGTTTTCCTTTAGTGTCTTTTTTGAGTTTTGTCCATCATTTTAACTCAGCTACACCGTGCTGATGAAGACCAATTAGTCAGAAACACGTGTTCATTGTTTGCATCTTTCTGCCATGTTAGTTGTTTCCTTCCAAATCATATTTAATAACACATTAGTTTAGTCCACCTGGGCTAGGGGTCGCCGCTCTCGGTACTTGCTGTGATGCAAGTCGCTATCCGCCACAGAGACATCTAGGATGTCGGTCGGATAGTAACATTCAGACCACATGAGAAGATTCAAACCTCTCACCACTATTCACTTCACCTTAGTTAGTATATAACTAGCAGGTTGGCCACTATCATTTGTCTGTTCCATAACCTATGGCATACTGAAGAGAACAAATAAGTTCGAAATCGATCTATGTCTGGTTAGGAATTGACAAATAATATTGGCTATTGATCTATCATGATTTGAAGGTGTAATTCAATGCAGGTCGGGGTATTTGCCCGCTGAGTAGTTGTTTCCTTCAAATCATATTTAATAACATATATATATATATATATATATATATATATATATATATATATATATATATATATATATATATATATATATATATATATATATATATATATATAATATATATATATATATATATGTATATATATATATATGCATATATATATATATATATATATATATATATATATATATATATATATATATATATATATACAGGATGAGTCAATAGTGTGTTCTCCTTCGATAACCTTTGAACCGTTAGTGATACAACAATTTATTAAAATCAAAAGTTTTTTGGGTCGATAAGATCTATCATTTAAAATTATTGTGAAATCTACAGGGTGCTTAAATTTTCTGTTACACTCAAATACTTTTTTTAATGGAACACCCTGTATATTTCGTCACCATTTTATTAATTAAATGAAAAGAGTATCATACAGTGATATTTTGTTTTTTGGATTTGCATGCAACGTTGCCAAGTTATTTAACAATTTCTGGAAATTTAAGGATTTATAAGGGTCCGTTTAATAATTTTTATTTACCTATGAAAACAAGTTGGGGAAGCAAATATTATACTATTCTTAGTTCATACTACACGCTAAGTATTAGTACCTTTTTTACATTATTCTATTTTACAGGGTGTCCATGACGGTATGTCAATTAATGCGAATTTCGAATGGGAAGAACTCTGTTTTTTTAAATGGAACACCTTGTACTATTTACGTCGTTGGATTCGTCCTTTAAATTGCTTTCTTTTTTGTATAACACATCCTATACCTAACTGTTGAAGTTTTCGAGAAAATTAAGGTTTTCTCTTTAACCTCACAATCATACTAAAAATTAATACAATTTTATCAAGAATGACTTTGGAAAAACAAAAATTGTGCTGTCAAACTGATATTTTGTAGTTTACACGTAATTAATTTTACTTGTTATATTTTCTTTTCATTCCATATTATGTTCAGCGAAGTTGGGACTCATAATTTCACAAATTTGTTAGCAAACCTTTATAAAATCAAAATTTTTATTTTATACAATTTGTTCAAATCCTTAAACAGTAGTTTAAAGCTAATTGAAAAATGATAATAATTGTAATAAAATGTACAAATAATATGTACAACTAACATATATAAAATTGTACATATAACGTTTTGCTTTGAAATTTTACAATTGTTTAAAAGAATACAACAAGACCTTGTTCCACAACGTTCTGCAAAATTTGACAAAGCGATTTTTCGCTGTGTAGAAAATGATCGTATCTACTTAATGATACCGCGAATTTGAAGTGATGTGTAGGACTCAATTACAGTAAGGTTTTTTCAAAAAATGAAGAGCTTCTATAAGTTTCAAAATTTACACACATCATACGTAATTGCATTTTTTACTTATAAACGTATTGTAAAAAAATACGTGCTTTTCAAAATTTGGATTTGGAAATGATTCTATTACCATAGGTAATAGGATCCCTTGTATTCCTAAAGAAATTTTCACGAAAGGAAAGTACACATTTTAAAGACAACGGATATACACCCAATATCCAAGTTCGCTGGGATCAATTTCTGCTTCCGGAGTCGCACCCGGGATATGAGGGTGAGGGGTTCTTAATCTAGTATCCTTAACGCTCGACCACGGGTTCATACATTTCTTCTATGAAAGGGCTATGAGACTATTTGATGCAATGTGAACGATGTGATAGTAAAATTTAAAAATTGATCACACTATCATTAGGAAAAGATGACAAAAATATACCGCAAACAACTTCCATGTACATCAGTTAAACTGTTGCGTTAGGGAAACTATTTAGTGCTTAAATTATCGTTGAAAATCTTAATTCTTCGGCCATTGGAGGGGTAATAGAATTCCTTTAATTTAAAATACCAATAAGATTGAAAATATAGGACAAGTTTTTCTGATAGAAATGATAATATTTTTTATGTACTTAAATCATTAGTACAAACAGAAACCTAAGGTCGGTCATTAAAAAGATCGATGAATTACAAACGAGATTCTGTTAAAAAATGGGAGTTGAAGGGGGAATTGCTATCCACTCAAGCTTCTCTACGTCCAATCATTCGTAGTGCACATTGGCAGGGCATGTGTGTAGTGTGAATCAAATTCTGCTGATAACAGGGTTAAAATAGAAGACGGAAAGTGAAAGTTACAACTTGCGATGTGTGACCTTACTAACCGGATTTCCTGAACTCTTTCACTGATTGTAATGATCCTGTGATTCGTCTAAATATTCACTATTGTGTAGTTATTTTACCAGTGATATTTCCTGTAGTGGAACATGTATCTTCTCAGCGAAAGAAACTAAGTGAAACAGCCACCATAACTGGGGCAAAGTCTTTGATCCTCTTTCAGTTGAGGAAGTTTCAGAGTAGAGTTAAACATGAAACCAATAATCACGTACTGTGTTTTCTTTTTATATTTTCTCTTCCATTAGTTAAACTGGATAAAGTACCAGTATCTTTCTTATGATTGTTCACTTCTTAAGTACTGTCAATTGGAAAAATAATCTTCAACTTGTAATGTATTTATTTTCTCTTCAGATTTGTATTTAGGCCCTTGCAACATTACTCTTTCTCCTTTCTCACACATTTCTTTTTTGAATTATCCCGTGTACCACTTAATGAAATAACTCATCAACTCCAACTTGTATTGTTAACTCTCCCCCTCCCCGTAGTGATCGTTTTGATGGGATTCCTTCCCTCGAAAATAGGAAAGAAATTTGAGGATAAAAATTAGAAGATTAAAATATTAAAACTTTTTACTCCATTCCGCCTCCCTCCATTTTCATGAATCCATTTATATCTAGGCATGAAATCCACCTACTTGCATATTAAAAAAAATGCGAAGTGGTACAAGTTCTATGTAATTTAATTTCCTCAAATTTGCACCTCCCATGTCAACCATGTCTATTTTAGTTGTAGAACATATTTACTAGGACTTAAACTAAGGTAAATATTTTTTATTGACTTTTAACTTTCCCCATGCCCCTCCAACTAGACGCGGAGTTCGATGTCCACCATAAATTTTCCGTTTCTTTATAAAATACTAAACACAATGAAGCCACTCACTATAAATATTCGTGAAATTGCACACGGGCTTGATTTACAAAACTTGTGGGTTTCCCCCATTTTTTCGCTGACAGCAAAGCAACCATTTTTGTTTGATTATGCAGCAAGAGCGGTTGTAGAAAAGTAGATTTATTCACTTTAATTTTTCATAAATACATGCTACCATAAAAACGGTGGTAATGGTAATAATTTCTCATCCATCTATAGATAAAGTAAAAAAAATCAAGTTCCAATTTATGATGAATATAGACATCTTAAAACCTGAAAATAGAAAATTTATCCGAATTGGCATGACGTAAATCTGTATGTCTGTGTGTTTGTGGTACTATGTATCTGTATGTCTGTGGTCTGTGTGCCTGTGTATCTGTGTGTCTCTGATCATTGCTGTGCTACGATTTTCATAAACACGTCTCAACTTGCAAATCTGAAACTTTACATATTAGCTGGGGGTGGGCTCAAGGAAGAACCCTATTGAATTTCTGTACACCAGGGAGGGAAGTCTCAAAGGCCCCAAGAAAAATTGCGTCAAACAAAAAATATTTCAAAAAAAAATTGTTCAGATTGAAGAAATGTGCCGAAAAGAATTTCGTGTCAGATCAACTGTTGCCGAGGAAATCGGACCAAAAATAATTTCTTTAAGTTAAAGAAAGTCCATCTCAACAGTACTCTCTTATCATATCCAATTTAAAATGAGTGGGAAATAAATTATTTTATACATTTTATTTCATTTGTTTCGTTTGTCCTGTTTCTCTCGCTTCTCTCGTTTGTCTGGTTTATTTCGTTTATATTGTTTACTTCTTTTAACCCATTTACGATTTTGTCTTAATTTGCTATTTATCCTACTTATCTCATTTGTCTGATTTATCTTATATATCTCGTTTTTCTTATCTTTGTCTCGTGTTTATTTTGTTTATTTGCAACATTCATGTTATTAATATTGCTTAACGAGTATGTCTTATTTATCCTATTTATCGTATTAATCTTATTTATCGTATCTATCTTATCCATATTGTCTATCTTATCTATCTTATCTATCTTATCTATCTTATCTATCTTATCTATCTTATCTATCTTATCTATCTTATCTATCTTATCTATCTTATCTATCTTATCTATCGTATCTATCTTATCTATCTTATCTATCTTATCTATCTTATCTATCTTATCTATCTTATTCATCTTATCAATTTTATTTAACATATCTATATTATATGTCTTAGATATAGTAGATTGGAGAGATAGGATAGATAAGATAGATATGATACATAAGATATATGTATAAGATATATAAGACATCTTATCTATACCATATATCTTACATATCCTATTTATTTTATTTATCTTATTTATATATTTATCCTGTCTATCTTATTTTCTGTATTTACTAAATTAAATTAAACATCACAGGTAATAAAACCCCATGTATTCCTGAAGATATCTTGTGTGGGAGAGAGCTACATATGTAGAGACAATAAACACACACCCAATGCTCGAGTATATTAAGATTAATTTCTGACAGAAAAAATCCTAGCTTCTCGACCAGGGATCGAACTAAGGACTACAGGGTGAGAGACAAGTGTCGTTACCACTCGACCATGAATCTACTAAATTGTTAGCATGTATTTATTTTGTTCATTTTATTTATTTTACATAAATAACAAAAATAAATGGAAATAATATTTTTAATTCAAATTTCTTTCTTATATGTCAAATTGAATATAATGATAAAAAGGTACTGTCGATGAGCATCTAGCAAGAACCAATTATTCACTTTTACTTCTACTTCTAATTTAAATAAAACATTATATAAAATTATCCAATAATTAACATATGCGTTAAAATTAAAAAAAGTTTTGATTTTATTTAAGCATGACGTTGGTCTATTAAATTACCTAAATTTGATAACAAGGGAATGGTGACAGCTATTATTTATTTTCACTACTTATTAAAAAAATCTTTCAAAGTTCTTCAAATTTTGTTTACGTTAGTCAAATTCAATCCTAAATTTGCATTCTTTCAATTTGCTGTAATTTCCATATAAAGAGAGTTTAGTATAAGTCGAAAGTTTTCAATTAGCTGCGTTAAAGAAATTCGCATTCTGAATATTACAGTAAATAAGAGAACAGAAGATATTAAATCGAAAATTATTTACTGTGGCTTCGCAACCCCGAAGTAAAATTATTTGTGGCGTCAATGTATCTAATTAAACTTTATAATAAGATGAGAAAAACTTTGGGGGATTAAACCTGTTCAATGGATGTTTTGTAATTTATTGAACGAAATATTGGGCCCCTTAACTTACAAACACCCAAATTCAATTTTAGAAAACAGTCTTTTGTAATTAATTAATTAAGTAAAATTGATGTATTTTGTCTTTTAATTATAAAGTGGAAGTAGTATATTTATGCCTGAATGATTCATTATACTTTTTAATTATATAGGTGAGTATAAATGTCCTTTCAAGAAGTTTCTATTGTATAAATTAAGCATTATTTGTGGGGTTATAAAAATCAACATTTCTGTCCTGTATTGTTTGTAAATACCCAATGTTTATCTTTTCCATTATCTTTAGTGATAAATCCTCCGAAATTATGAATTAATATTTATTAAAAAAACTGTATATTTCCTTGACCATGTGATAACAATAACAATAACAGTAATATTTATTTATAATTTGACATCGTAATTACATTACAGAATGAGGCATTCAAAGAAATAAACATAAATAAATAGAACTTACAGAAACCCATTTAAGTTTTGGAGACTTGCTTATGGGCGCAGGCAAAAACCATTCATTTACCTAATCATATTAATTTTTTATTGTTGTGATATCAAATCAGATCTTTTCTTATTAAGAGTCTTATATACCCTATTAAATCATAATTCTCGAATATCTCGTTTAAAACTTATCCGATTTGAGTGCGATTTTTACAAGATTTTTCAAAAATATGTATAAAATGTCGGAATGCAATTTTTTTTTTTTAGAGTCTACAAAAAATTTTCGCATGCATTTTAAATATTTTGTATCCAAATTTGTTAACATTCCGACATTAGTCACTGTTTGTAACGTTTATATTCATGTGACCCAACTCTTGGATTAGTTGAAAATAAATTTATTAGAAAACTAAAAACTGCATATCTGTATTCCGATAATAGCTGCCATCTCGCATGATATTTCGGAAACATGGATGTACTTGCATACACTGGACTTGTTTGCGGGAGGGGGAATCGGGCACAGGAACCACGTTGCGATTTGCGTAAACAACAGTGGCGTGTGTATTCTAGAGATATCTCATATTTACTTATTTGTTATAAAGTGGGTACACTTGATTTCAATAAAAACTGGTACACTTTCTTTTAGCTATGTAAATCATTCGTTCTTTGATTGATATTAATAATCTTACAAATGTCACTTTGACGTTAATCAGTGGCGTCATTATTAAAAATGGTTCGACATCTAACAGATATTCAAAAATTTCGAATTGTTTCTAAAATTGAAGATGGTTGGTCCATAAGAAGACTTGCTGCTGAATACAATGTGAGTAAAACCACGATAATGAGTGTTAAAAAACAATGGGAAACCAACCAAACGGTATCCCGTAAAGTTGGTTCCGGTAGACCCAGAAAGAGCAATAATCAAGAAGATGAAAATCTTATAAATTACCTAATAGAAAACCCTTTTCAGACTGCAGTAAATGCAATTTCAGAGACAAATTTCCCTGCTTCGGTATCTACTGCTTGCAGAAGAATAAAACTACAAAGCGACTTGAAGAGTTGTTCAGCGGCTAAAAAATACAAACTTTCAGAAGAAAAGATGCAGGGTAGGATTATTTTTGCACTCAACTATATAATCAATGATGAAAACTTCTGGGGACAAGTTGTCTTCTCTGACGAAAAGGTTTTTAAATCCTGTAACGATGGACATGTTCGCGTATATAGGCCTCCTTCCACTAGATACGACGAAAAATATACTTTCGATCCACAAATATTAGGAAGGTTTTCAGTCAATGTCTGGGCTTGGATGAGCCTAAATGGGTTAGGTGTGTGTTGGAACAGTGGTGGTCATCTCAATTCCATTAAATATATTGAAATATTAGACAATATTATATTGCCGTCAGTAATAGAGGTGTTTCCGGAAAATAATTTTATTTTCCAACAAGACAACTGCTCCATACATACGGCCCATCGTGTCAGGCAATGGTTTCTTAATAAAAACATAGAGTTGTTACCGTGGCCATCTAAAAGTCCGGATTTAAATCCAATTGAAAATGTATGGGGACTAATGGTGAAACATGTAAGAAAATTAAATCCAAATAATGCCCAAGAATTGGAAGGGATAATTGAAGACGCTTGGGAGAACTTGTCGCAAGAAGTTGACCTTGCAAGAAATCTAATTTTGTCCATGCATGCAAGACTTCAGGCAGTTTTAGACGCTAATGGAGCAATGACAAAATATTAGTTAATTCTGTATTACGTAATTGAAGTTCATTTATTTTATTTTTTTTATTGTATTTTTATGTTCAGTTTGCATTGTTTACATTTTTTTTTAATCTCAAGTGGTATTTTTGTGTTCTTATTTTAAAAATGGAATTATCATTATTCAGTTAGTATTTTAATTACAACCATTAGTAGAATTATCCGTAACATATATTATTTGGCTTGAAAATGTTTTGAAAAAGTTATTTTCTAATTATTTTTTAAAATTCCATTTGAATAAAATAAAAAGAGAAAGGTTTAATAAGTTTAAAAACACAAAGAAAACCGATCTCCTCCAAAAAACCCAGGTCCGGGGTAAATCACTTCTTCTCCACCCCCCTCTCGACATGCCTGGCCAGCCCTATTTACAGACATATGCACACAACTAAACTATTAAGATTTTCGATTACAAGAGTTGTACCAGTTTTTTTTAAATCAAGTGTACACCTAAGTAGACGTGTTATTGAAAGTGATTATTAGTGCAGTGAAAGAACAATGGGAAAAATAAAAACATATCATAAGCGTAAATACCCTAGCAGAAAACCGAAAAATCGAACATTAGCCCAAAAGAGAAAATATAAAAAGTAAATACTAGTGAAAATTGAATTTTTTTCGTAAATTAATAAAAGTAATAATTTTCTTTTATTTCCGGTAATTTCTGTAGAGAGACTAATATAAATGAAAGTTTTCCCATTTTACCGTCTCTAAATATTGATATGGAGAATGAAAGGCTCAATGAAAGGTGAATATGATAATTTTTATTTTTGATTTATTTTAAGCGCAGTAACCTCATGTACAGGGTGATCATTTTAAGTGCATCTTACTCGATTTTTCTGCTGTATTTTTAACCTAGGAAAAAACTTCAAAAATTATACTTATGTGCTTTTTTCTAAGGAATCCGAAAATTAAAAACAATTGAATGTCAAATAAAAAAGAAAACGCCGAAAAACTGAAAAAATAAAAAAAATTACACCCCGCATTAATATGCGGAAATGGACATATGACATTCCGAATACTAATTAAATATGCGCGTCACATACATATCTTTTACTTCCGGTTTGACCGGAAATTGCCTTAATTTTTTTTATTCTAAATGATATATCCTGTATATTCAGCTCAATTTAAAAAATTTCTTTCTGAATTCAGCAATATATGTAACATCATCATAATCTTTCATATTTGATAAAAATATTTGAGTTTAAATTTAAAATAACACAAATATATTTTTCATATTATTTCATCGCCTTTTCCATTCTGAGTTGAATGATATGACACACATTGATAGGTACTTCCATTTTATAGGAAAAATTTTTTAAATAATACTATGCATTAATAAGAAACGGTAAAATGGAAATTTTTTTGTAGATTAACGATTTAATTGTTTTGTTGTTTAGTTCTTTAGCTATTTTTAAACAAAGTAAATAAAATAATTTCGGTTTTTTTTTATTGTTTTTTACATATTAATTGCAAGACAAGGACGCATGAAGGATAAGGTTAGGCTTATAATCTTGACGCAATACAACTTTTTCGTCGGTTTATGTCGTACGAAACCTCTAGTACTCCGCCTCTGATAATTCAACATCTCCCGATCTGAAATGTTCCACTATGCCGTTCTGTAACTAGAACATCGGCCACCTTCGACATTCGCCGCGATAATTTCGGTTTGGCTGTATATATGCACCGTGGCCTGCGCGGGGTGTGGTAAAATCGAGACTATATTTCACTTGCATCTGATATAGACTCTTAAATAATTAGTAATCTACATTATGTACAAAGGAAGAAAATATGTATACATATTGTCGCGTTTAATATTTTAATATTAATACTTACGTTTATAATTTTTTTTTCTTTTAAACTCGCTCAAACAAGAAAACTGTCTTAGCAGGGTTTGTAGTTAGGTTCCGTAGTCAACATGAGGTGCTTTGTAGATGTAAATTATAATACGTACTTCCAGGCAAATGATAGACCAAATTCAACTGAACAGTTTAATTTGCTAAGAAACAATAGTTATCCAAACTTATTTAGTTTGCCAATAAATTAGCCTAAAATGTCCTACCTAACTTAAAATTATTCCTGTCTAATTTTTTTTTAATTACCTATTTAAAAAAATTAAATATCACCTTATGTGACAAATATTACAATTTGGTTACATTCATGTGTAACCTTAACATTATTTTAAAATTAAATATAAAAGAGCATAAAGTTTATACTTGCAATCGAAGATAAGTTTATTAGCACTTACGAAATATCAGTGTCTAATTCTCCATGTGAGTCACGTTTAAAGTTTCTGCGCTAGATTATTCCTCAGGTAAACCAAACACCTTTATTTATTTATTTCCTTTCTATCTGCTCTTTAAAACTGCTTGCTGTTGCAAATTTCCAATTTTTTTTTTATTAACATTTTTCTTCTCTGTTAAACTGCTTTTATATTCTCACAAACTGCAAAACCAATTCCCAAAACTTAATTTTAGTTTATCTCCTCTGCTTCAGGACAGGAAAGAATAAAAAACCGTTCTAAACAATCTCTCGGTAATTTTTCTTGTTATTCCCTTCCTTCAAAATTCAGAATTTTTTTAATTGTCAGTTTTCTTTCTGTCACTCCAACGCATCCTATTTTTTTCATCTTCAAATTTCATATGTATTTGTTATAATTATATTGGCTCTAAACCTTTTACTATTCTTTATCTTTTTTTAATTATGTCCTTCTTAAATTTTATTCTGCTTCTTTTGGTGTTGGTTTGATTCCATTCGGTTAATTTTATTTTAATTTAGCTTTTGTCCGACACCAAACAATGTTTTCACATTTTTTAAAACACACACACATTTTTAAATATACATAATTTGTTTAAAAAGTGAATTTTGTGTCCTTGAAAAATCTTCTATAGGTTGAAATTGTCGGAACCAGGACAATAGGTTAAAATAAAAACGCTACCTTGCCTACGTTTCGTTTAATATGCTTAAACTTCTTCAGGGCTCAATAGCCAAATAATTATGTAAAGTTCCACAACAGAAAAACTTTTTTAAAACCAAGTCTGTAGGCATAACAATTATAATACCAATCGATTTAAAAGTCAATAAAATATACATATATGTAGACATTCGACACACAACAGATTAAAATTTATCAGTGTTCTTGGCCAAGGACACATTGGTATTATAATTGTTATGCCTACAGACTTGGTTTTAAAAAAGTTTTTCTGCTGTGGAACTTTACATAATTATTTGGCTATTGAGCCCTGAAGAAGTTTAAGCATATTAAACGAAACGTAGGCAAGGTAGCGTTTTTATTTTAACCTATTGTTCTGGTTCCGACAATTTCAACCTGTATAATACATAATTTGTTTATTTATTTATTTTTTTTTAATAGAAGAATACCTATTCGTTGAATTCAGCCCGTATCTATCCTGAAAGTATGGTAATATGTCTAACTCTGATGTTTTATCCAAGAGATAATTTTTTTTTTATAGTTTATATCTCCAGCCCTTCAAATTGCATTAATTTCTACAGGCATAGTATTATTTTATAATAATTATATCAGTAAACTAAAATATATGACAATATATAAACACACCCGCATATACACATATACACATACATACACGTGCACACATACATACACGTGCACACATACATACATATGCACACACATATACCCCTATACACACATTTTTTAATCTATCATTAATCTTCTACTATTCCTATCTTCTAATCTTAACCATTTATTCACATCCTTCTTAAATTTTAGTATTTTATTATTTTCCCTTATTGTTAGCGGCAAACGATTATACAACTTTTTGTCCTATATAAAGAAAACATTTTTGACCAACGGTTTTATTGCTTTTGTATGTTTTTATGTGTTGTTTATTTTTTCTCCTAGTATTATGGCAGTGATCTATTAATTCCAATAATTTTTTTATTTTTAAATAAGTAAATTAATGTATTTTTAGCATATAACTGTCTCACATCTAATATTAAAGACTCTTGATAGAGCCGCTCTGTTGGATACATCATGGATTTGTTCAACATTATTTTTATAATTCGTTTTTGCGTTACTTCCAAGGAGCCAAATAGGTTTTTTTAACACCACCCTAAGCTATTATTCCATTTTGCAAAATAGACTCAACTAGTGCGTAATAAATTACATTTAATTGCTTGATTGTCATAAACTGTTTCAGAGTTTTAAATTTATAAATTAAAAATCTAATTTTTTTAATCACATTTTCGACTTGTTTGTCCCATCTTAAAAAACCAACAATAATTATACCTAGATATTTAATGTTAGTTGTAGATGTGATCTCATTTCCATCAACATCAATTTTACTGTAGAGGGGGTAGATATTTTTCATATGAAGTAAAAGGCACGTATTTAGTTTTTTCCCAATTAATTGTTAACAGATTTGCATTAAACCATTTTTTTATTTTAGCCAATGATTCTGAGATCGTGGCCCTGCATTTCCTCCCAGTTATTACCTTCAAAGATTATTACGGTGTCATCCGAGTAGGAGATTAAATTCCCTTCTGTAATTAAATTAAACAGATTATTCAGGTATATGGTAAATAATACTTGTACCTAGTACCATACCTTGTGGCACCCCGTATGTTATAGTTTTTACATCACTAACTACATCATCAATCACTACACGGTGCGTTCTATTTTCTATATAACTGCGAAACAATTTCAAAGCCATGCCCCTGATTCCCATTTTCTCCAATTTTTCTAGCAAAAGTCGATGACACACCGTGTCAAAAGCTTTTGCTAGATCTATAAAAAACAGCTATAACTGTTTTTTTCTTACAACCGCTTGGTATATTTTATTTATTAAAGTTGCTATAGCGTCTTGTGTACTTTTGCCTTCACGAAAGCCAAACTGCATATCGTGTAATATTTCATTTTTTTCTAAATAACTGTTTAATCTCAATACGATAATTTTTTTCAAATATTTTTGCGATTGCAGATATCAGTGATATTGGCCTGAAATTGTTAAGTTTAGTTTTATCTCCTCCCTTTGAAATAGGTTTGATAGCAGCTTCTTTAAAGTGAGATGGCACACACCCATTTTCAATTATATTATTTATAATAAACGCAAGTGGATTGGATGTATACACTGCATGTTTCTTTAGTACTTCGTTTTTATTCCATCTAAACCAGGTGCTTTACCATCCTTCAACTTTAAAATAGTGTTATAAACTTCATGATTGTTGGTAGGTGTCAAATACATTGAGTGTGGTAGGTTGTGTGATACATGTATATAGTTATCACCATTATTATTATTTTTTGGAATTTGTTCTGCTAATTTTTCTCCTATATCAGTAAAAAAATTACAAAATTCGTTTGCAATTTTTTGTTTGTCATATGTTTCCCTATTGTCTTCTGATATTATTTTAATTTCCTCGTATTTTTCCATTTTTATGTTTGTGTTTAAACATTCATCTATTACCTTCAAGACATGTTTTGACGACTTATTATTTTGTTCAAGTTTATTCTTAAAGTAATTGTTTTTTGCCTTTTTAACTAACGAATTTATTTTATTTCTGTAGGTTGTGTATTTGAGTTTTATATTTATCATTTGAGGATTTTTTACATGTTCACGGTGTAAATTATCTCGAACTTTAATGGCGGTAACTAGACCATTTGTGATCCATGGTTTTCTTTTCTTAATTTCTTTTAGTTTAATATGTGATGTATAATTAAAAAACGAACATTTTTTGTATGTACATTTCTATGGCTATTTGTAACCATTTACGATTTATTAAGCAATAAGTACAAAATTGAGGAATAAACTTAGAAATGGTTTTTTCACATAATTCACCAGAAAAAAATTAAAATAAGTTCTCCACATGTTGTCCATAAAACAGTATGAATTCTTTTAGTGAGGACATTTTATGTTTGTCTCGATCTCGCCCAGCACTTCAACTTTTTGTTAATGTTTTGCTTGTAAATTATTTTGGTTGTTTCTTTATTCGACAAACAATAAAGCCTCAGTTCAACATCAATTGTCTTGCACAAACAAATGTTTATGGCAGTTATCGTCATCAGGTCTCATTTTTGTCAATTTTGAAGTATTTGGAGTTTTCCAAAACGCATTTTAACAAAGAAGAACTTATAGACATGATTGGCTGTGTTCGCCATTTCGTGATTTTATCTATAGGTATAATAAATCTATATAGTACCTATTTAGGATGAATTATTTGTTTTCGTTTTTCGATATATTATTAACTGATAAACTTTAAACAGCAAATTATAAATTTATATTGCATATCTGGTGAAAACGCATTATTGCATTTGCAGGTAAAAAGTAGCGTATATGGTTGCCTAGAATCCACCTTAAATAAAACCGTTACAAAGATTCTGGTAATTTTCTGTTTTTCTTTTTTTAAGAGTTCAGTATGTTAAAGGTCGTTGGAAACAGAATTTTACGATGAATTCTTAAAAGCAAAAATATATAGGACGTTCCTTTTAAAACAGTGACCTTGAAGGTGATTCGCTGTAGCGAGTCATTATGAATATGTCAAAATATTTTTAAAATATGCATATTTTAATACTATACCACTTCCATTAAAAATTAGTTTTCCAAGTTTTTTGTAAAGCTCGATATTGGACTTTGATGCAGTAATGAATGAATGAATATTGAACATTATTATAGAATGTACATATATTTCTATTTCTACCCATAAAAAATTCTTTAAGAGTGTGGAAGTTTTATTATTCTGTGATATAATTGATATACGGATATGTACAAAAACAGTTGCAGGTAGCATAGTGTCGCCCATGTATGTACATTTCCTAAGTATAAATTGGATTTATTATCTATCAGTATAAATTGTATAAATTGACAAAGACTTTTCCCTAATGAAAGATTTACATATTTGATTTAGACTTTCGTGACACGGGAAATTTATTTAAACGATTTGTAAGATTATTTATCATTTAAATTTGCAATTCCATTAGACGCAACTCCAGGAACGTATGCATTTACCATTTCGCAGTTTCTCCACAAAATGCAAAATGGCCTGTTTTTTCACCACCCTCACACTCAGCGAAATCAACTCCTCATTTCATTATCAATGTATTTCCGGAAGAGTGAGTCTGGCATATTCTTTTTGGATGGTATTTAAGCAAGTCGTTGTTAACAATGCATCTGTCAACTAGTCCTTGCTATTCACAAAAGCGGTTTCGGTCCTTCTCTGTAAAACTGCCATTCTTATTTCAGCACATTACTCGACATTCAACAGAATTTAAATTCAAATGCAAACCCCTGGTGATGTGGGGGAAGTGAAACATTGCCAGTAACTCCTAAATATTTAAACGTAATGGTTTTATTTTAGGAAAATTACATTTCAACAGATGTTGTATTAACTATTTATACTACAACACAGAAAATGTAATTGCTCTCTTTACCCAATTATTTATATAACATATCGTTTTAGTTCTCATTCTCAGTTAGAAGTGCCTCTTGACTTTTCCTTTCTTTCAAAAACATAATTATTGTAAGTTATTTGTAAAAGTGGGAAATATTAATTAATAACGTTTGTTGTTATTATATTTTCAGATTATTTTTTATTTTAAGAGAATTGTTACCAAAAAAATTCCTAATTGTATTAAATTATGCTGATACCGATATCTACTTGGTATATTTTTAGTTATTCTATTCTCTGAAGCTAGTGATATTTGATTTATTACATCAGTTTTAATCATCTCCAGATTAAGCCAACTTGGTTGGCGAAACGCGAGTCGTATGCAGCAAATTTTTAGTGTTTTGTGAACAACTACGTCAGTGTTGTCTTCACATCAAAGGTTCCAACCCACTCCAGGATTACTACATTAATATTTCTAGTTGCTTTTGAAGCTTTGAAAGGGTCACAATCGACATAGGGAAAATTTATGACATGACGTAAATAACAGGGCCGCACTGACGAGGGATATACATAAAATTATCCAGTTATTACGAAACAACATCTTACCTTGTTAATATTTTTGTGGAAAGTTGGAGGCCGTAGAATGGTGCAACATATAAAATAATTTTATGCTATTTGAATACTGCCAATACTTGGCATATCCTCAAGTACTGCCAAGATGGTTATCTCAACCTGGGCTGAAAGGCAAACTCTCCAGTATTGGCAAGAGTTGCCAGGATTAGTTCATTCGAAGGCGTTTATAAAATACCCTTTGAAATCGAGAGCTAAGAAACTTTTAGAGTTAAACAGGATAAACCTGAAAACTCTAACAGGCCTATATACCGGGCACTGCCGACTAAACTATCATCTGCATAAACTCGACCTAGCGGAAAATGCCGAGTGCCGTCTATGCCTGGAGGATGATGAGAAGGCAGACCACATCTTATGCACCTGTCCCGCCTGTGGAGAGTATCCGATTCTCAATATTTGGCAAAGGGCAACTGCTGCCAGAGGATCTGGACACATTCTCACCCAATAAAGTTATCAGTTTCATTAAGAGACTGAACTTATTGGGTGAAATATAATTAGGCGTGAACCACAATAGGCCTGCTGATGGCCGCAGTGGAGGGTCTACTGAGACCCACTCACAACAAACCTAACCTAACCTAACCTAACTGCCGGAAGGGTGGTGCGCGTAACAGTAACGCTAGCATCTTACTAATCTTACTTTTTTTTCAAAGTACTTGAAATTATAAGAAGCGTACTAACTAACACCTACACTGCAAAACTGTCATCACTAACATCAGATATACATTCGTAATCCCTTTCAAGAGCTACGCGAATGGGTGGAGCGATGGACGGAGACAGTACACAAAACACTAAAATTTTATTATTCACTATATTCACTGGGTTTATTAGCGATTTTTTTGTTGAAATTCTAACTATATCACTGGATTCAGCAACCTCTCAAATGGGTAATTTCATGAAAAAAATATTGAATAATGACAGATTTATCATAAAACTAATGTAGACAGTATTTTATATGATTTTTTCTAAAAACTCAAAGCAGCCCATGAAAAATAAAAATTAATAATAACAATAATACCACATGTAATTACAACCCCCTAAAGGTCTGTAATGACTTTGTGCGGGAGAGGGTTACATATTAAGAGACAACGGACACACATCTAATATCCGAGTATACTGGGATTAATTTCTCTTTCCGAAAAAATTCCAGTTCCTCGAGCTGGAATTGAACCCGGGACCCCGCTCTAGACCACGGAGCCAATAAAAATAATAAAGAAAGATAAATTAACCTGATAGGTTTAATAGCTAATGTCATTTATACAAACTTAATCGCATTAAACTTAAATACTTAATATTAACAATTAATTAATAATAATAATACTTAAGTTTTAAATAAACAAAACAACAATGCATACGATCATTAAGCTAAAACTAAAACATGACAATTCAACAACTAATATTAAATTTCCTACTTCTTACTTCTCTCCATTTAATTCAATGCACGTCCAATCGTTTATGAATATCTTTTACGATATTCTGTAATTGTTGCTGGGTAACTTCTTCACACGCTTGTCTTATTCTTGCACACAGCTCTTCTTTATTACCGGGGCGTGACATATAAACCTTGGATTTTATTAACCCCATAAGAAAAATTCCAGGTGTTAAGTCGGGGGACCGGGGTAGCCATCCAATTAACGGGCTGTTTCGACCTATTCATCGGTTAGGAAAGTTAGTATTAAGCCATTCCCTAACCACTCTGCCATCTAACTGATAATGTCAAGATTTATTCGTTCTTGGATTGGAGGTTCAAGTAGTATATTCCAAAATTCATTTCTTAGGAACTGTAAAAACAGCACGATATTTATATTACCCTCGAAAACGAACGGGCCAATGATTGTTTCATTATGAGAATACTGCCGTTTACAATTAATGACCCACTCTGGGTTTTCTGTAGCCCAATACCTCGAATTTTGTGCCGATACAACCCCGTTTGTGGTAAAAGTCGCCTAATCGCTAAATAAAATAGTTTTTAAAAAATATCTGTTATTAAGGTACTCTCTTTGGGCCCACAAGCAAAATTCGATCCATTTTTCATCATCACCAGGTTCCAACGTATATAAAAACTTAGGTTTGAACGGTTTTATCTTATTTTTTCTTAAGACCGGCGAATATTTTCTCTGGGTGAATTTAAATCTAAGCTGGCTACTCTCACACTGGCGTCTGGATTGTTGTTAAAATTATTTAAAACTGTCTGTTCGTACCTGAATCGTCTTTGGAGATCATCTGTTTTTATAATACGTTTTGTCACAGCGCCACATTCATTAAAAATTTTGTTTATTTTATAAACGGTAGTTTGAGTTAGATTAGGTCGATTCGGTTGCCTGTAATTAAATATTTCACATACTTGTCTCAAGGTTCTGTCATTATCTTTTCTAAGGCGCGTAATCTCAATTTTTTTTGTAAACTTAATTGATCTGCCATAAGTGCCTAACAAAGTAATAAACTAATACTGAATTATAAATTTCGTAACGTCAATAACAGTAATGCTGTAATAATATGCGTATCTTTGACATTTAAAAATTGTTTTCCATGGCAAATTATTAGGTGTTTATTCTCAGTGTATGGCAAATTATACTTATTTCTTAATTTTAACACTTAAAAATGTAATGGCATTAGCTATTAAATCTATCAGGTTAATTTATCTTTTTTTTATTTATTTTTCATGGACTGCTTTGAGTTTTTTTGAAAAAATTATATAAAAGTATTTATAAAATACTGTCTACATTAATTTTATTATAAATCTGTCAATATTTAATATTTTTTTCATGAAATTTGGAATTTGCCTATTTGAGAGATTACTGAATCTAGTTGTGTAGTTAGAATTTCAATAAAAAGATCGCTAATCAAATTTGTTCATTTTTGACATTGAAAAAATCATAATAGGCCTTGAAAATTGAATCTAATCTCTAATTTTTTTGTCAGAAGGTCTTGATGGTTTATCTTTGAAAAAAAAAATTCCATTAAATCGGATAATAAACACATTATTTACAGGGGTGTTTCCATTCAAAGTGGGTCACACTGTATATTAATAAAATTTGCTTCATATGTGATGGAGTTAAGCGGCGTCTTCTGTTGGAAAATTTGTGCAAAGAAAATGCTCGTTCCATGACTATAGATGAAATAGTAGCATAACGAATGAATCAGCATTTATAGAAGAATGATTCGTGATTTCTGGGGATAACAAAATCGACTTCTTGTTTGCGTACAGTTTGGTTTATACGAAAAAAAAAAGGTACGAAAACCTGATTTTGCCTATAACACATGTTTCATTTTTCTGTAGATTTCCCTGGTAGCAATGAAACATGTTGCCGCAAATCGTAAACTACATTCGTTTCTTCTATAAGGGAAAAGTTATCGGTCTGACTAACTAAAACGTGTGCAGATATTACTCCAGAATAACTGAGAAAAGTAACCGTAAACGTACGAAAAAGGTATGCTAGTGCAATGAAATAAACGGTGGATTAGTGCAGGCACCAAGAACTTGATTAGAGTTTATTTTCTTTTTTTGGCCTTCCGATAATTTTGCTGATATTTTTTATTGTACTTTTGCATCTTATGATTTCTTGCGGTTGCAGCAGCTCATTGCTATTGTTACAGATGCTAAGTAACTAACTAGTCATGGTCCGAAAATATCATAAAACTCCGGGAAGCCGGAATTACAAAAACTATTCCAAAGAAAATTCAAGACACGCGCTTGATGCCTTCCAAAATGGAATGCCAAAAATACGGGCGGTTATGTATAAATTCCAGAGCTAACACTTATAAACAAGAGACACAACCACCCAATAGGCCACCCAAGCGTTCTTCAGTACGGTGATTAAAGAATGACAGCAGATACTTTAGATGAGTACTTTCAAAGATAATTACTAAAGCTGCAAATCATTTCTGTGTATCATGGTCATAGAGTACAGATGTACTTACTGTTGCCGGCATTCACCTTGACCGCGAAACTCTTTCTCCAGTCCAGTCTATTATTAGCTTTCGAGTTGTGTACACGTTACGTCACTACGTTGATATTAATTTAATAATAAAGCATGGCAGACGTACGCAGGGGTAGAAAACGGCCATTTGCTGACAAAGTGAATAAATTCATAGGTGAATTCCCAGATTTATTCTATGATGGTGCTAAAATAATTTGTAAAGTGTGCGAGAAAGATTTGATGTGCTAGGATAAGCGTGATTGTGGACTTCACGTAAATAGTGTACACCATAAAAATAAAAAAAAATGGCGTGCCTTCGACAACACAGTTTATGTTTGATTTACTATTAATGCTGATTGCCTGTGATGTTCCGCTGCACATACTCGATAAGCAACCATTTTGAGAGTTCTGGAATAAATACAATGCCCAGGTGAAGTTACCCAGTCGCACAACGTTATGTAACTATCTACCAACTATACACGTAGACATGGTAAATAAGATGAAATGTGAATTAAAAATTACACGGCTATGGTTATCTGTTGATGAGACAACAGATTATAAAAAAAATTCTATTTTAAATGTTATAGTACGAGTACTGGACCCTCTTAAACCGACAGTTCCACTGTTACTAGCTAGCAGAAGACTAAGTCAGTGTACTAGCGAAACAATTACCAGGGTGGTGCTGGAGACGTTAGAAAAATTTGAACTGTCAAATGTTGATGTTTGTGACTGATGGCGCCGTGACAATGCGTTCGGTAGGCCGTTCTTTGCAAGAACAAGGTTGTACGTTTATACATGTTACGTGTAAAGTACATGCTTTACATGTTGTGGCAGAAAAGGTTTTCTAGAGGTGGATGCATTAATATCAAGTACAAAAATAGTGTTTCTTAAATCTCCTAAACGTCTCCGAGCATTTCATAGCAAATATTCCGGTATTCCTGAACCACCACAGCCGATCCTTACACGTTGGGGAACATGGTTGCAGGCAGCTTTTTATTATGCTGAATATTTCCAACAAATAAAAGCTGTGATACTACAATTCAATCCAGATGGGGCTGCAGCTATTAAGGAAAGCCAGGCAAAATTCGAAGATATTTCTGTTGAAACAGCTTTAAAAAATATTGCGTAGAACTGTAAACCATTACATGAAAGCATAAAAAAATTAGAAAACAGTGCGTTGTCGTTAGCGGAGTCACTGCAAATAGTGGATGAAGTAAATCTACTGCTACACGATATAGATGACGCAACAAATGAGCGCGTTAAAGAAAAGTTCGCAAGTGTGTTAAATAGAGATACCGGTTTTACCAAATTAAGACAAATATGTGATGGTGCAGCCCCAGATCCGTTAAGTGCGTTCAAAGACTATTTTACGTATGCGTGTATTACATCAGTAGATGTCAAACGGTCGTTTTCAAAATATAAGAATACATTTTCACCAAAGCGAACATCACTCATGGAGACAACCATAGAAACATACCTGATGCTGCAAAGTGGCTACACATCTCCAGTTTGTGATAAGCAATCTAGTTTATCAAGCTAGTTAAGAGGATAAGTTTTACATACTTTGTTATAAATTGTAACAGTTTATTGTTTCTCGTATTAGTTAATTTCGCGTACGTCACTGTCCCACGGAATATTTTTGACAGCCCTAATAATTGCTCTGAACCCGATTATATTAAAAAAAAACAATTTTTCCAGAATTATTAATTATTATTAATTATCTCGATTATTATGTAAAAAAAAACGATCTTCCGTAGACAAAAAATATAATATAATAAAATGTATTAAAAATATGTCAAAAATAGTTGTCTTCAGTAATTTTCCACTTTTTATTCTACGAGTTACTTGATCAGAAGAAATAAATTCATAAGAACAATGTGATTTTTAATTTGGCCACAGAATTATTTATATAAAATTTGGTTCAGACCCATTTCAAGGTGCGCTTAACCCTGTAGTATACACAGATTTTTCTAAAATCAAAAAACGCTAATATGATTTTTTGAATTTTCATCCGCAAACATTACACAGTAGACCTTAGTTTTTGTTAAAAAAAATGTGACACTATTCTAAAGTACAGTTGTTCGTGTACTACAATTAAAGAAAAAAAGGTAGTCAAAATGGAACTATAAGTACAAATTTTCTGGGGGTATCCCGAGTTCAAGTGAGTCACAATGTACATTTAGTGCATTTTATTTAATGTATTATTGATTTCAAATACAGACATGTTTAAATTAATTACTGTATATTTTGTAAATACCTAATACTTGTACTAAATAAATACGGTCCAAAAAAAATATTCTACTTTAATGTACTCTATATATTTGCCGTTTTATTGTTGCTGTTAAATAAAAGACTGCTGGTTTCTTATAAAATTAATGATAGCGCACGATTTGTATTTGATATCACCCGGAATTCATGTTTTAGTTAATGATTTAATGTTTCCTATAGAGAATTAATTTTTATAATCATGATTTTTCACTAGCAGCGCATAATCTATGTGCATGAAATATTCTAACAAATGCAAGAAGTCTGTATGAAATTTCCATTAATTATTAGTATTACCCTTTGACAACACACACAATTGACGAGGTTATGATTAGCTATAAAAAATCAATCTGAATCATTTTCAATTTATTTTCATATTGGCATGATGTTCATTGACTAATTTGTAACTGTAACTTTCATTTAAATAACATAAATATTCATCATGTGTGTAGATCACCCCGCTCAAAGCAAATGACATTTTGAAAAGGTTCTTTTTCTGTAAATGTTGTTAATTGCCATCGTCGCCCCTATGGGAGTAAGAAGGACACCAAATGTAATAACGAAATTTTTATTTTATTGTACCATTAAGGAAATTTAAGGATTTTACCTCGTGGACAATATATAGTAAGTGCTAACACAGTTGCATTAATTAATACAGAATTATAAATCAGTTTCATTACAATTATTTCACTTTCAGACCATATTTTGAGCTTTTCTTTTACTTTTTGTAAGATTAACATACAACTTGAATTACTCACACAGGGTGCCGAAAATACAGGAGGTGGTTCTCTAGCCTATTTTAAGGAAAAAAGTCTATATTATTCGTTTTCGAGATAAAGGGTGTTAAAATTTTTCAAAAATTTTTATTTATTTTCAACATCTCAATACTATTTACTACAAAAATATTAAATGTCTTGTTCTGTTTCACGATCTGCCTTTTTTACAAATTTGATAGCTTTGTTTAGTTCTCAGAAAATAATTCTTGTGTTTTTTTCCGAATGAGGCACTGTTTCCGAGTTATTTGTCATTTTATTAATCATTTAGTCAATGCAATAATAAAAATATCTAAAAATGTTTAACAGAAAATAAAAACTAGCAACAAAACATTGCAATAATTATTGTTGAAAATGACCACCTCCAACAGTTTTACACGCTTCGGCTTTTCTTCGCATTGACACAGACGTACTTTTTAAAATATCCAGACATATTTCGTATAATTTCACGCAAATTGATTATACCATTTCGAATATGTACTATAGTTTCAATTAAAGTCTTATACATAAACCAATGATTTAAGATGACCCCAGAGGAAAAAACCCAAAAAATTTAGATCTGGCGATTCGGAGGCCTTAGTTGTGTTCCCATTCGTCATATCCAATGATCAGTATATTCTGCGTCCAAAAACTGACGTGCAGTTAAGTTGAAATATGCTGATACCCCGTCATGCATAACCCACATTTCATATCTTACTCTATGAGGAATATATCGTAATAATAAAGGTTACTTTTCCTCAAGAAATTCTCGGTAAGATTGTCCAAATGGTCTTAATGGGAGAAAGACCAGTCATCAAAATTTAATAACTACCTATAATTCCAACTCCATACGTTTACTGAGATTGATGATGACTTTCAATTATTGCGTGTGGATTTTTACTTAGAACGTGAGTATTCTGTGTCTCAATACCAAGTCTTCATTGACCTAGGAGAATGTGTTGGGAAAAATTATTTGGAATAGTACATGTACACGTTGAATGTGATATGAGTTCTATCAATATTTTCCGTATAGATTTATGACTAACCTGAAGTTCATGAACAACTTTTCTAGTTCTAGTTCCAGGGTGATCAACGACTGCATTTAGAACAGCCTCCTCCAACTCTGGTGTTCTTACCATAATAGATCTTGCAAAGGGGACGTCCCATGAAATCTAATTCCCACGAGATCTAATTCTCACGATATCTAATTCCCACGAGATCTAATTCCAATAGCCACCCTATATATCTGTTCTAGTTTCCGAATGGGTTTTATATAGACCAATAAAAAAATTTCCATGAGATCTAATTCCCACAACATCTAATTCCCATGAAATCTAAGTCCCACGAGATCTAAAACTCCGGTGCCATCTTACCATGAGATCTAATGCTTCACTCTGTATATATATTCGGCTTTTCGAATGCATTTTACCTTGTTATCTATCTAAAATTACCGATTTAAAATTCCCACGAGATCTAAAAATGTGACGTTGCCTTAGATACTGAAGTAAAGCATTACATATGTATACATACGAAGGGACAAGTAAGGCAGCAGACTCATTACGCGAAGATACACTAGTTTAAGGTTTCAAACTGTAGATTGTGATATGTTGAATAAATCTGTAAAATGGGAAATGGGAAATGGGACTCATTGCGCCAGTTTTTAAAATAATGCGGGAATATAACTTGAAAATAAAATATATATTGATTTTAAAAGTATTACAGGATTTGCTTATTTTTTAAACTATATACCACGCCAAGATATATTGATATGTTATTGGACTGTAAAGTGAACATAAGGCTCTTTAAGAAAAACGAGCTCTTCAGTTTATGACAAGTATATCATGAAGTGGATTGGATCCTTTGACAAGGCGTCATTAACACTGAGGTTCAAACGAAGTCTCGTGAGGTGTCGAAGTCCATGGGAGGAATGTCTGACAATGGTACCACTGGAGAAAATATATTGCCCTTAGTTGATTATGCAAAATATATACATAATTCGCTAAAAGCTTTATTATAAAACTTGTGAAAGGCAGATTATTTACGTTCATGTTTTTTCACCAGAATAATAATTAATTGCTTTATTCCTATACCTTAACTAACCGAAAGAAAAATAGTTAATTACTATAATATCTTTCAATATAAATAATTGTAAGTTTAACAAATAAAAAAGATCTCAATTTTGTGCTGACATCCACTCTTTTATATCTTTTCTTCTCGGACTCTTTAGATCTCATGGGAATTTGAAGTAAGTGTTTTTAAGTACGCATCCATAGATCTCGTGGGAAAATAATTTCGGAGTATTTAGATCTTGTGGGAATTAGATTTCGTGGGAATTAGATCTTATGGGATGCACTCCTTGCAAGAAAAACTTTGTTTCTTAAAAATGAACCCGCTTCACGAAGATGTTGGTGAATCCTGATAAACGTTCTCGAATCGGCTAATCCGCTTTCTTGAGAATGTCCATATTCACACAAATACCTTACTTGATATCCATGACCAATTGCAAGGCCATATACAAAATGTAACTTGAGTATTTCTGCATTTGTATAATTATTCGTATTAAAAAAACCTTTTTGATTTATCAAATATATACGACAATACCGCACAGAATTCGTTGATGAACTGTCAAGGTATTTATTTGGAATAAAATACAATATCATTCACAGCAATCTAGATGAAGCAATAAATCCTATAGTTGAAGGAAAAAAAATAGAATAATTTTTTCTCAGAATTGAATGAAACAGTTAAAAACACCAAATTTACAAAAAGGCAGTAGTGGAGAGGTTTTGCTTTTTGGATACCTCATATTTCAGACACGAATGGTAAATATTTTTTTGTTGTTACTTCCAAATGGTAAACTAGAACAAAATAGAACTACACATCAAATTAATTATTCTTGCAAAGTGGTCTTTGATTTCTGAAAAGAAATCAAATTTTTTGGAAAAATTTAACATCTTGTATCTTGAAAGCGAAGTATTTTAGGGCACATGTTGATAGACTAAGAAACCACTTCCTGTATTTTCGGCATGTACTTAGGAAACACCCAATTCAATGCCAAGGTCTAAACTGTACGTCGACCATCAGATAATAATTATATATCTGATAGTTTTTTTTAAAGGATTTCCGAACCTAAAAATACATGAGAAACTACATAGGAGTTCTCTGATGATGATGTAATAAATCGAAACGTTAGAAAAAAAATAAGAAAATTAGTTATACCTGACAGAAATCCCCCAAAAAAAAAACTATCAGATTCTTTGATATTAACGGTCAAAAAAAGAAAAATATATATAGATATGAATTATAGGAAAACGGATCTTTCCTCTAATTTCTTGAATTTTTTGTGTTACCCTTTTCTTGAAAATGCGTTTGCATCATTTTTCTACATAATTGAATGTTTATAAAATTTTAAACAGTAATGATATTTAAGTAAAAGTAACCACATAAGAGAACACTCCAGCGAAGAAAGCAAATAAACAATTACAGAATATTGATTTTATGAACATGCAAACAGAAATAGTATTTTCAATGTTTTTAATCATTGTTTCTCATCGTTCATTTTTTGTGCAATTTCTCATGCACTAATAAAATTTTAGCAAAATAAAGACTGTACTCCTTACTTTGAATTAGTGACGTCTGGCATAGCTCCAATAAAATAGTAATAATAATAATAATATTTTATTTTCATGTGCATTACACTGAAGGGAAATTCACAGAAAATATTATGAAGTAATAATAGAAATAATTTCTACATTATACGATTACAGCGCCAAGAGCGGAGAAAATAATTTGTAACTAATCGACTGGTTTTAACAAATTACTATATGGGAACATACATTATATCATAAATTAACATTCCCTGTATAAGTAGTAGAAAGTTTGGATGAATGACTAGTTCCAGTCCCACTCATCCCTAACTTTTTCGTTGGCGTTATCAGGGACTTCCACGCTGAAAGCAAAATTTGCACGTCCTCTATACCTAATGAATGCATTAAATTATCTCCATTAACACGATTGCTTATTAAAAACCCTCCAGAAGATTAATGACATGGAAAAATAATTCCAAATAATACTTGGACTTTCTCTTCATAAATTTTAATTATTAAGATTTTAATTTTTATTTAAAAATACTAATGGATTTAATGGATTGTAAGAAAGGGAATTATTGCTGATGAGCAATTTTAACTAATTGAAATAAAAAATTTTTGGAATACAAATCCATTTTTAAGCAAGTTATTATTACTCAATACACAATAAGTACGTCACGTATGTAAAAATCAAATGTGTCAAACTTGTTTATGGCCATGAATGTACTTGATATTTTAACGTGTTGTGTAATGGTCATACAAAATTTAAAAACATTGGGTTTGCATTGTGGTTGTTTTAAATTTGTTCTGTGAAAAAGTCGTATTTAAATCAATTTGGATATTGAGCCCTGAGGAAGTTTATGCACAATAAACGAACCGTAGGCAAAGTAACATTTTGATTTGATCTATCATCATGTTGCCGACAATTTGTTAGAAGATAACTAAGTACTCAAGAACGCATTTTATAAAATTTCGTTTTAAAAAATAAAGGTGTCCTAAGACCTATTTAACTCATTGCGTACATTTTTTATTTAAGCGCATACGGTGCATTGGTAGCATTGCTCAACAATTTTTGCTAATAACGCATCATATGCGTCAATGAAAAGAAGTACAACTAAATAATCGACTGCATCGTAGGTGTCGGCAATATTGCTAAAGGATTGGTGCAGCCGCAAAGTATGATCCAGCAGCACTTAGGGCCGGTTTATCAATGCGTGGTTAAAAGAGTTAGATAGTTACATGATATATAAGGATCTACAGCAGATAAAGTGTAGTTAAAGTTGGAACCGTTTATCAAGCATACTATTATCTGTTAGTTAGTTATCTTTTAGCTTGTACAATTTGTTCGTAAGTTGGGTGCACTAATATTTCAACAATTCTTTGTGATTGGCTTATTTTTCCTTCGCATGAATAATACGATATTTGACAATCAATATAAAAATTAAGTGTTCATAGAAACCATGGAGTCAAAAAAAGAAACGATTAAAAAATTTTAGAGATATCGAGAGACAAAATATAATAAATACAAACATATATTTTAGAAAATAAAAAAATCCGACGACCTAACTTGGCGATAGAGAGAAGAAATATAAAAAACAGGGCAGATCTTATAATTTCTTTACTTTTACACTTTTATTTACTTAAATATATTTATTTTTGCATGTATCCACAAATTATGAAACATGTGTTGGAAGATTCAAATTCAAATTCGTGTTCAATTAACCTCAAAATAAACAAACTATTTTTTTCGACAAAATCTTACAAAATATTTTGTCAACATAATCACCTCTCTCATTCAGCATCTCCTCTTCCACTCGATTAATTCAACAAATTCCTCATCATAATCACTTAAATAATCAAATAAAATAAAAGAAGAATTGGTATTATCTGTTATTTGCTTATTATGCACTACTTGAAAGTTAAGTTAATTTATCCAGCAATTTGACTACAACTTTGCTTTAACCGAACATTGATAAACAGATTAACCTCTAGATAATCACTATCTGTCAGACATATTAACTTAACTCAGCATTGATAAACCAGCCCTTAATATGTTAAAGGTACCTTGGAGATTAAGTAGGAACTTCAGACCAACGCGAATCTCTGTAACAGGGCCATACAAATTAGGAGTGGCCGGTTACTTAGTTGGAGCCGAAAGACTGTGAATCGACTAATTGGAGTTCTGACAGGCCATTGCAAACTTAGGAGACATCACTCATTGATGAATATAGAAAAAGATCCTACCTAAATAAAGATGCGGGAGGAATGAACTTCCTACCATTTCTTGGTAAAACGTACGACACCAAGGCGCATCTGAGAAAGGATATGAGCTTCCTTTCATGGAACGATATCATTGAAGATCGAAGAGGTTTGAAGAAAGAGCGAGTAAATTTAACGATTTAAGGGACGGTAGGGTGTCGGTAAAGAGGGCCAGCTCGTGGCTTACTTGCCAGGGCGCCAGTCTCTCCTAACCACTTCCACTATTACTATTACTACTACTACAATAATTAGAAGAACGCGAAGAAACTCTCCATATTCTCAATGCTCGCAATCTTTCCTGTACAGTATTATTAGAAAAATACAAATAATCCATAAATACAAAGATGTGAAGGCAAAATTCAATTCGTCGCGCCAGCAAATTACCTACAGCTACTTCCCACATTCTGCAGTGTTAGGAACTCTAGATCCCAGAATCATGTGCCCTAAACAGACGGAGAAAACCTAGAATGAATGCCTTCCGCATTTGGCATGCCAGCCACTCGGCAGATTTTTGACAAGATGGTATAATCTTCAATTTCAAGTACTCCTGGAGTGGGTTGGAATCTTTCATGTGAAGATAACACTGACGTAGTTTTCCACGAAACACCAAAACACTATATACTGCACTCGACGCGCGTTTCGCCAACCAAGTTGGTATCATCTGGAGATGATTAAAACTGGTTTAACATGTCTTTTAATCATTTCCAAATGATGCAAACTTGGTTGGCGAAACACGCGTCGAGTGCAGTATATGGTGTTTTGGTGTTTCGTGGAAAACTACGTCAGTGTTAATTCCAAGTACACCAAACTATTACACTATCTTGACCGAGCAGCCTATAGCACTTGGAGCTTATGCCGGATGCTTCATTATTTGGTCAGCTGTTCCTCCTCCTTCAAGGTGATGTTTTCTTCGACAATCCTCAAAGGAATATACTATAAAAAATTATTTTTCCTTAAAATTTTTTACATTAACATGTCGATATACATACTACTTAGAATTACTAATGGTCTATAAGGGTCCTAAACTGAAATTTTATCCTGACAGTGACGTATAAACGCATTTTGGGGCCGGTACTTTCAGTCTCGGTTAACAGTACTTGAATGATACTGTCTTTCTCTTTCTCTCTCTCTCATTGTTACAACAATGGTTTTCTTGAATGTTATCATCCGATTAATGTTAACTGAGACTGAAAGTACCAGGCCTTATAGTCACTAATCTCGTTGTATGTATTAGTACATACTACGTACATAAATGCTTCGATGAAATGATTTACTGAGGTGAATTAACATTATCTTAACTTGAGCTAATTCAAAATAATGTTGCAGGTTCATTTATGACAGTGATTCAAATTTATATCGAAGTAACAGCAGCTGAAGTTAATAATAACAATGTATAAATATGATCTTAGTTTATTATCGAACTATGTGTTACACTTAATTAATATACGTTCCTTCAGGCTGTTACGCCAGTAAATTTCTAGGTGGTAATATTAAATTTTGACACGAAGTTAGGCGTCAATTAAGAATTAAATCTGTTACGTCTCATATAAATTATGGAAATTTATTACATCTTGCGACTTAAGAGGACTGGGACTGAATGAATTATGGAAAATATTCAAGAAATATTTTGTTTACTTTACAAGCTACAATTAATAAAATGTAATATTTATTAAATTAATTAATGTAATTAAAATATTTTCTGAACTATAATTTATAACAGTCCAACAGTGAAATAGCCACATAAGGAGTTGATGGTTGAAACGTCATATACCTAAAATGTTAGGCCTTTACATAAAAATAAGAAACAAGTTATAAACTTTGTTTCTCATGGATCCGCAAATGTTTGTTTATGTAGAGAGAGGTGCTAAATATTATAATTTAGATTAATTTGGCAAATTCACACATGCCATGTGGAAATAGTCCGTTTTGATTTACATTATAACGCTGTTTTCTCATTATTTTATAAATGTCAAGTCTAAATATTAAAAACGAAGTTTAGTTTAAAGTTACATCTATTAAAAAACTTCAACAAAATGATACTTCTTTTCCCAGATCGGGGAACCTAGTGGTTACTAGAAAATGTGAAAAAAATATTCTTAATATTAAACAAAATTAAAGCAGTCAGCAATTGTTACTTAAACTAAAAAATGTCTCACTTACACATCCGACCAGCGCGCGCTAGTTTAAATTATTCTAGGCGTAGAACCACCCACACAGTGGTGTCACGACACAGGGGTAATACAAGAATTTATAATAAAAATATTTTAAGCGAGGCTGGAGAATAATTCAAACCATTTTAGTTATCGTTATATATAGTTCGTTATTGATTAGATAACGAATGTGGTACAAATTACTAATTGAAAAAACGGACCGTTACATCTTTGTATTTAGTGACGTGTATACGGGGATCACTTTATAATTGTTTACAATTTTATTATCGTTGACAACCAATTAAGATGATAAACATATAGCCTTGCTCAGTTTTCACTGTGGGTGTAGTTTTTGACAAACGGAATATGCAATTTTAAAATGCACTCCCAATCAAGTACTAGCTAATTTTATAACAATGCTTGATTTTTTGTGGTAACTCTTTTGAACATTACTTGAAACGACTTCTTTTAGTGTGTAACAATTTTAAACTTACTGATTTATCACTTAGGGCCAGTTGTATGAATATGGATGAATAAAAGTTCAACTGAACTTGGTTCAAAGTCCAAGGATCCCATCATTTTAGAAATGGTATCATTGGATTTTATACCAAGTTCAGTTAAACTCTGGTTAAACCACATTCGTACAACTTGGCCCTTAACCATTCATATAGGTTTTTCGGCATATCTTATTACCTTTCTGAAATCATATCTTAGTGGGAGAAAACAGTACGTTGATTACCGTGGTCATAAATCTCTCGAGGTATCGGCAGCTTCTGGTTACCATAAGGGTCAATACTAGGACCACTGTTATTTATTATATTTATTATTGATATTATAGTACACTGAATGTACACTACGTACTCTATATGGATGACCTGAAACTATATTAGCGTAGGTGGCGAAACGTAATGCTGTCTCCCACCATCGAAAATGTAATGCTCTTGAATTCAATTTACTTAAATGGATGAATTATTGAATATTTTTGCAACTTAGAAGTCACTTTTTGATCACAAATTATCGTTTTCTAAACATATTGGAGATGTTATATCGTTTTCCTCAAAAAACCTTGATTTTGTGATATGAAAGACATATGGCTTTACAGACACTCAAGTCCTCCCAATGCTTTTTAATTAATTTGTAACCGCAGGTATATCAAATATAATGACTGCTTTGAAAATGTATAGAGATTTTTTTTTAATTTCCTTACTATAAAATAAGCGGTAATTCTCCAAACAAAACACCTCAGAAAATACACTCTTTAATAGATTTTCAGTGCTTAGCTTACAGAACCGCAGAAAGCTTCAGTCACCAATGGTTCTATTTAAAATAATACATAATAACAACTGTATTTATTACACAAAAACGAGCCATCAGAATTATTGCCGGATTGAAAAGTCAGCGTGAAACATGCAAGTCGTATTTTATCAGTCTAAACATTTTAACACTACCATTCTTGTATATATTAAAAGCATTACTACTTGTACATAAAAATAAATCAGCTTACTCCCTCAGCAGTTCAGATACGCGGCAAAACAGTAGCCTAATATTACTACCACGTCATAAAACCACTCTATGAAAAACATTGTTACTACAAAGGTGCTGTTCTGTACAATAAGTTACCCAAAGAACTGAAAATTCTGCCTGCAAAAAAATTTGAAAAACAAATAAGAAACATGTTAAAAAAAGCATATTATTCTGTAGACGACTTTATCAACGATAACATAATATGGGACCAACTAATGACAGAAAGTGAACATACATGAATGCTTGTATAAGTAGAAGACGGTTAGGTATAAAAATAAGTTAGAATACCTTTATTGTAAAAAATAAATTAGACCTATAGTTGTAAAAATAAAATAAAAACAATAAATGCACTTATCTAGAAAAGGAATAAATTTTTTTTACATAAAATAGTCCAGAAGCAAACGTAAGTTAGCATAATATAATTAATCTGTTAAATAATCATTAAGTATACTGTAAATAGAAAATTAGGTGCATGAACTCATAAATTGTTTTTTTATCTTTAATTTTATTTTTAGTTATATCTTATTTAGTTAAATTTTGTATATAATAATGAGCCTTGCTAAACATATTTCTACACATGTAAATATGTTTTCGAAATAAAATGTTCTATTCTATTCTATTCTAAATATGATTGTTTTGAAATTTCATCGAACCTTAGTATTCGCGTGCTAAGAGTCGAACATAGATCTGATGAGACTTTTTATCTTTCAAAACTCCTCGAACAAACTTATTAAAATATTCACCACTACATGTTATGTGTACTAACTGTAACAACCCGCAGGTTAGAATAGATATATTTAGTTGCTCAGTAAAGGCTATTAAAAATTTATTTACATAACTATGTGATACTAAACTATAAATATAGTTTATAATGTATTTTTTAATTTTTTATTTGTTGCGTATATTTACTAGTACTTTTTTCCTTAGAATTGTGCGTTTGTCTAGTGTTTGTTACATTCCTAATTAATCTTAAGTTGCTAATATCTATTATGGTTGTTCTCGAACGCATGTTGGGCAACACTAAACTTATCAGCTCTCCTACCATATTTGAGATGGGCCATATGCTCTTTGAATCTAGTTTGAATTGATCGTCCTGTTCGTCCAACATTTGTTTATTTATTTATTCCCAAAAACGTTTTTAAAAATATGTATGAAAATTAGAAAGTATTTATAATATAAACAAAATTAATTAACGTGTAAATATAAGCCTTTGTAGGTGATTGAAAATTTTTGTACATAGAGGCCCTATGTACTTAAGTTCTGTTTCCTTAGGAAACGAAAATTTAAAGAGTCACTTCGAAATTCCTCGACCTTTCAATAAGAAAAAGAAAATTCGAAATTCGTATCGATTCCATTCGATCCTCGAATCACGCGTGGTATTGGTAAGATTTTTAAAGATAAAAGTATAACAGACTTTTAGGCAATCCAAAAGATAAATTTAAACCAACGAGAAGTCAGGGATTTACGAAATTAGCTGTAAGGACTGTAATCAAATGTATGTTGGACAAACTAGACGATCAATTCAAACTAGATTCAAGGAGCATATGATCCATCTCAAGTATGGTAGAACAGATAAGTCTAGTGTTGCCCAACATGCGTTTGAGAACAACCGTAAAATAAATATTAGTAATTAAAATTAATTAGGAATGTAACAAATACTAGACAGTTGGATGCATTTGAAAGCCTGGAAATCACAAACTGCAAAAATAATGACAGAGAGCCAATCCCAGGTAGCCCGCATTATTGATTGGTGGGTAACGATTCACCAAACCATGACAATAGAGTTTAGATATAAATAGGATACATTGTTAGCATAAGGTTAGTTTTAAGAATCTCAAGATAGTAGGTATGGCGGCACTTGAGCCAGACAGTGACGTCACACACCTGGCGCCAGTCGTTAAGTATTGGATCTGCATTACCGACCGTTCAGCCCGGGAAATTCAAAATGTGCTGCTGCCACCTAGTGATCAGTAGGGGGAGTTCGGGCCTACCAATTTCCAATTTAAAACGGAATATATTTTGTTCTTTAATCGTGTAACAATATTTATATTTTTCGGCAATTATTAATAAAGTTTTTTAACGAAAAAAAAATCCGGTCTCCGGCGGGGTCGAACCCGTGATCTCTTGGTCTTGCCGCCAGCGTCTAATCCACTGAGCTACGTAACTCCAGTAAAATAAAATTTTAAAACTTCGTTGCCTGCATCTGAACTGTGTCTGTAGGAGGATATTAATTTAGTGTTGCTAGATATTTTTCTTTTAGCCCAAGTATTATTTTAGTACATGATTTTATCCTAAATAACATAAATTTTAAAACTTTTCTTCTATTACATCATCAAATGGTAGTATATTATATACATTATTTACATACATAATACATATAAGTAACGATGAGCAATGTTTAGGTTTAAAAAAAAAAGATATTTGGTTAATTTATTTTATACTTTCAAAGGGTCGAATATGCATTATAAATTATTAATGAATTACATTTGAACAGAAGTTCATTGAATATAGATCAACATAAATAACTATTTCTATTAATATAATTGAAGTAAAAGGCCCAAACAATAACAAAAGTAAGTAAGTGTGAATAAGAAAAAAAGCATTCTTGCAATAATAGATCATGTGAAATATAGGTCTTCTTAGAGAAAGTGACAATTCACCACGTAGAAACCGGTGTGCTGAGGCCCTCGCATAACATAACCAAACTTGAAACTCGATGGGTTTGGCCATGTGATCCCATATAACATAAACAAATACATCGTGTTGAGACTACCATACCAGAACTGTGTACATAACCTCACTGCGCGAGGCCCCCATGCGATAACCTCACTTTTCAATGATTTCCTTGGGGCCTCAAATAACGTAACCTCATATTCACTAGAACGTCTCGCATCCAAGACCCCTTGCGACAACATAATCTTACTTTTCCGCCGTCGTAGGTATTGAAAAGCAACGTGGATGCTCTACCTGTGTATACGCTAATGATTTGTATCGAATGAAGATATCCGATATCGTAAAAACCCTCAGTCCTTAGGAAGTAATAAATATCATTATGTCACACATGCAAAAAAAACGACTTGTTTAGTTGCTTAATGTGTTTAATGTGGAAAAAAAAATCATAGATGTGTTAAAAGACTTTTTACTCAACCCAACATTAATTATTTAATATAATGTAGTTCAGAGTCACATTTTTATTTTAATGCTTTCTTGATCCAATAAGTTTCGTAAAAATGATAATTAAATGATGATTAAGTAGTCTGTATAGAGAAAATGGTAATAAGGTAGATACTGAAAGTTAGAAATGTACATTAAAATTTCTATATCTGTGTATAGTGTTAAGGTGGTAAATTGTGTAAATGTTGTAATTTGTGCAGGAGACCCCCACGCCAAACCGTGTCAAAAGCTTTTTCTGTATCGAGTAGCACCATTTTAATGCTTTATTTTTTGTTGTAACCATTAATTATATTGTGCTCAACTTTGCGCACAACGACAACGTGGTATTGTGACCTCATCTGAAACCGAATTGTAAACTGGGTATTATTTTTTCAGCAATTATTCCTAAGGAATTTAATAGTGAAATAGGTCGGTAGCTAGTTGCCTGAATAGGGTATTTATTCGGTTTCAGAAAAAAGTACAATAACGGCGATTTTTCACGCTGTTGGGAAATATTGCAGTCGGATCGCGGAGTTGATAATGTAAGTCAGTTGTACCAGTCCTTTTTTTTTTAGTAAGTCTTTTGTATAGTAAATTGGGCATATCGTATGGTCCGGGGACTTTTAAGTTAGGCAATGTTTTGAGTATGTTTTTAATTTCATTTGGTGTAGTAAGTAATTTAGTTAGTTGTCTAGGAGGAATGTGGGTATAGGTGGGTATGTTTCGTGCCTGTCTGTCGATGTCCGTCTGTTCCTCTGTGACATTGACCTTCGCATTGTACGTTTTGCTTAAGTGTTGAACAATTGCATCTGCTTTGTCCTTATCTGGCAAGGCAGCTTTTTCATTTATTATAATTACGGGTATGTTATTAGTATCGTGCCGCAAGAGTTTTGACATAACCCATAGTTTGTTGTCTTTAGCAGTTAGCTTGGATATTTTACTGAGCAATGTTTAGGTTTAAAAATATATTTTGTTAATTTATTTTATACTTTCCTAGGGTCGAATGTGCATTATAAATTATTAATGAATTACATTTGAAGAGATGTTCATTGAACATAGAGCAACAAAAATAACTATTTCTATTAATATAATTGAAGTAAAAGTCCCAAACAATAACAAAAGTATAAGTGCGAATAAGAAAAAAAGCATTCTTGCAGTAATAGATCATGTGAAATATAGGTTTTCTTAGAGAAAGTGACAATTCACCACGTAAAACCCGGGTGTGTTAGGCCCTCGCATAACATAACCAAACTTGAAGCTCGGTGCGTTTGGCCCCCGTGGTCCCATATAACATTAACAAATACATCGAGTTGATACTGCCACACCCCGAACTGTGTACATAACCTCGCTGCACGAGGGTGTCCATGACAAGTTTTGAATATAAATGCATTTTTTCAACGACCCCGTGGCCCTATAACAAATTCTATACATACCATCACTTTTCAATGATTCCCTGGGGCCCCAAATAACATAACCTCACATTCACTAGAACGTCTCACATTGAGATCCGTGGGGCTTCTTACAATATAACCAAAACTTGAAACTCGATGAGTTTGGCCCCCGTGATCCCATATAACATAAACAAACACATCATGTTGAGATTACCATATCCGAATTCAGTACATAACCTCGCTGCACGGTGCCCCCATGCGACAACATAACCTCACTTTTCAATGAATTCCTTGAGCCCACAAATAACATAACCACACATTCACTAGAACGTCTCGCTTCTTACAACATAACCAAATTTGAGGACTCGATGCGCTTGGCCCCCGTGGTCCCATATACCATAAACAAATACATCATGTTGAGACTTCCATACCCGAGCTCTGTACATAACCTCACTGTACGAGGGCCCCATGCGACAACATAACCTTACTTTTCAATGATTTTCTTGGGCCCCAAATAACATAATCGCACATTCACTAGGTTCTTATAATATAACTAAACTTGAAACTCGATGCGTCTGGCCCCCGTGGTCCTAATAACATTAACAAACACATCGTGTTGAGACTGCCATACCCCGAATTCTGTACATAACCTTGCTGCACGAGGGTTCCCATGACAAGTTTTGAATATAAATGCATTTTTTCAACGACCCCGTGGCCCTATAACAGACTCTACATAGGTATAAAGTCACTTTTCAATGATTCCTGTGGACTTTTTAACCCCACTTTCTGCGTCTCGTGTCCAAGGCCCCGTGCGACAACATAACCTCACTTTTCCGTCGTAGTATGTATTGAAAAGCAGCGTGGACGCTCTAGCTGTATACGATAATGTTTTGTATCGAATGAAGATATCCGATATCATAAAAATCCTCAGCCCTTAGGAAGTAATAAATATCATGTTGTCACACATGCAAAATCGACTTGTTTAGTTGCTTAATGTGTTTCCGTGGATAAAATATTCATACATATATTAAAAGATTTTTACTCTATTCAACATTAATTATTTAATAAAACGTAGATCAGACTCACATTTTTTATTTTAATGCTTTCTTGATCTAGTAAGTTTCGTAAAAATGATAATTATTAAATGATGATTAAATAATCTGTATAGAGAAAATGGTAATAAGTTAGGTACTGAAAGTTAGAAATGTATATTAAAATTTCTTTATCTGTGTACAGTGTAAGAATGCAGGTGATTTTAGAAAAAAAGTTAAAAAAATGGACAGAAAAAATTGAAAATTTTGCATATTCTGACAAAAACGTTATAAAAATTACTAGTTTGTATGTGAAAAAAAATAGAACATCATATTTTCAAATTATGAGGCGGTTTCATTGTTATCTGTGGAGACGTATATTTCCAAAAATCTTTTATAAGGAAAAATTGTCCCGCAAAAAAAAATTTCAGCGTATATATTTATTTTTAATCAAGTTTCTCTTAGATAAACCCGTAACGATTTAAAAATATTTCGAAAATAGTTATTTCAATTAAACATACTTAATTAAAATTGAAAATGGTTTTTACCAAAAAAAAAAAAAAAACTGCTAAATTTATTTATTACTCAAAGGCAAACTGTTTTATTTAGTAATATTCATAAATTACCTTCAGTTGTGACGGAGTCCAGCAGGTCTGCTTTATGTTAATTTGTGAAAAGTGAAGCCATCTATTGTTTTGTATTTATTCAGATATGTACCTGGTATTCTGTGACTTAATTTAAAAAGAAAACACTTGTTTAACATATTGAAGTCCTTTATTACAGTTAAAATATTCAATAGTGATAGATTTACTACAAATTCAATATAAAGGTATTACAAACTGAATAATAATGATAATAATAGCATGTTTATTAAATTCAACAGTACGAGTATTAAAAACGACCTACGAGTATTAAAAATATTAAAATAATGTATTGGTATAAACAGTATCCCTAATAGCATGAAAAAATTGTAATTTAAAAGTGAAAAAACAATACACCAACAGAACAAATAATATTAAAAATCAGAAAATATACTTCAAAATGATAATTTACGAGTAAAAAAAAAAATTAGGTACCTATATAATAGTATTAAAATACTCAAGTTTTACAATAAATAATACAAGGATATTATATATTAAATACAAAAGTTAATAAAATATACGAGGATATAATAAATATTCAATAATCAGAAACAGGGGTATCGCAAATTACATTGGTAATGCAAATCATACAAACTTAAATTTTTAACTTTTTATAACCATAGGGAACAGATCCATAGTCATTAGAGAATTTTCGTTTGGTGGAGTTGGGTTTATATATTTTTTGTTTCTTCTCTTGTCACGACCTCGTGCTCTTTGGTTCTTCTGATGTTTTTGGAGATAATATATATAGGTTCTGATGGAGTTAAAACCATATTCTTGATACTAGCGAAGTTTATCAGTTGGGAAGCTGCGTAATTGAGTGATATACCTTTCACTTTGCATACTACTTCTTCTCGTTGTTTGTGCGAAGAGAAAACTTTATATGCGTAATTCTTAGGCCCACCGGATACAAACTCTGTTATATAGAACCCAAGGCCGTAATTTTCTAGTTCGTCTGTCATCTCATCAATAAATTTACCAACTGGAACATCAAATTATCCCTCTTTGGATATGTATATGACGCTGTCTGTATCATAATATAGTACCCTATCCCCTAGCTGTTCCAGGTAACTATATAATTTGAGGCGGGCCTGTGCTGTGACGTATGAGGCTATCACTACATTTACTGTAGTTAGAGGGTCGTAAGCTTCCGCCCTAAATTCGTAATTCACCACTAAAGTATTTTCGTTTACGGGCAGCATATTATTAATATATACGTTAGGGTTGGTGAGCATGTTAAATAATTCGCCAGGGTTGTCAACGATCTTTGTCTTGGGCTGATTTTCCCTCTGACCAAATTTACCCCAAAATGAATTTAGTATTAGTTTAGCTAGGGAACGTAGGCCTCGATTATTTAAAACCTATGTGTACTCCAATTTCACGTCTTCCATTTGGAAAAAATTTTTAATATACGCATTCTTTTGATCTTCGGTAACACAGTCGATAGGCCAGCCAGAAGCTTGCTGTTTTCTCTTGACGAATGCCTCCATCATCCCCCGAAAAAGACCACCAATCTGCTTGGACTTATTAAATTGATCGACCTGGTAACTCCAAATTTCATGTACTTCCATTATAAAATACCCCACTGTCACGGCTTTCATCACCTCATCAACCACCCATGTGTCTGTGAGAGCCCTCTCTTCAACATCGTGTGAGCAATCACCCTGGTTCATTTGTTCCCCATAGATACGACACAAGATGAACATAAGCTTATTGTTCATTTTTACTGGTAATACTGGATGGTAGAGATCTTGCGGGGGAAGAATCTTGCACTTGATGAGACCATTGATTGCGTTCAAATCTTTAGGGCATTTATCTCCAATGTAGATCTCAGGATGACCAATGGGAAATTTTCCATATTTGCAGACGTAAGGATAGAGGGAGCAGACGCCAACGTATTTAATTTTTCTCCGTCTTTGCACTTGTAATACTGTCTGGTATTTCCTGTTCGTCCACCATAAAAACTATCTCGGGGATTGAGAGGTATCTGATTGGTAAGATGATGAGTTTCTGTATAGGTGGTCATTTCTTTGTTGTCTTTTAACATTTTTCTGAACACACACTCCCACATTTCAACGACGTCATATCCAAAATTTTCTCAGTCTTTCCGTCTTTGCCACCGTTGATTCATGTCTTGAGTTTAGAGTTTCTGCAGGATTGTCTTGAAGCGGATCATCTCGACCATATTTGAAGCACTCCGGACACCCGTGGTAATGGCAGCCGTGAAATTCAAATACTTGATTGGTATCAGAGCAGAATCCGTCGACTTTGACCCCATGTACTACAGCTTCCTGTTGTTTGGCAGCATGACGAATATTAATTTTCCGTTGTTTCTCCTCTTCCCAAATAAGCCACTGGATGGCAACCTTGCTCTGGTTGTCCCTCCATCTATATTCATTTTTCGGAATAATCCCTATGGTATTGGGCTTAAGGAAATTACGTCTGAATACCTTGTTACAGGCACTAGCAATTGTACAACCCTCGGTAAAGGGACACACACCACCGGTTTCAAGTAATTGTTGACGAAATTTCAGACATGCGGCAGTCAAAATTTCAACATCGGATACATAATAATCAATTATGTCTTTCTGAATATTGAACTCATCGACATTCTTATGGTCTTCATACCCTTTAAAAAATATTGTTCTATCGTCTGGCTTCATGTTGTCCGGGTCGTAATATCTCATAGCTGGTAAAGGTCCTACATAATTTGCGTTGGCGGTGGTGTTGAATAAGTGTGGGAAGTAGCCCTTCTTAAAGCCATTCCCCAATCCGAAAGCTTTTGGCAGTTTCGCTAGGGCCATGGGGAAATAATTTAAAGAGTCCAAGAACTTGATGTTTTGGAACTCCATCAACAATATCTTTGTACCTCGCATTATTAGTTCTGGCTTTAGATCTGTTTGTGTCAGAATGTAGTTCAGAATAAATTGGTGATCGAAAGCCTGGCCGCTGTGTGCAATAACGACTACCTGTTTGAATTTTTTTTCTAATTGTCAAAAGGTGATGCATAAAAGGTGAAATAACATCGTTAGATTTCAATGTCTGCAATCTAATGCCGAATTTCTGACACACTTTACTTTTGGTATCCATGCACTCACTGCAACACTGTTTGTAAACACATAGACTGGGTTCATGCAAGAGGGCACCGTCGTCCATTTTCTTCTCTTGCTGTGTCTCCAGATCATAAAAAACGAAGAGGATGTCATTTGTCTTCGGTTTTCCAGTGTCGGGACGTATATAACATAAATGATCTTGGGGCATGTGGGCGTAGCATATTTTACAATATATTTCACCACATGTATGTTTCCTGTCGCTTTTTACAGTTTTACAGCATTCACCGCATTGGGTGATTTGTTCACATACAGAACCTTTGCCTAGTGATCGAGGTTTCCTGTGATTATCATAGCAGACCTGTCCTCTGAATGATCTTTTACAAACATCACACGTCACTTTCAATATATGTGGACAGGCGGGTGTCTGTTGACAGCAAGAACAGGTACCACCGCATTGGTGTTTGTTTTTAACATTATAGGGGACGTGACATTTTTCACAGTAGTATCCACAAGCAAAAGCCGCGGTTAGAGAAGTTATTACATTGTAATGTCCCTCGTGATAAAGCAAATTAATGTGACTCCCTTCATTATTCCCTTCAAACATTACATCTTTACCCTTACCGCCGTAGAGATAAACAGTAATTTTATAATTTTGCAAATGTTATTGAAACTGCAATAGTTCAGGAATACCGCAGCCTGCTTCAGGAATTTTAACTCCGGCGTCTTGCTGTAATTTTTTTTGCCCTCTCAGTTTGCAACTTTCCGATATCACGACGGATTTTGCTTTGGCTGGAATCTTTGTCAACACACGCCACAGCCACAACAAGAGCACGGGGCAAGCACAGATTGTCTTTGTTATTAATTGTGATGATTCCCCTACGCATACCACATTCTTCGTTGAATGTATTGTATTTACCATTGCTTGCCTTTCCTCTCCCCGTAGGCATGCGGACAGAAGTTATTCCCAGACAAAATGTTTCAGTGTTTAGGCCGCACGAGTTTGACTGATAAACGTTGCTGATTACATTCCAGATGTCATCGTAGGAAATTTCTTCTGCTGGCCGGAAACGAATCCACCCATCGCCTCTCTTTAGGTCTTTGCCACAGAAAGTAAATCCAACTTGATCACCAGGGTGAAGAACCTGTGTCCTGGGTGAGAGATGCCATTAATCAGTTAATTGAAAAATGCACCAAAGGACTTCACCCTGGTGATCAAGTTGGATTTACTTTCTGTGGCAAAGACCTAAAGAGAGGCGATGGGTGGATTCGTTTCCGGCCAGCAGAAGAAATTTCCTACGATGACATCTGGAATGTAATCAGCAACGTTTATCAGTCAAACTCGTGCGGCCTAAACACTGAAACATTTTGTCTGGGAATAACTTCTGTCCGCATGCCTACGGGGAGAGGAAAGGCAAGCAATGGTAAATACAATACATTCAACGAAGAATGTGGTATGCGTAGGGGAATCATCACAATTAATAACAAAGACAATCTGTGCTTGCCCCGTGCTCTTGTTGTGGCTGTGGCGTGTGTTGACAAAGATTCCAGCCAAAGCAAAATCCGTCGTGATATCGGAAAGTTGCAAACTGAGAGGGCAAAAAAAAATTACAGCAAGACGCCGGAGTTAAAATTCCTGAAGCAGGCTGCGGTATTCCTGAACTATTGCAGTTTCAATAACATTTGCAAAATTATAAAATTACTGTTTATCTCTACGGCGGTAAGGGTAAAGATGTAATGTTTGAAGGGAATAATGAAGGGAGTCACATTAATTTGCTTTATCACGAGGGACATTACAATGTAATAACTTCTCTAACCGCGGCTTTTGCTTGTGGATACTACTGTGAAAAATGTCACGTCCCCTATAATGTTAAAAACAAACACCAATGCGGTGGTACCTGTTCTTGCTGTCAACAGACACCCGCCTGTCCACATATATTGAAAGTGACGTGTGATGTTTGTAAAAGATCATTCAGAGGACAGGTCTGCTATGATAATCACAGGAAACCTCGATCACTAGGCAAAGGTTCTGTATGTGAACAAATCACCCAATGCGGTGAATGCTGTAAAAACTGTAAAAAGCGACAGGAAACATACATGTGGTGAAATATATTGTAAAATATGCTACGCCCACATGCCCCAAGATCATTTATGTTATATACGTCCCGACACTGGAAAACCGAAGACAAATGACATCCTCTTCGTTTTTTATGATCTGGAGACACAGCAAGAGAAGAAAATGGACGACGGTGCCCTCTTGCATGAACCCAGTCTATGTGTTTACAAACAGTGTTGCAGTGAGTGCATGGATACCAAAAGTAAAGTGTGTCAGAAATTCGGCATTAGATTGCAGACATTGAAATCTAACGATGTTATTTCACCTTTTATGCATCACCTTTTGACAATTAGAAAAAAATTCAAACAGGTAGTCGTTATTGCACACAGCGGCCAGGCTTTCGATCACCAATTTATTCTGAACTACATTCTGACACAAACAGATCTAAAGCCAGAACTAATAATGCGAGGTACAAAGATATTGTTGATGGAGTTCCAAAACATCAAGTTCTTGGACTCTTTAAATTATTTCCCCATGGCCCTAGCGAAACTGCCAAAAAGCTTTCGGATTGGGGAATGGCTTTAAGAAGGGCTACTTCCCACACTTATTCAACACCACCGCCAACGCAAATTATGTAGGACCTTTACCAGCTATGAGATATTACGACCCGGACAACATGAAGCCAGACGATAGAACAATATTTTTTAAAGGGTATGAAGACCATAAGAATGTCGATGAGTTCAATATTCAGAAAGACATAATTGATTATTATGTATCCGATGTTGAAATTTTGACTGCCGCATGTCTGAAATTTCGTCAACAATTACTTGAAACCGGTGGTGTGTGTCCCTTTACCGAGGGTTGTACAATTGCTAGTGCCTGTAACAAGGTATTCAGACGTAATTTCCTTAAGCCCAATACCATAGGGATTATTCCGAAAAATGAATATAGATGGAGGGACAACCAGAGCAAGGTTGCCATCCAGTGGCTTATTTGGGAAGAGGAGAAACAACGGAAAATTAATATTCGTCATGCTGCCAAACAACAGGAAGCTGTAGTACATGGGGTCAAAGTCGACGGATTCTGCTCTGATACCAATCAAGTATTTGAATTTCACGGCTGCCATTACCACGGGTGTCCGGAGTGCTTCAAATATGGTCGAGATGATCCGCTTCAAGACAATCCTGCAGAAACTCTAAACTCAAGACATGAATCAACGGTGGCAAAGACGGAAAGACTGAGAAAATTTTGGATATGACGTCGTTGAAATGTGGGAGTGTGTGTTCAGAAAAATGTTAAAAGACAACAAAGAAATGACCACCTATACAGAAACTCATCATCTTACCAATCAGATACCTCTCAATCCCCGAGATAGTTTTTATGGTGGACGAACAGGAAATACCAGACAGTATTACAAGTGCAAAGACGGAGAAAAATTAAATACGTTGGCGTCTGCTCCCTCTATCCTTACGTCTGCAAATATGGAAAATTTCCCATTGGTCATCCTGAGATCTACATTGGAGATAAATGCCCTAAAGATTTGAACGCAATCAATGGTCTCATCAAGTGCAAGATTCTTCCCCCGCAAGATCTCTACCATCCAGTATTACCAGTAAAAATGAACAATAAGCTTATGTTCATCTTGTGTCGTATCTATGGGGAACAAATGAACCAGGGTGATTGCTCACACGATGTTGAAGAGAGGGCTCTCACAGACACATGGGTGGTTGATGAGGTGATGAAAGCCGTGACAGTGGGGTATTTTATAATGGAAGTACATGAAATTTGGAGTTACCAGGTCGATCAATTTAATAAGTCCAAGCAGATTGGTGGTCTTTTTCGGGGGATGATGGAGGCATTCGTCAAGAGAAAACAGCAAGCTTCTGGCTGGCCTATCGACTGTGTTACCGAAGATCAAAAGAATGCGTATATTAAAAATTTTTTCCAAATGGAAGACGTGAAATTGGAGTACACATAGGTTTTAAATAATCGAGGCCTACGTTCCCTAGCTAAACTAATACTAAATTCATTTTGGGGTAAATTTGGTCAGAGGGAAAATCAGCCCAAGACAAAGATCGTTGACAACCCTGGCGAATTATTTAACATGCTCACCAACCCTAACGTATATATTAATAATATGCTGCCCGTAAACGAAAATACTTTAGTGGTGAATTACGAATTTAGGGCGGAAGCTTACGACCCTCTAACTACAGTAAATGTAGTGATAGCCTCATACGTCACAGCACAGGCCCGCCTCAAATTATATAGTTACCTGGAACAGCTAGGGGATAGGGTACTATATTATGATACAGACAGCGTCATATACATATCCAAAGAGGGATAATTTGATGTTCCAGTTGGTAAATTTATTGATGAGATGACAGACGAACTAGAAAATTACGGCCTTGGGTTCTATATAACAGAGTTTGTATCCGGTGGGCCTAAGAATTACGCATATAAAGTTTTCTCTTCGCACAAACAACGAGAAGAAGTAGTATGCAAAGTGAAAGGTATATCACTCAATTACGCAGCTTCCCAACTGATAAACTTCGCTAGTATCAAGAATATGGTTTTAACTCCATCAGAACCTATATATATTATCTCCAAAAACATCAGAAGAACCAAAGAGCACGAGGTCGTGACAAGAGAAGAAACAAAAAAATATATAAACCCAACTCCACCAAACGAAAATTCTCTAATGACTATGGATCTGTTCCCTATGGTTATAAAAAGTTAAAAATTTAAGTTTGTATGATTTGCATTACCAATGTAATTTGCGATACCCCTGTTTCTGATTATTGAATATTTATTATATCCTCGTATATTTTATTAACTTTTGTATTTAATATATAATATCCTTGTATTATTTATTGTAAAACTTGAGTATTTTAATACTATTATATAGGTACCTAATTTTTTTTTTACTCGTAAATTATCATTTTGAAGTATATTTTCTGATTTTTAATATTATTTGTTCTGTTGGTGTATTGTTTTTTTCACTTTTAAATTACAATTTTTTCATGCTATTAGGGATACTGTTTATACCAATACATTATTTTAATATTTTTAATACTCGTAGGTCGTTTTTAATACTCGTACTGTTGAATTTAATAAACATGCTATTATTATCATTATTATTCAGTTTGTAATACCTTTATATTGAATTTGTAGTAAATCTATCACTATTGAATATTTTAACTGTAATAAAGGACTTCAATATGTTAAACAAGTGTTTTCTTTTTAAATTAAGTCACAGAATACCAGGTACATATCTGAATAAATACAAAACAATAGATGGCTTCACTTTTCACAAATTAACATAAAGCAGACCTGCTGGACTCCGTCACAACTGAAGGTAATTTATGAATATTACTAAATAAAACAGTTTGCCTTTGAGTAATAAATAAATTTAGCAGTTTTTTTTTTTTTTTTTTTTGGTAAAAACCATTTTCAATTTTAATTAAGTATGTTTAATTGAAATAACTATTTTCGAAATATTTTTAAATCGTTACGGGTTTATCTAAGAGAAACTTGATTAAAAATAAATATATACGCTGAAATTTTTTTTGCGGGACAATTTTTCCTTATAAAAGATTTTTGGAAATATACGTCTCCACAGATAACAATGAAACCGCCTCATAATTTGAAAATATGATGTTCTATTTTTTTTCACATACAAACTAGTAATTTTTATAACGTTTTTGTCAGAATATGCAAAATTTTCAATTTTTTCTGTCCATTTTTTTAACTTTTTTCTAAAATCACCTGCATTCTTACACTGTACACAGATAAAGAAATTTTAATATACATTTCTAACTTTCAGTACCTAACTTATTACCATTTTCTCTATACAGATTATTTAATCATCATTTAATAATTATCATTTTTACGAAACTTACTAGATCAAGAAAGCATTAAAATAAAAAATGTGAGTCTGATCTACGTTTTATTAAATAATTAATGTTGAATAGAGTAAAAATCTTTTAATATATGTATGAATATTTTATCCACGGAAACACATTAAGCAACTAAACAAGTCGATTTTGCATGTGTGACAACATGATATTTATTACTTCCTAAGGGCTGAGGATTTTTATGATATCGGATATCTTCATTCGATACAAAACATTATCGTATACAGCTAGAGCGTCCACGCTGCTTTTCAATACATACTACGACGGAAAAGTGAGGTTATGTTGTCGCACGGGGCCTTGGACACGAGACGCAGAAAGTGGGGTTAAAAAGTCCACAGGAATCATTGAAAAGTGACTTTATACCTATGTAGAGTCTGTTATAGGGCCACGGGGTCGTTGAAAAAATGCATTTATATTCAAAACTTGTCATGGGAACCCTCGTGCAGCAAGGTTATGTACAGAATTCGGGGTATGGCAGTCTCAACACGATGTGTTTGTTAATGTTATTAGGACCACGGGGGCCAGACGCATCGAGTTTCAAGTTTAGTTATATTATAAGAACCTAGTGAATGTGCGATTATGTTATTTGGGGCCCAAGAAAATCATTGAAAAGTAAGGTTATGTTGTCGCATGGGGCCCTCGTACAGTGAGGTTATGTACAGAGCTCGGGTATGGAAGTCTCAACATGATGTATTTGTTTATGGTATATGGGACCACGGGGGCCAAGCGCATCGAGTCCTCAAATTTGGTTATGTTGTAAGAAGCGAGACGTTCTAGTGAATGTGTGGTTATGTTATTTGTGGGCTCAAGGAATTCATTGAAAAGTGAGGTTATGTTGTCGCATGGGGGCACCGTGCAGCGAGGTTATGTACTGAATTCGGATATGGTAATCTCAACATGATGTGTTTGTTTATGTTATATGGGATCACGGGGGCCAAACTCATCGAGTTTCAAGTTTTGGTTATATTGTAAGAAGCCCCACGGATCTCAATGTGAGACGTTCTAGTGAATGTGAGGTTATGTTATTTGGGGCCCCAGGGAATCATTGAAAAGTGATGGTATGTATAGAATTTGTTATAGGGCCACGGGGTCGTTGAAAAAATGCATTTATATTCAAAACTTGTCATGGACACCCTCGTGCAGCGAGGTTATGTACACAGTTCGGGGTGTGGCAGTATCAACTCGATGTATTTGTTAATGTTATATGGGACCACGGGGGCCAAACGCACCGAGCTTCAAGTTTGGTTATGTTATGCGAGGGCCTAACACACCCGGGTTTTACGTGGTGAATTGTCACTTTCTCTAAGAAAACCTATATTTCACATGATCTATTACTGCAAGAATGCTTTTTTCTTATTCGCACTTATACTTTTGTTATTGTTTGGGACTTTTACTTCAATTATATTAATAGAAATAGTTATTTTTGTTGCTCTATGTTCAATGAACATCTCTTCAAATGTAATTCATTAATAATTTATAATGCACATTCGACCCTAGGAAAGTATAAAATAAATTAACAAAATATATTTTTAAACCTAAACATTGCTCAGTAAAATATCCAAGCTAACTGCTAAAGACAACAAACTATGGGTTATGTCAAAACTCTTGCGGCACGATACTAATAACATACCCGTAATTATAATAAATGAAAAAGCTGCCTTGCCAGATAAGGACAAAGCAGATGCAATTGTTCAACACTTAAGCAAAACGTACAATGCGAAGGTCAATGTCACAGAGGAACAGACGGACATCGACAGACAGGCACGAAACATACCCACCTATACCCACATTCCTCCTAGACAACTAACTAAATTACTTACTACACCAAATGAAATTAAAAACATACTCAAAACATTGCCTAACTTAAAAGTCCCCGGACCATACGATATGCCCAATTTACTATACAAAAGACTTACTAAAAAAAAAAGGACTGGTACAACTGACTTACATTATCAACTCCGCGATCCGACTGCAATATTTCCCAACAGCGTGAAAAATCGCCGTTATTGTACTTTTTTCTGAAACCGAATAAATACCCTATTCAGGCAACTAGCTACCGACCTATTTCACTATTAAATTCCTTAGGAATAATTGCTGAAAAAATAATACCCAGTTTACAATTCGGTTTCAGATGAGGTCACAATACCACGTTGTCGTTGTGCGCAAAGTTGAGCACAATATAATTAATGGTTACAACAAAAAATAAAGCATTAAAATGGTGCTACTCGATACAGAAAAAGCTTTTGACACGGTTTGGCGTGGGGGTCTCCTGCACAAATTACAACATTTACACAATTTACCACCTTAACACTATACACAGATATAGAAATTTTAATGTACATTTCTAACTTTCAGTATCTACCTTATTACCATTTTCTCTATACAGACTACTTAATCATCATTTAATTATCATTTTTACGAAACTTATTGGATCAAGAAAGCATTAAAATAAAAATGTGACTCTGAACTACATTATATTAAATAATTAATGTTGGGTTGAGTAAAAAGTCTTTTAACACATCTATGATTTTTTTTTTCCACATTAAACACATTAAGCAACTAAACAAGTCGTTTTTTTTGCATGTGTGACATAATGATATTTATTACTTCCTAAGGACTGAGGGTTTTTACGATATCGGATATCTTCATTCGATACAAATCATTAGCGTATACACAGGTAGAGCATCCACGTTGCTTTTCAATACCTACGACGGCGGAAAAGTAAGATTATGTTGTCGCAAGGGGTCTTGGATGCGAGACGTTCTAGTGAATATGAGGTTACGTTATTTGAGGCCCCAAGGAAATCATTGAAAAGTGAGGTTATCGCATGGGGGGCCTCGCGCAGTGAGGTTATGTACACAGTTCTGGTATGGTAGTCTCAACACGATGTATTTGTTTATGTTATATGGGATCACATGGCCAAACCCATCGAGTTTCAAGTTTGGTTATGTTATGCGAGGGCCTCAGCACACCGGTTTCTACGTGGTGAATTGTCACTTTCTCTAAGAAGACCTATATTTCACATGATCTATTATTGCAAGAATGCTTTTTTCTTATTCACACTTACTTACTTTTGTTATTGTTTGGGCCTTTTACTTCAATTATATTAATAGAAATAGTTATTTATGTTGATCTATATTCAATGAACTTCTGTTCAAATGTAATTCATTAATAATTTATAATGCATATTCGACCCTTTGAAAGTATAAAATAAATTAACCAAATATCTTTTTTTTTAAACCTAAACATTGCTCATCGTTACTTATATGTATTATGTATGTAAATAATGTATATAATATACTACCATTTGATGATGTAATAGAAGAAAAGTTTTAAAATTTATGTTATTTAGGATAAAATCATGTACTAAAATAATACTTGGGCTAAAAGAAAAATATCTAGCAACACTAAATTAATATCCTCCTACAGACACAGTTCAGATGCAGGCAACGAAGTTTTAAAATTTTATTTTACTGGAGTTACGTAGCTCAGTGGATTAGACGCTGGCGGCAAGACCAAGAGATCACGGGTTCGACCCCGCCGGAGACCGGATTTTTTTTCGTTAAAAAACTTTATTAATAATTGCCGAAAAATATAAATATTGTTACACGATTAAAGAACAAAATATATTCCGTTTTAAATTGGAAATTGGTAGGCCCGAACTCCCCCTACTGATCACTAGGTGGCAGCAGCACATTTTGAATTTCCCGGGCTGAACGGTCGGTAATGCAGATCCAATACTTAACGACTGGCGCCAGGTGTGTGACGTCACTGTCTGGCTCAAGTGCCGCCATACCTACTCAAGATTATGTCAATTAGGTTGGTGAAACACGTGTCGAGTGCAGTATATGATATTTTGGTGTTTCGTAGATAACTACGTCAGTATTATCTTCACATCAAAGGTTCCAACCCACTCCAGGAGAGATAACCTACACGAGTACTTGTGTTTGTAGAAAATACTATTTATAAGAGCTCTCTTTTCATGTTTAGTGAAAATGCTTAGGTTAATTATATTCCTAGATAATATCGTGCCATCACTGCAGCTACCTAGCCTTTATCATACTACGGTGGTTTTGCTCCCACATTTTAAAAGTGAAACTAGCCTTCGAGAGTGGCATTATTTACAAACAATGTAGGAGAGTCAAATTAACAACTCTAACTTATATGTGGAGTTAATTGCCAAGTTTATAAACATCGAAATTAAAAGAAAATTTAAACTAAGTAAACCGTCGAATATTTTCAAATTTTAGTATTTTGAACAATCCTCTCTAATTTAACATAGAGAAACTATGTAAACATAAATTATATGTTTTACCATCTTGCATTCTCCTAACATCTGACATTCTCCCTAAAATGCTTCATTCTCTAGCTAATTAATTGAAACAACAATACAAGCGAGTTCTAATTCGGGCAATTTGTACATAATCGAGTTACGTTAACCCACTAAATCAGAGTGATAATATGTGCGACTGTTCCACACACGGGGCCTTCGCTTGTTGTAAATGACAAGCGGCCATAATCGATTTAACTGTCTCAGCACAAGTACCCCATTAGGTACACCCTGCCATCGGCATGTGCTCTTCGAAATGAGATATGCCCATGGAATTAATTACATTTAATAATTAATTTATACCTCGTTGTATGTATCGTCTTTGTTCTTTGTAAAGGTGCAGTTTTTCTCACAGAACTTATTTATTTATTAAGGCTTTTTATTTTTAGGTCGTTATCCTATGGGCTACTAAATGTTGAATATAGTTGTTTTTCCTTTATTAATTTCTACAGGGTGGATCAACAAATTTCCTCCCACTAATTATTAAAAAAAATGTTATTCCGTAAAAATATTGCAGAAGTATGATTACACTTTATTCGTTGGAATAACTTGTAACGAAATTGCAGTTTGTAGTTTTCCGTGAAATTTTCTGCAGTCTAATCCAGATGGCGCCACTAATTTCTATTGGAATAATTGGTTTGGTAGATTTTTGCACTTGTAAAAAATGGCTAAGTATCTATTTGTCTTTATCGCTCATACTGTAATTTGAATTGTTTGTCTCTTTCCAAACTATAATCGAGTTTAGGTAGCAGAACACTACGATGCTACTTCCTTCTTACCATTGTATCGTTCTGAAGACAACACCTGTAGTTTAGCGGTCTGGTAAAATTTATATGTTTTCTGGTATTATCGTGTAATTTTATGATCATCATTATTTACAAAGTTGCTATATTGATTTTACGTACTTTTGGGGTAATTTTCATAAAATATTGTACCATATTTATCTTAATTTCCGCTTTGGGCGAATTTGCTTTTCCGCGATCAGTTCACCTTGGTTGTTCTTTGAAACAGCCATCATTAATATTGATTAGTACCGATTTATCGTGCCTTCTTGGCAATTTATCTAATATCCCTCCGATATTGTAATAATTTCGTGTGCTAATTTAAACTAACTTTCGGTTATTGTAAATTTTTGATTTACCCGGCAACCGATGTCGCCATTTTGTATCGTAGTTAGTTGTTTTCTGTCTGTTGATGTTTTAAATCACTTGGATACGTTGGTAGCTCTGTGAAAAGTGGTGACTGGTGACATTTGGAGATTGGTACCTCTTTTTGGACTAAACCTATTTGTTTATAACCTTTGTGAAAATTACCTAATGTGGTGCATTTGTTTTGTGGTGGAACCAGACCTCAATAACGTAAGGTTTTTCTAAATTTAAAATCTTGAGTGCTTACTTGAACGTTTACTTAGTATTTAGTCAGTAACGCTGCTCTAGTGGAGCCTTGCCTAGTTCGCTGGCAAAGATACCTGCCTAGTTATCAGGCAATTGATTAACTTTTGATTATCTGCAGTAAACAGATAGTCAAGCTATATATATTTATTTAAATTTATCTGGAATTCGTCATTACATCTCTACGAGGAACTAATAAATAATTTAATTTAACATTACGTTACATTTAATTTGAAAATTATCATATTGTTTATATTTAGCAAATATTTATTGACATCATTTAAAGTAACTTTTATTGATCTTAAGTTAGTTGAAGTCTTCAACTTCTTAAAATATTGTGGGATACCGATCCTAGTTTGTTTAGTTTACAATTTACTCTGTAAATTTTTGTTAACTCTCATATTTTGTCTACGTAGCTGGACAATTCAAAAGTTACAGTTTTTTACTTTGTTTTGCCTATAATACTGATCTAATAAAACTCTCCTCTTTTTATGTAAATACTTGGACCAAGAGAAGAGGATAACTGTGGATCGAACTGATCATTATATACTGGGTGGAGCAGCAAAACGATATTTTATACAACTGGCATTTCGTCTCAAGGGTAACTGCAGTACTGACAGTGGTGATTCAAACTGACATCGAACCCATTAAGAACTTAGCCGTTGGTGGATTCTTCACTGGACTAACCCATTTAAAGTTACGTAAGATCATCGTCCCCAGTGAACGTTTATATTTGGTCAGAAGAAATTTGTAAGAGATCAGTCATTTTTTTTCCTCTTTCAATAACGTCATCATTTTTATTGTGTGGTTAGTTTGTTGGTCTTCAACCACGCCTAGGTTTTTTGACTAAAAGAGGCCATCTGAGCCAATATAAATATTGTACATTTTTCATACCAATCTTTATTATACTTTTTATTAAATAATATCTTTTTATTCCACTTCCTTCCTAACAGAATTCAAGTATTAACTTTTAATTATTTGGTACTTGCAAAAGTCCTGGCGCCCAGCCTAGATTTTGGTGAGACTTCAAATCAATCTAAGCCCTTATTCATGACCTGCTAACTGAGCTACCGGTCAATAAGTACAACCCCCAGCTAATTGTGTTATGCCAGCAATTGGACGGGGGGTGTTGCAAACTATCAGTGTGGGAAACAAATTTTTGGGTCACTTTAGAAACTAACACTAAAGGCTGAATTGTGATAAACAATGGGAATTCTTGCACTGCAATTGGACATATTTTGCACTGATTGTTCATATACAGTATTTGGAGAAGAAGATGGAACTATTACTAACGTTTGAAAGATCCATCTTTGTGACGGGATATCATTAAGGAGGTATTTCCTCAGGTAATAGTATGCTATACTATTACCTATAATAATAACACCATAGAAACTAGACAACCTCAGAATCCAAAGCAGAAGCTATCTAGAAAAGTGGTTACACTTAGAAAAATATGGACATACATGACGATGGTGGGATTAGAACCCGCAGCTTAAGTATTTGTTCGTTTCTTTTAAATGTTTTCTTAACCGTCTTTCAAGTCACCGAAGTAACTCCTAGAAAATGCTAGGATTTTGTGTTGAGTAAGGAGAGACAAGGCCCTACAGTTTATTATGGATTTCGAACTCCATCTAGGGCATCGACAGTCCTCTCCCATCTTAATCCAAATCAAATTACCTACAAACAAAATTTCCAACTTGCTTCGGGATGGATTCGAACCATTGATATTCGGTACCAAATTAGTGGCTATAAGCGCTTTACCCACTCGGCTACCATCGAGGTCTGTAAAGGAGTAGGTTAACTCTTAACTTTTGACCAATAGAATTAATGGCGGGAATAAGTACCGGCATCTGTATGCCAGATTTAAAATATCGTACATTGGTATGCTTTCGTTTAGAACTTTAAAGTTTGTGAATTATGTTAATTTTATATACTTATGCTTATTACTTAATTTAACATGAGTTTTAATAATTAAAAGAACACTATAAATGACGCATAATAAAAATAATTAAGGAATAGAAATAATACTTATTGAATAAACTTGCGTAAATTTATTTTCTTCGCGTTACATGTTTTGTGTATAATCAAAATAAAACTACTGTTCTCATTAAATTTTATGTTGTCGATTATAAATTATCACCAAATTTACCCATTTCCTTTAACAAATCTTCACAGGTTACAACAATAAATGTTTTGGCATGGTTTTTAAAGTACATATGTTTAATTGCCTATTATTTGATGATTTACCCCTCACTTGATCTCTGGAAAGGCCAAAACGATTTTCATGAAATTTTGCATATAATTTTGAGCAAAGACGAAAATACAAAATTACGTTTATACACGGTGGTTAAAAATGTCGACCAACCAGTTCGAAAATATTAAAATTTATAATATTTCTGGTATGTTCCAGGTCATTAATTATGATAATATATGGTATAATTTTGAAATCAGAAACAAAGGATCATTCCAAAAATTTTATAATATACAGGGTATCCCATTAAAGAATATATTATATTTTTGTATCCCCTGAAATCTGCACGCTACTGTACTTTATACAAAAATGCAAATGTCACTTAAAATGTCAAACAAGTACGTAAAAACTATAAAAAGAGGTCTATAACAATATAATATAACATAACTAATAATAACTATTAGCAAAATATCAAAATAATAGCAAATAACCACACAGAACGATCATTAAATGAACACAACAAACGTATGATTCATAACACGACATACACTATGACGCGTTACATTCCCCTTCCGTCTCTCCTCACCCAAGTCAAGAGATAACCTACTCCTTTACGGACCTCGGACTACCATGCTATGATACCAGCTTTGATGGAAAGATTTCTAATCATGCTTGCCATCGTGCACTCTAGCCAACTTACTCCAACATAATAGTCAGGTAATCAACATAAATCTGTGCATAATATTTTTTCGTGATAACGAAAAAGAACAATATTGTCTCATTTTAAAACATAGCCTTGGATAGTAATTGAATTATATCGGCTTTCCGTCAGGAAGTCGGTGTCTGCTCATTCTGCGTGGAATGGTAGCCTAGCATTATTTTCTGATTCTGATATTGCGCACATAGGAACAGCTTAAATGCGATTTAAATATTTCTGTTAGCCACCTGATGAAAACATCACCCTAATTGAAAATCAGCATCAATTTTAAAAATGGAGATGTGATTACTGTGTTTTTAATTTTAACAATGAATTTATACCCCGCCTTAGGTATCATCTGTTAATTTATAAGGTGGATTTTTTTTCGTGTCTACATTTTTCCATTTATAGGAAAATTTAATTTAACTCTCGGAAATATTTCATTGTTTGTTACACTTTCCAACCAATTTCATGAATCGATTAACCTTCCGAATATGGAATATTTAAGAGATGAAAAAAGCTTTAATTATGTTGAATAATTAGCTTAGCTAGCGTTATGGGAACGACGTATAATCTAATATGAATTGCGGCTTTGACCGATTGCACTTTTTGATGTTAACATGTTAAACCAACATAAAAAAAAATGTAATTTGAAAACTTGTTAAAAATAAACAGAAGTTGTAACAAAATGCATGTACGCGTTAATGTCAGTGGCGTAACTTTCTTCATATATTAAGATTTTTTTCTAAGCATGAAAGTGTTAATATTGCCGCACCTGAATATACAGAGTGGGGCAATGGTGGATCCGACTTCGATATCTCGAGTTATATGATAGCTAGAAACTTGATTTAAAAACAAAAGTAAACTAGACAAAAGTCTATAACCGAAAATTGTTTCCGAATATACTGGATGAGACGATTCTACAGGGCCAACTAACATTTTTTTAAATGGAATACCATGAATAACAAAACATTTTTTGAAACCTCTTTTTGGCCATTCTGTATACTTAGGAAGTGAAAATGGCTAAGTGTTATCACACGGATGTCTCATAACTGGTATTAACATATTTTTTCTTAATCGATAATTGTCACTGTAATGATTTTTTTAATATACACGTGTAAATGGCATAATTTCAACAAAAAAATGATTTTATCCAAGTGGTTGGGAGAGAATCAATAATAATACAGAAGTGGAAGGAGGCCACAAAGTGATTTCAAAAAATGTTCTAATATAGCATTCCATTTAATAAATGGTAGTTGACCCTGTAGAACCGTCTTGGCTCACCCTGTATGTTCAAAAATAATTTCCGATTATTATAGACTTTTTGTCTGGTTTATTTATGTTTTTAAATCAAGTTTCTAGCTATCAGAGATATCGGCAATCGAAGTCGGACGCACTATTGCTCCATCCTATACGGGTGAGCCACGGTGGGTGGAGTATTAGAAGTATATGGAGAATGGATCAACCGATTGCTTTGAAATTTTGGTTACCAAGATAATCGAGTATGATCTCTCCAACTAAAATATTTTCGAAAGTGCGGTGTTGCCACATACGTAAAACTGGCAACATCTTTGTTATTTTAAATGGAATACCCTGTATATTTTTGCGTTTTTTGGATCGTCGTCTCTTTCTGAGTAACTTTTATTAATATTTCCCTATACCTATCTCAAGCCGTTTTCGAGATACTAATTCTTTTCTGAATTTATTGCCAAAAATTTGACTTTCAGTAAATCGTATTTTCTCCTACCTACGCAGCAATTAAAAGATAATTTTTTAGTTGCGGCTAGGCAAGGCCTGGGGGCATCTCCTCCATTAATCAAATGTTTCGAATATCATACAGGGTGAGTTAGAGAACGATTTCTACAAGAAAAATGCACGAAAGTCAATTTTTTTTAAATGGAATGCCCTGTATATTATTATTGATTCGGAAAGGCGATACATTTACCTATTTAAATTTAAAATTTGACGTTAGTGATATTTGCACCTAATTTGAATAGCTATGTAGCACAAATATGGCAGAAAATATTTATACAAACACGGTTTTAATTGATTTGTTTATTATCCATGGAGAGTGCAATAAGATTATCAGCAGAACTTCAGCAGAAGATTTAATGAGAAATATCCGAATTTGCCGCAGATGAACAACAGAAAGTTTTTACGAATTCAGAGGAATTTTATAAATTTTGGTTCGTCATTAAGAGAAGCAAGAAGTTTACCTAAACCTGTGACATCTGACGAGGTAAATGAAATCAATGTGCTAACATATTTTCATGCAAATCCCCAGTATTCCATACGTTGTGCTGAGCGGGATTTAGCATTGCCATATTCATCCATTCGAAAAATACTGGCAAACCATAAAATGCATAATTACAAATTTACAAGAGTCCAATTTCTCATGCCTCAGGATTATCTACAGAGAATAGAATTTTATGAAATGTTACTTGTACGTATGCAAGAGGACTCCAATTTTTTTAAAGAAAATTATATGGACTGATGAATCAAAATTTTCTAGGGAAGGGATTTGTAACACACGAAATCGTCACCATTGGGCCACAGACAACCCCACGTTACTAGAGAGGCTGGCTTTCAAGTCAAATTTAGTTTCAATGTGTTTTGTATGTTAATGGATGACAAAATAAAATATTACATATACGACGAAAAATTGAATTCCAGAAAATATTTAGATATTTGAACAATTGTGGAAGACTTCCTTGATATTATGTCAATTGAAAAATATATAACTTGTTGGTATCAACTCGACGGGGCTCCTGCACATTGTACACACGAAATTAGTATGGAGTTGGACCGCTTTTTCGATGATCGTTGAATTAGACGTTTGGGATCGTGGAATTGGCCTCCGAGGTCCCCTGACCTTACCCCCGTTAGATTTCTATCTTTGGGGTACTCTTAAAGATAGAGCTTACAAAATTCCAGTCCACAACAGGGAAGAATTAGAACGTCGAGTGATTCAAGAGATTGAAAACTTGGATCCCGCTGAAATAAGAGCTGCTACAACAAACGTCGTCCATCGTCGTATACAAAAGTGTCTGGAAGTTAACAGTCTACATTTCGAACAATTATAACAATATTTTTTGAGATTTTTATATTTTTTATTGTTATTGGTATTATTTGTTATTGCTACTTAGACTTTGTTACTGTTGTTGCTGCTTAGTTATTATTTTTTCCTAATACTGACACTGTTATTGTTCTCTTAATGATGAACCAAAATTTATAAAATTCCTCTGATCTGCGGCAAATTCGGATATTTCTCATTAAATCTTCTACAAGTTCTGCTGATAATCTTATTACACTGTCCATGGATAATAAACAAATCAATTAAAACCGTGTTTGTATAAATATTTTCTGCCATATTTGTGCTACATAGCTATTCAAATTAGGTGCAAATATCACTAACGTCAAATTTATTTAGAAAAATAACATCTGTTGTCATTACAAAATGACAAAACAAAAATTTCATGGCCCACCCGTTATGATATACCAGAAGACTAATATTGCCCATAAATCGAAAACAATGTGCATTTATAGAGTATATTACCTTTTTAAAGAGGTAAATGTATCGCCTTTCCGAATCAGTAATAATATACAGGGAATTCCATTTAAAAAAATTGACTTTCGTGCATTTTTCTAAGTCACTTGTAGAAAGCGTTCTCTAACTCACCCTGTATGATATTCGAAACATTTGATTAATGGAGGAGATGCCCCCAGGCCTTGCCTAGCCGCAACTAAAAAAATTATCTTTTAATTGCTGCGTAGGTAGGAGAAAACACGATTTACTGAAAGTCAAATTTTTGGCAATAAATTCAGAAAAGAATTATTAACTCGAAAACGGCTTGAGATAGGTATAGGGAAATATTAATAAAAGTTACTCAGAAAGAGACGACGATCCAAAAAACGCAAAAATATACAGGGTATTCCATTTAAAATAACGAAGATGTTGCCAGTTTTACGTATAAGTGGCAACGCCGCACTTTCGAAAATATTTTAGTTGTAGAGATCATACTCGATTATCTTAAATTTCAAAGCAATCGGTTGATCCATTCTCCATATACTTCTAATACTCCACCCACCGTGGCTCACCCTGTATATCTGATATAAATAATTTAACCTTCAAATGTTTATAGAGGACGCTAATAACGACAGTTTTACCTAATGATTTTTGTTATAAGTTTTTGTAATTGTAATTAAATGTAATTAACCTTCATAATATTTTTTTTTGTTGAACTTCTAATATGCCTCGACAAATTCTTATGGCTTACTGACGATCCATTAATTCCTAAAACGAAATTGCTGCAAGATTATTCGCACCATACACTATAAAGATATGTTTCTTTCTTTCACAAAATATGGAAAAGAACTGTCCGTTAATATTTTTATTGACCAAATGTTGACAAACCGAAAGTTTATCACATTTCGCTACTTTAGAGAATAATTAATGCTTCCGCTATTAAGAAGCCTCGCATCTGGTGCGGTTTGTTGTCGTATGTGTCATGTAAATGTAAATATAAATTAATTTTGTGGCAATAAATTGTTATTCTTAAAAGAAACCGCGATCTCTAAGTGGAATCGTATAAATTTTATTGATTGACTAACGTAAATGTTGGTAATTAGTCGATGGATATTCCTTTATTACTCTTGGTATGTAAACTATATAAAGAGGCTAAATATAGAATTTATTATTTCCTGTTTTAGATTATCAAGTATTGAAAAAGGCCAAAGGACCAAAAACCATCATAATCACTTCTAAGAGAAAACGCTGCCATTGATCACAGACGAGAAGAAGTAGCTAGCTGGCGGACTAGTGGATAATATTAAGGAGCCTAGTCGGGAAAAAGCTTCGGATAGCTGTGTCACTCTCTAGAAAGTTTTTATACATGCGCCGCTGAATAATTTTGCTCTTGCCTATACCTTCACTGGACGTTTTATTCACCGACTTCATTGAGGTGCGATTCCCGATAAAGGTAACACTTCCTTGCTCCATTTGTAGTGACAAAGATACTTATTTAGAAAATTCATTTTATCCAAATAGTACGGAATAAAAGTTTGAAACTTGCTGAGCATAATTATGAAGCTTCATTCTAGAAGACATGTATGAATTTTACCTCGAATTTTACCGATTGATATCATAATTCAGGAGCTAATCACGTTCAAATTTCACTTATATTTGCAGTATAAATTTTCCCTACATAAAGTGAAAATTAATTAAAATAGATATACATGTACCCTCTAGTACACTTTCAACTACTGATCCTCCAAATTTGGTGTAATTTGACCAAACCGTATGGAAGAAATAAATTTTGAAAAATTATCTTACAAACACTGGTTCGATTAGCCCTCTTAATGACTAAAGATTAATTATTTGGTTAATATTCACTAAAAGAACAAACATAAAACACACCACACAAATTTAGTCTCCCAAATCCTAAAACAGAATCTTTGAAAAAATTGTGGATACAAACCATTTCCTCCGACATTGCCATCTGCTGGAGCCAATTTTTTCGATACAATTTCGACCAACTTTATGTTTTTAAGCATTTTGTGCACTGATCTAATGGAAATTGACAACTCTTGAATTAATATCATGATTTCTAAGGAAATTGTCTGAAATATGTCAAAATATGAGGTTTCGTCTCCTCTGTTAAAATGGTTTTTCGCGTAGTAGTTTTTTTTGTTTCAGAAAAAAATGTCTTTGCAAACGTATAAACAGGGTGTCTTATAAAAAGTATAGGTGGAATAATAGTGTCAAAAACTTTGATATGTGATAGTTTGTAATATTTTTGACTAAATAATAAAAACTTTACGAAAAAGTCTACAATTTGCCTCTTAATGAATCTTGAAAAATAAACATTTAAAAATATAACAAAGGTGTAACAGTATATTTGTAATTTCTGCTACAATTAAAGTTTTTTAAAATGTTTTAATTGATTTATCGCTCATAAGTCTAATATGATAACCATTCCTCTTAAGGATTTACATCAGACACTCAAGCACGTTGTGCCAGTACTAGTCAATAGCCAAACTTTTTAACTATTTTTAATTCACATAATACATCCAAGCAGTAGAAGTAACTAACTAGTAAAGTCTTAAACTTAATTTGCCTACATCTTTAATCTAATTAATCAGTCAATGAGAAAATCAATGTAACATAACCATCATTAAATTAGGTCGTACCTTTTTACATATGATTCAACAGCTGACGGGAAGTACGTATCCGTGGCAGTGGTTCCGATCTGGTTTAAAAGCGGAAAAAAGTCCCAAGAGGTTGTTGTACCTCAATAAAATTTTAGGGACGCATGCGGACATACCCAGACCATCTCTTCCTAGAATTTCAGGTCATTATGGCGATCTGCCTGCTTTGTACGCCTGGGTATACCCAAGCATTTATGTAGTGCGCCTTAATATAATATAAATTTGTTTAGTAGCCCGAGTTTGTTCAGAGGTGGTAGTTAATATTTTGTGTGCTATCTTGGTGAAATATATATTGGACAGTTTAGTCAGGTAAACAATTTATTTATTTCACAAGCATTAACTTCTGCATTGTTTCTCACTCAAATCAGTGTAAATTTTAAACTTCACGTAGACCTACAGAAAAATCCCCGCGAGTCCCCGCTCTCGAAAAATATTTAAAAAATATCTTGAAGTGTCAGTAAAAACATATCAAATATTTGAGGACCACCACTGCCCCAATTTAAAAATATTTGATTTATTTTGAGTCTCTGTGAGAATGTATTATTTTTCTATACATACATTAAACGTGATATGGCATAAAATAATTAATAATTATTTAATAATAATGCTACGAATAATGTTAATACTAATAGTTTAATTTTTTAGGAAATTTCGTCCTTTATTGAAAATGTTAACGAGAAGGCAACTTTTCGATATTTTACGACAGAAATCCAGAGAAAACCGCAATATTCAAACAAAGCATCTACTCAATTATTTAGTCCAATACTTTGAAATAGAGGGTTATATTGACGAACAACGACATCTTCAGAAGGAGTGTAGTCGTTTTTGCAGTAAAGTTTTTGAAAAATTTGAAAATTGCGCGAATACTGTAAATCGATTTTTAAAAAAGGAATGACAGTTGGTTAAATGGAGCATTTGTTTTTGAAAAATCAGATTTGGTTCAGAGAAAGGAGCCCTCTGCAGAGCGACAACCAAGTACATCAACTGGTCGTCCAAAGAAATCATTTTTAGAAATAGGAGAAAGAGCGAAAAGAAAGAGAGTGGAAAATATAGCAGCAGTATATGAAGCTGAGGAACTTACATTTGCTGCCAAAAAAAGTCTTAAAGAAAAGGATCAACAGGCAGCTTCTAAACTGATTTCAGAAGCTGTGTTCACAACTCCTACTCGTGCTGGAAAGATAAGATCTTCATGGGTCAAGACTAGAGAACGGAAAAATGTTATACCATACAATGAAGATGAAGCAGTTTCACTTATTGTCGAAAGAAAGTTGTCAAAGCACCAGTATTTACTATTAAGAAAAGAGGGAAAAACATAACGCTGATATTTATCCCGCCTACCATAGAGTTCTGGAAGCTAAGAGAAGATGCTACCCCCCGAAAGAATCGTTCACTATTACGGAAACCTTGGCAGAAGTTCGGCTTCAAGATCTTTTAGATCACACTGCAAATCGTATACTTTAATTACAGGGATCAGTTATTTTAAGTTTGACTGAAGAACAATCGAAGGATTTGGTATTATTAGTTAAATGGAGTTGCGATGGTAGTACTGGACATTCACGGTATAAACAACGATATGAGGAGATGAGATTAAGTGATGGTGATTTATTTTTATCATCTTTGGTACCACTTCAACTTTATTCTCAGCAACCAGATCAAGAAAAACGAATTGTATGGCAAAATCCTAGGCTATCCTCTACAATGTATTGTCGACCGATTCGCTTCCAGTTTCAAAAGGAAACCACACAACTTTCTTTGGCAGAAATGCAACACATTGAAGCTCAAACAGCAGAACTTCAGCCAACTAATTGTACAGTTCAGAACCGAGACATCAGAGTTAGATATATTTGCATAATGTCAATGATAAACGGAAAGGTTTGTAACGCCCTTACTGACACATCTTCTGCTCAGATCTTCTATTTATGTAAAGCAAAACCTGTTGAAATGAATAACATTGATGCAGTTTTACAAAAGCAGGCAGACGAACAATATTTTCAATTTGGTTTATCAACTTTACATGCATGGATTCGATATAGATTGGAGATAAAAAAAGTGGCAGATACGAGGAGAAAATAAATCCATTGTTGAAGTGCGAAAAAAAAATTTCAAGAAGATTTCAGGAAAAAAGTGGGGTTATTAGTAGACATTCCGAAACCTGGTGGAAGTGGAAGTACAAACACAGCTAGACGTTTTTTTAAAGATCCAGCTCAATCGGCTTCCACAACTGGTATTCATGAAGAGATAATTAGAAGGTTCGGCGTTATACTATCTGCATTATCTTGTGGATACGAGATTAACTGTGAGGTTTTCGACAAATATGTAGTGGAAAAGTATCCATGGTAATACATGCCTGCGTCAGTTCATAAAATTCTCCTTCACGGATCTGCAATAATAAGAACTGCACTATTACCCATTGGGCAACTGTCTGAGGAAACTCAGGAATCTCGGAATAAAGATTTAAAAAAGTTTAGAGAGTTTCATACCAGAAAGTTTTCGAGGGTGACTACAAATGAAGATTTATTGAATAGGTTACTACTTTCGTCGGATCCATTAATATTATCTTCAAGAAAATTGCCGAACAAGAAACTCTCATCTTTTAGTTTAGAGGTTATAAGCCTGTTAAAGGAATCAGATCTTAAGCCAGAAACTAAACCGCTTTGTGCAGCGGTTATGGAAGGAGGTTCGGCAGATGAAAGCGATACAACCACAAATGTATCATCAACAGATGACGACAGTGAAAGTGACTGAAATTACTTAACTGACCTATTTTTGTTATTCTACGTTTGAATTGAGTGATAAGTTGACCTGTTTGAAATAAATGTTTGTAAAAAAGTATAGTGTTTCCTTCAAAACTACCCCTAAGCTCCTAAATATTATCAATTCATTTTCGTTATTTTCGTTTCATAATCATTCCGTTTAATATACAGAATGATTATAATAATTTTAAATGATTAAAACAAGGTCGTAGTCAAAAAACCCTAGAGACATACGGAACCTAGTGCTCCCGACATGCCACCCCTTTTAAAAACCATATCTGTAAGCCAAGATTTTTTTTTTATTTTTCCCATGATTCCTTAGTGCTTTTAAGACAATTCAAGAAAAAAATATATATTAGTTCCATTCTCAACTAAATTTGGACCACTGTACAGTAGGCAGTGGCGTGTTGCTTTGAAGAGGTTTCTTATCCTTGTGGCTTGATAAAATTTCAATCCCTTTGTTGGATGGCAGTCAAAGGTAATTTATTTAATAGATCTATTTAAAGAACGTATACTAATTTCGGGATTTTGTTTCAGACTTTCTAGATTGAACTTATAGTTACGTTACAAATACATTTACAGTTATGGTTATAGTTGTAGCTACAGTTATAGTTATATTTCTGCTCAGAATTTTGTTGAGTTATTAAAGATTGATGAGATTTATATCATTTACCTAACCCTATTTTCGATAATCATTTTTTTACGACTTTTTTCAATTTTAACCATTTCAAATTAAATGTATGATTATGTCTACATTTCATCTTCATAATTCACCGATTTTAATGATAAAATATGGTAGCTGAAGCCTAAAGGTCACCACGAAGTCGTGGACTGATAATTCATTAATTACTGGTCACATATGGGCGATGTCGATCGATTAATGGTGAACTACAACTAATGGTTAAATTGATTTATTGGATGTATTTCTGAATTTTAGATTTGTGGAACATAGTTTTAACCACGAGATGGTATTGACTGTCTGATGTCAAATTATTCACCCACTCGAGAAGTTCTATGAAGTAGCCGAGCATCAAGCACTGTTGTTGCCAAAGATAAGTACTTTAATTTTGTAATTTTCTGCTTGGCGGGATATTTAGTTTGCTTATAAAATCGCGCCTGTACCTAGATTTAGTTTGTCTTTTACGTATTTTCTTATAGCTTATGCTTATCTATAACTTGTATAATCTCGCCAAGAGTAGTTTTAGATCTTTTGTCGTCTGCCTCGTTACCTTTAAACCGACGCATTTTGACTTTTAACTTTGGTAATTTTTCATGGCCTTCAGCCAAATTTTCAGGATTAGTTTAAGTTTTTGAGGTTCATGTTTGTAGAATAGCCATTTGCGTAGAATTAGGTGCTTGTACTTACTTTAGATTTGTTGCCTGAACTATCTCACTAGATTTTAGCTGCCTTTTGCCTAAAATCTCAAACGAAGCCATTGCCTTTTGCTTACAGTTAGGTGCTGGTGCTTATTGTAGACTTGTTGCCTACGCTTATTTGATTTTCAACATATTTTAACTGATGTAATATTATTTTACTGGCAACACTCGATCCGTGTTAGGTGCTCCGGTTACTTAATTAAAAATATTTTAATTACATTTTATCTTTTCTTGCGTATCTTGACTTAAAATAGTTTACTGCTGTTAAGTGTACCTTTTTGCTAGTAATAGTATTTTGTGATATTTTGTATTTTGTCGATACGTAGAATTAATTAAATTATTTTCAATTTTATCTTGTTTTTTCTTGAGTTTCTCTTAACTCATGGTGCCCACAACCTTTTGAATTGTTTCACCTAACTGAAATATACTTTGCTATCATTACACCGAATTTTGACAACTAATGCTTAAACTTAGCGAATACTAGAAGCTCTTAACTACGACCCCTGCCTTCTAGAATAGCTGGCTAGCCGTGGTGGGTTATAATTGGTGTTGTCTCTTCCTTGCTTCAGCTGAAAACACAATTAAGCTCTTATCTTCAGTTCTCTATCTTGCCATAAATGAAACTAATTACTAGTTACGCCCAACCGACGTAATTTACTTAAATTAATTACAAAGGAAAAAAATAAGTAAATAATAAATAAATAAAAAGATAAAATATAATGAAAGCACGGTACAATTTCTCGGGATTTTGGTTATGGACTATAACCAAGGCGTATTGTGAAAATAAAGATTTCTTGTAAATGACAAAGTTTTTTTAATAACACAAGGAAGGTTTAGTGCCATATCCCAAAAAAACAAATTATGCAGCTACGGTCACGTGTTTCGGAGTTATTGCCCCTGATCTATCCCATGATCCTGATGTATCCCATCCTAGATACAATTCCTTAGCTATGCTGCGCTGATGAGGGGCAATAACTCCGAAACGTGTGTCCATAGCTGCATAATTGTTTTTCTTTTTAGGGATACGGCACTAAACTTTCATTGTTTTATTTTGAACACCAATAAATCCATCTTGTTTTGTTTGTATGTGCCAGGTGGAAACGAGCAGTACACATAGAGCCCTGTGTGTTGACTATGCTCATCGAGGCCCCATTTGTGGTACATGGAAGCATGAAGACACTAATTGAGTACTGTCTACTGTACTTTCTAGACTTATGTTAGTTCTTGTTCCTAATCTATCCCATCCTAGATCCAATTCCTTAGCTACACTATGCTGATGAGGGGCAATAACTCCGAAACACGTGCCCGTAGCTGCATAATTTTTTTTTTTCGGGGATATGGCACTAAATATGCTGTAAATTCTGTTATACAGGGTGGTCTCGTTTCCGAGGCACAATCTTCATAAATGTGAAGTGTATGTAAAACTATTAAGAGTTTCTTCTATGAACATAATTCAAAAAATGTGCTATAACTTGAAAGGATGTTGAGGTTTCATTAAGAAAAAAAGAAATTTTAATTTTATATCTAAGAGAAGACAAAAGCTATCGTTTTCAAATTTGGCACACCGCCTTTCTATCTAAAGTTGCATTTACATTTCAAGCCAAAAATAGTAACGGAAAGCCATTGGCGTAGATACGGGGGTTACTTACTCCCTTTATAGAAATAAGTAATATGCCACTACTTATTTTTGAAAAACATTTAAAAATGCTAAATTGCCCATGGCATTCGAAAGAAAAAAAGTGTTTTTGTAAAATTTTTATAGAGCAAGCCATTTCCGATTTATTTATAGTTAAAATCTTTTGTGCAGACGTTTAAGATCATCGTCTTAAAAGAAAATACTCATTTTCACACCATCATGAGAGGTATCCCCTGTAGGACTAATTCACATCAAGAAAAAATTAAAACCAAACATTTTTAAAGAAACTGCTCTAACCGTAATCCACCTACCGCATTAAATCGATGAATTAACCGCGGCAGATACTTGATTTAGATATTGCCGCATCTCATTACAAATTTGCTCAATCCTTAAAACTAATTCCTCTCTTGTTAACACTGAAGTAGTATAAACACTTTATTTTATATTTTCCTAAACTTAAAAGTCTAGTGGGTTGAGAACCTATGACCTGGGTGGCCAGGCCACTGGTTCAACGCCGTCATTTCATGTACCTCGTTTATTTTTAACTATTGACAAAAAATGGTTATAACCAAACTTATCAGAAATTTAATTAACTACGATTTTGGTCACTAACATTTTTCGTCTATGATTGATATTTTCGACTTAAACCGGATAAAAGATGGTGAAATTAAATTATTGCATTATCTCGTTTATTTTTAACTTTGGTGCATTATCTTTAAAGAACGAAAACTATTATATAACTATATCGTCAAAAATAAAATTAGAATATAAGATATTTGTTTTTTTTTTTTTGTTATTTTTTGATAGATATATATTAGACTTAAAATAGATACATCTTTGTAATTAGAATAAGTGAATCCTTTGTTTACTACCCCCATGTGAAACATTTCCTCTCCGAGGCTACGTCAGTTTGCCTTCGACATGATTAGCCCCTTGGCAACTCAGTGTCCTTGTACGTTCCTAAAATTTTAGGAAAAAAAAAGAAAAGGAAAAAGAGGAGAAAAAAAAAAGGGAAAAACCAATAAAAGAGGGAAAAAATCTATATACGTAAGGTTTAAAAAAAGAAAGTGGGAAAGGGTATGGGTATTATGTTTAGAGTAGGGTAGGCAATTCTTGGTAAGGTCATAGAGAATGACCCTATAAGTAGACGAGGTTAGAGGTAATATTATACAGGACCTAACAAATTGGTTATATAGTTCTTACTATACGTTCGTCCCACATGGCACTGAGCTAATGGTTTCCATAACCACGGCCAAAAAAGGGTAGGTGGACAGTGGGTAACCGGACTTTTCGGGAACGCACCCTTCCCCAACGAAGAAGAAGAAGAACTTTAGCGCATAAACGGTCATAACGATCATAAACAAACTTGTAGAGACACGGCAGCGGCACTGACGTCTCTTCGGCCTAAGCATAGATGGCCTAAGGCTCAGTAGACTACACTAAACCGTGCTGGGGGGACGTTGCCGAGGCGCATGCGCATTGCGTTGGTATCAGCGGTAAGCTTTAAATTCAATTTAGAAGATGTTTGTGCCTTAGAAAACTGATATCAGGTATATTATATTTATATTGTGAAAGATATAATAGAGTGTTACTTGTTAGTAAGTTTTTATTTGTATTGCAAAAATCTATAAATTATACATATTTGTTGATTAATGTATTATTTATTTTTCTGATTCGCTAAAAGTTAAAGGCAAATAGCTTCTTAGACAAAAAAAAAAAAAAATAAAATTTCAGTATATTATTGTATCAGTTGAACTTAAATAAATATAGTTTAAAAAAACTAAAAAACACGCTTTTAAAGCACATCAAACTAAAAAGTGAAAAATAATTATTAATATAAACTGAAAACAATAATGAACGAAAAATACTAGTATTATTGTGAAAAAAGCGTGGGTTGCTCGATATACGAAAAATATGGCACAAAGCGCCCCACGCTTTTTTCATAATAATACTAGTATTTTTCGTTCATTATTGTTTTCAGTTTATATTAATAATTATTTTTCACTTTTTTAGTTTGATGTTCTTTAAAAGCGTGTTTTTTAGTTTTTTTAAACTATATTTATTTTTCACTTTTTAGTTTGATGTGCTATGAAAGCGTGTTTTGTAGTTTTTTTTTAACTATATTTATATTGCTTATTGATGCTGATACTATAACATATTACGATCCAACAGATATTTCTGAAAAAAAAAATATTTTTTATTTCAGCCATGGGATTTGAACTCACGCCCGAGGAGTCTGTCGTTTCGCGTCGACTGCCTTAGCCCGCTCGACCACCGATCTAACTGACAATCATGGAATGTACTTACATATTAAGCCTTTGCTCTCACGCAGAGGATACGTGAGGAAAGGACTGGCGATCCTGGTCAGGATAATGATATAAACTTATCAAATTATTGTATTGTTACCGGTTCTTCGTAAGTGTACAAAGTTTCAATTATATCTGTCCGTTTAAAGTGGGTCAAAATCGAGTCCAAAGAGTCGGTTACAAACAAACAAACAAACAAGCAAGCAAGCAAACATACAGGTGAAGCTAATAAAAGCGTGTTAAAAATAATAAATTTTGACCCATGTTATATTTAATGCTGATAGGTAACAATTAAACAACGAAGAAAACCACGCAGTTGTCGAATCGTTCAACAAATAATTCATTCACACGTTTTCCTTTAATGTAGATGAAAGTACGAAAATATTAGTCCTAGGAGAAAAAAAATAGGGATTAAAGTTGTAAAGAACTTTATTTCATACAAGTTGGTTTATAACCATTTAAGCGATAGAGTTAAAAATAAACGAGATAATGCAATAATTTAATTTCACCACTTTTTATCTGGTTTAAGTCGAAAAATATCAATCGTAAATGAAAATACTGAAGATTTTTTGCTCAGTACCTACATAATTAGTGTTTCTTCATTATTTGTATCTCAAATATGTTTTAAAAAATGTTGTATTTAAAATAAAATATTTTTTTGAATTTTCTAACTACAATTTCTATTTACTCATTAGCTTACCTGATTTGTGGAGAGTTTGAAATAACGTTCACTACAACTGCAGCTGAAGAAACTATAATTTGTTGTTTATAAAATTTTCTTACCGAAAAATAACAGATCAAAATCAACCCTGCCAAATCAAGATAACATCACAAAGTCTGCATTCCCATCACGTTCCTAGCTTGACTTTGACCCACTCTCTTTGTATTCCTAAATCTCCCAATCTAAACATATCAATTTTTTAGGACAACTTTAAATAGGTATAAGACTCCACCGGGATTATATTGTTCTGCTTTATACATGAAGTGAAAAGGTAAGTTGACAGAGAACAGATTTTGAATTCAGTCAATAAATAATAGAGCTTAGCTGTGATTGAGACAGGTCGGCTTTTTGACATTGAAGGGTGAATCTGCGCAACTAATACATATTTGATTCCGCAAAGGGGTGCGATTCAATGACGTGGAGCGTTTGAATATATTTTTCAGGTTGTCGTGTAAAAAATAATAGTTTATTGTGATAGATATTCCTTCACTATGGTTTTTAAAATACCAATGATGCAATAATTTAATATTACTAAACGCAAAAAAAGCTTGAAATGCATTTAAATTTTTATTTTCTATAATTTTATATTTTTTTGTTATTTTAAAGAGTAGCGGCTTTGTCAGATGTTGGCTACGGATGTATTTTTTATTTTGTGATTGATCCACCAAATACTAACAAAAATGTGGTTATCTCCTTTTTTTACCTATGTAGTGGGATAAGGGAATAGAATATTGATGGATTCATTAATTGAATATAAAAACGGTCGTAGTCTAGATTATTACGTTATGTAATACGGTGATAACAGAACAAGGGTGAGCTCCAACAAAACAACTCAGTGGAGTTGGGATGGTTCGGATTTTGATCTTATTTGTTATTATTACTTATTAAAACTGTGTAATGGTGTCAAATGATTAAAAAAAAAATTCAAACCAACTACAATTACTCAATATCATTAAATTTTGTACAAAACGTACTTTCACAAATAAAACTAGAGCTAATGATAACAATTAAAACAAGAAGAAAATATGTAGAAATACAAATATTTGCATATTGTACGAGTAAGGAAAAACATAGATCTCGATTTAAAATACTAGAATAACGACCTTCCCTCTCGAGAGGACAACCCTTGGAGAAAAATGTTACTATAGATAATTGAAATAAAAATATAGGGAGAAATTGATAGCAATGCTTGTTACAGCATTGAAATATACATTTATTTGTTTATTGATATTTCATAGAGTGAAATAGTTGTATAACGTATGCACTTTTTTCTTTTGAGTTCTTGTAATATTATGTCACAATTTACTTATAAGTACGATGCCACGTCGTCAGAAATAGTAGTCACCTAAGCATGTGACAGAGGTATCTTCATTTTGAGTTCCTACGCAACCTAAAACCTTGTTTATTTTCACATATTTATCTTTGACTTTTTATTGACAAGAAAACTGTGAGGCTAGTAAAAAGCATCGATTATGACAGGACTATGAGACAGTTAGCTAGTATCAATAATAAACATGTGATCTGCATTAGGTAGAAAATAAAAAAATTAGTAAAAAAATAGAGTTTAAAAGTTACAATCAGTATGAAAAAATCAACTACAATAAATTGGTAAAATTGTTGGAGAGAGAAACATGGCACGATGTTACTAATGAAAATGAAGTTGAAACAGCAACTAATAAATTTATCATAAAATTTAAATATCTAAAAAACTGTTGCACAATATCTCATTACAAAAACCCATATAATATCAAAAAACTTAAACCATGGATAACCGAGGGTATTGTTACATCTATGAAAGAAAGGGATAGATTAAAACAGCTTTTATTAAAACAGTCAAATAATATGCAACTAAAAAATAGATATAAGGCTTATAGAAACACCCTTACAAAGTTAGTAAAGTAAACTAAAAATAACTACTACAGACAAAAAATTGGAGAGGCAAAAAATGATATGAAAAAAGTATGGATTATTATAAAAGAATCTACTAATGAAACACTATCATAAAGAAACATAACACAAATAAAAAATGAAAATGGTAATATAATATCAGATGACATACACAAATATGTAATCGTTTTATAGTAGTTTTCTGCCTCGCAAAAGTGCTTTCTTTTGCGATTCCGTCTGCAATCGATTGTTAAAACTTGGAAACCCCCCAAACTGTTACTTACGCTTTGTGAAAATAATTCCACCTGGCTTAACAAAAATTGTATGGTGCAGGGGGGCTGTAAGGGGATATTATGGAAAAAAGGGTGGTTTTGAGTTATTTATATAATAAGAATCTACATAAAATTATGTACCGGTTACATTAGTGTGGAACAAAAATTGTCATTATAAATGCAATAAAATAATTATTGAAAATTATATTTTACATTACATCATATGGAGAAATAAATCATTCAAGACGATTTTCTCGAAACATCTAATTCGCTAACTCATCATTTTTCCGTTTAACTAACCCTATCTTCGTAACGGCTGCATTTCTCGAAAATATGTTTAGAATAAAAGTTGTGCATCATTTCATGAGAAAAATACTGATTTTTTTATTTTTCAAATCCCTTGTTTTATAAGGGAGATATTTAGCAAAAACTGAATCAATGTAATGATGCTGTTGTTTCAACGTGACCTAGCGGGAGCTGTGCACTTGAGGACCGAGTGAAGTAGAGCACTATATCGCAATGTGTTGAACAAAGACGCAGTCACAATAAGCAAAACCTAAATTGTTTCCTTTTCTTTCTTTATACATTTGAGCACAAAATTAGTTATTATTTATTGTAATTTGAATATCGATTTTTTTTATAATATAGTTCTTATATCAGTCAATATTTAATATTACCAAAGACAATAATAATTATCACATAATTAATAGTGATTAGTGAGTGCAATTATAACACATACAAGGTAATATAATAATAATAATATTAATAATTAGCCATTGTTTTAAAAATATGTAAATTAGAGGATAAAAATGGCGAAAACAAATGGTATAAGTTCAGATAATAGCGAGATAGAGAGCAAAATAAAAATAAAAATTAGGCCACCGAAAAAATATTTTACCTAAATACTTTTACTCGCAATGTTACTTTCATTTTTTATTAGGCATATAAATATTTTAATTTTAAACAAATTTGTTTTTTATATATTTTTTTGAAAACACCCCCTACAACCCCCCTGCACCATACGATTTTTGTGCAACCTAGTAGAATTACTATCTTATGGGATATGTAACAATTTGTAGTGGTCGACAAATTTTAACAATGAATTGCGAACGGACTGAACGATAGAATCGGTTTTTACTCTACTATTAGTGATCATTTCTCTGAGATTGGATATAAAATGGCACAAAATATCATAAATACAAATAAAAATGCAGAAATAAAAAATGATCAGTATGAAGGGTGCAGACAAGAACTTTCAAATTCCCTATTCTTATATCCAGTTTCAGAAAATGAAATACTGAACAGTATTAATAGTTTAAAAAATCACGGTGCTCCTGGACTGGATAATATTACTGTTAATGATATAAAATAAACTAGTAATTTCTTAATTGACCCTCTACAACATATTATTAACTTAATATTTCAAAGTGGTAAGTTCCCAGACAGTCAAAAAAGGAGTAAAATTAAACCAATTTATAAATCTGGTGATGTACTTGACGTAACAAATTACCGTCCTATTTCTCTTATCAGTAACGTTGCTAAAATAATAGAAAAATGCCTAAAAGTCAGACTTCTAGATCTCCTAAAGAAATAACATTATCATGCCAACCCAATTTGGATTCAGAGAAAATTTTTCTACAACAGACGCTACTTATTGTTTAATACACGATATTCATGGTGCCTGAAACTGTGGTCAGAGACCTTTGATAGTCTTTCTTGACCTTGCAAAGGCAAAGGCACCCTAAATTACTGGAAAAGCTGAACAGCTATGGCATCCGAGGTATAAGTAATGAGTTATTTAAGAATTATTTGTCAAATAGATATCAAATTGTAACAAATAATGATAGAATTAGTGAGGAAAAACTGATTAAATACGGAATTCCTCAAGGAACAGTAATAGGACTAATTTTATTTCAAATATATATAAATGAAATGCTAAAATTAATAATTCCTGTAAAATTCATTGCAAATTCTGACGACACAGCTTTATTTTTCTCTGGTTCAAATTGGAATGAAGTTACAAAGAAGGCTGAGATAGGCTTACATTTAATAAAAAAAATGGCATAACTTAAATTTATTAACTCTAAATAAAAGTAAAACTAAATTTTTAACATTTTCTTTTAATACAACTAATAGAGCCAATATAAGGAAGCTGATTTATCATGAATGTCATAATATAGATAATTGTAACAGCACTAACTTCATACAATCGGTAGAACACATAAAATATTTAGGGTTGTACATCGATGAGTATTTGAAATGGGATGTGCATGTTGAAAAAATAACAGATAAGCTGAGAAGAGAACAAGTTCTCTATGAGCTTAGGTGCGTTATTCACTTTCTTTGTAAAATCTCTGTATATATATTTTCCAAAATAAACATTATTATTATTATATAAATTAACATCAGGAACTAAATTATAATTTAGTTTACTTGAAAATGTCCGAATAGGATGAAACTAGTTGTAAAATAACAAATAAAGTGAAAATTAGACAAGTAAAAAAGTGTTTATAATTTTTTAAATCAAAATGGATTTTCACAAAGTACTTCATCTTCAGTCAACTTTTTAATATCAGGAAGCTTTCAGGTCGCAACAGAGTTGAATGAAAGGGCCCGGGCGGCAGGAGCATATAAAGTATCTTTATACTAAACACAAAATACAGTTATTAACATATACAAGAATACCAGGGAGAGTCATGCGATGTTATTAACTTTATAGTTGTTACCAGTTCTTTAAAATACCCGAAATAAAGTGCGCTCAAAATAAAACCGTAACAAGGCACAGTGGTTCAAAAACGATTAATTCTGGCCAAACCTAAAAAAAGCAACAATCCTGGAAACGTCAAAAATGAAACACTTGGTATACTATTATAGAATTTCTTTAAACTGTAGAGCGTAGCTCACCTTATGGTCTTTCTTCATGACAAAAGGCAAATAAGCATATTTTACACGAAGACAGTTATAAAGGTTATTGTAAACCATTACACCTGTCAAAAATTTTTTAAAATATCAAATATCTCTGAAACAGCTGGGTTTAGGCATATGGTATGTTCTTGACTCAGAATTTTATGCTCTTTTTGAAAACCATAAAATATATAGGATGTTCTATTTATAATAAGCAAGTTGGTATCGACTTCCGGTATAACTGGAAGTTCCAGATGCTTGTAATTATTTTAGTTGGATTGGTCACACTGTCGTTAGTAGCTCTCTAAATTTTCAAAATTCTCTTGTTGAATTTTTAATTTGATCAAATGCCCTCGCCTCCGTTTGCACAAAATAGTAATTATTTTAACTTCTGAAATAAATAAATTATTTAAATTTATGATTTATTTTCATAGATGACTGTTTTAAAAGATAGATTTTAAATTTAACCCACAATATCTTACTAAATACGGAAAGTTAATGAAAACATGTTATATATTGCTGAATATATTTAAAATAAAAAAGTTGGAGTAACTTCCGCTTAATCCGGAAGCGAAAAGTATATGTGTGATAGGCATTTATAATGAGTGGATTATCACATGTCTATTTCTGTATTAAAATACAGTGTCAATTTTTGTACTTTTCGATTTTTCGGCAATAACTTTTTTTGTTTCACGTTCAATTGTTTTTTTATATTCGATTTCAGATTTCGCAGGAAAAAATACAGTATTTGAAATTTTTTCCTAGGTCAAAAATCAAGCAATAAATTCGAGTGATTAGAATGATCACCCTGTACACTGTAAGGAAAACATTTGTGAAGAAATTAGCTTGTCACGAATTTAATCTGAGTTCAACCCCCATTTTACTGGCCTATTAGCCTAAAATGAGCTATAATTCTATCAAATTTCATCGAAATATCTCAGGCTAGCGAATATTGTATTGTAATAAAATTATTTAAGAGGTTGTATTGTTTAAAAAATACCCTATTTTCCAGCTGCAAGCATCAGCGGTGACACGCTTTTCGTTTGAATCAAATGGGTGGATGAATGACACAAGTCAAATTCGTTCGTTCATGGGAACATATCCGTGACACACGTGGCTCCCGAGATGCTTTCAATGGATCTTGTGGGAAATACCCTTTATGAAAATATGCAGTCGAATGCATTAGCGGATTTAGCATAACAAAGGGTGTTATCGAATTAGTTCAAGACCTGCGATGAATGAACTATTAAGATCATTGTGTTTGCCGAGGGTATATTGGAACTATTCTTAATAAATCAATTTAAAATTTTATCTATGAAAGCAGCTAATGTAGGCGATAATAATTAAAAATGTTTGCTTGGCAAGAGATGATTTTGCATACAAATAAAAATGTTCCCTTGTAATCTCAGCGTTTAATAAATTTTAATTTCCTCTTCCAGATGTAATTGTTTAAGCTTTTTAATTAAAATTTTAATTTTTGTTGTTCTAAGTTAGAGTAATGAAATAAATACATATAAAAATTAATTAATATTTTTTACGAGAAATCACGTATACAAAACATACCACTATAACTGAAAATCAAGCAGACAGTAACTGAAAAATTTTTATTCTTTATAAAAAGTCATTCTCCCTTTATATCATAAGAAATGGTATAATATTTAAGACAGTAATACATTGGCTCTGATGAATAAAAGGTAGTAAATGCTTTTACTACATATTTTTAAAGCAAAACCTCTGATCTATATGATTAATGTTTTTAGAGCATTTGCTTGATACTTATAGTAAAAGCATATGCTTTACTAGAGACAAAAGCTTCAACAAATATGAATAAAACTAATTATGTGAATAAAACCGCGTGTTTGTTATCTACTTAGTATTTGCTTCAATAAAACTGTAGGCATCTCAGTAGTAGACTTCGCTTTAGTAAGGAAACACCTAATGTATTAACTAGTGAAATTCGGTGAACAGTATGAGCGGGTGAACAGCCTGATATGTGCATTAGTTAAGCGTGCGCTACGCGCACCCTTGGCGCTGTGCAAGGCAGCCTCCTCTGTCGCAACAGAAATTTATATATTATTGGCCACCGCGCCGTTACGATGCGTCGGATCGAATTCGGTCATCAGACTTTTTTTGCGCCATTCGCGACGATAAACGTTAATCCGTACGCGATTTTGTAGAAAAAGCGATTTTCGGAATTAGCCCTACCTCCCCGACCCCCTCCCCCCACCATTTTTTTTCTCGGTAACCCCCCCTCGAATAATGCCCGCCCACGGGAGCGCGTTACTTAATCTGCCGACTAAGTATTTTCTTCGGCCGATCGAAAATTTTCGACGCGTCGGATCGAATTCGGTCATAAGACTTTTTCGCGTCGTTCGCGCCGTAGAACGTCGCGCAGCGCGCGAATTTGCCTAAACGGCGTTTTCCAAAATTGACCCCCCTCACCGACCCCCAACCCTCCCTAGTTTTTTTCCGAACACCACTTCCCGAATAATGCCCGCCCACGGAAGCGCGTTCTTTAATCTGCATATTTACAATTTTTTTCGGTCGATCGAAAATTTTCGGCGCGCCGTTACGATGCGTCGGATCGAATCCGGTCATAAGACTTTTTTCGCGTATTTCGCGACGTAGAACGCCGCGCCGCGCGCGAATATGCCGAAAATGCCCCCCGACCCCCCCTCCGATTTTTTTCCGAAAACCCCCCGCCGAACGACGGCCCCCCCACGAAAGCGCGTTTCTTAATCTGCATATTTACCATATTTACCGACCGTTTGAAGAAAAACGCGAAAAAGCGATCGATTTGGTACCTGTACAGGCCGAACGGAGCGTCGTACGCGTTTCGCACCCCTATACTTTTTTGTAGGCCTGGTCATTGTCCTTTCTATTTGGGGGGCCGCGACCCCCTCGTCTCTTCTCGTGGGATGTAGCAACCCCCTCCACGCACCCCAATGGTGGGGGGTGGGTCGAGATGGATGATTTTTCATCTCGTGTCGCCCCCATGGCCACCCACGGGGTCAAAACTGGGCTCGGAGGCTCGGTGTAGGCTACTCTTGTTGCTCATTGGGCGGCAAAGGGGGGAATTTTCCGGGTCCTATATCTCGGCGACGGGAAGAGCTATCGAAGCGATCTCGACGGCGTTGTACTCATCTAGTGATCCCATACCTGCATTGAGGGAACCATTTTTTGGAAAAATCGATTATTTCAAAATTTACCCCCACCCCCGCGAGAACGGGCGGACGAACCATCTATGTTTATAAGGGCAAAATGTGCCAAAAACCACCCCTTTCACGTAAAAAATTCGTCGCGTCCCCCGGAGTGCTTTAGTCCCCACTCGCGTTCACCGTTAGCGGTATATAATTATGGCGTTTTCAAATCAATATAGAAAATCGAGTTATATACCATCAGATGCAGCAATCTTTTTAGAATGTATTAAAAATTAGAGGTAGGTCAAAAAAGATACAGATCAATAAATGAAGAAATGTCGAATTCCCATGAAAATCAAATCTTCCCTCACCTACACCCTTTCGTAAAATCTCGATAAAAAATTAAAATTTCATTGGAATTTTTTTTTTAATTCCCAACAAAAAATATCTTCTTCAAAAAATGACATTTCATTGAAAACATTTTTTTTCAAAAATTAAAATTTTTTTGTAAAATATATATTGTTGGTCAGATGAAGATTCGCTAAAAAAAATTTTTTTCGAAATTCTGTAAAAAATTACCATCTACCAGGAATCAAAATAAATATTTAGGCATTAATAACATTAAAAAAAGTAATATGTCTTGTTAAAACATAACATTGGCTACAAAGTCAGAAGCATTATTTGCTATGAAATAAAAGCAAAATATTATTCATTGACCATGAAGCAAATGCTTTTACTACTACCTTCTGCTTCGAAGCATTTGCTTTTGCTTTTACTTCTTACTTCAAGCAAATGTTACTATTTTATTCATCAGACCCATTATATTTATTTCAGCATTATATTTATTTCAAGTTTAAAATACAAGGAAATGGAGTTGCCTATTTATGTATTTTCAAATCAGCCTCGTGTCTTTTGCTAAAAATATTGTAGTGGCTTGAGCTAACATCGGGTGAACGAGAGCTATCGTCCTTCGGCTCACCAGTTGGTGCCACTGGCGAGTAAGGTAGATTTCAAAAGTTATTCTTAGACGCGAAACAAGTTTATAGGGTTCTATTATAATTATTTCGTACACCGGTAAATAAAAGAACTTGTTAATTATGCCTCAGTGTTGTGCAGTTCCATTTTCTTCGGAAACAAAAGACGGACATATGTTTCCGAGAGACAAAATTCACTTAAAACAGTGGGTTGGTAGCGACAAGCAGGGATAACTTTACTTCTTCGAAACATTCGCTGGTTTCTAAGAAACATTTAAATCCTGACCATAATCGTTACCAAAGGGGCCTAGTATAGAAAATCGTAAGTAATAACCATGCACATTCGTTGTTTTTATCATGCTCATGCTTGATATAACCTAACTTAATGACATAAGGCAACTTTGATAGGTACAATAATTTCAACAGTAGACACTAAATCTTGTGGTATTTCATCTAGTATATTTCCAACAAAATTGTTATTTCTATCATAGTCTTGAAGTCTGTGAACAGAAATGCAGGAACTTAAAACTTCATAATAATGCATACTTTTGACAAATCTGTCATAGTAAACACACATACCTCTGAATTAGCTATTCTTTAGGTCCGTTAGCGCCTTTCGTGATAAATTCAAGCGCGGTAGCCCTCATTGAAATGAATTGGTTTGTCTAATAAATAGCATCGTATATAGGAAATTGTACGGAGAATTCATATACCTCAAGTATATGAATTTTCCGTACAATTTCATCTTTATATTTATATTATAAACATAAAACCTTCGTTTTGTTCTTTATTTCTGCTTTTCTTCGTTTTCCAACGCGCATGCAATTGCAAATAACTCTTCTTTTGAACTGCTCATTGTTGGGCGAGGGAGTTCACTATAAAAACAATAATAATTTTAAACAATTTTGCCCCTATTGAAAAGGGTGATCGTTCAACTCCAACAAAGTTTTATGATTTAAGTGCAGCTTCTTGGTTAATGAGGAAAGCCACTACACTGCGGGCCAGTCAGGTCCTGGGAAGGGTTCTTACTATAAAATTCAATTAGTGATATCTTAGAGCATAGCAATCCAAAAGGTACAAATAAAACACAAAATATAAACAAAGCGACTTCCTATAATTTATCAAATAACACGTATTAACCGGATGAAATTATATTCACCATCACATAATATTTTCACCCCAATAATAATTACCCCTTACTTATACTATAGACTCAATTGCCGATAACACTGAACGGTTATAAAACAAAACAAACATATATATACTGAGTGTCAGCCAAAAAGCCAGACCAAATCAATATTGGTGGTTGGAGAATGAAATTAGTTCCAGTTATGTTACAAAGGCTTAAACTGCGGTTAACGTGATCACGTGACCCGAATGTTCACAATTTTATTACAGGTTTTGTAAAACAAAAAGGGTCTTATAGTTAAGATTAAATATAAAAGCATACAAGCAAATTCTTATCTGTGCTTTCTTGGAAGGCAGAAGTTGATACATACGTCTCGGGGTCAGGCAATTCAAGTCATATACTTCATGAGTCAGAAGTACTATTCCACAAACCAGGTCCAAATCCAGTAAATGGCCAAGATTCGTCAATAAAATACCGTATGTACAAATACCAACGCAACAATACTCACTGACATTAAACGGACATGTTCAAAAAGTGTACCAGAAAGTTCCAGTACACGAACATACTAGAATGCCAAATGTAAATCTGCAAAATTTCCAAGAATGTACAAAAATTGGCACATACACAAGATTGCAGTAATCTAACAGAACTTAAAGAATTTACCAGAGCCGAACAGAAACATAAAGTATCTAAAGGCTTCTGTCAGTACCTAAAAGTTTCTGCCAGTACCTAAAAGCCCTAGAAAAAATAGACGCATATTAAAACTTACGAGTGAAATCCTAGTTTTAGTGAAATCCTAGTATTAGTAGGAATGAAATTCTCGTATTAGTAAGAAGTATTGTGGCGGCTGGTGAAATTTAATCTATGTCATATCTTAATATTGGAGAATGAGACCCAAGCCATACTTTAATGCGTAACTATCAAGACTAAATGAAGAAGTTTTGCAGAGAGGAAAATTGTGATTAAAATTTGAGAAAAAAAGTTGGAAAAATTGTGATCTTTTAAACGATTTATAAAATATTTGCGAAACATTTTTTTCCAGAATCAGGTGGAAAATATAACGACAGATTTCAAATTACATCAAAAAATATTATCTTGCTACAAAGTTACACCGTTTTGAAATTTTTTTATTGATTCATTTTTTAATGTGAACATTTCAAAAAGGTGCGACTGTAAAAAAATCAATATTTTTTTTATGAAATTTGGAATCTGTTGTTATATTTTCCATATTTTACAAATCGTTTAAAAAATAACCTTGGAGGCTCACAATTTTTCCAACTTTTTTTCGCAAATTTCAAACTTCTTCATTTAGTCTTGATGGATATGCCTTAAAGTATCACTTGGGTCCCATGCTCCAATACTAAGATATGACATAATTTCACCAGCCGCCACTCCTCCTATATAAGAATGAAACATAAAATTCTAGAATGATTTAAGAAATGTGAAGCCAACTTACCCACGTAGTCTTAGTGATAAAAAATAATTCGAACAAGTCGATAAGTTCAGGGTGTTCAATTCCTAATATACATCTAAACTAAAGATACAGTTTTCCAATAATCCCTCAAAAAGTATATACATCTTCAAAACAAAATTACCATGAAAACGACCAATTCATCACATTAAATCCACTAGAGTTGTACTAAACCAACAATTTTGTATGTTCACCACATGGCAAACTTGTGGAAGCAGTTGAAAGTTAACGACTCTTCTGAGCATTTTTTGAAACTTTGACAACGTTTAAATGTGCCTGTAATATTTTCTCGTTTATACTTTAACAGCAGTAGTGAGAATGCAAAAAAAAATACAAACAATTATTATATTTAATATAATTATAAACTGGTAAAGTAAATAAACAAAACTAAATTAAATCAATATTTGGTATGTAAGTGCTCCATCAAGCAATTACAGCATTATTATGTCTTGGCATAGAAAGAACCAACGTCCGGTAGTAATATGTATCTGTTTTCCCAAACGTTCTCTATAGAGAACTATAGCTCCACTTTAGAATAAATTTCTTTCACCATTCGTTCTCAAACATTATCAATTTGATTGCGATCTGGGTTCCAAGATAGCCCAGGCAAACCTTCTATATTACTCTCCTGCAACCAGTCATGTACTGCTCTGTACATATGAACTGGGCTATTTTCTTAGAGTACAAATTTAAATTAATTGTGTTACAAATGAATACAATTAATACTAACTTTTTGGCAGGTAAAGTTATTTGGATGCAATGGCTACACTGATGGCAATATAATGTTTTGCAGCAAGTCTCTGTAATGCTTGCCATTGTATTTTGCTTCCACTTGCCAACAGACTCCTGGACCAGCCGCGCTAATCCAAGCCTACATATTGACGAAAAAGCGACCGCCACCATTTATTGGTTTGGTACAACTAACTATCATCACACCATGTATTTCGTGGTCTGTTGATACATTAATGTATGACTGGAATACTTTCTCGTCATAGAAAATAATGTTCGACCAGAAATCGTTATCTTTGTCAACAAAGTTATTGGCAAAGAGCAGACTTTGCTCCTTATGGCGCTCAGATAGCTCAGGCTTTCCTGCAGCTGAATAATTGCTTATATTGGCCCTGATTAATTCTCCACCTATCTGTCCACACTGATGCAGGAAAATGAATCTCATGGCAATCTGTTACAGCCGAATCAAAAGAATTTCTTCTTAGCTAGTTTACGATCTTCTCACCTTGATCCAAGTTGCTTCTCCTAGCAGCTACCTCACCATATTAGGCTAAATATTCTCCTTGCAACCATCTTTTTCTCAATTTAAATATGCATGGTTTGCTAATGAATAAGTTCGGCAATATGACCTAGTAACCATCCATCATCCAAATATTCTACAGCGCGTGCTCTTTTTGTTTATGTTAGCTTTACCATCGTCGACCAAATGAAGCGTCTACTAACAGTTTTTATACAATGGCCGTCTAGATCTCCTGATCTCACCCAGTTAGTTATTTCCTCTGCAGGTATTTTAAAAGTGAGGTTTATGGAAACATAAATCCCATTAGAAGAAAGCTTACTCGTGACTCTTTTCAACCAGAGCAGTTTATGAGAAAAATGTCTGCTCCCATGTAGCTGCCAGATCCTGTAAATTGACAAAAAGGGATCAAACATTTCAAGTAGTGCTTGAAATTTGCACTATAGTTTCTTTAGATTCCCCATGGAAATAGTTCTGGCAGCGTTTTCTAAAAAAATATTAGTATTAAAATGTTAGTTTTTTTTTGACAGTGTTATTTTAGGTAATCATTTTTATTTATGGATTAGAGATACTTAGAATAGAAACTAATAAAAAGTGAACCTTATAGAACAGCAAAGTGTAAACATGTAGATTTATATCAAGTGTCGAAAGGATGTTTTCCCGCAAATCTGTAAAGTCGTTAAACTGTTAACAATCTTCAAACAAAAAAGAGCCGACACTTGGGTTATCTGTGTTTGACCAGAATCGAGTCAAATTGATTGCCTGGGGACCCCCGGAGAGTAAATCAGGAACGACAGGCAACACTTGTTCGGGCCCTTGTTTGAATGTGGACCGAACAGGCGTCTCGTAGGGAAAGAAAATTATGGACCTCGAAGACGAGAAAATAGGGATTTTTAGGTTTTTTGTGCCCTAAAATATACATATCCGAGCATAAAGACGAGTGTAAGATATGAAAATGGACTAAGTTTATAACGTAATGAATTTAAATATTATGATAAACGCACCCTATGGTTTTAAGATATACATTACAAGGGTGTTGAAAAAGGTAAAAAGTAATTAGCATAATAAGGAATTGAAATATTTATTAAAAAAATACAAACACTAATTCGAAGAAATCTTTTAAGTGTATATTAATTGTAATCGACAGTAAACATATTATATTAATGTTGATTTAGAACTCATATATACAGAGTGGAAACTATTTAAATGTTCACCAGTGGAATTCCGAGATGGTAATAGATACAGAGTTGATTAACTTTAGAAAAAGTTGGTCAATTTAATGCCCCTTAGGATTCTGCAAAAAAGTTTAGGATATTCGGTATCCTTCCGGAGTTATGACCGAGCGACTGAAAGTTATCAGTTAATTATATTTATAATAATTAAGCCTGGCCAAGGTCATTAATCCTACAGAGACGTACTGGGTATGCATTATATCATAATACTTGAATAAGTACAATAATAAAAACAAAAATATTTTATATATTGTGATGTTTGTTTTTGTACTATTTCGTTCGCTTTAAATTCTTTTTTTATGTATTTTCTTATATTTTGTAAACTTAGTGCTGCACATTCTTATTAAACTGTTAAATGACGTTCACACATGTACATTGTATATCTAAGTGATAACTAATAATAAATAAATAAATAAATAAAATAAATGGAAATAAATTTTATTAATACTGGTATACTTTATAAAAATATGTACAAAACTCACCTTCTTAAGCAGATTTATGAAGTAGCTTGTTTGTCGTTATCACAAACTGGAGCACTTCTATAATAACTGTGTAGCATCAGATATGTTTCTACAGTTGTCTCAGTAAGCAATGTTCGCTGTGGTGAAAAAATATGTTTGTATTTTGAAAGTGACCGTTCAACATCTACGGAAGTAATACAGTCATAAGTAAAACACTCTGCGAACTCACTTAACGCAGATGTAGATGCACCATCACAAATTTGTCTTAATTTGGTAAAATCAGGATCTTTCTCTCGAATTTTTTCAATAACGGGCTTATTTTTTGCGTCATTTATAGTCTGTAGCTGTGTATTTACGTCGTCCACTATTTGCAGCGATTCCACTAACGACAACGAATTATTTTTAATTAAGTTAAATGTGTTAGTTTCGTCTTTGTTGGTAGCCTAGGTTTAAGTTTTGTAAAAAAAATTTTTATGGTATTTTGCAATTTTTCTATTGCGTCGTGTAGTCCTCTATAATTCTTATAAATAGTTTTTAAATCTGTTTCAAGGGAAACATCTTTAAAGCTTGTCTGGCTTTCCTTAATAGCTGCAGCCTCATTAGGGTTGAACTGTAGTATCACAGCTTTTATTTGTTGAAAATATTCAGCTTAATAAAAAGCTGCCCTCAACCACGTTCCCCAACGTGTAAGAATCAGCTCTGGTGGTTCCGGAATACCAGGACCAGTGTGTGAAATGCTCGAAGCCGTTTAGGAGATTTGAGAAATACTTTTTTTGTATTTACTATTAATGCATCTACCTCTGGAAAACATTTTCGATTCGTTTCTGCTAAACGATGGAACGCATGTACTTTACACGTAACATGTAAAAACCTACAATCGTCTCTTTGAAGAAAACGGCCCACCAAACGCATTGTCGCAGCACCGTCGGTCACAAACATCAACACTTGACTTGTTGACAGTTCAAATTTTTCGAAAGTCTCCAACACCACACGCGTAATTGTTCTGCCAGTACACGAAGTTAGTCATTTGCTAGCTAGTAAAAGTGGAAATGTTGGTTTAACAGGGTCGAGTACACGTACTATAACATTTAAAATAGAATTTTTTTTACAATTTGTCGTCTCGTCAACACATAACCACAGCCGTGTATTTTTTAATGCCCATTTAATCCTATTTACAATGTCCTCACGAACACTTGGTACATATCTACGTAACTGTGAACGACTTGGTAAATTCACTTGGGGATTGCATTTATTCCAGAACTCCCGAAATGCTGGTTTATCCTATATGCGCAGGGGAACATCACAGGCAATCAGCATTAACAGTAAATCAAACATAAACTGGGGTTCCAAAGAAGACACGCCATTTTTTTATTTTTATGCTGGTTACTATTGACATGAATTTTGCAGCCGTATTTATTCCAGCACATTAAGTCTTGATCACAAACTTTACGAATTATTTTACATCCATCATAAAATAAATCCGGAAATTCACCGATAAATTTATTCACTTTATCAGCGTACGGTCGTTTTCTACTCTTTACGCTCAACATTATTTATTATTTATTAGTACTCTATGCATCGACCAACAGATCACAACTGAAGTGTGTCGTGTCATCGTCATCGTAAACAAGAGCGTGATGGCATTGGTATTGCGCCCGACCCTGAATCTACCATCGCTTGGCCAGGATTAATAATAACGTTTCCTACGTTGATAGAAATTTGAAACTTGACGTAAACTGGAAATTATCTTAGCCTTCAATTGTAACATTTGAAAATAGCATATGCCTTCTAGTTTTGAATTTGTATATAATTTACTGTGGATGTTTTGCTTAAATAGTGAGTATATAGTAAGATAGTTTATTTCAAGAATTATTTTTTTTGTATCGGTAAAATATAAAAATTGAATTATTGTTATATAATGTTCCCCAATTATTTAATTAAGTTAAATGTGTTAGTTTCGTCTTTGTTGGTAGCCTAGGTTTAAGTTTTGTAAAAAAAATTTTTATGGTATTGTACGGTTTATGGGCTATTTGTATATTGTGTTGTTTAAATATGTTTGCAATTTTCTCGGATACTGTTGGTATTTATGGCATAGAGACATGTATTATTACTATTATTTGGCATGTGTGTTATTTTATTATATGTTTTGTGTATTATTTTATTTTATTATTGGTTCATAAAAATTTTTGGGATAGAAATTTGCTTCTAACTTTCTGATTTCTTTAGATGTGAAAGTTGAATGGCACTCACTATCTGTAAGGCTGTTGACGACGCTTTTTTCGAAGTTGTCTGATGTGTTTCCAATGGTAAATATCTAATGTGTTATCTTTAACACAAGTGATACAATAACTAAATTATTTGAAAAAATATTATAGGCATAATTTTAGTAAGTTGTGATGTTAAAAACGTACACTAATAAGTGGAAAAAGTCACCATTACATGTTAATTTTTTTCTACATTGTATCATAAATTTCTTATAATTCTCATAAATTCGATTACATGTTAATATATAATATTTATTGTGTCAAATTACCTTTCCTAATATAGTAATATTACAAAAACAAACTTCACACTGTACTGTGGATTATACACACTGGCGAGTGTTAAAATATATACATATGTAAACCTGTGTTCCCCCACAGTGATCCTAGTTGCACGACTGGTTGCATGTATTATATTTATGTAAATAAACTTATACATTTCAATTAATTAAATTATTTAAAGACTCTTTAAAAAATATGATTTTTTACATAATTGTTGGCTCTAAAAAATGGCAAATATTTTCGGCACCTGGTTATCAGATAAAGAGAAAAATAATTTAACTATCTATTACACTTATTTTTTAAAAATAAGGATGATTCAGCAGAATAACAAAATTTGACTCTTGTTGCCTCAAAACTAGTAAGCCTAGAAATTTACAAATGTTGCCATTGAAAACTCCTTACCAATGTATACCAAGTGTCAAATTCCTAATGTCAGAACAAAAAAAAGTTTATAAATATAACAAAATTATTTTCAGTTCCACAGTCATAACTTTCGAACGGTACTTCTTGTAGAAATTTTGTTTTTTGATCACAATAAGTCTGTCAAAATGCAACTATTTTTTTTTTTTGCAAATACGCGGTGAAGAAGCAAAATTAATAAAACATGGACTTTTTATTAAAATTTTCAAATTCTATTTATTTTCTCTTTTGTGCAAATTTAAATATAATCGATTAATAAAATCTAACTGTTTTGATTCTTATGCTTATAAAAAGCCAGCATACACAGTGTCCCCGATTTAAAGTGTCATAGAGTAATGGGAGATAGAAAACACTTAGCTATCACTGATGTCAACAAATTGTCAAATTCCTTAATAAATGATATCTTTGACACACTCAATTTAATTTGTTCTTCCACTGAATTTACCACAGCAGGAAAATATCAATATAACAAATGGATTAATTATGAAATTATTAATTTAATGAAAGAATAAGACAGAAAATATGAAGAAGCCACTTTTACACAAGATAATAATATATGGAAAGAATACATAGTCTTAAGTTTTTGTACAATGTAACAGGTACAAAAAAGAAATGAAAAAGAAAAGTACTTTAATAAAATAATAGATGAAAATAAAAATAACAAAAAACCACTGTTGAAAAACTTAAAAACACTATTACACAACACTAGGAAAGTTGTGGGATAAAATATCATATTTGAGAATGTGGAATTTTCAAATGAGCAAATTGTAGAAAATAAATTTAATAAATATTTCTTAGAAAGTATCGATATTATAATCAGTGAAATAATAATTCCAAAAGACTTTGATAGAGTAATAACAAACGTAGACAATCATGAGCTATATAATGCATTTAAAGTCATTAATTTACATGAATTAAAAACAATTGTGTACACATTAAAAGATACTGCTGGAACACCAACTACAAAAATAATTAAAGACGCGTTTATGGTTACCGAAAATCATTTTCTGGATATTGTGAATTCATCATTACAGGGTGGAATTTTTCTCAGTGAGTATAAAACATCATGTGTTGTACCTGTGCCCAAAGTATGTAATACTCATCTCTGTGAAGAATTTTGGCTAATAAGTACCATGCTAGTATATGATAATCTCTTGGAAATTGTAGTATAAATCTAACTTTTAGAATATTGTAATAAAAATAATGTGATAGTCTTAAATGAGTTAGAATTTCGTAAACAACATTCGTGTGAATCAGTAATACTAAATATAGGTGACAAATGAGTTAAGGCAATTAATGACAACTTGAGAAAATTGGTATTCGTAATATAGCACTAGAGTGATATAAATCTTATTTATCCAGTCGTTATCAAAAAGTAAAACATACAAATTTTGTATCCGATCAACTAGAAAATTTAAATAGTGTACCACAGAGTACGATCCTGGGACCTATTTTGTTTCTATTATATGCAAATGAAATTGTAAATTATGTAAAAAACTGTAAGTTTCCTGATGATACTATGACAGCTACAAATCCGGAGGAAATGCTATGTATAATATAACAAAACAAAGAAGGTTTAGTGCCATATTCCCCAAAAAGAAACAATTATGCAGGTGCTATGTATAATGATTGATGAATTGAACATGTAAAATTGGTTGTGTATTAATGATTTATGTGTAAATATTAAAAAATTTAAATATATGTTCATATGAAATAATTGTAAATTAAACAGCATTCGTAATTCATTAAATATATCGGTAAATAATAACACTCTGGAAAAAGTTATCAAAATATTTAAGAGTCATATTGGATCAAAATTTGAATTTTAAAAGTCATGCAAATTTTATTATGAATCAAGTGTCAAAGAAATGTCACTTTTTATATAGATTAGGATCATCTCTTAGTATGTATACAAAGTTAATTTTATACAAGGCATTAATTGCGACTCATTTAAAATTTTGGTTTTATTCAATATTGGTCATAATCAAATACAACAAATACAAAAAATACAAAACCGAGCAATGAGAATTATACTAGGATGTAATAAATATACACCTTTAAAATTAATGTTAGAAGTTTTAAACTTTATAAATGTATATCAAAGAGTTATATTTAAAACTTTAATCTTTATCTATAAAATGAAAAACAAAATGTTACCAATCTATCTAAACGATAGATGAACTTATATCATAAATATTCATAATTATCCAACTAGGAATATTTAATACAAGCAAAACTAATAGCTTTGTTTTCTCTAAAGGTTTAAAAGTATTTAATGATATTCCAACACATCTAAAAATTTGTAATAAATTCATAACAATCAAAGGGCTTCTTTGTGAATATGTAAAAAATTGTTTTTAAGATACGCAAATGTTAAATTTCTTTGTTTAAAATTATATAAATAATTAGAGCTAAATAAAGTTATATTATTAATATATTAGTAAATCAACAATTTCAGTATAATTTAAAACTATCAATTATTATTAATAAGCATGCAATACATAATACAATTTCAATGAATCACAAAAAATAGAAGTATAGTATACTGGAAACTCTCCAAAACCTGTTGGTTGTTCGAATCTGTACCTATTCCGGCACTGTCGAAGTTTCAACCATCCTTTTCTTATAAATGCAGGGGAAACAAAAGTCGTGCATTCTAAACGACTCTCATCAATCACCCTAAATGCCCAGAATATTTTTAAATAGATGGTTACATATAGTGTTGGAAACAAATTGTAAGAGTGCTCCATCATTTTTGGTCTACAATATTGCTTACAGACAGGTGATATATTAAGTCTTTGTTTGGGCATGCGCTTTATGAATTTAAGAGGCGGCGAATTTTAGAGCCGTACTTGGTACAGTAGCGATATTGATTGGCCTTCTCGAGTCCAGAGACGGATAGGCCAATTGTAAAATGTGTAAATATTGTATTACAGACTTTTCCTGATATAAATGTTTGCACACACACTTAATCAACAAAAAAAGTATTAGAAACTATATTCTGCTTATAGAGTGTTTAACTTATTTTTATAAAATTCACGTGTTGCGAAATTGTAAAAATTGTAAAAATGTAATTAAAAAACCCATTAATTTGAAAACAATTTACCTACAAAATTTCCCAAAGGAGAGAACGAAAATAATGTTTGGAAAATTCAACATTAATAAAATGTATTTTTTATTTTTAGTCCAAAGTGTCAAAAACTAAAGATTCTTCAGTCTAATTGCATAATAATTCAGAAAATACTTCCTACAGTGGTAGGAAACAGGTTTAAATTTAACTTTTACAAAAACAAAACACTTATATACTTACTGTATCAAATATTCTATATAGTTAACATATTATCGTCCAATATCAAAAAGTTCTGGAAAGGCGTTTAGTTAATACAAAAAAAATAATGTAATAAATCGAAATTAATTTTTTGGTCAAAATAAATGCATGCTAGATATCGTTGCTAAATTAACCTCCATTGTTAACAAGGCCATTGTATATAGAGGCATGCCTAGAACACAAAGGAGTTAGGGAAATTGCTTTTAATCTATTTAAAAGCCAATTGCAAAACATAAAGCAAAGAGTAACAATACGTGGTGTTGTGAGCAATGAAGAACTTATGGGGCACCGCAGGGTACTGTATTAGGGCCACTTATGTTTATTATATACATCAATGAGTTGTTTACCCTAAATTCATCTGAAAGTTTGTTATCCTTTGTCGACGACACTATTGTTGTTACAAATTCTTGGCCTGTCCTTTATTTATTCATCATTTGTATTTGTATTCATTATATTAAAAATATATGTAAATGTAAATTTGTCATAGATAGGTTTTTAAATGACGAAAAAGAGCCTATTCTAATAAACGATAAATTTTCTCGAACCCACTACTTTCTATTCGCATATGTACTACAACTATGTACATTTGTTAATATTCCTCTGTACTATTCTTTCTATAAATAAACATATTACAATTATTCTAGCTTTAAAAATATGTACATATATTCAATATAACTGTATCTAGATTGTAGGTATTGCTTGCCAAAGATACATAAACCTTGAAAGTCAATTGTTTTAACAGCTGGATCACCGATTTGTCACTTTCAAAATTGTTAACTGGTAGAAAGTTTATAATTTACTATCTAGATTTTCATTCATTTCGATTTATTTTTACAAAAACTGGACTGTAGGTACATGTACTCTTTAAGGACTTTTATATATTAATATATATTTTCCATTAGTAAATCTATATTACTTCAGATTGAAGAAACAAAAGGATTGAAAAAATATTTAAACCACCCCTGCATCAAACGCATATAAACTGGAGCTTATGCTTACCTCGGGCTGTGGGCTTACCGAGTCCATATGCCAATAACAAATAGACTGACAAGTTTGTGTTTCTTGAAACTAGTTACTATATTCAAGTTCTAATAGCTTCTATAAAGTTTGCATGTATGCATTTGATATGAAATTTGACAACATTAATAGCATTTTTTCATATTACAGATCGGTGACGTTCTACTATTAAATAAATGTTGATATCATATTCATAAGTTTACTTTAAAATGTGTTTGTATTAAAATAATTATTATTTACAAAATAAAATTTGTAGCGAAACTCCATAAAGTATCTCCAAATATCCTTCTCAAAACGTCCATTAAGAACAAGATAATTCAAAATTGTATCATTATTTTTTGAAATTGATTATATTGAGTAGTAAAATCAAATAATTAAAAATCACTGAATTTATCTCTTATGTCATAAATTCACGTATCTGAAATTTATGAGGAAAATCACTAATTTGTTTAAAATAATAGCTGTTTATGTATTATAATACGTAATAAGTGCGAAGAGTTACCTACTTATTTTTGGATTAGGCGTAAAGCGTGCATTTGCCGTGTGTACAAAAATGCACGAAGTGCACATAAGATTTACTTTACAGCTATTGGGAAAAGTCATATTCAAAGTTTTTTCACATTTTATTTTAAATTACCAAAGAATCAATTATTACAGTTTGTTAGTTTAGAAATATGTTTGTTGTTTATAAACAACTCTTTGGTTCCTTAGTCAGTTTCTTAGTCTTTTTTCTCAGTAAGAAATAACAAAAAATGGTTTTGATTCTGGTTCTAAATCAGATATTGTAGAATATGCACATTACTGATATCAGCGTTTTTACCTGAAAGGAGACCAAAATATGAATTAGCTTATACATGATTCAAGAAACTTTCTCAAACAAAAAAGGTGACACAGTTCGCTTGAGTATTAACTGAATTTGAACAAAAAGGAAAAGTCAAAAAATCTTCGTTACTTTTAAGCTAATATTCTATGCTAAGGAACACAACGGAGGTTGGAAAGTAACTGCCTTTGCTAAAGGATATGTTGAAAATTCTCTTGAAACAAAAAGTAGATACAACAATTCTAGGGTGAAGAGGATAATATAATAAAATTCAATGAGGACAATCTCGCAACCATCCCTTGATCTCAACAATTAACGTAATGTAGGCATTAATTAATCTCGATTTAAAAAGTGTGTTGCTAAATGTATATAATGAGTGCAATTTCTCTTTATTTTTTTGTAATATTTTCAATAAACAATGTGTTCCTATTGATAACGTAAATTCAAGACTTCTTACAATTAATCATGTGCTGCCTCAAGGTTCCGTTTTGGGGTTCCTATTGTTCATTTTGTCTGTAAACAATTTTTTTTATTATTTGTCTCCCATAAAATGCATCGCCTATGCCGATGATACATTTAATCTAGATTTAAATTGTAACACTAACTTAAAAAATGCCATTCGATCTGTGCAGCAAGCGAGTGCGTGGTTTTCTTTCAATAACTTAAAGCTAAATGAGTATGCACACTAGTAATTTATTAGTAAAAGGGGACATATCGTACTGTATTTTGTTGTTTTATTTTGTTTGTGTTTTACTACTTATAAGAGCCGAGCGTAGATCCGACTTAACATACTTGTAATTCACTACGTAAAGTTAAATAACAGTAGTCACAGTTAGTAATTTGGATGGTAACCCGAGTTAAACTCGGCGACCTCGTCCCGTCTTCTAGCAGCTTATGTATGGGGACCGTAAGAATGGTAAATGGGGAAAACCAGATGTGTAGAACAAGGACAGATTGCTCTCATCTCATACGCATGTTAGAAAAGTACAGAGGCTTATAGTAAATAACGAAATTTGAATTAGTGGTAACAGGAATCCATAAACAAAAGCTGGCGATATTCTTACCCACCGTGTTTGTTCATGCTTTCGACGTTCAGTGAAGCTGTAATCTTCTTGACTTTATGCGTTCGTTAATAATAAGAATTGTAAAAATGCCTATTTACTTATTAGCCTATGGTCTCTGTCCTTTTACAACGTATGATAATGAGAGCAATCTGACCTTGTTCTACACATTTGGGTTTTCCCATTTAACATGCTTACAGTCCCCATACGGTATATTAGCATATACGCAGAAAATACGAAATCTTATGTGAGGGTTGTATAGGTGATATACCATCATTCAGAGGGAACATAAATCAGTCGGTCCCTTGTCTATTACATTAGGAAAGTAAAAAAATCTCCACTCTTCGATGGAGAAAAGGTTCGACAAATTTTCCAGGTTGGGGGTAGCTGACATCGGTGATGGGCTCTGGTAGCGAAAATAGGCTAAATTTATGCTATTTATACTATTTATATTATTTACAGTATTTATACTATACCATTTATACTTTTTTATTCCTGACCTACCAAAAACTGATTTGTAATCTTGGTTGAAAAAGATTCTCTTCTATTCTAATATGTTAAAGACATGTTTTAAATAAATAATTGTCTCGCTTCGTTTACCAACTTTGTCTCCAAAGTTGCTGTTTATGTGACATTGATTGAAACAGTCTATTTTACTGTACCTATGGTCAATAATGTCGTACATACAATTATTCCGCACTAATTAAGGATTCCAGTTACTCACTTCAGGGTTACAATTTCTTATTGTGGTATTAGGTCGACAGCTATTTAATTAATTATTAATTGATGATCTTCTAATTGCGGTGACTGTAAAGGAGTGTCCTGATCAGCAATCTGTGGAAAAACAATTGAATGGGAGCATAGTGGCATCTGTGCTGTCATACGATCTCCTGGTGATGTATGTCGGAGTCAGAGCCCGCAGAGGCACCGTTACTCGGAGTTGCGGTTGCGGTTACATGTAATGCATCTGTTTCCACCACGTTAGAATGCATTTCGCAGCTCATATGAATTTTCTAGTAGGAATGCAAATGCACAATTCACGTCCACATGAAATATACAAGAAAGTTTTGAGGTAAAGGCAGCATGAATATCGATTTTTTACTCTATGTTCCATAGAACTACTTTCTTACTACAACAAGGGCATGCAAATTATTGCATCTCCTTTATTAACAAAAAAATCTCTGACTACATAACAGATCTAACTCAATATTTGTAGCGTGTTCATTAAAAAATGTTTTAATTACCAAATACTGACGTGGTTTTCGACAAAACACCAAAGCACAATGTACTGGACTCGACGCGCGTTTCGTCAACCAGTTGGCATCATCTGGAGATGATTAAAACTAACCTTATTCTAACAATGTATTGTTACAGTTCAATGAACTATGACACAAAAAGTAGACTAAATGAGACTGGCCCTCTTTCACTGTTCATATTATTTTTATACTGTAACTTCCAAGTTTTCAGTTTATTTCAGCTATCTAATATTTGTCACATTCCTATATTTCTACTATCTGTTTTATGGTTGTTCTCAAACACATGTTGGGTAACAATAGACTTCTCTGTTCTACCATATTTCAGATGAACCATATGCTCCTTGTATCTAGTTTGAATTGATCGTCTAGTTTGCCCAACATACTTTTGATTACAGTCCTTAGAGCTAATTTGTAATTCGTTTGTTTCAATTTTGTCTTTTGTATTGCCTAAAAGTTGTAGTTTATTTCCCGATTAATGAACTACTGTCATACCTATTAATTTTTTAATCATTTCGTAATGGGGGGGGGGAGATTAATAGTTGATAAACTAGAAAGTTAGAACTAGCCATTTGATGAGAACTATGGTGAGTGTCTAGGGATATACTTTATAGTATTGGTATTTTTTCTGTATATGTCAATTTCTAACTTATTCTCAGTATTTCTAATTATTATTACATTTAAAACTAGTTGTTGTCCATATTTTTCTATTTCATGTGTGAATTTAACTGACGCAGAACGACTGTTTAATTTAGAAACAAAGTTGTCAATATCAGTAACTTTTAAATCAAACACAGCAAACATTTCAGCCACATACCTAAGTCAAACCCTGGGGAAATATAATCGAAATCACGAAAGAATGACGTTACGTTACAAATTTATCTATAATCTATAACGTACGCTGTACAAGCGTTCTTTGTTCTTACAAAATAAAAAAACGAGAGAGACAGCGCAAAGAAGGCCATTATATGTGTGACTGTTAATATCGTTGTTGATGCGTTATACAAAAACTTAACTTCCTTGACAAAAAAAGAAAGAGTAACAAGCGAGAATAATATCGATCACTCTTATAGAATGCTTTTGACTAGCGCCGTTGTCACATGTTTCGTGGTTTCCTGTTTCTGCATGTCAACTGTCAAATTTGGATTTGTTTATGTTTGAGTTTGATTGTTACCATTTTCTTTATTTTATTGATTTTTGTATATGAAAAACAAATCATTTCAGAACTAACGATAGTCAATCTTCAAGACAAAATGTATGTTTCAACATGTAATAATAATGATTTTTGAAAATACATACAAAATCGCCTTCAGAAGCCAACGGTAAGTTTTTTTTTTTTTTGTTTAATGAAGTTAATTAATTGTTAATATCTACAAGCAAACTGCTTTTTGCCAAATTATATATAAACCATAAAATTATGTCAAATTTCAAGACTGACGAAATCGTTGTTATTCTGATTTTTAGCTGATAAATTGTAGGTTATGTTTTTACTTTTCACCTGTCAACGAGTAAAGTTTGTTTATAGTTGAACGTTATTTCAACAAGCATGAGTTTGACTAACGCAGTGCTGAGTTGATTCAAATGAATTATAACGATGACGTAACGGCATTCTTTCATGGTGTCGCTAATACTTGATTTTCTCTTTTGCTTATGTTTCAAGTCTGTTAATGAAAGTACTCGCAATGAATGGTGACAAAGAGTTACCCATTGGTGCACCTTCATCTTGTTCGAAAAAATTGTCATTGAATCGAAAGCAATTTTATTTCACGTTTCATGCAAAATTTAGTCAGTTTAATATATTCTTTTACTAAATCTTGACTGAGATTGTTTGATTCGTGTAAATCCTCAAGGTAGTCTGTGGCATCGGAACACTTGGATACAATGAACAAACGCCAAGGGAGATCAAAGTTTCACCTTCCAACTGGATATTTTCACCTTATTAATGAAGTCATTGGAATTAATCACAGATAAACCAAGTGTTCTTCAATTTAATAGATGGTAAGTCGGTAATCCAATTTGGTTGGTTGGTTTATGTATCTTAGACAAACAGTACAATCTAGGTACACTTATATTGTTTATATGTAACTTCCTATTTTAAGCTGGGGTCAAAAGGTTGTTTAAATTCCAGTGAATTAATTGTTGGTATAATATTTAATATTTGACATGCCTATTTTGTAATATTACACAGAGTTTTTGGAAATCGGTGTTCTTCAGAAAAGGATGTTTAAAATTAAAATCAAAATAGTCTATAGACGTGTTTCGAAAAATGCTTCATTATAGAATTGCAGGCGTTTAAAGATGACCTTTCAGATGTACTTTTTCTCTTTTTTGTTTATATTAATCACTTAACGTCGCGTCGACGTATTTGACCTACTAGTTTAGCCATCGACGCCAGTGTATAAGCACTGGCATCCCTAATCTGGAAATTTATCCGAAACCCTCACTTTATCATGGGGTAGGGATCTTTTACTTGCTTACATTGCAGATACACGGAACCCACAATTTTAAATTCGTTTTGAAAGATAACGTCGCGGATAGGTCCGCTCCTTCAGAACAACTCATCGACTTTCGTTCTGCCCAATTTTGAGCCGGGGTGGTTCTCTGTTTGGTATATAATCATCCTTAATAAGTTGTTGCATATTTCATAATTTTTATCATAGTCTCTTTCATGGAGCCAATTGTTCAGGATCACATGATTATTATACTTTGAAAACCTTTTTTATCTTACTGTAAACCAATCAGAAAGAAAATTTCTTCAAACTGGTTTCGTAATGATATTTTGAATTAACTTAAGATGTTCAAAATGCTGGACATTAATAGATCAACTCATTCATTAATGGTGACTGCATACTAAGTTTGAGATACCTATCAAATAGATCAAAAGTTATTCATGAAAATCTACTTCTTCGTCAAATACTAGGAAATAAAATATCTAAAAATAAAAAATTACCTCACATCTATAATTGGCTTGGAAAATCAAAACCATCAAAAATTTTACCAAAATCTTTTAACCTGGACCTAATAACGCTATGCCATATACAAGTTGTACCTAGTGCCAGGAATAATGATATGGTACCTGATTCCTCTTATTGAAAAACACGATTGTACTTACGATTTTTATATTTATTGATCGTTGTACATATGAATTCTGGAGAACATGACGAAACTAACAAAAGCCAACGCACGACGCGCAGTATACTTACAGGTTTTCCATCACAAAAATTTTCATTTATAATGAATGACCTTATGTAATATATTTCAGTTTACAATGACCCTATCTGTACACACCTTTGTGGTCTGTTTGAAGAGAATTGGAGGCCGCACAAAGATGCAGATATAAAATAATTCCTTGCTGTTTGAAATAGTCTGAAAGTTTTGTGGATGTAATACTAACACTAGAAGTTTTAGTAGTTTTTAAAGGCAGTTGAGTGTTCTAATACACCAACACTGCGAAATTGTCGATACTAATAACATATGTAATCGCGAAACCATGATACACTGTTTCTGCAGACGCAAATTGCCTCGCCATTATTAACGTACATAACCGCACTGCACTCAACAGAAACTGCGCCATTACAATAAAAGAAATAAAAAAAGTCTTGACATCCGCCATACATGCAACAATCTCAACTGCAGTCATTTGCAGACTGAACAGAACGATCTAGTAAACAATACAAGATCGATGCAGTCGCTGTCATCATTGTTGCCTAGGTTATGCGTTCTTTCCTATATATCGTATAATTCTCGGCGATCGTAGACCCCTGCGGGTTTTATATGCAAAAAATTTTATCAGTAAGTAAACAAAAACTCTCAGAAATTAACATTTATTTTATTATTATATCGCACTTTTTTCGGAATATACTACTAAGTTTTAACCCGTCTCTAGGATTTCGCCCGGAATTCCTGTAACTATTGATCATTTTTGAAAAATATTATTTATTTTTTGTGAATTACAATTTGTTATAACATAAGCAAAAGCATGTTTTTCGATGTTAAAAGAGTGTATTTCGTAATTGTCAAAATAATTTTTTTTCTCGAGTTATTGTAAACATTTTGAATTTCCTCAAAACAGTTAACTTGGTACTTAGTTACTTTCGTACTTCCACTTTTCATATATTGAAAGTTTAATTATTTACTTATTCTTGTATTATTTAAAGGACCTAGTGACATTTTCCAAATACGATTTTTTTTTTTTTTATTTGAAAAACCCCAAAAGATTCGTGCCATGAGATACAGTAACCCTAAAACTATTTTCATGAGTAAGTTTTATTTTAACAAATTGAACATTTTTAAATTTTCTCAAAATCATTTAAATGTTCCTCGTTAATATAGTCGGGGAGCTGGCGTCCAAAATGTGCAAGAGTTTTCTCAATGCTAATTTTTTGAGATTAGGTTACTTTTTAGTGATGGAAAGTAACTGTAGAGTCAGCACTTCCCTTACCGGGACACCTGGCGCTGGAACGCTCGCAAAGGTGTAATATTAATTAACGTCTCTAAACTTATTTCTCAGAGCTCAAAATTTATAGAGAACGAGCAAATATAATATAAGACAAGAATCCAACAGTCAGACAGCAAAATATAGGGACACGTGGCGTCAGCGCTACTTCATACCTGTCAAAAAAATGACGTGTGTCAAAGTGATTTCTCAAAGCTGAAATTCTCTAAAACATTAAATTAAAACTATAAAGTTAATAAAGGAGACAGTCAGACTCATTTATGATAGGACCACGTCAGTCAGCAGTCGATAGATGTGAGAACGGTAACTGCGCGCATTAATACGCCTTTTCTCAATACATATCGTTTAGTTTATAACTCAATGGAATGTGGATTACCAGGGCCGGCGAGCCAGGCGGTCGCCTGGGGCGCTGAATCTTTGGGGCGCTGACTTGCCGCAAGTCGGTTGTAGTTTCTGAATAATTAAATTTAAATTTTAATCAAAAGCACGCACTCCAAATAAGTCCACACCTGCCCGCCTATCGATAAGCGTGCTGTATGATAACAAAAATCAAAATAATACCGGCCGGCGGAGTACAAAGTGTTGGCGTGGCTATGATGTTTACGTTCTATCGTTCTTATATAGATCGCCGACTGCCGGTTTTCTTTGACCGAGTTCTGAATTTTCTGTATTTAATTTTATTATTTATTCTCTAACTAAAGACATAGAATAAACTACTCTTTGCTAAAGAAGCGAATTGTTGAAATCAGTCTATTATAATAGTATTATTACTATAACAGTATAGTATGGTACGCGTTTAAGTTTCCAGTGTTTCAGTTAGCATATTAATTTATGTATAATAGATATAACATATCGTGTCATCTTTTGTTGCAGCTTGCCAGCTTGTAGTAGCTTTCTTCGGACTTTGTATTTTAGTTATTAAAAACTAAATTTGCGTTGTGTATTGTGTTTGTTGACGTTATAATATTGACATAATTCAAAAAATAATAATGTCTTCGAAATGGTCTGGGGCGCAAAATCGTAAAAGAAAAATGGTAGCTCTGAAAGAAGCTGAAAAAAGTTCGGCATTTATGTCAAAGTTTGTAAAAATTTCGACGTCTTCGTCTTCGAATGAACCACAAATAAATTTTAGTGAAAGCGAAAGTGAAGTCAGTGAAGTGTTTGAAGAATTTAAGGGCGGTGAAGAATGTGTAATGGTGCAGGTGCTTAAAGACAACAATGAGAACGTTGGTTGTGCTAAATATCCTGAAATTGAAGCTGAAATGGAAACTGAAACTACGAAAAATAATGATAAAATAACCAAAGGAAATGAAAATGATAATACACCGATGTTACGACAATTCAGATATAGGAAATTGGCCAAGATTTTTAACTGTTTCAGCTCGAGATGAAATAGTTATACAAATACAAAGGGTTGCGTATATATCGAACATTTGGAGTCATGCTGATGAAAAAGTGCCCACTGTAATGATTCCAGAGGAAAACGGGTGGCAGTTGATCGATGGCCGATATGATTTCAGTTGGTACCAAGACGATCAGCTACCTAATTTCATTTCTGACGTTTTGATTCAACCGGATGATACACCTACAGGTAATTTTTGCCAGTCGACTTGCAAATGTGATTCAAAACCTTACTTATTAATGTAATGTATTGCTTAACGCTGAATTTTTGATTTGTACACAGATTCGGAATCAACCACCACTGATGGCGCCAAAGAATATGGTGCAATCGCGTTTTATTCTGATGAAGATAGTGGCGAAGAACACGATGACGGCAATGATTCTTTTTTTTTCTGTTACAAAATAATTAAAATTATTTTTTCTTGTATAAAATAACTGATATCTATATAATAACTGATATATAACAATTACAATTATTAAGAAACAATTAAAATTATTTTTTTATATAAAATAAATGATACGTATTGAGAAACGGCGTACTAATGCGCGCAGTTACCGTTCTCACATCTATCGACTGCTGACTGACGTGGTCCTATCATAAATGAGTCTGACTGTCTCCTTTATTAACTTTATAGTTTTAATTAATGCTTTGGACAATTTCAGCTTTAAGAAATCACTTTCACACGTCATTTTTTTGACAGGTATGAAGTAGCGCTGACGCCACGTGTCCCTATATTTTGCTGTCTGACTGTTGGATTCTTGTTTTATATTATATTTGGTCGTTTTCAATAAATTTTGAGCTTTGAGAAAACAGTTTAGAGACGTTAATTAATATTACACCTTTGCGAGCGTCCCAGCGCCAGGTGTCCCGGTACCGGAAGTGCTCACTCTACAGTTATTTTCCATCACTAAAAAGTAACCTAATCTAAAAAAATTAGCTTTGAGAAAACTCTTGCACATTTTGAACGCCAGCTCTTGGACTAATAACAGGTACAGTTACATTTAATCATTTAGATAACAATTCATTTGAAAAATGGTGCATATGATCCATTAATTTATATTTTAATTTTAAACTGTGTAAATTATTTGAACAATTCATTTAATTTTGTAATTTTTTATGTTGAAAGCTGACAATACGAGATTAAATGTCTTCATAGCCTACTCAGAAAAATATATTTTTTCAGTTTCAGAGTAGTAATTCTTTTCTGACGAATACACAATTTTTAAAATTTTCTCTGCTCCGCAATATTTAAGGTATTCACGGTTAAAGTGAGGTCTCAATACAATTGTATAGTATAGGAAAATATAAATGTAGAGCAATGAATTGACCACAAATTCATCCATAATAAAAAAAACAATTTGTTGAGGAAGCCATTACTGCACTCATCACTAAATATCTTGCACCTTAATATTTATTTGAAGCAATAAAATTCACCACAATAAAATTTTTATTTAGACACCCTTCTGAACTTTTACTGCAATCTATCTGTGCATATCTAAATCGAACACATCTCACATGTGAGTACATGTATTTTTAACTCTAGGACTGTGTATGTTTAAAAAATCATGAGGGTAAATTATTCAGGAAAAGCGTTTAAGACAGACATGCACACTTTGTGAAATATTCGTAATCCTTTTACAAATTCCTACATTGTTTCACGGGAAGAACGTCGCTGATAAATATAAAATGCACTTTAAATATTAAAAGCTTTAATTTATATGCAAATTGAAAACTTAACCTTTATAAAATAGAAATAATAAAAATAATAACAACAAAAACAAAGATCAGGTACGCTAGTACTTGCTCACGCAAACTTGACGTTATATCTGTTTTTATTTTATTTATATTATTATTGTGTTACTTAGGTAAAGGAAAATATATTATTGCTACAAAAAATTCATAGACAAATACAACTTGGATATTAACTAAGAATCAAATAGAATTGCACGTAATTGTTTTACAAAACAATTACATCTGACCTCCATAACAAATAAACTCAAACTAAAGCTGCTGCACTTCAAACAAGGAACACGTCGTGCGCTGAATCAAATTTTAAAACCTTTTCTGCCCTCATCAGAACAAAATAAAAGAATGTAAATGTAAATAGTTAAATATTGTTTCTTGTCAGAAATATGTTGAATGTCTGACGAGAATTGCGCGATAAAGTCTAAGTACCGAAATTGTCTCGACGAACACTTGTCGGTTTTGTGTCGCAAAGCGAATGTTATCGGTTTACGATCAGTAAAAAAGGTGAATGCTTGTCCCTCAACTGCGAAACGATATCTCTTGACTGCCGAATACACTGCTAATAGATCGCAATCGTACGAGCTGAATTTTCTCCGGGCGGAAGTAAGAAAGTTATAGTGACACCCTTAACCAGTTGTTGTAATGCTGCTCCCTTCGAAAAGTTAGAGGCGTCCACTATGATACAAAGTGTTGCGCCAGTTACAGGATGTGCGAGTATCGTGGCATTCATAAATCCCTTTTTCAAATTGTTGAATGCTTTTTCTGTCTGTCGACCAGTTAAATATGACATCTCCTTCTTGTTTAGGGCTTTTTATAGGCTCGTTCAGATGCTGTTGTGCATCAGATGCAATAGGTATTAAACGACGATAGAAGTTAATGATACCCAAGAAATATCGTAGCTGCTGTACATTTTGAGGCTTAGGAAAATCTAAAATTGTTTGTATCTTTTAAGGGGGTGGACTAGTTCCTTCGACGTTAATATAGTTCCCTAGCAATTTTACTTCGCTAGCGCCAAATACAAACTTTTCGCAGTTGATAAGAATAACGTACTCACACGTCTTTCGAAGATTAACTTGAAATGTTGGTGATACTGATGTTCGTCTCCTGATGCCACCAGGATGTTGTCCAAATATGCGTATCAAAAGTCGATTAAACGCTGGAACGCCTTACGTTACGTAAGCCGAATGGCATCAAGGTAAACTTGAGAAGTCTTAAAAGCGTTGTGACCGCCGTTTTCTGCATAACTTCAGGGGAAACTCGAGAAGTCTTAAAAGCGTTGTGACCGCCGTTTTCGACACAACTTCAGGGTGGACTAGTATCTGATGATAAGCCCTAACGAGGTCAATGGTAGAAATTACCAGCTAGTGCATGTATGTAATCTTCGCTGTGCGGCAAATAACACCTATCGGGAATGGTTTGTACATTCAAAAATTGATAGTGACCGCAGAATCACAGACCCTCTCCGTTTATAGGTACTATGTGCAGCGCTGAGTCCCACTCACTCTACAAACGTCACATGATTCCACTCTGCATCATTAGTTGGAATTCGTCTTTTTGCTACTTTTAAACGATCGGGTGATAGTCGGCGAGATTTACAAATTTTCGGTGGGCCAAATGTCGTCTTAATGTGGTGTGTCACACTGTGCTTCAATCTGTGGCGCATACCGGATGATCCCGTATGTCGAGATATTCAGTTAACAACTACTGATGATAAGTTGAGTTGCCGTTTATGGTTTCAATCGTAACCATATTGCTTGCACACACGAAAGCGAAGTGACATTATCCATCAAACGATGATTGCAAATGTCCACTAAAAATCCTTGAAAATTTAAAAGATCTGCACCAATAATCTCTTTATCCACGTCTGCTCTCACAAACTTCCACTTAAACTGTCATCAGAGTCCGAGGTGGCGATTGTCGTTCCGTTTGCGGCGGAGAGTTCATATTTCGATTTAAGTAATCGACGGTTGATGCGCGTCCACAGAAAAACATACCAGTCGGGGCCGGTATCAATTAGGTGCAAGATTTTTTGAGACTCGATCCGCTATGAAGAGACGGCTAATGGTGGGACCGTCATTTAATGCCGCAATTAATGCCGGTTGCTGGCATTTCCCGAGTAGTTGCATCGGCTCGTGCACTTTTTTAGCATTATCTCTGAAATGTTTCTATCTTTCACCTTATCATTACGAATCTTGTCGCGGTGTTTGCTGTCATTCCTTGGACTTTGTGAACAATTTCTGTTGCGACATAGGGAGTGGCCGTGTGAGTACAGTTACCTGCAGCGTGAGTTCCAGAATTTGTTCGATAAGATTTTCATAGTCACTGATTGCGGTTATCTGTGCTACTTGTCTTCTTGGGTTAATCGCCTCGACTTTATCAGCTTATTCTGCAATTTTGTCGAGTTACATGTTCACCTGGGTGGCAAGTATGGGGATTTTTCAAGATAGATATCTTGAAAAAACCCCTACATTTAAAGACATAAAACCTGTACAAATTTGGATTACATTATCAACCATAAAGTGACCATCCTTCTATTCAGTTCAGTTTATATTTAAATGAAAGTAAAATCTGCGTATAATTTAGTTTACTTGAAAATGTCCGAATAGGATGAAACTAGTTGTAAAATAACAAATAAAGTGAAAATTAGACAAGTAATAAAAAGTGTTAATAATTTTTTAAATCAAAATGAATTTTCACAAAGTAACTTCATCTTCAATCAACTTTTCCAACAATATCGATATGAAACAAATACTCAAACATCAAGACATTACCTTTTATATATCTTCAGATCATAACGGCGCGGCGCGGCGTCAGATACATTCATATGCTACAAAAGATATGAATAATCTGAACATGAAATTCTTGTATAAAAGCACAAATCATTGTTATTGTTATTACTGTATTAAATATGTATTGCTCTCGAATGTAAAATTATCACCATTTGTTTGTGTAATCGGTTATTTTTGTTTGTTCTTTATTTGACTTGTGTAGTACACTACATGTTTTAGCACCAATAAATTAGATCTCTATCTGTTGAGTGTGTACTGAAATACATAAATTTTGTCAAATTTAACCAACTGCTATTAGTGTCAATTGAAAAATGAAGCAATCCATGTACAGTTATTTTTAAAAATATATAAACAGTTTTTTAACAAAAATAAATCATTAATATTGTTGCACAGAATATTACTGAAAACAGTGGAATAAATTTTATAACTTTTTTTATTCCAACAAAGCATGGATAAATTTAAAATCAGTGCCCTACAAAAATAAACAACCAATTCATTGCAGAAATTACAATATTTTTTATATTTCAATATGAATCACGATATTCAGTAATAAGCTCGTTAGCGGCTGCTATATGATATTTCTATTATTATGTGCCTACGAGCTATGTGGGAAATTTTAAAATGAAAATTTTCAAATAAAACATTATAACACCCTCTATATATTTATTACAATGCTCTTTGAAAGCTGTAATAAATGGCATATCAGGGGTGCATAAAAATACGTCTGTGTCTGTGTCTGAATGTTTGAATGACAATTGCGTTTTATATGTATTTGTATGCTTGTAACCCTTTGGGGCTGAGTTTTACAAATTGCAACGTAACCCCATTTAAACCTAATAAAATGATTATGGAAAAAATATAATGTGATATTCCAGCAGCGCACAATATTAATATCGTCTATAACTTGTCTGTCAATAAAATTATTTTTTACGAAAAAACAGAAGTTCAACATTTTTAATGGAAGTGAATTAAAAACCAATAGTTACATCAATCGCTACTGCAGGCAGTCTCTAACGCATCATTTTATAGTAAGGACTGTAGCATTCCTATAATATGAAATTATTAAGAATGCTAAATAGAGGTCGAGAACTATCGAGAGTGCTATCGATAATTATCGATAGTTTTGACTATCGAGACAATCGATATTTCCATAGACATTATCGATAATATTCGACAGTTGATAGCACGACACTTTGTGGTAAATTAGCGCTATCTTGCATCTAGCGATCACAGCAATTCGTAAAAAAAAAACAAAATATTTTAAAAGATCTTTCGATAATTTAACTAGGTTATGTTTCTAACCCACAAGAAATGTTCTGTTTCATTAAGGGCATGTTTTTTAATCGCAATTTAACTAAAATTGATAGTTTAAACTCTGGGATGCTGACTGCTGATTAGTTTATGTTTAGTTTTAATTACTGTCTCTGAGTTAAACTTAAGGTGAATTTAGGAAGACATATTTAACATTTAGCATTTAAATGGGAGATTTACGAATGCCAATACGCATTTATGCACAGTTTTTTTATAACTTTATCATTTAACAAGTATTCAATCAAAGTTAAAGTTTCTGCTCCTGCCCAGATGATAACAGAAAGATAATGAATAATATGGCGTAGGGATTTATAACCTAACCTAACATGTTTGTGCATGCGCAGTACTCTTTTCATTTAACATATAATCTGAAAGTTAAAAGTTGGCCAACACTTAAATGTCAAATGCAAAATGATAAATTGATAACTATTAAATCTTAAACGATAAATGTTAAATGTGTACATAACTCCACCATAACATTATAAAAAATGCCCTAACCCTGGTATTATTAAAGGAACCTTTAACTTAAAGGTAGTTTTAGTGACAAGAAAATGTATTACAAACAAAATATAAATGCACCATTATAGTTTAAATAAAAATTAGGTTTAATGGGTATCGTATTTTTTTTCGATTCAAGTTTTGCTGGAATTGCTGGTAATACATTTTCTTGTCACTAAAACTGCTTTTAAGTTAAAGGTCCCTTTAAAATCTTGATAATACCGGGGGTTAGACATGTAACTTGAAAATGTTTAGATATCACATTAAAGGAATTTGTAAAGAAATTACTGGTTTCAAACAGAAATTTGAGTATAAATTGATGTAGTAAAGCGCTGATCTAAAAAATTTCTATTTTGGCCCTATTGCATTATATTCACCTACGTTATTCCATTTTCCATTCAATAATCACCTATCTCCACCATCTACTGAAACCCAATCTAAAACAGCCCGATTTAGTTTTGACTAGCGAAAATTATCGATAGTTGTCGACCTCTAATCATGACATAAATACACTGATATGCCAATGCGCATATAAACGTGATGTCAGTAGCGAGGTAATAATGAAGTTTCGTTATCGCTTTAAAACGTTCTAGACTTAATTAATAATAATTTAAAATAATATAGGATATTTAATAAATAAATTTTTATTCTAAATGTGTTGTGTAAATCTCAAAATATTTCAACTCAACTTGCTTACGAACATAACCTCATAATTTATCTACGTTTAGCGGAAGAGATCTTTTAGCCATTTTAGCTGCGATTTTCACATGAAATTGTGCTGTAGTGAGGAAAATTGAAGATTTGCAACTTCTTGCTACCTGCATAATGCTGATAGAAAATGATATAAATTTTCCTTGTATCGTAAAATGGAGTTGATAGTTTTTAAAAATCAGTATTGAAGTTAGAAAACACAATTACACATACTAATATAACAAACACAATAGTTATCTTAACAGCACCGATAACTACTTGACACTAAAACAATGACAACCTCACAATTTCAATAATTTAAATTTCGCACCAAATTATCCTCGTCGCTGACATCATGCGTACAAGCGAACGAAATTGGGTCACCGGATTAGCATACCAGTGTGTACATTCTTCATGTAGCTAAACTCTGATTTCAATCACAGTCTGCAGTTTCTGGTTATTGTCTTTAACATTATCGCGATAGAATGCCAAAGTATGTCAAGCTAAATCTGCATTAAAACAGCGACTTGCAAGATAACTCAGTAAATCCCTCTGTTAAGTACTTTATTTATTAGAATTAATTTAGAAAAATTACAAATTATGCACGAAGAAAAATTCCACATTTTAATAGAGGTAAATATACAGGGTAATTCAAAATGATTCATTCAATTTCAAATGAGCATTAATCGATAATGTGCAGTAATATTTGGACCAATCAAATTATGTTTAAACTTAGAAATAATTATTATAAGATATGACATTGACGATCAATTAATAGCACGTGTGGCCTGTATGGTACAACCGTAGCAGTTTAAATGTCCTTCGAACTCTCACTATAACCTCAAAATGTCCTGGCAAATACTTGTTGTGACAATGTCCATTCCTCTTCAATGCCACTATCGAAGGTATACCTAATACATCATGTATTAGATTGATAAACATTCTTCCAACGGCCATTTTTCATACTTTTGTAGAAGTGAGAGCAATTTAGTAACAATGCAAAAAATGTTTTATTTGTGGCTTTGTGGTTGTGCGCTACACACTCACCCCGAGGTATCGGGTTATATCTTCAGTTGAGGGCTCGAATTTTTTAAGCAGAAACTAATCCTAGCATACTCGGATATTGTGTATCTGTATGTTGTTACTAAATGTGTAGCCCTCTCCCGTGCAAGTGGTTTTAGGGATATACATGTGGCATTAGGTGTTATTAATACAATTTCCAAAATTATTAATAGGGCTGTCAAAAATGTTCCGTGGGACAGTGGCGTTCGCGAAATTAACTAATACGAGAAACAATAAACTGTAACAATTTATAACAATATATGTAAAACTTACTCTCCTAACTAGCTTGATGAACTAGCTTGCTGATCATAAACTGGAGAAGATGTATAGCCATTTTGCAGCATCAGATATGTTTCTATAGTTGTCTCCATGAGTGATGTTTGCTTTGGTGAAAATATATTCTTATATTTTGAAAAGACCGTTCGACATCTACTGATGTAATACACGCATTCGTAAAATAGACTTTGAACGCACTTAACGGATCTGGGCTGCACCATCACATATTTGTCTTAATTTGGTAAAACCGGTGTCTCTATTTAACACACTTGCGACCTTTTCTTTAACGCGCTCATTTGTTGCGTCACCTATAGCGTGTAGCAGTAGATTTATTTCGTCCACTATTTGCAGTGACTCCGCTAACGACAACACACTGTTTTCTAATTTTTTTATGCTTTCATGTAAGGGTTTATAGTTCCTCGCAATATTTTTTAAAGCTGTTTCAACGAAAATATCATCGAATTTTGTCTGGCTTTTTTGTCAGCCTCATCTGGATTAAATTGTAGTATCACAGCTTTTATTTGTTGGAAATATTCAGCATAACAAACAGCTGCCTGTAACCATGTTCTCCAATGTGTAAGAATCGGCTGTGGTGGTTCAGGAATACCGGGACACTCGCTATGAAATGCCCGGAGACGTTTAGGAGATTTAAGGTACATTTTTTGGTATTTGCTATTAATGCATCCACCTCTGGAAAACCTTTTCGAATAGTTTCTGCCACAAGATGTAAAACATGCACTTTACACGTAACATGTATAAACGTACAACCTTATTCTTGCAAAGAACGTCCTACCGAACACATTATCACGGCGCCATTAGTCACAAACATCAACACTTGACTTTTTAACAGTTCAAATTTTTCTAACGTCTCCAGCACCACCCTGGTAATTGTTTGGCTAGTACACTTAGTCTTTTGCTAGCTAGTAACAATGGAACTGTCGGTTTAAGTGGGTCCAGTACTCGTACTATAACATTTAAAATAGATTTTTTTTACAATCTGTTGTCTCATTAACAGATAACCACAGCCGTGTATTTTTTAATTCACATTTCATCTTATTTATCATGTCTACGTGTACAGTTGGTAGATAGTTACATAACGTTTTGCGACTTGGTAACTTCACCTGGGCATTGTATTTATTCCAGAACTCTCGAAATGGTTGTTTATCAAGTATGTGCAGCGGAACATCACAGGCAATCAACATTAATAGTAAATCAAACATAAACTGTGTTATCAAAGGCACGCCATTTTTTTATTTGTATGGTGTACACTATTCACATTTACGCTTATCCCAGCACATCAAATCTTTCTCATACACCTTACAAATTATTTTAGCACCATCATAAATCCGGGAATTCACCTATGAATTTATTCACTTTGTCAGCAAATGGCCGTTTTCTACCCCTGCATACGTTTGCCATGCTTTATTATTAAATTAATATCAACAATACAGTACAACAAATAAAATAAAAACAAAAACAATATGCAATACACCCAAGTGACTTAACGTGTACACAACTCGAAAGCTAATAATAGACTGGACTGGAGAAAGAGTTTCGCGGTCAAGGTGAATACCGGCGACAGTAAGTACATCTGTACTCTACGACCATGATACACAGAAACGATTTGCAGTTTCAGTTATTAAGCAGTTTAAATTGTTTTTAAATTAGTACTAACATAAGAGAATGTTTTATTTTTCATGGAAACAGAAAAAGTTTCATCTGAAAACTGCATATTTAATCAAACTCTTTTCATATAGCGTAAACTTCTTAGTAAACGACCAGTCCCTTCGGAAACAAACTTACCAAATCCTCTTTTAAAATAATTAATTAAACTTAAATTATCTCTTGGTGCAATATAAGCAAACTTTGGATTAATTTTGATATATTGCCGGTGTACCGGCAGCCATTTGTTTAAGGAGCGTTTTATTCATCGTCAGCAACTCGTGTACGTTTAACTTACTAGCGGTTTATGGCTAATCGCCCTCCTGGGAAATTTGTTGATTGTCGATAGCTACATCTTAATAATTAAACATACCATCGAATATCTAACCGCTGAAATACAGACAATATCCAACATCAAATAACATAAATAATTGGTACATTTGCAGAAAGAAATTTAATTTTGGATATGGGTTGTCTTATTTTTTTAGCTACATCAAGTTCATGAGTGAGATTCATTACCGTCGTTAATTGACTAATGTACAAGGTTCCATAAAATCATTACATTACATATAATTTGTTAGCAAAGTTGACTGCATTATAATAATTAGAACTAGATTCTTTTTTGCACATTTTTCTTTCTTATACCTTATATATAAGGAAGTATAGTAATCGTTATTCGACTTCGAGATTTTGATTGATATCTACGTGTTGAACCATTTTGAATCCATTCTAACTATTTTACTAATGATGTCTGTCGGTTCGTGTGTGTATGTGTGTGGCCACGATAACTCGAAAAATACTAATGGGAAACTTCCCAAATTTGGCATTAAATTTGGTGAATGTGGTACCACCAGAAGAGACATAAACAATTCTGGGAAAAGAAATTAAAAATTTTTATTGCATTTCCGGACGAATCCCGACGAATTATAATAAAAATACATAACTTTATGGAAAAAAATATCTGCCGACATGTCTGTAGTATCGCGATAGCAGCCACAGTTTTTAAGACAAAGCTTTCAAATTTGGTTCTAAAGGTCAAAGACAATGATAAATTCGGTAATGAACAAAATTGGCCAGCTGAAAGGAGGTCCACGGGACCCAAACTTTTTTGTATTTGTCTTTACAAAAAAATATATTCTTGATGGAAGATTATAAATTATGTCTACAATATCAAGCCAATAAAATATATTTTCCATGTACTTAACTAAAGCTGATGTAAACTGAAATATTTTGACACATTTGGCCTCATAAAATGGGGTTAGGATAAATTTAACACTTTGACATTTGAAAGATCTAATTTAGTTACAAATATGTCAATGTCAATAAGAAGAAATTATTAAAATATATGACATGAATTATTATTGACAGGATATCGAATGTCGCTGATAATTAATTATTTAAAAATTTTAATGAAGTATTTCAAGATACGTTATTAAAATTTAATTGAGGTACCTAAGTGAAGAATTAAGTAGAATGATTTTTTTAGATCAGGATGATATATACTGGTACCTATAAGAAAGTTATGTGCTGGCCACATCAGATATTTTATAATGTAAATGTGAAATTAATATAAAGTGATTGTGTAGCACAATCACCCTACAGAATAATGCCATAACTTGGTTTTGGTTATTTGAAGTAAAAATTATATTTAATATTTAGCGTTATGTTTTAATTTGTCAATTTATTTTTTATAGAACTGTAATGATGCTGTTGCCAGTATTAGCCCCAAATAATTTTGCAACAGCGGAAGTCAAATTAAATTTGGTCAGCGAATAAACTTGTATTAACATTTCGGCCACCCAGGGATACTTTTCCATATACAGTATTTTTAATGAATGAACTTTTAATTTTTTTTATTCAAAAATTAAAGTCAATTTTTTTAAATTTTGTTAGAAGCTTCAATATTAAAACGGTGTATTTTTATTTCAATACAAAGACATTTCACTGATTCCAGTTCATTTTGTATTGTGTTGTATACAATTTAAAACGTCAAAAATCCTGTAACTGACAATCTATAAGTAATTTTCTTAGTTAACGTCTCGTGTTTAAATTATAAGGATGCATTTTTTTTAATGGAATTTTTGTTTGACACACTGACATGTTGTTATATTTTCTTAACAGTCAGGGTAGCTTATTACATTTGTACAACTAACTACAAATCTTTATAAAACTGAGTGTCAAAACGGTCAAATATACCAATTTTTAAAGATTTCTATGATTAAGAATGTGCCATATATATTATTTTCATCAATTACAGTATTCCTGAAAATTTCCAATTATTTAAAAAGTGGATGTTTAGGTTTAAATAATTAATAATTCAAACCTAAAGTAGTCACTAATAAATTAGTTACTAATACCACAGTATACAAAACAATTGTCTTGTATACTATACTAATACCTAATAAGCATCTCTAACTAGTACAGCTATAAATAATTTTTTAAATGGAAGCATATTTATTCAAATTATTCGGTAATTACCCAGGCTTTGCCTGACAGTCTATTCACTAATACGTACATAAATTATTGTTTGCATTCTTATTTATTAAATTTTCTATTCATAATTTATAAATGGAAATTACGATTTAACTATTTAACTATTTAAATATTAATAGCGACATTATTTTCTCCAATTTATATGAATTATTCAAAATTACGTGATTAATATTATATTAAAATATAAAATTGCCCTATTTGGTTCATCAAGACAACACGAATTTATTTTTTTTTAATTGTTCAGTCTCCACTTTGTCATAGTTTATTTGAACCTACTTGACTGATATTTTTAAAATTTCCGAAAAAAATCAACTATCTTGAAACAATAACCCATAAATCATGAAATAGAAAATTCGTGCTCTACGGCTAGATGTAAGTTTTTAATAACCAATTTTCTCCAATTCTAATTTAAAATATTTATTTCCTATTTCTTTTTTTATAATCCTATCTTAGAAACCAGTATACTGTATATATATTGAAAATATATACATTCAATATATTTTTTAGTATACAAAATTGCATAGATGGTGGTGACAATCTCGTAATGCGTTTAGTCATCCCAGCTGCCGATGGTTTGGCAATGCATTGATGGGAGTTTCCATTTTTGTTCGTCAGTACTTGAATCTTTCGTATAAAAATACAGCTTAATTATATACTTATTTTTGCCAAGGCATTGTGAAAATTATACATTAACTACAGTAAATTAACAAGGTATATTTGTACAGGGTGGCCCGTTTAACATGGACCTATGCCTTATCTCAGCAACTATGGGTGCTATGAAAAAAATTTTTAAAGTCAAAGATGTTCCAAATGAAATGAACTGTTATTTTTTAATAGCATCAGATTTTTTCTTGCTTTATACAGGGCGATAAGATAAAGTTGTATTTTTTAATGGATTACACTATATATTATTGCAGTTTCAGAAAGTCTGTGAACTTGGCACCACAACCATCGGTGCTAATTACGAAACTTATACCATCATTTAGCACCCATTTAGTACTAGGTGCTAATTGTTTTAACTAAGTTATTAACAATTTTATATTTTTGATGCCAACTTCACGTCAGCACCACAACCAACTAACTCCGAAACTTATACCATTATTTAGCACCCATTTAGCACCCTCTGAATATACAAAAATACAGAGGTGCTAATTGTTTTAACAAATTTATTAACAGTTTCATAATTTTGGTGACAACTTCAGACCAGCAGTGCAAACATCGATGGTAACTATGAAGCTTATACTATTATCTAGCACTCTCTGAATATGAAAAACATAGGTGCAAATTGTTTTAAGCAAGTTATTAAAATATTGCTTATAGTTATTATAATGATTTTTTCCCACCTTCTTTAGGGATTAAGCTACTGTCCTATGAATTATTTTAAAAAATTATTAAATAAACCTCTTCGCCAAAAGAATTAGTCAGAGGTTCGTTTTTGAAAAGAACGTTTCTTCCTATACAAAAATGCCTCGCGCCTAAAGAAAAACATTAATTTGAAAAAAGAAACTTAAATGTCAAATATCTTAGATGATTAAGAATTGACGTTTTGGAATATCTCTGATTCCGTTCTCAAAACTAGCGGAAAATTTCTTTGATAAAAAACTTTCTTAAGTAGCAATGTCAAACATGACAGTTTTCTGTTTATATTAACAGAAAACTGAAATATTTCGATCCTCCTTTTCATATCTATCTGCTTATGTTGTTGATAACACCATCCTGGCAGGCCATAATGAATCCCTCGGTCTCTGACTTAAGCCCGGCTGACCTTAGAAAGGCGAAGGTCAGCCTGGTCCATAAACCCAGTGTTTCTATGTTCTTATAGAAGACACCATGCTGGGGTTTATCGACGTGCTGCCGAAACAGATCTTCATGTTCGGCAGCACTGATTCGGGTTTTCAGACGATTTGGCTGAAGTTCGGTGACTAACTCTACATCAGCACCTCACCGGCCTCCTCGCCTGATGTCAAATTCGAGACCGAGTTCATCTGCGGCTCTTTTTGCTGCCTTGAACAATCCTGTTCCCACTCCTACAGTTTCGTCATGTTTCACAAACCGCAAGAGGGAATCTGAGCTCCTGAGGATATTACATGCCATACTCAGTACTACTCTGCCATGCGTACACTCCAGACTCAAGAGTCCTCGGCCCCCCCGTTGACGTGGGAAGGTACACACGAGGAACGGACGATCTAGGATGAATACTTCTGTGAATATTGCGGGTAACTCTGTCTAATTGGTGCAGCTCATCTACCGTCCACTTTATTACTCTGAAGGAGTAGAGCAGAACCGGCACGGCAAGCATATTAGTTGCAGACACCTTGTTCTTCCCCGAAAGTTCGGAAGACCAAATCTTTCGAAGACGGTGTCTGTACTTGCCGCGGAGAGAATCCTTTATTTGTGTTACATCCTGGATGTGTCTTTGTTGCACACCCAGATATGTGTAGGTTTCTCCGGCATCCAGATATCTCATCGTCCTCTCTTGAGGTGGACGACTGCACATTTATCCAACCCGAACTCCATACCAATTGCCCGCGTATATTCTTCGACCATCCTAAGAGCGTTTTGTAGGACGCGCTCCCCGGATGCATAAAGTTTAAGGTCGTCCATATAAAATAGATGAGGGACCTTGTGCCTCCGGTCGCTGGGTGGTCCACATTGATATCCGTGGGTTTGGCGGAGCCCAACAGACAACGGCAGCAGTGAGATGCAGTAGAGGAGAGGACTCAAGGAGTCACCCTGGAAAACTCCTCTCCTAAATGCCACCAGCTCTGTCGTGACCCGCTGTGCACCTGGTGTTATGGTGAAGCGGGTCTTCCAGAGCGGCAGCAGCTGTTCTATGCATCTCACTAGTGGTGCTGGTACCGCAAGACATTCGAGCAAGTACAACTATAACTTATGCGATGTTGTATCAAATGCCTTGCGGTAATCAATCCAACAGATCGATAGATTCCGCTTGTATTACACAGAATCCTGTGTAATACAGCGGTCTATCAGCAGGCTGTCCTTGCAAGCTGACATGCCCTTCTTGGCACCGCGCTGTTCGTGTATCTGCTGGAAGACCAGATCAACAGACCTCAGTGTCCTAGCATACAAGATACGTGTAAATATCTTGTAGCAGGAGTTGAGGCAAGTGATCGGCCTATAATTCCTCGGGTCGGAAAGATCCCCGTTTTTGGAGATAAGCACAGTACGTCCCTCGACGAACCAGTCCGGAATCTGCTGTCTCTCGTTCAACCATGAGTTGAACACTCGCGCCAGACGGCGGTAAGTGGAAGGAAATGTCTTCTACCACCAGCTGTTAATGCCGTCTGGGCCCGGGGCAGCGAAGTTCTTGGTACCAACAAGTGCTTGTTGGACTTCCTCCGTACTGATTGCCGGGCACACTTCTTCTGGCTCCTCAAGATGTCTGTGACACAGAGCCTCGAAGTGTGCAATTGATGGAGTGTCGCTATTGAATGGACGCGTCGTTTCGTAGATTCCCTTCCAGAAGGTTGCGACATCTTCTACAGTCGGCGGATTCTCGACAACACGTTGTGGCTCTTGAAAGAGGCGGGAAGGATTCGTACGGAAAAAATTGTTTTGTTCCATACTTCTCACCTTATTATTATTATTATTATTATAATTATTACTATTATTTTTTTGTTATTAATATAACTACTAAAGAGTGTATTTGCATGTTAAATGATTTTAAATAATCATTACAGACAAACAGAAGCAATTAGTTTATTTCTATATCTGACCAAAATAAACCTGAGAAATATAGTCAAAAATAATTGTTTTCACCATAATTCTAAGTAACGCGATACAAATCCTTTAACAAGATGATGTAATCGTGACTGGAATGTATCATTTAATATGAGTGGCGTTGTTTTTACAAAAAATAATATTGTACTTAAAATTCTGCTACAATAACGTAAAAGCTTGTGCTGGACAGTACTTGGAATAATTCCACTGTAATACAGTAGAATAATTCAATTCAAACTTGGGACTCCATTGCGGCAGGAACATCAAGCAAATCATATCCATTTCAATTAACTGCTCCAGCTGTATCGGAGTGTGCTATATATACGTCCACTGTTCATTTAGTGACCCCTGCTGAATACTAAGAGTAAGATAAGTTAGTAGTAAGTTTTGTAACTTGGAGACACTTGGCTTAAAGCCATTTATTGATCCTGTAGAGGAAAATTCGAAATACTAATGCACCAAGAAGTAAGTAAGAAATCCTTGTCGGATAATAGAAATTGTTTCTGAGAGGTACAAAGTGCCTTGTGTTTTTAAAATTGATTTTCTTTTGATGAAAAGAAATAGATGTATTAATATTCCATCCGTAAGCAACAGTGTAATAAGTAAATAACGGAAAAATGAAGTAAAATATTGTTGGTTATAACTAGAGCTCGGGATTTAGGAATCGATAACGTCAAAACTAGGACTGGCTATAGGTTATGCGCGTAAATATGGTCATGGATGTTTGATACAATATATCTTACTTTGTAATATTTTAGCGAATTTCGTAATATCCAACACTGATAAAATCAATTTATTATAAACACTCACTCGAGGAGGACTGAAGGTATTGGGGGATGTAACACTAAAGCAACACAAACACGTAAGTATTTTTCACTAGCAGTTACCCACAAGAATAAAAGTATATTCTTAATATCTATTCTACACGTTTTGGAGTTAAACTGCAGCGCCTCTCGTTGAAAATCTATTTATATTGTGAGAGGTCAGAAGAAATTTTCTGTCTAATATTGTCACACGCCGCTGATAAATATTTCTTTCTTAATGTCAATTCCGATGGTACCTGAACAGTGTAACACTTGCCACTAATACTCTTTTGCAAAAATTGTCTAAATATTATATTATATTACATCCAATCATCACTTCCTCTAAATCTAAATGAAAGTTGCGTTGCTTGTAACTATTAGTAAAACCACTCAGATTCTTTTTATGATTTTTAGATCTACAATGAGACATTTTAAAACGACCGATTGGCTCTATACAACTTTGCGTTGTTGTTATATACAACTCGGCGTTATGCAATGTACTGACACTTTCATTGACCCACGCAGAGTGCAGGTATGTACGTAAATTCCCAGAATTGTCACAGTGTAGTGTAATTGTAAAATAATCATTACGTTTTTATTTAATATAGTAGGTTTTCCGATAAAACTAGTTTACGTATTAACATTTTAAAATAAAATAAAATTTACTTTCTCGTGCTGCATATACTTTTGTTTTTCTATTGTTTGGGCATGTTTCAGTAGGTGTTTACAATAGGTAGGTTACTTACGTGAGGAGACTCAATCTCTCAGATACTTGCTTATTTAATTTGAAATTCGCATATGATGGGTATTAACATTGAAACCGTCATTTTTGTATGCATCCAAACTTTTTTAGTTTTCAATTAGTGGCACACAAGGATACATTCTTGTTAGTGACGATTTGTATTATTTTTTCTTTTAAATTAGTGGCGTACAAAATTCAAACTCGGTAGTGACGATTTGTATAATTTTTTCTTTTGCCAGTGGCGCATATAGAACGGATTTTCGACTGTGACAATTTGTATAGTTATTTATCTCAAATGTGGTGTTTATAGGACAAATTACTTTTATTTAGTAACGATTTATACAGGGTGATTCGCTAGACTCTCTAAAAGTTTGGCATTGAAAATGTAGAAGTAATGTCATGAAAAAAATGTCATGTAAACATAGGTCAGATTTTCTTTTCTTCACAAGTTATAGTCGTTTTAAAATTTTTAAGGCCCAATACTATGGCCATCCAGATCTCCAGATCTAAATCCTTGAGATTTTTGTTTATGGAGTCACTTGAAGCAACTTGTGTGTGAAGTGAATATAACTGATCGTAATCAATTATTAATGTAGAGGATTCAAGATGGAGCAAATCATATTAAAAATAAATTAATTTATTATAAGTACAAGACAGTTTGTTTCGTTGGTACAAGTTATGTATTCTAGTGGGCGGCTATCTTTTGAATATTTATTGTTATTTTATAATTTGTGTTCTGTATCATTACAATATATAATGGTTTATTATTAAATTATAATTACATTTTCAGTCTTTAAAAATGTTTACCTTTATAACTTGTGAACAAAGGAAAATGGGACTTATGTTTATATGAAATTTTTTTCATGAAATTACATCTACTTTCTGTCGCCAAAGTTGTAAAGAGGCTAGCGAATTACCCTGTATAATGGTGCGAAGCCATTTGTAAACTACAGAACGAGATCGGGAAAATTGTGGATAATACAACAATGAACAAACAAAATGCTAAGTTGAGATATATTAAAAGTATACATGTCGATACGTTGATACTCAAGATTACAAAATATAGATCCCTAAGACGATTTATCTTTCTGCCGGAAATACCAAATCCTGACCCGTCTCCTCGTTAGGAATACCTAATCCTCCGATGTACTTATAGTTGTAATGAGTAATTTGAAAAGATAAATGATGTAAAATGCGTATGTTGTGAATTCGTCGTTTTCACTTTATTATATAATATATAGCAATATTGTTTCTGTCCTTGCAATTAAATTCTAATTAGATACAGTCTGAAAAATTAACAAGGCAATTTTCCTTTACAGTTTTAATAAAGTACAACCATTGCAATTCTCCTACAGCATACAACATTTTAGCGACTGTGACAAGACTTGTTAGAAAGATTTTGAATAAATTAAAGAGAGGGAGAGAGGACATAGTTATGACGTGCGCTTATTTGCCATAAAAGCAGCGGGTTCTTTTACTATTGGTGAGAAGATTGAAGAACTGTTGAGGTTATCGAAAGTTGGAGATGGATGTAGAAGCTGTTACTATAGAGAGCAGAAGAAAATTTAGATTACCCATATTAGAAATTAAAACATCTGATGGTGGTGTACTTAACTGTCTTGTATTTTAGAGTCAGTTTAAGATGGTTAATGAAGATGAAAGTATTGATCTTGAAGATAAGTTTCAATATTCCTACTGAGTAGGATTTAGCAGCCAAGGAGTTGGTTGAAAATATTTCCCCATCAGGACAAAATTAATCAGAGGCCATTGATCAGGTACGAACCATATTTGATAAAGACGAATTTCTTATAGAGATATACCTCTGAGCATTACTAAATTGTGTTAGACGAAAAATTAAACAGTTAAAAATTTATCTAGAGTATCTGACAAAACACAGTTATGAGTTTCAGAATCATTGGGCGTAAGAAACGATAAATATGCTGACATACTTCACCTACTAGTCGATTCTGCTTCACAAGAAAATATAATAACTGCATGGGAGAAGCATCGCAGTAATTTTAAAGACATAAGAGACATTCTGCTAATCGTTTACAAATATTAATAGGGGTTTCTAGAGGTGAAGTTGAAAGTAAAGCAACAAATATTTTTGTCCGTTTCATTTTGAGAAAGGGCCATATAACAAATCCAATTGACAGCAAAAATAGAGGAGCCGTGCCGGAAGAAATACCTACAACAGCTACAATATTTTTAGCACGTATAAAAAAGTTTGTTAAAATGCCTTATATGTAGTAAGAAACACTGACTTGACTAGAATGTAACCAAATATCTAGAAAGTAAACATTTTGGAAAAGTTGCTATTAAAAACAATAATGTAGTTTATTTCAATTAGACACACACAACATGAAAAAGTATAAATTTTGCTTAAAAAAATTTGCTAAAACGTCAACTGTTTTTAAGAACTCTGATTTTCCATACAACAGACAACAGCATGGAAAGAAAAACTGAGAAATAAATAAAATTAAAAATATTTATTATCTTTTACAAAAGGCTTTCCAATGATGAGAAATTAAAAATGGTTTATCCTGTATATTTTAAATGATAGATATCGGTCTCATTGCTCATATTTTCCCAAATATTACAATATTAACTTTTGTGTTATTTATTAAACAGTAAAGAAGCAATGAAAACTGAACCAATATGTTGGAAAGAATTCTCATGAAATCCTCCTGATTTCGGTCCCAAACAACTTTGGTAAAAGTTTAATAAGCTAAATCATTTCAGCGGCTATCCAGAAGTTATACATAAGCTGAAAACACATTACCAGAACTTGGCAAAACCATTAATTGGAAACAGACTAGATGGCAAGTAACTTGTAATAATGGCAAACTTTTAAGGGTACTGAAATATTTTGTAATAATTTTTATCAAGAAACATAAATTAAAGATGTACAGTAACTTTTTGGTTGAAAACTATAAAAAGTTATAATTTATTAAACAAGAGGTGTGTTAAAAATATGCTTGTGGTGTAGTGAAGAAATGAAAGTATTGATTATTAAAAAAACTACTTAGTTTTGGTTGTTTCAGACTCATAATAATTGACCTTGGGTCGTTTGGGTCGAAAGATGCGCCACATTTCCTGACACCACTAATTTGTATATTAACATTATTTGTTCTAGATGCAAGTATTATACAAGAGCGGATCTAGACCTTGGTGGAAGTAACATGGCAAAGACATCAGTACATTACACATTTGCAACTAATAAAGTAACAATTATGAGAAAATGGCGATTGAAATATTTTAGGAAAATAAGACCTTAATAACTTTCTATTAAAAACAAAAATTGTTCTGTAAAATACATAGTAGGTAAGTATTTATTTTGCATAACATTGCATTTTCTTTTTGCTGGTAACTTCATTGTTTTTTTGCCCACTATTTTTAGGTACATTTCCTTTTTTCCTCTGTTCTGCTTTCACATCCTATTTGTCTGCTTTTTAGGCACAATTTCATAATTCTTCTCTTCTTATTTACCATCTTCTCTCTTGTCGTCCTTTTTGTCTTGATATTTATATTGCAGATTTTGATCAAATCTATGATACTTTTTGAGAATTTATTTTTTATGTCGAGCTCTATGAGACCATTGTATTTTTTTTGGTCAATTTCCAGCGGTTGACTGTAGATTTTGTAAATGATAAAATTTTTTATTGGTACGATACGATGATGGGTCAGTGTGTCGAGTTTCTTTTAACGGCAAGTGTAATGCCCGATATTTTTGCTTCGTAATTTTTTTTATTTTCAGAAATATTTAAAATTTTGGAACATAAGTTAATGCTAACAGAACCCTGAGGGGGGGGGTAGATTACCCCACCACCCGTAAATCCACGCTTATTAAATAAACGATTTATTCATATTAGAATTTTTATACTTTTGTTCTTATACCCTGCGTCCAAGATAAGAATGCACAGCATGGGCATCTTGGAAATGGTAGGAAATACGAATTCGGTTAAATGGGGAAAAAGTTTCGTAATTAGGATACTATCACAATGGTCGTAACCAATGTCAAAAATTATTTTTCGTTTTTGAATTATTTCGAAAACAGTAAATTTTTGAAATTTGCTTTTAATTTCTTTTTTCACGTTATTATCAAAAATATGAAAAAACAAACAAAACATCCTCATTGTACTTCCTAATGAACTTTAACGTGGCAGTGATATTTTCGCTCTCCGACGTTTCGTGATCGTGGAACCATCATCATCTTCTTTTTTCTTTAAATACGGACCTGGATTTTTTTTACGGATTTGAATGCATTCTTCATTCTAAATTCACCTATGTATTATACATAGAGCTTACAACATGTTTTTTCTCTAGTTATTGTCGCTACTAGGATTTATGAAATGAATAAATAATAAATTTAATTTGAGGACTAGACACAAATACAATTTATCAGGTACTCGTCCATATAGTACGTTAAATAATAATCAGTTAACAAAACAAATGGTTTAATACTGAATAATAATAAATTAATTACATATGTATTAAACTCAGTAACTGCACAGATATAAACAATCGATTTTATTAAAACCATAGATGTCAAACCTCTAATAAATGTTCAAAACGGGAACCGTTATTTTCTAACCAAAGATAGCATCTTCGTATAGTAGAGTCTAAAATTCTAGTTAGCATTTCTGGAGTAATGCTGTTAAATGTTTCGGTAACAGATGCCTCTAATGCCTGTATACAAAGTTTTTGATATATCCCCACAAAAAAAATCCAACGGTGTCATATCCGACGATCGTGCTGGCCAGGATACTGTTGAATGAGTGCCAATCCATTTTTCTGGGAACCGATTGGATACATATTTTCGAACAGCCCTAGAATTATGTGCTGGAGCACCATCTTGTTGGAACCAACAATTCTGGGAATCAGCGAGAGGTAAGTTGTCTAGGGCGTCTTTAAGATAAGTGTCAAGTAAGTTCTGATAACGTTGGGCAGTCAATGAGTCATGGTAAATAAAAGGGCCTATGATTCTTGTACCAAAAATGGCAACCCACATATTAAAACCAAAGCGATGTTGGTGTCTGGCTGGTTTGAACAAGTGTTGATTTTCTCGGGACCAATAATGTGTATTCTTTCGATTAGAAATACCTTTATTAGTGACCATACTTTCGTCTGACCAAATTACTTTATGAGGAAAATTTTCATCATCCTGGCATTTCCTAATATACCACTCACAGAATGTCCTGCGTCTTTCTTCGTCGCCTGGCCTAAGCCCTTGACAAATTCTAAATTTATAAGGATGAAACCGATGTTTTCGTAAAATAAAACTGGACGTGGATTTTGATATCCCAGTAGCTCGTTCAGTTTCTCTAGTTGGTACACGTGGATTTTCAGGAACTGTCAACAATACACTGTTTACTTTCTATTCGTTACATGGTTTCTGTCGAGACCGAATGGGTTCTCGGAGAGAACCGTGTTCTTTAAGATTTGACACTAACCTTCTAAAAATTGTTTTATCAGGCTGCCTTCTTTCTGGGTACCTATCGAGATACAAATTCTCAGCATCAACACAATTTCGGTGGCACAAAATGTAACATGCTACCATATAAAATTTTTCTTCATTCGAAAATGAATCCATTAATATAAATATGTATAAAGACAACAATTTGAAACGACTATTTATGAATATGACAGATCGTTAAACTCAAACAATCATTGTTTTTACCAGCCTACTTATCACTAAAAAAAGATAACTCAACATGTAGCACATTGAGCATATTTTTTTGCTTGACTTTTATAAGTTTAAATGAAATAATCTTTAATCGAAGTCGTGGTATTACTTTTTAATTTAGAGTGTTCACATTTATGAGAAATGTAGATTGATGAAAACGTGATCGGGTTTGCCGATTTGCTTGCTCCTAATCAATATTTAAAAATAAACGATTTAAAATTTATTTTTTTTGCCTTATTTTTTGTTGCTAAAGGCTGAAATAATTAATACATTTTATTTGCAACTCTCAAAGTAAAGGCTGTACTACATAAATCCTAGTAACGACTATAACTAGAGAAAAACATGTTGTAAGCTCTATGTGTAACATAGGTGAATTTAGAATGAAGAATGCATTCAAAATCCGTATAAAAAATCCAGGTCGGTATTTAAAAGAAAAGAAGTTGATGATGGTTCCAAGAATCACGAAACATCGGAGGGCGAAAATATCATTGTCACGTTAAAGTTTATTAGAAGGTACAATGAGGATGTTTTGTTTGTTTTTTCATATTTTTGATAATAACATGGAAAAAAAATTAAAAGCGAATTTCAAAAATTTACTTTTTTTCGAAATAAATCAAAAACGAAAAATAATTTTTGAGATTGTGATAGTATTCTAATTACGCAACTTGTTCGCCATTTAACCGAATTCGTATCTCCTACCATTTCGAAGATGTCCATGCTGTGCATTCTTATCTTGGACACAGTCGTTTTCTACATACTTAAATGGACAAATTATTGTCATTTTATGCCCTTTTCTAACTGGCAAGTATGAGAATATAGTGAATCGCCTAGTTTTTCATATATTCATTTTTCAGTTGATGCTTTAAAATTTGATATAACAACTTTGCAAAGTAACGAAACGCTAAATTTAGATTTTTCAATGATTTTTTTCTTTTATTGCTTTGACTTTACCTAGAAATTATTTTTAACCTTTATTTTGTGTTTAGTGGGGGAGATTTATTGTAAACAAAGGTGACTCCCTTTAGAAACAGCCATGCAATTTATGAAACCTGTAATTTTACAATATCCATTGTTATCACTTGTGCAAAAGCTGTGGTTTACGTTTTTCTCCTGCCAAAATTACTTCGATAGTCAAACTGTTATAAGTCTAATTTGGCCACAATTACTGGTTGAGAAGTAACTCTTTGTAGTCTCGGTAATTGGGAAGTTCAATGAGAATTCTGACAGCTAATCCATCACTGCCGTTCATTACGAGATAATAGTTTAATTGAGTTGACTTGTATCTAGATTCGGCCCTTTGTCTTAACCAAACTGTCATGCTTTGGGTGTTCTCTACGCCTCGTTATAAACACATGATTTTAATGATCGCAATGGCCAGTTAAATATATTTTCAGATGAATTTTAATAACTAGTTATAAATAATAAATGACTCTGGACATGTTATTAATGAGACTTATTAACATTTTTTTATGCATTTGTTCATAACGTAGACACAAGCCTAAAAATAATTATTTATACACAAGGACGAAAAATACAGTTTTTCGTACCATTACGGAAACAGCCATATAAGTACGAAAAACATTTTCGTCTGTGTGTCAGACGCTATTTTTTATTTGATTGTAAGTAAAAATAATAATATTTGTTTATTATATTCACACTAATTGAAAAGTCGAATCGTAATCGAGTACACGTCACTTTGACAAAATCTAATAAGAATATCATGACAATGTATTTCATTTGTTTATATATTGATCATTATTTTGTTTTCAACTCCCAAGCAACATTCTGACGACGAACCGACGTTGCTGTTCGCAACTAAAAGTCGGTGTGCGACGTACACAAAACATCGGGATGACCCATATTTGTACTAATCTGGTCAATAAAATATGGGTCGATTCGACGTAGAGGACCGACTTTAGTCGTTGTGATTACCGACCAAATGTTCACCAAGTTTTACGTCGGCTTAAGTTGGTTGTCAGCCTATTACCAACCTTATTTAAAATTTGCCCTTAATCTGACCTACAAAAGTCGGGTGTAGGTAGTGAAACTAAGCAATTTTGTATATTATTCAATTTGTCGTACCTACCTATTTATATAAAATGGATAAGGCGTGTTTATCATTGAGTACGTATTATATACAAAATACTTCGAATAAAATTTTAATAAATCTGGTGGGGTAAAAACTGAAACGAAAGAAATTTTATTGATACATAAATATAAAGTAGGTCGAAAAATATAGTGAACCCATAAGAATAATGTTTATTTTAAGAACGAAAGTACTATTTTTATTTTTTTTACTTTCAAAAAAATATTTTCCGTTTCCAAAGAAAGCGCAATTGAAATATTGTTTAATTAATTTTACGAGTAAATAAAAACTTTTTTGCTTACTTTATTTGAAAAAAAGAGGCAAATTTTGTGTATTTAAAATAATTGTACACATAATCAACATGGCCGCGTATTATTTCCTTCTGTGGAACCAGAAAATATGGCGAAGGCTGAATAAGTGGAACTATTTTTACTAATAGCGACTTCACGGTTAAATAATTTTACCTGCACCAACTTTTAGTAGGCTTTGGTGCAGAAATTTGCACTAACACTAACGTTCATTCCAAACAATCACGATAATATCGACCGTCTCTTGCAGTTGGTGTATAAATCTTTATTAAATATCTATCAATACATGAATTATCGACATTGATTTTGAGGTTATGTTAGACCAAGGACCAAAAGCCTAACACCAACGTCCAACCGACGTTGCTAGACGACTACGTCTGTCAGCAACGTCTAACCAACGTTGGAATGTTACCCAAAAATTACCTAAATCTAATTAATCAGTTACCAACGTCTAATCAACGTTGGATAATAATCTAAGAACACACTCAACGTATTAAGTAGATTTCTGACATCAAACCAATGTTGGTAAATGTGCTAGATGTAAATAGTAGGTTCGCGAGGTTCAAGCTACGTTGCTCCAACGTTGTATCATAACTATAAAATTTAAGACTCTACTTGACTAATATTTGTAATAATTCTGACCTTATAATTAGTAAAAAAGTAGTCGGTAGTCGGTAAAATGTTACTTGAAATTAATGTAGCTACCTATCTAGTCGGTTACCAACATTATACAGAAGTAGGTGTATTACCGAAAAATTAATCGGAGCTACTTAAGTTAGTCATTAACGTCTAACCAACGTTGGTTAATAACTAAAAAGGACCAAACCTATTAAGCCACTAACCAACGTCTAACCAACGTTGGCAAGTGTTCCATAACAAACTTGACCTATTCAGTTAGTCACCAACGTCTACTCCAACGTTGGTAGGTTACTCAAAATTTAACCATACCTATTTTAGTCAGTTGTCAACGTCTAACCAACGTTGGTAAGTTATTCAAAATATAACCATACCTATTTTAGTCAGTTGTCAACGTCTCATCAACGTTGGATAATGACTTGAAAACATATCAAACCTTATTAAGTCGTTTTCCAACGGCAAATCAACGTTGGTAAATCGTCCAGACTCAAGCAGTAGGTTTGCGAGGTCGGCGCAATATTTGGTTCGACGTCGTATTACAACTACAAAATTTAAGTTATTACTAGACTACTATTTGTAATAATTCTGACGTCGGAATTAGTGAAAGAGTAGTCGGTAGTTGGTAAAATGTTGCTTGGGATGTTTAACGTCCGAAAAGTAGTCACCTGGCAATCACAACAAAAAGTAATATCTATTATAAAAAAGGTGATCTTTTCGCTCAAAATACCAAAAAAATGTCACTTTTCAATACAATCGAATAAAAATATATTTTTCACATAATTTGAGGCATGCAATTATGTCAAGAAGTAATTTTTTGGTTTTATTGTAAATCTTTTGTTGTGAAGAATTATTAGTAAAACTATAATGGTAATTATTTTTGGCTAATAATGTGTTCTTTCTCACACACACATTTGTAATAAAACATCGAAATTTACCATCTCTATTGGAATGATGTACCAGCTGTTGCGATTTAAATTTCAACGGTGATGTGAGTATCGAAAAATGCCTGTGCTCTTCTCGATTCATTAGTTGCATTTATTAAAACAAACAATACATATATATATATATATATATATATATATATATATATATATATATATATATATATATATATATATATATATATATATATATATATATATATATATATATATATATATATATATATATATATATATATATATATATATATATATATATATATATATATATATATATATATATATATATATATATATATATATATATATATATATATATAATGGTTTTAAAGCTGAGATTTAAAAAATTGTAAGCATGCTATTGGTTTTCAATTTGTCTGGTCGAAGCTCAAGATATAACAAAATATATGCAAAACAGTTAGATCAGAAAAAGATAATTTGAGCATGTCATTCACAAAATATTTTAGATGTCATATAAAACTACATTTGAATCCTCAGGATAAAAAATAAATTTCCTTATTTCACTTATTTTGGTATTAAAAACATCTAGTTATTTTGTAAGGAAGCCTAGTTGGAGCGTCTACGATGCAAATAATAGTAAATTTGTTCGAATCGTAGGCAAATTGAACAGAGACGAATTCGAACAAGTTTGTAGATTTGTAACGTGAAGGCTAAGACACCCAAGGATTTCAGAACAATTAATTTTGTCATTTAAAATCTTATAAAGGAATACAAGAAAGTAATTAGTTTCTAGTTCCCTTATGTGAAATTTATTTGATAATAATTCATAATGTGGAAATTCTCTCTATAGATACATATACCAAGCATATTTCTAGAAAGGTTTGTGACATCGTCAAGTTTTGCTCTAACAAACGAAAAGGAATTTTTAATGTATTTTCATTAAATTCCTTAAAGCTATTTAATTAACACTCAAGTTTCTGAAAACACTAGTTGTAATATTATTGATATTATTAGCAAAAGATAATTTAGTATCAAATGATCTTTGAACTGATTGCAACTGTTTAACTCCTCATTATTAATTTTACTGGATTCTACATATGATAGTGTATCATAGAATTAAATTTTGCGATATGTAATTACAGCTCATTTACAGTACACCAGGTTGATATCCGTATAAGATCAAGATGCAATACAGCATAGTCTTCTTTCCATTCCAGCAATACGTCTATACAGTTTTAGATCATCATGTAGTAATATACTGTATTGTAAATCATTGATGATGTGATTTATTAAGGTATTAAATAATAAAGGTCCGAGTACGGAGTCCTGAGGAACGCCAGATTGCAATAATCTCATTATACCAGAAACCACTATATTGTACAACTAGTCGTATATATTCTAAAAACGAGTCCACAAAATTTAGAAAGGATTTAGTTAGACCAAATGCTGACAGTTTGCGTAGCAAAATACCGTGGTCAAGTATATCGAGCAGTTTTGAAAAATTCGTATAAATGACATCAACTTGATTTCGTGCATCTAGATTTGCAACTAGATATTAAGTGATGTATATAAAATTGCTATTGTTTAGTTTTGTCATTGTTATATGTTTGTGTAATATAATAATTTAGTAATATTAGTATTAAATATAAATTTAGGTTCCATCTTAAAATTCATTCAAAACTTATTCACACGATTTTCTCGCGAATGACTTGGAGGGAGATTTATTACCACGCAGGCGCGAGAAACAGGACACTTGAATTTGATTAACCCGCGAGTGGACATCTCGTATCTCTTATCAAAAACTGTAATTTTCTTTCTCCAAGTTTCTGTTTAATCTCGGTCCTTCGAACATTTTTTACCGTACTGGTACATATGGTCCTTTAACGAGCCAAGGATTGTGAACCTAAATTACTTTTAATTAAATTTAAAATAGTAAATTTAATAAATTGTCATTCAATTTATCATTTTATTTAATTTGCCTTCAATATTGCAAAGTCACACATCTCGATAAGCCGTATACGCCTAGCGATAGTTTTTTGTTTTAGAGTTTTTCTGTGTTTACTTTTTATTTCACTTCCAATAATTCTCGGTACTCAGTGGTGCGAAATATTTACTTGATTATTAAATATTTTATCGCGCTTTATAATAATAAATATTGATATTTATATATAGTTAATATTATTTAATTTCGCTCTCTCTCTCTTTGTATTACACAATAATTAAGTGTATCTCCCTTTGGGATTAAATCATAATTACTTATTTTCTCACTCTCTCATTAAAAAATAATATTGGTGTTATATTTTAATAACAATTAATTTCGCTCATTTTCATTTACAAGTGTTAACGAGTTATCTGATTTTTCTCGCACTAATTTCTTGTAAATGAGTCACAATCTAAAAAGCAATTAAATTATTTTAATTGTTTAATCTCACTCAACATTTAATATTGAATATTATTTTCATATTGATTATAAAATTGACATTGCTCTCGCTCTCTCAATCTCTTACACTCACAAATAATTATTGATAAATTATTGTAAGTGGGGGTGCTCTTGTATACGCTCAAATCATTTGTTTAAATATTTAAATAGGTATTGGTATTTAAAATTGACTGTACTAGCCTCTATATTTTTTTCCTCTCGCTTATTAACCAGTTCAGGTAAATTAAGTTTAGTAGTTGTTTACATTTACATAAAGTCTAAACTGCCATTTTAGTTTGCTCTGTCAACGGAGATTTCTAGAATACTATTTTCAGATTAGTTATAATTTAATTTAAAATTTTTGTTGAAAATGACCTCTGCGCAGAATAAACTAAAACAATATATAGCTTTGCGCGAAAGCGCCATTCAACGAATGGCTGAATTAAAGGTCTCAGCCGAATTAGCTTTAGAAAACCCCGATAGACATGCTAGATTTGAAGCGCGCTATAAATATATAGAAAATATTTTTGAGGATTATCATAAACAACATAATGCCATAATAACACTTCCTTCCACTCAGGAAGATGTTGATTTAAATGAGCATGAAACACATAGGGCAGAATTTGAGGAAGACTTTTTTAGCATTCAAATTATTTATTCCACATTATTTGAGAAAAAAGTATCGCCAGAATCTCAATCGATTAATGAACGCCCTCACATTAAATTACCACAAATAGAAATGATGAAATTTTCTGGTGATGTAAAACAATTTCGTACCTTTATCGATTTGTATAATTCAATGGTGCATAATAATAACTCGCTGTCGGATATTGAAAAATTTAGTTAATTAATTTCCGTATTAAGAGGTCCACCTCTAGCCCTTGTGCAGTGTACGCCTATGGTCAAGGAAAATTACCTAGATGCTTACAATGCTTTAATTCAACGTTACGAAAATAAACGTTTAATTGCGTTTGCTCATTTTCGAGAAATTGACGATACTCAAAAACTTTCTGATACTCAAATAACTTCCCAGAATTTACGTAACTTATTAGATGTTTGTAATGAAAACATAGCTGCTTTAAGAAATTTAAATTTGCCAGTTGATAAATGGGACTTTATTTTGGTATTTATGTTGTTAAAAAGGCTGGACGGTGATACACTTACTCGATTTGAATTAGAATTTGGATCAAATAATGATATTCCCTCGTATAAAATATTAAGCAATTTTATAATAAAACTGCTCTGGACGCTGTCGAGTTTTCTATGCAAAAGAAAAGTCGAAAGCCCGACTCCAAGAGTAAAATTGCACAATCATATGTGTCACCTAAACAAAGCTCTAATTTTTTAATTAATGCCAATACTCGTGCTAACTCTTCATTAAATAAGTTTAATAAAAAGAACGTATGTACACTCTGTAAATCAGATCATTTAATTTATAGTTGTTCAAACTTTTTATCACAATCTCCTCTAGAACGGTTTAAATTTATAAAACAAAATGGCTGGTGTGTTAATTGTTTGGGAACTCGGCACTGTTTGAAAAATTGTACGTCTTCACAATCTTGTAAGCAGTGTTATAAAAGGCATCACTCTTTGCTACATTTCCCTGAAAGCGTGTCCCAAACTACTCCAATTGAAAACACTCCAAATATTAATATACCATCGGCAGCGCCCTCGAGTAATCAACTTTGCACTACTAGCGCAAATAATCAGTCTCAGTGTAGTTCTGTTAACACTCTGACTAGCATTGTACCCACAAAGGGAACTGTACTCTTATCAACAGCTCAAGTTAATATACAGGATGTCCACGGAAATTACCATAAGGTCCGTGCTCTTTTAGATTGTGGTTCTATGGCAAATTTTATCACAAAGAAATGTGCTAACCGTTTAGGACTTCCCAAATTTAAATCTAATTTATCCATTAATGGTTTAGGTCATATGCAAACCTCCTCTAATGCAGGAGGATTAACCTGCCAGTTGAGCCCTTTACACAACCCTATATCAAGTTTCAAAATCGATGCTGTAATTCTTGATAAAATTTGCACCTCAATGCCCAATATTAGTCTTGACTCTCGCTCACTCTCACACATTTCTCATCTTCAACTGGCCGATCCAGAATTTAATATTTCTTCTCCCATTGACCTTTTGTTAGGGGCCGATATTTTTCCACTAATATTACAAAATGGCCGCTTCGAAGGTCAAAAACATGAACCCTCCGCTATCAGTACTGTATTTGGATGGATATTAATGGGACGTATTAATTGCCCTCCAATTTCACCAGTAACTACCCTTTTCTGTTCTCTTGATACAATTTCTTTAGATGAAACATTGAAAAAATTTTGGGAACTTGAGGAAATTCCTCAAACTCCTATTATGTCTCCGGATGCTCGTCTTTCCGAGAATATTTATTCTAATACTTATCGTAGAGATAAGACCGGAAGATATATTGTTTCACTCCCTTTTCGCAGTCATGAACCGACCTTCAATGACACCCGAACTTTAGCCCTACGCCGTTTTTTGTCTTTGGAGCGCCGACTTCTTCAAAATCCTACACTTTATGAGGCCTATACTGCATTTATGCAAGATTATTTGGATAGTAATCACATGGAAAAAATAATTGATGAGATAACTTCGACTAAAACCTATTATATCCCGCATCATTGTGTGCTCAAACCCGACAGCCCCACTACGAAATTAAGAGTAGTTTTTGATGCCTCGGCTAAAGATTCTAATAATTTGTCTTTGAATGATACACTTCTAACCGGTCCCAAATTACAGAATGACATAGTGACATTATTATTAAATTTTCGACTTCATGCTTACGTCTTTACAGCGGACATAAAACAAATGTACCGCGAAATATTGGTTACACCCGAGCATAGGGATTATCAACGGATTCTATGGCGTTTTTCTCCTCACGAAACCATTCAAGAATTTCGTTTAAACACAATTACGTATGGTCTTAGTTCTTCGCCCTTCGTAGCTTTACGTACCTTAGCCCAGCTTGCAAAGGATGAAAATTCCCAGTATTCCATAGCCTCTAAAATATTAATATCTGATTCCTTCATGGATGATATTGTTTCCGGATCTCAATCCCTAGATATGGCCCTATCCCTCCAGAAAGAATTAATTAATTTATTAAAAAAAGGCGGCTTTGAATTGCGAAAGTGGGCCAGCAATTGCCCTCAATTACTCTCACACTTACCTGAAAATATTTTACAAAATACTTCTCTCGCCCTCGATTTCGAGGAAAATCATGTCATTAAAATTTTAGGCCTACAGTGGCACCCAGGGTCCGACTCATTTTCATACTCAGTGCAACCCCTTGATAGGGAATGTACAAAACGAACCCTGCTGTCTGAACTTGCGCGTATTTATGATCCTCTTGGATTTTTAGCCCCTCTTACGTTTTTTGCCAAACTACTTATTCAACAATTGTGGACTCTTGGATTGTCATGGGATGATTCACCTCCACCAGACGTCCTAAATAATTGGACCCAATATAAAAATTAACTCTTTGTTTTTAATAATTTTCAATTACCCCGTCGTATTATTTGCGACGATATGAATCTTTGTGACATACACGGATTCTGCGATAGTTCGTCTAGAGGATTTGCAGCGGTGGTGTATTTTAGAGTGTTAGCGACGGACTCTATTCAAACATTTCTAATATGCGCTAAGTCAAAGGTAGCCCCTCTTAAGCGGATTTCTATACCTCGTTTAGAGTTGTGTGCCGCCGTTTTACTCGCCGATTTAATGTCTTTTGTTATGCAAACTTTTAATAATAAAATCAATTTTAATAAAATATTTGCATGGTCAGACTCAATGGTGGCATTATCTTGGCTAAAAGGCGATCCTTATCGCTGGAAAACCTTTGTGAGCAATCGAGTAACGCATGTGCAAAATACCTTACCCCCAACTTGCTGGCATTATGTTCCTTCACACGAAAACCCAGCAGACTGTGCTTCCCGGGGTATTTTGCCCTCTAAGTTAGTTAATCACCCTGTATGGTGGACAGGTCCTGATTGGTTAAGAAAAACTGAAAATAATTTTCCTTGCTCTCCTCTAGACTCTACTAGTGCTGAAATAAAATCAGAAGAAAAAATTACTGCCTTCTCTACTTTTGTTACCCTTGATTTATTGGGCATTCTTTTAGAAAAATATTCCTCTCTCGAGAAAATACATATTGTTGCTCATGTGCTTCGCTTTTTATTTAATGTTCGCAACCCTCTTGAAAAACGTACTGGCGCAGTCACAATTACGCAACTGCACCAGGCATTGATAGTACTGCTAAAATATGTACAACAACTTTCATTTGCTCAAGATATTAATTGCCTAAAAAAAAGGACAACTCGCCTCCAAGTCCTTAAGAAAATTAAATCCTTTTCTGGATAAGGAAGATATTTTAAGAGTGGGTGGCCGATTAAGCAATTCAAATTTGTCCCATAACATTAAACACCCAGCTCTTTTGCCCCGCGATCATCGCCTGACAATTCTTATTATTGAAAAAATCCACAAAACATATTTACACCCTGGTGTACAGACTGTACAATATTTATTAATGCAGAGTTTTTGGGTGCTCTCGTCTGAAAGAGCTGTGCGCCAAGTCTTGTCTAAATGTCATATGTGTTGGCGTTTAAATCCAACATCTTTACAACCACCAATGGGTAACTTACCACTTAAACGCATTTCTCAAATTAAACCATTCCTTTGCAGTGGCGTAGACCTAGGGGAGCCAGTCTTAATAAAAAATAGTAAAATTCGCGGATCAAAAACCCTTAAAGCTTATATATGTTTATTTGTGTGCTTTGCCACTAAAGCACTGCACTTGGAAGTAGTATCAGATCTTACCTCGGAAGCCTTTTTAGCGGCTTTGCGGCGGTTTATTGCACGACGCGGCCGTTGTACTCGTATACACAGTGATTGTGGAACTAATTTCGTGGGAGCTCAAAAGTATTTGACTCAAATAATGCAATCTGCTGTTGAAAAGGAGCAAATTGAATGGCATTTTAATCCACCCTCCGCCCCCCATTTTGGAGGTCTGTGGGAGGCTGGTATTAAGTCAGTCAAAACACATTTGGCTCACGTCATAGGGGAACAAATTCTCACTTATGAGGAATTAAACACAATATTAGTGCAGATTAAGGCACTATTAAATTCACGCCCTCTTTGCCCACTGAGCTCCGATCCTAATGACTTGTCCGTTCTTACTCCTGGCCATTTTCTTACGCTAGAACCCTTAACTGCTCTTCCGGATCCTGACCTATCCCACTTAAATTTAAATCGTCTTACTCGTTGGCAACTATTGCAGCATATCCACCAAACGTTTTGGAAACGATGGTGTCGTGAATACCTTCACACGTTACAACAACGCGGTAAATGGACAGCTACCTCAACCCCCATAGTGCCTGGTACTATGGTACTCATAAAAAATGATTTATTGCCTCCACTTAAATGGAAAATGGGTCGAGTACTTGAAACGCACCCCGGCGTAGACGGTGTGTCGCGAGTTGTGACTTTGCGTACAGCTCAGGGCATTTTAAAACGCCCTGTAGTTAAAGTTTGTCCCTTACCAAATTTATAAAATGTTACTCATTTTATAAGGGGGGGAGTATGTTTAGTTTTGTCATTGTTATATGTTTGTGTAATATAATAATTTAGTAATATTAGTATTAAATATAAATTTAGGTTCCATCTTAAAATTCATTCAAAACTTATTCACACGATTTTCTCGCGAATGACTTGGAGGGAGATTTATTACCACGCAGGCGCGAGAAACAGGACACTTGAATTTGATTAACCCGCGAGTGGACATCTCGTATCTCTTATCAAAAACTGTATTAATTACAAATAAATAAACTCTCTCGCAAAATTTAATATATGTTAATGTGTATTGTGTACCAACCCATGGACGCAGCATCTATAAACCAAAGGCTAGCCTAGGAACATACAGGTGCAGAAAGTGGTGAGTGGAATTTTCTTTCTCCAAGTTTCTGTTTAATCTCGGTCCTTCGAACATTTTTTACCGTACTGGTACAGCTATTAATATTAGAAAAACCCGTCATAAATCCATGTCGATCATGACAAATTTGAGATTTTACTTGACTGAAAAGAACATCATAAATTAAGGTTTCAAAAAATTTGCCAAAGTTACACAATATTACTTACTTTAGGTCTGGAGTATTCGAAAGCACTGTTACCTATCTTTGTTTTTAAATACTGGACAAATTTTAGATAACTCAAAACTTCAGGAAAAGTGAACATTTTAAGACATATGTTAGAAATAAATGGCTTTGCTAACAAAATTACACATTTTTTTAAGTAAAAAAATTAAGTCCTTTTAATACACTATCAACTATTATATAAGTTATACCATAAAAGACATAAAATATTTATTAATGTTTTTAATTTATTTAAGTATTCTGTTTTAAAAATATGTACTCACAAATCAAGATTTCAAAAAGTATGCTAAAACGATTTATAACCTTATTTTTTCATAGTGTTTTGTGATTTTTGTAAGAATCAGTTTCAAAACGTTAGCAAACGTTACAAATAAAAATAATTTACATTTTCGAAAGGCTCCGAGTTGAGAGAAAAATGGAAACAAATGTTTCTTCTACTTATGTCATCTCTAGGGATTGTTAATATAAAAATGTACAGAATAATTATACACATTTATCGCTGTATAATGAAATAATAGCAAATTCTTTAGGTTTCCTTCTTGTGTTATTAATATGACATAGAGTCCCTCGTGCCTATAGAAATATACAGTGTGACTCACTAAGAATTGAAACACCCTGTAAGAAATTTCCTCATTATCCGATTTTGACTGATTTCTTTTGAAGGATGGAGAATCAAAAACTCTACTTTGAAGCAAACATTTGGGATATGTTTTAACTATCAAAGCCTACTATAAATTTTGTTCAATATCAGAAATGGCCAAATTTGATTAACGGTTCTTTTATTTAAAATCTGGAGACACCACTAGATTCGGGTACATCTCAAATGAGTTTACAACTAAATTTTCATTTTCTCAAAGAAATCTCAACATAGAAATATGAAACTTGACATATAGTATTTAGGGGTCGAAAGAAGAAGATTCGTGAAATTGGTGCACTAGGGAGAGCACGTCTCAAGGGGGGCAAAAAAGTGGCATCGAATCAAAAAAAGTTCAGAATGAGGAAACGTGCCGAAAAGAACTCTTGAAATTTTTCGTCAGATTATTGTTATTGAGAAAAACAGACTACAATTAATTTCATTCAATTAAGAATAGTAAAGTCCGTCTCGTTTTTCTTTCTTGTCTTGTTTGTCTCTTTTATCTCACTTATATCGTTTATTTCATTTATGTCCTTTTTTCAATTTCCCATTTTTCCTATTTGCCTTATTTATTTTATTAATCTCATTTGTTTATCTTATTTATCTTGTTCATTTTCTTTACCTTGTTGACGTTGTCCATCTTTTTATTTTATTTATTATTTGTCTCATTTCTCTTCATTTGTCTCATTCTGCATTTTTCTCTTCATTTGTCTCATTTCTCTTTTTGTCTCTTTTTTCTCATTTATCTTATTCAGCGGAGCCATAAACGTATTTTAAACAACAATTCATCAAGTCGAAACCCAGTAAAAGTCTTATGATAACACTGTTACAGTCCCCTGATAGTTAATAAAAGCCAAGTGATAGCCTCCTTTCCTAAGAATCATTCACCGGAATCCAGTGTAAGTCTCGTGGTGGTCTAATAAAAGCCCAGTGAAAACCCCTTGACAGATGCCTAAAATTTTAATAAGAAACAAAAGTAAGTACTTGTTAATTATCGTTCTAATTTAATTAACTTAGCCTTCTATAGGGCAAAGTCGTACGTCCCTACACATGTTCTTTTGTAGAAACAATCCAGCATTTAGCTGACAAAGTACCAAGTAGCACCCTCAGCTGATAAGATACTAAGTAGCATCCTTTAAATTGGTGAACGAAATAATCCCAAAACAACGATGATTAACATCCACTAAAATAATTGTGGATTAAAACTTCAATCCTTCACCAGCTACAAGACACAAAATGTAGGCACGTCCGCTCACTAAGACAACTAACTATGAAAAGGGAGGAAATCAACTGATGGAGTTATCACGTGATAGAAAACACAGAATCGCAGAAAGTCTAGCCAGAAAATATCAAGGTCAGTCACCTGTCGAATAAATATGAAATTATCTAAACATGTATCAATACTTATGAAGACAAATATAAAATGTAAAACGTTAATTAGAAAAGTTAGAAAGATAAGAAAATTATATAAAATAATATTTATGCAAGGTGAATCATAGAATACCACGGCCTGAGATTCGGTTATTTGTAAAATCCATAAGGTTTGTCGACCCTAGTACTAGTAGCTGAGGTGCGTTCCATTAATGTAATTAATGTTCTAACATACTTAGCTTAAATGGTCTAAGTAGTAACAGTCTGGAATGCCTTTGAAAACAATCCAACTATTGTTTAAACTTTTGTTATTCCATAGTTACTCGTTTCACACACAAGGTAAGGATCTTATAATGGCACAGTATATACAGAACAGACAACCTCACGTGACAACATATCAACTCGGTGTGCAACTTCGACAATGATTGAACACTGCCAATAATATTCGAATAAATAACATTTAACTGATGGCATTATAAACTGAAAATTTCTATTGCTCACAGATATAATGTTGAACAGAAATCATGTCATCTATGATATAACCTTGAAAAGTGACCTTTTAATGCATGTGGATAAAACATTATAGATAATAATTTCCATGAAGTAAAGTTTGAGAATGTGATGTTTAAAATGTAATCTATAAATAAAGTTAATAAAAAAAATATGACTAGTTGATTTATAAACTTAAAATACATGAATATTTCTCACAATGATGAATTCAACCGTAACAAGTACTTAAATAAAGCTAATGTAAACTGAAATTTTTTTGCACATCTGACCTCGTGAAATGGGGTTAGGACAAGTTTAACAGTTTGACATTTGAAATGTCTAATTTAGTTACAAAAATGTCAATGTCAATAAGAAGAAATTATTAAATATATAACATGAATTATTATTGACAGTATCGAATGACGCTGATAATTAATTATTTAAAATTTTAATGAAACATTTCTAGGTAGGTACGCAATTAAAATTTAATTGAGGTAAGTGAAGAATTAAATAGAATGATTTTTTTAGATCAGGATGATATATACTGGTATAAGAAAGGTGTATGCTGGCCACATCAGATATTTTTTTTATGTGTGAAACATTTTTTTGATAGTCAACATTTTCTTCAAGAAAAACAACTAATCACTGACTAACCCTTTTGGCGCAGAGATTTATTTAATACATTTTTTGAATAATTTATTGGACAGTGACTTAACACCCAAAGATAGTCCGAAAAACATTAGAAGTTGCCAGATAAATAATTATGGACAATATTTTCTTATTTTTTAATATTCTGCAATTTATGAGACAAAGTTGCTGGAATTTCATTCTTTATCAATGCCGCTTTCATATACTCAAAACAGAACTGTTTTAATTTAGGAAAAAGGTTAAAGAATTTCGTATAAAAAAGGGGAGATGATAGTAAACATCTGTTGCTGAAAATTTGCATAATTTTCTCCTACGCCTACTCCTTTTCTTGTTGTTATAACACCTGTTAGCCGCAGTAAGAAATTTAATGAAATAACTAATGAGGTTCATCGTTGGTATTACACAGGATAATCAGTTTTTTTGCTGGTATTGAATTAATAATTTCAAAACGGATGTCCCATTTCTATAGAAAAAAGAAAGTAACGCTTCTAAATTAAATGATTAGAGGCAGACACAGAGGTACAGATTTAAATAACAGAGAATTAGGATGTTTTAATAGCAAATTTTGAACAAATCGCTACAAAAAACTTCAAACTGATTATATCGTATTATTGGTTGACATAGACCAATCAAGAAATATATAAAATTATTTTAAATAAAAAAATTAATTATCAAATATTATAAAATTAACACAAATATTGACCAGTAAAATTATAAAATTAATTGCTATGTGACATAGAAAATGCAGTACTTTTAGTAATTGTACCTAGACTATCTCAGTGACACTGCTCAGTCAGGTCTATGACATTGGAAAAATGCAAAAGGATTGGTTGCACGTCACATTGCAAAAACAATGTACAAACATGCAAAGACTGTTGTCTTATAATTCTTATAACTGGCACATTATGAGCCACTTTTTTAAATCTTACGAATATTACACACTAGAACCTACAAGAAATGCGAATAAGCGGTTAGTTCAGAACTATTATCATCAAAGAAAAGATATGTTAATATGCTTCATCGACTTCGAAAAAGCCTATGATAAAGTCCAGCATGATCTTTAATTGAAATATCTGCACAATCTAGGGTTAGATGACAAAGACCTAACAATTATTGCCAAACTATAGTGCATTCAAGTAGGAGATGTTCTTCCCCAAAATTAAAACTCAACAGAGAAATGTAAAACAAAGAAGGGAGTGAGACAAAGCTGCATCCTTTTTATAATGTTGCTTAATCTGTACGTCAAAAGAACTTTTCTGGAAGGAGATTCGGAGAGTAACATCGCCATCTAAGTAAATGATACAACTTCAGATATACGGATGACACAACGTTATTGGCAGATAATGCCGATAATCTTCAACTTTTGTTAAATGCTATAAATCAGGCGAATAATAGGCTAGGTCTAAAAAGATAAAGAGAGCGAATGCTAAATTTATGATTATCAGTGACGTCTATAACGTGAAAATATTTTTAATAGGAGTTTCGTATCCACAACTACTCAGTATGTTGATATTTTGTCGGAATTGGATAAAAATGTAAGAAAACCTCAATTTCCCATTAAGTCTTAATGAGAAATTGAGATTTTCTTACATTTTTATCCAGTTCCGACAAAATGTCAACATAGTGAAAATATATATCAACGATGAAGAAGTAAAACCAGTCGCAAAGTTTCAAGATTTAGGCTGTCTCATAAACGACAAATAGGACATGAAATGGAAATTACGAGAGATCAAACCAGAAGCACCTACTTGGACTTCCTAAACTTTTTTTTCTAACGGCGACCTCAAACTTGAACTTAGAGACGGAATGGACAAGTATTACGTTTGGTCGGGTCTCTGTGGTATAGACGGTCAAGGCCGCTTCTATTAACAAGCTCGAAGCGTTTGGAATGAGGACACTACGTTGGATGCTCAAAATATCTTGGGTTGATAGAATTCGAAATGGGGAAGTGATTTGAAAAGCAGAGCTTGAAGAACGAGAACTATTTGACAGCATCAAAAAAGATAAAAGCTGCTATCTTAGATCCTACCAAGAAACGGCTAAGCCTTTCAGCAGCTTACATTATAGGAAAATTAAGGGGTAGGATGGAAGTGAGAACTATATCAGATCAAAACAAAGGAATAGAACAACGGAGGAAATTTTGCTTAGTACAATAAGGAGAATCAGTTGTAAACATATTTTAATAAATTTTTGCTAAACAGACGATGGAAGAACATTTACACTAGCGTCTTGTAGAAATCTCCTAGTTACGGCAGCAATATGGGTTTTGGTATTATTCTGATGGAAAGTAGGGTTTTCTAATATCTGAAGGTACGGTAACTAACCAGTTCCAATACCCTGTGAATGTACTATTGTGTATTCGTATTCCATGATAGAAAAACTAGCCGGTTCCCTGCTTTCATATGTATTGCACTCCATATCATAACTCCTCGGTTAAGTGTTAAGTATTAATCAATGTTAATTATACTGTATTTACTAATTGATAACGTATTTTGTTGGTTTTAATTATTTTTGTTAGTAATTTCTTTGTTTATAAAATAGTTTATTGCATAATAATCAAAAAGTCTAGTAAATTCAGTTAATAACCTTATACCCCCTAAAAGTTACCCCAGATAATTTAATTACTTTTTTCATAGTCTAGGATTATAAAACCCTTTAGTCCATTTCAAGATTTTTGGCCGCTTTTCGAATTTTCTGGCCCTCTGTGCACTGGTCACTTCCACTTGGCACCACTTAAGTCTTACATTTCGATGCCTCCAGGTCAGGAGAAACATGAGGTGAGATTGGTACGATTGAAGACCAAATATACCTGATAAATAGTCGTTGATCCGTACCAGCTAACCATTCATACACCAATTTTATTTTAACATTGTCTTGAAAATTTGTCTATGTGTTAAGCATCACCGACCTTTTGGACGCACTAAATTTAAATCGTTAATGCAGAACTGCTTCAGGACACTAACCGAAAAAAAAAATAATAATGATAATAATAATTAACTACTATATCGACCTAAACCGATTTTGCAGGTTCGAATGTCACTACCGGCACTGGCAATGTCGGTGAAAATGGTTGTATATCTACGTTTTTCTAAGCACAGCCCCCTGTTAAACAGTTTCGGCTTTGGATTCGGAGTTGTCCAACTTCTGTGTGGTGTTTAAGTTATTCTATTTATATTGACTATTAAATGACATAACTTTCTGTAATTTAGACTTAAATGAATGACATTGACCTCGGGTTCAAAATACAGTAAGCATAGTCATTATAAATCGTTATTCGTCTGCAGTTATATGAACCAAACGACCCTCTTAAGACATTAGTTCATAAACATACCTTTCTTTATTGCCAATAATGTTTATTTTAATTTCTCAGATGAGAAACTAATTTCTAAATTATAATCCTCTCGATAAGGAACACACACCCACCCATGTCATGTCGATACATCGTGATTCAAAACACTTCGAGACCAGTTAACAGTTTTACCTGAGAGTGTGATATTTGACATTTAGTTAAATTAAATGGGTAAAGTTGGTATAATTGTGGATGCCTGACTAAAGTCATTAGTGTCTTGCTGCGTCCGGGAATCAGCAGCCCTCTGGATCCGCCAGATCCACGGCTAATGATAATCCAGTCTGCTTAATTAATTCTTATACGGTTCGCTTGAATTCTGTTCGGTTTGCAAGTCTATTACTATGTACACATTTTGAGGGTTGTGGATGAATTTAAAGTTAAGCATAAAATAAGTAATTAAAATTGGTTGATTTACAAATAAGTCAAGAGAAATTATAGTGAAATTTGTTTAACTGAAAGTATGCCTGCAGAAAATTCGAACATCAAATTCGCCTATAGGAGTCGGTAACATTGAACCTAGTAGCGCATTAGAGTGGTCCTTAGCTACTTATATTTGTTTTTTTTTTTGTATTTTCTGCTGTCATCCCCTAGATTTGTTCCGTTTCAGAAAATAAATAGCTTACTTTAAGCATAAATTAGTTTACAATGGAGAACATTTGTTTTTATTTTTGTAAATAAGACTTCTGGTTTGATTACATAACGGACTTGCTTATTTAAATTGCAACATGTTATCACTAGTAAACGATTTTTCGTTTTATTTTATGTTACTATACACATACACGAAAAGAAAACTATTCTATATGAAAGTAATCGATTATTCTTGAATTTTTATACTTGTCACTACAAAAATATTACTTGGCATAATAAATTATTATTGTTTCAATAATATACCAATTATAAACCAAGAATATATATTTTTGAGTTTCTGATATGTCGGCTTATTCCTTTGAGGATGGGTTAGTAATATTTATTTGCAATTGATTTAGAGATCTAATAGTTTTTGAGATATTTTATTTTTAAAATTAAAAATAATAAAACTTTCTTTAATATTTCAGTTTCCTGCGTCAGTTTACATAGTTATGTAACAAAAATAAATACTTTAATAAGATAAAAATTCGAACTAAAAAACTACATTTGTGAAAATAATTTCAACCCAATCGTACATTCATAGGAATTTATTTTTTTAAACTTGAAATGCATTAAACGTGCAAATTATTTAAGAACTACTTTATATATTACTTTTCGAATGAGGTTTATATGAAGTTTAAAAAACTATATTTTACTTCCATAAATAATACAAAAATACTAGGTACAGGTAGAGCGTCCATTGTTTTCAAATTAAATGTTTCGAAAAACATGTGCCATCGCTTAAATGGAGATTCTACACTCAAAAATAAGACAAATATACCTAATTTCTATCAACATAGGTCCATTTTTGCTTCGTTTCTGAGATATTGAAGTTTTATTTTTCTTTGCGTTAACTGTAAAAAATATATACGCCACTGATTTTTGTAGTTTTTGATGGCCCAATTATGTAGAAAGTTAATTGCCGAAAAAATGTCACCTCGACGTTTTTGAGATATCGGCATCGTGTAGAAGATAAATGCAATTTTTAAAGTCTTTTTTAAGTCTATTAAAAAAAAAAATAATGTTATTAAGTACTCTACAAAAAAAAATGCATTTATCTCCTACACGAAACCTAAATCTCACAAAAGTCAAGAGGTATCTCCTTTTCAGCAATTAACTGTCTATATAACTGTGCCATCTAAATCTAAAGAAATCAGTGGTGTATATATTTTCTTTACAAAATTAACCGATATAATAATAAAACTTCAACATTCTGCATTTCAAATACGAAACAACAATAGACCCATGTTGATAGTAACTATTTCTTATTTTTGAGTGAGAAATCTCCGTTTAAGCGATGACACATGTTTTTTGAAACATATAAGGGTAACAAGAGTTTCTAAAAAAAAAAAATAATAAAATATCTTAAAAAACTGTTAGGTTTTGCTTTATGCATATTACAGTTAAATCAGTTGCAAATGAGCTCTACTAACATCCCTTGAAAGAAATACGGCGACTTACCAGTCATGCACCCTGATGTGTACCTATATATATGCATGGAAACTTTGTGAATATTCAAATGGGAATAAAAATTTCAGTTTCATATGTACAAAACTTGTTATGCCATACCTGTTTCAAAGTTCGAGCATACTTTTCTATTATATAGTTAGCTACAATGATTTGTTTAAATTATTTATACTTTAATAACATAAATAATTGTTTTCCAGGTCAAGAATATTAACTAACGTTGGACAATTTCGTGGAAATTTCAGAAGAACAGATTATAGAATTTATTCCTCAAATCGGAAAGAGAATAAAATTCATATAAGACTTAAAAGCACATAAAGAAATAATGTGCCTTCCTGTGGTAAATTTGAAGTCTCATATACAGTGTGTTCACGTATGGACTTATACTTGTAAAAGTTTTTGTTTTTGGTTTTTTCATAAAACGTCATTCTTCATAAAAACTTCTTCTAATTCTGAAAGTCCTTAGCCAATCCCATAAATTCAAAATCGATTCATATAATTTATCAATTTTATTTAAATATTCTCTGATTCTTATTTGTGGCATTCTCTACATGTTTCCTTTTCTTTTTTGGGACTTACTACCACATGAATAATTCTTCATTATCTAAAAGTTAGTTACCCAGTATGTCACTGGAAAAATAAACCTCTGCTCTTGTGACTTTACGTCAAAAAATTAGTCAGAGAGTGTTTTTTAACAACTAATATGAGACAAAAAAATAATAATATAATTCCTTAACATTTCAAAAAATACCCTCTGACTAATCTTTTAATGTAAGGTCACAGGCGCAGAGGTTTATTTTTCCAGTAACGTACTGGTAACTAACTATATTTTTTAGATAACGAAAAATTATTCATGTGGTAGTAAGTTCCAAATTGAAAAGGAAAAAGTTTTATTTCAATAATACAATTGTTGAACGAAATCAAATTTATCCTTACAAACGAAATCAAATTTATCCTTACATTAAGTGGTAAATTTAATAGATCGCAATATTTAATTAAAAAAGAAAAGATTTCAGTCAATATCAAATATTTATTGATTCAAGTAATTCATCAGTTTGGTTTAAATAATACAGTTGTTGAACGAAATTACATATTTCTTACATTAAGTGTTAAATGTAACAGATCGCAATAATCTCTACTTTTGAACTGAATAAATGAAATCTTAGATTAAGTATAAATTAGTATTGAATATTGTTCGAAACTTCCTCTTAGCTGAAATAGAACCATTATTCTAAAGTTAATAATTAGTTATCATTAAAAGAAGGAAACCAAGATAATAACTTTTAAGAATAACGTTTTCCTTGATGGAAAAATATCTATTCTTGCGGATATATAAGTACAACAATGTCTTCATTTAAGAATAGTAGTCTTAAAAATAGTTTAGAATTTTTTGCGTGTACGATTATACCATTCCCTTGGCCATTTCAAGCATTGTGATGGCTGACTGTGACGTAGATCTGCTAGCCCTTGGTACCAGCTCAATACAGAGCTCTAGTCCGCGTACTTTCCTCGAGCTACACAGTTCATCTATCCCATCTACCTCATCCAAAATTATGACGGTAATTACCTCTTATAATCTAGCAGTCAACACTAAAAGCCAAAACACTAGGATGCAGTGCGAAGTTTCCCGTTTTGTGTCCACGAAAGCCGACGGTCCCTGTGGCAGACATGCTAGCGTAGAAGGAACGCCAGTCAGGAAAAAATCGAAAGAGGCATGCCAGCCAGTTGGGTCCATCAGCCAGGATCAGAAGAAGCCTGTATGACCAACTGAATTTGTAATTATGGTTGATGAGACAGCAGGAATACCTCTTGAAAGAGCTGGTTTCTTGAGTAGGTTTTCACCGGCGTGGACGCCGTAAATAAGCAACTGCGTATAAGTTATTATTTTGTATTTTAATTAAATTTGGAAAACACTTACTCGATACATACACTTAGACATCTGGATGAGCTCGGCTAAACATCTGCGCAAATATTACAAATAAATATTATTTTTTCCCATCTTCAACCTAACTCCTGTCTCTACTTATATGTAATTAGCTGTTTACACGCAATTTGGTCCGCATAAAATTCAGGACAATACATTGACAATTTTGTCAGCAACGTGCCCCCTCCCCTTTCACCCATAGGAACTGAAATATTTATCATTTTGTATTGAAAATGAGTGATGAAAATACAAAAAATTCAATATTTAAACCCCTCTTGCCGATAGTGGGTTCGAACTTCTTTTATTCGATTTGCTAGAAAAAATCCGTGGGCTTCTAAGGTAACCAACCATGTATCTCCCATATAAACAGAGCATTTTATGTTGAAAATTATGGTTGAAAGAAGTGATAATGAATATCTCACCCTTTATTATATATAGGGGGTTGGAACTTGTTTTATTCGACTCTTCAAGGAAAGTTCTATTGAGACTCTAGGGGAACAATCAGCCCTCTATCTCCCATTCGTACCGAAATTTTTAAGATTTGATGTTGAAAATTAAGTCTGAAAGAAATAAAAATCAAATATGTCATTTGTTGAATATAGGGGGTTACTTTATTCGATTCGCCCTGAAAAATTCTGTGGAGTAGTGTAGTTTTAAAGAAAAATCAATCCTCTATCTCCCATAGATTTAACATTTTATCATTTTGACATGATAAACATTTATGATTTCCTCACACGCCAGTGTGCATTTACACCTAAACACAAGGCTTAAATGAGGTAATAGAGTAATAGTCCTATCATCTAAGACCATCATTATAATCTAGGATATTGGCGTTTTCGTTGTATTTACCAATTAGTAGATGTTGCTAAAATTGTATTTATTTAGAAATTGTTTTGTACAAAATGGAAACAGAAACTGATTAAGTTTTTGTCTGACGAAGCATCGAATCCAAATCATGCCTTTTAATAACAAAAAACAAGTATTGTTATGTATTTACCCTCCGATTCAATGATTTTATACCAGTGAAAATTCGAAAAGCAGTAAAAACATTAATTGTTTTGAATGTTAACTGTTTGAATGCCTTCGAGGGAGATTAGGCTGTAGGTATTTGGCGTAATTGTGCGCTTTTGCGGCGAATATTCAACATCAGGAACACTGCTACTTCCAATTTAATTAAAGCAGGTCCTTCTGGAAGGATTAATTAGTCGGATGACAGACGCAACTTCTGTGGAGGGTTTAGATAAATATATACGGACGACTAATAACAGGATGCGGCTTAAATTATCCAATTAATTTTCATTTAAATTCATTTTAAATCCACTTATATCTTGAAATTGTATTGTCAGTTTTAAAATGTTACGTTTTATCAATCACACAATCACAATTTTAGTTGGCTATTTACTTCTACTGTCAGTTGGCCCTTGTAAGGTACGAATGTCACATTTATCGCAAACGTAATAAACAGTGTTAACCAACTATATGCAAACAAGCCATTTTTGATGTTGTGGTAGGATCAAGAGGTCTTAGAAAGTAACATTTGAAAACATTATTTGTATTCAAGCGTTTTAAAAAAAATAACAATTTGTAAATTTTTTTTTGAAATGCGTTAATTTAGAGACGATACATATTATGGGTCATTCTTTTACAAATCGCACGGATTTCATGAAAAAAAAACTTGACATTTTAGATTCGTCTGAAACTTTTTTTAAAGCTTCTATACGTAAAATTAATTGACACGTATTTCAGGATTTTGTTTAAAAAATTTTTTTTCCGAAATTATCCATTTATGAAGTTTTGGTATTTAGCTGGATTTTCTCCAATCGTCTCATACATGAAATTTATTATCTCCAGTTGTACTGATCGGATCGATGTCATTTTTTTACAGTTTACGTGTTGTTACGTTAGCTTTCTAAAAGAATAAAAAAAATTTTTTTTAATGTCAACATATCAAAAATAAAAACAATTTAATTGTTTAAATAATTGTTAGATGCTGTTGCCCCAGGTTTAGTTAATTTTAAAAAATACCACTTCATTCTTCATCATGTTCCTTAGAAAATGGCATCGGTGAAAAAGTGGTATCTCTATTAGATCAAAAGTTATTAAATATTTTCGAGCGCACCTCAGAGGTCTCAGGCATTTGCACCTATTTTAATATTAATGAATGTTTACCGTATTGAGTAATAGTTTGAAAATATTTGTTGATAACATTACTGTATAAAAATTAATATAAATAATGAAAAGAACATTATAGTTTCTTCCCGGTTACTAAATTAATATTGAATATCACGACGTGAGAAACTAAATTTAAACACTTTGATTTATTATCTTCTGAGTAGTACACAAAATGTTTTTTTTGCACAAAGTATACATTTTATTTCATAATTTTAACTTCAATTGCTATCAACCCTGGTTGATAGAATCAATTACTGCAGATACTGCCACTTTGTCTTCTTCAAAAGATACACCTGGACTTTCAGGAGAACGTTTCCAGTTAACGTCATTACTTTCCAAAGCGTCAAAATCAGAATCCTTAATTTTCTCCTTCTAAAAACAATGTAATTTTTACATACATCAGTTAACCTGAAGCTTAACAATTTATTTTATAATTTTAGGATATTTTAGACTTTGTTTCATATAATGAATGAAATTTTATTAAAGAAATTTGCTTCGAAAATATTACTTACAGTTGATTCGAACTTCTTTTCGCGATTCTTGCGTAATTGAAACAATTTAACACGGCAAGTATTACAGATTTTTCGCTGAAGGAACTCATCCGTTACCGGTAAGTTAAGAGCTGCTAAATGTTGCTTCGAAGCTGGTCTTAGATTTTCTCTTTTACGATGTGAAGACATATCGAAGGGATTGAAGCATCGATCTACTTTGATTTTCGGACCAATCGACGATTTTGATGTTTTCGGCATTGTACCGACACTTTATGATTATCGCTAGTTTTAGATTAAAATATGATAGTAATAATATGGCATGCGTATACAACGTTGTCGAACAACAGAATGAAAACATTTACATATATTTAAAACTGAAGGGAGCTTGATTGCACGTTCCGCGCGCTACGCCCGGCACGGCGACTCCGTGCGCGCCGCCTGACAAGCGCTCGAAAATATTTATTAACTTTTGACCTCATAGAGATACCACTTTTTCACCGATGCCATTTTCTAAGGAACATGATGAAGAATGAAGTGGTATTTTTTAAAATTAACTAAACCTGTGGCAACAGCATCTAACAATTATTTAAACAATTACATTGTTATTATTTTTGATATGTTGACATTGAAAAAAATTTTTTTATGCTTTTAGAAAGCTAACGTAACAACACGTAAACTGTAAAAAAATGACATTAATCCGATCAGTACAACTGGAGATAATAAATTTCATGTATGAGACGATTGGAGAAAATCCAGCAAAATACCAAAACTTCATAAATGGATATTTTGGAAAAAAATTTTTTTAAGCAAAATCCTGAAATACATGTCAATTAATTTTACGTATAGAAGCTGTAAAACAAATTTTAGACGAATCTAAAATGTCAAGTATTTTTTAATGTGCGGTTTGTAAAAGAATGACCCATATTTATAATAAATAAGTAATATTGGAATAAAATTTATTTCTAATGTACAAATAATTTGCTGATTGTCAAAATTAGATATAAGTAGATAACAAGAAAGAAAGGTCGACTTCTTTCATTAAGGTTGGGACTTCCCGTAGTCATAGGAAATAATTTATTTTCATTTATCCCCCCTGTGGGTTATGATCAGCTATTGTTGCTAAATCGTTTTGCATAAAATTCTGTAAAGCACCGCAGACATGCAAAGTGTATTATTTAAATTTTAAAACAATATGACAGATTTTTTACAATTATTGGAAAGAATTAATCTTAGAGCACCCACTAGGCCAACTAGATCCACATACTTATTTTATGTACCAAATACGTAGACAAATAATTTAATATTTTCTCCATTATACGTTATGTGTCGTAATTACAAAGTTATTGAAAAATGTGTCGATATTTTTAAGAGCAAACAAAATAAAATTCAGTTCATTATTCTGTTATATATTAATCATCTTAATTTATCTTAATTTCATATGCTTTATATATATATATATATATATATATATATATATATATATATATATATATATATATATATATATATATATATATATATATATATATATATATATATAGATTAAATATGATTTGAAGGAAACAACTACTCAGCGGGCAAATACCCCGACCTGCATTGAATTACACCTTCAAATCATGATAGATCGATAGCCAATATCATTTGTCAATTTCTAACCAGACATAGATCGATTTCGAACTTATTTGTTCTCTTCAGTATGCCATAGGTTATGGAACAGACAAATGATAGTGGCCAACCTGCTAGTTATATACTAACTATGGTGAAGTGAATAGTGGTGAGAGGTATGAAACTTCTCATATGGTCTGAATGCTACTATCCGACCGACATCCTCGATGTCTCTGTGGCGGATAGCGACTTGCATCACAGCAAGTACCGAGAGCGGCGACCCCTAGCCCAGGTGGACTAAACTAATGTGATTAAATATGATTTGAAGGAAACAACTACTCAGCGGGCAAATACCCCGACCTGCATTGAATTACACCTTCAAATCATGATAGATCGATAGCCAATATCATTTGTCAATTCCTAACCAGACATAGATCGATTTCGAACTTATTTGTTCTCTTCAGTATGCCATAGGTTATGGAACAGACAAATGATAGTGGGCAACCTGCTAGTTATATACTAACTATGGTGAAGTGAATAGTGGTGAGAGGTATGAAACTTCTCATATGGTCTGAATGCTACTATCCGACCGACATCCTCGATGTCTCTGTGGCGGATAGCGACTTGCATCACAGCAAGTACCGAGAGCGGCGACCCCTAGCCCAGGTGGACTAAACTAATGTGATTAAATATGATTTGAAGGAAACAACTACTCAGCGGGCAAATACCCCGACCTGCATTGAATTACACCTTCAAATCATGATAGATCGATAGCCAATATCATTTGTCAATTCCTAACCAGACATAGATCGATTTCGAACTTATTTGTTCTCTTCAGTATGCCATAGGTTATGGAACAGACAAATGATAGTGGCCAACCTGCTAGTTATATACTAACTATGGTGAAGTGAATAGTGGTGAGAGATATGAAACTTCTCATATGGTCTGAATGCTACTATCCGACCGACATCCTCGATGTCTCTGTGGCGGATAGCGACTTGCATCACAGCAAGTACCGAGAGCGGCGACCCCTAGCCCAGGTGGACTAAACTAATGTGATTAAATATGATTTGAAGGAAACAACTACTCAGCAGGCAAATACCCCGACCTGCATTGAATTACACCTTCAAATCATGATAGATCGATAGCCAATATCATTTGTCAATTCCTAACCAGACATAGATCGATTTCGAACTTATTTGTTCTCTTCAGTATGCCATAGGTTATGGAACAGACAAATGATAGTGGCCAACCTGCTAGTTATATACTAACTATGGTGAAGTGAATAGTGGTGAGAGGTATGAAACTTCTCATATGGTCTGAATGCTACTATCCGACCGACATCGATATTGGCTATCGATCTATCATGATTTGAAGGTGTAATTCAATGCAGGTCGGGGTATTTGCCCGCTGAGTAGTTGTTTCCTTCAAATCATATTTAATCACATTAGTTTAGTCCACCTGGGCTAGGGGTCGCCGCTCTCGGTACTTGCTGTGATGCAAGTCGCTATCCGCCACAGAGACATCGAGGATGTCGGTCGGATAGTAGCATTCAGACCATATGAGAAGTTTCATACCTCTCACCACTATTCACTTCACCATAGTTAGTATATAACTAGCAGGTTGGCCACTAACATTTGTCTGTTCCATAACCTATGGCATACTGAAGAGAACAAATAAGTTCGAAATCGATCTATGTCTGGTTAGGAATTGACAAATGATATTGGCTATCGATCTATCATGATTTGAAGGTGTAATTCAATGCAGGTCGGGGTATTTGCCCGCTGAGTAGTTGTTTCCTTCAAATCATATTTAATCACATTAGTTTAGTCCACCTGGGCTAGGGGTCGCCGCTCTCGGTACTTGCTGTGATGCAAGTCGCTATCCGCCACAGAGACATCGAGGATGTCGGTCGGAGAGTAGCATTCAGACCATATGAGAAGTTTCATACCTCTCACCACTATTCAATTTATATATATATATATATATATATATATATATATATATATATATATATATATATATATATATATATATATATATATATATATATATATATATATATATATATATATACATACATACACATCATGTTGGTACACTATTTCCGGTCCTGTAAATATAATGTAAATTCCGTTCTGGTCATGAGAAAGTAAAATACAATAAATAAAATGAAACATAATATAACAGAACAGGGTAGAATGAAATAGAATAGAATATAACAGAACAGAACAGAAGAGAACATAAGAGAACAGAAGAGAACAAAAGAGACAGAAGTGACAGAAGACAACAAAAGAGAACAGAAGAGAACAGAAGCGAGGAGAAGAGAAAGGAACGGAAGAGAACATAAGGGAACAGAATAGAATAGGACAGAATATAAATAAAATAAAATAAAGTAATTTGCTACGGAAGTATATTTCATTTATTTTCATAATGTTAGCAATTGAATTGTTAACAGTTGATGATAGATTTAATTTTTTTCTAGATTCTTTTTATTCCAACAAGATATTTCGATTTTTTTCAGGGTTCTACTTTATCCTGTTTTTTTTATTCACTTCTAATTCTGAATAGAATCAAATTATCCGTAGCCTGTGTTGTTTCATCTAATAAACAAATAATTTGGTGTTTATCACAATTGTTACAAAATAGACGCGTTTCCTATAACATAATGAAAGAAGTAATTCTTTCATTTTGTTATAGGAAACATATTCATTGTTTAAGAGCAGACTTGAGTCTTTTATTTTTTTTAGTAGGTAATAAAGGCAATAAATACTTTTTCTTTCGTTTTTCCAAATATTACTTGAAAATGAAATAAAGAAATTTAAACTCTTAATCATTTCATTCTCCATTGACTCACAGCTTACCACCTCACTGAAAACTAAACATAGTACTAATGATGTATTCCATATTCACTAATTATCCCTTTTGTAGGCATCGCCACCGGCATTTAATATAGTAAAGAACACATGCAGACACAAAAAAGGTGAAATGCTAAGTTGCATTTCTTTCATTCTCGTCTAATATTGAAAATCTACAAATTATCTGTAGCCTGTACTATACTGTACACGATAAATTAAATTGATTTTCTATTGACTGGCCAGTCGAAACATTCTGAGCATTTACAATTATTATCATATTCCCAACAATATTTCTTAAAATGAAACGTATGGTTAAGCGATATTTTTGCAAATCTTGGATATTACTTACATTATGCTGTAGGGGATAATAATCACGCTGGATGATGGTCAGTTAATTTCCGGCCGTAGCTTCAGGAAACGGAAGTTGCGTTCACAAGTCGGAAGTGAAAGCTACCGGCGTCTGCAATCTTTCAGGCGTCAGGATTCGGGATTCCGTATATATTTTAACTTAAGGATAATATTACTAAGATCGGAGGAACTATGAAATAGATATAAATATATTGTATATCGTTCACAGGAAATGATTGCATCTAATGGAATTGATATGAAATTTGTGGAGTATAAAATAAGCGAGATAAACTCATGAATATAATTTTTTATGATTGTGAATACAAACATAAAAAATATTAGTATGGCCGAAACAAGTTATTAGATAGTTACTATTCTAATACTTTGCATCTACAAGTATTTAGTTATGGCTTACTTATCATATCGATTATTTTGGTTAAAGATACTTATCCATTGTACACAAAGTGGTATGATATTTACTGAGTAATTAAACATTTTTTATTAAATAATTTATTATGAGACAGTAAGTATAATCATTAATCTTTGAAAAACAACAAAATACTGACAACTACAACACCAATAACACCACACCTACATACTAATTCTTCCTAGATAGCATATATAAATAATAAATATGTTATCAATTATCCTCCTTAAATTATGTTGTTAGTATTTGATCAACATGTCCATTCTTCTCCCTTGAACTTGCAATGTCTACCAAAAGCATGGGAATTCCTCTCAACTATGTAATGTCGTCAAACAGACGATTGAGCCAGATAAATTCCCTGTGTCCCTCACTGTAGACACATATTCTGCTTCTGTTGTGGAAATACAAGAATTTTTTGTTTCAGACACATCCAACCCCACCACAATATTTGCAAATTATTCCAGTTATTCATGGTCCACTGTCAACATCACTTCTACAGTCAGTGTTGTATTATTCATTTACTTTTATCGACAGACCTTCTTGTAAAGACATCTATCACCTACATACTAACTCATCCTAGGAAACATATATAAATACACAGACAGCGCAAAACTTCTTCAATCATAGGAACTACCAGGCGTATTTACAATTGACAACGGATGGTATACTAAATGAATGCGCAAGCGTTAAATAATTAATCATTGACCAACGACTCGCTGCAATCCCGTCCGTAGAAGTACATTAGTACGATTTGGTCACTGAAAGAGTGACCTCGTTGTTAAAATAATTCTTAAAAATGTCTTATGAAACAGCCGAAAATATTCAGATTATTAAGTGGTACTATCAAGGACAGTCAAGGCGACAAATTCGAGACTCATTTAATGGGGCATTTATCGGCCGGCCTGTACCAGCATTATCGACAATTCATATCATTATTAACAATTTTTAAGTACACGGCTGTGTTAATTATAAACAGCACAAAAAATTAGTTCTTCCTAATGAAGTCCAAGATGAAAGGAATATTATGATTTGTGCACTAGCAACCAACAACCGGATACTTACTACTTTCCAAATAGTTGCTTAAGTAGATTCTACGCGATCAACAGTTAGGTCTATTTTAAAGTAAAATGGGTACAAATCATACAAGGATCGGAAAACTCATGAAATTGTTGAGAGGGGAATTTTAGAAGAATGGAATTTTGTGAGCAATTAATGGAAAAGATGAATGATGATGAACGTTTTCTTAGGAACTTGTTTTTCCCGATGAATCAACTTTTCCATTATTTGGGAAACATAATCCAACCCGTACCTACACGATATTGGTCCCAAGAAAATTTACGTAAGTTTTATGAACTTCGCACTCAGTATCTTCAAAAACTTAATGTTTGGATAGGTATACTGGATGAACATATTACTGGACCCTTTTTATTGATCTTAACTAAAATGTCCAAAAATATTTGGATCTGCTTCAGCAATAAATTGTTCCTCAAATTCAATATTTGGAGGAAATATTTCCGAATCGACTTATTTCAGGACATGGTAATATTTTGTGGCCAACCAGGTCACCAGATCTTGCTCCTTGTGATTTCTTTTTGTGGGGCTATATAAAATCAGGGAAAGACAATTAATTTACATTATCTGAAGTGAATACGAGATTGCAGTATATCGATGACTGTTTTGAAAGATTTAAGCTCAATCAAAAAGAAATAGAAAGTTTCGTATGTGATAAACACTTAGAAAAATAAATAGAGTACGGAATAAATGTTAATGAAAAATTTTTGAAGTTAAAAATTAAATTAGAGGACATCAGGGCTGATTTAAATATTTCTGAACCCAAAAAGGATTCTAGTTCTCTCTTGTCAATTTCTGAATCAAGAAGTGCGTCTGATAATTCACTTCCACATGTCTCTTTAGCACCGTTAAATAAATAAGAAACATTTTTACCAACTTTATTACCAGGTTTGAAATTTTTATTGCTCTTAAAGGAAAATTGTAACGGTCCATTTTTGGGAGATACATAATTTGGACCACGTTCCTTATAAATTAAATGGAATGGTTTGAGTTGTAGATTAAATTCCAAATTCAATTAAAATAATTTCATTAAATCCTATTGTACTACCATGTAGTGTGGCGCTACTGTGCAAAACTTTGTTGACTGAGAAACTCTTTCGCATCCGCACGCCGAACGGACGATTCTCGGGAGTGTTTTAGCGCGGAAAGAAAGACGAGTTGGAGCCGCGGTCCAGGGTGAGTCCATGGCGTTATCTTACATTTAGTTGCGTTACCTAGAGTTAGAGATATGGTGAAGTAAGTAGCTGTGTGGTTACCTTGAATTGGGATAGAACGACGTTACTAAGCTAATATAGTTGTTCTAAGAAGTTATGAAGTAACCGAGCTGGTGTGATAAGCGATATGTGCTCTTGTTCCGAGAGCCCCAAGAAAGATTGTTTCATTATAGTCATGTATAGGCGAAGGTCTGTAAATTTAATAAAACAGCCAAACGCTTTCTTCAAACCCTAGGTACCTAGGCATCCCGATTACGTTGTCATCGAACTCAGAGTGCTTCGCGAGTGAACAATAAATTCTCGACTTGAATTATAGTCAACACTTGCAAATCTACCCGGTAAATTTAGACCAACTTCTTGTAAAGTGGTGTACATTTATGTGTGGTTCGATAGTATTGACTGTTAAGATAACTACCTATTTTCAATCTTTTAAAGGTAGATAGTTGTTACTAGTTAAGCAGAATTCTTGTATATTTTAAAAGATGGTGGCGCCCAATTAAAACTAATTAAGTTGCATTTATATTTTGATATGAGTTGATTTGGCAATTGCGATCTAAATCTTTGTTGTTTTTGATTCATTTAGTTTTAAGTTTATTTGATTTGTCTAGTTAACTACTCGCTTCCCCGCCCGGAGAAAAAGAGGCTGTTTTGAATAAATGTAGTTGGCTATTAACTTTTGTTTTATTCCCTTAAAGTGATTTTGCTATTCTAATAATAGGGTGAATTTGCTCCGTTATAAAATAAACGTCATCAGAAGTGTTAATGCTATTAAATGGATTGTTCTTTTATTCATTAGAAAATAAGTGATCTTTTTAATTCAGAAGAATCTATTAATTAAAATTCAGAAAATGTTCTTAATTAAGAAAAAATTCTTAAAGAATACTTGGATCCACAACGAAGTCAACGGGCTCAACAACATAAATTCATATCAAGAATTCAAAGTGGTGAATCAGTAACGGAATTTACATGAAATCTTAAACCACTAACAATGAACTGTAATTTTAATTGTGAATGTTGAAAATCTATTAGATTGGAAACGCCTCTGTGGCAATTGAAATGTCAAAATCTGAAAATGCAATAATCACAAAAAGTTCCACGGGTCGTCAAATAAACAAAAAGAAATATAAATGGAAAAATCCAAAACAAAATTCCATGCCTCGTCGCCAATTTTTATATTCTTTATTTACTTTTATTGACAAACATCCCTATAGAGTACAAGGGAAGAATTTTGCAAATAATAATAAACGGTACTTTGGAAAATTAATTGGAAAGGAAGGTGGAGTCCAAATTAAACTAGGTAATGGAGAAGAATGGATCATACATGTTCATCAAATATTGGCAACAGAATTCAAGAGGGACAATTGATATACAGACAGCGCTAAACTTCTTCGATCATAGGAAAATTGAGCCCAATTTACACTTTTTACAATTCCAATATCATAAATATTCAGTGTTGGCACATTTATTTATTCACACCGTAACAGACTTGTTATGATTCCAAATATTGAATAATCTAATCTTTAATTGATTAAAATTAAATTAAATTTATATTTTTAAAACTTGTCAAATAAAGAATTATTTTTAGTTAATTTGCTTTGTAGCTTTTCAAAACGAGAATAAGAGTTGCAAAATCGAATAAATTGCATAAGTAATTGGTTTTAAAAATACATCTATTTATTTTATGGAAAAATTTTATAATTTGGAAACTAAAAAAAGTAACTCTCAATATAAAATTAATTCTTAAAAATAAAACAAAATATTAATTCTAAAACTTAAAAAAAATGCATGATTTTAAACATTTATTACACTAAAAAAATTTCAATGTAGGTAATAAAGGCTCAAATAGACGTGCTTATTGAGCTGAGCAGTGCCCCAACTTCCAAGCGATCATAAAATCCTTGGCGAACATTTCCCAACATAGCAGAGGTAATAGTTAGACATTTTCAATTTTTAATTGAAGTTCCTGCAAATTGTCGGACCTATCTTCTTTAAAACCATTCATTTTTGATTTTAAGTAGTCCCACAAAATGAAATTACAAGGAGCAAGATCTGGTGACCTGGCTGGCCCCAAGATATTACCATGTCCTGAAATAAGTCCATTCGGAAATATTTCCTCCAAATATTGCCGAACAGTGACATTATTAAGGGCAGGGCAACCATTTTGTTGTAACCAAATTTCATTAAACCTATCACCTACTAGTTCCTGAATTCGAGGAACAATTTGTTGCTGAAGCAAATCCAAATATTTTTGGTCATTTAAGTTACAATCGATAAAAAAGGGTCCAGTAATATGTTCACCCAGTATACCTGTCCAAACATTAAGTTTTTGAAGATACGAGTGCGGAGTTCGTAAAACTTACGTAAATTTTCTTGGGACCAATATCGTGTACGGATTGGATTCTATTTACCAATTAATGGAAAAGTTGATTCAACGGTAAATACAATGTTCGTTAGAAAACGTTCATCCTCATTTAACTTTTCCATTAATTGCTCACAAAATTCCGTTACTGTTAAATTGTCCCCCTCAACAATTTCATGAGTTTTCCGAGCCTTGTATGATTTGTACCCATTTTTCATTAAAATATACCTAACTGTTGATCGCGTGGAATCTACTTCAACAACTATTTGGAAAGTAGTAAGTATCGGGTTGTTGGTTGCTAGTGCACAAATTATAATAGTCCTTTTATCTTGGGAGGAACAAATTTGTTATGCTGTTTATAATTAACCCAGCCCTGTACTTCAAAATTGTTGATGTCATGAATTGTCGATAACATTGGTACAGGCCAGCCGACAAATGCCGAGGTTATTCTTTCAGTTACCAAATCGTACTAATTTACTTCTACGGATGGGATTGCGGCGAGTCGTTGGTCAGTGAGTAATTACTTAACGCTTGCGCATTCATTTGGCACACCATTCTTTGTAAATTGTAAATTCGCCTGGTAATTCCTATGATCGAAGAAGTTGATGCTGTCTGTATATTTAAATATGTTATCTAGGATGAGTTAGTATGTACATAGGTGATAGGTGTCTTTAAAAGAAGGTCTGTCAATAAAAGAAAATAGAGAATACAACACGGGCTGCTTAAGAAACACTTCGTTACTCTCTGAAGAAATTGAACAAGATATTTTAAATATATTAATCTTCTTTGTTTCTAATTTCGCACTGTTTGAGTACGCGTTATTCATATAGACATTTTATAAATACTACGTATTTAGAGTTATTCTACATGGTGCAGTAGACGTAAACGTGATGGTCAATACAATGTGGATCCGCCCATATCTATCTATGCATTCGCATTGCTATTGGACACTCGACAATAACGATCATCTCCGTCAAAATGACGGTCAGTAAGTAATTGTTTCTTATAGCTGCAAACCGTCCAATTACCAGATAAAAACCATTAATTTCTTGTTCCCATTTTTATAAAGAAAACCGATTTATTGCATTATTAGGTGGTTACAATATAATATTATATTTACATAAGTTGTCTCTGGAATTTATCGTTACCTACCGATCTCTAGTAACGAGAAAAGAAATACACCAAGATAATGAGAACATTAATGATATTAAAATCGACCCTTGTGGTATTCCGTTCATTCTACACATTTATTTAGATAATTTTTAAATACTTATAAGTAATAATAAAGTTTAAATAACTTAAAATTGTTCAACTACTTTTTTTAGAGTATGGTTTACATAATTTGCTTCAGTTTAACTGAAATTGTAGATTAAGAGCATTCGTGTTGTGTTCCTCGGATTCCCTGGTAGACAGAGATACAATGATGAATTCCTCAAAAATGCACGTTCCCTTTTGATTTTCACATATCTGCTATACTATATTATGTTAAATTTTAGATGTTAACTTACCTGTATAGACAAAACCGTATCAATATTAAGTTAGCTGAATGCTAACAAAAGCAATACCGCCAACTTTATTATTAATATAGTAATTATAAAGTTGAAAATTTGTTTCGACTTTTGGAGTTAAATTTATAAATTAATTATAAATTCAGAACAATATGTTGTTTACAAGTGAAGTTGCAACTACATTTGAGAGCTGTCGCTGTTGCAATATTTGAATTCGCATGAATTTTAATTGGCAATTATTTCAGCCGACTTGACTAATTGAGTGAATTTTATACCACAAGCCAGTGAAGTGGGCTTGTTGCTACGAATTTCATTGAAATTCATTCTGAAAAGACAGCAACCTGTAATTTAATTATAAAATGTCTTAACAATAACAACGCAGATTCACATTTCCAGAAAGTTTGTTCGGATTCATATTTAGGACCCGATTCAGGATGTATAAACCATTTGCCGGTGAAGAATAGCTGTACACAACTTCGCTAATTGCTTATCTTGTCGCGTTTACAGTTCGCTACTAATTATGACAAACTTTCTAAATGCTCCTCTATAGACGTGTTCACATTATCTTAATAGGAATTCTCTTTTAAATTGGTTTATTTTTTAGCAACACGTTTTGAATTTTAATTTTCCGAAGGAGATTAAATAAAACTGTCAGTGGAAATTTATGTCTCAGATATCGCCCAATGAGATCGTTATTACTCAATTCTGGTCGAAGTTTGAAAATGGTCTTTATTAGTATATTGATTGACTATGTTTGTATATCCCATTTGGCAACATACTATTATTTGACATTTTGATATAATTTTTAAATTTCACCTATTTGTTGATATACTTTTCATAATGTAAGCAACCCTGCACATGCAGATCAAAATAAATATTTCCAAATTCATACACATACACATATTTGTGTTAAATTTTTAGCATACCTTTTAATTTCCTTTGTATGCATAAAAGAATATCTGTAAAAATTATAAATGCCAACCAAGAACAGAATAATATTTTCTTTATTTGATGATACGATTACTGGTTTAAATAACAGGTCCTTTATCTCACAAACTCTTTATTAATGCTACCGGTTTCGTGATATTTATACTAAAGTATTACCACATCTTCAGGCAACAAGACTAAAAATTGTTAGAAAACATTAGAAGAAAATAAATTGAAGAAAAAATTGACGAATATAAGGTTAAAATTGTAAATATAAAACTTACGTTAAAATACAAATATACAAAGATTTGTCCACATTTAGAAGCAATATACAGCCAAACAATAAAATACATCACTTTGAAAAAATTAATGTTAGACTGTAAAGTTAAAAAAGTTAAAACAAATTAAACTGTCTACAATATATTATCATCTGTTCATAGGCTAGTGACATGTGAATGTGGGGACCTCTATCTTAAAATACATATAAAGTGGTCTTTCAGTTAGATGTCACCATGTGAGGTTTCTTACTACTACATTTAATAAGAATTAATTGAAAGTACATCTAAAATTCAAAAAATAGCTCAACAAAACCGCAACAACCAACACTCAAACCCAAAAAACTCTTCTTTTTGCAAAAATAAGTTCCGGATTCCGGGCGTTGGCCAGCGCGGTCCCGGTGAGCTAGTTTTTTTATAAAAACAATTATCGATGACACAAGACAAAACTAAAAACTATGTGGAGTTACAGAGCAAACATCAAAACAAAACTGGAAAAGTCGAAGTGAAATCAGATGTTACCTGTGAATTGAGTGATGTACTGTGTTTGACTTGATATATCGAAGGATTTCTAAAGACTCCAAGTTATTAAGCAATCCGCCTCTATTAGCCAAGTGTAGTACATCACTTAATTCACAGGTAACATCTGATTCCACTTCGACTTTTTCAGTTTTGTTTTGATGTTTGCTCTGTAACTCCACATAGTTTTTAGTTTTGTCTTGTGTCATCGATAATTGTTTTTACAAAAAAACTAGCTCACCGGGACCGCGATGGCCAACGCCCGGAATCCGGAACTTATTTTTGCAAAAAGAAGAGTTTTTGGGGTTTGAGTGTTGGTTGTTGCGGTTTTGTTGAGCTATTTTTTGAATTCTAGATGTACTTTCAATTAATTCTTATTAAATGTAGTAGTAAGAAACCTCACATGGTGACATATAACTGAAAGACCACTTTATATGTATTTTAAGATAGAGGTCCCCACATTCACATGTCACTAGTCTATGTACAGATGATAATATATTGTAGACAGTTTAATTTGGTTTAACTTTTTAACTTTACAGTCTAACATATATTTTTTCAAAGCGATGTATTTTGTTGTTTGGCTGTATATTGCTTTTAAATATGGACAAATCTTTGTATATTTGTATTTTAACGTAAGTTTTATATTTACAATTTTAACCTTATATTCGTCAATTTTTTCTTCAATTTATTTTCTTCTAATGTTTTCTAACAATTTTTAGTCTTGTTGCCTGAAGATATGGTAATACTTTAGTATAAATATCACGAAATCGTTAGCATTAATAAAGAGTTTGTAAGATAAAGGACCTGTTATTTAAACCAGTAATCGTAGTATTATGGACTCACACGGGTACCACTTCCCTAATTTATTTGATGAATATACACATCATTCGTATTTTTATTAAAATGGCCTAATTTATTCAACCCAGTATTTGTAATTAATACTTATCCTATTTAACAAGTTCAAGAAAATTAGCAAAGGACAATTTTATTTAAAATTCTAATAACCAACAAATAGCAATGTAGAAAATAATAAACAGTTGCAAAGGAATCAAAATTTTGTAATTCCTATAATGTTTTAAATGAATATCTCACAAATGTTGCTAATAACAATAACATATTAAGCAATGTCAATCGTGTCGATTTAACCATGCATACAGATAAATCAGAAGTAACTTATAATGAAGTTACCAACATAATAAGCAGACTTAAGAAGATCTTTATGATATGAATATAAAAATTCTAACACAATTAATTACATAATTTTATTTCCTTTGATAAATCTTAATCTGTGAATAAAAAATAATATTTTTGCAGATGTTTCAAAAGCTTTAAAAGTTATATCAATCATAGAAATGATTCGAAAAATAATCCATAAAATTTTGATACATTTTTATTGTCTCTTTTTTAGAAAAAATTTTACAATTAATATTTTAGGCACCAAATAACTAACTATTTTGAACAAAATAATTTATTTATAACCCTTATCAATTTGGTTTTAGGAGAAATCAACAAATCTAGCCATTGAAGTTGCTAGTTTATGTTCTCACAATTTTCAGATATTCAACTGGGTGTCATATGACTTTTTAATTTACTAAGTTAAACTGTTATGGTTCTAATAACAGCTCCGACTTATTTATTTCTTATCTAAGAGATTATTATCAATCTGTAGTGTGTCAAAATACAAACTGAGAACTACTTTCTATAGAAAACATGGAATTCCTCAAGGATCAGAGTTAATTCCGATACTTTGATCTACATAAATATTTTAGTATCTTAGATGCAAACTTTATTTGCCGACGACATATCCATGGGAAAATCTTTAAACTCATAAGGGCCGAATTTCTTAAAGAAATTCGTCACAGACTCCTGTTATCACGAGTATGGAATTGAATAATGGGGACAGTCAATCAATAACGTTGTAATTGAGTTATACAACGTTATTACGCTTTCAGTAACAGAAGTACTTACAAGTTTATTTTTAAACAGAATACATTCTTAATGTAAGAATATTTATATTTATGGAAAAATACTAATAATTAAGTGGTATTACAATGGCCGTACTATTTGTGAAATTAAATACTTTTTGATTTGCCTCAACATATCAAAATAGGCCTTCTCATTCACAAACAACTATTAATCGTTTCTAAAAAAAGGTAATAAAATAATTATTGGATATTGTATAAGCATTCTTTCAAATCTAGCATAATAATAATAATAAATACCTATAGTTTTTTATATTTTATACTGTCATTCTTATCTGAATGCGCTAGTATAATAGTTCCAGGTATATAATAAATTTTTAAAAAAATACCTCAAATACATTTTATCATAGAAGCTATTAAAACAACTACTTTAATAATTTCTATGATAAATTGTAATGGAAGTGTTATTTATGATTTATTATACACCTAACACTTTCATACTGGCACATTCTGATAAAAATGACAGTATAAAATATAAAAAAACTATAGATACCTATTTATTATTACTATCATATTAGGTTTTAAAGGATGCTTATATAATACCCAATAATCATTTTATTATTATTATTATTTTTAGAAATGCATCAATGCTAAGCAATAATGTGTAAAATTTTTTTCAAAACTCTTAATGGTATTATACAAAATATTAAGAAACGTGGATGTGTTTCTCCCAGAAACCATAGAAGAGAATCTGTTCCGACAAATTTAGACATCAGAGTGATTGACAGTAAGAAGAGTTTTTACTAAGTAACTGTCCATTTTATCAAGAAATATTTTATACAAAAAATGTTTCATCTTGAATTCAACACAATGCATTCATTCACTATGTATTTATGTGCAGGATCTATCATTTTATCAAAAAGTTTATGCCTATGGTTCCCTGAACATTTTTTTTCGAAAAGATCAATGGTTGAAATCACCCCATAACTTGTTTTATTTTTGTTAGTCATTGCAAACAATACCTTGTTAAGAAAATGATGAAGACAATGCTACAGCACCCGCAAATTTTATTTCGAAGAGCATGAAGAACCGCAGGAAAAGTTGTAATAGCACGTCACACGTACCACAAACCTAACTCACTGAAAACATGCCGTAACTTCGGTGTAAGCTTCACCAAATGGACTGGTGGTAAATTTAGCACTTACAGTGAGGTTCATGTACTTTTTGACTCTAACAAAGAGAATTCATTGGAAAAAGAAATGAGAGTGATTCGTCAAAATATTTAAATCCAATTCAGTACAAAATTGGACCTGAACCAATAATTGGAAGTACACCAATGAATAATTTACTGACTCATGATCAGACGAAGGATGAACTGACAGGACAAAGCAGCTTCATCACATGGAGCTGATATATCGAGTCTTTCTACTCTTTGAGTGGAATCAGGACCTCATTCAGCATCCCAATAACCATCTACAGATTTCGGATGGAATAAAGTAGGAAGTATAGTGTGCGAAACCGATATAGTGAAGAGACGTGTGGGGTAAGACGCTACGGAATGCAGAGCTGGATTTAACTGTATTGTTCGCTCGTTTACTTTTTTAATGTAGGTTTTTGTGCTCAGTTTAGCTAGCAACAATTTAACAATTGTACAAAAAAGAATTAACTTGAAATAAAAGTATTGAATTTAAAGTATTGACCACACATACAGCAGTTACAGTATTCAAGTTCGCTGAATAAAAATTGTTACTACCCAGCAAGAATCGCGAGGAGGTATGAGCATTTCTTGCCAGGAAAGAATGGGTATGGAATATAAGTATAGAATAAAGTAATTATTTAAAAAGTAACAAGAAACATTTAGAAACAAAATAAAAACAAAAAATATACTCTCAAAATAGTAACAGAAACAAATATATTTCTCAATACATAAACTAAAAATAAATTCTAAGAGTAAAGTTATTATTATAAAAAAAAAATAGAAAGACATATTTTTTGTCAAAATGAAAAAAGTAATAACATTAATAAATAATATCATCCTGAAAAAGAATGTTTCTCAAGCACTGATATATGAAAACAAAAACGGAATTAAATAATGCAGTTGATATCACAAAATTCACTTCTTCAATTCACATAACTTCACTTTATCTCACCTCATATTGCTTCTTCATCTGAATCCTCTCCCTTCTCACCCTCTTCTTCATTTTCAGATGAACTACTATCCGCGTTCAAATTTATAATAAATTTATAATTACTTTCCTAATGCTTTTTTTCCCAATCTTCATTGTTAATTTTCGACACTTCATTTTGAATTAACTACGACTTTTTTTATCGAATTTCGGAAAAATATTTCCTTTTCTGACACTCCTAGATCCATCAGCCTATCCTCTTTTTTACGGTGTCATGAATATCATATCAAGTTTCATCTAGATAATAAATTGGTCTATTTTCCCTTCCGAGTTCTTTTATCCCTTCTAGATATGATTTTCGCCAATCTACTATTCGTCTACTTTCCATAATCGCCATGCTTTTGTTAATAGTTTGATATTTAAATCCAATTTTTCTCAGTCAAATTCCTAAAGTTCTTTTGGTATATTTTGGATGATAATCCATTTCTTTTAATTTTCTGTCTACCACGTCAATGGTTGGGACTTCATTTTTTTGATACGCGTAGTAAACTAAAGTTCTTAAAAGTTTTGTTAACGAGGAGTCCAGAATTTTCGACTGACCGGCATCGGATCTTTGTTTTCTTGGGAGGACACCTTCTTTTATCAGTTTGTGTATTGTGGGATGGGGAACGTTAGTCAGAGATGCTGTTTCACCTAGTACATCTAAATAATACAAATTAGAGTCAGTAGCTCGCTTTCACAAACACAATCAGATGTAGACGTACAAACCTCCCACAGTCGAAACATTTTTACATCAAATACCATAAATTATGTTCAAGAACACACCAGCAAATAGACAGATATAAAATAATTATTACTTATATTACACTATTACACAACTCACTGCAACACGATAACCTTCTTAAATTATTTTCAGAAACACCAGCAAATTAACGGAGGTAAAATAATTATCACTTATATTACACTATTACATAACTCACTGCAACATGATAACCTTTTTAAATTATTTTCATAAATGCGCCAGCCAATAAACATATATTAAATAATTATTATTTATCTTATAATATTATACTTACAATATATCAGCACTGCTAGAAGGAATCGGTAACAAAATTAAGTGCGGCCCTGAAGTATCCCAGCATGTAAGCTAAATTCCGTCTCGGTCGCGTGCCAACAAAAACAACAGTCATCGTTCTCGTTTTAATGTAAGCGGTGTAAAAGACGAAAGATGTCATGTGTTAGACATTTTCCCATCACTATATCGGTTTCGCACATTATACACACGAGCCAGTTGCATATACCATATGCCCTGTGCTCCAACGCTTATATTGGAATTTTGTCGCTGCTTATGCTCTCAAAAGCATTGCTCTCCTCCATGTACGTGTCAGGCGAATGGACTAAAGAGTACGAGATGTGAAGATGACTTCTACCGGTGTGATGAACTGAGAGAGTTTGAAGATGATGAAGAAGATTTAGGAGTAACTGAAATTTGTAATGAAAGCAGTGATGACTAATGCAACAGATTGTAGTAATGAATAAGTAGCAAGTATGAGTGTCATACATATCAATATACACTGGCTAAACCTTCTTCATGTGACCGGAACAAATTCTAACATTAGGGAACTAATTAGAACAAATTGAGAACTAATTTTTCCTAAAATTTCAAACCGATCGGTTGATATCAGACAGTTTTGGACAGGCAACAAATTTTTGTTCAAAAATCAACCTCTGGTTAATTCTTTTGGCGCAGAGGTTTATTCCATAAAAATATTAAATAATTTATAAGACAGTGGCATAGTACCCAAATATGGTAAGAAAAAACATTATAGGATGCCAAAATACATAAATAACTATAGACAGGATGTCCACGGTAAAACTAAGAGATTTAGATCACTCCCACACTTGCATCATAAAGGATCCCATCAGAACCTGTTTTTTGTACATTTGACAGTCGATTGTAAGGTCTATGTGGATGTTTTTAATAATTCCTCACAATAAAAATTAACTCATAAGTACATGTACAATAATAATTATAATCACTGTATTAACATGAACTTAGTAAGTAGCATAACGAAACGAAATTAAAAAATAATATGTAAAACCTTTTTGAATATTAAAGTCACATCTTTCCACTTAAAAGTGTCGAACTCTTGTAAATTGGTAGATGATTTCCATATTTGAATATGTATAAGTGGTAGTAAGCAAACGAAGCTGCAAGATAAAGTGCCAAGAATGTCAATAATTAAGTTAGAGCTCAACTTTTCACTCAGTGTTTCTCTATAAGGCTGTGGCAGTTTCTTAATAAATTGTGTCTACAATGAAAAATAAATGAAAAGATCCAAGTGGCAGCGAATACAATCAAGAGTGCTGCATTATTAATATTTCACACTTCCCAAAGGTGTAAAGACCATCCAAGAGGCAGCAGCTACCTCTTCTTGCCCTTAAATAACTAATGAAAACGGAAATTGCCGCTGCTTAGGACTAAATTTAACTCGTGGCCTCGGGAACCGCCTTATTAAATTAAATTGCAACAATTTCTGGAAGTTAGTTAAATATGCTAGTTAAATACGTACAACGTCAAAAATAACTTAATTTATTGTTTATATAATTACCATCAGGTTACTGCATTACTGAGCCAATAGATAATTACAATATTAGACAAGACTGCCCGAAAAGTTTATTAATTTATACACATATGTATAAAATTCTGCCGAATTTGATCTAGTCATTCTATAGATTGTATTTTCATAGACAGATAGATCGATGAGCATAAGGAATTAACTTAGTCATAAAGTGGGTTTGAACGTTTGATATGAAGATAACACTGATGTAGTGTTCTACGAAACACCACAACACCGTTTACTGCATTCAACGCGCGTTTCGAAAACAAAGTTGGCATTAGTTTTAATCATCTCCAGATGATGCATAATGACACTGGTTTTAATTATCTCCAGATGATGCCAACCTGGTTGGCGAAACGCGCGTCGAGTGCAGTATATGATGTTTTGGTGTTTCGTGGAAAAACTACGTCAGAATTAACTTATATTTCTCTACTAGTTCGATTTAGATCAGTTTCATGTATCTAAGTGGCCCAGATATGCCTAACCAAATTTCTTTAAAGTGACCCTGTTTATTAAATTGTCTCGAAGAATCTAAGGTTGCCCCCAATGAAAGAATTGGAGAATCTGTTCAATGCGTTTTTCTATACCCGTGTTGAAAAGTATGCTTTTCCACATTTAAATCAAAGTAGGCGTTTGCAAAACTGTGGAAGATACTGTCCTTATGCTAATAAATATTCTACATATTGAAATAACTAATAATTATAAATATTAAAATAAATTGTACACAAAGCGTAGCTATTTACATTAATTTCCCTTACTGGTGATATAAACAAAGAATGATTTGACGTTTGACGGTATTGTACTAGGCTTAAAGGATATTGCCAGTGATTTTTTTGAGAAACTCTAAATTTATTTTGATGAGAATTAGAGTATTTCGCTATTACTGGGGATTTAAAACGTCTATGTTTTTTTTTTTGGATATGCCACTATTTGGAAATATAAATATTTATTTCGTATATTAAGTATATACATTTTGGTTTGTTATATTTCATGTTTTATATTTCCAACTGAGTTAATTTCAAATTGAAAGAATTACACAAGTCAGTGGTTTTAATATTAATACGATTTATTATTAAATATTGCATAGAATATGCCATGAACAGGATCTATACTATAAACAATATGACTAATACAGGCAGTCTCAGACAATTCTGTATGAGTTGTACAATTGTATATTAAATAACAGGATGTTACAAGAAAGAGCGTAAGAGTTGAGTAGACAGCTACATCTTCAAAACAATAATGAAATTCCTACGTGTCTGCTTCATCTTTTAAATTATTAATAGTAAAACACCTTTATTGCAAATTTATGTATATAAAATGAGTACTTGAGCTAGTGCTTGTAGATTGTATGTCTTTGTTCTTGCGTATATTATATCACAAAACTTAATATTATAGAGTAGGCGATATTAAAATCTTGAATTGATATCCGTACCTTGGATCAATATAACCTATAATAATATACATATTTCATTCTATAATCAAGATAATATAACAACATTAAGTTCATTTATTCAGATATATGACTTATAACTAGAGCTGTCCGAGGTCACCTGGCCGACAGAGCCGTCATATGACTCATATGTTTACATCATATCATAATACTTGAATAAATACAGTAAATGGAAATAAATTTTAACAATAATGTTACATTTTATAAAAATTTGTAAAAAACTAACCCTTTTAAGCAGATTTATGAAGTAGTTTGGTTGTCGTCATCACAAAGTGGGGAAGATCTATAGTATAATAGCATCAGGTATGTTTCTACAGCTGTCTCCGTCAGCGATGTTCGCTTTGGTGAAAAAATATGTTTTGCATTTTGAAAATGACCATTCGACATCTACGGATGTAATACAGGCATAAGTAAAACAATCTGTGAACTCACTTAACGAAGTTGTAGATGCACCATCACAAATTTGTCTTAATTTGCTAAAATCAGGATCTTTGTGTAATACACTCTCGAATTTTTCACTAACGCGATTATTTTTTTGCGTCATTTATAGCCTGTAGCTGTGTATTTACGTCGTCCACTATTTGCAGCGATTCCTCTAACGACAACGAACTATTTTGCAATTTTTCTATTGCGTCGTGTAGTCCTCTATAATTGTTATTAATAGTTTTTAAATCTGTTTCAAGGGAAACGTTTTGAAAGCTTGTCTGGCTTTCCCTAATAGCTGCAGCCTCATTAGGGTTGAACTGTAGTATCACAGCTTTTATTTGTTGAAAATATTCAGCATAATAAAAAGCCACTTTCAACCACGTTCTCCAATGTGTAAGAATCGGCTCCGGTGGTTCAGGGATACCAGGATACTGTCTGTGAAATGCTCGAAGCCGTTTAGGAGATTTGAGAAAAACTTTTTTTGTATTTGCTATTAATGCATCTACCTCTGGAAAACATTTTCGAATCGTTTCTGCCACAAGATGTAACGCATGCACTTTACACGTAACATGTAAAAACTTACAATTGTCTCTTTGAAAAGAACGGCCTACCATGCGCATTGTCGCAGCACCATCAATACTTGAATTGTTGAAAGTTCAAATTTTTCGAATGTCTCCAACACCTCACGCGTAATTATTTCGCCAGTACACGCAGTTAGTCTTTTACTAGCTAGTAAAAGTGGAAATGTTAGTTTAAGAGGGCCCAGTACACGTACTATAATATTTAAAATAGAATTTTTTTTACAATCTGTCGTCTCGTCAATACATAACCAGAGCCGTGTATTTTTTAATCCACATTTAATCCTATTTACAATGTCTTCACGAACAGCTGAAATATATCTACGTAACGATGTACGACTTGGTAAGTTCACCTGGGGATTGTATTTATTCCAAAACTTCCGAAATGGTTGTTTATCCAGTATGTGTAGCGGAATATTACAGGCTATTAACATTAACAAGAAATCAAACATAAACTGAGTTGTCAAAGGCATGCCATTTTTTTTATTTTGATGTTGCACGGTGTTGATATGACGACGACAATCTGTTTTGTGCCAGCACATTAAGTCTTGATTACAAACTTTACAAATTATTTTGCATCCGTCATAGAATAAATCCGGAAATTCACAGATAAATTTATTCACTGTGTCCGCGTACGGTCGTTTTTTACCCTTTGGCGCGTTTGACATTATGTATAATTTATAGGTACAACCTCACGCATTAACCTTTCAAATAAGACTGCAGCGTAAATCACTTCTAAATCGGCACGTGTGACGCCATCGCAAGACCGTGGCTGTACTTCAGCCACCTCGGACAGCTCTACTTATAACGACACTTCCACAAATATTGGCCTTGTGAAAAATATCGATTATATGTAGCTCCAGCAGCTCAGGAGAGCGGATCGTGAATTCTTAAGTGGAAATCTGTTATAAAATTGAGTTAGGTTGTCACCAACAATTTACTGGGGGCGCCAAATATTTTTTTATATAAAAAATATCAAAAGTTAACTTCAAGAAAAAGCTAGGTCTAAATAGATAGAGGAAAAATTAATATTCTTGTATATACTGTACAGGAGCCAAAGAATCAAACACTTAAAATTCAACAACTGTAATCAATTTAAAATTTTACTATTACAATATTAAAAAGGATGATAATTTTACAATAAAAAATAATTCTTAGATGGACATATTTAAAGCTGAACAATTTATAGAGTGAAAAGAAAAAAAATTAAAAAATGAGCACTGGTTTACAATTTGTCTTCTGACCACGATGATTACAACAAACAAGGGTTTACGTGGTTGGAGGGAGCTGGAATTGGGTGATATCCCTGTAATAGTTATCCTGGGAAAACAGATCTTCGAGTTCTCGAGGGAGATGATGTTCTGACTGTAGGTTAGAGGTCTTGTTGAGAGTTTCTCAGACCCAAACGCTGTTACACTCTCCTAATTCTTATTTATTTCCAGAAACCACCAGGTATATCGAGTCTCAATAATATTTTCAGAGGCCACAGGTATATCTAGTCCCAACAAAACTGCAGCGTACCCTGGATCTTCAGTACAGATGATTGGTCCAGGGTACTTACATAAAAAAGGGGAAAAAATTTGAGACCAGTGTCGGTAATTTACAAATTCAATTAACAAGTGAAATAATGTACAATTTTAAGATCTTTGCAAAATGTGACTAAAAGTTTCTGAGTCAAAATCAATACTAACTGTTAATGATTGACTACAATAGTGAAGCCATTGCAAAGGGAGGAAAATTAAAGGTTTCTAAAAATTACAGAAGTTAGTTTAAATTAGGCTCACAATACGAATATAATTAGTAGAGTTTAATACTCTCAAAAAAATATGACTAATTTCCCTAAGTTATTCACTCAAGATTAATAATTTGATTAACTAAATTAACCAACAAAAACAAATTGTTATTGAAAATTAATATTGAAACCGAATTTCCAAAATTATCGTAAAATTCACCAAAAGAATCTAGTCACTGCTAGATAAAAAATGAAGTATGTAACTATTAAAAAATAAACAAGGGAAAAATTGTATGACTAATATAGAAATTGAACTTTATGAAAACTAATTGTACTTAGTAATTAAGGTAAATAAGCTGTAAGCTGAATGCTAGACAACTTAAAAGCTGGAAAACTTCAGCTTTCAATATTTAGTGATTATCAGGGTGGTTTAGTGATTAAATAAACTGTTCAAACGAGATAAAAATTAACTAAACTTAGTAAGCAAAAGCAGGACCATGCAACTAACCGAGTTGCATGCAGAAAAGCAAAAACTTGAATAATTTGCAAAGGTAAAAACTACTTTAAACTCATCTTAATACTAGGAACACCCAGTATATTTAATACAGAAAAAATATTGTATAGGTTGTAGTATGAGTATGTAGCTCTAATGCTCAGTAAAAGTTTACTGCAGCATGACAGAATTATAACAACTAATAATATGTGCAAAACGTAAAACCAAACTTGTTTCTTAATTGAAACAACTGGTATCCGTGATACCAGCTTACGGTCCAAGGGATACCAACTGATGGAGTGAATCCACTGTGTACCTAGATAAGTAAATTGTCTCAAATTACACAAAAGAAAAAACAAGGTCACTTACCTAGTACAAATCATAGCAGATCCAGTCCGTACAAATCACAGCAGATCCAGCTCTGGTTTAGGATCGTTTAAATTTGGCAAGGCCACGTGCAACACGTCCAACAGATTCTACTCCAGTAATTGATTAGTAAATCCATAAAACTTCCTGTACTCTTGTCCTTGCTTGCACCAGGAAAACTTCACTAAAAAATATAAACGTACAAAAGTAAAAAGTTCGGTAAAAATTTTAAGTTAAGAGGTAACCTCAATTACCACATGTCGTTAAATATTAACCAAAACCTGTCATTTGCACAATTGCAGGAAATACGGACAATTAGTAAAGCTATTAATGCTTAATTCCGATATATAAATCAGTGTCAGAACACTAGAAACCTAAATAATGATGGATTTCCATCATGTGGAATCGTCCAAAACTTTAAGTAACTTAGTTAATTGACATCCATGCAGATTCTGCCAAAATACGTCTACATAAACTACTACAACCTTAACAAAAGATCAAATCTCTAAATAACTATATTTTACTTACCCCCTGAACTGATTTATGGCATATATACAAAACTCAACTTATTTTTTATAGTCCTATTACCCACTTGAAAGAGGGTATTTAAATAAGGGACACCCTGTATATGCTTTAACTTTATTTAACTCTTTCAACCTGTAAATGGCCCGCAAATAATAGAACCCCAAGATACGATGTGTTAATAAATATAGTTTAAAAAAACTAAAAAACACGCTTTTAAAGCACATCAAACTAAAAAGTGAAAAATAATTATTAATATAAACTGAAAACAATAATGAACGAAAAATACTAGTATTATTGTGAAAAAAGCGTGGGTGGCTCGATATACGAAAAATATGGCACAAAGCGCCCCACGATTTTTTTCAAAAAAGCGTGGGTGGCTCGATATACGAAAAATATGGCACAAAGCGCCCCACGCTTTTTTTCACAATAACACTAGTATTTTTCGTTCATTATTGTTTTCAGTTTATATTAATAATTATTTTTCACTTTTTAGTTTGATGTGCTTTAAAAGCGAGTTTTTTTTGTTTTTAACATGCTTTTATTAGCTTCACCTGTATGTTGGCTTGCTTGCTTGCTTGTTTGTTTGTTTGTTTGTAACCGACTCTTTGGACTCGATTTTGACCCACTTTAAACGGACAGATTTAATTGAAACTTTGTACACTTACGAAGAACCGGTAACAATACAATAATTTGATAAGTTTATATCATTATCCTGATCACGATCGCCAGTCCTTTCCTCACGTATCCTCTGCGTGAGAGCAAGGAGGCTTAATATTGTAAGTATATTCAGTGATTCTCAGTTCGGTCGTTGGCCGAGCGGGCAAGTCTTAGTCAACGCGAAACGACGGACTTCTCGGGCGTGAGTTCAAATCCCATGGCTGAAATAAAAAAATATTTTTTTTTTTCAGAAATATCTGTTGGATCGTAATATGTTATAATATCAGCATCAATAAGCAATATAAATATAGTTTAAAAAAACTACAAAACACGCTTTCATAGCACATCAAACTAAAAAGTGAAAAATAAATATAGTTTAAAAAAACTAAAAAACACGCTTTTAAAGCACATCAAACTAAAAAGTGAAAAATAATTATTAATATAAACTGAAAACAATAATAAACGAAAAATACTAGTATTATTGTGAAAAAAGCGTGGGGCGCTTTGTGCCATATTTTTCGTATATCGAGCAACCCACGCTTTTTTCACAATAATACTAGTATTTTTCGTTCATTATTGTTTTCAGTTTATATTAATAATTATTTTTCACTTTTTAGTTTGATGTGCTTTAAAAGCGTGTTTTTTAGTTTTTTTAAACTATATTTATTTTAAACTATATTTATATTGCTTGTTGATGCTGATATTATAACATATTACGATCCAACAGATACTTCTGAAAAAAAAAAATATTTTTTTTTCAGCCATGGGATTTGAACTCACGCCCGAGGGGTCCGTCGTTTCGCGTCGACTAAGACTTGTGCCTTAGCCCACTCGGCCAACGACCGAACTGAGAATCACGGAATGTACTTACAGTATTAAGCCTCTTGCTCTCACGCAGAGGATACGTAAGGAAAGGAAATTATTTAATTCTGGCGATCCTGATCAGGATAATGATATAAACTTATCAAATTATTGTATTGTTACCGGTTCTTCGTAAGTGTACAAAGTTTCAATTAAATCTGTCCGTTTAAAGTGGGTCAAAATCGAGTCCAAAGAGTCGGTTACAAACAAACATACAGGTGAAGCTAATAAAAGCATGTTAAAAATAAACGCCTACATATTGCCTTACACAAATCTAATAACAACCCGTCGCCGCCGAGCTGAAATTATTAGTATTGAATTAAAAAATATGGATTTACAAAATGAAAGCACCAATAATCATTTAAAACTAACTAAACTTTTTATAAATTGACTAATTTGTGGTTTGTCTACAACATACACACATTTTAAAATTTATTCTGTAATATCTTTAAAAATTATTCAAAATAGATGCAGAAGAGCATTCGTCTAATTTTAAATACAAAAGAAAAGATTTTATTTTTTTTTCTATTTCGTATTTTATTTATACTCTCAATTTATATTCTTAAAATTACTTCATTAATGGTTCTTGTTTTTGCAAAACAATACCTAACTCCTATACTAAATTCAATATGTTTTATGCTTGCAATAATATAACAGTTTTTCACTTAGTTTTCGACATCACGAGGAAATGAATAAAACTTTTCATTACTACAATAACTTTTATTTGTATACCCTTTACATGAGCAAACCATTCCCCCCTCTTTTCTTATCGTTTAAAATAAAGCAAAATGTATACAATTGCCACAGTAAACCAATTACGCGTTAAGCATTCAAACCACGAGTTATTTTTTATTTCGCTGATAACATACACGCCGCTCAGACGGCCACTACTACACTGATGCTTTTCATTTTAACGGGTCAGTTTAACCGCTCCTTGAAGGTTCCCGGTGACGAGGCCCTGCAATAAGGAGATATAATCTACTGGTATCCTGTGATCGCGCGCTCTAGCCAACTACGCCACTGAGCTGGTGAAGAATATGGGTAAATTCGATTCTACACGTCATTTTTCTAAAATGGCGGTAAATGTTGATTACGCCCCGAAGTAACATGTATACAAAAATTGGGCTTTTATACAATTAATTAATGCAATTTAAAAACTCCTACTGACTGGCTCATTAGAGGAATTTTAATATTTCAGAGCACCTGAGTGAACAAATTCAAATTATTGATTGGAAACATTATGTGGTAGGTAATAAAATTATTTGATACAAGTTTTAAATTCCTACTAGCTGGCCTGTATATTATAATTAATTATATAATAATACTTGCGGATCGTTCGGTTAACCTGAAAGTGTTTCGAAGCAGCCAGAAATATACCATGAATTACACATTTCTTCCCATTAGCAGTGGGATTAGAGTGCTCTCAACTTCCAACCAACACAATTCCAGCCTATGTTAGGGTTAGCGGGTTTTCATAAATATTTTATAAAGGTAAATAATTAGGTCACGCCAACGAAAGGCAAATCATTACTTAGAATTACAATCAGAAGAGAAATGGGGTCATATGTTTACATTTAACTAAACTAGAACTTTGGTAAGGGTATAAATGGGGGAAAACTTTTTCTTCTTACTAATTTAATTAATTTAAGAAAGAAATACTTCTGGGAAATGGGCGGGCAAAATTCTATGTACCGCCTGATTACATTCAGAGATTATTAATTAACATGACCTACTTTGAAAATTATAACACAGTAAATTTCTGTTAAAAATTAATAAGGGTTCTTCATAGAAACTGAATTTACTATACTTTTCACATGTTGAGCCAACGGAGACCATTATAGTACAGTGCCGGAGATCTTCCTCTGTTTTTACTATGATCTGTGGTTCTTGCACTTATTTATCCGTATGTTTGAGCAATATATCTTTTGTCGCAGTCTCAACATGGTTATTCGCAGATTCCTTGATTTTCTAATAATATTTTGTCGTCTGGTTAAATTTTAAGAGCGATATGAATACGGTCCACTTAAATATTTATTTATTTTTGATGATTTTCCGACATAGTATTTTAACGATTTTATTTTTCTATTTGCTCTAATTTGTTCTGGTTTTGGTAGTCATACAGTTTGGAAGAACATTTATTATATATTAATGCACTCCCAAACAAATGATCAAAATTGGTCTATTTTGATCATTTGTTTGGCAAAATAATCCCATGTCGTCAATAATTACTTAATTTTGGCTTAATCACTATAAAGTACATACAGCTTCCTCGTATAACTGAGGGATCGCAGACATTAATTCACTGTCCAACATTTAGTTTGAAAAAAACACCGGCATCTACCTAGGTACCCAGGGGTTTTTGGGGTCGCTGATTCCGATGTCGGTTAAGCTCTATCACGTCAGATTCAAGGTCAATTGAAGGTCAAACTAAGAAAAAATGGTTGAAAAATGTGAGAAACTTCGTACATAGGTTTTTGGGGTCTTTGAGTCCGAATCCGGTGTTCGCTTACCCTTAAAAATCATTCAGAAGTCCTTTCAAGGTCAATCTGAGATCATTTCAAGGTTAATTTGAGAAAAACAGAGGAGAAGCTGACAAGAAATCTGAAAAAATTCATACATAGGTTTTTGGTGTCGCCGAGTCTGAATCCGGAGATGGTCCATTAAGGTCGCTCAGATGTCATTTTAAGGTCATTATGAGGATGAATTGATACACTTGAAAAATTTGAAAGTTTTTCGGGATTTTAAGTCCAAATGTCAGTTTTTTAGATGACCTTTTTATCAGATTCGCATCTTCAAGTTACAATACACGACCGACTTTGATTCTAGCCTGCATTCGACCTCCAGCTTTTGCTGCACGTGAAGATTCTTCGACTATCTCAGTTCAAATATATTTATCTCAATGAATCACCTACTTATTTTTTTCTGTGAAATTTCACCACATAAATCCTGTGGAATGCACAGAATGGCCTTTAGGTATAGTTGCAGAAGCAGAGCGACCATGAAAGTAGAGAGTACCTGAGTATGCATGCCCACCGCAAGTGAGTTGGGGCAGAAGAGGGATATAAGCCCGGCGCAAATCACGAGCGTTGGCTTCACTCACTTGGAGCTTAATCATGTCAGGATCAAAGTAATTTAATAGTTTTTTTTGAGTCGGGGTTTTTAAATGTAAGTACTTTTAGCATAAAGTTTTGGAAATTTCAACACATGTCAACGGCAAATTAATGTGTGGTTGCATCCAGGGTACCTCACGGTGTGACGGTGGGCAACGAAGTTGTCACACTATCCGGCTAAGTCTCTGGATTACGGCATTCATGCCGTCATGGCAACCACACGTTACACAACACAACAACACAACAAACAGGTGTGCAGGTAAAAAGGTAAACAGATAAACAGACAATAACTAGGCAATTTTTTTCACCTCCTATTCTTACTTTAACCTTCAACCGAACTTGAACATGAGGTGATAGAGGTCAACCGACATCGGATTCGGACTCAGCAACCCCAAAATCCTATGTATGAATTTTTTCAGATTTCTTGACTGCTTCTCCTCTGTTTTTCTCAAATAAACCTTGAAATGACCTCAGAATGATCTTGAAATGAGCTCTGAATGCCTTTTAAGGATAAGCGAATACCGAATTCGGACTCAGAGACCCCTAAAACGATTCCCATGTACGAAGTTTTTCACATTTTTTCAACAACCTTTTTCTTAGTTTGACCTTCAAATGACCTTGAACCTGATGTGATAGAGCTTAACCGACCTCGGTATCGGATTCAGCGACCCCAAAAACCCCGCGGTACGTAGGTAGAGTCCGGTGTTTTTGTTTCTTTCAGGTAATTACTTGCCTATAACATTTCAAGAAATAGTTTTATTAACGTTAAAAATCTTACGACAAACAAAAAAAAGCTGAACGGAATAGTTGGAATTAAAAAAACCATCATTGTGTCAGTCACGCTGAACATAATGTGCATATTATCTTTTTTGTAATCCAAGTTTCAGCGCTGTGGCAAATAGCCAGGAAAATAATTGTTTAAAAAGATATATGTTATACTTATCTGTGATAAGTTTTGTAGAAGTTAAAAAATAATAATTAGCAAAAAATTTTAGCGTTATTATCTTTCATTTCATTCTAAAAAAAAGAGTTTAAGATATAACTATTTACATTAATGTTCAAAATGTTGAACATTTTTGGTTATACATCTTTGGAATTTTTCAAAAATGGTATTGGTCTCGCCGGATGGTATTTCTATTAATGCCAGCAAATAGGTCTCATGCTCTTTCTTCAAGCACTACTACAGTCTCAGGATCGTCAAACTCATAAATTTTCTTCTAAACATACTCCCACAGATAAAAATCCAAAGAGGTAATGTCTGGTGATCTAGCAGACCATCGTATTGGACCATCATTGGAAATAAGTCTGTCTCCGAAAATCAATCCTAATAAGTTTTTAATCTCCCTGGAATTGTGGATTGGACAACCGTTCTCTTGGAACCAAATATCATGAGGTTGATTTTCTAGCACTATTACCTAAATTGCCGGTAAAATTTGGTTTTCTAACATGTTTAGTCACCTTTGTCCGGTTAATGTATTGTTATAAAAAAATGGTCCAATAAGCTAATTTCCTAAAAGGATTAAAACTAGCTAATTTTACTTACAAAAAGAATAAATAACATATACGCTCGATGAAGATAATTATTGCTTTATTGCAAAGATCTTAATGTAAAGAGAAAATGAAAATATGTTTACCATAAATGCCGTACCATACATTAAAGCCAAATCGTCAATCTGCATTGGGCACGCAGTCCAGGGTTTCCAGTAGCCCCATGATGGTAATTATTACGCCTATCAAAGACACCGCAGTTACAAAAATATGTTTCATCAATCCAAACAAAGTTATTGCTAAAGTTGGCATTTATTAACATATCAATTACAAAATTCTATTTATCTATTACCACTTGTTGATGCGGGGTTAGAATTGAAATAATTTATTTTATTGTTGTCACGGTTATCATTTTCTTTTTTCATAACTTTTAACACGGGGTTTTTCAAAACTTCCAAAAGTTATCAAATTTATCGCTAGTTTAGAAAAATATCTTTCATTAGATTGTTGCCTCTGGGAAATTTTCAAAATAACTATTTGAAGCCATAGTCTGTTACTTTTAATATAACACACCAACATATAAAATTTTTAAAATAATATAGATTTATTGGGGTCAAAATAAAATAAAGAAGGTTTAGTGCCATATCCCCAAAAAAAACAACTATGCAGCTACGGACACGTGTTTCGGAGTTATTGCCCCTCATCAGCGTAGCGTAGCTAAAGAATTGGATCTAGGATGGGATAGATCAGGAACAAGAACTAAAATAAAGCTGGAAAGTACAGTACACAGTACTCAATTAGTGCCTTCATGTTCCGATGTGCCACAATTGGGGCCTCAATGATCACAGTCAACACACAGAGCTCTATGTGTACTGCCCGTTTCCACCTGGCAAATACAAACAAAATAATATAGATTTATTGGGGTACTGTGTACTGTACTTTCCAGCTTTATTTTAGTTCTTGTTCCTGATCTATCCCATTCTAGATCCAATTCTTTAGCTACGCTACGCTGATGAGTGGCAATAACTCCGAAACATGTGTCCGTAGCTGCATAGTTGTTTTTTTAATTGGGGATATGGCACTAAACCTTCTTTATTATAAAATTTTTCTTCGCTGGAATAATGTAAAGCCATTTCAAAGAATTAAAACACGCATCACGCAAAAATTTGAACGTAAGCAATATTTGTTGTCAAAAGTTTGACGTAAAAATTCAAAGTCTATTTGATATTTCACAGTTTTCATGGAATTTTGATTTACCTATTTTTTTCTGTGGAGACAAATGTATGTAGAATTGACATTTTATTACGTATTTTGTTGAAGTAAAAATATGCTTACGATATTTTTGTTGATAACTAGTAGGACTTCAAAAGGTAGTTCTCTAGGTACGTAACTTAAAGTACGTTTATTGTATTTTAATTTTTATTTTGAGGTTTTGCCATATCTAGCCGAAAAATTAGTTTTATTATATTTTCTCAAAGAATTTCTCATTTTTTGTCTACATGTGATCCATCGTTGAAAAGCTATAATCGAGCCCTTTTTAATGTGTAAAAATCCTATATGGCGCATATAAGAAAAAAATGAACCTGATGATGGTCTTCAATAATCGAAACGTTGAAACTAAAATCTGACATAGACAGCTAAATTCTACAAAAAAAGTTGCCTTAAGAATGTTTATACAAATTTAAGAAATATTGAAAAATAAAAAATAGCTGATATTAGAAAATGCAACGTTTAACTTTATCGACAATATCTCAAAATTTCCAATAGCTAGAATAGTTTTGAAGATGGCTATTAGTTGGTAATAAAACAGTCTAAAACTTCCTCCATTTAACCATTTTTCTATCTCTTATAATTTTCGTGATCCCAATACATGTATCACCAAAATGGCACATACTGTATATGGAAGAGCATTTATAAGAATATAAGTTCGATATGGTGTTCAAATCCGAAAGCAATGTGGGCTTTATCTTTCAGAGTATACCGATTATTAAGACAATCATCTTGACCGAGTAGCCTGGATAGAACACCTGGAGATCGCGATATTTGGTTCGATTTTTCTCTTCCTTCAAGGTGATGTTTTTCTCGGCAGGAGCCAAAAATTCGATGACATACATCACCTTGGTTTTGAGAAAGACTGTGTCAGAGTTATTGGCTTAGATCAGCCTACCAGTCGCGAACGGGTAGTTCCTATAAATACGACATTTCTTGTCCTCGATACGGACTCAATATCTCCGATGACGTAAGGCAGCAGTGGTGTCTGGTATACCTCGTATTATTGTCTTAAGTTGTAATATACCACTCATAACGCCACTTTATGTCGATGGAAGTAGTCCGAAATCGCATATATAGGACATGCAGAACGTAAGTGTATGAGCGATTTCGGCTCCTGCCAGTAGGTCCTGCAGTTGATATCAGGAATCTCTACACGCCACATGAGGCTACGAGGTCACTGTGCTAAGGTATATCGACATGCTGCCGCAACAGATTATCCTGCTCAGCGACTATGATTCGGGCTTTTCGGCGATTTGGCTTAAGCTCAGTGACAAACTCTACATCAGCACCTCTCCGGCCTCCTCGCTTTGTGTTTCTATGGAAATATATAAACAGAAAACTTTCGAATTTGACACTGATACAAAAGTCAATCTATTACCAAAGCAATTTTCATTTGGTATTAAAAATGGAATATGATTGTATTACGAAACATCAACTTCTATAATTTAAATCATTTTACATTTAACAGTTTTATTTTCAGGTTAATATTTTTTTGTGAGTCATTTTTTGAATAGGCGAAAACGTATTTTCGAGAAACAAACCTCTGACTAATCTTTTTGACGCAGATGTGTTTTGATTAATTTAAGTGTAGGAAGTGGTTCAATACCGAAACAAGGTTCGCATCTTCTTACCTCGCGGTAATAATGAAAAACTGGCTGTTAGAGCTCTGTAAAAGTTTTTGTTAAAATTAGCTCATATCGTAACAAAATGTTCTTATGAAAACACCCAAGGAAAACTCTAGAAACAGAAGCTGTAGAAATTTGTCGCTTTTTGTAATTTGAAATTTCACGCCAAGCCTCAAGAAGAACCACCTTATTAAATTAAATTACTGACAATTTAAGAAAGAACTTTAGTTATGTTAATTAAATACGTGCGCTGTCGTGACAAATTAAACTCATCCGTCAGAATCACGAATTCTTGATGTTCGCGGACGCCCTATAACATTGGATGCTGATCCGTATACTCAACACGTCCACGACTTGGTTAATAAATGTCTTCTGAAACGTAACTCGTCCCCAGTTTGGTTCATCGAACGATATGTGTAGTATACTGAAACTCTAATAGAATTATTACGGGAATGGTTTTTTTACGTCTATGTCTCTTGACACTGAGTAGTTTTTTTATTAGATCCAGGAGTGTTACAACTAGAAATAATTAGGTATATTTTTACAAGGAAACATATGTTGTAAAAATAAATAAACAACGAGGAAGAATGACTTTTGAATTAATTTAAATATCATGTTTGAACTTATTCTCAATTATCTAACACTAAAAATAAACACTGCTTTTCTGTTAAGGAAATTTGTTTTTATTAAATCTAAGACAAAAATTAACTTGAACAAATAAAACTTGGTAAATGATTGGTTAAATATTAATTAGGACCTAAAGCAAATACAAGAAATTATTAATTTCTATCCATATTTAAATATCTTATTTTGTGTGGAATGAAAAATAGTAACGCTGAAAAATTTTTTTTGCTAATTATTATTTACTACTTTTACAAAACTTATCATAGATGAGTACAACATATATTTTTTAAACAAATGTTTTCCCGACTATTTGCCAAAACGCTGAAACTTGTGTCATGACCTGGGGTAGCTTGGCGAGGAGAGGTTACCTTTTTTTAAATAAATTAATTATTATCACTTCTACAAACATTTATTTAACCCAAAAAACATGGTAAAAGTTATTAAAGGTAAAAATTATTAAATAGAAAAACAAAAGTGCTCTTACCTACTCATCTTTTTGGAGGAGTTGTGCCCGGACGCCAGTGGACTGCCATCAATAATTAACGTTCGGGTATTTATATAAATGATACTTGCTTAATCGGCACATTTCCATATAGGTAGAATATAATTTATATTTAAGTTAGTTTTATGAATTATTATGTGTTTGAAATGTGAAACTGGACATCCTTTATATATTCTAATTAAGTGATAAATTGCAATATACCGTACGTTAAATGATATAAATAAAATTGATTTGGGAAAGATATGAAAATTGCTTTACTGTATTTGGGAATGGGTTAAGCCTATCTACAGAGAATATGCCAATAAGTAACTTTGTTAAAACTTAACGGTTTTCGTGACACTTGGATTACAAAAAAAAGATAATATGCACATTATGTCCAGAGTGACTGATTCAATAATGTTATTTTTAATTGTAACTATTCTGTTCAGTAAAACCAAAAATAAATAAAACAAAAAGGTACTCACCAGTTAAACACTCACTTTATAAACTTTAAAACTTTTACCGACAAGTTTTTAAAGTAATTGTTCAACCGGTGAGTACCTTGTGTTTTATTTATTTTTGGTTTTACTGAACAGATTAATTGGAATTAAAAATAACATTATTGAGTCAGTCACACTGAACATAATGTGTAATCCAAGTTTCAGCGTTTTGGCAAATAGCCGGGAAAGTAATTGTTTAAAAAATGTATGTTGCACTTATCTATGATAAGTTTTGTAAAAGTAGTACAGAATAATTAGCAAAAAAAATTTTTCAGCGTTATTATTTTTCATTCCACTGTATATTTTAAACTTTTACCAAGAAGAGGATACCTAATTTATTTTTAAAGATCTTGTTTTATTAATATCCTGGTTAAGTTTAGCACATTGCTATTCTACTTTTCAATTAGGACAGATACATACGCAACAACCATTCCCTCCTACATTTGCCAGATGTCGCAGCTGAGACTAAAACTCAGGAGAAATAGACAGTCACTAGTCATATTCTTCCACACAACAGCGATCTAACCAAATATGCTACCGTTTCGATATTATAGAAACTCCACTATACATTCATGCCATAGTCAGGATTCCAACCCAGGACCCTTTGGTCTCAAGTTTAACGCATAAGCACTAAGCCTGGCACTGATAATTAATTACAAACTATTTATGATCTACTTTAAACGTGTTAGTATTAAATTATAAAACCTAGCACTTAATATTCTCAAAAAGCCAATGTAACTGATATTTTCCATGGCGTGAAAAAATTAACATCTTACATATACGCCACTGCAGAGCTGGTAAGAGGTGGTCTTCATCATTATCAAGCTCGGTCGTAAATACGAGCAACGTGGACGATTCGGTATGCTACTTCGAGTTATAGCTGACGGACCCTACTGAGCTCATCGTCTCCGGACACTGAGACTGTGTCCTAAAGGTGTTTTGGTTTTAGGATTAAAATGATTAGCTCTCGGAGTAAAGAGGCAATTACCGTCTTTAATTTTGGTTCGACGGATAAGACAAAACTTAGGGTACTGAGCTGACATCATGGGTACTCTGCTCCTGCTTCCGTGTTTGAGCTAAATGAGACACAACTAAAGTTGTATTTATTCATTTTTGATATTCTACCAGCCACCCCCTCCTTGTTCTTACAATGTCGAGAAGATTTGCAGTTGATCATATCTCTGACAAGAGGAACCCATGTTCCGCGGAATAGGCTCAATCCTGAATCACCTTCAGAGCATGTAATTCAGATCCATAATGATGTTAATATTTGTCACGAAGCAGATCATCTCCAGCGCATCTTAATGCCACATTTTCCTAGATTTATAGGACAAAATGGAACAGAACAGAATTTATTTATCATTTTGATATAGTACATGTGTGCCATGAGACAACATTAGTAACACATAGAAGTATAGAAAGACATAATATAGAGGAAGTGCACACACATGTAACAGAAATGAGAATATTCATATGGTAAATCGCAATACTCGGAATAACTGCCGCTCCGTAGTAATAATGAGTGAATCGGATAATTTCATTTCTAGCCGTCGCCGTGTGCTTGTTGTGTTCAGATTTGGACTCGCGACTGTTGTTTTATCAGTCAGCTATCGTCAGCAAATATTACGACTATTTCTTCTGTTCATATAGAAGACCATCGACAAGCAACACAAATAACAGTGCAACTCCACATTTAACTTCATATTCACCTGATACTACATTTGACGCCTTTACCCGTAGTTTTTGACTTGGAAATTAATGAATAAGATCCTATGCTGCACCAGTGATGCCATGAATATTCAGTTTATGCACTAGGAATTCTATATTAAAAGTGTCAAAAGCTCGACTAAAATAAAAAACATCTCTGTTACATGGTCACCACCCTTATCCATTTCGCCATATACTAACTGAAGCATTTGGGCTGTGTATGTTTCTACAAATTAGTTTTTTTTTTTGAAATCCATATTGAAAATTAGTTGCAATTTTATACTTGTTAAGAAATTCAAATATTCTGTTTAAAATAAGTCTTTTAATCCATTTTTCCAATTTTAAAAGTTGCGGAAAAGTAAATTTTATCTACACTAGTGCGGAAAAGTAATTATATTTTTATTTGTATTTTGAAAACGTGTTAGTTAATATGCCAAAGTTTTTCTTTTATATTTTTCTATTTAATATAAATTTAGTGCAATAAATGAAATTTTTATTTACATTTACCCTTTTATAACTAAAAATCAAACCATTATGTAGCCATGACTTACAAACATTTTACCTTTCTCATTAATCATGTAGCCATGACTGTCTGATTTTGACGTTTCTTATTCACATGACAATTAACAAACATAAAATCAAATAGCATCTTTTTAAAGTAAAGTCTAATTTTTTTCATTAAAAAAAACCTATTTCATCACGCTCGTAGAAAAAATTTTGTTCCTAACATATGCGGAAACTGTCTTTACCGCATTCGACTGCTTGACCGGACTCCGCTTCGTGTCGTTCGGTCAACGGCAGTCATGTGCGAAAAACTACCACTTGTTAGGAAAAACTATAGACGTTCACTCAAGATAGGCATGGGGCTCTTATTTTCACATTCGCGATCATCTTCTTTCTCAAATTTTGGTATAACGACTACTTAGGCCTCTTAAATATGCAAGGAAAGGATCCCTGTTGAAATAATTTATTTCTAAGTAAGAGGTTCAGGCAATAAGTTCGGATACCTTTACTAATCCAAGATACATCAGAAATAAAATTTGCTGTGGAAGTGGAAGATATAATTATGCATGATTTAAAATTAATATCGACAAAAATTGTTAAAAGGCTTTGGTTTTATAAAATAATTGAATGAAGTATACGCCAATTATATTAAAGACAGTTATCAGCTTCTTTTATGAAGTATATTACTGGCATGCCATTTTTCAAACAGACAACAATATTTATCTCCCACTGAATCAGTTTCATGCTTTCTATCATTATCATCACCCATTTTTTAGGGTAAGAGAAACCAATACTTCTTATTCTAACCTTATAAATGTGATGCATGATCAGATCGCATTCATGAAATACTTGTGGTGTATTTAATGATTATATTACACACGTGATTTACTAATTCCATTTATCACGCTGACAAATCCTTCCCATAAAAGTATTTATAAAAATCATGTCACACCTTTGTTAGAAGGGAATTAGAGTAATTCTTGGTGTATTATTGTCGAGGCCGCTCCATCAAGCTTGATTCGTCGGCTGAGGAGAGTTCGTTTAATTTCTTACAGGACCGTGCCTAACAAAGCCAAGGTACGGATCTTTTAGAAATAGGACATAACATTTTTATTAGTGTGGAGCTTGATTTATGGTATTTGCTAAGACATACTGTGATGTGTATAAAGTTTGTAGATATTTTAGTTTGAAATTTTCTTATTAAAAACTACTAAGTATATTTTAGAAAAAATATCAACTAGTGAAATTGATTCACAGAGATTATATGCATTTTGTAAATGTCTGGACTGCACGTAATAATTTTTTTTATAATTCGTTACATCAATTAAATATAAAAATTAATTCCATTGAAATTTTCAAAATGTGCAACATGCATTATTCAATAATCTACAGTTTCTTGTACTTTATATGGAAGTTTACTACTAACGTTTAACCAAAATAACCTCAAAATTAAGTATAATAATAAATATAAAATAAAATCTATCAGTAATAATGCAATAGTACTCTCACGTGTTTGCTATCCACATAAACACCCACAATTCGTAAATTTGTTGATTGAAAGTCCAGGTAACACTTACTTGCTACTTCATTAATTAATTAATAATGAATAATAATAACTTAACTATAACCACAATTAAACACTAAGAAGTCACTACTTTAGTATCTAACTTATTTTTTCTTTACTCGTACAATTCCAAATTAAGACTGACCTCCTGGATCCATTGTGTGCTTTATATATCCATCCATGTGTGGCATGAAACTTTCTTGAATATTCCCGGCCATTTTCGAGCAGTTCTAGTTCCGTCTTTATAAATGCAATAAAAGAAAATACAATACGTTTATTAAAAAAAAACAAGCAGAACAAGTACTGTTGATTTCAATAAAAACTGGTACACTTTCTTTTAGCTATGTAAATCATTCGATTTTTGATTGATATTAATAATCTGACAAATGTCACTTTGACGTTAATCAGTGGCGTCATTATTAAAAATGGTTCGACATCTAACTGATATTCAAAAATTTCGAATTGTTTCTAAGATTGAAGATGGTTGGTCCATAAGAAGACTTGCTGCTGAATACAATGTGAGAAAAACCACGATAATGAGTGTTAAAAAACAATGGGAAACCAACCAAACGGTATCCCGTAAAGTTGGTTCCGGTAGGCCCAGAAAGAGCAATAATCAAGAAGATGAAAATCTTATAAATTACCTAATAGAAAACCCTTTTCAGATTGCAGTAAATTCAATTTCAGAGACAAATTTCCCTGCTTCGGTATCTACTGCTTGCAGAAGAATAAAACTACAAAGCGACTTGAAGAGTTGTTCAGCGGCTAAAAAATACAAACTTTCAGAAGAAAAGAAGCAGGGTAGGATTATTTTTGCACTCAACTATATAATCAATGATGAAAACTTCTGGGGACAAGTTGTCTTTTCTGACGAAAAGGTTTTTAAATCCTGTAACGATGGACATGTTCACGTATATAGGCCTCCTTCCACTAGATACGACGAAAAATATACTTTCGATCCACAAATATCAGGAAGGTTTTCAGTCAATGTCTGGGCTTGGATGAGCCTAAATGGGTTAGGTGTGTATTGGAACAGTGGTGGTCATCTCAATTCCATTAAATATATTGAAATATTAGACAATATTATGTTGCCGTCAGTAATAGAGGTGTTTCCGGAAAATAATTTTATTTTCCAACAAGACAACTGCTCCATACATACGGCCCATCATGTCAGGCAATGGTTTCTTAATAAAAACATAGAGTTGTTACCGTGGCCATCTAAAAGTCCGGATTTAAGTCCAACTGAAAATGTATGGGGACTAATGGTGAAACATATAAGAAAATTAAATAACCATCCAAATAATGTCCAAGAATTGGAAGGGATAATTGAAGACGCTTGGGAAAACTTGTCGCAAGAAATTGACCTTGCAAGAAATCTGATTTTGTCCATGCCTGCAAGACTTCAGATAGTTTTAGACGCTAATGGAGCAATGACAAAATATTAGTTAATTCTGTATTACGTAATTGAAGTTCATTTATTTTATTTTTTTATTGTATTTTTATGTTCAGTTTGCATTGTTTACATTTTTTTTTAATCTCAAGTGGTATTTTTGTGTTCTTATTTTAAAAATAGAATTATCATTATTCAGTTAGTATTTTAATTACAACCATTAGTGGAATTATCCGTAACAAATATTATTTTTTTAAACAATAATATGGCAGGCTTGAAAATGTTTTGAAAAAGTTATTTTCTAATTATTTTTTAAAATTCCATTTGAATAAAATAAAAGAGAAAGGTTTAATAAGTTTAAAAACACAAAGAAAACTGATCTCCTCCAAAAAACCCAGGTCCGGGGTAAATCACCTTTTCTCCACCCACCTCTCGACATGCCTGGCCAGCCCTATTTACAGATATATGCACACAACTAAACTATTAAGATTTTCGATTACAAGAGTTGTACCAGTTTTTTTGAAATCAAGTGTACAGAACATACATTTTTCTACAACTATTCAGTTTGGTGGAAAGTGAGTTCGAAATAACGGTTTCGAACAGTGCGTGGTCGGCGCCCGTCGCTAAAGTATCGTATTAATTTTTTTTTCACTTCCGATTTTACCGGAAATTACTACAACTTTTTATTTTAAGTGATACATTATATATGCTTAGTTTAAAGGAAGTTTCTGTATAGGCCACAGTACCAGGGAAAAGTAACAAAATCCGTACATTTAATAAAATTGTTATAATATAATAACATTTTATACAAATTTCCTTCAATAAATAAATATTTATGGCATTCTTGAAAATTAAAGTACTGAATCAATTTGTCATATTTTGCAATGAATTTACAATAATTGCAATATGAAAAACAACTACAATGCATAAAATTCATCTTTGCGAAAAGTTTTTGGATATTCTTCAAACGGCCCCAGATCGTCAAATCAGGTAGATTTTTTTGAAAGCTGGAAATTACTAGTGTTTATTGGTACAGAATTTTAACAAAAAAATGGCTTGTCGCGATAACACAATTTGTAGATTTTCAAAAATCTATGTGAAATCGCCGGTAAATTGTTGTGTAACATTTGAATGCCCACATTAATTTTCTACAATACATGGGTTCCCATCCCGAACGAATTTAATTTAGTTACTGGCCGGTCCTGTCCTTTGCTTCAGAACTGAAAAAGATCACCGGCGTGACCAAGCATTCCCCGCTGGTTTTAAATGATCACCGTAGATGTGCTCGAAAACCCCTCCAGCAAGAGACGATCATTTCCAGCTTGTCGAACTTGAATATCCCATAAATCCATTTGATATTTCTGGAGGAGGATATAGCACGACTACTTATCGCCCATTAAATTTACACAAAATTTATACACGTTTTCTCGCCAAAGATCGCAAAGTGCAGAGAAATAGAGAGGTAGATTAACATAAATATGTTGTATACTTTGGGAATTCTAAAATTGCTTTAAACTGCATAGTTCCATTTACTGTTTTCATTTCATATCTCCAGCAGCAGCGGTTAGTTTTCAAACAATTTTCTTAATCAGGAAATGATTAATATCTAATGCCAATGTAAGAAACTACAATAGCTTCTACAGTTTTTTTTACAAAAAAAAAAAAAAATAAAATACTAATGAGTATAAATTTCTAATAAAAATAGTTAGGTGTAGTTGAGGAAACCTATATTGTGACGGGACGTCCGAGGTAAGACGCTAAGGAACGCAGAGCCGGATTTAACTGTATTGTTCGTTCGTTTACTTTTTTTAATGTAGGTTTTTGTGTTCAGTTCAGTTAGCAACAATTTATCAATTGTACAAACAAGTATTAACTTGAAATAAAAGTATTGAAATTAACGTATTGACTACACATACAGCAGTTATAGTATTCAAGTTCGCTTAATATAAATTGTTACTACCCAGCAAGAACTGCGAGGAGGTATGAGCATGTCTTGCCAGGAAAAGATGGGTATGTAATATTAGTATAGAATAAAGAGATTATTTAAAAAGTAACAAGAAACCTTCAAAAACAAAATAAAAACAAAAAATATACTCTCAAAATAGTAACAGAAACAAATATATCTCTCAATAAAACAACTAAAAATAAATTCTATTAGTAAAGTTATTACTACCATAAACACAGAAAGACATATATTTGTCAACATGAAAAAAAATATAATAACATTAATAAAATAAATAATAACATCCTAAAAAAGAATGTTTCTCAAGCACTGAACTACGAAAGCACAAAAATGGAATTAAATAATGCAGTTGATTCACTTCTTCACTTTACATCACTTCAATTTACCTCACCTCACATTGCTTCTTTCTCTGATCCTCGCCCCTCACACCCTCTTCTTTATTTTCAGACGAACCACTCTCCTCGTTCAAATTTACAATAAATTTATTTCCACTATTTAAATGAAATTTGGCAATTTTTAAATAATGATCCTCAATTGTAATTACTTTCCTAATTCTTTTTTCCCAATCTTCCTTGTTAATTTTCGACACTTCATTTTAAATTAACTCTATGACTTTTTTATCGAATTTCGGAAAAATGTTTCCTTTTCTGACGTTTTTCTTCAATTTACACCAAATTAAATCAATCGGGTTGAAATACAGAAATATGGTGGTAATCTCAAAACTTTGTGGCGCTACATTATCTATACTACACTCCTTCTCATAATTCTTCGTTTGTAGGACTTCCAACAGCTGTGTTTTATTGTAACTTTCCTCATAATAGAGATCATGTTCCACTAAAAACATTTTCAACTCAAAAGATTATTGTAAAAAGATTATTGTAAACATTATGGCAAATTTGTTTCGCTTGCTCGTTCAAATTTAACCGATTTTTTCTTATTGAAAACACTAATAAACTTTGATTTTCTTCATCACTGTAATCACTATCACTTTCATTTTCACAAACACAATAAGATGCAGACATAGAGGCCTCCCACAGTCGAAACATTTTTTCATCTAATATCCTCTTAAATTATTTTCAAAACCACACCAGCAAATTAACAGATATAAAATAATTATTACTCATAATATCACATTATTACGCAACAAACTTCAACACGATAACCTTCTTAAAATATTTTCAAAAACACGCCAGCTTATAAACAGATATTAAATAATTATTATTTATCTTATAATATTATACATACAAATATATCAGCACTATTAGAATGATTCGGTAACAAAATTAAGTGCGGCCCTGAAGTATCACAATATGTAAGCTAAACTCCGCCTTGGTCGAGTGCTAGCAAAAATAACAATCATCGTTCTCTCTTTAATGTAAGCGGTGTAAAACACGGAAGATGTCATGTGTTATACATTTCCCCCCCACATGTCGCGTCTTGCCCCGCACGTCCCGTCACAATATAGGTTTCCTCAACTACACTTTACTTGAAATTTTAAGTTTGCATTTTTGGTAGCTAATAAATCTTCTGTACAAATATTTAAAGTTACTAATATTGATATGGGAATTTGTTTAAAAAAGTGAATGAATAAGTTGACATTCCCTTTATAAATTAAAATTTGCTAAATAAATTGTATCGCCAATTATCAACTTGACTTTTTGAGGCTATACAACACATATTTCCAGTTTTATATAGGGACAAAAATTATTCTAGACGAGCATGCCTTAACTGGAATAAAATAGTAAAATATACACAATTTTAACGAATATTGGTCATGTCATTGTAATGTTATTCCTTTTTCCAGCCTGTAGTACGGATGAATTCATGTTAAAACGAAACTTGTCCGGGATCACATCCATATACCAATGTTCTCTTCGTAATATACTATTACTATTACTGACTAACCACTGTGATGTTCCTAAAGTCGATGCTCTTTAATTGCGAGGATCATTTTATTGTAAGTAAAAACTAAATAAGGGTAACTTAAACCCCAAAATTTAAGGTTTAATATTAAACTTAAGCTTAAACTGCGAAATTTAGTAACATAAATTATATTCTAATTTTCCTTACGAAAAGCTTTTTACCATTTGATACATGTTTGGTACATACAATATTTATCCATCTCAATGTTACGCCAATGACTGGCTGATCTACTCAGTCATATAATATATTAACTCAAGATTATTAATTTAAAAACAAATTAAGTTCCTCTTCTTGGTAAAAGTTAAAATATAGACTGGAATGAAAAATAATATTAACTGAAATTTTTTTTTTTGCTAATTATTATTTACTAACTTTTACAAATGTTATCACAGATAAGTATAACATATATCTTTTGCTGTTGTATGTTATTTATTTTTGGTTTTACTAGACAGAATAGTTGAAATTAAAAATAACATTATTGAGTCAGTTGTACTGAACATAATGTGCATATTACCTTTTTTGTAATCCAAGTTTCAGTGTTTGGGCAAATAGCCGGGAAAATAATTGTTTAAAAAGATATATGTTATACTTATCTGTGATAAGATGTGTAAAAGTTAGTAAATAATAATTAGCAAAAAAATTTTCAGTTAATATTATTTTTCATTACACTCTATATTTTAACTTTTACCAAGAAGAAGAACTTAATTTGTTTTTAAATTAGTTTATTCGACCCTAAGAGGTATTTTCACTATATAATTTCAATTATTCTGTTCTCTGAAGCCATTAATGTTTATTACATTAAGGTTTACAAGTTTTCTTACTTTGGATAAATGTGCTGGCTACCATGATGACGCAATGCAAGCAGAAACACGTGTCGGTAGATATTTTAAAGTTTTTTTAAAGTGAGTGTCAACTGGTGAGTACCTTGTGTTTTATTTATTTTTGGTTTTACTAGACAGAATAGTTGAAATTAAAAATAACATTATTGAGTCCGTTGTACTGAACATAATGTGCATATTATCTTTTTTTGTAATCCAAGTTTCAGCGTTTTGGCAAATAGCCGGGAAAATAATTGTTTAAAAAGATATATGTTATACTTATCTGTGATACGATTTGTAAAAGTTAGTAAATAATAATTAGCAAAAAATGTTCAGTTAATATTATTTTTCATTCCACTCAAGATTATTACTCAGTAAATACTTTAAAAAATGTGCTGAAATAAAAGATAAATTTAATGATGCCTTAATTTAAATTAACCTACCATGCTATTTCAGCAAATGAAAATTGCACGACTACTTATCACCCATTAAATTTATATAAACTTTATACACGTTTTCGTAAAATACGTTTTATTTTAGATACTTGTCTAATTCTCTAATCTTATACATTTTCATTTTCTCACGGTTCATGAGACCTAAAATGATAATACCCAATATTAAAATATCTTGTAGAAATAAGCAGGTGTGCGACAATAAATTAGAAAACGCATTTTCAGTTAGCACATAACTGTTCTCGACATAACGTACTAGTATTATAGGCCACTCGGCAGGTGATCTAAAATAAAAATTAGCTGAGTGCGGGAATAATTCCTAAAAGCTGATCTATTTAATTGGGTCTCTGAAGTCACACATTATTTTGTACCCCTGCGATGTTGCGCTTTTGCGGCCATCTTGAAAAAAATATTCTAGGAAATAAAACTTTTTGAAATATTTGCAAATATTTCGGTTAGTGTCAACTTAACAAAAAACATGTAGTTATCAAAATTAAAGATGGATAAATTATCTACACACAATATTCTATACGTTTTTGGTTCACGTCTACTTGTTTCTAAGTAATTTGCGCTCAAATATGTGCTATATTGGATCTTTTGATGTTAAACCAAAATCTAATAGACGGCTCTATACGATGTTTTATGTGAACTGTTGACATTTTTAAAAACCCGATTGCGTCTCCATGCAATCGAAAAAACAGACGAACAGTTTCTTCTTCACCTGTATGGAGCGAAAATGGTGAATCATTAAATAAGTGTAGATATCAATGCTTTGTACAATTTATTACCAAATGCTTACCAAACCTAGTGTCATTACCACCAACCAAAGATGCAGCTCACTTGCAATCTTTCGGCTTATACATCCAAATTCAGCAATAGCATGTAAATAAAAAATCACCTTTAGACTGGGGATGAAAAAATTGAAAAATGGACTTATATTAATCCACACTCTACAAGAGGCAGCCCCTGAGGAGTTATTAAAACTCGTTCCTTATAAATATACCATAAATTACAATGCAGGTTGTAGTTGCTTACGTTGCCCAATAATTTGTAGATTCTGCTGGGGAAAATGTTGTTTGAATATTGTGGGACATGTTTGAAATGGATCATAATAAACATTGATGATTTCAGAGAAACATATTGAAATTATATATAAGAAGAAGAAACCTAATTTGCTTTTAAATTATTCTACCCTACGGAGAATTTCCACTGTATAATTTCAATTATCCTGTCCTCTGAAACCATCAATGTTTATTACATTGGAGTTTACTAGTATTTAGTTACTTTGTATCCATTAAATGAGCTTTCCAGATGAAGCTAAAAGCAGAAACACGTGTCGGTAGATGTTTTAAAGGTTTTAAAGTGATTGTTCAACTGGTGAATACCTTTTGTTTTATTTAATTTTGGTTTTACTGAACAGAATAGTTGGAATTAAAAATAACATTATTAAGTCGGTCTCACTGAACATAATGTACATATTATCTTTCTTGTAATCCAAGTTTCAGCGTTTTGACAAATAACCGGGAAAATAATTATTAAAAAAGAAATATGTTGTACTTATCTGTAATAAGTTTTGTAAAAGTATTAAATAATAATTAACAAAAAAATATTTTTCAGCGTTATTATTTTTCATTTCACTATATATTTTAAACTTTTACCAAGAAGAGGAAACCTAATTTATTTAAAAAAAAATGTATTTATCAATACGACTCACAATTTAATAAGCTTTTCAACGATGTATCAAAAACAACTGAAAAAATATGTTTGTCTACTTACCAGTTTTGAGAAAAAAGCATTTAGTGAGCACCCGTAGATATCGCAATTGTTTTTTAAAATAAATATACAGTAATATGCGGAAATTCGTAAAAACATCGACTATTTAAACTAAAATAAGTGTGACGTCATTTTCGTCTAAACTGGAAGTAGCCCTATTTGATGGTCATTAGTTATTGCTTATTGAAAAATATCTAGTATATATGGATGTTTTGGATTCTGGTGTACAATAGTAATTTTGAATAATGATTGTTAACAAACATTCTTGAAGAATTGACCACTCTGTAAATTAACTAATAATTGCTATTCTGGTGATCAGTATTATTTAATTTTATCTACAAGACATTGGAAATTTATCAGAGTGATCGAAGGAACTATTTAGAACCTTAGAAACCTTGAAAGTTTCATTAATTAAAATAGTTATGGCCAATTTATCGTTAAATTTTTTAATAGATCCTCTTGTTAATGATGATGAGAGGTAAAAAGCATATTGATAGGTCTGCAATAAGTTTAAAAATCTTTATAAATAGAATTTTTTTAGATCAAGCATGATAAAAAAGGGTTAAGGGATTTGCTTAATAATTTATAAATTTGCTCGTAACGCATCTAACTCTTTGGGATTCATATTAGGGGTTAGTTTCCTGAATAAATAATAATACACCTACTGTTTTCTCCTGAATATTGTAATATTGCATTGTATTTTGGAAGTTTGTAGAGATAGAGAACTTAATCACATAACAAGTTAAGTATAATATCCTTTTTGAATTTTCAACTTAACATCAAATAAACAATGAAACCACAAACTCATTGAACAGTATTTTATGATTTTTAACTGCCAAAGAGTTGACGTAACACTCAATAAAACATAAAAAATAGGTAAATTATGGATGACTGCAGAAAATCTAGATGATATAAAATAGAGTATATTGAAAGCGATGTTAAATTCATAGAGTTAAAATTAGGCCCAATTTTCAGGTTATGTTATGTCTGACGGGTAGTAGCGCTGACCATCAGAGGGATACACTTGTCACTCACTATGTATGTAAAGCATACACTGACAAAACCAAAAAGTTCTTATAACTCGTAAGGGGATGTAGATACCGAAAAAATAAATGAAAAATACCCCTAACTCCCCCTGTCGATTTTGGTATACTACAATCTTACGCGAACGTATCAGTCCCTTTGGACCAAAAACAAAAAAAGTTTTGAAAAAAAAATCTTTAAGAGATCGTATAGATATTGGATATTTAAAACATAAACTGAGAAAACCAAAAACTCCTTATAACTGGTGAAGTGATGCAGATATCGAAAAAAGAAATGAAAAAACACCTCTACACCTAAGGGTGAATTTGGCAGCCTACTACCATGTGCAAAAGTCTCAAATCCTTTGAACGAAAAAAAGAAAGTTTTGAAAAAACGGTTAGGAGATTAATGTTAAAAACACAGAGCACGAACACACGCGCTAACGGCCTATCTGTTTGTGAATATTTCATATGTGTTTCCAATATAATATTATCTGAAATCGCTGCCTTTTGATCTGTAATTATAACTTATACGCAGTTGCTTATTTACGGCGCCCACGCTTATGAAAATGTACTTAAGAAACCAGCCTTAATAATAACTAAAGTTAACGTTAGTAGTTGCTTTTACCTTGAAAACATATTTATAAATGCGCAAATCCGTACACTATTCAGTGTAGCCGCAGTTGGCTTGTATTGTAAAATCAGTGTTTTCTTCACTGTTTACTAGTGAGCCGCAGGCCCAACATACTAAAATTGTGGTAGGATATTAAACGGCGACCATTCGCAAATTCTGATTGGCAGGCAGATCGTAAAGAGACCAGCTTACGAGTTGCCGCGATCTAACTTGTTCTGCCAGAGGTGTCGTATAGGAAGCAGGTGAATAAATAAGAGAAAGACTAATCACCTACAATATAAATATGTGTACTATATCAAAGTAAGCATTGATTAAAATAATTATTACCACATGAAAATATTTAAAATAACTAAAAATTGCCATAAAAAAAAATTAAACTAAATAAAACGCAACAAAAACGTAGATAGTTTTTAAAACACATAAGAATATTAATAAAAATTATAACAATAATTACTTCACAAAACAGAACAATAACTGAATATTTAAAAAAACCTATATCACAACAAAAAATTAGAACAGAAAACATGAAAGTAAATAGTGAGGCTCGTAAAAAAAATAACATCAGAACAAAAAAATATACATATACAGTGTGTCTCCCGATTAAAGTTCGCAATAGGTGACATGGACTTCAAATTTTAGATTTTTTTTGCAATTTGAGAGTTCATCCTTGGTTATCTGAAAAGAAATTTTTGGTGTGTTTTATTTTTAATCAGGTAAGCCATGGTAGTTAAGCAAAAACTACTTTCTTGGTACGTAAAGTACATTTTCTGTAAAGACAGCAAAATGTCAGTAAGGAAAATATTCAGATTAATAAGTCATACTTGTATGCAACATTTTAAGAAGATCCGCCTACTTTGACGATTTTGACCATTTTCTACTATAACCGCATTTTACGTTAAAATAATTTACCTAAATAACTAAATAAGTTTTTTTTTGAAATCGACATACTTAATGATGTAAAATGATGATTATTATACAAAAATAAAACATAGCAAAATATTATTATATTACTAACTCCAAATTGAGTAAAAACTGTTATAAATAAAACAATATCAGTCTTGGTGTCTTTAAAAATGGAATTAAGATAAATTATTTTTGAAGTATAAATTTTAAGGAGTTATTACTCCTTAAGTCGGCGTTAATACGTCTCGTTAACACGCCTTTGTCGCAGGGATAACCAACACACAACACGACATGATTAATCTTAAATGCTATATGGATTTAATATTCAAAATTACAGTCAATACTGATGCATATTTCCTTTATTAATAAGAAATATGAACATTTTATTTGGTGTCATTTTATGAAACTAAATAATCGTATTTCCTATTAATGAAAAAATACGCATCAGTATTGATTACCTATATGATCATATATTAAATCTGTATGGTATTTAGAATGAATCGTATGTATTCGTTTTGTATATTACTTACAGAAAAATTTTAACAGCGATTTATAGATTTAAGTTGGATATCTTGTGAAAATACAACTGAGCTGAAGTTTGTATATGGCACTGTTCTTAATAAATAATCAAAGCAAATAAACAAAGCATTTTGAATTTTTAACTAAAAAAAATCAGCAATTGGGAAAACGTAACCATTTTAATTCAGTAATTAACCTGCTTCTTCCACTCATATGTTCGACAAAAGCAGAAATCGACTTGCTTTTGATCGTCATATTAATATTTAACACAAGTGACAATTTTGACATTCTGTATGACCGTGACGTGACCATGTTGTATATCTAAGCTCACATCACTAGACATACTAATGGTTTTTTAATATAATTGATTATTTTTGATTACCCATAATATACGTGATTAGACGCCGCCCATGGCCTGAAATTCTTTCAAGGTTAAAGCTACTACTGCTGGTATCACAAAATAACATCAATGATTATGTTCCGTAAAATTCATGGCTTTGTTAACACAAATCCACACCTACTGAATTTTCGCGTCCGAATGAGGTCTAAATCTCGCTAGGCACGCATATCGATTCTCCTTTCCTATGGAAACCCGGTTCCCAGATTCACGGAGATTCACGGAAATGGTCCGGAATCTATTAATAAGTTATATTCTCTAAGCAATATGCAATTTTTTGATACTACAACCTACTTAGATTGAGGCAGTTTTCCTTGTCTAAAGAGGGCGCAGAAAAATTTGCTGGAAATTTAGAAGGTATGTTAACATAGTGTAAAAGGTAACATTTTGCAATAAAATTTCATTATGAAATTTTTTCGGTTTTTTTGGCTACATCTCAAAGAAAGTTGGCCACAAACCTCAAATTTGATTTCGTTGGCATGTAGCCCACAAAAAATAGAACATATTATATATAATATAACCACTTTTGGTCAAGGGCGCGTATTAAGACACACATATTGAAGTGGCCTTCTTATAGTAGACATTCTGTACATGCAATTATATTTAACTGAGCCCCTTATGTTATTAAAAACAAAATCTTTTTTGAAAAATATTAGGTTTTCGAGGATATCTGCGTTAGTTGATATCAATTGTTTTTCTGTTTCCATATTCAAATTCCCTGGGAAAAATCCTATAATCCTAGTGTTGTTTGCATTTTTTCTTAGCTCAAAGATAACGCCATAAAGTCAAATGAGCCAGTTAAATGGATCACACTGTAGTTAGTTGTGTAGCTATGGTACAGTATCCTCCTCTGAAAGCATTATTACATTCTAAATAATTAACTCAACAAACTCACCCATCTGAGATCATGAACTGTACCGAAACTCTAACCCCAAAGTACAAGTATATGTAATTAACCTAAACAATGTAACAATATAACGGTAAATCCTTTCATCTGACTAGTGAAACTTACCAATTTCAAATGAATTATTGCAACAACTAGAACCCACTTTGCCAGCAAACCATCAAAGCAGAAGGCCTATTGTTTTAATTAAGTGAATACCTGACGTTGTTCAAAACATAAACTCTAATATAACGTAAATATAGCCGGAAACGGAAGTGCAACCCCGTCGTAACACAATGTGGATGCTGAGAAAAGTGACAGCTCCTGTCATATCTACTAATTTCTGATTGATGGAAGTTTATGCCTGTCATTCCTTATTAATTAACGCCTTATGAATGAGTATGTTGGTAAAATATCCACAGGGTGGATGAATCACAAGTGTTGTGTTACTTATTTCCTTAAAATAAGTCAATTTAAACAAATATATTCTGATAAAAGTTTCAGACAATCTACGGTCAAATATCAAAAAAAAAAAGTGTCTACGTGCATATGTAATCTTGATCATTTTATCAAAGGTTGGATCACAAAAAAATTTACAGAGTGAACCAAATTTGAGGTTTAGTAGAAACTTAATGTGTTATGGTTTCCTAGTAAGATCACTCCTAATACCTGAATACCTCAAACTCCATGTTATTTGGTCTACCCTGTACGGTGTTCAATGGTTTCTCCAAAAACCCTTACAGGCTTTATTCCAAAATATTGATGGTTAGATTGTAGAGTTTTGATGTATTCATTTCGTAATGCAATATTTTAAATTGCTCTACAAAAAATTGTTGAAAATATTGTGGTATTAGTTTTGTAGAGGTATGTAATTTTCTTCCATTATGGCATGACTATTCTGTATTGCAATATTAAAATACAAATAACTCTAAAACGATGGCTCCTATCGAAATTTAGTAAGAGCACCTTTTTATGCAGTTTTTCCGCTTTGAATGTAAAAAAATTAGACAAAAAAAATTGTAACAAAAAATTCACCCTCCCCTTGTAACTACTCCAACAAATCATGATATTTAGATAAAAGTTTTACAAAGTATGTAACATTATGAAATTAGTATATGGTCCAAATTTAATTTTTGCAACTTAAGACGTTTCGAATTTATTTGCAAATAAATATGTTCTACTTTAACTTATTTTTTCCTAGTTCTATCACCCCCCTTAAAAGAAGGTACTTAACTATGGGACACCCTGTATATTAGTTAAAAGACATTAAGAGTCTTATTTCTTATATCATAAATATTACATTGAAAGATATCAATTATATTATGCATATAGTCTAAGCAGTTGCGTGCAAATTCGACGATGAAAGGATACCGTCTGCCAGTTGGTAATCAAAGAATACCATACTATTTTATCTTTTGAAATTTTTGGTATGGCAGCCGGATACAGAGGGAGGGAACTTTTTTTTCGATCGAATGAATACCGATATTTGTCCGCATAGGTAGTTAATATATTTACTCCACATATCCCAATTACGCTGCAGACAAAACTTCCGGTCGGCGGACGGTAACTGGAAATTAAAAAAAAAATTATTTAGTTACCAGACCAAACATAGCGCAAAATGTTTGCTCTGGTGTGTACAGTACTGTACTATAATGGCAGACATTTCTATCGGTCAGTTTTTGAGCAATTTGCCATCAAAGTGGCGAAAAATAGATCAAAATTTGAAATGTTATTAAAAAATAGTTAAAACTAAAAAAAAACGTCTGCCTAGTCAGCTTATGGTCCACAAGGCATTAAAAAACACTAACCTTGGCTGGCAGACATTTTTGCCAAATTTAACCCCCACAAACCATCCCTTAAAAAAATGTCAGTGTTTCGTGTCTGTATTTTTTTTCTTATAAATATTAAAAAACGTCCTTCGGATATGTTATTACAGTAGAAAATACGAAAATTTTGGGCTTTTTTTAACATACCAAAAAAATTAATTTTTAAAAAGTCAGTTAAATAAATAACAATTAATATCAAGGTAAAATAGTTTATGACAAAATAATAATAATTTCAAGCAACAATCATTGTTTCCACAACGCCTCATTAACCGCTAGATTTATTTATACGAGACTTAAACTTGTAAAATTGGAGTTTGGGACACCGTGTAGCAGACCAGCCAGGCAGACAGCCGTATTGGAAGCTTTTGGCAAATCTGAAGCTTTCGAGCAGGGTAGATTTTATTTTTACTACGCACAAATTAAGACAATTATACCACACGGCTTCACCGAGAGAACGTCCTGGTTCTAAATTAATTTTACAAGTTTTACCTTAATTTTAAAAGTATAAGAATTACACCACTCGACACTGAAGAGCAAGCATCGCGGTACTAAATTAATTTTTTTACTTGACTTGACTTGATGTCCCTCCGCGAACGTCAACTAATTAACTTAAAACCGGGCCCCAGAAATCATAAAATAGGCACTAAGAAATTTCTCCACGCACCAGGCTATGTTATTTTTTGGTATCCAAGACACGAGGACGGCATCCACCCATAAAGTGATTTTAAAACATTCACCGCAGAAAACCAGAAGCACTTCTTCGACAGCTTTTATCATCCGTGGATTTTAGTTTGAGGAGTCTTCCGTCATCAGATTTTATTGTAAAAATCTACATTGTCTTTTATTTATTAAACTTAAAAAACCACAAGTAGGCTCCTACGGACGTAGGTTGTCTAAAAATAAAAAATTGAAGATAAAAGTTAAAAGATCTCTGAGGACAAGATAAGAAATTGACTTACATACTTAGAGACAGAATCACTTTTTTAAAATTGTTTTTTCGCAAGGCTAGGTTTCTTCAAATTCTCGAACCTTAGTTTTATATTAGAAAATTTAACTTGTTTTAAAATTAAAGCTTTTCTTGACTTAAATTTCATTTATTCAACAAAATTTGGTTAGTTCTAAGTTTTCCGGGTGTTTACTAGGCTACCATAAAAGTTTCAGAATTCATTGAAATTTGTTGTTTTAAGGATCGACAGCCAAAATTTTTACAAAAAATAAATTTCATCTAAATCATTTTGTTAGTCCACCAGGACATAGAAAACTTTATTTTTAAATTTTCAATAACTTTCGAAAATAAATTTTCAAATTTATTTTTATTTTAATAAAATAACATTAAGTATAAAAAGATACACTGCTCAAACAATTTTTTTCGAATCCGATTTTTGATAAAAAAATATTTTTGGTTTTACAAATCGTTCATTATTAAGAAAAGTTCTGATGCGACCTTTTAGGCGGGCTAATAGTATCCGAGATGTAGGTCAACTTGCCGTCCAGTCTGCTAAATTCCAACAATTTTTCAAGAAATTTTTTGAAAGTGTTTTGTGATTGTGAATTGTACGTTCATCTAAAGGACTCCCTGTCCAATTTTATTTTTGGTCTTAACGACTTAGTCAAATAAATTTTACACTTTCACAAATTACCTGATCTCACTAGTAAAATTCAATTTTGTAAGGAACCCTCTGTTCGAATTATTTTTTGGCCCTCAGCGAAAAGTAGATTTCATAGTTCTAAAAGCATTTTCAGGGAAGTAAAAAGACATTTTTGCACAAATGTTGATTGAAAAAATATTTTCAGTACTCCATAAAGTCATTTTCATGCTAGAAAAAAGCCAAATTTCCAGGAACCCCTGTGCAAATATTTTTAAGCTCTAATAATTAAATAAAAAACAAAGCCGCTTGATTAAATCCTTCAACTACAGAGTCTGAGGTAGAAACAAGTCCCTTAAGCCAGGATTGCTGAAGAGGAGGTACTGACGTCTTATTTAGCTCTGCTAGCATAACCAAAGGCACACAGAAAATTCAACGAGCCTAAGAACAGGCTACCTTACCTCTACATATAATCAAAATCGACCTTGAGAAAATTCCACTCCTACGATCAAGTAAAAAGGCAACAAAACAAAAAAAAATATTTTCTTGGCAGCAAGTCGCGTGGTGCCCAACTTAATAGAAAAAGATAATAACCCTGCTAGGGAGAAATCGATAAACAAGTATTTCCAAAAGAAATTCATACAAAGCCCTGTCCTATTTGTGACAGAAACTCGACGATCTCGTCCCGTCTATACGCAAAAGCTATACAATTTTTGGCGAGGGTTGTGTAGGTGATATACCATCCTTCGGAGGGATATGAAGCAGTTGGTCTCTTGTCTATTAAATATTAGGCAAGCATTACTCTTCGACAGAGAAATGGTTCGGCAAAATTTCCAGATTGGGGGTAGCTTGTCTCCTGGATCGGTGATTGGCCTGGTAGCGGAAATAGGTCAACGTTAAATAAATGATTAAAAAAAACATTCATAGTCTGGTAATTCGAAAGCATTACATGTAGAAGTGAGTTAAGTACATTCGTTTTAGTATTGGCACATAAGCTAAAGAAGTATTGAGTGTAAAAATTGGTGATAAGTGAAAATTGATCATACCGAGAATTTCAAGGCAATCAATTTCATTACGGAGAATTTTTTTGTAAATAAAGTATAAATGATAGTTATGTCTAATACAGAAATCATTAACGTGAAATCGCTGAAGCAAACTATCATGAGAGGTCCCTATTTCAGGATATACTCCATCATGTCTATAAACTAAATACCTTAGGAATTTGCGTTGATTATTTTCAATATTATTAATATGAACCTCATATTCAGGATGCCATATAATAGCAGAATATTCTAATTTTGAGCATACGAATTCATTAATCAGGAAAAATAGAGTAGTATCATCTCTAAAATATCATGTGTTTCTGAAAAGGAAACCTACAGTTTTGTAAGCTGCACTGATAACAGAGAAAATCTGATCAACAGAAGTTAATTTGCAATCAAATATTACACCAAGATCTTTTAACTAATTACATATTTTCACGACCTGATCATTGAGCAGATAATTGTTAAATATAGGGACACGTTTTTTAATATAAAGCATAGTATATCATTTTCCGTGGATCAGAGACAACTTGTTATTTTCACACCATGATTCAAGTGCAAGCAAATCATTTTGTAAGCAGGCAGGACACTCTTCAATGGTTTTTATGGGTTTATATACTTTTACATCATATGCATACAAAAGAGACATGCACTGGAGAAAAACATCGTTTTTAAATATTATGAAAAATACGGATCCAAAGCTGAAACCTTGGGGATTACCAGATTTAGCTAATATTTCTCTAGATTTGTAACCATGGTACACTACATACTGTTATCTGTTGTGCAAATAGGAAGAAAAACATAATGAGAGAATCAACAAAACTGATTAAACTTAGTTTGCTGGGCGCTCGAGAAGTCCGTATAAACGATATCGATCTGACCTCCAGTATCAATGTCTTCCGCTGGGTGTTGTGTAATGCAGAATAAGTTGCTGATGGTGGATTTGCTAGTCATAAATCCATGTCGATTAGGACACATGAGAGGCCCGACATGAGGAAAGCGAATATCGTATAATACAATTTCAAAAACTCTACAGAAATTGTTCAATATGTCTATAATTTTCTATTTTGTGTCTGTTATTACTCTTGAAAATATGGTATATTCATGATTGTTTCCATATGTCAGAACTTTCTTTGGTCCTTTCTTGAAAATTCACTTTTGTCTCGAAAATTAAAATTTCTTCCAGAGAATTTTTTATTTTTATCCTTTTAACTTTCCAAATTAAATACTGTTATAAAAGCGTAACAAGTAACACTCCCTTGTAAAATTCACTTCATTTTCCTATTTCTCACATCCTTATTCAGTTATCCTCATCTCCTCATACCGGCAACAGGGATAAAATTTAATAAAACTTTTAATATGGGTATATATTTTGACTCAAATATAATAAGTGCCAAGTTTCAGATTATTGATATTTATTTCAATGTCAGCCGTATAATCTACTCTCGAACTTTATCAAATTTTCACCTGAATAATAAACCAATTTAAAGTTTTCCCCATAATTTTTTACCTGTTCGATATTCATTCAATAACGTTCGGTATTAAAATTAAATACATAATTATGTTTAAATTGGCGTACTACAATAACGATATTTTTTTAAAAATTTTGAGACCTTAATCATTTAATATAACATTCTCTTGAAATTTACTTTTTGAATAAAATTTACTTCCATAATAATTTATATAAAACAATTTGCTAACGACGAATAATGACATTAGGGCCAAAGAAGACAATGAGACTATTGGAACTGGCACTTTGTAAATAAATGTTGGAAAGAGCCTTAGAGACTATGAAGTTCCTTTTTTACTTCTCGCGCATTGATTGGTCGAAACTAATTCGCAAATTTTGACCAATTATAAAATATAATACTAATTTTCGAATTTAATGCCAGATTCATATGGATATGGCACATATTAAAACTGACCTACGTATTCTATGGCAGTTTTTACAACTTGTGATTTTACTGTTTTATTAAAACGAATAAAAATGAACGAGGAGTTATTATTGTGCCTTTAAAAACTTCAGCAAATAGTTTCTCTGATCAATTTTTAATGGCATTTCGGTTGAAAAGGTAATTTTAGGTAGATTCTTTTCTCGTAAGAAAGTTTGTTCTATTTTTTTTTTCAAATTATTTAAGAAAAAAAATTTGTCTTTTTTTCCGCCAACTCGCTGCTACTTTTGGTACCAAGGTCGTTTTTTATTAGGGACGTTTGTTAAAGTAATATGGATATCTCGAGGACTCAGAAGTAGGAAAAAAAGGTACAATAAATTAATGATAATTGAACATCGGAGAATTTGGTATTACTCTCGAAAAGACAGGTTGGCCTAGGGATTTATATTTTGTACGTGTGAATATCGATATTCATTGTATACTTCTAATTACAATTGGATATATTGTGCTTTCGCAATATCGTAATAAATAAACAGGTACTTGAAGTGGGGCCTCTGTACGTAACTAACCTGCCGCAAAAGCAAATAAAGCTACCACGTGCCACGAAGTTAACAAAGCAATCATATGTTTATATTGTATTTATATTATAATTAATATATCATTCTGTTTACTTAATTTCTCTAAAAAAAATTATATGAATATAAAGGCCATTTCTGGGGAATCTTCCAATATCTAATGATAATTTATCTCAAAAAAAGAACTACTGTTCACTTTATCTCAATTTAAGCAGATAATAAAATAATAATAAAAGGTCACATTTTTATAAAATATATATTAAAGAAAAACGCCACAAATTAATTAAATTGGCAAAAAAGGCATTTGTTTTGGGTGAAAAATACCTTTCGGTTAATATATTATAAACTTTAATAATATGACTTTTATGACCACCTAGTAATCACATAGAATTCCATTTTTCAAGTTAATTTCTGATTCGCTTTTAATTTTGAAAAACCCTTGTAAGGACAATTCAAACTGTCATCGGATAAGATTAAAACATATACAGGGTGATATTTAAAATAAACGAAACATTTATTTTTTATGCCAAATACCTGCACCTTAATTTAAAATTTTCATCTTAAAAAATAAAGAAAAAGGTACCGTGGTCACCCGGTATATATGTTTCCTAAAAACTGTATCAGTCTATCTAGTATTGTCATCAGTAAATGTAAAATTTAAATCTCGTTTTCTATACCTGTTTCAGCTGCTAAAAGAACCGCATTAATATGTGCATAATTCTGATAAAAAGCTTTATAAATTTGTATAATATATCCCAACAAAAACACGTAATAGTACGCCAACCCAATAAATAACCGAGGCTGATATTTATTCTAGTTGATATTCCCCAACACTGCGGAACCGGAAATTATTTTTCCGCTTTATAATATCCCAGACAAGTATTCGACTTGCATTATAAACAGGATTTAATTTCGCATATTCATGATTTCTAGATGAATTCGCTGAAGGAATCAAGAACAATTCTAGTCAGAAGTAAAAACTGTACCAGCCAGAGCTAATAACATTTCAGAATGTATTTAATTTTAATGTCTTGTAAATAACATACAGTACTACAAAACTTAATTCTCATTTTTAAATTGACATAAAAACCTTGTCTTTATTATAAACAAAGTTCCAAAATTAAAAAAGAAAGTGGAGCAGACAACAAACTTGGCACAAGCTAGGAGTGAGTATTAATGACTGATGGTAATGAGTAAAGTCGGCCCGTTTTAATGCAGTCTATAGTTCATTCATCCAATATGAGCACATAGAAAATTCTAGCATTGGCGCGCAGTACTATATAAATACATTTTGTGTATTTATAATGCTCCGCGCTTATGCTAGACAATTATACACGACTGAAGGTCGACAAAGGATGGCTCTGCGAGCCCAGGTAAACAATTTTTTATGTGCTCATATAAAGCGAATGGAGTATAACGAGCGGAGATAAAGACCTAGATTTAATACGAATAAGGTATTCCACTTGCCAAAGAATTATGTACAAGGTTTTATTTTTTGTTGTTTTTGCGCGCATAAATTTTATACTGACGACGCGCATATAACCTTCACATGGATAAGTAAACAGTCACAGACTGACCCATTTGATTGCAACGAATAGTGATGTATTAAGCCCAAGAAATATTTATGTGAGAAAATGTTTACAATAACTGTAAACAATTATAAAATTTCAAAGAAAAGCGTTACAGTTTTACATATTTTAATTGCGCATAATACTAGTACCTTTACTTGCCCAGTAAAAAAGATTTATTTGCAATGATTTTATTGGAAACGTATTCTGGGAAATTGGGGAAATTCAGAGGCAAATTTATTTATTTTTACTCATCAAATAATAGCAACATAAGCTTAATTTATTGTTAATCGTGCCCTCAAACTACATATATTATTACCATTCTATTTACAGCAGTGTTGCCACTGGATGAAGATGAAAGGATCCATCTTCTCACTTAAAATTATCTGATTTTGTTCAATATTGTCCCATTTTTTTTATTCTAAAAATAGTCATATTTACAAATATGGTTGATACTAACTAATCCAGGCAAAAGCATCTTTTTTCTTAAGAGCCTTAAGAAATTTCACAAAAAAAATGGGCTTCTTTAATGCGTACTTTAGCTACAACAAATACTTTGTATACTTCTAATTTTAGTACTTCTCTCAGCATAAATAAAATATCTGATTTGGCCAGTACATAACTATCTTAAACCAGTATATATCATCCTGAACTAAAAAAATCATTCAATTTAATTCTAAACTTACCTCAATGAAATTTTAATAGCGTATACCTTGAAATGTTCCATTAAAATTTTTAAATAATTAATTATCAGCGTTATTCGATACTGTCAATAATAATGATTCATGACATATATTCTCATAAGTTTTGTTGTTGACATTGACATTTTTGTAACTAAATTAGATCTTTCAAACGTCAAGCTGTTAAATTTATCCTAACCCCATTTTATGAGGCCAAATGTGTAAAATATTTAAGTTTACATCAGCTTTATTTACTTGGTACTTGGAACATATATTTTATTCGCTTGATATAGTAGACATGATTTATAATCTTTCATCAAGAATATATTTTTTTATAAAGCCAAATACAAAAAAAGTTTGGGTCCCGTGGATCCCCTTTAACTGGCCAATTTTGCTCATCACCGAATTTTTCACTGTCTTTGGCTTTTAGGACAAGTGTACCAAATTTGAAAGCTTTATCTCAAAAACTGTGGCTGCTATCGCGATACTACAGACATGCGGACAGATTTTTTTTCATGAAGTTATGTTTTTTCATTATAATTCGTCGAGATTCGTCCAGATATACAATAAAAATTTTTTAAATTTTTTCCCGAAATTATACCTTTCTTCTTTTTTCATCCATTATGTCTCTTCTGGTAGAAACACATTCACAAAATTTAATGTGTCACCTAAAATGTTGTTGACAATCTTAACTGCCAAATTTGGAAAGTCTCCCATTAGTATTTTTTGAGCTATCGCGGATACACACATTCACACACACACGCACGCACGAACGCACGCACGCACGCACGCACGCACGCACCGACAGACATTGATCGGAAAATAGTCAGAATGGATCAGGAGGGTTCAAAACGTATATATCAATCAAAAGTCGAGGTCGAAAAAAAATCACGATTATTATACTTCCTTATATTAGATATAAGTAAGTAAAAAATGTTTCTAATAATCAGCAAGCCACATCAATTTTATTCCTGCAGAACTGCTGGCAGCACCATTTCTCCACGCACAGGATACTTTAAAACAACTTATGCAAAATATCTATTTATGTATACAGGGTGGACCATTAATAATGGGCCAAAGTTCAAAGGTAGGTCCTTTGGACCAAAATATGAGGATATAACCAAATATGCTTTAGTAAAATGTTGCTGAGGAAAAAGATACAGGGTGTCGAAGTTTGAATTATTTTTTCGTTTTTTTTTGCAATAACTCAATAAGCTCGTGACCGATCTTTACTAAATTTGGTAAAGGAATGAAAACGGTTGGAGTTATCAAGTTCTACAAAGTGTTTTTTACGTGGAAATGACACCCTCATCAGATTTTCTAGTCAGAAGTACCACAACGTTTCATCAAAAGAAAATTAAAAAAAATTCATCATCAGATACAGCTCCTGTGGCGCCCTCTAGGGTCTCACGTGATGTGACACATAAATTATTGTTTCTTAGATTAAAAAATGTTCCTATATCAAATTTGGTGAGGATCGGTCAAGAGGTTGTTATTGCAAAAAAAAAACCAAAAAATAATTTCAACTTTGAGACCCTGTATCTTTTTCCACAACAACATTTTACTAAAGCATATTCGGTTATATCCTCATATTTTGGTCCAAAGAATCTACCCTTGAACTATGGCCCATTATTAATGATCCACATTGTATACCAATAAAAGTGGGAAGTATCATCTGTAAAACAGAATGCAGAATGTGAAGTACAGAAATTTAAAAATATTTGGATAAAGAACCGACATCCGGATGCCCGATAGTGGCGCGCTAAAGCCCTTGACGTTTTAAGTTCTAGGTCCTTCTGTGTTCTCATATTGGTGACATTGAAAAACGTCATTTCAAATCAAGAGTTTTGTTGCGCTGCAACAATGTTGCCAAATTCAAAATAATCAGTATTCATTTTGTTTTTTCTACTAAAACATAAGACAAGCAGATTAAAATTATCCGTTTTATCCGCTTTTTAGCGGAGTGATCCGCCATCATCTGAAATTATCTGCAAATCTGAAAATTATTAACTTACAGTCAATTTTGAGCAACTGTTTAAAGGGTTTGCACAAATTGTTTAATAAAAAAATTATGATTTTATAAACGTTTGCTAACAAATTTGTGATATTGAGTGAGTCCAAACTTATTTATTATCGCTAAATAATGATATTAATCTAAGCCTAATTTTATCAAAACCATCCCTACAAACTGAGTAAATCAGTGACATTATTACTGAATAAGAGCTTCTTTGAATTAAGTATACATGTTGTTACGTGTTTGCTATCCACATCCAGTCTCATCTAACCAGTCTACACAGTCCAGTGGCGTAACAATATTCTGTAAAATACAATACCCGCTTCAAGAGAAAGTTTAATAGCACATTACTCGCGAAGATGGGGACTGAAAATGATATGCGCATGACAAAATCTCGTGCATTGAAATTGTACGTGATTGTACTGACAGCGCGAATCCAAATAAAAAAATTAAGTATTTACCACATACTTCAAAGCATGCCGACACATGTGGGATATTACATTATTAAATCTGTGATAGAGATGTCGTAACATGCGCAGAGAACTACGCATGTCAACATGTTTCCAGCGAAGTGTAAGTTATCTAAGTTTGCCGCTAGGTATAGTAATAGGTGGCCTCTAAGCGTGGCTATCCTGAGATTCTATCCCGAAGCAATCAGTGTTACAGCGGCAATCGCGGGAATAGGTACGTTTTGTCAGGAAGTACTTATACTTACTTTATGGTTTTGTTTTGTGCGTTTACTGTGTTTACTGTGGTTTTGTGAGTGTACATATCCTTTGTTTATTTTTTACTTGTCCGTTAATGTGGTGTGATGGAAGCGGTATAGCAGATCACGTTTGTTATTACGTAAAAGGATACTATCCGTTTGCAAATATTACATCTTTGGATGTGGAATATTCGTTTTCAAAATACGCCTTAATATCTACATCCCGGCGTAGAAGTTCAGTAGTGGATACTATAGAATGTTTATTAATGATGCAAGTGTACGCTGACAACAATAAACTGTCTAAGGACATGATATAAGAAGTAAGTTACATCACCGATATCATTCAATTTCTTAAACCAGGCCGGATGAGTTAACGATGGTTAAGGGATGCATGTGAAAAATTTAAGTAGTAAGAGAACTAAATATTTTTAATTAACAGGAATACGAATTCTATGTCTTGAAAACCTATTCTATCTGAACATAAGGAAATTAGACTCTAATTTGAAGTTTTTTTTATGTCCACTGCTTTCCGTGCCTGTCCGTTTCTAAAACATTACTATTAAACATTTATTAATCACATAAGCAATAACTGGACAAATTCTGGAACAAACAAATTAGTGGTTAAAATAATTATCAATAAAACAAGTTTTTCCATACGTAGAACTGTCACATTACATTTTGAGTTTATCCAAAATATATTAAAATTTAATTCCCACCCCAAAGACTAATATAATGAAAAATAATGGCTTATCTGCGACCTAATATATTTATATTATTGGCCTGTATCGAATATAAATGCGAAAAGCAAATGTATTACCAGAGAAATAACACACGACGTGCTTAGCGACACGAAACGGCTTTCACGGCAAAAGGGCTCGATCTCCCGGGAGTCAGGTAAGGGCCTAATCGAGAAATATGTCCACTGTAAATAAATCTATGAGACTTCTGGAAGTTTCATTGAAATAAATTGCGCAGCATTGACTTTCCAGTACTCGTTCGACGATGAATATCCATTTGAAAAAATATTTTATATTTATTAAACAGGAGTAAACATATGAGGGTAAGGCGCCTTTTAAAGTTTCTAAAGTTTCAATAGTACTAGAAAACTTGCTAAAATGACAGAATTGCAACAAATATTAATTTTCCACTATTTTCTTGTTCATGTAAAAACTAGTTTTGTTTAGATATTCCTCGAGAGAAACGTTAATAATTCCTTTCATTATAATTTATGAACATACAATATCCAAGATGGATGGATGAAAAAAGGTGTGATTAATTTTATTAAGAAGATTGAGGTGACAATTCAAGGCAATGCCAAAGTATATCACTGAAGTAATTTTCACAAATATCAAACCACCAAATGCTACCCTTGACTCGCAGACTATGCTAACTTGGTTACCGAGTCTCATAATTAGTGTTATATTTAAACACCGTATAATTTCTGTGATTCACGATCAGCCTGTCTTCCCATAGGAACGGAGAGTATCTGTGCGTGCGCAGCGAGATCTAAACCGTATTACCTATTTAGAGTCAGTTTATCTGCAAACGTTGCAATGCGTACATGCTTGGTCCGAGATTAAAATAAATAGTAACATATATGTCGACAGTATCACGAAGGACGCGAAATTTAAAAAAGCAGAAAATCACTAATGTTATTATGCGTATTATTCAGAGTACCCCTCCATTGTTAATATGTAGTAAACGGGTGTTACAAGCCAATGCGCCAACAGTTAAAGGAATGTGGGTGAATGATTTATGTAATATTGGTGCTAGAAGCGAAAATGTACTGATTGTATCCCAACCAGCAACGTATACACTGTGTCCCAGGATAGATGTAACAAGGGTTTAATAGACAAAAAAATTAATTTATGGAATAACACTTCGAGAGTTCTGCTGGGTGTAAAACTATGGTATATCAAAAATGAGTTGATCGGCGTTATACAGGGTGTTTATAAGTTATGTATAAATATCGTCACTAATAAACTACCTTCATTTTCAGTATATAAGAAAATTATATTAAAAAAGGTAGTTTAGAGTGCAATTTTTGCTTACTTACCAATTTTTAGGAATATAAATTTACTTTGCTGGAACTGCTTATTTTTTCACCAGTAGTCGATTTTATGTTGAAAATAAGATAAGATGTTAAGAACAAAAGTTATTCATAATACTAATTGTTTCAGAGAAGATATTTGTGATTTCAGAGTACCCTCAACTTGCAAATGATTCTTAAAAATTCAAAATAATATATTAATTTATTGAAAAAGAGATCAGTTTCAACAAAGTAAATTTATGTTTTCAATTTATTAAGGAGGCACAAATTTCATTCTAAACAATGTTTTTGCTGGAATCTTTTCATATCTTGAACACTAAAGGTAGTTTATTAGTGACAACTTTTATAAATTAACTGTATAGCATTGTTATTGTCTCTTAACCCATGTGTCGGCTCTGGACGCACGCAAATTGTCTGGTGTCTAAATTTGTAGGTACAAAATTCTTCTTCATTTGAAAATTATCGAAATTGTCACCTCCCTTGAGGTCAAAATGTAATTATAAGCTTTAGAAAATATAATAAATATAGTTTAAAAAAACTAAAAAACACGCTTTTAAAGCACTTCAAACTAAAAAGTGAAAAATAATTATTAGTATAAACTGAAAACAATAATGAACGAATAATACTAGTATTATTGTGAAAAAAGCGTGGGTTGCTCGATATATGAAAAATATGGCACAAAGCGCCCCACGCTTTTTTCACAATAATACTAGTATTTTTCGTTCATTATTGTTTTCAGTTTATATTAATAATTATTTTTCACTTTTTAGTTTGATGTGCTTTAAAAGCGTGTTTTTTAGTTTTTTTAAACTATATTTATTTTTCACTTTTTTAGTTTGATGTGCTATGAAAGCGTGTTTTGTAGTTTTTTTAAACTATATTTATATTGCTTATTGATGCTGATATTATAACATATTACGATCCAACAGATATTTCTGAAAAAAAAAATATTTTTTTATTTCAGCCATGGGATTTGAACTCACGCCCAAGCAGTCCGTCGTTTCGCGTCGACTAAGACTTGCCCGCTCTGCCAACGACCGACCTGACAATCACGGAATATACTTACAATATTAAGCCTCTTGCTCTCACGCAGAGAATACGTGAGGATATGACTGGCGATCCTGATCAGGATAATGATATAAACTTATCAAATTATTGTATTGTTACCGGTTCTTCGTAAGTGTACAAAGTTTCAATTAAATCTGTCCTTTTAAAGTGGGTCAATATCGAGTCCAAAGAGTCGGTTACAAACAAACAAGCAAACAAACAAGCAAACAAACATACAAGTGAAGCTAATAAAAGCGTGTTAAAAAACCGTATAAAGACAAATTTAAGAAAAACTAAATCGGGATCACTAAGATCAAGCTCCTATTTGTAAACTTAAATTGTACCGAATATTTGCCAGGTTGAGCTGTGCTTAAAAAACCAGTATGATTCTAACAGTTTTAAAAAAGTAATAGTAAATTGTGTTTATGTTTATCTAAAAGACAAACAAACTGAATACATTAATTTAAAAAGGCCATATATTTCATTATTAGTAGACCGCAAAATGCAATTCAAAAAGAGTGTCAACTGAAAATTGTAAAGCTACCGCATTGTAATAAATACCATTAATTGCATTACAGATAATAAAATATGCATTTTCCTCCATCCTTAATTACAGGGCTATATGTTTGCAACAATGTATTTCCAAGTTCATCAACTGCACAAATTTCAGTCACATTTCGCTTTTGAATTTGTGTTGACTATGAAACAGATATTTATTTAAAAAATACTTCTATTGTATTCATTTACGACTGCAAATTATCATATTGATTAAATAAGTTTACTTCAAACGGTTTATGTCTACCAAGTTTTCTTCTATTAATACCGACTTGTAAGAATTTAAACAAGTCTTCAAAGATACAATTATGTACATTACAAATACCTACTTTTGTAAGGATTTTGACTTGAATGGTAGCTAATTTATTATAAATAAGTTAAATAATTAATAAAGTTGTTGCTAGGTATTGCTTTGCAATACTTTCAAGTTCTAATTTCTAAGTTTTAGGATAACTATACTATTTTAATGTGAGACATAGTCCAGGAATTAAGTAGTTTTACCTGGAACGTTCTCCAGGACTTCCAGGAGGTTTGATATTTGCCATTTTTATACATTTTGAAGGGCTCTTTTTGAATTTTTACTTTTCCACGTCGTATCTGTGGCGCTAGCTTAGCAATATTGAAAAAATGGCACCAAAAATGAGTTAACCGACATTGTTTCCTTTTCTGCTTTATGTCCTTATCATTTTTTGTAAAGTTGTAGATTATTACGATCTTAAATTGCAGTAAAGATCTAAAATACTAAAACTGACCCATGGGTCTTACGGATCTTTCCTGATGTGTGAGAATCAATAAATATCCAAGAATGTAATTCAATAATAAAATATTAATTAGAAAGACTAAAAATACAGTAAATGTATAATGTTTTCAAGGGTTTAAATTTAACAACAAATTTAAAATTGTACTAGAATTTAGAAAAAGAGATGATAGGACAAAAATGGTAAAAAATTAAGAAACCAAGCAAAAAAGCATAGGAAACCACTAAGATAGCTGAAAGGTGGAATGTATTAAATTATAAATTATAGGATACAAAATAACAAAATAGCAAATTGTTTTTAAAATAAACAATTTATAACCATATCTTAAAATACAAGCAGCGTACGTAGGACCCTAAGTAACCCGCTTGAAATGGTTTGACAATAGTCAACTATGGTGGAGTAGGGAAATTAGGATTTCCTCGACTAGATATTCCGAATAAGTGTATATCATATAAAATTTTCCAGACACAATAGTTTCAATAGTTCAATACAAGGGTTAGGTAGTACAATATAATATCCAAAATCAGTCGCCAAATTTTCAAATCCAAAATACAGTTATTTAAAATTACAATCCAAAAATAAGGTATAAGCTGGTATTGTAGATCAGCTTTTATACCGTACCAAAACCGTTTAAAATAAACTATGAACAAAATTATTTAAAGCAAAGAAAGTTTAGTGCCGTATCCCCAAAAAAAAACAATTATGCAGCTACGGACACGTGTTTCGGAGTTATTGCCCCTCATCAGCGTAGCGTAGCTAAGGAATTGGATCTAGGATATAATTTTATTATTTAAATTTAACATTCAATAACATGGCCGTTTAATAGAATAAAATATAAATTACTACCAGGCAAATCTGGACGTTTTGTTTGCCAATACATTCGATTCATAAATCGAAAGCAATCAATATTACTGTATTAATCAATAAAATGAAGTAAAAGACAATTTGGGTCCCGTTTATAAAACGTGAGTCAAAACTAAAAATTTTCTATAGAAACTACATAAAATGCACTTTTAGAGCGAAAAAAGTGCGGATTATGATCATTTGCACCCTTGACCTAACCTAACCTGACATGACCTGATCTAACATAACCTGACCTAACCTGATGTAACGTGACTTTAAACCTGCCGTATGTAACATACTCAATAATTTACATGAAATTTAGGAAAATAATATTTTCAACGACGGAGGGCTGCCACACCCCGAACGCCCGGTTTTTTATAAAAAAAATTGTGAATAAAATTTATTATGCAGGGTGTTTCATAATTAAGTACCTTTCTTCAAGTAGCTGATAGAACTATAAAAAATAAGTTGAGTTTTGTATATAAACATTTGCCGAAAACAATTCATAAGTCGAAAGTGCAATATAGTTATTTGCTAATAAATTCAAAACGTTTTAAGTTGCAAAAATTAAATTAGGACCATTTATTAGTTTCATAATGAATTTCATAGTGAATTTTCGCCATAACTTTTTCGTCTTATTTTTTTTTATACATTTAAAACGGAAAAAGGCACCAGTGTTAAAAACTGCATAAAATAGGTGCTCTTATCCTTAATTACATGCTTCATTTGCGTATAGAAATTTTTAATTGCTTTACAAAAAATATAGTTAAAAATATTGTGGAATTATTTTTGTACGGGAATTACCGTATACCCATTCTGTATTGCAATATTAAAATACAAATAACTCCAAAACGATGGCTCCTATCGAAATTTAAAGTTCAGAAGCTGATTAGGAAAAAAAAATTTGTTTACAATAATTTTGTAATTAATGTTATTTTAAATTTGTGTCTTAAAGTTCAGAAGCTGATTAAGAAAAAAGAAAATGTTAGAAATACCTAAAACTAACAAAATTAATTTGTCTTGATGTTTCAAACAAGTTTCAAAATGAAATCCACGCATTTAATTGTCGAATTTAAAATATTATTCTTTCTAATGTGTCCCGAATTTCCTGTGCATTTGCCAAATATTAAATAAATATTCACAAAGTAATTATAACATTTTAATAATTTAATAATTTCAACGATATTTCAATATAAAATTGTACTAATAATATAAAATATAGGCAACTGCTATAAATAGAAGAGAAAATTTTGCCAAACTGAGAACTAAAGTGGTTTTCTATCATGGTATTACAATAAAAAAATGGACTACACTGCAATATTTAAATTCAAATAACTCCAAAACGTTAGCTCCTGTCGACATTTAGTAGGAGAATCATTTTTATGCAGTTTTTAACACTGCGCTTCTTTCTGCTATAAATGTCTAAAAAAAAAATAAGACAAAAATTTTATGACGAAAATTTACCCCCACTCACCCTCTAACTATTTCAACAAATCATGATAAATTTGATAAAATATGTAACATTATGAAATAAATAGTAAATGGTGTAAATTTATTTTTGTAACTTAAGATGTTTCAAATTTACTGGCATATAACTATGTTTTACTTGCCCCCTTTAAGGGGTTGTACCTCCCTTATGAACTGATTTAAGGTAAACGTTTATATACAAAACTCAACTTATTTTTTATGGCTCTATCACCCTCTTGAAGGAAGGTATTTAATTATGGGACACCCTGTATATTACATACGAAATTACAAAGGGTACCTTTGTGCAATTTGTATAATTAAATTGTGAATTCGTTTGTATGCTGTGGAGCCAAAACTTTCCCTACACATAAATGGTCAACGTATTCGCATGCATTCTAACCCATAAACAAGCAATTAAACGTTCATATTTCTCATCATACCTTAAAATACTCGAAAAAGGGAATATAAATATTAAGAAAATTATTCCTGTAAGTGATCGTTAAATGAATTGCGTTTTGTAAACAGGCACCAACAATTTTATCCAAAACTATTTTCAAAGCAACCAAGAGTCAAATGTGCTTTAACAGAAGTCTATACTTCGGCAATACTAAGTGTTCTTTATTAACTTCTAGACAGAACAGAAGGAAGGTTTTTCGACACTCAATATTTAAAGAAAAGAAGGTTAAAGAAAATGACACATGATTGACGTGTTCACCAAAGTGTGAACGTTAAAATTACTAGATATTTGGAATTTGGATATTTCTCCCAGTGAGTAATACGTTCACAAATTCATGCATAAAGACGAATATTCTTGTACAGAGTTTTAGGATGTAATATGTTACGGTGTACTAGCGCCACAAAGTCTACTCCGCATTGAAAAATATTCATTTCCCCGCCAACATGAGGTAGAGTCTCGCACTTCTTTTTTGTGGTGTCCCCAGTAGGTCTGGTCCACATGCACTAATGATATAATTTAGTGTAGTCTCCTATACTTCGATGTCCATAGTGAACCCGAAACTTAAGGAATAAACTTAGCCATGGAATTAGCTTCTGCTTCGATTTTGTTACAAATTGGTTCAAGGGCGGTCTTCGGTCCATCCTTTTCATCACTGTCTTCGATCTTCGATCACATTATCACGGATACCATTCATGCAAATATTGGAGAACTTTGGTCCAGCCTTTCTATACATCCATGTGTTTTTTCAACCCCATTCATTTGTATATTTCATTTCCACACTACTGCTGGACTTAATGATACGTCTGGAATGAATGCTCAAGGTCCGTTTATAGACCTCGATGAATGCTGTCGTGCTGCTGCTTCTGTTGGTGGCAACTATGCAATATTAAGTTAATGAATATTTTTCATCAATAGACATGATGGAGTAGTCTTTGTGACGTTAGTACCCCGAAACCATTTATTTTACATTAAATGAGCTTTTGAGTAGCTAATTCCTGGATTAAGAGTGAATTAGCAGATACCTGTAACAGTACCCGATTTTTTCTGCATTTACTTTTATTTGTTGTTATGCAGTATTGAACAATAATTAATGAATGACTCACCAATCATTATGCATGAAACTGGGACACATTAGGCTATACTGTTCTCTAGAGCCCTTCAATATTTATGCTTGGATTGTCTATACTATTTTCGTTATATAACTTGATATACGAGAGTTATTAATACAAATCTACGGCCAAGTACTCTTTCTGTACTTCACAACAACTATTACCGTATCAAGTCCAAAAATATGCCCTGGTTGGGAATACTCTTATAAAACATTACGAAATTTTTCCTCTATCGATTGGCTGAATCTTTCTGTACTCAAACTTCTTGTGCTTCTGATGTGACTGTCTATATATAATGACGTACCTTTCAACAAAACAAATTATGTGCCATGACAAATCATAATAATAATAGCTGTCTTTTTTCTGCATAATTCTTCTGAACGGATTATTATATGAAACATAAGCCCAATTTATTAAAAAAAAAAAATTTCGATCATGACATCTTTTGACTGTTATAAAATTGTAAATGAAAATTGAACATTTAAAAAAAGAAATTACTGAAAAAGAAACATTTCTTGTCTTAAAATAACACTCGTGTTATATATACTGAGATAGAAAAACATCCTTTTATAAATCTGTGAGAAAGAAATTGGATATTCGCAAAAACTTCTACATGAAACAAATTTAAAGTTAATGTTTTTCTTTGATACTTCCTTCCCGTTATTTATGTTTAATTTTTTACTAGGCGGCGACTTTTTTAAAGGGTCTAAAATTTGAAGTGACAAGGTGTCAGGTTGAATATTCAACAAAAACTTGACACAAACATGTGATGAGTATCAGACTTAATGCCTTTCTGTATGTATATTTCTGTTCTTCCTGATTATGATTTAGGAAGACGTAATTAGATGTGTTTTAAACCTTTGCTCGTCAGAAATATAATACAATAGCAGTAGTAAATGCATTTCGATGGATCATGTGTTGTATATATCTGTATTTAATGTAAAATTTTATTTAAAAATTCGCAAATTATTGGAAGAGGACAAATTTAACTTTGTCAATTCTATTCTTGCAAAAATATGAAAAGAAAAAGAAAATATATAACATAATTGGTAAATTTTTCTAAAAAAAAAATGCATAACAAAATGAACTCTGGAATCTGTGTTCTACTACCAATATTAAAGTGATATTCATTCGCAGTGTGTATCATTCGATTAAAAAAACTTCGCTGAACTTCCTTAATATAATAAATGTGTTTGGAGTATATTGGACTCCATACAACAGATACATATTCGAGTTTGCACCTAATGCAAATTTAGAAAAACAGTGGCAAAGTGTCAATAGATTTAAAATATTTACTATTATATATCAAGAATAATCGTCATATTATACAGTGCACGATTTTTGCGATTATATGACGTGATATTACATTAACTGGCATTATAGGGTTAAGTGGTTACTAAATGCCATGAGTTTAGCAGATCTAAACTTTTCTGGGGCTTAATATAATCAAGATAAGATTTTACTTCATAATAGTACATTATGCAATGACCATTTAGTGATAGATATTAAGACAAGAGTATGATAATTACGATACGAGCAGTAGGTGTAATGAATAAGAGTATTTTAATAACCAATAAATGTGAGTTGCATACATTATTTTTTCTACGACTAGTCATAATATTGAAAAATAAGCACTTTATTTTTTAAGATTTATTTTTGTCTCTCCATTCCATAAACTGAGAGTAAAAGTTTTTGTATGTTTTTGCTGATTTTGCGGGTAATAAATTGTTCGCTGTTCTTATGGCCTGTTCCACAATTTCTGGTGGAGTTAAATTCTCAAATTCACTCTCAATGTCGCACATTTTTAACGATTTTGTTTGCAGAAAGCACAAATTTTAGGAATTTACAATGTAAACAGTAAGTATAAACTATCGAAATTGATAAATTTTAGATCTGGCAATATTTGATATTGACTGAATATTTTTGTGATGTTGCATTTCCATTGGTTATAAACTTGTATCTTAACAAGAAATCGGTATCATAATGAATTTCATTAAAGTACACGTAGTAAATATCTAATAAATTAATTAAAGTATGGGAGTAGAAAAAAATATCTTTAAATCATCTGCATATATTAGAAAGTTTAAATCAAAGTTAGATGCCACATTATTAATAAAAATGGTTCACATGAGAGGACCAAAAGTTGAGCCTTGAGGAATTCCTTAGGTTTAAACAAATTTGGCAGGCTAGTAACCATGTGATCATACAAACTGGAATCTGTGAGTTATGTAAGGCGTGATAACTGTTACCACTAATACCGATATTGTTCAGTTTACATAATAATAGACCATAGTCCATTATGTCAAATGCATTAGAAAAAGCAGTGTAGACGTCTTTTATCTCATCCTTCCAATCAGTGACTTCGTTCGTGAGTTGCATCTTGCACACTACATTGGGAACAATAGAGCGTGTTTCTAAGAAATCATGTTGCTCTAGTATGATAACATTATTAAGGTGACTTAATAAAAAACTATTAACTAATATTTTAAACCCTTTAGAGCAGTTTCACAAGATAGCAATTCGTCTGTGATTAGGTATCTTGATTTTTGACTACGAGGATATTGCATATTACAGAGCTCTTTTAGATATCCTCGTAAACACAGACCAGCAGATCAAATTAAACAATATACGTACTCGCTTGCAGAAAACAATATTACAGTTCTAAGTAAAAAAAAACCAGGTATAAGAAGTTATCATCATTAGAAGATTGAAATTACTGAAACTATTTTTAAACTTAAAATACAGACAATTTTTATAATGGGAGATATTTGGACATTTATTATTGTTAACTACAACACTTGTGACGTTAGGTAGATATACGTTTCCAACAACGGTTACTACATTAATATTGTATTGACATGATACTTATTTACAACTACTTTATTTTTATAAGACTACAGAGTTAAGAGAGTAACATACCTATTAAGATCAGTTTTAATGGTCTCTACACATTACCAACTTGGTTGGCGAAATGCTCATGGTGTACAGTATTCGACGACTTGGTATTTGTAGAAATTAATATAGTGCAACTACCCTCATTATTGTAAATATTCACCATTTAATCAATTATGCTAATTTTGAATGTATGTATTGATGAACATTACTAGTACAGTACATTTATCTACATACAAATAACTACACCGATAATGCATATATTTTCATTATATACCTGAAAATACGTCGTTGTCATCATCCGGTCCTCCCTTAAGATTAAACCCCGAAACCTGGTCACTCTAGGGCATATAATAACGATTCCAGGCCTATATAGATCTTATCACCCTTGTTTTATCGTAACCCCCATACTGTATCACCATTCTTACTGGCTCCTGACTCCAATGTCAATGAAATAGAAGCGTGAGGTAAAGAGGTGCAATCGATGATGAGTCTGGATATTGTCTTTAACCGCTTTATGCGAAGTAGGGTGGGTCGACATTATGTTGAACGAGCTGATTTGTGGTTTGTTATGCCATGTCAGGCAGTCTGTACATGAGATGTGACGTTATAGTGTGTTAGACAGCATTTTAAAAAAGCTCCATGAGGAACTGATAGAAGTTAGATTCTGAATAAATGTTTTTAAAAGTAAATTCCCTATTAAATAAAATATTTTAAATTAAAAATTAAGTTGACATTTCCGAAAATCATTACAATTATGTATTGACATTATTAACAAGAATCTTTGCACCAATGTTAAACATGACAGAGAAAGTATCATAAGAATAATGATATTACTTTTAAGCGTACACTTTACCATATTCTTATGATGAAAATTTTAAAAGGCAAGAAAAATTAGAACAGTTTACTTAATTTTTAGTCACAAAATGTATAAGAAATTTCGTATCTTGTTTCAAAATTGAATAAAATTATGGAAACACAGCAAATAAAAAATGGCAAAATTATAAAAAAAATTTAATATAATGTATGACATATGTGTGTATCTTAAACTCCTCGAAGTCTCCTCGACGTACTGAAAACTAGATTATTAAGGTAAACGTGAGGAAATTTTTTCATTGATATAACAACATTTTAATCAAAGCCTGCTTGGCGGTCATTTAAAATCCTCTATAGCAAATGCCATGCATGTATTATTGGATTTAGGCCCTAAGAGGCATTGGTAAACCAAAGTGAGCAATTTAGTGATTTTGTAGTATCCTGCATGCGTCTGTTCTATGAGGTGGTACGTTATCATTAAAGCTGGCAGGAATATGCGGCGGGACATAGGCTTACGCATCATAATAGGCGTAATAAAATAAATTAACTAGTAACAAAAGCAACAAATTGTTACAATTTATAACAATGTATGCACAACTTATCATATTAACTAGATTGATAAACTAGTTAGGTTATCACAAACTGGAGCAGATCTGTAAAAACTTTATGTTTTATGTTATCCAACAAAATTTGATTTATAATAGAACTAATTCTTTTAGATACGTAGGTTTTTTTAAATTACATGATTAATGAAAATGCATAAGCAGATTAGTTTTTAAGTAGCCACATAAAAATTGATACAGTGTTGATGTTTCTGACATCTCCACATGCGGGTACTTCTAGAATCGCTATGAAATACAAATCGAAACTCGCCAGTAAAAAGTACAGTTTGCCATTTTTTTGGTCCAATTTTCTTTTTTGCAACACCCACATCTAGAGCAGAAGGCTATGCCTGGGTGTGAGTCGTACTGTACCCCCCTTAATGATATTCTAGATGCAAATTCTCGCTCATGAATGTGATTCCTCTCTGTTCTTATAGAAATTCGAAGTCTAGTTACTACGCCTGTAATGATTATCCTCGTAAGAACCGTTGACTCATACATCTTTTGCTCTTCTAGTCACAAAATTCATTCCCCTGGACCACCTCCATAGCTGCTTATCTATCACTTTGGGACATATTAAGTGTACGCGTAAATGTCACTTACTTCATCATCTCCGTAACAAATCAACAACCCTGTTAGTTTCGGCGTGTGATACATTTAAAGGCATCGAAAAATGCATAGAGAATTATTAGCTAACATTCTAATCACCAGTTAGAATATTACTGTATGACACTAAAAATGCAAATTAATCGAAATACATATTTCTCTTGAGAACAAAATATGAACAAAAACTAAAGTTTGTCAATGGTTGTAAAAATGCATCTCTATACTCGGTGGGAATAAAAAAATTATTGAACGCATTTTATTATATATTATTCCAATATACATTAATTTTTGTCGCCAGTATATTTCGTAAACTACCATTTTTCGTAAAATAAAAAACTCTCAGTCTGATAAAAAAAGAGAAATGACAATATCTTCTATTATGTTTAGATTTTATTTATAAATGTTTTTCCATTAAAAACACAACTACACCAATTACATTAAATCGACACTCTAACTAGAATAAAATTTTGAATATTCGATATACCTAGCACTCTCCGTTAATCCAATATGATTGTTTTTAACAAGTTTGCCAATTAAAACGTAAACAGCGCATCTCATAAAATATGCATGAGTCTTTTAGCTATTTAGCCGGAAGCGGCGTTAATTCACAATTCGATCAACGAATCATTATTCACAAATCGTAAAGTACAACTCTGGCAGAACCAGTTAAAATACTCCCATGAAATAATGGTCATTAACGCAGACGATACCATCTGTGTGGACCGTTTTGAAATAGCGACAATGTGGCTGATATGATGTTTTATGTGGTGGCGGGTCGACTCCGGACTCCGGAATATTTAATCTGATGGGTACAAAATGACTATAAAAACATTTGAATGAGATTTATGCCAGGAAAATATGTATCAAGTACTAGGAAAGTATTTACCATTTATATAAAAATAATAATGCAAAACCATATAATATAATAAATGAGAAATTAACACAAAACAAAATAATTTAAATATTCTTTTATATAAAAATGGTACTTTACAATGTGGCTTTAATTTTAATGTAAAGATACAAAAAAATATTTTATTAGCATTGATATTTTAAAGTAGAGTTATATGAAAACATAAATGCATTCATCTGTTCTACTTAAAAAATGATAGGGAAACAGAAACAGCTGAAGAGCTCATGAAATATCATTTTTATTATCACTTACACTATGTTGATAGGAGAAGAACTGCTTCGAAAAAAATTATACAATAATTGTAAAAGAAAAAAGATAAATAGCTGTTGCGCAAATAGAAATAAAAACAATCCTTCAAAAATAAAATAAAATGGAAGAAAACCTTTTTTCCTAATTCTGTCATGGAGAATAGGTTATTTTTATTTACACATCTCTCTACAAGGTGCCCCGAAAATACTCTGCCACAGTTTGGAATTTGACCTCATGATTTTACTTTTGTCTCATTGATGCCACTGGATTTTTTGGTACTACCAAATCAAAAATACGTATTTTTTAAGCTATGTATGCTTCTTTAGCTTATTTCATATCTCCTACAGTTCTTATTCATCGATATCTATCTATCTCTATTCAACTTGTATAGCTGCGGCAGCGTAGCCATCGCACAACACCGCACCGATGTGGTAAGTTCTTCAATGTAAATAGACCGAAGCAGAGCTGTTCCATCTGTTAGTTTTTAAAAAAATATCTGAAATGTTAAGAGTGACTTCCACCCCTCTTGATACATTATTGAGAGCGCAGTACGAAAGTATTTCTTACTCCATATTAGTAAATTTCATTCCTAATAGTGTCAGCTGCGTGATTAATTCTTTCCAGAAATTGGTCTTTGCTATCTACCTCCGTCTGATATATTTATTTTTTCATAAAGCCCCATAAAATAAACCCATACATGTAGGACTTGGTGGCCTACATGTATGGGCGATCAATCCACCCAATTTTCGGCAAAAGTTTATATAACAATATTATGTTACTTTTATGTGTTCTATCGAATAATGTTGTATGGCAGATTATTTTCGGAACACCTTGTATAGAAGCAAAAAGTAATTGGCGGTGTAAAAAGACATGTTTTAAGTTCACTAATAAAGGTATACTTAATACAAATTAAAATACCAAAGTGTTCCAACAAAATAATACAGAAATCGCTTTAGTGATGGGACGTGAGGGGTAAGACGAAATATGAGGGCGGGAAATGTCTAACACATGATATCTTCCGTCTTTTACACCGCTTACATTAAAGCGTGAAAGACGATTGTTGTTTTTTTTTGGCACGCGACCGAGGCAGAGTTTCACTTACATTCTGTGATACTTCAGGTCCGTACTTGATTTTGTTACCGATTTGTTTAGCAGTTCGTTGTAGGAGAAAGTGTAATAATATAAGTAATAATTATTTTATATCTGATTATTTGCTGGTGTGTTTTTGAAAATAATTTAAGAAGGTTATCGGGTTGCAGTAAGTTGTGTAAATATGGTAAGTGTAATATTATAAGTAATAATTTTGTTATATCTGTTTATTTGCTGGTGTGTTTTTGAAAATAATTTAAGAAGGTTATCGTATTTAATGTAAAAATGTTTCGACCGTGGGAGGCCTCTACGTCTACATCTTATTGTGTTTGTAAAAATGAAAATGATAGAGATTACAGTTCAAAGTTCATCAGTATTTTCAGTAAGATAAAATCGGCTATATTTGAACGAGCAAGCGAAACAAATTTGCTTTAATGTTTACAACAATCTTTTGAAGCCTAATGACCCTAATTTGTATGATTTAGATGTAGTAAGTGAACCAGCATTTTTGACTAACGTTGCCCGTCCTACAATACACAAACTGGTGAAAGAAGAAGCCCTCCCAAGAAACAACGATCCGACGCCGGTCAATCGTAAACGATAGCAAAACTTTTAAGAACTTTAGTTTACGACGCGTATCAGAAAAATGAAATCCCATCTATTGACGTGGTAGACAGAAAACATAAAGAAATGGATTATCATCTAAAATATACCAAAAGAACTTTAGGAACTTGGCTGAGAAAAATTGGATTTAAATATCAAATTATTAATAAACGCATGGCGATTATGGAAAGAAGACGAAGAGTGGATTGGCGAGATTCATATCTAGCAGAGATAAAAGAACTCAAAAGGGAAAATAGACCAATTTATTATCTAGATGATACTTGGTACGGTACTCATGACACCGTAAAAAAAGGATGGACTGATGGATCTAGGAAATGTCTTCCAGTCTCATTGCACCCTAATAAAGGGACTCGGTTGATTATATTACACTGTGGATTAGTTGATGGATGGGTTGATAATGCATTGAAACTGTGCGGATAAAACATGGAAGGCTGTAAGTGGATTACCACAAGAACATGGAGGGAGAAATATTTGAGGAATGGTTTGAAAATACCCTAATTCCAAAATAAAAACCGAATAGCATTACTGTTCTTGACAATGCAAAGTACCTTTCGCTACAACTGTATAAAATTCATAAGAGTTCTAAGCTGGAGTTACAAATTTTTTTTAATGGTACATGATCTCTATTATGAGGAAAATTATAATAACGCACAACCCTTGGAAGCCCTGCAAATGAAAAATTATGAGAAAAGGTGTATTATAGACAATGTAACGGAGAGACATGGCCACAAATTGTTGAGTTTCTGTATTTTTAGTCCGATTGACTTAATTCGGTGTAAACTGAAGAAAAATGTCAGAAAAGGAAATATTTTGCCGAAATTCGATAAAAAAAGTCGTAGAGTTAATTCAAAATAAAGTGTCGAAAATTAACAAGGAAGATTGGGAAAGAGAATTAGGAAATTAATTACAATCGAGGATGATTATTTAGAAACTGATAAATGTTATATAAATGGTGGAAATAAATTTATTATAAATTTGAACGAGGATAGTAGTTCATCTGAAAATGATGAAGAGGATGAGAAGGGTGAGGATTCAGAGGAAGAAGCGATGTGAGGTGAGGTAAAATAAAGTGATGTGAAGTGAAGAAATGAATTTTGTGATATTAACTGTATTATTTATTTCCGTTTTTTTTGCTTTCGTAATTCACTGCTTGAGAAATTTTTTCAGAATTTTATTATTTATTAATTTTATTATTTTCATTTTGACAAAACTACGTCTTACTGTTATATTTTAGTAATAACTTTACTATTAGAATTTATTTTTAGTTTATTTATTGAGAAAAATATTCATTTTTAAAGGCAAAAAAACCAGAAACCGGTGTGCGAATGGTATAGCAATTGCAATTAAAGCTTAATCATATCTCTTTGTACGATACAAATTTATAAATCATTAAGAAGTGTGTGTGGCAATTTTATTTATTCCTCAATTAAATAAAATGGGAGGATCACGATTTCGGTACCTGATTTAGGTATTACTTTTATTATTTATTACTATTTGTAAACATTTTAAATTGTAATGGAAATGATCGTTTTGAAACCCAAAAATAGCAAATCTACCGAATCGACATGTCGTCTATGTGTCTAGGTGTCGGTGGTCCATGGTATAATACGTAATACGAAATCTGAAACTTTACGTGTAATATCTAGGAGGTCCAAGAAAAAATTTGGTTGATTCAGTGAAATTGGCGCACCAGGGAGGGCACCAAAGAAATTGCGTCAAATCAAAAACGTTTCATATAATCGAAATGAGGAATTATGTTAAAAAGAACTCTTGTCAGGTTAATGAGGCTTCGTGGTTGTGTGGTAAGGACACTTGCCTCTCACACTGAAGTCCCGGGTTCGATCCCCGGTCGAGGAGCTAGGATGTTTTCTAAACCAGAAATTAATCCTAGCATACTCGAAAATTGGGTGTGCCTATTGTCTCTAAATGTGTAGCCCTCTCCCACACAAAGTACTTTGAGGTACTTTCAGGGATACAGAGAGTTGTATTACCTGTGGTGTTTAATTTAATTTAATTTTAATTTAAACTGTCACCGAGAAAACGGTGCTACAGTGTAACGAAATTGCTAGCCATTTCATTCCAGTTTGTCGTTTTCTATGAAGAATTGTTTCTGCCAGTCTAGTCCAGATGGCGCTACTGATTTCTACTGGAACAGTTGGTTTTGTAGATTTGTGCACTTATGCACTTATAAAAAATGACTAAATATCTTATTTGTCTTTATTGTTCATACTGTGCTCTCAAATATTTGTCTCTTTCCAAACTATAATCGAGTTTAGGTAGCAGAACACTACGGTGCTACTTCCTTCTTACTAGTGTGGCGTTCTGAAGACAACACCTGTAGTTCGGCGGTCTGGTTAAATTTATATGTTTTCTGGTATTATCGTGTAATTTTATGATCATCATTAGTTAAAAAGTTGCTATACTGATTTAACGTACCTTTGAGGTAATTTTCATAATAATATTGTACTGTATTTATCTTAATTTACGCCTTGGGCGAATTTGCTTTCCAGTGATCAATCCGTTCATGTTGGTTGTTCTGTAGAACAGCCGTCATCGATTTATTGTGCCTTGTTGACGATTTATCTAATATCCCTCTGATATTTAATAATTTCGTGTGCTAAGTTAAACTAACTTTCTATTATTGTAAATTTTAGATTTACCCGGCAACGGATGTCGCCATTTTGTATCGTAGTTAGTTATTTTCTGTCTTTGTCTGTTGATGTTATAGGTCACAGGTTGGTAGCTCTGTGAAGAGTGGTGACTGGTGCTATTCGGAGTTTGGTACTCCGTTTGGAGGAAACCTATTTGTTTATAACCTTCGTGAGAATTACCTAATGTGGTGCATTTGTTTTGTGGTGGACCATTTTATACCAGTGCATATATTTATCAACCAGACCTCTGCAGCGTAAGGTTTTTCTAAATTTAAAATATCGAGTGCTTACTTGAACGTTTACTTAGTATTTAGTCAGGAACGCTGCTCTAGTGGAGCCTTGCCTAGTTCTCTGGCAAAGATACCTACCTAGTTTTCTGGCAACTGATTAAATTTTAATTATCTGCAGTATGTCATTATTTCACTTTATCTGGAATTTATTATTACCTCTCTACGAGGAACTGATAAATAATTTAACTTAACGTTACCTTTAATTTGACAATTATCATATTGTCTTATATTTAGCAAATATTTATTTACGTTATATTTCTATTTGTCTGTCTGTATAAAGACATTCTAAATTCTATTTTCTTGAAGATTACCTTCTTTTGGTAAAAAATATCTTAAAATATAGTGAATACCTATTTCACTTTGTTTATTATCATAGCAATAACTAGTTTATTTGTTGGACTAGTATTTTTCTATTTAACGTAACTTTTTATTGCTACTTAAGTTAGTTGAAATATTTAACTTTCTAAGAGATTGTGGGATACCAATCCTAGTTTGTTTAGTTTGCAAGTTACTCTATAAATGTCTGTTAACTCTCAAATTTTGTCTACGTAGCTGGACAATTTAAACGTCACACCTTTTTACCTTGTTTTGCCTATAAAACTAATCTCATAAAACTCTCCCCTTTTTATGTAAATACCTGGAGCAAGAGAAGAGGATAACTGGTGGATCGAACTGATCAATATATATTGGATGGAGCAGGAAAACGATATTTTATACAACTGGCATTTCGTCTCAAGGGTAACTGCAGTACTGACAGTGGTGATTCAAACTGACACCAAACCCATTCAGAGCTTAGCCGTTGGTGGATTCTTCACAGGACTAACTCATTTGAAGTTACGTAAGATCTTCGTCCTCAGTGAAAGTTAATATTTGGTTAGAAGAATTTTTGTAAGAGATCAGTTACCTTTTTTTTATTTCTCATAACGTCATATCTTTTTGACTATTTTGTTGGTCTTCAACCAGAACTAGGTTTTTTTAACTAAAAGAGGCCATCTGAGCCCTATGTAAATTTTGCGGTACTCCACTGTTATTTTGTAAAGGTTCACTTTTTACTTCGTCGATTTCTACAAACCGCAGACGATCTTTTAAGTAAGAAGATATTAGCTGATGCATGCGACCCCTGATTCCAATTTGTTCTAATTTGTTTAATAGGATGGTGTGATTGACCACATCGAACGCTTTTTTTAAGTCGACATACACTGGCTAATATCATTTTTTTCTTATCCAAATGGGTTGTTATATAATTTACAAGATCTGTTGCGATGTTACATGAGCGATTCAAAATTTTAATTCAAACAATTACGAAACTAGAATGTACTACACTACCTGTAGAGGAATCTGTCCATATTTTCTATAATGTGCAGAATTCATTGAGTAGTTTATCGGACCATAGTCGTGGTTTTGCTGTTAAACATCAATTACATGATATGTTAACCAAAAATTTTGGTTTTAAAATTTTACACGCGTATCGAGATTTTCCGTGGAGGAGCTATTTTAAATGTGAACCGCTAACATCTATCCACGTAGAACGCTCGTTTCCCTTATATGAAGGGATGTATTGACCAAATCGTTCCAACCTGAATACTGTCCATGCAGAATGAATTCTAACACTAGTGTAATATTAATCTGTACTAATGCCTTGAACTTACAAGAGGTTTCATAAAATGTTGAGATATTCGAGGTATATATTTTAATTGTTCTATAGAAATGATTGTTATTCTCTTTTAACCCATGTGCCGAACCTGAATGCACGGAAATTTTCTGGTGTCTACTTACAAGTAGTTTCATTATTCTAAACAAATATTTGTAATAAATTTTGTAGTAAATTTTGCATTAATATCTTTTCTCGATTTTTGGAACTTTTTCATTCGTAATGGTGATTCTTATGGCCAGAAACATATAATTTTATATTAATGTAATATTAAAGAAATTGAAAAATAAAATGTACCTAACTAAATTTATCAATATCTAATTATAATATTCTATTCGTCTCTATATTCCATACTGTAGATGATACGGAGTAACTCAACTCAACACCCAGATGACAGAGGAAATATGCGTTATAATAGGAAACGTCCCAAGGGCAGAGATATGCATGCATGCAAAAAGGCCACTACTGGCATCCAAATTCAATTTTCTCGCGGCTGTCCGCAAAGCCATGAGAAGGGGACCGTAATAACGTTGGTGAGTGAAAACTTTCTTACCTCTTGTTTCAAATTTTATAAATTATTCTTTTAGGGCCTGTATTGGGTAATGTATACTCCCTTTTCCATTTTTCATGTTGCGTAGTCCTTATTGATTTAAGTTCCAACGCATGTTCTATCCACTTCAGCTGTCCGTCAAGTTTTACTTTACTGAAAAATAAATAACATTACGTAAGGAGTTTAGATATTGTCACTGAAGAGTACAGAAACATTTTAATTTTTTCTCTGCACCACTTTTTACTCTACGATACTCCTTAAATAATCCGTTAGGGATGAAATTTAGCTTTTATAAATCTAATATTATTAGAAAAAATTTTTGAGTTATTATGTACGTATATGATGAGTGATAATGATGATGAAAATTCTAATTGAAGAAGGAAATAATTATCATTCTTGCATAATACTAATAAGATGTAGAATATTCAAACAAGTCTCGTGTGTTTTAATAATAATTTAATTATTAGCTAGAGTAGTTTCTGATGTTTGAATAACTATACATAATGCAGAAAGTGGGTTGAAACCGTTGAGGTGAAGCTAACACTGACATGACTTTCCACAAAACACCAAAAATCCATATACTGCACTCGATGAGTGTTTCGCCAACCAAGTTGGCATCATCTGGAGTTAATTAAAACTAACCTTATGCTAACAGCGTATCCTCTTTATACCTAAACTAACTTGTTACTAACCAATCAATAAACCGGACTCTATAGGACTGCCACTTTATTAGTTAGTATTCATACTATTTTTACACTTTGTAGTTTCCAAGCTCTCAAACGCATGTCTAGTATTTGTTACATTCATAATTAATCTTAAGTTGCTATAATCTATTTATAGTTGTTCTCAAACGCATGTTGAGCAACAATAGACTTGTCTGTTCTACCATATTTGAGATGAACCTTGAATCTAGTTCGGATTGATTGTCTGGTTTGTCCAACATACTTTTTATTACAGTCCTTACAGCTAATTTAGCAAATCCCCTAATTTTCGTTCATTTCAATTTTGTCTTTTGATTTGACTAAGTTATTGTAGTTTATTTCCCAATGAATGAACTACTGTTATACCCATATCTATATAAATCCTACCAATACCACGGGTGAATCGAGGATCGTATGAAATTGATACCAATTTTGGATTTTCTTTTTAATTTTGAAAATTCAAGGATAAACGTCTATCGTATTTTTTCGCCAATGATTTAGAAATATTTTCAAGATCGATAATATTTATAAAAGACATAAAATGCACCACATGAATTAAAGTGATACATAAATTTGTGGGTGCTCACAGTAAGCCACTTAAAAAAAATTGCCACGTCCCCTTTTACAACCAAAACCAGTCAACGAGCCAGGAAGTAAGCTATCAATGAGTAAACACTGGCACACCTAGTCACTTTTTCCTATGGGTAGGGATCTTTAACGTGCTTACATCACAGATATATGAAATCCCCAGTTTTATATCCATTTCTAAAGATGGTAACACTCAGTAGGCTCGCTCATTTATTTTACCTCATCTACTTGGCCCAGCCCAGTTTTGTAACTGGTGTGAATGAATGAAAGATCGCCCCGCTCGTGACAACATGGAGCCAACTATCAAAAATTGTACTACATAAAGTACAATAGTTGCTAAAATTCGGCTGGATCAGAATCCAACATGACACCAATCAATCTATATAAAATCTATTAAATAAAAGGCACTAAAGAGCCCGTCAAATCTATTAATATGTTTTCTTATTGACGTATGTGTCAATTAAACGATTTATATATCAGATCGTTCTAGATCAGTTAGGTTAGTTGAGGTCCTCAGAAATCATTAAAACGACGACGATCGAATGGGCTTTGATTAACTAAATCAACTCTAAAATATTTTTCTGTATAAATTGCTAATCATGCTAAAACAATTACCAAATGAGCACATTGGACACCACAGGTATGCACAAGAACTGCTTAAACGCTTTAATAAAGATGACTAAACCTGCAAGTCTTGTAATTCAATGCAAGTCGGGGCTTTTGTCCGCTGAGTAGTTGTTTTCTGTAAGTCTTATTCAATACATAGTTTAGCCCACCAAGGTTAGAGGTCACAGCTCTTGGTACCTGCTTTGCAGGTCGCTATCAGTCACTAAGACATCAATGATGTCTGACGGGTAGTAGCACTGACCACCAGAGGGATACACTTATCACTCACTATATCTACTTTGCTTAGTCTGCCTTAGGCTAACCTGGTTTGCTATTATTATTTATCTTTTCCATTATTTATGGCATACTGACGAGAACATAATAAGTTCGAAACTGGTCTATGTCTAGTGAGGAATTGAGAAATGATTTTAGCTACCAAACAAGACTTGCAGGTTTAGTTCAATCCAGGTCGGAGCTTTTGTCCATTGAGTAGTTGTTTCCTGTAAGTCTTATTCAGGAATAAATGACATGATCGGGCACTTGTGACTGTTGTCATGGGAAAATTATTGCTTCGAGCATACCAATCTATAGATCAAATACTTTTTAGATATTATTAAAAACTAATTTACTGTAAATTTCCTCAACGATTGCTTTTCATTTTCCAATAAAATTTATTCGAGCAGGTTTCAGATTGTTATTTATTTCAATATAAAATCAAGTTACTAGATTTGATAGACTCTGTATATGTAGGAAAAGCAAATTTCCACGCAAAAGAATTGCAGATGGACAGGAAAATTAGCATCGTTTTTGGAAATCCAAATAATTAAATCTACCCACAGGGACCTTTTCCTTGCACAATTGCAACAAGTCGTACATATAGCAAACTAACAGATATAGTTTCTTTAAAAGAGAGAATTAAGAAGACGAAACAAGATTCATTTCTAAAATATGTTAACCATTATCTAACTAAGAAACTCAACACCGCAGTTGATGCAGAAAAATTAAACAGAAATAAAACATGGCAACATGATCAAATCAGGAGCAGCAATTGAAATCATTTACGTTTAACAAAAAAGTCTGAATAATTAAAAAACAGAGAAAATTATAAAGCATAACTGTCCATTGCAAATATTTACTTTTTCTTTAATAATGTATGTGTGGTCAGTAATCTATGATCTTTAGATACTATTCTAAATATTTTCTGAAAATTATTTAGAGATATTTAATTGCATTACTTGGTAATGAAATGATTTTGGATTAGTCAGGTTTTGATTATGGTGGTGTTGTGGAAAACATTTCCTTAGGAGCCTTGTGTTGAAATTACCTTCAATTTTGCTTAAGTTGCCTGAATAACACTAGTTGTCTAAATTTATAAAGAGTGGATTTTAATTTTTTTACGAGTAGTTTAATATGTTCATCCCATTTTAAGCATTTATCTATTTCAATTCCTAGATATTTGATACTTGAACCTCGTTAATGATTATCTGATTTGTGTCCATTTGTAGAATAAGATTTTCATGTTCCGGAATTTTAGTTTTCTTGCAGCTAAATGCAATATATCTTGTTTTTTCAAAGTTAATTGTGAGTGACATTTCATCAAACCATGACTTGATATATTAAATCAGTTTCAGCTCTTTCCTTTGCCTGTCTCCATGATGCAGTTTCGAATAATATAACAATATCATCTGCAAATGAAGACGCTATTCCTATGCTATTTAAGTTGAGGAGCCCGTTTAGGTATATAGAAAAAAAGAATTGGCCCTAATACTGTGCCCTGTGGAACTCCGAATTCTACCTGACTTTCTTCGCTTAGAGTTTCCCCAATCTGGACATACTGTATTCTGTTACTCAGGTAAGATTTTATTAAATTTAAAGCTATTCCTCTGAAACCAATTTCCTCGAGGCGATTAATCAAGATCTTATGATCGATCGTATCGAAGGCCTTGGCTAAATCGAGGAATACACAGAGCACAGACTTATTTTCATCCAATTTTTTATAAATATGGTTTGTTAAGAATAACACTACATTTTCAGTCGACACACCTTGTTTGAAACCAAATTGTCTGTCAGATATCAAATTATATATATTTAAAAACTCAACAATTCTATTTTTTTATAATTTTTTTCTACAATTTTCGCAATACTTGATATATATATAGTTTGATATCTTCATTGGGTTAACTTTTTTTGTACAATAGCTTTATTTAAACAAGTGGGAAAGCGTCCTGTTTCAAATATTTTATTAACAATATACATTATGGGGTATTTTATATAGCTGGACAATATTTTTAAAACTTTGGCACTAAGTCCATCTAAACCTAGAGCCTTATTCACCTTCAACTCATTAATAACATTTCAACTTCCATATCATCTGTCGGGTTGAAAAAGAGAGAATTTTCTATCATATTTTTGTTTATTATCGATGATCTTGGTTTTGAAATGTAATTTACAAGTTTTTTGCCAATCCCCGTAAAATATTCGTTGAAGGAATCTGCGATTTATTTTTCTGTAGATATTATTTTTCGGTTATAATTTATTTGTTTTATGGTAGTGTTATCTTTTTTATTGTTTGTATATTTGTTTATTGTGACCCAAAGTGTTTTGCTATCATTTTTATTTTTTTCTAGTTCTCGTTTAAAAAAGTTTGATTTGGTTAAGTTAATTAAATTGCTTAATTTTTTTTATATTTTTTATATTCTCGTTCTTTTTGAAGAATATTTGTATCTAATTTAATTTTTTTTGTAGAGTTCCTGTTTTGTTTGAACAGATTTAACCAGAGCACTTGTTATCCAAGGTTGCCTTTTCTTTATTTTATTTTTTATTTTAACTTTTTGAGTAGCGGATTTTGTAGCTTCTTGGATTTTATTGATTAAAATGTCAGTTACCATATCTGAATCATTAGATTGATAAATTTCGTGCTAAGTTACTGTTCTTATAATATTTTTTAGTTTATTTTCATTTAACTTTATAATCTGATTTATTTTTGGACCCTTTGTGCAACCCTCATTTTTAAAGTTCATGAGAGCTATGATGGGATAGTGGTATGTTACCTCGTATACGTAGGATTTATAGTTACATACTTTTGAATTTTTAACAAAAATGTGATCTATACAGGATTTTGATCCATTTTGACCTCTTGTATAAGTATTAATTAGAGATATAAAGCCCAATTCATTTAAAATATTGAGATAAGTTTGAGAGTAATCTTTGTTAGATTTTATATCTATGTTTATATCGCCAACAATAAAGTGGATATTTCCATTGTGATTAGTTTTATTTTCCAGAAAAACTTTTAGATAGACGTTAAAACCGAAGGACAAATAGCATGTGGCTTATAAAGCGCACTTACGAGAATTTTTTCTCCATTTATTTGTGGAGTCACATTAAGTAGTTTTATTTCTCCTAAATTATACATTTCGTACTTGACATTATTCTCGTAAGTGTCCCTTACATAAATCATCACTCCATCGTTTAGGTTGTAGTCCCCTTCGTTATACAAGGTTCAGTAGCCATTTATTTTAAAAAAAATTGTTTCATGCACCTTCCATGTCTGAAAAATTTATGAGATCGAAATAAAAATGTTTTTGATTAAATTCATTCAATAAAATAATCATTTCATTAAAGTTTTTGTTTACACTACATATATTGCAATGGAATATTGATAAATAATGTGTAATATCATTATTATTTAGTTCTCTAAAGAAATCATGACTACTCTTTATATTTACTGATTTAGTTTCAGAAATATCAAAATCTCGTATATATGGATTCATTCTTATTATTTATTCATCTGACACTAATATACAATATATCTAAAATATCTATAATTTAACAATTAAACATATTCAAAATTAAAATATTAAAAATTGAAATAATGAAAAGACATTAGAACATGGATGATTAAAAGTATAATAATAAATAAATATTTAAAGGAATTATTAAAATAGCTTAAATTATATTAACGTTATTAATTATTTATCAATATATTGTTAATTTTTGCTTACCTTCGCTTCCTTTTCGGTTAACCTTGATGATGATTTGGGCAGTTGTGTATTATTGACAGGAATGGATTCCGGATTGGTATATTTACGTTTCTTTGAAATATTTCCGATTTCAATTTCTTCTTCTTTATTTAACTCGTCTTCTTCATTTACGTTTCTTCTTGGTGCGGTGGAGTATTAATTGATTTCTGTAGCTTTAAATTTTCAGTTGTTTCTAATTCATTGTCACTATCATTTTCATTTCCTAATAGTTCTTCTGCCTTATATATTTCTTCATTTATGTATGCGTTTAATTTCTTGTCACGTGCTTCCTACAAATGTTGACGTAAAATTTGTTGTTTCCTTCTTTCTTCTAGTATTAGTTCCTCAGATATAACTATGTTTGTACCTTTTAGTTTCCTACAGTTTTTGAAAGCTTTTTGTTTTGTTAAATATGCCGTAAATTTCACAATTATTGGCCTGTTTCTTCCCTTTTTTCCTATCGCATATATATTGTTAACCGCCTCTTTGCTTATATTTAATTCTATCTAGTACCTGTTTAGTGTGAATTATGTGTGAATTTACTTCATTTATTTTTGGTATCAAATTGCATTCATCAGATGTCTATAGTACAAACTTAAATCAGTTATTTGTTAACATTAAAATCTGTCTTAGTTAAAGATAATGAGGAAAATATCAAATATATAGTAGGTTTATTTACAAACCTCATTAAATATAAGTATTTTATTGAGAGTTAAATGACCTACAAACATTTAGAAACTGAGACATCGTCAATAGATACCATTACTAAAGGAATTTAACAATTTATCATAGACCCATTTAGTTATTTATATGCTAATATTCGGATTACATGGGATGCCAAATTATTATTGGAAATAGACACGAATGGCCTATTTCCCAATACTATTAACCTATGTTAATTCAAACATTTTATACCATTGGATAATAAATAATTTTTAACGTCTTTAAACCAAATGTAAATAATAGTTGTGCGCTACGAGTACAAACAAAGTTTAATATACCTATACATTTTTTTTAACCCATTCTGAATAATCTACGGTTTTGTGTATAGAATATTTTAAATAAAAGAATATGAAGATACAGTATCACCAAAATGCTAATTATTATTGTTCCTACTTTTACAAAAAACTGTATTTATTAGCTTGGTGCTCTTTCCATCCAAACATATTGGGTTCAAAATCGGACGGAACCAAGGCGATGCAGACCAACTCGCGTCCCCGACTTTCTAAAAGGATGTAAAATTGTGGGTTCTGGAGCTGCGATATGAACACGTAGAAAATCCCTATCCCATGACAAAGTGGGAGTGTTTCAGGTTAGTGATGCCAGTGCCCACATAAGCACTAATGAACGTTGATGATTGCACTTAGTTGGGGAAATAAGTAACTAAAAAAAATAAATTTTCTGTGATAGAAAATAATGCATAATATATTATATGTCGGATGTGTAGATATACAGAATGATGTATTTCAAGTATTTAACTATTTTGAATAGTCCTGAAGTGGATTGGAATCTTTGTTGTGAAGATAACACCGACGTAGTTTTTACTGAACACCAAAACACTGTATACTGCAGTCGACGCACGTTTCGCCAACCATGTTGGCATCATCTGAAGATGATAAGTTTTAGGAAGTGATAATGTTTCTTTATCACTCCCAAATTCTGGACATGTACGGTTTTCCTCAATACCTATCAATGATAGATGTCTCCAAAATATGCAGTGGCCTGTGAGAACTCCGATTAAAAGATTCAGAGTTTTTCAACTCTTACCAAGTACCCAGGCCGATCTCGACTCTTTCAGTCCCTCAGAAAATCTCGAGTTTGCCCACAGGCACTGTTGGTCCTCCAATGCCTCCTCAGTGTCTCGTGGGTGCACTCATTGAAGGCTGTCCTGACTTGTCTTCTTGTGATGCCAAATATAGCCCCAGGTACTAGGCAGGGCTCCTCTGGTACAAGTCTAGCCAATATATCGGCCTTCTCGTTACCTGGAACCCCAGTATGTCGCGAAACCCACACCAGTCTTACTTGTTTGTGCCTGGTAAGCTCTTCTAGGACGTCTCCACACTCCTGAACGATAGCAGATCTCATTCTGGGGGAGCACACCGCTTTTAGAGCTGCCTGGCTATCGAAGCAGATGTATATCATATGGTCCCCACTGTTACTCAGCTCATCCCTACCTGCCATCGCTCTTGAAGACTGTGCTGTACAATCCTAGAGCAAAGCTTTGCTGCACTCCTCTGACTCCCAGATATATTTCCGCCCCAGGGATAGTCTGTCGGCTACACGAGAACCGTGTGTATAGCACACCAGAGAGTCCGACGTGAAAGTTAATTCTCCCTTCTCTCCACTCTTCCCTACTGGGAAGAGTGAGAGTATATTTCCTTTCCAACTTTAGCAGGTCTTTCGCATCTCTCATCTTCAGGAAAGGTTAGTTACCTAACCTTGAGCTATTCCTGAATATTGCCAACTTCCAGAATCCCACATTCTTAGTTAGGCCGCTAAGGCCTCCCTGTGTTGGTGTATAAAATGTTTGTATATACTTACTTCACACAAAATAATTAATCTAGTTAATAATAATAACAATAACGAAAATCTGATTATATTTGGATCCCCATTTTTACTTTCATATACCTAATATAAGGATGTATAAAATCGTGATTTTTTTCGACCTCGACATTTTGATTGATTTATACGTTTTGAACCCTCCTGAATCCATTCTGATTATTTTCAAAATGATGTTTTTGGGTGTGTGTATGTGTATCCGCGTAACTCAAAAAATACTAACGGGAGACTAACCAAATTTGGCAGTTAAGATTGTCAACAACATTTTAGGTGACAAATTAAATTTGGTTAATAAGGTACCACCAGAAGAGACACAATGAATTAAAAATAAAAAAAAGGTACAATTTCGGAAAAGAAATTAAAAATTTTGATTGCATTTCTGGATGAATCTCGACGAATTATAATGAAAAATCATAATTTTATGGAAAAAAAATCTATCAGCATGTCTGTAGTATCGCGATAGTAGCCACAGTTTTTGAAATAAAGCTTTCAAATCTGGTACACATGTTCTAAAGTTCAAAGACAATGATAAATTCGATGATGAGCAAAATTGGCGAGCTGAAATGAGGTCCACGGGACCCAAACTTTTTTGTATTTGACTTTACAAAAATATGTATTCTTGATAACAGATTATAAATCATGTCTATATAAAGTCAGTAAAATATATTTTCCAATTACTTAAATGAAGCTAATGTAAACTTAACTTTTTTTTTATTTAATTTAGTTAAAACAATTTCAATGTCAATAACAAGAAATTATTATAATAAGTGACATGAATTATTATTGACAGTATCGAATGACGCCGATAATTAACTATTTAAAAATTTTAATGAAACATTTCGCTACTCAATTAAAATTTAACTGAGGTTAATGAAGAATTAAATAGACTGATTTTTTTACATCAGGATGATATATACTGGTGTAAGAAAGTTATGTGCTGGCCACATCAGAAATTTTATATCTCATATGAAATTACAAACATAAAAACAACTATTTTAATGAGAGTACAAATTTGTAAAAACAATTAAGAATCTGAAGATGCTCAAACGGGAAACTCATTGCTGCGTTGAACTAAAATAAGTACTTAAACCTCTTTACCATTTCAACAGATTTTCTCCAATTACCAATACAAGTCCGTAAATCATCAGAGAGCATCATAGAAATACGTAATTGAAGTTGTTCTCTGTGAATATATTGTTATATTCGCTAAGATTATTGTTTGATCAATCGATAACAACTTTTCAAGATGATTAATGAAAGGTAAACAGCAATTCGTGTGCCGTCAAAAGCAAACTCGCGTGTCTTAAGGAAGGAGCGACTATTAATCATAACGCTTCACGGCCTGCCATTTTGATACGGCCCAAATGTGAACCTCTCAAACTATTATTTTTGGTCGCTGGTCGATGTCTGGAAAGGAGATGTGTTTTAGAGACGCTTCTTAATTACTGTGCCTATATAGCAACCCAAACAAAGAAAAGCATATGTTGTAGCTCCATTACAAAAACGATATTTAATACTTAATTAATTAATATTAATTTATAATGGTACCTTATAAGATATATTCAAGTGGCATTCTTCAGTACTGAGGAAATTTTTAGAAGCATTTTTTTGGTAGGATCTTGAAATTATACTTTAATTTCCTTCGTAATAAAATGTAAAACAAAATTTGTTAATAAATTTAACGAGGGTCATCCTCGTTTTGAATTTACCCATTAAGCATTTTGCAAAACATTATAATGTATTTAATATAATAATAATAATAATAATAATAATAATAATAAGGCCTTACATTTGATACAACATCACATGAGCTATTGTTGTACTTGCTCGAATGCCTTGCGGTACCAGCACCACTAGTGAGATGCATAGAACAGCTGCTGCCGCTCTGGAAGACCCGCTTCACCATAACATCAGGTACACAGCGGGTTACGACAGAGCAGGTGGCATTTAGGAGAGGAGTTTTCCAGGGTGACTCCCTGAGTCCTCTCCTCTTCTACATCTCACTGCTGCCGTTGTCTGTTGGGCTCCGCCAAACCCGCGGATATCAATGTGGGCCACCCAGCGACCGGAGGCATAAGGTCACCCATCTATTTTATATGGATGACCTTAAACTTTATGCCTCCGGAGAGCGCGAACTACAAAACGCTCTTAGGGTGGTCGAAGAATATACGCGGGCAATTGGTATGGAGTTCGGGTTGGACAAATGTGCAGTCGTCCACCTCAAGAGAGGACGATGCGGGGAATTTTCTGAAGATGCGCAGCTCGCAGACGGAAGCATCCTAAGACATCTGGATGCCGGAGAGACCTATACATATCTGGGTGTGCAACAAAGGCACATCCAGGATGTATCACAAATAAAAGATTCTCTCCGCGGCAAGTACAGACACCGCCTCCGAAAGATTTGGTCTTCCGAACTTTCGGGGAAGAACAAGGTGTCTGCAACTAATATGCTTGCCGTTCCGATTCTGCTCTACTCCTTCGGAGTAGTAAAGTGGAGGGTAGATGAGCTGCGTCAATTAGACAGAGATACCCGCAAGATGATGAATATTCACAGAAGTATTCATCCTAGATCGTCCGTTCCTCGTGTGTACCTCCCACGTCAACGGGGGGCCGAGGACTCTTGAGCCTGGAGTGTACGCATGGCAGAGTAGTACTGAGTATGGCATGTAACATACTCAGGAGCTCAGATCCCCTCTTGCGGTTCGTAAAACATCATGAAACTGTAGGAGTGGGAGCAGGATTGTTCAAGGCAGCAAAAAGAGCCGCAGATGAACTCGGTCTCGCATTTGACATCAGGCGAGGAGGCCGGCGAGGTGCTGATGTTGAGTCAGTCACCGAACTTCAGCCAAATCGTCTGAAAGCCCGAATTAGAGCTGCCGAACAGGAAAATCTGTTTCGGCAGCATGTCGATAAACCCCAGCATGGTGTCTTCTATAAGAACATAGAAACATTGGGTTTATCGACCAGGCTGACCTTCGCCTTTCTAAGGTCAGCAGGGCTTAAGTCGGAGACCGAGGGATTCATTATGGCCTGTCAAGATGGTGTTATCAACACCTTGGTCTACCGTAGCCACGTGTGGCGTGTAGAGGTTCCTGATATCAACTGCAGGACCTGCCATCAGGCGCCGGAATCGCTCATACACTTACTTTCTGCATGCCCTATATATGCGATTTCGGCCTACATCCACCGACATAACGCGGCTTTACGAGTGCTATACTACCATCTAAGGCACTCGTACGGGGTAGACCAGACACCAGTGCTGCCTTACGTCCCCGGAGATATTGAGTCCGTTGTCGAGAACGAGAAATGCCGGATTTACTGGAACTACTCGTTCCCGACTGTCAGGCTAATCCAAGCCAACAAGCCTGACATAGTCCTCCTCGACCATCAACTCAAGGTGATGTATGTTATCGAGTTCTCGGCACCTGCGGAGAAAAACATCACCTTGAAGGAGGAGGAGAAACGGACCAAATATCGCGATCTCCGGTACGAGCTCCAAGTGCTGTACCCAGGCTACTCGGTCAAAATGGTCGTCCTTATTATCGGTGTACTCGGAGGGATAAAGCCTACGCTGCTCTCGGAACTGAAGATCATACCGGCCTGCCAAAAACCAGCCGAGTGGCTGGCAGGTCAAATGCAGAAGGCGGTCATTCTAGGTTCTCTCCGTCTGCTTAGGGCACACGATTCTGGTATCTACAGTCACTAACCCTGCGGGATGTGGGGAGTGGCTGTAGTTGATGTGTAGATATACAGAATGATGTATTTCAAGTATTTAACTATTTTGAATAGTCCTGAAGTGGATTGGAATCTTTGTTGTGAAGATAACACCGACGTAGTTTTCACTGAACACCAAAACACTGTATACTGCAGTCGACGCACGTTTCGCCAACCATGTTGGCATCATCTGAAGATGATAAGTTTTAGGAAGTGATAATGTTTCTTTATCACTCCCAAATTCTGGACATGTACGGTTTTCCTCAATACCTATCAATGATAGATGTCTCCAAAATATGCAGTGGCCTGTGAGAACTCCGATTAAAAGATTCAGAGTTTTTCAACTCTTACCAAGTACCCAGGCCGATCTCGACTCTTTCAGTCCCTCAGAAAATCTCGAGTTTGCCCACAGGCACTGTTGGTCCTCCAATGCCTCCTCAGTGTCTCGTGGGTGCACTCATTGAAGGCTGTCCTGACTTGTCTTCTTGTGATGCCAAATATAGCCCCAGGTACTAGGCAGGGCTCCTCTGGTACAAGTCTAGCCAATATATCGGCCTTCTCGTTACCTGGAACCCCAGTATGTCGCGAAACCCACACCAGTCTTACTTGTTTGTGCCTGGTAAGCTCTTCTAGGACGTCTCCACACTCCTGAACGATAGCAGATCTCATTCTGGGGGAGCACACCGCTTTTAGAGCTGCCTGGCTATCGAAGCAGATGTATATCATATGGTCCCCACTGTTACTCAGCTCATCCCTACCTGCCATCGCTCTTGAAGACTGTGCTGTACAATCCTAGAGCAAAGCTTTGCTGCACTCCTCTGACTCCCAGATATATTTCCGCCCCAGGGATAGTCTGTCGGCTACACGAGAACCGTGTGTATAGCACACCAGAGAGTCCGACGTGAAAGTTAATTCTCCCTTCTCTCCACTCTTCCCTACTGGGAAGAGTGAGAGTATATTTCCTTTCCAACTTTAGCAGGTCTTTCGCATCTCTCATCTTCAGGAAAGGTTAGTTACCTAACCTTGAGCTATTCCTGAATATTGCCAACTTCCAGAATCCCACATTCTTAGTTAGGCCGCTAAGGCCTCCCTGTGTTGGTGTATAAAATGTTTGTATATACTTACTTCACACAAAATAATTAATCTAGTTAATAATAATAACAATAACGAAAATCTGATTATATTTGGATCCCCATTTTTACTTTCATATACCTAATATAAGGATGTATAAAATCGTGATTTTTTTCGACCTCGACATTTTGATTGATTTATACGTTTTGAACCCTCCTGAATCCATTCTGATTATTTTCAAAATGATGTTTTTGGGTGTGTGTATGTGTATCCGCGTAACTCAAAAAATACTAACGGGAGACTAACCAAATTTGGCAGTTAAGATTGTCAACAACATTTTAGGTGACAAATTAAATTTGGTTAATAAGGTACCACCAGAAGAGACACAATGAATTAAAAATAAAAAAAGGTACAATTTCGGAAAAGAAATTAAAAATTTTGATTGCATTTCTGGATGAATCTCGACGAATTATAATGAAAAATCATAATTTTATGGAAAAAAAATCTATCAGCATGTCTGTAGTATCGCGATAGTAGCCACAGTTTTTGAAATAAAGCTTTCAAATCTGGTACACATGTTCTAAAGTTCAAAGACAATGATAAATTCGATGATGAGCAAAATTGGCGAGCTGAAATGAGGTCCACGGGACCCAAACTTTTTTGTATTTTGACTTTACAAAAATATGTATTCTTGATAACAGATTATAAATCATGTCTATATAAAGTCAGTAAAATATATTTTCCAATTACTTAAATGAAGCTAATGTAAACTTAACTTTTTTTTATTTAATTTAGTTAAAACAATTTCAATGTCAATAACAAGAAATTATTATAATAAGTGACATGAATTATTATTGACAGTATCGAATGACGCCGATAATTAACTATTTAAAAATTTTAATGAAACATTTCGCTACTCAATTAAAATTTAACTGAGGTTAATGAAGAATTAAATAGACTGATTTTTTTACATCAGGATGATATATACTGGTGTAAGAAAGTTATGTGCTGGCCACATCAGAAATTTTATATCTCATATGAAATTACAAACATAAAAACAACTATTTTAATGAGAGTACAAATTTGTAAAAACAATTAAGAATCTGAAGATGCTCAAACGGGAAACTCATTGCTGCGTTGAACTAAAATAAGTACTTAAACCTCTTTACCATTTCAACAGATTTTCTCCAATTACCAATACAAGTCCGTAAATCATCAGAGAGCATCATAGAAATACGTAATTGAAGTTGTTCTCTGTGAATATATTGTTATATTCGCTAAGATTATTGTTTGATCAATCGATAACAACTTTTCAAGATGATTAATGAAAGGTAAACAGCAATTCGTGTGCCGTCAAAAGCAAACTCGCGTGTCTTAAGGAAGGAGCGACTATTAATCATAACGCTTCACGGCCTGCCATTTTGATACGGCCCAAATGTGAACCTCTCAAACTATTATTTTTGGTCGCTGGTCGATGTCTGGAAAGGAGATGTGTTTTAGAGACGCTTCTTAATTACTGTGCCTATATAGCAACCCAAACAAAGAAAAGCATATGTTGTAGCTCCATTACAAAAACGATATTTAATACTTAATTAATTAATATTAATTTATAATGGTACCTTATAAGATATATTCAAGTGGCATTCTTCAGTACTGAGGAAATTTTTAGAAGCATTTTTTTTGGTAGGATCTTGAAATTATACTTTAATTTCCTTCGTAATAAAATGTAAAACAAAATTTGTTAATAAATTTAACGAGGGTCATCCTCGTTTTGAATTTACCCATTAAGCATTTTGCAAAACATTATAATGTATTTAATATAATAATAATAATAATAATAATAATAATAATAAGGCCTTACATTTGATACAACATCACATGAGCTATTGTTGTACTTGCTCGAATGCCTTGCGGTACCAGCACCACTAGTGAGATGCATAGAACAGCTGCTGCCGCTCTGGAAGACCCGCTTCACCATAACATCAGGTACACAGCGGGTTACGACAGAGCAGGTGGCATTTAGGAGAGGAGTTTTCCAGGGTGACTCCCTGAGTCCTCTCCTCTTCTGCATCTCACTGCTGCCGTTGTCTGTTGGGCTCCGCCAAACCCGCGGATATCAATGTGGGCCACCCAGCGACCGGAGGCATAAGGTCACCCATCTATTTTATATGGATGACCTTAAACTTTATGCCTCCGGAGAGCGCGAACTACAAAACGCTCTTAGGGTGGTCGAAGAATATACGCGGGCAATTGGTATGGAGTTCGGGTTGGACAAATGTGCAGTCGTCCACCTCAAGAGAGGACGATGCGGGGAATTTTCTGAAGATGCGCAGCTCGCAGACGGAAGCATCCTAAGACATCTGGATGCCGGAGAGACCTATACATATCTGGGTGTGCAACAAAGGCACATCCAGGATGTATCACAAATAAAAGATTCTCTCCGCGGCAAGTACAGACACCGCCTCCGAAAGATTTGGTCTTCCGAACTTTCGGGGAAGAACAAGGTGTCTGCAACTAATATGCTTGCCGTTCCGATTCTGCTCTACTCCTTCGGAGTAGTAAAGTGGAGGGTAGATGAGCTGCGTCAATTAGACAGAGATACCCGCAAGATGATGAATATTCACAGAAGTATTCATCCTAGATCGTCCGTTCCTCGTGTGTACCTCCACGTCAACGGGGGGGCCGAGGACTCTTGAGCCTGGAGTGTACGCATGGCAGAGTAGTACTGAGTATGGCATGTAACATACTCAGGAGCTCAGATCCCCTCTTGCGGTTCGTAAAACATCATGAAACTGTAGGAGTGGGAGCAGGATTGTTCAAGGCAGCAAAAAGAGCCGCAGATGAACTCGGTCTCGCATTTGACATCAGGCGAGGAGGCCGGCGAGGTGCTGATGTTGAGTCAGTCACCGAACTTCAGCCAAATCGTCTGAAAGCCCGAATTAGAGCTGCCGAACAGGAAAATCTGTTTCAGCAGCATGTCGATAAACCCCAGCATGGTGTCTTCTATAAGAACATAGAAACATTGGGTTTATCGACCAGGCTGACCTTCGCCTTTCTAAGGTCAGCAGGGCTTAAGTCGGAGACCGAGGGATTCATTATGGCCTGTCAAGATGGTGTTATCAACACCTTGGTCTACCGTAGCCGCGTGTGGCGTGTAGAGGTTCCTGATATCAACTGCAGGACCTGCCATCAGGCGCCGGAATCGCTCATACACTTACTTTCTGCATGCCCTATATATGCGATTTCGGCCTACATCCACCGACATAACGCGGCTTTACGAGTGCTATACTACCATCTAAGGCACTCGTACGGGGTAGACCAGACACCAGTGCTGCCTTACGTCCCCGGAGATATTGAGTCCGTTGTCGAGAACGAGAAATGCCGGATTTACTGGAACTACTCGTTCCCGACTGTCAGGCTAATCCAAGCCAACAAGCCTGACATAGTCCTCCTCGACCATCAACTCAAGGTGATGTATGTTATCGAGTTCTCGGCACCTGCGGAGAAAACATCACCTTGAAGGAGGAGGAGAAACGGACCAAATATCGCGATCTCCGGTACGAGCTCCAAGTGCTGTACCCAGGCTACTCGGTCAAAATGGTCGTCCTTATTATCGGTGTACTCGGAGGGATAAAGCCTACGCTGCTCTCGGAACTGAAGATCATACCGGCCTGCCAAAAACCAGCCGAGTGGCTGGCAGGTCAAATGCAGAAGGCGGTCATTCTAGGTTCTCTCCGTCTGCTTAGGGCACACGATTCTGGTATCTACAGTCACTAACCCTGCGGGATGTGGGGAGTGGCTGTAGTTGATGCGCCGGCGCGACTCCCGTGAGGCATCGGAGGCCACGGGAGGACTGACCGGCATCGGGAAACCGAAAAAAAAAAAAAAAAAAAAAAAAAAAAAAAAAAATAAGGCCTTAATTTTTATACTCGACGAAGTCCAGATCACCCTGTTCTACTTAACCGAGTTATATAAAGTATAAATTGACATAATAATAGTTTGTCACAAAACACACAGAATAATTAAAAGCAATAAGAGAACATTAATAAGAACCGTAATATATCTAAATTATACAACATCAGATACTCAAACTAAAGTGTACAAGCATATTATCGTATTAGTTAATTAAGTTAGATACAAGAGAAATGAAGAGTAAAAATAAAAAATAATATTGAAACTAATCCCAGTATTTGCTGTGAAAATAAAAGATTATACATAGATTTTTTTAAAACGTTGATGGCTAAACTTTTAAACTTATTTGGTACGACATTACAGAGCTTAGAAGAGTAATAACTAAATTACCGTGTAATAAATATAGTTTAAAAAAACCAAAAAAACACGCTTTTAAAGCACATCAAACTAAAAAGTGAAAAATAATTATTAATATAAACTGAAAACAATAATGAACGAAAAATACTAGTTATTGTGAAAAAAGCGTGGGGCGCTTTGTGCAATATTTTTTCGTATATCGAGCAACCCACGCTTTTTTCACAATAATACTAGTATTTTTTCGTTCATTATTGTTTTCAGTTTATATTAATAATTATTTTTCACTTTTTAGTATTGATGTGCTTTAAGAGCGTGTTTTTTAGTTTTTTTAAACTATATTTATTTTTCACTTTTTAGTTTAATCTGCTATGAAATCGTGTTTTGTAGTTTTTTTAAACTATATTTATATTGCTTATTGATGCTGATATTACGATCCAACAGATATTTCTGAAAAAATAATTCTTTTTATTTCAGCCATGGGATTTGAACTCACGCCCGAGGAGTCTGTCGTTTCGCGTCAACTGCCTTAGCCCGCTCGACCACCGACCTAACTGACAATCATGGAATGTACTTACATATTAAGCCTTTGCTCTCACGCAGAGGATACGTGAGGAAAGGACTGGCGATCCTGATCAGGATAATGATATAAACTTATCAAATTATTGTATTATTACCGGTTCTTCGTAAGTGTACAAAGTTTCAATTAAACCTGTCCGTTTAAAGTGGGTCAAAATCGAGTCCAAAGAGTCGGTTACAAACAAACAAACAAACAAGCAAACAAGCAAGCAAGCAAGCAAGCAAACATACAGGTGAAGCTAATAAAAGCGTGTTAAAAAAGGTAGTGCGATGTTTTGGTATATTTAATAAATGTTGGTTTCTAACATTAATATTATGGCAAGAGTAACGAAAATTTTATTTATTAAAGAGATAATTAGGAGATCTTGTCATTAAAAGCTTGTGTACAAAACAGACCAAGTGCAGTTGACGGCGATGACGCATATTTAGCCAACCAGTATCATTGATTTTAGTACTTACATGATCTCGCCTACAAAAGTTATAAATTAGTCTAATACAATCGTTTTGTATTTTTGCAGCCTATCAGCTGTTCTAACATCAAGACCATAAACAATATCGGCGTAATTCAATAGAGATAATACCAATGTATCAGATAATTTCCTTTTTAGGTCTCTATTTAAAAATGCTTCATTTCTGAATAAGTTTCTCAGTGCAAGACAACATTTTTGTATCAAGCTTATTCCCATGTTCACGGTATCTTAATTTATTATCTAGAAACAAGCCTAAGGTTATTGCACTAGAAGCTACAGGTAGACGTACACCAGCGATATTAATGTTTAAATTAACAGCCGCCCATTCAGAATCATTTCCAAAATATACTAGAACAGATTTTTGTGGGTTCAGAACAAAGCTATTTCGCATGAAACAATACTGAATATTGCGCAGGTCTGTATTTAGTTCTGACTCAGCTTGTAACGCATGATTTTTTGCAAAAGGTAAATAGATATTTGTATCATCAGCCTACTGATGACTGTGACAGAACTGCAACTGACGGCATATGTCAGAAGTGTAAAGAATAAAAAGAAGAGGCCCTATTATTGAACCTTGTGGTACTCCTGACATAATTGGCATAGATGATGACACTGTATTGTCCAGAAGTATACTCTGTGTACGATTACTCAGATAATTTTTTATAAGATTCAAAGCAGAAGTATGAAATCCATAATATTTTAATTTTGTACAGAGAAGATCATGATTAACAGTGTCAAATGGTTCGAGTAACCAGAAGCCGCAGCAAGGTTATCTGTGAGAACCTGAAGATGGCAGATGAGATTCTGCCGAAACGTCGTTCAGACAACCACGGTCCCTCTCTGGACCTATCACCTACGCGGGAATATACCCGGAAAACGAATTTAACATATATATATATATATATATATATATATATATATATATATATATATATATATATATATATATGTATATATATATATATATATATATATGTATATATATATATATATATATATATATATATATATATATATATATATATATATATATATATATATATATATATATATATATGTATATATATATATATATATATATAATATATATATATATATATATATATATATATATATATATATATATATATGATGTATATATATATATATATTCTGCCGAAACGTCGTTCAGACAACCGGAAAACGAATTTAACATATATATATATATATATATATATATATATATATATATATATATATATATATGTATATATATATATATATATATATATATATATATATATATATATATATATATATATATATATATATATATATATATATATATATATATGTATATATATATATATATATATATATATATATATATATATATATATATATATATATATATATATATATATATATATATATATATATATATATATATATATATATATATATATATATATATATATATATATATATATATATACATATATATATATATATATATATATATATATATATATATATATATATATATATATATATATATATATATATATATATATATATATATATATATATATATATATATATATATATATATATATATATATATATATATATATATATATATATATATATATATATATATATATATATATATATATATATATATATATATATATATATATATATTGTTAAATTAGCTTTCGGGTATACCCCGCGTAGGTGTGGGTATACCCCGCGTAGGTCCGTGGTTGTCTGAACGATATTTCGGCAGAATCTCATCTGCCATCTTCAGGTTCTAACCGATAACTGCTACTGCGGCTTCTGGCACTCGAACTGAAATGACGTTTTCTGGATCTGGCAGTTCTTTATATACTCTACCTATGTTACGCTCTGTTGCTCTCGACATACTCCGGGCGTCATGGTCTGCTGCACCCATCTCCTGATTTCGGAGCGCGGCTTCGTGTAATCGGTCCTGTTCAGGCGCGCATGCGTGTATCTGTGCTTATGTCACGTTCGTTGCGTTATGTTTCTTGCTTCCTCATGGACAGCAGCATGCCCCTCTCGGGGTCTATCACCTACGCGGGAGTATACCCGGAAAGCCGAATTTAACATTCACCACCCGAACCTGAAAAACAACATATATATATATATATATATATATATATATATATATATATATATATATATATATATATATATATATATATATATATATATATATATATATATATATATATATATATATATATATATATATATATTATATAGACTAATCCAAGCCAACAAGCCTGACATAGTCCTCCTCGACCATCAACTCAAGGTGATGTGTGTCATCGTGTTCTCCGAGCACCTGCCGAGAAAAACATCACCTTGAAGGAGGAGGAGAAACGGACCATATATCGCGATCTCCGGTACAAGCTTTAAGTGCTGTACCCAGGCTATTCAGTCAAATTGGTCGTCCTTATAATCGGTGTATTCGGAAGGATAAAGTCTACGCTGCTCTTGGATCTGAAGACCACACCAGCCTGCCAAAAATCAGCTGAGTGGCTGGCAGACCAAATCAGAAGGCGGTCATTCTGGGTTCTCTCCGCCTTCTTAGTTCACACGATTCCGGAATCTACAGTCACTAACTCTGCGAGATGTGGGGAGTGGCTGTGGCTAATGTGCTGGCGCGACTCACGTGAGGCGTTGGAGGCCACGGGAGGACTGTCCAGCGTCCGGAAACCGAAAAAAAAATTATGATAGTAATAATAATAATAACGTCATTATTAATTACTAATAGAGAGAAATACACTTGGGCGAAGTTTAGCCATTAAAGGGCTATTCTTACACTTAACCCTATTATTTACATCATTGACAAATAATTGAGAATATGACAATATTTAAAATATATATTTATGTATGCGCAAGGTCTCCTAAAGACTCTAACCTAACTTAATCTATTTGTATTTACTAACCTAACCCATGTTAAGAAATATGTTAACCTAAACTACTTTTACGCATATAGGAAAAGAGAAATAAGTGTTACTGAGTTACACTAAGATATTGCTTTAATTTTTTTTAAATAAGGTAGCAGATGAGCTCTTAATATCAACATTTAAAATATTATACAACTTCATTGCGTTGTATGTGAAGGAACGTCGAAAAGTTGCTGTCTTTACTGAGGCATAGTTAACAATCGTGGAAAGCGAACATTAATGGTGTGAATTGACTCCCGAGATACAAGCTCTTCTCTTAAATATTTTGGTATTGAAGTATTTAGAAGGCAATGTACAAAAACCAGGAAGTGGTATTTAAAGAGGTTATTTAACTTTAACCATTGTAAATCTAAGAAAGCTTCAGTTTTATGATCATATTTTCTTAAATTATTAATGAACCTACAGCAACTATTCTGAATTTTTTTCCAATTTGCTGGAGGTGATAACGTCAAAGCAAGGGTGGTACATAATGTTGCAGTAAGACAATAAATAGGGCCAAACTTTCAGACAGCATTTTTTTGTATTTTTTATTTAAAATTATCTTACTCGAATAAAGCAACCTTAAGTCGCACGTAACACTGCTTTAAATCATTGTTAGTGTGATCTATGAATCTAAGACCTTCGTCAAAAGGTATTCCCAAAATTTTTGCTGTATATTTTGGTCATCAATCATAACACATATAACAGATTTTTAATTTTCGCGTAGAATTTTCGATCTACATAATTAAAAGTACTTTAAATTTTGTGGCAATCAATTTCCAAGTTATGTTTGTTGGTATAATGATTAATATATTCGCTAGATCATTATTTATAACAGCAGTGATATGTTGAAAATTATTAGTAAAAAAGTGATGGTACAGCTGTGTATCGTCTGCCAAAAATTTCACAATACAATAATTAACTCGTTTGTGAAGATCTGAAGTATACAACAAAAATAACAGAGGCGTACTCCAGATGTAATGATTTGGATAAAAGCCAAAATAATTACATTTTGCAACAAAGATACTGTGATCAATCGTATCAAATGCTTTAGTAAAATCTAGCAAAACTAAAGCAGTTGCTTGACCTTTATCTAGAGCCTTTATGATATTATCACTCTTATTAATCAATGCAGTATTTGTATTTTGCCCCTTTCTAAAGCCCGATTGATGGGCTGGCAGCAAATTATTTAAATAAAATTATTCGTTTAACTCTTTATACATAATTTTTTTCTAATATTTTAGACAGCAGGATAAGAGGCTGATTGGACGTAATTAATTATATGTCTCAGGGTTATTAACTTTAGAAAGGGGTGTCACCATAGCCGTTTTCCAACTATCTGGAAATTACGTTATTTCTAAACAAACATGACAGTGTTATTGACATAATGTATATGTTATATTTATCTATACTTTCAGCCCTATTTGTAATAACTTTGGATGTTACCGAACTCGGCAAAATAACCACAAGGTAAGAGATTGTGTCATATATGCATGGACTATATGTCACGACCCTATTGGGTTCGTCTTAAGGGACTTATTTGGCTGTGAGAGGCTTTGGAGTTATAAAGAACGAATAATATGATTTTCTTGGTTTTTTATTAAAACAATAAAAATATAACAATTATCAGCAATGAAAAAAAGGGCAATCATAAAAACAACAATAATAAAATAAAAATAAAAGGGTCTTACCACAATACCGCCATATCAGGAGAGGTGTGTCCTATGAGAAGTCTTTTAGTGGACTCCCCTTGTCTATTAATTGGAGCTTATTTATAGTATTGATAAATACCTCATCAGCAGTTTCCGTATAAGTAGAATTCTCATCATGTGTGTTTTAACGCGGTAAACAATTAGTAATTGAAATATGAAACCTTATATCCTGCATTGCTATTTATTGCAATGAGTTTAAATAAATGTAAAAATTATAATTTAGATTATTAGATTTAAATGTTAATTTAATTTTATGAATTATATAGGGGAATTTACCAATGAGTATTGTCCTTGTTTATTTAAGGGAATAAAAATATTCACTTCTTGACACATCTCCCCCACCTGGCAAAGCTGGACCCCAGCTTTAAGTAAATACACGTAACAACACATAAAAAGTTTACACGTACCCAAACGTATATGATTAATATTTAGAGAATTTCTGTTTATTCTGTTTCTACGTGTAGGTACGTTATCATTAACACTATATTTTATAAACAAATAAAATGTCACACACATCAGTTTTTAGCACACTCATTGTCATAGCACTTTGAGTCCGGATCTGTCTTCTTGTCTTTGTGCCGCACTTCACACCGTACCTCACCATTTACACCGCTGTGGTAGTACCGTGGTTATTTTTGTTTTGCGTTGGTTAACCATTGGTAGTCCTGCCATTTATCGCTTAGTTTGCAGCATTATTTTGTTTCGGCGTCCTTGTTGAAGGTTAACCAAAATACCAGGGAAAAAAGGTGCGTTTTGTGCCCCATTGCCATTGTTTTGTACCTGAACCTGGGTTGAGCATTTCCCTGTTCTGCTGAGTATTCGAAGTGAGTGATTCTGTTGTGATCGGGAAAGCCGGTCTTCGCTACTTAGTGCAATAGTGTGACACGTGGGTCCAAGTGCTTCATATTTACCAGGCTCTTCCAAGTTTGTGGTCCATCATCGGGAATCATATCGGTGAGTAGAATTTATTTTGTTTGTAATATAACTACGTGTATAGCTGTAAGCTAGTGCTTGAACTGTAGGTATGTTTACGAAAACCAGGGTAAACTTTCACAAGCAACGAATGTTGTGCTGTATATATGTATAGCATCTCTTTATCCCTGTTGATTTATAATTCTGTTTGGCTAGGACATGTGAAAAATGTGGCAAGAAAGAAATCCGCAAGAAGTGCAGATTGGAATTATAAGCCAAGATGTTTTGTCCTTGTGTCGTTGTAGCCATGCAGAAAGTGGAGTTCGTTCTGATGGGTTTCCAGTTTGAACAATAATATGTGAGCCTGTAGTCTTGGTATGGAACTTTCTTGGAAAAATTTTTTCTTGGTCGCCACTATTGCCTATGTAGGTGCTACCCATTGCCGGAGATTCGGTGTGAGAATGCCATGGTGCCATCGTCAGTGCTCTGTGTGCCTCAGTGTGATTATGGTACATGGAACAAATTAAGAATGTAAGTTATCTATACCTTACTATCAAAAAACTAGGTTATTTACTATTTATTTTTGATTCCCCCTATTATTTTCTAACTAACTATTTTACATTATAGGTGCCTATGATTGTTTCTTAGCTCTTTGTTACACTATTATCTCGGTACTTAAAAATAAAATTCATTACAAAAATGTTTTGTTTGATCGACAGATTTCCTAGTATCTAGTACTTTATTGACTAATGAAGCAGGTTATATCCCCTATTTATTTTCATTTTTTCTTTGTGTCCTCTCACAGAGTTGATATACAAATATAAAAACAAAATTTTCTTACGTAGGTACTTATTGAAATTCATGGGCTTGTATTTTTACTTGTAGTTTCTAACTTTTATCTTTCTACCCTCATACAATTGTATAATTCCCCTCTCGATACTCGTTAAAAAATATATATATATATATATATATATATATTATTACTTCCTTCCTATTATTATCTCCTTTATATATGATAATGAGTATCCCTTATGTTCTTTTTTTTTTTTAACTGTACCCTTTAACTTTCTAACCCTTAGGTATATAACTTTTGTACGTACATCTATTACTTTCTATAAAAATATTCTTACGCTTTTGCAATTGCATTCTCTATTTTCCTATCAACAGATTATTTTACAACAACAAAATTTCTAAGGCTTTAATTATTGTGACGATATTTATCTAATACTTTCTAGAAATATTAACTTAAATAACCCACATAATAGTTTCTTAGAGTCGAAATGGACCCATTTCTTAGAGTGTCTTTGTTTGTAGTTGACTTCATTAAGGATATTTTTTCCTTTAAAAATAGAGGTACCTTTAAATTAAAATTTTATTGCTAGCTATTTTATTCCCTACTCTTCCTCAATGTCCTGGATATTATATATCACACAGTCGAGGCGATTGCCTGACGAAAGGCTTGATGTACCTTCTTCGACTTCTATTATACAACGTTTATTACCCTGTGAATTTTTTACCTGTCTTACTGTGGGTTTGGGGATTTCATTAATCTGTTCTGTTTTAGGTTTTGTGTGGAGATTCCACAAGTGTATAAGATACTTTACCAGAGTATATGTGATGAACAGAACAAGTGCAGAGCATATGGTACCGAAGAAAATGTAATGCGAATTGGAGTGTTGTTTCCACCGTTTGCCGGAGCTACTACTGCAGGGGAGGAGTGTTAGGCCTCGTCCATTGAATATAATGTATATGACTACTACAGATAGTATGGAGGTTCCATATCAGGAAAATAGTGTCACTGTGAATATGGTAAGAAATTGAATATGTAAATTCACTATAAATTTTGTAGGTAGTTGATATTCCAACTTTGTTCTAATGACTCAACCTCAATTCATATGCATTTTTTTTAGTAACTCTACATTTTGTAATATGTTACATTCTGGTTTTCTTCTGTCTTGTTGCTGCAATATCCGTAATATGGTATTTTTTCTATTGTTGCTTCGTTTTCGTACCAGTTTGCTTCATATATTAATGGGATGGTGGCTTCATAACTTACTGTATATGACAGGGCTTTCTAAAATGCCCCTGCTGTTACTTCCAACTTCCCTTGGTTGGCATTACTTGTTACCACAAGAGAGATAATAGTGAACCTGTACCAAACATAAATAATATTACTGTTACTTAGGGTATATATGTTATTTGCTACCTCTATGTCCTACAAAAAAAAAAAGATATGCTTCCCGTACCTTGCATATACACACCCTCAGATATGCATACCTTTTCTTTGTTTTATTCTCTTATATATTAGCTTAAAATTAAATTATATTTACTTATTCTGTTTCATGGCGGTATTGTGGTGAGATTGTGTTTTTATATAAAGTTATGCGTTATTTTAATGTTGTTAAGGTCTGTATGCATATATGAAAGTACGTAAAATGCGCGGAAAGTATATTATGTCGGTGTTTCATAAAAAAACTTACTATATTTTAAGATTTGTTTGTAAATATATATTTATTAACCTAGAACCTGTACTCTACCTTAATCATCATCGTCGCCAAATAAACGTTTTAGTTTAGCCGCCAGTTCTTTACTTACTATTTTCTTTTCAACTGTTGGCGTTCGTGGACGTGTATTTGGGTCGGAGAAATTGAAGTAATTTTTGTCTTTTGGGATAGGGCTACTATGACCCAAGACTCGTGGAGTTAAAGGTAACCCCTCTCTATTTAATTGTACCTCTACCTTATTTAAATTACATAAATAAAGCTCTCTCTTGGCTTGTCGCTCCTTCTTTCCTGGTTTGTAACGTGGCATTTAAATAAATTTAGTGACCAATGTAATAATAAAAGAAAATTATAATTTTTTCACTCTTCAAACAACAAATACGTTTAAGTATGGGGTGGGGTAACAGGACCTAGGACGATTACTAATTTCTCTGTCTAGCCAGATAGACGGGCATTAAACATTAGAATTAGGGGTGGACAATTGGATCTTGCCTAGCCAGATAAACGGGCATTAAGCAGGGGTGGAAAATGGGTCGAGGTTCTTAATACCTGTGCCAACCAGATAGACGGGCTTTGGTCAGAATATTAATTCGGGTACTTATATCTTTTTTCTCGCCAGATAGACGGGCATAAGAAAAATAATATTGGGCTCTGCAAAGGGGATAAACAATAAAATTAGTGTTTCAGGAAATTGTGGGTAGGGTTATTAATACCTGTACCAGCCAGATAGACGGGCCTTGGTCAGAATATTAATTTGAATGATCATTATACCTTTTTCTCGCCAGATAGACGGGCATAAGAAAAAAAATATAGGGTTCTGAAAAAGGAGAAAAATAAAATTAGTTCCCTATTTAACCAAATTCAACTATTTTGTTCCATATCACTAACATAAAAATTTATTTCAGGCTAATTACGAAGAATTCAGCCACGAGAACGAACCAGGCACCTCCACCATATATGTCACGACCCTATTGGGTTCGTCTTAAGGGACTTATTTGGCTGTGAGAGGCTTTGGAGTTATAAAGAACGAATAATATGATTTTCTTGGTTTTTTATTAAAACAATAAAAATATAACAATTATCAGCAATGAAAAAAAGGGCAATCATAAAAACAACAATAATAAAATAAAAATAAAAGGGTCTTACCACAATACCGCCATATCAGGAGAGGTGTGTCCTATGAGAAGTCTTTTAGTGGACTCCCCTTGTCTATTAATTGGAGCTTATTTATAGTATTGATAAATACCTCATCAGCAGTTTCCGTATAAGTAGAATTCTCATCATGTGTGTTTTAACGCGGTAAACAATTAGTAATTGAAATATGAAACCTTATATCCTGCATTGCTATTTATTGCAATGAGTTTTAATAAATGTAAAAATTATAATTTAGATTATTAGATTTAAATGTTAATTTAATTTTATGAATTATATAGGGAATTTACCAATGAGTATTGTCCTTGTTTATTTAAGGGAATAAAAATATTCACTTCTTGACAATATTACACCTAACGTCAACCCTGGAATTGACGTAATTCATCTCTATCTCCCGATCTCTACTAATCACAATCCTTTTTTGACAGTCACTTCATATATACCTTTCAATAAGAATCTCTTGTTCTTTAATTTTGTAATTAATACTTTTTGAGCAGTTTGTAGGAGAGTGACTTAATACCCAAAAGAATGTGTGACAAAACATTGATAAACCTACATCCATATTTTTTGCGGAAAAAATCAATTACAAGGTGGCCAAGTATCATCACTAATAATTATCAATTTCGAGAAACTTATTTCCCAATGAATTCTTTATTATATTATTTTATGGCGAGTACACATTTGGGAAAATCTATTTTTCATACAGGTGTGCTCTCATATACAAAATTGTTCCCTGCATTATTTTAGGCCCAAAAACCTTAATAATCTTAGGGTTTAAAACCACTGCTTTCTGAGTATATTGTTGAAAAATACCACATCTACTAAAATTTTATTAAAAATATAATTTATGGATTAGAATCAAGAACATTATTTCTTATATAACTTAAGGCCCAGAAGCTTTAATAACCTTAGGTCACACAATCAATAATTTCCGAAATTTATCACTTATATTGAAATATCTCAGATAGTATTTGACGTAGATCAGCCAAACTTGGGCCAGTGATTCAAGCAGTAGTTGATAATTTGTTAAATGGTGTGGGAATAACATGAACAGCGGCCGAAATAACGGGGGTATGACCCCCTAATAAATTTAGAATTTCTACAACATGTGATATTGACAGAAAATCTACTCGTTTTTTGAATAAAATGCAGGATTATTTTTTTTTTTAGAAATACAATTATGAATTAAATGCTTTGATTGAATTTTCGAAAACTCATTGGCGTAAAAATTCTGGATTTTTTAGTAGTAACGCATCCCAGTGTCTCTCCTATGGTTGGCATATTTGTGTACAAATTCAATGGATTATTAATTTTATTTAGTTAAATCACTATTTCAAGTTCAATCAATCTATGTTAAACATCCTCTGAGATATTTGAGTAAATGTAGTATTTTTCAGGAACAATGACCCTTTGTATCTTGGAAAACAGTGGCTGAGATGCTGTGTGGCTTTAGACTCTAAGTTTAATAAGACTTTTGAGCTTAAAACGATTCAAGGAATAACGTGCCGAAGTTATGACATAGACTTAGAAAACACCCTATACAATATATTAGTGTATTAAGATAAATAAAATCGTAGACCACGTAGGACAAAACTAAGTAAATTCAATTAAAATGGCTATTAACCATTAAAATATTTTGTTTGGGAGCAAAACTGTCGAAATTTATTTGTGACTGATTATTAGTGATGTGTGATCAAGTTTTAATTGACACATTGTGATGGGAAATAAATTGGGCTGCTGGGCTAAATGCATTATACAGTGTGGAAATTAAGTAACGCATAAATTCAGTAATTCGGTTGATATTAATTTTTTTGGAAAAAATCTCGAAGGGGTATAGCGATTTTAACTTTGGCAAATATTTTCAGTCTAATTTCAGTTTCTCATGTCATTTATTTTTTAAGTTATGACGTCTTCGACTTTTTTTTAAATGACAACCTATATTTTTCATTATTGATTTTGGTAGTAGATTTTATTCTGGTTCCGACCATATAAAATTTTCAATATGTTGTTATTTGAAAAAATCGAGAAAAACAGTCTTAAAGTTTAAATAATAAAAATTCATTAAATTGGGTAAATTTATCTAGTTGCCGGTGTATCACATTAGTTACGGCTGTCAGATTTAAATAATTTGTAAATGTCCCAATAGAATAACTGTTATTATTTTGCTTTTTCTAAATTAGAAAAACTATTTTATTAATAAGAATGGTACAGTTGAGCGACAAACAGAGAATTGAAGTGTTAATAATGATTGGTTATGGCGACAGAGCTAGAATACATCAAGAAGTGTGTCATCTTTTTTAGAGAAAAAATACTCGGATCAGCCCATAAATCAATCAACAATTAGTAGGATTGAAAAAAAATTTCGGGAACATGGTGTTGTAAAGAATATTCCAAAAACTGGACGTCCGGCGACATTAAATGAAGATGCACAACTTGATGTGCTACTAGAAATTGAAAACAATCCATATTCAACTAGTAGAAGCATTGCTTTGAACCACAATATAAGCCACACTACAGTTCTAAAACTTTTGAAAGTTCAAAAATTCCACCCATATAAGGTGAACTTGGTTCATGAGTTGACAGAAGATGACTTTGATCGTAGGCAAGAGTTTTGCGAACAAATGATGGAAATTTGCAACCGCGATCCAATGTTTTTCCAGCGTGTTTTATTTTCGGATGAAGCAACATTTTGTTTAAATGGCCATGTCAATAGACATAATTGTAGATATTGGGCTAGGGACAATCCCCATTGGATGCAGGAAAGTCATACCCAATATCCTCAGAAAGTTAATGTTTGGGCAGGAATTATTGGTGACAGAATTATAGGTCCATTCTTTTTTAAAAACAAATTTGACTGGAAATAGATACCTGCAATTTTTACAGTTGGAATTGATGCCTGCATTAGCTGCATTATTCCTCAATGCAAATAACCCTAACCTACCAAATAATACCATTTGGTTACAACAAGATGGCGCTCCGCGATTATTGTGCGACGCTACTTGGACCAAGTTCTCCCAGCAAGATGGATAGGGAGAAGAGGTCAGATAGAATGGCCGCCTAGGTCTCCTGATCTAACGTCATTAGACTTCTTTTTTATGGGGGGTACTTAAAAAGTAAAGTGTACAACAATCGACCCAATAATTTAGACGATCTCAGGCAAAGAATTCAACATGAGATTAGGTTAATATCGCCTCAAACTATTCAGAATGTGAGAAATGAATTTTATAATCGTTTTGGGTATTGTCAAATGGTACAGGGTCGTCAATTTGAACATTTAGTGTAAATGTAATTTAACAACTGTTATTTCTGTGCTTATTTTTGTGTTTGATGATATTGTTAGATTTTTTCTGGTTAAGCCATTTAGTTTCTTTTTATACTAATGTTTGCCTCACGAAGTTATCGTTATTACTAACTTTGAATTGAGCAGATAATAAATTTCTAGTTCGATTTTTCAACTATTTGTATAATTTCAAAATAAAAACGCATGTGCCGTCGATAACTTTCCGTCAAACTTAGGCAACTAGATAAATTTACCCAATTTAATGAATTTTTATTATTTGAATTTTAAGACTGTTTTTCTCGATTTTTTCAAATAATAACATATTGAAAATTTTATACGGTCGGAACCAGAATATAATCTACTACCAAAATCAATAATAAAAAATATAGGTTGTCATTTAAAAAAAAAGTCGATGGCATCATAACTTAAAAAATAAATGACATAAGAAACTGATATTAGACTGAAAATATTTGCCGAAGTTAAAATCGCTATACCCCTTCGAGATTTTTTCCAAAAAATTAATATCAACGGAATTACTGAATTTATGCGTTACTTAATTTCCACACTGTATGTTAGGTCAACATATTTTATAAGAACTTTAACTGTTAATAAGCAATTTTGGTACGGTGCACTTACTGGATATTTTCTAAGTGTAATTTAAATTAATTCGGCTTGATTACAACAAATAAATAAAAGTATTATCTCTTAAAAAATATTTACAATATTTCAGATTTTTTATTTCTGTATTTGTTTCTGCAGATGAGAGATCTATGGCAAGTTCTTAACCATAGCAAGTATAAGTAGATTGAACACACAAGGCTCTATCTAGCCACTTTACTTGGGGTTCAGGGAATATTTCCTTTCATCTTTACCATTGGGGAACAAGAAACGGCCTCAACAAAGGCATTATTTAGATTATTAAGTTGTGGTGTTATGACGCTTGATGTGTTCTACCGACTTCATATATATGTTGGAGGTAATTTAATTTTGTATAAAATATACCATATTGTTAAAATAGTTTTTAGCTATAAAGAAGCAAATTAAATGAAAAGTATTTTATTCATAGAAGCTAAAACGTATGTTTAAACTTCACTAAGTGATTAATAGAGAACGGATTTTTTTTTTGGACACGAATAAAAAGTCAGACATGACTTCAGGGGAATCTCAGAAAAAGCATTACCACGGTGCTCTTAAACGTTGAGAAAGCCTTGGATACCATTTGGTTTTCGGTGTTAATATGCAAATTACACCGACTAAACTCTCTTGGCTAAATTAATAAACTGGTTCACTCATATCTAACAGTTGACACTGCAGGTTAGAGTTAAAGAAAAACTCTCAACATCGCTGGACATACGTGCGATAGTTCCGCAAAAGGTCGATTTACCCACCAAAATTATTTAACCTACACGTGTCCGACTTTACGAAGTTCCCTAATGCAAAATTTGCCATGTGCGCTGACAACACGATCATGTACAGCCATATTATGTAGCTGGAGCATCCAACCTGAGAAACAGCTAATAAATGTTAACATGGTACTTGCGATGGAATACTATAACCGGTAGAAGATTAGGGTTTATTTGCGGCAATGTTCTCTGCAAATTTTGTAAACAATAAGGTCTTGACGCCAATTTCAATAACATGGGTACACATTCAAATGAAGGAGTGCATCATATATCTGGGGGTACATGTGAATAAATGTTTAACATTTTCGAACCATGTCAAACAAGCAGTTCAAAAGGTTTACGCTGTCCAGAAGTGTATTTGCACTCATGGTAAAGAGTAATAATCTAAGTAGAATAAATAAGCAATTAATACATACGTGTATATTGAGGCTGGCCATAACATACTCGGCGTAGCGTGGTGTAGCGCATAAGAGACGACACTAAAGAATCTCGTATCAAATTCGAACAGATACATCGTCATCAGAGATTTACATGAACAACATTTTGCCCACAACGGGCTATATAAAAAACATTTCTCAAACATTTCAATAATGTCAACTTTCAAATAATCCGTTATTAATTAAACATCACACGAATTAGGGAGTATCACACACCCTATAGAATAAAATTACTATGCCAGTCGTTGCCTACCTTTAGATAACCCTTGTAGGCAAACCCCATCAAAATTTTAAAATTTCAAAACAACCCTCTTTCTCTTCTTTTTGTTTATTTTTTTTTCAAAATACGTTTCCACATTATTTTCTAAATTATTTAAATTCTTGTCATTAAGCATAACTTTCAGTTCAGAAATTGTACAAGAAAGAATCAAAAATTAAGCGGTATGAAATATTTACTCATCAGACGAATTATTATCTTAAGAAAAGTTTTTGAGATATAAATTTTCCCTTCTTTGATAAACGAATCATATTTGATTACTTTTTTAACGTTGGCATAAGTTTTAACCAAAAGCATTAATTGCATTATTTTAAGTTGCTAATTTTTTTATTATAACTGTTAAGTATCAAATCGGCTTCTCTCCTATTCATTCTTCTAATTGCCACAGCGCGCGGCGCATAGCACCGTGGATGTCTGGTTGGCTCCGGACGTGGGCATCGAGATGATAATTATCTGAAAATTTAAAAATAAATTATTTTGATTGATTGATTGATTGGTCACATTTCAAATCATGTTTTTTATATGTACACTGTTAATTAATATATATTCGCTTTTAGAGTGGTTTAAAGCAACGTGTCGTATTGCTACAATATTCATTGTCTTACTTTATTTATCAATATTGTATGAAACAAAGCCGTCCCTGGCGGGATATTATTATGACATTAAAAACTACTATGCTTGTTGCTTGTTTGTTTTCAATCTCGGTCTTAACATTAATGTAAAAGAAACAATCATTAATCATCACTCACCGTGCATCTTTACTTGGTTCACATTTATTTACTTCCTATTTGTTCATTTTGTATGCTAGTGAAGTTGTCATGTTCTTTTTTTATCTTGAAATAAATTCCGAAATCATTTATTTTCTGAAGTTAATAAAAAACACAAATGCCCTTTCATAACTAGTGTGCGTTTTTTATCATTTAAAAGCTATTATTTAAAATGGTTTGGAAACCTGCCAGCAAATATGTGTGCACTTTTAAATGAGTATCGTGGCTTTAGTTTTACAGATAGAGTAATGAAACAAATGGCAGTGTTGAATAAGATTTGCAGGAAACAACTACTCAGCAGACAAAAGCCCCGAGCTGTATTGAATTAAATCTGCAAATATTGTTTGGTAGTTAAGATCATTTGTCAATTCTTCACTAGACATGGACCGGTTTCGAACTTTTTATGTTCTCGTCAGTATACCATAAGTAATGGAAAAGACAAATAATAATAGCAAACCAGGCTAGCCTAAAGTTGACTAAGCAAAACAGACATAGTGAGTGATAAGTGGATCCCTCTGGTGGTTAGTGTTATTACCATTACTTATGGCATACTGACGAGAACATAAAAAATTCGAAACCGGTCTATGTTCAGTGAGGAATTGACAAATGATCTTAGCCAGCAAACAAGATTTGCAGGTTTAATTCAATGCAGGTCGAGGACTTTGTCCGCTCAGTAGTTGTTTCCTGCAAATCATATTCAATATATAGTTTAGCTCACCCGGGTTAGAGGTCGAAGCTCTTGGTACCTGCTTTGCAGGTCGCTATTAGTCACTAAGACATCAGTGATGTCTGACGGGTAGTAGTACTGACCACCAGAGGGATCCACTTATCACTCACTATAAATGGCAGTGTATTATTAAAAAATATTTTTTCTCGAGAATTTAAAAAACAGTTGATGTCTATTTCGATAGACATCGATACATATCATCTTTTTTATGCACTCTATATGTATTTTATTTTCAGAGAACTCCGTAGTAATTCAAGAACAGCTATAGTAATTTGTCTGTTTCTATAGAAATAAGAAAAATCTAATTAAAAAGTCCGGCCCTGGAATTTTAAAATATTAATAATTGTAGTTTATCGAATGCGATACGTACAATAAGTACGTCGAATGCGATACGTACAATAAGTGCGTAAAATTTAAACATTTGGCCAAAAGAAATATTGGTTAATGGTAGTTTATCACCTTGTATCTTAATAATTAAATGAAACAAACAAATTTCTACAGATCGAGTTAGACCACTAGGAACACGACTAGCGGTATGAGCAGTTTACAGTCGCCCGTTTGTAGCCAGCACGATGCCGATGGGGCGATGAATATAGGCTGAATACGAAGTCCGAACGAAAGTTAACGATTGCGCACGATTGCGCGTTAGAGTTAGGGCGTTTTCCAGAGCACTGAGAGGAGCAGACAACAGACTAGTAGATTTCAGTATGGCTAAAGCTATTTCAATATGGCTAAAGCTGCGGTGGAGAGTGCTGCTCATTCAGACTAGTGACTGTGAATTAGCATGCCGCTAGTCTTGTTTCTATTGGTCTGGCTCGATCCATATAGCCGTTCCCGAATAACCAAGCGATCCTCACACAAAATAGTCTTATTTTTGGTTTTCACAATTTTGAATTATAACATAACGGTTGTTTCACCACACAATGGCTTATTTAGATGATATAATTCTTTAAATACTGATATATATGTTACAAATACAGAAACCGTTCAATTTTTCTGCTGTTCCTCTCAATACTATTAAGGGATCATGTCTTGGACTTGAAATTAAAAAATTTCTTGGAGTTTTCAAAAACCTAACAATATGATTACTAACTTTCTATAGGGAAGTGTGTCTTGAATGTGATATTTTGAATGATATTTGATATTCTGCGTCTTATATTTGTATTACAACACGAGATTCTATACACGACATTTTCTGTGTTTCCAAAGAGAAAAGTTCTTGAGTGTTATGTCTGAATTGATCAATACTAAGCTTTGATGTATTTCCTGGTAGGTTTGATATTATGAGGAGATGCCAAATAATGTTACTGTTTATCGTTACGTATACAAGTAAATAAATCATGAACTATTTTATACTTAATTTTGTAAGATATTTAAGTAATGTTCATTATTAAGTGAACTATTTAGGAAGTACTTCCCAACTTCTGGATTTCACAAGTATTTTTGCTGCTTCGATAATGTGTAATTTTCCTATACTTTCAACTTATTGAGATAGATAGAGTCTATAAAAATTGTTAAGAAAATCTTCATGCACCTTTAAAGCTACCAAGTTATTTGAAACCGTCTGTATAAATTACTCACAAAATTCCATGAAAGTTAGGTTACGTTATTGTGAGTGGGTCCTTGTGGACCCTCCACTGCGGCCATCAGCAGGCCACTTGTGGCTCACTCTTAATTGTATTTCACCCAATCATTTCAGTCTCTTAATGAAACTGATAAGTTTATTGGGTGAGCATGTGTCAAGATCCTCTGGCAGCAGTTGCCCTTTACCAAATATTGAGAATAAGATCCTCTCCACAACGGGACAGGTGCATAAGACGTGGTCTATCTTCTCATAATCCTCCAGACATAGACGGCACTCGGCGTTTTCCGCTAGGACGGGTTTATGCAGATGATAGTTTAGTCGGCAGTGCCCGGTATATAGGTCTGTTAGAATTTTTAGGTTTACCCTGTTTAACTTTAATAGTTTCTTGGTTCTTGATTTCAAAGGGTATTTTATAAACGCCTTCGAATGAACTAATCCTGGTAACTCTTTCCAATCCTGGAGAGTTTTCCTTTCGGCCTAGGTTGAGATAGCCATCTTAACAGTACTTGAGGATATGCCAAGTTTCGGTTCTGGTCCGATGATTTCCGACCCCGCTCTCTCTCTCTGACCAAGGAGTCGGTTATTTCGTTACCTTCCATACCAGAATGGCCGGGTATCCAGACCAGAGTCACTTTGTTGTTTTTGCTCAAATAATTTAGAGTCTTCTGACAGTTCCATACCGTTTTGAAGTTACACCGGTAAGAGCCAAGAGCTTTTATAGCTGATTGGCTATCTGAAAAAAATTTTGACTGATCTACGTGTAAGATGCATATATTCCAACCTTCGCACACACAGTTCAATGACATGAACCTCGGTTAATAAAATAGTTGCATTAGTACCTAGGCTTGAGGATATCCTCACCTTTGGTCTGTGGCTATGTAGTCCGGCTCCTATTATCTCAGGAGTTTTGGAGCCGTCTGTAAACCAGCAACGGTCTGCTCTTAGTAGGTCGGTTTTTATTCCGATCCCACTCATCTTTTCCGGAAAAATGTTGAAGGTCAACTCGTAGTTGTTTATGGTAGGCATAGTATCCGAGGGCATTTCCAGGATGCTGTGACTCTCTGTATCATCCAGCAACCTGTTCTGCTCCATGACAGTAGTCTGCGGCATATTAATGGTCGCTTGTTGTAGTCTGTATGTTGCCCATCCGGCCTCTCTCACCAAATATATATGAAGAAGGGGTAAGTCCAGGACGATTTCCATTGTAGCTGATGGTGTGGTGCTAATTGCCTCTATTACGGTCAAGCATGCTAATCACTGTAATCCAGAGAGATTAACTTTGGCCTTCCGTTATGATCCTTTCAGCCACCAAACGATGGATCCGTATGTTATCAATGGTCTGATGACCGTGACATATATCTAGTAAATTCGTAGGGGACCCATGCCCTAGAATTTACCACAAATACGACATGTTCATAAGGACAGATTTGTTTTTTGAGGGTTCACAGATATCTGTTCCCTGTCACACCATGAAAGTACTTCTCTTCGGGAAATTATCTTCTATGATCTCTAGTTGTGGTGATTATATTACTGAAAATGTATAATTCAAATATTCTGTAATTTCTGCAGATAGTGCAAATCATTTTCGTTCAAAATAAACTTAAACAATTATTGATTATCAATGTAAATGTAATTGTAATTTAACAATTTGGTCTTGATCCTCTTTTGTATAGGCAAGTTAAAATATTTTTTTTATAATAAATAAGAAACTACTTATACAAAATACCAACTGTTACAACTATTATACTAAAATAAGTAAAGATAACAAATCGAACATACCACAGAATATCATTATTATACAAGTATAAAATGCGATGCCTATAAAATGTCGTGGTGCTCATTTGAAACTTAAAATTAGAATAGAAAAAACTTAAATTGTTATTGTTCGTTAACTGAATTTTGAGTAAAAGTGTTTGAAAACTATCTGATATTTAAATTTTATGTAACAATATAACGATACATATACAATTTTTATTATAGTATAAAAAATGATGTAACATCATCTTCAGGTAATTTTTTAGAATAGTTTAAATACATTAGATCGTAATAAAGACCAATACATCTTACTGAGAATGCTTTGACTGTTTCTCTTTACAGTGTCCTCATTTGATTTCCTGCAATATTATAAAAACCAAAATCAAATTTATATCGTCACGAACTCGATGATTGTATCGTGAGAACTTTGTATAACAAATGTCTATAATCTTCCAATAAGATAGAAATATTATTTTAGGTATTTCCATTTGAATGTTACACACCCTATTTTCATTAAACACCTCACGTTTAGTCTGTAACAAAATTCTATCAACACATGACGAGACGGGGGTCCACAAAATTTTTCCCACACCTTATACCTTAATTGTTACAAGAAAGAAAACAGATTTTTAATGGTGCGTGCGTGCACAGGACCCATTCTTTACTCATCTTGTATCCATCTACATGTCATTGATAGAAATAACATATACAACCACCTTGTTATTTTAAGAAAACGACAGATGTTCGCAATGTCACTCAATGTGTTTAAGTAAAGAAGGTCTGTGATAATATCCGGGACCTGGATACTCAACTTCCTTTGCAATTAACATCCTACAGCCCACGGCAGACCACAAAAACATAACAAAAACATCCAACGGCACGCCAAAGAAAAGTGGTTTAAAATCAATGAAGTTAATTGACCATTGGCTAAAATATGTTTTAAAATAATTCATAAGAAATATATTTTTTTTGTATTTCATTGAACAATTTACGTACCTGAAACTTCATCCTCAGTATGTGGAATTAAGATGTGTACGATGTACAGGGTGATTCCTATAAAGTGCTCACCCCAATTTTTTGGTTTGTCTTTGGAAACATTAAAAATGATTAACGTAACTTATGGTATTTTTTTCAAGGATTTCGAAAATTTCAACAAAAAAAAAACAATTGAAAGTCAAATAGAAGTGGGAAAAATAAAGCAATGTTTTTTTAAATGGTGTATTTTTATAGTTTTGGAAAAACAAAAATATAACATAACATATATATTTATCTTCATATTTAGTAAAATAATAATGATAATAATTGAAATAATTTATACGAATAAATTAAATTTTATTTAAATTTAACAAAGGAAATAACATCAAATGTCTTAACGAGCAAATTACATTTATATTTAAAGGAACCCTTCAAAAGGTCCTCCATTATTTTTTACACAAATAGTATATTGTTTATATATATATATATATATATATATATATATATATATATATATATATATATATATATATATATATATATATATATATATATATATATATATATATATATATATATATATATATATATATATATATATATATATATATATATATATATATATATATATAGTGTGTGTGTGTGTGTGTGTGTATATTCATTACATTTTGTAACATGTAACAATTATTTATATTTTCTATTTCTGCCGAATTTGAACTATCAATTCTTCTACACTGTTAGTTCTATTTTCATAGACTTCAGTTTTCAAGTTCCCTATAAAAAACTATCCAGTGGATTTAAGTCTGGAGGCCACGATATAGTTCCATGCTTTCCCATCCACTCTGAGTATTTGTTATTTTAAAAATTCCGGACAGGTATAATATTATGCACAGTTGGTTGGTGCCAAATAATATCATTTAAGAGACCTATAGGCACTATTCTGGCAATATGTTCCTCTATTTCATTTTGAAGTAAACTTACATTAATTACGTTACATTTGTTTTTCCTGGCCACCATAAAAAAAAATTATATACTGTTAAAGTTTAAAATTCTGTATTTTCCCGTTTTTTGAAACTTAAAGTGATTTGAGAGATAACAGAGATAGAGGCAATTGTTTTATTTTGCCTGATTGGTCATGAACTGTGATTGTGCTATAAACTATTTATGAATTATCAATTGAAAGTTGTTAAGTAGAAATCTGTTTTAAAAATAAAACATGTGGTCTTTGTATTGATGTAATTTAATATTTTTGAACAAAAAATGGAGAAAGAAATCTATTTTGTTGACCAAAAATTCAATAAATGAAACCCTGTATTATCTATTATTTTTAAATAGAGTTTTAATGCTTTGACAAAGTTTCTTTTGATATTTCCGGAAGCGTTCATAAGAAAATAGATATTTCTGGATTTTGGAGAATCTTTTTAAAAAATAACGGAATTAAAATAATAACAAGTGTGGCTTCGTGGTCGAGTGGTAAGGACGCTTGCCTCCCACTCTGGAGTTCCGGCTCGATCTTCGATCGAGGAGCTGGGATGTTGTCTAAACCAGAAATCAATCCTAGCATACTCGGATATTGGGTGTGTATCCATTGTCCCTAAATGTGTGGTACCTTCTAGTACGAGATCCGGCTGCAGAATTAGTGTACTCATCGAGTATTTGCTAAAAACCAAATTTTTACGCATATTTATGATTAGGAGAATATATATCTACCACGCTGCCTATCAAAATGTGGCCGCAAGTATTTTTAATTAAATTATTATTAATTGACTTTTCGGAAAAAATTTCATTGACTTGTTTTTTCAATAACATATCGTCCACTTCACGACAATATATATAAAGACTCTGAAAAATCACGGCTGCCGTTGCCCACTTGGCCGCACCTCAACGCAGCCAGGTGTACACAGGTATGATTTTGTTACATTTATACGCTCATAACGTACATTTATTATTTATATATCAAATTAAAGCTAATTTTTTTCTGTTTATTATGATATACCGTTGCCTAATTAAATCTGGCCGCAAATAAGGGTTGCTGGCTGTTAAAGATGGTAAATATTAAAGGTAGAGTGAAAGAAAGCTAGCGCGTAACATCATCAGTCAGACGAGGATAGCGATTGCCAGCTGTACGACGATTTAAAGCCATTACGCATACGTCGGATGCTAGTGTTCTCAACCACCGGTTCAAACAATAGTAGGTACGACTTAATAATTACTCCAAAAGAATTGTCTTTCTTTTCAAAATGACAAATTGAAAAATTACAAAACAAATGATAAATTTAAAAAATTACAAAAAAAATGACAAATTTAAAAATTACAAAAAAAAATTGATATTGATGAAAAATAAAGCCAAGGTTACTTATATAAAAGAAAATTTTATTGTCCAAGTATTGTTTGAAAAAAATATTAGATTTTATTCAAGTATTACATCGTTTTTTACATATTAATTAAATATTTAAGCAAATTAAAAATTTTAAAAATATATCTTACAATTCCGTGACTCTTATTTAAAAATTTAAAACCAACATGGTTCCTGGGAGACTCAACTCCAACGCAAGTTGAGAATGTATTATGTGATTCCACGAACAAATCTTCCGATAATGACGACGATTCTGATATTTGTAGCGATGAAAGTGATAGCTGTGATAGACTATTCAGGGATACCTGACAATATCTAATGTAACATTGAACATATGATTTTAGAAACCTCCGTAATTCCAGGCCAACTAGATAAAATTTTTGAACACCTGCTATATGAACAAAAGCCTGAATTTTGATATAGGAACGCTGCTGTATATTAGTTTTTTGTTAGTGGGTTCTTGTGGACCCTCCACTGCGGCCAACAGCATTCCTATTGTGTTTATTAGTCTAATATTTATCAAGCGTTAATAAATTTTATTTTTAAATTTATATGTATACATATTTAGATGAATCAAAATAAACTTAAATTTAATAATAATAATTGAGTCATCTGTCATCTGTATATAACATCACATTAAATAAAAACTAACAACAAAAACACTGAAAAGAGTATTAACTTGACATCTGATAAAGACTCTTTAAATGAATAGCCTGACATCCAGTGTCAATTCAATAAAAAAAATTTGGGCCGTAATAATTTTCTACATTCTAGCTCCTAACAAATCTGGTATAATTTAGACCAACTTCACCTCTCCGTCTAGTATGGTGTTCATGTATTAATCTATGTAAAACATATCTATGTATTAATCTTTTGTTTAACATGCAAACGAGCTGTGAAAATATAACAACTAAATAGGAACTCTCATGATAATCAGTTCTCTAAGTTTAACATCCTGCCTAAACTCCAATCCCGTCATTATTCTCGTAACACGTAGCTGCAGCGAGAATACTCATATTTAAATGAGTGGAATATCCCCAGGTAAGTAAGGCTTAAGGGCACACTGTAAAATAAAGAAAAGTATACTATTTTTATAAAATTTAATGGTAACTCCTTCATTAGGTTTTATATTAGATACATAGTTTTCTATAGTTTACAAGATAATCCACCCGTTGGTCTCACCGTAGTTTACGATCAGTGCTTACTCCTAAAGACTCTATATTACTGGGATTCTCAAATTGATTTAATCTCCGAATAGAAAAGATAATACGTATTTGATTGGTTAAGATTCAACTTATTTTCTCCGAACTTTAGAAGCCTTCAACTGATAGTTCTGCATATTCCGTAGTAAATTGTTAAAGTTGTTATTTATGATTATCATGGTTGTGTCATCAACAAACAATACAAGTGATGTCATTTACACAATTTAGCAGATCGTTCACAAATACTAAAAATATTAGAGGTCCGATTATGGAACCTTGTGGAATTCCAAATTTTACTCTTGGTGGTGATAAGTCATATACAATTAATTGTTTGATCTCTGTGAACAAGATTTTAAAAATATGATAATTGTATTTATGAAGTTTCTGAACCAGAATATTATGCTGCACATTTCTCTTGAAATTCTTATTAGGATCGTTGTTTTGAAAATGTATATTTTTGTACTTTAGAATGCAGTTAATTCAGAACTTATTCTTGAATTACAAGACATTTTCTCTATTCGGTAGTCAATTGTTTATTACCAAGGCATACTTAGCTTCTTTTATTACATATTTTGATGCTGCTTTTGTCAAATTTGTCCTAAAAATAAATACCTTGTGACTTTTTTTGTGAAATTTGCTACAAAGGTATTTTGAGCGATCCTAATTAACTTTTTTTAAGGTTTCTCGAATATTGGAGATATAAAAACATCATAGTAGGCTTTGCGTGTGTACCTAGAATGTCAATATGGTAACAAAATGCAGATTTTAATGCTCAAAAAATAATTATTTCAGAGGTTTGTGTCCACCTTAATGTGGATACACTGTATACGCTACTTTTAGACAGCATCTGTTTACAGAAACAGGCTAATCACGTTCTTCTTTTTTCCTCCGCCCATGTGAATACTAACGAGTTATTGATAAGTCAAGTGCGGCGTTAATGGAATATTAGTGATCGATTTATATGAAATATTTATTATTGCTCGAAGTCAGTTTCATCCTTTCTTCTACTATATTTAGATGTAAAGCTTTATTTACCGCCTCTCCTTATACATTAATGATCATTTCTGGAAGAAATTTATTACATCCTATTATTAAATATCAATTTAGTTTATGATCACGGAACAGGCAAGGATTCTCTTCTTAATGCTTGTATATCAAGCTTTATAAATCAATTTATAGATATACCTGTTCTTACATAGTGCCTAGAAAGATGTTTTAAATAAATAAAGACATTGTAACATAAGACACAATATAAATATGTGTTCACACTGTACTATCTAAAGATTTTTTTGTGATATAAGTATTAATGAGAACTATACAGGGTGTTCCATAATTAAATACCTTTCTCCAAGGAGGTGATGGAACTAGAGAAAGATGAGTTGAGTTCTATGTATAAACATTTGCCTTAAGTCAGTTCATAAGGGAGCTACAATCCCTTAAAGGGGGAAAGCAAAATACAGTTATTTGCTAATAAATTCGAAACGTCTTATGTTAAACAAATTAAATTTGAACTATTTATTAATTCCACATTGTTACATATTTTGTCAAATTTTTATCTAAATATCATGATTTGTTGGGGCAGTTATAGGAGGGGGTGAGGGTGAATTTTCGCTATAATTATTTTGTCTTATTTTTTTTTAACATTTAAAACGGAAAAGGCACTAGTGTTAAAAACTGCATAAAAAAAGGTGCTCTTACTAAATTTCTATAAGAGCTATCGTTTTGGAGTTATTTATATTTTAATATCGCAATACAGGATATGTATGCAATAATGGAAGGTAATTACGTACCTCTACAAAAATTCCACAATATTTTCAACTATTGTTTTGTAGAACAATTCAAAATATCGCTTTACGCAATGAAGTATGTAACTTAAAGACAAAACAAAATTTACAATAATTTTCTAATTAAAAATATTTTAAGTTTGTGTCTTAAGTTCAGAAGATGATCCAAAAAAAAATAAATTAGTTATTTATAAACGTTTGTTTAATTACATGCTTCTATCCTGTATTGCAACATTGAAATACAAATAACTCCAAAACGATGGCACCCCCAAGTAGCATTTTATGGAACATTTTCGCAAACGTTTTAAACAAAGTAGGCCTGTCACCATGTCCAAAATGGGACTGTTACCGTCATGTTGCGATAAATTATCGATACATATATAATTTCATATGGTTATACAGTACGTGTTTCTATTGTGGTGGCACTGTGCGCTTCTTTGCTGGGTTCGAAAATAAAGAGAAACATGTTTCAAATTTATAGCTTGCTGCTTTGTACATAGTTTTGCAAATGTATCGATACTTCATTATATTTGTACTGATTAATGTTTTTGCAACTTACATTGCTGGGAACGAAATGTGTGCAATCAGTTTCGGAAAGTTTTATTATCTTTCATGCCTAATAAGAATTATTCAATATTGTGAGTATCTTTATTACCTTTCAATATGGGAACAATTTATTAAGATGTAAGATAATATTTGGAATAGTGTGAAAACTGCAATGTAATTTTTGGCAGATGCCTGGTCTGAAAAAACTTATGCGACGAAAATTTTATATATTAATTTGCAGAGATACCTGCGCCTTACAATTATAAACAATTTTAATTTAAACTTTTCATTAAAACATTTTTTTGTCATAATTATTTTTTGATATTGATTAGTAACGTAAACCGAACATCAAATTATATTTCTTTTTCGTAATTTGTATCAATATTAAGTCTTTACCTAGTCAACGTTTTCTTTTAAAAGAAGATTGCCCATAATGGCCGCTAAAATAGCAAACACTTCCCAACACTCACAACCAAAATGGCTATGTATAGAAATAGTTATGCATATGTTTCGAAAGTTTAGATAATATTTTATGAAAAGTAATTTGTTTCTCTAATGTAACCATTCAGTTCCGATTATTGCAGCATATCGTCTTTGAATGAAACTTGTCTCGAAATTATTTTAAGAAATGATAACCAGTTCCTAACAGAAACAATATCTTCTGTGTTTCGGAAAGGTTTCGGACTGTCTGAAGCACTAATTTCTTAATACAATCATTAAGAAATTCGTGACCCGAAAAGAAAGAATCTCTATCAACTTTTTACCTTCCTCAATATTCTATCGAAATAGGAAATTCTTTTGCTTTCGTCGTATTATCTGACATCGTTGTAAGTGCATCAGTTGCAAGATTTGTTGATTTGTTACTTTTTTATATATTCCACACCAACTTCTTTTAAAGGTGTTGTTGGTATCACATCTTTTGTATACTATACCAAGAAGAATGTTTAAATTGTTTGGTTTTTCCCATCTTGTATCTATAATAAACTCTGTTAGGTATTTTCTATGGTAAGTAATAATAACAATACTTGTAAAATATGAGGTTATAATAACTTTATAAACATATAGAAAAAAATGGAAATAGTTTGGAAACATTTGGATATATAAGAATGTGTTTCATATAATTTCATAATATATCAGCACAAATTTACAGTTGGAAATGAGGTAACAGATGCTGCAGTATGTTTCGAAAATGTCCTCAAATACTGTTTCCGAAAGAAATTATACCTAAAAGTGGAAACAGTTATTAAACTGTTCCATAATATTATTGTTGTGCTACTGTGACGTACTTACTACCATAATGCTTATTTGTATGTGTATGACGTGTACCTTTGGCACCCTTCAGTACAGTAGCGGTACTTTGAACTTTTTATTACTGTAACGGTCTCGAGCGCCAGTTCCTGTTTTAAAGTGTAGGAACACCACTTTATTCTATGAGTGGTATGATAGAAGCTAGGGTAACTCAGTGAAGAAACGGAATACCAAGCGGTGTGTGTGTGTGGTTGTCGTTTGCGTAGAAATTGACTTCACCTTACCTGCCGAAAATGATTCTCGGTGTATCAACAAATTTATTACTTATATCTTTGTTTTAAATAAAAGGCAGAAGTTCAACTTCACTTACTCTATTTATTTAAGACTGCTTCACACATATACAACAGTTATATTGTAATGCAATGTAAATATTAACCTATATTACAAGCAACCAAGGAACCAAGCAACAGGTTATGAAAATGCAAGAAGCGGTGATCGGTTATGTTATATCAAGTACAGCTAAGTTATGGAAGCTACTATTACGATATTGATATCAACTGTTTATTACAAGCATCTACACAAACAAGCAAGCGGTAATTCAAAATAAAGCAAGTGGTAAGCGGTCGGTGCAGTAATATATTCAGCGGCTACGGAGTACTAGCAAGACACAAGTGCAAGAGGTTAGTCCAGGGACAGGCGGTATATTTGATTGTATAGTCACGAGCGTGCTATGGTTTAAGATTAGCGCTGCATATCCCTGATTTAGGGTTTATTGACTACGTGTGTCGGACGGAACGGCTATGCCGCTTCGCGTTACCTAGTAAGGTCTTATCCACACACGAGGTCTGAGAACCTTGCTGGTAGTGAAACTATGACTAAGACAGAACTATATCCACACACGAGGCCTTAGAGTTCTATCTTTACGTTGGCTGCAACAGACAATGATGACCGAATATTCCCGTTGCTCTTCTAACTCTATAGCACTGTAGTTCAGTTCACTGACACGTATTTTAGTATAAACTGTCCCTTAAACTAACTAGACCAGAGATATGCGTGGATGCATGACCGTTAACGCTCGGTAATTACTTAAAATTTAGTGCGATAGGTTATTACATCAACTTCAGGCTTAGCTTATTTACAATTTTAATTCAGTGAGCACGGCTGACGGACGTATCGGTTAATACATAACTTCCTCGGCCACGGCGTGAAATTCTACCCATACACGAGGTTTTAAAATCTCACTTATGCCACTTTGCGTTTACCTAGTAAGTGTTATCCACACACGAGGTCTTAGAAACTTACTGGTACTTAAACTATGACTATCCACACACGAGGCCTTGAAGTCCTGTCTTTACGTCAGCTATAACAAATAATGATAACCGCGGATTCTCGATGCTAGCGGTTAAATAGATAACCCTACTTTTAACAATGAATCATGAATTTTCCTAAATATCTCTGGTTTGTTCGGACAACAGGCACTTCGGACAAAATAACATCACAGTACATTCGGATATAAACGATAAATTCGGACACGAACGGTAAATGATGGAAATGCAAATAAAAACAGTAAAACGGTCAAAGTAGTTCTTACCACTATCGGATTGTGGAGTGAACTGGAGATCGGTAGGTGAGTGCTGCTTACTGGAACAGTCGCTGGAGAAGAAGACAAGTCGAAGCTGTCGCAGACAAGTAATACTTTCACGTAGTGTCATTCAATTTATACACAAACGCCTGTCAAAGAATGGCGGTGATCTGTGTGACGCGCAAGCGGGTCGACCGCTGTCCGTGGCAAACGGTAAAGATTACCCTGGAAAGAAACAAGTTTGAAATAATTATATGGAGAAATAATTGTTATTTGAAATACTGAACTTGCAAAAATAAATATAACTTTTCTTCAAAATGGTTTTAAAAGAAATATTAACACAAGTTATCGTATACAGGATGTACCAAGGTGAACGAAAACAACATTTAGGTCTGATTACAATAGAAAACTAGTAACGGAAAAATCACTTCGTTACACTATGTGTAAAAGTTAAAATATTGGTACTAATTTCTGAAAAATATTGGAAATGTATGTAAAGTTTTGTATCTCCCATAAAAATGAAAACAGTTACAAAACTGTTTCTCACTACCAAATTTGTTTTAAAATTATGTCTAAAAATGCATCTTGGGACCTATCGAAATTTGGTAAGAGAATCTTTTTTTATGCAATTTTTAACACTGGTGCCTTTTTTAGTTTAAAATGTTAAAATAAGAAATAAGAAAAAAATTATAACGAAAATTCACCTTTAGCCCTTGTAACTACCCGAACAAATCATGATATTTAGATAAAAATTTCACAAAATATGGAATATATTATGGAATTAATGAATGTTTTGCAACTTTAAGAAGTTTCGAATTTATTGGCAAATGACTATGGTGTACTTACCCCCTTTAAGGGGTTGTTGCCCCCCTTATGAACTGATTTAAGGCAAATGTTTATATACAAAACTCAACTTGTTTTTCTAGTTCTATTACCTCCTTGAACTATGGGACACCCTGTATAATGTAGAGCTATCGTGTTAAAAAACAAAAGAAAATTAATCTGGCTACAATAATTGTCAAATTATGTCGGGATTGTCGCTTCCTGGTTTCGTAATAATCTTTTTCATTGTGTTACAGCTGTATTTTTTCTATTGTTTATAATTTATTGTGTATGTGTTAGCAATGCAAAAGAACTGGTTCGAATGTCTTTACACGTGCAACTTCACTTCACCAAATATAAAATCAACAGGTGTACAGAGTGATCATTTTACGTGCTTGGCTCAATCCCCTGGCTTTTGTAGTGTTAAGAAAAAATCAAAAGTAGAGATTTTATACCAGAGAAATCGAAACAGTGATCCATAAATATTACACAATAATTAAGTAGGTGATTCTTTGGGTCTTTTTGAGAAGAGAAGTTGATAAACAAATGTCCTAAACGACTTAATTTTTAAATACATGGTGATGAATTTTATAAAAAACGTTTATGATTTTCAAAAACCTTGAATACGTTATTAGGTATTTTATTGAAATTTGATATAACTTTGACGCAAAAAGATTTCATATTTTGGTTAAAATAAATTTTATTTTGTACCGCTATATAAAAAAGATAACCAGGTCTTATGCAAAACGATACATACGTATCTATTCTTTTTTATCTCTGATTACCTTTTTAAATTTTTAATGAAAAATGTAGAAAAATTGTCTGTTTCTTCTCATAATATTATAATCCGTTTTCGAGAAAAAGACAAAAAAACTTATTAAACGTGCCGAAAATTAACGAACCGATTTTTTTGAATTATTGTGAAGAAGAAAAGTTCACATTTATAAAAATACTTTTTATCACAACCACAGCCTATTAAAGGGGTTTGAAGAAAATCGAATAAGCCATAATATTCACAATTACGACTAAATATTATAAAAGAAGTCGAATTTTCATCATACCTGATTTCACAAATGCTGAAGAGACCTATATGCAGTTTGTATGTCTTGCTAATACGAAGCATTTATGACAGAATATGCCGAGCATCTCATCCACAAACATGTACAAATAATCACTGTCGTGTTGTCTTCATGAAAGAGGTACTTTTGCGAGCAGTATCGCTGATCTTGGAGGTTCTATGACACTTAGAATAATACATACAGGAAAATTGTCCTCAGTCGCAGTAAGCAGAAATGACTACAAGGAAGATTGCTACCGTGAAGAATATGAGTTAATAGAAAGTCTGAAGAAGTTTAAAAGATTTACAATTGTATCCATACCATTTTCAACGGGTATTTTTACCACATTTTCCACAATGTGTATTTCTTTAATGGGTTTTTCAAATTTTCGCAGTAAATCCTGAAGTTCTCCTTACCGATGAGACTAACTTCACCAACGATGCAATTATGAGTATTCATTACAACCCTCTATGGTTTGATGATAATTCATACGCGATAATAGAATTTGGTTTGAAACATCAAATTTCATTAACACATGTGTTAAGTTATTGATAATTTTTTAATTGCACCCCACTTTCTTTTGTTAAGAGTCAATATCGAATCATGTAGCCATATTCTTAACGAAGAATTACCTGCACTACTACAGCAAGTGCCAAACGTGATTAGAATTCAATCGTGGTTGCACCAGCATACTTAAGCATAACAACTCGTCAGTATTTGGATATGATGTATCTCGGTCACAGAATAGATAACAGGCAACCATGCCTCTTAGGGCAGCAGATTTCAATTTCTTGGATTTTCCTTTTGGGGTTTCCTTAAACCATTGGTTTATACCACCCAAATTAAAAATGAGGAAGATCTCGAATCGTATAGTTGCTTCATGTGGCACAATACGCAATACTCTTGGAATTTTACAGCGTGTCAATCAATATGGAGGAGGACAGACGCATGTATCATGACTGGAAATAGCTAATTTCAATACGTACTATGATTTTTTTGTTTTACCATCTAAAACTGCTTCATTTCTTCTTTAATCTTTTATTGTACTTTTGATATGATTTGGGAAACGGTCAAAACTAGCAATAAGTAATGTTTTTTAAACTTGTATTAACAAGTATTACACGGACTGAATCTCGATTTAGATGAAAGAAATTGATTGTTTGGGAATCAGGTGTAAGAAATCGATTGTTTGGAATGAGGCAAAAACTCTTGCTCAGGATGAGAATCCAAGAGCCCACACCATGGTACAACGTAATGCTTTACTGTATCTGTTCTTTCAGCAATGATAGGCGGCCTCACAGTGTACACCACTATACCTCAGATTACACGGAGAGAAAACACGTTCATTATTCTATGATAATATTGTTTGATGAGAATTGTACGTTTATGATTCATTTTCACATAATAAATACGAAAGGACTCTAAATATTTGTAGTAAAAAGTAAAATTGTTGTAGTCATAGACAACAAATTTTGTTTGACTTTTTTTCTATTAGGATGGTAAAAGTAACCATTTACGTCAAAGTTAGAAATCAACCATAATGTACAGAAAATTACTACGTAAAATGTCGTCCAGTTCATCAAACCTAACGCCCAACCCTGTGATTAAGTGGAAATTTTTATAAATATAACTAACCACTGACGATTTTGTTATCTCAATCTTAAATAGTTGGGCGCTACTTGAACTAGTTGAGTCATTGCGAGGTAAATTTTAATATTGGGTAACATTACAGGGACTCTTTATTGTTATTTTAATCATGTGTTGAACAGCCGGAACCTTTAGAAACATTAAATATTTGTTCGTTACGTTTTATAGAATGTGAGAAGCTGCCAAATATTAAGTGGAACACCAGGTTACAGCGAGAGTTGATTGAATTCGAGCAGGCGATAAAGGAAAGCGAATGATGTACGTGCAGATTTCTTATGGGGAGTATTGATGACGGTTCTCACTACAGGTGGAGAGGGCATAATTCATACACGTCATTATTTGCTTTCTTTTTAATGCCTGTTTGGCTTGAAACAGCATTTCATAAGAAATATAATAATATAAAAAATTAAGGGAAAAATTAAATTTTCACAATATTTCCATAAATTTTCGGAAATATAAGCAACATAAGCAACATTTATAATACTATACTATATTTTACTATAAATAAAAAAATAGTTGATTCGTTTCAATGATTTCGAACTCACTATTATTTTTTGTTATCTCCCTCAGATCTCTTATTTCCTTGGTCCTCTGTTAATAAAACCCCCCCAAGGTAATCACAGCGAATCGTCGTCGCCCTTCACGACTTGCCAACCATTAACATCATTTACTTTTCTCATCGTTCCTAATTACCATTGCCATGAATTTCTCGTTCTATTATATTCGAAGACTTTTTAAGCGTACAGACCTATTATATGCTGAATACAGTTGAATACAAATCACATACTGTGTGCCATTGTTGTATTGTGTACACGCAGCCGACTCACTAAGGGCATTTTGAAATTTTAGACGAACTTAGAGAACAGGAAATTATAATGATTATGTCCTGTGTGCTGTAAACTTTCAATAGCTCACTGCATAATGGGACAATAAAAATTGTATTAGTCTCTGAGGAGAGAAATAAAAATGTCATAACGGGTGGTTATTCGAATAACTAGATTGAAATGGAAATTTAAACAAGTTCATAAAAAATTAATAGAACTCTGCAAGGTGAGTAGATCATATATAGGGTGTTCGAAAATAAGTGTCTTTTAGAAATGAGGCATATTATACGTTCAGAAATTCAAACGTTTGGTATAACTCGGAAGTATTTTTTGAAACCTGTTTATAGAATACTTTTGTCTTAACTTAAAACGTACAATACAATCCGTTTCTGGTGAATACTTCCTAACACTCTCTATATTTGTTTTTAGATATATTCAAATCGTAATTTATTTTCAGTCCTCAATTCATAAACTTGGTATGTGTACTAGTTTCCAAACAAGACTACCTGGATACACTCCAGATTACATCAAAAGTAATTACATTTGTTTCCGACATATTTATTAATAATAATCACAGGCCCAACAGAAAAAGCTTTCCTGGTCGGCAAGCCAGACCCATGTTTTCCGATGTTTTTTGGGTCACTGAACATAAATCCGGAGTCAGAATGGCATGGTCGTGGATAAATTTTCGAGCTAGAACCTGAAAAAAAGTCATAATTTTAGAAATTTTGGTATTTTAGACTACGATCGGTTCAGCATGATCGACCAAAATTTTAGAGGCATGGAAATATCATTTCATTCATAGAATAGTGTATTTTCTAATTTATGAAGCATTATCGCATTCCCTCCTGTTGCTCATAGTACGATATAACCAAGGCAAGGGACTCTTCTCTTGATTAAATGCCAATCGCAAGACGTGGAACATTCCTGATCTGACATGTGGGATGTATCGATAAATATATATATACAGGGTGATTTTTTTTGGGCGTCTATTAGAGGTATATCGAGAAAGAAAAATGATATCGATCTGAAAATTTGGCTATAGGCCTAACGGCGTAGGATCTATTTAACGAAAATATTTTCAAAATGGTGGCATTTCCGGTTATACCGGAAGTTGACCCCAACTTTGTTATTTTAAATGGAATGCCCCGATTTTCAATTTTTTTTTAGATTCTGCAGTTAATTCAAAGAACATTTCGTTAAAGGTTTCCTATAGCTAAAATTAATATTTCCGGGGATATTAATTTTTTTTCCTAAAATTTTGACAGAAAAGTTGTATAACATAAAAATTAATATCTCAGTAACAATAATTGATAACATGTTGATCTTTCTATGAGGGTAAGACAAGGTATTGGAGTTACTCATCACGTAAGAATATTATCGAAATATCCACTAAAAAAGTTTCTAAAATTATTGACATATGTCGACCACACAAAGACAGCAAAAACTCATTTTTTTTAAATGGCACCATACCTAACTAAATGCACCATTCGATACAGAAAAAAAATGCGCATCTAACCATGTATCATGTTCCTATACCCAAAATGTATGGTTCTTTAGATATTTGCGATTTTCGGTGTTATTAATGAAAATTGAAGAGTATCTCGAAGAGTGCCGTCTTCTAAAGAGTAGGCTTTGAGTGTTGACAAAACAAAATACAAAAAATGTGACAGATAGGTAATTTATGTTATTGTATTTCATTACACGTAGTTTGTGTTGTACTTATTTACTGTGGGGAAAATGGCAAACAATTACTCACACTCGGATATTTTGAATTTATTTAACATTCATGGAAAGTGTGACAAAATAATTAGCAGAACATGCAGACAATTTAATGAAACGTATCCTGATTTACCATCAATGAATCCACAAAAGTTTAGAAGATTGCAAAGCAATTTTGTTAGATTTGGCAGTCGACACGCAGAAAGAACACTAGCCAGACCTATAACATCAAATGAAAATAATGAAATTAACGTCATGGCCTATTTCTATGCAAATCCCAATCATTCGATTCGTTCAGCGGTAGCGGATTTGGACATTTCCTACAGTTCCATTCGGAAGATTTTAGTGAATCATAAATTCCATAATTTTAAATTTACTACTGTGCAAGAACTTTATCCTGAAGATCCACAGCGAAGAACAGAATTTTGCGAAATGATATTAATCCGAACGCAAGAAGACCCTCAATTTTTTAGAAAAAATTATTTGGACTGATGAGGCAAAATTTTCAAAAGAAGGTATTTTCAATCGCAGAAATTCGCATTTTTTGGCTCAATCAAAATCTTCATGTTATACGACCGAGGAATTTTCAGTATAAATTTAGTTTTAATGTGTTTTGTTTGTTAATGGGCAATAAATTGTGTTACCACATTTACGACGAAAATTTGAATGGAACAAGATATTTAGAAATTTTAAGAACTGTCGTAACGAACTTTTTAGAAAATTTACCTGTTAATCAATACTTTTCATGCTGGTACCAACTCGATGGAGCTCCAAGTCATTGTTCCAGACCAGTTAGTAACGAATTGGATCAAATGTTCGATGACAGGTGGATAAGGCGTTTGGGTCCATGGATTTGGCCTGCCAGGTCTCCTGACTTGACCCCAATGGATTTCTACCTGTGGGGCCGTATAAAGAGTGAGGTCTATCGAACCCCGGTAACTAACCGAGAGGAACTGTTGGACAGAGTTCAAAGAGCATTTGAAGGTTTGGACCCAAATGAAATTCGCAGTGCTACTACACACTCAGTAAATAATAGGATTCTAAAATGTTTAGAGGTTAATGGAGAACATATTGAACAGTATAATTAATGTTTCGTTATAAAATTTTTATTATTAATAAATTATACAATTTTCATTTTTTCATTTCATTGATAAAATTAGAAAATCGCAAATATCTAAAGTACCATACATTTTGAGTATAGGAACATGATACATGGTTAGATGCGCATTTTTTTTCTCTATCGAATGGTGTATTTAGTTAGGTATGGTGCCATTTAAAAAAAATTAGTTTTTGCTGTCTTTGTGTGGTCGACATATGTCAATAATTTTAGAAACTTTTTAGTGGATATTTCGATAATATTCTTACGTGATGAGTAACTCCAATACCTTGTCTTACCCTCATAGAAAGATCAACATGTTATCAATTATTGTTACTGAGATAATAATTTTTATGTTATACAACTTTTCTGTCAAAATTTTAGGAAAAAAATTAATATCTCCGGAAATATTAATTTTAGCTATAGGAAACCTTTAACGAAATGTTCTTTGAATTAACTGCAGAATCTAAAAAAAATTAAAAATCGGGGCATTCCATTTAAAATAACAAAGTTGGGGTCAACTTCCGGTATAACCGGAAATGCCACCATTTTGAAAATATTTTCGTTAAATGGATCCTACGCCGTTAGGCCTATAGCCAAATTTTCAGATCGATATCATTTTTCTTTCTCGATATACCTCTAATAGACGCCCAAAAAAAATCACCCTGTATATATATGTATATATATATATATATATATATATATATATATATATATATATATATATATATATATATATATATATATATATATATATATATATATATATATATATATATATATATATATATATATATATATATATATATATATATATATATATATATATATATATATATATATATATATATATATATATATATATATATATATATATATATATATATATATATATATATATATATATATATATATATATATATATATATATATATATATATATATATATATATATATATATATATATATATATATATATATATATATATATATATATATATATATATATATATATATATATATATATATATATATATATATATATATATATATATATATATATATATATATATATATATATATATATATATATATATATATATATATATATATATATATATATATATATATATATATATATATATATATATATATATATATATATATATATATATATATATATATATATATATATATATATATATATATATATATATATATATATACATACATATATATATATATGTATATATATATATATATAGGAAGAAAGGATCGTGGATGCCCGCAAAAAAGGATGAATCCGCCGACACGTGTTTCTGAGTCACTACTCGTTATCAAGACGGCTATAAGTTGTAAGGATAGGCACAACTTAGGTTCAACAACACAAAGGAAACCACTGACAGGAACCAGTCGCTCATTTGTAGCTGCAATTGAGAGACCCCGTGTTTACGGAGCAACAGACAATATTGCCACGGGGGCAACTATAGCTACCTGCGTGGTATTTCCTACCCAGGGTTTGAAGTAACAAACTATAGAAGGTTACTGCGGGATGAGATATAATAGGAAGAAAGGATCGTGGGTAATGCCCGCAAGAAAGGATGAATCCGCAGACACGTGTTTCTGAGTCACTACTCGTTATCATTTGTAGCTGCAATTGAGAGACCCCGTGTTTACGGGGCAACAGACAATATTGCCACGGGGGCAACTATAGCTATAGTTTCAACAAGTTGTGCCTATCCTTACAACACATTTTTCCTTTCCTTATTTGGGACTTACTACTACATGAATAATTCCTCGCTATCTAAAAAAATATAGTCAGTTACCCAGTATGTTACTGGAAAAATAAACCTCTACGCTTCTGACTTTACGTCAAAACATTAGTCACAGAGTTTTTTTTGACAACTAATATGAGACACAAAAATAATAATACAATTCCTTAACGTTTCAAAAAACACCCTCTGACTAATCTTTTAATGTAAAGTTACAAGCGCAGAGGTTTATTTTTCCAGTAGCATACTGGGTAACTAACTAAATTTTTTAGATAACGAAGAATTATTTATGTGGTAGTAAGTTCCAAAAAAAGAAAAGGAAAAAAGTTTTATTTAAATAATACAATTGTTGAACGAAATGAAATTTATCCTTACATTAAGGGGTAAATGTAATAGATCGCAATATTAAATCAAGAAAGGAAAGATTTCAGTCAACATCAAATATTTATCGATCAAGTAATTCATTAGTTTTGTTTAAATAATACAGTTGTTGAATGAAATGACACATTTCTTACATTAAGTGTCAAATGTAACAGATCGCAATAATCTCTACTTTTGAACTAAATAAATGAAATCTTAGATTAAGTATAAGTTAGTATTGAATATTGTTCGAAACTTCCTCTTAGCTGAAGTAGAACCATTATTCTAAAGTTAATAATTAGTTATCATTAAAAGAAGGAGACTAAGATAATGACTTTTAAGAATAACGTTTTCCTTGATGGAAAAATATATATTCTTGCGGATATATCAGTACAAGAACGTTTTAATTTAAGAATAGTAGTCTTAAAAATAGTTTAGATTTTTTCCGTGTATAGGTTATGTGTCAACACGTTAATATATTCATGCATATGACACAGTATATCTTGCATTGTAATTTTCTTTTAGTGAATTCTGTAATATCCATAATCGATAAAGTCTATTTATTATAAACATTCACTCGAAGAGGATTAGAGATATTGGGGGATGTAGACCGATGGGCTCTATACAATTTCGTCCTGTTATTACATACGATCAACGTTATGCAATGTACTGACCCTTCTCGTTATTCCAAGTTGACCCACAGAGCGCAGGTACCTACGTAAATTCCCAGAATTGCCGCAGTGTAGTGCAATTGTAAAAGGATCGATTACGTTTGTATTTAATATAGTACGTTTTCCGATAAAACTAGTTTATGTGTTAACATTTTAAAATGAAATAAAATTCACTTTATAATGTATAAATTTTTGTTTTTCTGTTGTTTGGGAATGTTTCAGTAGGTTTTTACAATATAATATGTCTTTGCATAAAAGCCGTCACTGGGAAACGATATTTACGTCCGAGCTCTAGATCTCACATAACCAGTGAGATCTAGAGCTCGGACGTAGATATCGGTATGAAGATTTTTAATTTAAATCGGTAGCTTTTATAAATCTAGAGATCGTTCTTAAATTTATTCTATTCATAATGACGACCAGGACCGTAAGTCTCAGATTCATAATCCATAATAGGGAAAAAATATATTCTATTCTACATATTCTATTTATATGATTTAAAATGAGATAGATTTTCGGTCTTGGTCGCCAAATTTAAGAGCGATGTCCAGATGTATGTCAGCTACCTAATGAAAACGCCGGTTTAAATTAAAAATATTCATTACTCATGAATGATATTTATCAATCAGGACTCATTGAAATAAAATATTGCAAATCAAGCCTTTGCTCACATTCTGTTGCATTCCTTCATCTCTTAATTCTTTGTCACAGCGAATTTCTCGACTTGCGAAATGTGAATTTGAGCGTGATGCTTAAAAAGAAGTATTTGTTAAGCTTTATTATTATCGCTGGAGCTATAAAAGATTTTATGATTTTTAAGATGTAGATCGTAAATGGAACATTTTGATTTATGCACTTGCCTATAAAATTAATATTGGTATTATAACGTGGGCTCTTAACTAGCACGTAACATTTGTTAAGATACATTTTGAGATAGCTTGAGTAAGGCAATAAAATTTATAATTAACGGACTTTATAAACAACGCACGCATAGGAATTATTGATGCATTTATAATTTTACTTATCTAGTTGGTCTATGCTATGGGTTATGTTATGTTATAAGCTTTATTTATAGGCAATATTCTGGCGAGTTATGATTTATATAACTGTCTGTGGCTGTTATATCAGTTAAATATACGTAAAATAACATCACCCGAAAATAATTTTTCCAAAAAGGACGTGAACTTTGATTATTCCTTTTTATTTTTGTTTTGACATTCAAACATAACCGATATTGTCACCAAATGATCTTATTACGAGCATCGGTACCTACTGAAAAATCACCGGCACACAAAAAAAAAGTTGTTTGTACATTTGACGCCACCTACCTCCCGACATGTATTTCGACCCGCTGAGTCCGAATTTGAAGTCAGTTTGAACCGTACACCCTCAAATATCGAGTAAACTGAAAAAACCGTAAAAAATAGCGAAAATTGGGTGTTTCGGTAATAAAAAAAATTTTGTGGAACTAAACCAAGGCTAATTTTTACGTATTTCGATCCGCTGAATACGAATCTAAAATATATTTAGACCATAAGCCGTTTTAAATCTAAGTAAATTGTAAAAAAACCCTCGAAAATTGCTAAAAATGGCAAAAAATTGTGATTATGTTGATGAAAAAAATTTTGTAGACTCGGATCGAAGAGGATTTTTATGTAATTTGATCTGCTGAATCCGAATCTGAAATACATTTGGCCCATTAATCCCTCAAAATCTCAAAAAATCGCAAAAAACCGATAAAATAGCAAAAAATTGCAGTTGAAAAAATTGAAAGAAATATATGAAACACGATTAAATACGTTTTTTGTATTTTTTTATGCATAAAATACAAGTTTAGAATCTGAAAATGTGAAAAGTTGTAAAATCTATAAAAAATGACGTATAAACAGAATGAAAGTTTTTTTCATCAACATTATCACAATTTTTTACCATTTTTAGCAATTTTCGAGGGTTTTTTATAATTTACTTAGATTTAAAACGGCTTATGGTCTAAATATACTTTAGATTCGTATTCAGCGGATCGAAATACATAAAAATTAGGCTTAGTTTAGATCTACAAAATTTTTTTATTACCGAAACACCCAATTTTCGCTATTTTTTACGGTTTTTCAATTTACTCGATATTTGAGGGTGTACGGTCCAAACTGACTTCAAATTCGGATTCAGGGGGTCGAAATACATGTCGGGAGGTAGGTGGCGTCAAATGTACAAACAACTTTTTTTTCTTTGTGTATTTATTTTCAAAATTTGAAGATTACATTATTTTTAACGTTAAGCATTATTCAATTAAGTAATGATTTAAAACTGATGGCACTTTTTTTACTTAAGAAAATTATAAACACTTTTTATTACTTGCCTAATTTTCACTTTATTTGTTATTTTTACTAGTTTCATCCTATTTGGATATTTTCAAGTAAACTTGACATTGATGCAAAAAATACCAAGACAATTTTCTTACTAGTTTTGATAAAGGAATCAAATTGTATTCCGAAGCTTCTACTACATTTTCTAATCTAAAATATGTTACATTTAATAATTTTTTTATTATCTTAGATTTTGCTTAATAGACAAGAACATAAAGAAACAACATCTGACTAACCTTTTTGGAGCCGACTTACAAAATTTCTTGAATAATTTGTAGGACAGGGATCAAAAAAAGTATGTAATATAGATTGCTTTCTATACAACCAAATTATTTTATTAGTAAACAGGTGATAAATTAGGAAAGACTTTGTCTCGTTGTCCAAAAAAATTTAATGAATTAAGATAGAGCGCCCGCCTGAAACTGATGAAATATAAAAAATATCACGTTCATTTCTGTTTATGTCAGATAATGTCCGCAAAAAATAGAAGGTAGTGAATCAATCCTCCCTGTTGTAGACATTCCACACTAAAACGGTTCTAAACCAAAGCCTGGTATTTCACGCATCGTGAAATAAAGGGGAAACTGTTTCCAAGTGAGAAAGCGGGAATGAAAGTTTTACGGATGCGTATTGTCAAATTGTCGTGTGTGCGTATATCTATATGCATGCACGGTGGTAATGTATGAAATAAATTTAATAAAATTGATAATACAAGTTCTTTTTGGAAAATTTCCCATCTAATGGCAAGTAAATTGCAGGGGATAAAGGTCATGCTTGGAAAATTAAAGAAAGCCACCTTTTTAATATTCTTTAGTTTCGATAAAGTAGTTAATGGTACACTTTGAAAACAATGTAACTGAAGTTCAATAATAAAATATGAAAACATTTTTCTTTTATTTTCACGAGTTGATCTTTTTTAGTTCTGTTTACAACAATGTCTGAAATTTATACATACTTGATCTGAATCTCGCCCAATCGATTTCTGTCTTTTGGCCATATTTCATCAATTACGATAAATATACTTGATACAAGTATATAAAAATACGAATAACAACCATCTTCAAAACGCACTCAACAAGTGAGCAAATGACAGAAGACAGAGATGATTGGTAAATGTTGGGTGTTGCAATTTGTTATGCATGTGGTTTTATTAATTTCCTGAAGATTTAGACTCATAGTTCCGGAATTCCGGGAGAAGTGATGACTCCTATCTTGAACCTGTATAACTTGATTATAAACAGAGTTTCTGAACCAATTTTCACAAATTTTCAGCTACATTAAAAACAAATTATGACATCATCGATATATTTTTTTTAATTAAAGCAACTTTTTCAATAGAGTTTAAAATGTTGTTCCTCGTGAAATTTTAAAAATTCAATAAATTTGGAACAAGCATTTTTTTATTAAAGGAATATTCGAATATACCATTTAGTTTTATTATTATTTACAAAATGATGTCGTTCCATCATTAGCAAATTTGTTTCCAAAATTTTTTTGGAAACAAATTTGCTAATAATAGGTACCACACCTATCTAAATATTAAATCCGGTATGAACAAGATGGTCTCCCACTTCTTTATGCAGTTGCTATACTCATAGATACTTAAATGAATCATTACCGAAGTATATTAATTGGCGAAAGGGGAGCTATTGAGTGGTCAATGAGATCATTAGATCTGACACTCTTAGATTTTTTGTAGGATTACCTGAAGAATACAGTTGGTCAATACAAACCACCAGATATTTGGGGAGAGAAACAGCGAATTTTGTACGAAATTAGCATAATTAAGATAGAAGTTGTTTACAACGTTCAACATCAAAAACAAAAACTTATTTAGATATCATTTAGGATGATGCTTGCTTATCCGTAGATAACATTTGGAGCATTTAATTGTACCCGCTGTTTTAGGCTTGTGACACGATACACTGAGGACGCACTGGAGGACCAACAGGGCCTGCAGGCAGACCCGAGATTTTGTAACGGGGCCGAACAAATTGAGATCGGCCTGGTTGCTGGGACGGAGTCGGAAAACTCTGAATCTCTTAATTGGCCACTGCAGACTTAGGAGGCATCTATCATTGATAGGCATTGAGGAAGATCCTACATGTCCAAGATGCAGGAGTGATGAAGAGACATCTTACCACTTCCTGGGACAATGTGAAGCATTTGGGCGCCTGAGACATAGTATCATCGGTTCTGAGGCGCTTCTAAGGGAGGAGATGAGCTCCCTCGCAATGAGTGACATCCCGACTTTCATCAGAAGGTCGGAAATATTCGATGAGGGAGCAAGAGAAGCACATGGCTGAGGGGACAGCGGGGGGTTGGTAAAAAGGGCCCGGCTGTGGCCTACTTGCCAGGCGTCAGCCTCCCCCACCATTACCATTACCATTTACATTAGGCTTGAGATTTGTAGTGTTTATGCTAAGATTTTGCCTTTGAAAAAATAAATAATGCGATTGGAAATTTCCCATTAGGTGCCATATGAGCAAAATTGTATGGGAGTGTTCGAGCATTCTTTTAATAAATTGCTTGTTCTAAATTACAGCTATATGGTGCAAGAACCATAATATATACCATACCAACGGCCATTTATTGCGTTAATTACTGTTAAGTAAATGTAATGTTAAGTCTCTTTCCGTCAGCTGAAACTCCTTTCATTAGTGGTATCGACCATCCTTAAACTATTTACCCGCAAAAGTAAGCAATTTGGGTAGGAAATGCATTTACCGGTTCACTGTTTTTGATGTCTTTCCCTGCTTAACAATTTTTTAATTTTGGTTTCCAAGGCTTAGAACTTTATTTGATTGTTTTAAAATTGTCGCATTGGTATTGCTACCTTCAACTCTCATTACAGTTTGCTTTATTTTGCAGTAAATAGTATCGAGATACATATTAATAACTGGCGTAGTTATTTTTTGAATTTTATTTATAGAATCCTTTATACCCTGGACAATATCGTGACTTCACTGCAGCTACCCAAGCCTTTATGGTGGTGTTTGAGACAAATCTTATTAACGGAGAATGTACTAGATGATATCAAGTTCACAATTCAAGATATAATAATAGAAATAAAAGAATAACTTGTAGGTGAGACAGGCCAATTTTATTTATACGAAAAAATTCTAGAATAAAAATAGAAACAGATGTTTAAAAACATTAGAGACATCTCTGGGGAAGGATGGTTTAATTATTAAGGTAGATAAAAAAGTAAATTGTTTTAAATGTCCTGAAATTAACAAAAACATGTGAATTTATAATCATGAGCTACGCAAATAATTATCGGGATCATTTGCACAATATTAAATAAAAATTAATAAGAATATTAAAAATAAAATATATGAACCTAACCACAGTTGCTAGTCATAAACAACAAGTAGTTAAAATAGAAAATAAAACAATAAAAATGCCTCTGATAGTTATAAGGGAAGAAAATATCAATCATACCCTATCATATTATTATCCATACCGACCATACCCATCTACATTAAGTAGTTTTTCTACAAAGTGTTCCAAAATTATGTAACCAAACTCTTACAGTAACTAGATGGGTTGATTATGAAACGGAAACACATAAATATTCATCAATAATATTTTATTAATTACACCCTTTCAAAGATGGAGGAAAAAATATTGTTTGTTCAGTAACTCAAAAACCATAATACATGTACTTTTCAAATAAGTGGTCAAAGGCGGTGCACATGGGACTTAGGTTAGGTGTACTAATAAATATCTTTGATTTCGTCAGCTCTACTAAAGATTTGACTTTAAATTATGATTATTCAATCATTATTACAGAAAAATGATATATCTTTCATATTTCGATATGTTTCACCGTTTTCGCACAAATCAACTTCAAATGTCTCATGGAATTGTAGACTTTTTCTTGTATAATAAATATTATTAATTATAGTACGCTTCCATCATTCAAATTAATCCGGCTTATAGGGAACGTGAGCTGGGTTTAGACCGTCGTGAGACAGGTTAGTTTTACCCTACTGATGACTCGTCGTTGCGATAGTAATCCTGCTCAGTACGAGAGGAACCGCAGATTCGGACATTTGGTTCACGCACTCGCTCGAGCGGGCGGTGGTGCGAAGCTACCATCCGTGGGATTATGTCTGAATGCCTCTAAGGCCGTATCCTTTCTAGTCAAAGGTGGCAACGATTTCTCTTGGAGTTCCGAGAGTCGAAAGGCTCAAAACAATGTGACTTTACTAGGCGATCGCGGCTCGCCGCGGTCGTCGCACTAGCCCTATTTGCCGTCTCGAGATCGACGGTCGGCGGTGGGATCGATCCTTGCCATGTCCGACCTGATCTGTTATGACGGCCGATCATGGGTCGCACAAACGTTTCGATGTTGGAACTCGGAATTGTCTGTAGACGACTTACGTACCTGGCAGGGTGTTGTACTCGGTAGAGCAGTTTCCACGCTGCGATCTGTTGAGACTCAGTCCTCAGCTTGGGGATTCGTCTTGTCGGCGAGACGAGACCCCGTCATCGTAGCCAGCAGCATTCAAATTAATGTTTGTCAAAGTGAACAGTAGCAAAAATCAGCTTAATGTTTAAATAGCTTTAAAAAAAGGCTGATTTTACATTTAATGAACTTACAGACATGTTTTTATATTAGGTAAATGTTCAAGCCTATATATTTAATGGTATTCATTATACTAGAAGAAGTCTGCAATGCGATCAGGCTATTGAAGTTTATTTTTGCGCAGCAGGACATAGGTGTACGCATCATAATAAATGTAATAACAGAAATTAATTAGTAATAAAATCAACAAACTCTTACAATTTATAACAATGTATGTCCAACTTATCCTCTTAACCAGCTTGGTTATTACAAACTGAAAAAAAATCTGTAAAAACTTTACAGCATCATATGTATGTTTCTATGGATCTCTCCGATGTGGTAAAAAATATGCTTGTATATTGAGAATGACCGTTCAACATCTATTGATGTAATACAAGCATATTTAAAATAGTCTTTGAACTCACTTAACGAATCTGCATATGCACCAATAGTACCATCACAAATTTGTCTTAATCTGGTGAAACCGGCGTCTTGCTTTAACACACGTGCAAACTTTTCTCCAACGGGCTCATTTTTTGCGTCACTTATAGAGTGTAGTAGCAGTCGATTTACTTCCTCCACTATTTGCAGTGACTCCGCTAACGACAACGCACTGTTTTGTAAGTTTTGTATGGCGTCATGTAATCCTTTATAGTATTTGTGATTAGTAGTTTTTAAAGCTGTTTCAATAGAAACATCTTCGAATTTTGTCTGGATTTCCTTAATAGCTGCAGCCTCATCAGGATTGAATTATAGTATCACAGCGTTTATTTTTTTGTAAATATTTAGCATAATAAAAAGCTGTCTTCAACCATATTCCCTAACGTGTAAGAATCGGTTGTGGTGGTTGGGGAATACTGGGACACTATGAAATGCGCGAAGACGTTTAGGAGATAATAATAATAATAATAATCGTCTTTATTTTGAGTATACATGTAGGTATATTAAACAATATACACATATATAAATTTATGATGATGTTGGGGTGTGTGAGCACAGTTTAGCCAGTGGGCTACTCTTACACTTAATCGCCACAACTTAATATATTATTATATGTATACATATATATATATAATATATATACATATATATATACATATATATATATATATATATATATATATATATATATATATATATATATATATATATATATATATATATATATATAAAACTTAACTATACATACATACTATAAATTAACCTAAAACCTATAGCTAGACATGTACTAGACTACACAAAAGATTTGTCTAGTTTTGAAAATATTTAAAATAAATTAAATAAGTATGCACCTAAAAAAAAAAAAGAACATAAACTAAATTTCATATTTGTCGGTTCCAAGAAAGAAACATATCTAAAGAAAGTAATAATATAATAAATACATAAATAACAATCATATAACCAATATTACTAGTTTGATAACAGATGTGACTTAATTTTTTTCCTGAACTGATTCACAGAAAGATCTTTGAAGTTATTGGGTGTAGCGTTGTAAATTTGTACTGCATTGAAACTAAATGATCTGGTGAACATAGCCGTACTGTGTAAGGGCATTGTAAGTGTGTTGGGAAATCTGATATTTAAATTGTGTATGGCAGTTCTGAAAACAAGCTTTTCTTTAAGGTAGGCAGGTGACGAATTTATTAGAAGCTTTTGAATAAAGACATGATAGTGGTATTTAACAATTTTTTCCATATTTAGCCGGTTAAGATTAGCAAAGCAGCGGAAATGTGATCAAATTTTCTTAAGTTGCAAATTAAACGGCAACATATATTTTGTACTTTTTGTATACGGTTTTTTGTCATTTGATCCAAGCATGGAAAATATACTATATCACAATAACTGAAAATAGGCAACACGAGTGACTCGCAGAGTTTTTTCCTAAATTTGTAATTTATTAATTGCCCGTTAGCAAATAAAACTTTCATTTTTACGAAGGACTTTTGAAGCAGTTTACCAACATAAGATTTAAATCTGAGGCCATCGTCGAAAATGACACCCAGTATTTTTGATTGATGTGACAGAATTAAAGGTACGTTATTTATATTAAGGCGTAATAATTGATTTGTACCTTCCCGTTTAGTCTCTGAGCAAAATAGGAGCATACTGGTTTTGCTTGGATTTAACTTCAAATTATGCTTTGTTGCATAGGAAAAAACAGACTCAAGTTCTTCATTAATTTGTAATGAAACTGTTTGTACTTCCATTGCCTCGAAATTATATTGAAGAAAGTATATCATCTGCGTACGCTTGAAGATTTGCAGTTTCCACAGATTTTATAAAATCCGACGTATAAATTAAAAACAGATATAAGAAACACTTTCTTGTACTTGCTATTAATGCATCTATCTCTGAAAAACCTTGTCCAATAGTTTCTGCCACAAGATGTAAAGCATGCACTTTACACGTAACATATACCAGCCTACAACCGTGTTCTTCAAGAGAACAGTCTACCAAAGGCATTGTCGCGGCACCATCGGTCATAAACATTAACACTTGACTTCTTGACAGGTCAAATTTTTTTAACGTCTTCAGCACCACCCACGTAATTGTTTGGCCAATACACTCAGTTAGTCTTTTGCTAGCTAGTAACAGTGAAAATGTCGGTTTAAGAGGTTCCAGTAGACGTACTATAACATTTGAAATAGAATTTTTTTTACAATCTGTCGTCTCGTCAACACAACCACAGCCGTGTATTTTTTTGGTACACATTTGATCTTATTTACTATGTCTTCGCTTACAGTTGGTATATAGTTACGCAACGTTGTGCGACTTAGTAAGGTCACCTTGGGATTGTATTTATTCCAGAACTCCTGAAATGGTTGTTTATCGAGTATGTGCAACGAAACAGTAAATCGAACATAAACTGTGTTGTCGAAGGCACGCCATATTTTCTAGTTTTATGTTGCACAGAAATTACGTGACGTTTACAATAACGTTTATTCCAGCACATCAGGTCTGTCTCGCGCACCTTACAAATTATTATAGCACCATTATATAATAAATCCGGGAATTCACTGTTAAATTTATTCACTTTGTCAGCGTATGGACGTTTTTTACCCTTGGGCAAGTCTGACATACTTTGTTATTAAATTAATGTCGACAATAAAATACTACAAATAAAATTATCAACAATACAACGGAGAGGAATAAATTACGTTGTACACACCACGAGGCATAACAATAGACTAAAATCAAATGTTAGCTTTGTTAAAATAGTAAACAGGTCTCGCTTACGTACTTGGGTATTTCTCTACCTGGCACCGCCCGTGACTTGCAAACCGATTTGCCATCTCTAATAATGATTCAAAAATGGTATTTTAAAGTAAAATTTTTAATAGAGCTAACGAACTCAAAAATATTACTAAGTCCCATGTGCACCGCTTCTGACCTCTTGAAAAATGCATAATATAGGATATCACTAAGATCTCAAACAAAAAGTAATCTTTTTGATGCACGTATGTTATGGTTTCTGTATTACAGCACAAACTCTGTGTTCTTTCTTTATATTTGAAAGGGTGTAACTCTTTTAATATGTATTACTGACCAAATATTAATAAGAGTTTTCATTTTATACTTAGTTCATCTACTTACTGTAAGAGTTTGGCTACATAACTCTGAAACTCCCTGTGGTATGAGTTAACTACGTCAAAATAGCAACAAAAAAATCGAACTACTTCTTTCAGTAAACGGTGATAACCAATAAATGTGTGTTAACTGTTCTTATTACAAACACTCTTAATATCTCTTATGACAAAATTAGACGAGGCATATTCAAATATATTATGAAATGGCCATTCGACGATATGTAAAACATCAGTAAATTACGAAAGATCAAGATAGTAAAATAAAATACACAGACCATTCTAAGGCAGAGAAACATCATCTCAACATTCTACAAAACCAACTCTCTAGATATTTCTCCATTGAAGTATTCGATATTTAAGGGCATACATGTACATGGAATATTCACTTTTACAGCGTCTTCGCTTTTCTACACTAGGAAAGGAATTGATCAAAATGCACTTTGGAGATTAGGAGAATTGAAATAACTCATATTCCCAAAGCAAAGATAGGGTTAGTATGAAACTTGCTTACTCTCTTCAGAATCAACAGCAATTCAAACTCACTAGTACTGTAGTTGAATACTATTATTTACGTGATCAAATCGATGCCTTGTGCCAATAAGCAAAGTATAAATCAAGCAGAATGTTTTTTAGATTAATTTGTTGGTTACTGTCTTGGCCTTTTATCTTTTAGAATTATTTTGTACTTTAAATTAATGTAGAAACAAGAGTTATTATGTTCTTTATAAATGAGATATATCTTTGTATGCTTCGTATATATAGTACTGAGTGAGTGAGTATAGCTAAAATATTAGTAACTAAGTCTTTTAGAAAACTCTATAATAAATTAGGTATTCACATAATAATAATTCATACAATTCACAAAAAGCTACAATGTTTGCAAAGCAGAAATTGCTGGATTTAGAAATTAAATATCTGTACAGGAAATGCAACACGCTTGAGTAACAAGTATGCAGATTATACAAAAAGCTTACATATAAGTTAAATAATTTAGAACGTGAATAATAGTTATTTTCAAAGGAATATGTTTTTATCAATAAACACTAAATTTGTCACAAAATAATAAACATAAAAGATTAATCTGTTGTATGTCACAAGAAAGTGTTCCTCATGAAGTTCTCACCATTATTATAGAAAATCATTTCTTACAACTGTTTGATAAAGAATAAATTGATCTCCTTAAAAAGGGATTAAATTTTGCATTACCTGTTTCTGAAAGCATTCTAAATGAGATTGTTGCAAGTGTTGAAAGTTCAATTCAATACCGTCCTGAATCCTCTAAAGAACTTGTAAGAGAAGCTTGCAGGAATAAAATCTCCTCAAATATTGTCATTAAGGGAAACAGGAAGCCAGAATCCACAAACTAAAAAATTATCAAACAGTTGCGTGAAACAGATTGTTTTTGCTTAAAAGCTGATAAGGGAATAAGGTTGTTATTTTAGATAAAGAGGATTATTATGAAAAGGTTGACAATTTAGTAGTAGTGGTCCTTATAAAAAACTTTCTAGAAATCCATTACCAAAAATGATTACTGAAGTAAGAAATGTACTTAAATCCTGTAACAATCCTAATACTGCTTCATTTCCATATGTTTGCCTGATGTCTTGTTTCGGTGTTTCTTGCTAAAATGATGAGAACAAATTTATTATTGTCTGAATTGTACAACGAATAAGTCAAAGGTTAATCTCTGAATAAATAATTAAAAATTATATTTTGTGACTGTGGATTTTTCCACACCATCGTTTTATTTTCTTATACCTAATGATTGTTCAAACTGTTAGTTAAATAACAACATGGAGAACCTACTTTAAATGTGAGTACCTTATACCTCTTGTAATTGTTTATTTTAATTTAATCATTTGTACTGAGTCTGTCATTTTTGTGTTTTATACATTTTCATGTTCTTTATAATAATTTTTAAAAAAAACTCTAATTTTATGCCCTCTCAAATACTTTTAAATATCAACTACTAGTTATTTTATAGTAGTGTGTTTGTTTGTTTTATAATACGTTAAAAATTGTCAATTTACCTTCTTTTTTGTTATCTTTTGTATACAGAATCCTGAAGATGGTTTAATTAAAATCGAAAAGTCGACTATATAAAAATTGGTTTATCTATAAAAATTGGCCTATCCCTAAACATAAACATCATATTGATACAAGGCTATTATCTCTATACATAATCAAGAAATTCTGGGAAAACATCAAGGGTTTCTTAGAAGAAATCTTATTACTCCGACGTTAAATATTAGGTTACATATATCTAATTCAAGTGTACCTAGATTGTACTTCTTGCACAAGATACGTAAACCAGAACAGTCGATGAGCTCCATTGTTTCAGCAACTGGATCGCCAATTTACCACCTATCAAAATTCAGAGAATTTCGAAACCACCACCTAGTTTCTCTGTCATTAATTCTAATAATTTTAACAATAAGATGAAAAATATCCAGTTGCAAGAGGGTGAAATTTTGATTTCCTTTGACGCTTTATCGTTGTTTCCAAGTGTTCCGATACCACAGATATTGGATTACCTTGAAGATTTACTCGAATTAAACAATCGTAGTCAAAACGTAGTAAAAGAATATATTTAAATTACTAAACTTTCATGAAACAATTTTTTTTCGATTCAATGATAATTTGTTCGAACAACATGAAGGAACAGCAATGGGTAACTCTTTGTCCCCATTCATTGCCAGTATCTTCATGAACAGATTCGAAACAGAAGCAAAAGGATAATTCGAGTATTTCCCTGGGGTGTTTTGCTTAGGTATATGGATGATACTTTTGTAGTGTTTGATGCAAAAGTTACTGGCATTGACATATTTGCTTCTAATTAAATAGTCGTTTCGTGTCAGTTAAATTCACATCAAATTGAAAGCTGTGAACAATTACCATTTTTAGATTTAAATATTAATAATTAGAAATAGTGAAAATTAGTTAGAAATTTGACGAATACAGAAAAAGTACCAGTATTTTAAGATATATCCCTAAGGACTCTCACCATTGTACTCAACACAAAATGGTGAGTTTTAATTTTCTAATTCAAATCCTATTCCCTCTGGTGACAATATAAGTTTCTTCAGACAATTCAGTAAATAACTGGACATGTTTTTAGACAAAAATAAGTTGTTGATAATAGGTGGTGATTTTAACATCGACTTCAATAAAAATAGTTTTACGTTAAATGATCTCACAAATATTCTGATACGTAATAATATGAGTAGGATAATTTACAATCCAACTAGGGTAACCTCTCAAACAAGAAGTGTATAGACAATATTATAGTGAATGACAAGGAAAGAGTTTGTGAGAGCAACAGTTATCTATCTGATCACTTTGCTCAATATGCAAAATTATAACTAACTTAAAAACTTTATTTATAAACGTTTTTTTAGTGAGGATAATATTTTTAAATTTTGTCAATTTTTGAGTGGATAAAACTATTCTCTATCAATTGTGAAGCATTTGACTGGTTCATGAACATTAAAACTAACTATTTTGAGTTATGCTTTCCCATTAAAAAAATTCAGAATAATACACATTGCATACCAAATTAAAATAACTCCTGAGATAACAGCAGCAAAAAATCGTGTTTGTGTACTTTCTGATTTAGGTAGAGAGTATCAGGAGTTTAGGAGATTATTTACCGAGGCTGACAACGATTATCGCAGAATCCTTTCAACTGCATATAAACAGTAAAATGATGAATTAATATTAAACTCTAACAATAAAAATAAAGCTATGTGGATGGTAATAAATAATGTCTCTAGAGGATCAAAAATCCCTGCCACATATGACATCGAAATAGAAGATAATGGCAAAGTTTTAGATCCCAAACAAACAGCTAATCATTTCAATAATTTCTTTTTATCTGCAGCTAAAAATATAACAGCAAATACAGCAAATACTAAAGCCATAGACTTCAAAGCTGTCATCCCGGAAGATATTTGACATAATTGCCCATCTCAAAAACTTAAATTCGTCGGGTACCGATGAAATATCTAATTTTTTGTTAAAAAAGATATATATCCTTACATAGCTTTACCCTTGACCTATATTATTAATCTTTCGTTGGAACAAGGAGTGTATCTTGACAAACTAAAAATATCGAAAGTTATCCCGCTTCAAAAAAAGGTGATACGGGATTGGTAATTAACTATAGAGGTATAACTCTTTCACTAAGTGTCTCAAAAAATTTTGAACATTTTGAACATTAACGGTAATCTTTCAAAAAAACAACATTGTTTTGCCAAATACAAAAGTCTAGATACTGCTCTTAATGAATTTGTGAATGGCATAGTAACAGCTTTGGATAAATCACATGTTGCTTTGGGGCTTTTCATCGACTTTTTTCAGGGCATTCAACTGTGTTGATCATGCGATACTATTATTAAAATTGAAAAGATACTGGGTAAGAGGCGTGACAAATAAATGGTTTGCATCATATCTGTCCGGTCATCGCCAGAAAGTCTCTGTTAATAATGCTGAATCGGATCTAATAATTTTCGATACAGGAGTACCACAAGGCTCTGTCTTGGGACCAACCTTATTCCTTGTGTATATTAATGATATGCTCATCTACATTAAACACGGCTTCAGTATTATAACGTCCTATGCCGACGATACTAATATATTAATAACATTTAATAATCTTTATGAAGCTGAAACCCATGCCACAGAAATATTTAAGAAAGTAACCTTGTGGAGTCTGAAAAAAAAAAAGATTATGCGTTAATGCAGAAAAACTTGTGTAGTTTTTAAGACATTTCAGTCCAACATTATATCAAACAGTAGTATAACATTAAATGATTCAAATATTGTAACCTACTCTTTCAAATCTAAAATGCTCGGTTTAACTATCGACTGCCATCTTAAATGGTTTTGTCACATTCAATATGTGTGTTCCAGATTAGCTAAGACATGTTATGCACTGTCCGTAACATCTAAACAATGAAGTCAGTCAATTGTCAGACAGTTGTATTTTGGATGCTTTTATAGTACCATTAAATACGGTAATGTGCATTCGGGTTTATCCTCCAATTCGCATAAAGTTCTTTTATTACAAAAGAGAGTACTACGTATAGTTGCACACATTAGATATGATGATGAATCATGTAGAGAGACTTTTAAGTCACTTAAAATTCTTACCTTTGTGCCTGTTTATATTTATGAAATATTATGTTTTGTATATAATAACAAACAGAAACTGGGAAAATAGAGTTATATCATTAATATCAAACAAGGAAAAAGTTTACTTACTACCAAACAAGCACGATACTATGTTATTCCAAAAAAGTCTACTCTTTAACTGCTGTAGGTTTTTTAATATACTGCCTGAACATGTCAAAATATTATCAAATATTCATAAATATAAAAATGCAATAAACTCGATGTTAATTGAGAAAATCTGTTATACAATAGAAGAAATTTATGTCCTCTTTTTGACGTAGTTTCTAAATATTTATATGATTTGTGATTTTTGGTATTGTTTGTTTTATACATTCATGCATTTTTATATACATTTTTATATTCATTTTTTTTTATTTTTTATTTCTTGTTGACCTTGTACATTGTACGCATAAAATAGTATGTTGTTATATTGGAATGTGCCCTGTCTCCTTTTTGATTTGTTAGGTATCCATTACTTGTAACAGTTGACAAAATTTTTTAAACAAATGTATCTACTTAATATTTTGTTTCCTAAAATTAATAATTAATAAAATGTGTATATTGTATATGTGTATTGTTTTTACCGTTGTTGCTTTTATAATTTTTGATATTTTTATATTGAATTTGTTTCAATAGACTACATCTCAACAGAGTACTTGTGCCTCTGCGTTGTTTTTATATTTATATTTTTATTTGTAGATTTTGTTATTTATTGCTTCATGTATGTAGTTTGTGTATTTGTTTATAGTGTATTTTTTGATTTATTTGCATGTATTCGACAATATTTTTTAAACATTTGTATATTATTGTACTTCTGTTTTCTGAAATTAATAAATTCTATTCTATTATATTCTATTTTATTCTGTTAAGCCCCCCCCCCAATAAGGAGAAGATTGAAAAGGAGAAGGTATATAGCTGTGGTTAATGGATATTCTATAAGATTAGTTGACAAAGTAATTAGGAAATCTAAATTTAAAGAGAAGCTTCGAAATTCGTCGATCTTTCAAAATGAAAGAGAAAATCCGATTCACCCGTTAATAAATTCTATGTTGTCTATACTACCTATATAATAATTGCTTTAATACTTAACAGAAATCCAGTAATTATTTATTTGTCTTGTGACAATGTCAAGAGATAAGTTTGTCACAGCGGAAATAATTCGTCATAACAACAAAATTTAACTATATAGTTGCTGTGGATAACTGATGGAGGTAGGATAGTCTACAAAGCGAATGAGCAAAACCAACACATCAACATCCTTTGACGTGATAACATTATAGTTGCAATTATTGTTCTTTACACAATCTATTGCGTGCAGAACAAAGTGAGTATTTGAATATCTATCTGCCTTCCCATGAGATGACTGAATGAGAGACATATCACAGTGGGCATCCTGTGCATCTAAAAAGCTGCCAGTTATCATCTTCTATCAAAGTTACGTTTGGATAAAAGCATATATTTTAGTTCAAACTCTACCTCCCGCAACCGAAAATGGCTGAAAATTGCTGGAGGGCTCTGTCTCCAGTTGCAACGACCATTCCTCGCATATCTTACAAGTACATAGCAGGAGTAATAGATGCAGGTGCACATTGAATAATGTATCATAATTAATATGAATTGTGCTTTAACAAGTTCAACAGTTTCACAGAGCTAGAAGAACAACTAGATAATGCAGCTGAAATGAATTGAAAAACATGAAATATATTCCAAATACTATCACGTCTATACCGGGATCATGGTATACCCCCAATTCTCCTTTAGTTTTGAAGATAATTGATTGAAATTTGGAATATCTTATATACATAATAAGCAGCACTTTCTGACATACAAGTGATTTTCTTTTCACTTCCGGTTTCGCCGAAAGTGACACTAACTTTCGATTTTTAAATAAAACACTCTATGTATTATTGATTTTTTGAATTCTGCATAATTTTCTGAATCCAACGGTACCAAATAAGTGACATTTTAAACGTCAGTATTTTTTATAATGTAATTTTTAGTTTTCCATTTAAGTGTGCCATGATGGTTCCGATTTATTCTAAATGACCCGTGTAATGCTGGAAAAATCTAAATCCCGTCAAAAATACTAAATTACGTGTTATGAAGAAATAAAGTTCATCAAAATGGTTTTTGGGGAAAAACTCAATTTTTTAAATGGAACCATATTGATACCGAGGTACTATTAATAAGGAATTTATTTATATGTCGTACTAAAATGTACAATATATACAAACAAAATTACAGCTAAAAGAAAATAAGAAAATACAATTTTGTTCTAATTACCTTGTTGTGCATAAAGTGGCTTTGGAATACAAAAAATGAACACAAACCATTACAACAGTTGTTCAATATGCTGTCCATTAACGTCTATGCACTTCTGAACTCGCATGTTCGAGCTGTTTCTCGAAGAACGTTCGCCAATTGCTGGGCCATTATGCTGTTAATTGCGCGTCTTACTCGTAGCTCCAGGTCTTCACGGGTTGTAACGGCAGTTGCGTAGACAATATTTTTTAAATGACCCCAAACAAAGGAATCAAGGGGTGTTAAATCAGGTGACCTTGGAGGCCACCTCTCAGGATCATTCGTCGAAATTACGTTTTCTCCAAATCTCCGTTAAAGGTAATCAATTACTATCCTTGAATTATGGGAAGGAGCGTCATCTTGTCGGAAATACATTCCCTGTAGTAAATGGAAAAGTAATTCAGCTAAACTGTCCTCAATTTCATTTTGCAGAAATCCCAAGTATCTGGCACCAGTCAGGGGTCCTTCAAATATTATTGGACCAATGATTCTACTACCGATTATTCCAAGCCAAACATTGAAACCGAACCGCACTTGAAAGTTACCCTCTCGTAATAAATTTTGTTTTCTTGTGACCAATATTTTGTATTGTGTCGGTTAAATAATCTCAAATTTGTAAACCTAGAGTCGTCCGAAAATAAAATCATTCCCAAGAAACATTGTTTGGCTGCACGTTATTCTGCAAAATCCAATTGCAATATTCCATCCTACGTTCGTAATCATTTTCGTGGAATTGGTATTTAAAAGATTTATAATGGTATTTGTGCAAAATTCGGCTTACTGTTTGGTGACTGTTTTCCAATTCAAACCCAATTTGCCTTAAAGAATTAGTCTTATCAACTTCTATTCGAGCCAAAACATTAATTTCCGTTTCTTCGTCAAGAATGACATTTTCTTCGGTATCATTGTTGGGCTCACTTCGGAATTGAGTTTCAAGACGATTAAATAAATTTCTCGCTGGACATTGTCTATCAGGATATCGTTCGGCATAAAGGTATCTAGCCGCAACGGCATATTTTCTACATTTCCCATAAATATTTAATATGTCCACTTTTTCATCTCTTGTGCGGCATTTTCAACACAATTAACAAGAATATTAAACAGTTTTTAAAGACACAATAAAAACAGCGGTAAACCAACAAATGTTTGATAAGCCAAATATTGCATTATTTTCAAAGCCACCTTAGTTAGTTATTTCTTAACATTTAATTAAAACAAAATTGTATTTTCTTATTTTCTTTTAGCTCTAATTTAGTTTGTATTTATCGCACATTTTAATACGAATATGAATAAATTCCATATTAATAGTACTAATAAATGGTACCACGGTACCAATGTGGTTCCATTTGAAAAAATTGAGTTTTTCCCAAAAACCATTTTGGTGAACTTTATTTGTTCATAAATCACGTCATGGCACACTTAGATGGAAAACTAAAAAATGTATTATAAAAAAATATTGACGTTTAAAATGTCACTTATTTGATATCGTTAGATTCAGAAAACTATGTAGAATTCAAAAATGCTATAATATACAGAGTGTTCCATTTAAAAATCGAAAGTTAATGTCACTTGTGTCAAGTGAAAAGAAATCACTTGTATGTCAAACAATGCCGCGTATTATGTATATAGAATATCCTAAATTTCAATGAATTATCTTTAAAACTAAAGGAGAAAAGGGGGTGTATCATGATCATGTTACACACGGTATAAAAGAAATTATTTGTTAGTACACTTCTATACTATACTGAAATGGGCTAAATTATGTAAATATGCAAGAATGCCAATTTTACTTATTGCCAAAAATAGGACTGACAATTTCAATTTTGTTTGTAAAAAATGCGAAATTGAGGCGAGCATTTTCTCTGCCTGTCGCTGATTTTAGTTTTCTAGTCTTTGGAGCATACTTCCTGTTTCTCTAAACTTCTTCATTACTCTAGCCATTTGCCGACTGAACTATCATCTGCACAAACTCGGCCTGGAGGAAAAAAAGTTGGGTGCCGCCCAGAGGATGATGAAAAGGCAGACCATGTTTTGTGCATTTGTCCCGCAGTGGAGAGAATTCGATTTTTAATATTTGGCAAAGGACAATTTCTACCAGAGGGTCTGGATGCATTCTCAACCTATAAAGTTATTAGTTTAATTAAGAGGCTAAACTTATTGGGTGAAACATAATTAGGAATGAGGTACAATAGGCCAATACTTGCCGTGGAGGGCCCATAAGAACCCTCTTACGAAAAACCCGGCCTAACCTCACTAACGATTTTAAATAAAATGAATTTCATGTTATCAATACTATTTTCTGTTTTTTTTTTGTTCTTTCATTACCTTCTCAACTTTTTTAAAAAGCAGCCCACAAAATATAAATCTTTTTATATATATATATATATATATATATATATATATATATATATATATATATATATATATATATATATATATATATATATATATATATATATATATATATATTCCACGGAGTGTGTCGAGAGCAACAGAGCGTAACATAGGTAGAGTATATAAAGAACTGCCAGATCCAGAAAACGTCATTTCAGTTCGAGTTACCAGAAGCCGCAGTAAGCAGTTATCTGTTAGAACCTGAAGATGGCAGATGAGATTCTGCCGAAACGTCGTTCAGACAACCACGGTCCCTCTCGGGGCCTATCACCTACGCGGGAGTATACCCGGAAAACGAATTTAACAATATATATATATATATATATATATATATATATATATATATATATATATATATATATATATATATATATATATATATATATATATATATATATATATATATATATATATATATATATATATATATATATATATATGTTTTTGCTTAATGAATTTTAATTTGACTTTTCTTGAAAATGTTTCAATATAATAATACAAAAAATTTAATAATACGTAACGATAAGAATGCTTATTATTAAAATGTAATTAAATTATAGGTTGCTATTTTACAAAAAATTAATAAAATTTTCGTAGCAACTAAACCAAACAACTTGAAAAAAATACATGTGCGCTGTGATTAGTCAGACAACTTATAGTCAGACCATTTTTTTGATATATGAAATATTTTACAAATTTACAGTCATAATTCCAGTGGCGGCTGCTCCTAAGGGGCACAGGAGCACGTGCCCCCAAATCAAATTCAGCTTAGCTAGTTAATTAGTCAATTTCTAATTTCTATTTATTTTTATCCATTTTAACATTTTTATCAACATAATAAACCCCAAAACTAATTTCCGACGCTATCGCTGCGTTACAACTTGAGTTTGCCAATATCTACTTCCCAAAGGGCACAAGATGAGTTGTGTACGGAGATCGCGTCATGTTTCTGCATCAGGCTAGATTTTGTTTACGGCATTGCTATGGAAACGACCCCCCTTATGCTCTAATGCGGGCACAGTTCACTTGTGTACACCCACAGACTACATCACAGACCACATAGACTTGTTGCAAGGAACCAAGGCATGAAGCCACCGTGGAGCCTGGCTGGTGCCTAGCAGTCGCATGCCGATCAGTATGATCAGAGACAACCCGAGACGCGCAAGTACGTGCTAAAATTTAATCCGCAGTATTAAATTGGTCGATTGTAATGGAAGGTGAAAGTAGATGGCGCAAGAAGCAAACGCCCGCGAAAATTCAAAACCCCCCTTTATATTATTTTATTGATATTATTTATAAGCTTTATTTCTGTAGCAGTTGGTGATCGTTTGTGGACCAGATGTAGTCGATTAGTTGTTTTTAAATACTTCTATTCGCTGGAAGTTAAAAACTAACCGCGTGACTATCTCTGATGATCCACAAACGATCACCAACTGCTGCAGAAACAAAGCTATTTTAAAGTTAGAATACAAAACTAGAGGTCAAATAATTTTTTATGTTAAACTAATCAAAAGGTTAATTGTAACCTTGTTGAACCGCTTAACATAAGATTTAAAAGAAATGTTTTTGTATTGGACAATTAACATAACACTCAAAACACAAGTAGGTAGGTAATAATATTTTGTACAAAATTTATTAAAATCAGAAAAATACAAAAAAAGCAAATTTAGGACATTTTGTCAATGTATTACAGAAAATATCAAGAAAGCATGATAGTTATTTATGCAACAAGACCGGAAAGTGATTCTTAACAGGGCGAGCTGGCAATTTCCATTGCAAAAGCCCTGGCGAGTCCAGTAAAGTCACTTTCTGGGTGTGTTGTGTACAATGTTTTTTCTGCAATGGTTCCTGCTAGTCTCAAAAAACTTTTTAACTTTAATAAAATATAAAATCAACTGACAGACATCAGACACTTACTTTCAAGGAAGACTGGAATAATCATTTTTAATTGTTATCGGATACTTTTTGTCAACAGAAAATGACATAAGGAATCGGTAAAGACTTTACAAATCCTTATGTCACTTTGCCAGGCTAGACCTGTAAATATGTATTTTCCACTCAAAAAATTGATCACAGTTAAATTTCTAGAAGGTTGCAGAAAAAGAATATTATTTAATGATTATAATTAAATTTAAAATATTTATTAGGCTTGACTTGCAGAGACTACCTTAAAATGTTATTAAGTGCTAGATAAAAAAATCATGTATTGTGTGGCACACAACGTGGCTCTATAAAAATTAAGGTTCTAATTATGCGAAAGAATCTTCAGTTTTCTCTTCGTCTCACGAGCACCATTTTTTTATAATTCTTTTATTCATTTTGCCTCACGAGCATCTTTTTTATTTTGCTTCTGTGCCTCATTGTGCCTCTTACACCACCAAGGAATCCCAATTCTAATAATTCCCCGGTCGTTTTCGAACGGTGACATTCTGATCTGATACAGAAGTGCTGGGAATCTCCTCCAAAAATTCACTAGCTGCCTTCACTATGCTAGGAAATTCCTCCGCCAACTCATACGGTATATTTGAAGTTGAGGTCTCGCTTGAGGCTAGATCTGAAGTAAAATGAGATAGATATTAGCGACCATGTTTATTGGTTCAAATCTATATTTCTTTATTTTGAATAAATTAAATAATAGTAAAAAGTCTGCGATAATTCTACCAAGCTAATTAGTAACAACTATGGATTGATATCTAAGGACCCCTCACCACCAACATTTTGTAAAACACATATTACCTGCTTGCACTTGGTATGTTGCCAACTGATGACATGGAAAACGTGTGGGGACTGCATTGTGGGTCAACCTATGACTACTTAGGTCGACATAACTCTCAACAGTAAAATGACGGGAGCATATCCTATAATTTTGAAGAGTTTCCTCAGTGTAATGTATACCCATATTGTCTTGCCAAATTTTTGACCTGTAAAACATAAAAAATTGTGCTGTTAGAAGTGTTGTTAATTTAGTGCAGGCCTTAATTTACCTTTCCAGCCTTGAAGGAAAATAATGAAGTTTTGCCACATCGTCCTCCGAAGAACCACACACATAACACAATCTAATTCGTGACTCTGTGGCCATCTCAAACAAAAAAATATCCTACAACCAATTTCAAAGTTTATTATGAGGAATGAAATAAGTAAAGGATACAGTTAGTACATTTTCTAATACTGTTTATCCTTTCTGATTAATATATAGGTTAGATATAGCGGATAAAATTATTTATAATTTTATAACTTACCAGTTATATGAAATTGGTAGTATTTAAGAAGAGAAATAGTCTTTAACACACAAATATCACAAAATACAACGAGAAATAATCAAAATCACGATAAAATAACAAACACTTCTTTCGTCAGTTCAAGTCAGCTGGTTCAAGTTGACAGATAAATAGCACAGAAAAAGCGCGGGATAGAACAGAAATGACAGCAGTGCAAGTGCTACCCTCTGCTTTCACCTTCCATTTTATCGGACTAGGACAGCTATATTTGACTATTCTTATATTAAATAGAGATAGCGAATAAATGTTAAAATCGGACAAAATTTTCTATCCACTTGCACGTCTCGGGTTGTCTCTGGTATGATTTATGCAATCGAGCTGTAAACATCTGTTGTTTATGAGATATTTGTATGTAATAAAGGGTAAATGTGTTGTTGAAGTGTGTCCTAACCGAAGTGACACCGGTACCAGTGTAAATGAAAATTTTTCCTTTTTTTCAGTAAATAGTAATTACGAGTTATTTGTTATTTAATTTAAATTTTAAGCAATCTGCCTACGCCATGTGTACCTGCGCTCCAGCATGTTTGCAGGACTGGAGTAGTAAATTGTGTCAAATTATTTAGTTTACAACTCGGTGGTTTACAAACATAAAACTAAGTCGACATTTGTATAAATTGGTATTTTAATGCCATTTTTTTTTACCTATACGAATTTTATTATATTTATTTTTATGCATGTTATTATAATACATTTGATTTAAAAAAATACCTCGAATATTTTCATACGGATTTTATTATATTTATTTTACTACATAATAAAAATTAAAATACTTACTTAATATTTTATTAGGAAGAATATTTAATCTTATGTGTAAAGTAACTTATTTTAAATAGTCTCTCTTTTTTTCTGTAATATCAGACAGCATGGGGGATGGAATAATAATCTAACTAGCCGCCAATTTAAATCTGCATATAAAAAATTGTTGATTCATATGCAAATTAAAGAAACATTCTCTGGAAATTGCATTCCTTTGGAAAATATTTCTATTTTAAATTGTAGTTCTGCAATAGACAAAATAAATTTAACTGCAATAAATTTAGAGCCCATGATATATCTGAAACTGAATATAACTTTAATTTTTCTTTGGAGTTGTCGGAGTACAACGAATATATTATGGTGTATAGTGGCTTTGTGGTAAAATCAATTTTAAAATCGTTAAAATGTGAAGAATGTATAAACGCTTTATTTTCAATAAACAGGGAAAATTTCCATGAACTAATATTTGTAAAAGACCGCGGTGGTCTTATTTATCCGTCATCTGATGTCATACAAATATGTAAGGAAACAGAAAAACATTTAAGACATTTTAAAACTGAAAAAAAATATTCAAATAGATTTGAAGCTAAAAATTAAAATTATGTGTAGTGTTTTAAAAAAGTTTCAAAATTCAAATATTTGTAATGATTTAGAAATTCACCAATTGGATAATTTCCCGAGTAATTTCCCTAATAATACCAATCATATTATTGAAATTATAAGGGCAATTTCAGAAACTTACATTAAAATTAGAGGTCATGTACTAGATCTTAAAGTGGGAGGACACCTTTGCAAATTTTTGCTTATTTTTTAAGCAGCACACGATTTTGAGAACAAAGAATATTGTGAATGGTTCTCTGGTAAGTTAATTTTAATATACAATTTCAAAATGTCAAATGTGTGCCCCCCTATAAAATTAACCACGAGCCGCCACTGCATAATTCAATTTCCTTTCCCCATCCTGTATATGTTGAGAATGAAATTCTGCTATATTTTTTAATTAGGTAAATGATATTTTTACAGTTCCCTTTAATTATTTCTCCTTAACTATTTAATAATTTCCTCAACTGTAACATTTTGTTGAAAATTTACCAATATATTTCATTATTTCAGTTCTAATTATAGTCAAGCTGTTTGGGAAGACTTGGATTGTGGTTTGTAAATACGCCAACTTACAAGTTGATAACAATGCAATCAACAGGGTTGCAAAGCCTGAAAGCCTGAAAATCCACGTGCTTATGGGACTTGAAAACCCTCTAGTAATTATAGTAGGAATTTAGAATATTTTTATTTTGCGGTAATTCTAGAGAAAATGTAAATAAATAAGCAGAAAGCGTAAACCTACCTATAATTACACTTGTGTCGTTTATTGATTAAGAGTTTTAATTCTTCAGTAATATGGTTTGCATGAACTTGTTTTTAAATAATATTTTGTTTCTTGTTAAATTTTAAATAATTTTTAACTCTGATGGAATAAGAAATAGTACACAATTAAAGAATACATTAATACATCACCCAAAATCTATGTAGGTTGTTTCTATTATGCTAAAAATATATCATAATTTATAACAACATGAAACAAATTATTAATCTAATATAATTTTATTATCAATTTGATGAATGTCATCCAAGTGCTATAACAATATTTAAACTAAGGCTGGGAATCGAATACGAATAATTCGAGTAATCGAATATTCGAGTACTCGAATACGAATTATTCTAATGGGAAATTATTCGAATATTCGAATACTCGAGTAAATTCGAATATTCGAATACTCGAATATTCGAAAACTCGAATATATTCGACTATTCGAATAATCGCTTATATTTGAGTAAATTTGAACATTGAAATATATTATTAAATTATGTACAAATAGGTATGCAGTATGCATCCTACCAAAGTAGGTAGATAGTAGGTATAGGTAGGTACCTATTCTAAAATCCAAATATATAAATAGACCACATTAGTGGCACGTTTTACTCCCAGTCAAACTATTCCATCTCTTTCCCGCCTCGACCTTATTCTTACTGTACCAAGGCAGGGGTTAAAATGAAATTTTAAATTTTAGAAAACCTGTAAATATTTAATTATTGACTTTTCATGTATTTGTTTTACTAATAATGAATATTCGAAGATCCGGATTATTCGGATACCTATTCGAATAATTCGGATTATTCGGATTATTCGAATATTCGAATTATTCGAATAGGTATTTGAATAATTCAAATATTTGAATAATTCGAATATCCAAATACTCGAATAATTCGCATATCCGAATATTCGAATATCCGAATAATTCGAATACCTATTCGAATATTTCTAATAATCCGAATATTAGAATATCCGAATAGTTCGAATATTCGAATATTTTTTTCGAACGAATATTCGAATACTAAAATCTGGAAAATTCCCAGCCTTAATTTAAACTGAGATGGCCAAGGGCGAATCCAGGAGCTACCTAGGGAGGCACTTGACAAAAATATTGAAAAATGAAAAGTATCTAACAAGAAATTTCAAAAGCGGTGTAATAGAAAAAAATAAAACTTTTGCACCAAAGTTTTAAAGTATAATTTTCAACCGGAATTATTTCAATTTTTTATGAAATTCAAAATTAATAGCTGAAGCTCTTTGTATAATAAAAATTTTGCAAGTAGACATTGGATATCAGAACATGGTTCAATTTTGACATTTGGGTGCAATATGAAGCGAATATTTTTCATTATAATGAAATTATTTGAAAAAATTCAAAATAATTTTTTCCTGACTTTTGGGCAGCCTTAACTATTTTTTTTTCAAATAGTAACCCCTATTTTTCCTCCCCTATAAGAATTTTCACTTTAAATTGGTGTAAGTATAACGGATTTTAGTTTACATTAATTGTGGCAAATTTAAAATTTTTGGTCTCGTATGAAAGATATTAATTTAAAGCAATAAAATAATTTGCAAATAAAGTAAGTTGCCATTGGAAATAAATGAGAGTCACATAATATTATTTGAACTGTCAGTTTTTAAATAGGTACCTAATTGATTATTGCTACTTTACGTTTACTGTTTCAATATCCATTAAAAATGTACACACAAAATGAAAAAGTCGACATGTTGTTAATGGCTAGTAAATGGCCTGGGAGGTTTTAGTGAAAACACCCTGTATATGCTAAACTGAACAAATAACATAATTGAAGATGTAAGTTGTTCATACAAAAATAAACGGTACATCCACAACAAAAATAACATGGCATAGCAGCTTTATGCAATGTTTTATAATTAATATTAAATTATAAGGTATTCAGAATCTCTTATTATTGTTATATTATTTTACTCCCAAAATGTTGAAATTCCCTACCACTGTAGAATGTAATAAAACAATTAGAATTTATCAAATATTTACCAAATAAAGTACAATAGTATGAACACAATGTAGGATTCATGTTTGTGTGAGTTTCCCAACCTTAAGCAATGCGAGGGCATTAAATTTGTTGTAAATGCCGCACCATTTAACAATGGCAATTACATACAAGTATGCAAAATGGGGCCGAGCAAGCAGCAGTTCGTAAGTCCAAAAACCTCAGCCTGATGCCCTCTACTCGTCCGCACATCTATGAAGGACACCTGTAAATCATCCCTGACATACCCTTTTGTTCTCTGCATATCATCTGCTGGATTCCGCATATTCCGGAAATGGTTTAGTTGTTTTATTCCTCTTTGGCCAACGTTAATCTACGCTATGTTAAGAACAAACCATTTTAGAAATGCCTTGAATTATAGCCGATGATTTACAGAATTCAACGATAAGACTGAACTATGGATAGGAGAAATAGTTATTTCAAATTAATATATCGAATATAAACAATGATAAGTTAGGATGTTATCGTCTATAATATATCCCCTATGTTAATTGCACCAAGTCTCAGCTATCCACCCTGGTTCAGTTATTCTAAAATAAAATACATTAAGAGAAAGCACTCACTCTGAAAAAAGTAAAAAAGTCTAATGATATCGCTTTCTATAATGAATTTAAACGACTTAGGGGTAAATTCAAAACCGACTAAGAAAAGTCATTTAAAGAATATCTTGCTAACTTAGAAAATAATATAGTACAAGATCCCTCTAATTTCTGAAAATTTATTAATGAAAAGAACGCTTATGCTGGTATATCTAATAATTTGACCGTTGATAATATAAATCTTTCCGATCCAGAAGAAATATGCAATGCATTTTCATACTTTTCATCAACTACTACTCCTACTAACAATAATGACCACTTTGTTAAAATTTAAATAACTATTATCAACTAAATTCACCTGTAATAACTGAAAATAATGTTCTCATTTATTTAAAAAATTCAAGCCCAAGGTGACAAGCAGACTAGATGGAATTTCAGCTTTTTTATTACGTAACTGTGCGTTAATATTTGCAAAACGCCTTTCTAAACTTTTTTAGTTTAACCTTAAAAATTAATACGTTTCGCTCGCAATGGAAATTATCTATGATAACCTCAGTTTTTAAGAAACGTGATCGGTCTGAAATTGGTAACCATCGTCCAATTGTCATAACCTGTAACGTTGCTAAATGTTTTGAAATGATATTATTAGATCACACATTTTCTCAGTGCAAACACTTGATCACAGAGGCTCAAGATGGTTCTGTTAAAGACAGATCAACTGTAACAAACTTATTTTGTATGACAGAATTTTTAAGTGATGCCATCGATGAATAATTTCAAGCCGACGTGATTTATACTGATTTCTTGAAGGTCTTTGACAGAATTTATCGTGATATACAATTAAATAAGTTGATTAATTTTGGTTTCTCTCAAGACTTCCTGGCGTTTCTAAAATCTTATTTTTCAAATAGGATCCAACATGTAATATATCATGGGAGCAATTCTGTCGAGGTATCTGCTACTTCGGGTGTTTCGCAAGGATTAATGTTAAGACCTCTTTTTCTTTGTTTTATTTGTCATTGATATTGTTGATAGCCTAACAATTTCATGCCTATTATATGGTGATGATTTGAACTTCTTGAACTTGAATTTTGGTATCTACTCACTTGAACATAGACGCACAAAAGCACAAGATTATTCATAACAATATAAACTGTATCAAAATTTTAGATATGTTAAATTTTCACACTCTTAGAGATGGGGCAAGACAGAGAAATTTGTTTTATTTATCAGCTGGAAAAACGAATATAAATAAATATTCTTCTCTGCACAATATGTGTAATAATTTTAACTCTCTAAATTGCACAATCGACATTATATTCTGCAATATCTAGTCAATTAAAAAATTTAATTTATAGTTGCCTTATTTCTTCGCTTCTTTTTGGTTGGTTCCATGTTATTATAATTTTCTTAATACTTTTTGTTCTCTTTTTTCTTAGACTCTTTAGCATATTATATTTTTCTCTGTGTATACTCATATTTTATATTTATCTTATGTTTATGGATATAAGTACTTATATATTTTTTTGTATAAATAAATATCTTGTGTACTCTGATATAATATAAAATTAAATTAATTCAAAAGACATGTGACAGTAACCAATAATATGTTTTGAAATAGGCTTCATTAGGATGACAACCGGCATTACATGAAATAAAATTTAGATTTAATTAAACTTACTGGTCACCAAATTTTCAATATTTTTTATTTTTCATTTTCTGCTGTACTGTGGATTGAAAAATAGGCATTAATGAAGTACTTTGTTCTTCTTGAAATTAAGTATTGTGTGTCTCCCCCCCTACCGTCTCTACGCTATGGATACGGCTAATAGGGAATAAAAAATGAAATCTTCTATTATATCTTAACATAATCTATATTAAAGATGTTACAGGATAATGTTACGCCCCTGGACTGTGTAGACTGGTTAGAGGAGACTGGAATTGTACGAGAACGGCCGGAAATGTTCTGGAATGTTCGAGACCGTGTAAATGGATGTATAAATAAGACGCACAGTGCGTCAAGACTCGGTCTTAAGTTGAAAGTGAACGAGTTAGCAAAAAATAAGAAAGAGACTTATAAGTGTTTTATTGCGATTATAGCCAAGACAGTCATTAATCTATTGCTGTTAATTATGAATTAATTAATAAAGTAGTGAATCTACGAATCTACGAGTATAGGTGTTTGTGGGCATAGCAAACACGTGACAATAAGTGACAATAAATTTTACAGATCTAAATTAGTCATTTTTTGTTTTTTTCTTTATAATCCACGTTTGAAGAATCTCGGGTCATATTCTAGCAGCAGTCGCTCAGTGTAGCAATTTCGCTTTCCTTGGTAACGTTTCATGTCTTGATGAAATCATTCCCCATGTTAATCACTTAATGAATTTCTTATATTAAGGGTAGATCTTTCCATTTACTATTAAATTTATTCGGTGGATAGTTTCCTTGGAGACAATTGTATCAATAACTGTTTCCATGGAACTTATTTTCAAACAGTTTTAATGGGAGATGGAAAGATCGGTATTAAAATTTCTTATATTTAGTATTAAAATTTTTTATATTTAATATTAAAATTATAGAAGTTTTTTACGAAATGACTAAATAATATTCCTTTAATTATACAATTAAAATTTATTCCTATGAGAAAATAATACATTGTGTATTCCTTTTTTTGTAGTCCATTCTGTTTAATATGATGAAATGATTCGACGATAACAGTGGAATTATATTCTTTCTACAGTTACATCAGCACACCCTCGAAGTATGTCAATGTATAGTTAAATCTGCTAGATCTATAGAAAACAAACTCATTTCTTCCGAACATACATGTAAAAGAATAATTAAATGTTTAGTTTCTAACATTGTATGATATCTGTAAGAATTTTCTTTAAATTGCACCGTCTGTCTGTCAAAAAGACACCATGTATATTTTTATATTTAAAATAATGTATTACACCAATTAGGTATAATTTATAACTTACCTATAATTTCAGTTTACTAGGGTTGAGGCACGCATTAATTGACAGAAAGGAGTGGGTCATCACGCATTATCTCTTCATCATTTCTTTAGCTGACAGCCGATTGTCATTATTAAATATACCTATTGTTCTCTAAGACATTTCTACTAAATAGTATGTTCACCATTGTGTATAGTAAACGTTTTAATATTTCTTTGATGGACAGATTAACAATTCAATTTCAAATAATGACTAATTCATTATCATTTAAAAGATTTTTTGCATCCGTCTGCTCTTTATTTAGATAGGAAGATGCTTCTTAATGCATTTCAGATAAAGATGACATGAGGAATTCGAAACATAAAATGATGTGTCGTAACACAGTTTTTTTAGTTCAAGTCGTTGTCTGAAAACAAAGTGAAAATGTTTTACATAACACATCTAATGGATTTTTTATATATCCATCTTGATAATATACAGTTCTACTATGATAAACTATTTAGAACAATACAACGACGTTCTGTTATATTGATACATATATTTTTATATATAAATATACAATCACCAGCTATAAAACCCATAAACAAAATTTATATCTACATTTACTTGCAATTTTATGTATTTTTATGCAGTACGTAAATTTTAATGTAAGTAATTGTGATTGTAAACAGAATCACTATAATATAGATACCTATTTTAAAATGTCTTTCTTAAACAATTTTCCCTTTTTTTGTTGTTTAATTTATTTAACCCTTTTAATTTACGTTTTAATGCCTTAAACAAGTATATTTTTATTGTATTTTTATAAATTGTTTTGTTTCATAATTTTATATTTTGTAGTGCCCTGCAGAAGGTAATAAATTTACCGAAACGTCGGAAAATTGAAAAACTAGTGTTTCTAAACATTGGAACTTTTACCCAAAAAAAAACCTTTCCAGCTATAATTTATTGGTCTAAAATTACTACGTGAATATTTACATGTAAATATCACAATGATACCTATTACTGTATAAAATTAACAATTTAAGTTCAAATTATTTATTTGTGTCCAAAATAATATTCACAAACATCCAGAAACAAACAAAAACACGATAACATTTACCTACTTCTATTTATTATCTTGGATATATTCTGTCTTGAATATGAATGTGAACTTTGGTCTTCATTGTAGAAAAGATATCTGGTAAAGACCGTTTTAACTGAGGACACATCTTACTCGAGGAACAAGCAAAATATTATCATATTTGCCGTCTTTAGTCGACTCATAATGTGACTATAAACAATCATATGACTGATTATCCACAGAATATAGAATAATTTTATCTTAAATTACACCAAGAAATTTCTAAAAAAAATAATAAATTAATTATTTGGGTATTATAACTTACTACAGAAATACTGTGTACATAAAAAAGGTTACAAAAAATTGCCATAAAAACCACAAGACCTAATTAGAGACATACAGAGCAGTACTTCAAATTTCTGTGTATTATAATGAACAAAATAATACAACAGATTTAAAAGTAGTGTTTTAGATAAATAGATACTTGAAAAACTATTTTTGGTGACTGCTGGCATGCTGTTATGAAACTTTCTTTGTAATAAGATAGATTTATTAGGGTTCAAAATAAAATAAAGAAGGTTTATTGCCATATTACCCAAAAAAGAAACAATTATGCAGCTACGGACACGTGTTTCGGAGTTATTGCCCCTCATCAGCGTAGCGTAGCTAAGGAATTGGATCTACGATGCGATAGATCAGAAACAAGAACTAAAATAAGGCTGCAAAGTACAGTACACAGTACTCAATTAGTGTCGTCATGTTTCCATGTGCCACATTTGGGGCCTCGATGAGCACAGTCAACACACAGAGCTCTATGTGTACTGTTCATTTCCACCTGGCACATACAAATAAAACAAGATAGATTTATTGGGGTTCAAAACAAAACAAAGAAGGTTTAGTGTACTTTCCAGCCTTATTTTAGTTCTTGTTCCTGATCTATCCCATCGTAGATCCAATTCCTTAGCTACGCTACGCTGATGAGGGGCAATAACTCCGAAACACATGTCCGTAGCTGCATAATTGTTTCTTTTTGGGGAATATGGCACTAAACCTTCTTTGTTGTATTTTGAACCCCAATAAATCTATCTTGCTTTATTTGTATGTGCCAGGTGGAAATGAGCAGTACACATAGAGCTCTGTGTGTTGACTGTGCTCATCGAGGCCCCAAATGTGGCACATGGGAACATGAAGACACTAATTGAGTACTGTGTACTGTACTTTCCAGCCTTATTTTAGTTCTTGTTGCTGATCTATCCCATCGTAGATCCAATTCCTTAGCTACGCTCCGCTGATGAGGGGCAATAACTCCGAAAAACATGTCCGTAGCTGCATAATTGTTTCTTTTTAGGGATTATGGCACTAAACCTTCTTTGTTTTCTTTGTAATGTGTGAAATATTATCATCTTCCACATCTTCCTGATATTCTTTATTGCTGGTGGGTTGACGTTTTTTCCCAAGGCCTGCACATTTTTCCAGTATTGATTTACCACAGCCACTTGTAAACAGGAAACATCGGAATAGTCACCGCCCGCCAAAATATTTATAAAAACACAACTGTATAAAATACACTTAAACACAGAGGAAAATTTCACCTGCATACCTTTTAAACAGTTTAAGTTGTAACAATCTGCTAAAATATATAATGTAAACACAAACTGTAAAAAATACTTATAGCACTAACATACCGATGAAAATTCCTAATCTAATTCTTAAAAGTAATATAAAATACTCTCGAAAATAACGTCTAACGACTTAATATAATATCTTATTAACCTTCTTAGTACTCATACACTTCCGTCGTCCTTCGCGAAACTGATGAATTCGAAATTCGACCCAGTTTCCAAAGGATGATGCCCGAGATAGATACTGTGCAGATAATAAGTGTGTTGTTTATAGGAGCGATTCGCGCACTATTATTAAAAGGCTTAGTTAAAACAAGTATGTTTCTAATTTTAATCCTGTCAGAACATACTTTATATAAGAATAATGGTGTTTTATGTATTAAGTAATACATCATATTTATTATTTACTATGGTGTAAAAAAAATAAACATGCCCCACTTTCCCTAAAAAAAAACTGTTGGCAACTGGGTCTGCTGCCTCTGAATTTTTTTCGTGCACATTATTTGTGTAATAAACTATACATAAGCATTCCTTCAAATCTAATATGATAAAAATAAACTACCTATACAATGTGAGTTGTTTAAAGTCGAACAGGTATTAAAAGGAAAGCAAATAATGCGTCTATGAATTATGCCCCCTCCACCTGCTGTAGTGAGAACCGTCATCAATATTCCACATAAGAAATCTACACGTACATCATTTGCTTTCCTTTACGGGTGCTATTTCTGAGATAATGCCCATCAATTTTCGTTTGCCTATTCTTGTAATTCGGCGGTCGCTGTATAATTTCTTATATTATACACTGTAATTTCTCATGCGTTAGTATAAAATATAGGAATCTATAGGTAGTCTCCTGTTATCATCATATTAAGTTTGAAAGGATACTTATGTAATACCTATATAATTAAGGTGCTACTTTTTCTGAACATGCATATTATGAAGCAAATAAAATGTCAGACCAAGAAATATTGTATATAAGTAGAATTTTTTGCAATTTACGAAGCAAGATTGTCCTAATCTAAAGTGGTTATACCTAATGTGCGACATATGGAAAACAATAGAGCAAATTAAGTTGTTACGCTCTATGGATGAGTTGTTACACTACATCAATGGTGAAATCATTAACTCAACTACTGATTATCTGTGGAAATAATAATAAACGGACGAGTTCGCTAAAGTTGTCATTCTTTTGGCTCGACTTTGGATGTAGGCAAAAATGTTCAATGAACTTTTAGGTGTAGTTCCCAAGAAATCAAAACTAGGACGTATTTGAACCAGACGAATTTCGCTCTAGTGGTAACCAGGTGCCCCAGAAAAGAGTTTTGTAGATATGTCGAAAGACTGAAATGTAATATTTGGTCTATATGACCAAATTTTTTTGTAACATCTTAACCCATAGGCGGATTTAGGATTTTGATAACGAGGGCGGCAACACTGGCGTATTTAGCATTGATAGTGTAGTAACACAAGCAGCAAGTTTGCGATTAGCAACCATATTTACACAGAAATTAACGTATAGGTGTAAAAATTGGTCAGCACGTCATCCACGACTTCTCGCTGCCTAGACGACGTCGCTTATCGGTTGTTATGACTAAAGTAAAATAGAGACATATTAATAGCATCTGGCACAGTACATGGACTGTGAACGTTGGTGTCTTAGATTTATTATTGATATTGCAAAAACGTCGTCATAAGACTAATTTCTCAACTCATTCGTTTATGTTTATGGACGACACATCGTAGTATGGTGCGTGCATGATAAAGAGGGTAGAGAAAGAGGAATAACTTAAACAAGCAACATAACCTATACATTTTTGTTGTGTTATTCTATTATTCTCGTGATTTTCTTTGTCAGGTTCCCTTCTCAGCATCAATGGAGAGAGACTGGCCGTTCAAATGTTCAACCACTTTTTACAACTAAGTAATCACATATGGTGCATATTTTAGACTATTCATATATAAATACGGCCGAGTTATAAGTACTTTTTGGGTTTATCAGTTTATGTTTCACATATCTTAAATATATGAAACATCTATTCGATCTCCCTTTAAGAGTTATACGGATTTTGTCAGTTTATGGTTTACATATTTAACATTTTTTAAAGATTCTTTCAAAACTTTTATTTTTGTTTTTGAATTTCCCGTCGTATCGGTCTACGGCGTGGCAGATGACATTTTAAATGGCAAAGAAATAGACTTTTCTACACAAGACATGTGGAGCCTCTGAAAAAGTTTACATAAGGTTTGTTCCAACAGCAGTCTTGGACCAGTTTGAAACCGTCAGAAATATTCACTCAGCTGCCTCTTATACGCTAAGCTCACTCTATTTACATTAATACTTAACTGGGCGAATATTTCTGATGGTTTCAAACTAGTCCGGGACTGTTGTTGGAACAAGCCTACATTATCTTAAATATGCTCCAATTACATCTCCTGACTTTGAATATTACAATAAAACACAAATGGATTTTTCCGAAGATTAACTCCGGAACATTTATAACAAATATTAGTAATATACTTTTACTCTTGTGATCGCTAGTTAAAAATACTAGAGTACCTCAAGTAAAGAGTCTGGCCATTGATATCTTTTTCATTGACTGGGACGGTAACATGGTACGCGACGTCCATATTTATCGAATTCACGGTTTGTTCTCATTTAGAGTATGTGTATTTTAATTTGTACTAGAAGGTTGTTGCTTATTTTGAATAAGTTGTTTAAACAAATAGTGTTTAAAAGACGTTCAGTGTATATTTTAATAGATAACAGTATAATCGCATAATTTTAGTTGTATAATATTAGTGCGCGGTGTTACTAAGTAAAAATACCTTGTTGTAGTGCTGTGTATTGTATCAAGAATGACAAAAAAAGGTTTTAAATGAAAGTTTTTCCACAAGATCCTCAGAGAACAAATCAATAGACCGTCAAAGTAAGAAGGGAAAATTAGAATCCTACAAATACTTTATATTTATGTACGATTAGTAACTGCACATTTAAATATTGTTTTTTTACGTACACTTAATTATTTTTTAATTTACAATATGCAAAATTATTTAACGTTTTATATTTGAAAGCTTAGGCTCAGCGTAGACTCCCAATTAGATAAACTTTATAAAGCTTTTTTGCGCTAGAAAAATATGAAACCATGTGGTTCCAAATAAGTTAGTTTAAAATAAATAAATAAATTATACTTACATTTAATTTAAAAAAGTGGCTCAAATGAAAAAATTTAAAAAATGTTATTTTTCATATAAGTCGGTTTCAGGAAAATATATGCATTCTTTTGCAAATATTATGATTTTTCTCAAATTGTTTATAACAATTGTTTATTTAAAAGAAATTGTAAATTATAATGGAAAAAAGTGAAGAGTATATTATATTACTCTTTGTTACCAAGTTTTCAAACAAGTTGACATAGTTTTTGATAAATTAATATTGTTAAATATCATTTTGCAAGGAATTGATAAAAATGGTACTTTTGTTTAGTTATGAATGTTTTACGGCGAAACTGTAGATTTTACAATAAAATATAAAGGGATCAAATTTATCAGCTATTAAAATACCCTCATTTTTCACAATTGGTTTACGATAAATAATCTCCAAGATCTTAACTTTAATTCTGTCGAAATCCCGATGAATCTGAGAATTTTTTTCATTGCGGAAAACTTCTCCACAATGCGTAGAATATTCATGAATTTTTTGCACTCGTTTCAATAATTAAAAAATATACATAATGAATTGTATAAACAACTAAGTCAATACAGTTGGTAAAGAACGTTTCAGACGTTTTCGGGATACGTAATTTTTAAATTTAGTCATTAATTCACCTCTTTCTTACACGCTTCTCAAGAAAGTGGACAAAAGAGAATTGTTACATTATATTCATATTCTCTGTTGATTACAATATGTGGTAAGTAGCGTAAATATAATAAATAAAAAAATACATATAATTATTTCTATTGGCCGGCATCTTAGGAATAGGAAGATTTAATAAGTAAAAGTTTTTTTTTAAGAATTGTGTAGTTAGCTAGAGCACGCCATAGTAAGTGTGACTAGAAATCTTCTATCGTAGCTGCGGGTTCGAAGCCCACCACCGGCACTGGCAATGTCGGTGGGAATGGTTGTTTGTCCACGTTTTTCTGAGTGTAACTCCCTTCTAGACAGCTTCGGCTTTGAATTTCGTGTGTTGTTTAATTTCTGTGGTGTTATTTAAGATATATGAAATCAGACGTATTAAACATTTTTAATTGTTTCTTTTTGTTTACGACCAAAAGAATCCAAACATAAATACAAAGAAACGTGGATTATATCTTAAAAAATAGTAAAAAATAAATTCATACGATTTCCTGAAGTCGGCCTTGTGCCCCTTTTGCTTTAAATATGTATTCTTTATTTTGATAAAATTTTAATGAGCACCTCGAGGGAACGTATCTGAAAAGTGTCTGGGTGATTATTTTTCTTCGTAAAATGTTTTTATAGCATCATTCACACTTCAAATGTCTGGAAGGCCCCATCAGACTGCTTTTTTTCACTGAAACGCATATAAAAAATTCTTTAATATTTAGGAGGCCCTTACTTTTACATGAATGATTCCGCACAAAGCAAACACTGAAAAGGAAATAAAACATGAAAGCGAAAATCAGTAGTGGAATCGTAGAAACAAAGGCGTGATATTCAACATTTGTGTTTTACACATTTTACGTATTCGAAAATATGCTCCAGCTATAAAACCTGAGCTTTTATAGACTTTGAAGTACAAGTATTCTTTAAAACGAAAGTTAGATTGTACTTTAGGAAGTTGCAATTACAATTTTACTATTCAATGAAGTATAAAATCCATTTACGACGCGAAAGAATAAATTATTTGTTTGAATGCAGAGCACTTTTCCTTTTATGTTCGGGAAAATCGTCGAATTACAAATGTTTTATATTTTTATTCTTGTTGCACCTTGTAAAACATTTACTGTAAAGGACGTTTAAATCCAAGAAGAAGTAATTTAATATAAGCAGAACAATGTTTCACCAGTATTGAGTTTTGCATTAAGTATTTGTATTATTGCTTTCAAAACTAATTGACTTATTATTAAAGTAAGCTGATAACTAACCACCGACCAAATTCCGTTCTTGCAGGGCCGGCACATGGAATAAGACACATTAACAGTTGTTTGTACGGAATAATTAAAATACATATCTCGAGTGACTTTACATTTCATGAAATCTCCTGTATTGTGTGCAGGGTATTAGTATTGATTGCAAAAGTTTGGGCCAGAGAAGTTACATGAATCATATTTGGAACACGTGGATCGTGCAATTTGTGCCTCCTTACTAAATTTGAAACACATTATTATGAATTTACATCCTTACTATTGAGTTGTAAAATAAATAAATAATGGATTCAAGAGAATTTATAAACCAACTGCTAATAACCTGACATGAGTGCAGAATGTCAAATTCAAGAAAAAACTCCCGAAGAAAATAATGTATCGGAAATAACTGTTTTATGTCATAGTAATAATATATTTGCTGATGAATTTGAGTTAAATAATATCCCACAAAAAAGATCTGATCAAACTGCTACGAATCCATGTATATTGAAAGATAAACTTTGTTGAATGAACTTAATATAAAATATATAAATTAACGTCAGTTCTAATTGTAAAAAATGTAATTGCTAATTGCTCTATTTGATGATTTACCTATAGGCCCACTTTCCTTAAATTGGGAACATGGTCCTCAAAATCTGAAATATTGGTTATATCGCCTTCGATATACATAAGTAAATTTGTTTTATAGGTTCGTAATTGAAGAATATCAGACTTTCAAGATAAAAATGTAAAATATGAGACGTTTTATGGTTATAACATTTAAATTAGTTGTTTCTCAGTAGAAACTACAGGGGACTTAACAAATACATCATATTGTAAATTTAAATAATTCAAATAATCATATTAAAGACTATTAGATATAGAAATAATATTTAAAAAAAAAAACAACTGCCGATGAAACTAATAAAACAATCATCATGACACAAACTTAATATTTAAATAAGATGAATGATTTATTAAGTGACAACAGCACGTACGAAAAAATGTCATGATAAAACGCATATTGCCCAACAAGAAAATAATACAATAGTTAAGGATCTCTGTAAAAAAGGCTCTATTAATAAAAAAAATGTATAACAGATTAATATCACATAATGGAATCTCACCAAAATTATATGGTTTACCAAAACTACACAAGCCTAATATACCAGTTAGACCAATATGTAGCTGCGTACAAGCACCAAACTACGAACTTTCAAAATGTCTATCAAATAGCTTAACAAATGTGGTAGGGAAAACTATTTATAGCTTGAAAGATTCCTGGGAGTTAAAAAAATTTATTGATGAAATCAACATACCGGAAAACTATATATTAATCTCTCTTGATATTACATCACTATATACAAATATACCAATAGATTTGACAATAGAAGCGATACAAAATAAATTGAAAGATATCAAACAATTTACAAGCATAGAGAAAAAAGAATTTATCTCATAAAATTTATATTAAATTCAACATACTTCTCGTTCAATAAAACCTTTTATAAACAAACAGAAGGACTAGCCATTGGCCAACCACTTTCAACAGTGTGTGCAAAGTTAACTCTGGAATATCTAGAAAACCAACTAATACCGACACTTTTAACTAAAATTGCATTTTATAAACGATACGTAGACGATTGTCTACTATACGTTAATAAAAATGAAATACAGTACATATTACAAAAATCAATGAACAATATAGGAAAATAAAATACACATTAGAAACAGAAAATGAAAATAAAATATACTTCTTAGACCTGAATTTAATTAGATCTGCCTGTAGAATTAAAACCAATTGGTATCAAAAAAGTATCAGTTCGGGCCGATATACCAACTTCCAATCAAAAACTAGTAATAAATACAAAATTAGCGTTATAAACAGCCTCGTGGACTTTACTATCAGATAAACTGTTTCATATAGAAAACATAAATAAAATCAAAATCATTCTTTTAAATAACTTTTACCCGCCACCTTTTATAAATAAGAATATTCAAAAGAGAATACATATAATAAATAACAAAAACAATAAAAATCGAGTTGACATAGATTTACAACCTAACTGCTTAGGACCCATATTTAACAACACAAACCAGGACAAAAATCAAAACAATCCAAATAAAGACAAAATATACATATCGGCACCATACATATCACAAGTATCAGAAAAAAGTTGAGAGAGAATTAGGTAAATATAACATACAATTAGCATACAGAAATGATAATAGTATAAAAAATAAATTATATTCAAAACTAAAAGATCCAATAGAGAAATTAAATCAAACCCATGTTATTTATAAAATTGATTGCTCAGATTGCGATAGGTGTTACATTGGACAAACCCAACAATATTTAAATAAACGTATAAATCAACATAAATTATCATTTAGAAATTCCATAGCAACTCCTAATTCATGCAGCACAGCATTAACTGACCACGCCATAAATAATTTGCACAATTTTAACTTTCCGGATACTGCATAAAGAAGGAAATACCAAAAAACGCATGTTTTTGGAAATGGCCGAAATACAAAACAACAAAAAAATAGTAAATTATCAAACAAATATAGAAAATCTAAGTAGCATATATCGAAATCTTATTCAATAGTAACAATTTTTATACATCCTGTATATGTGCTAACTGCAAAACCTCTTCTGAACGGCTTTCCAATATCATGAGAATGTTTACAATAACTCTGTCACTCGGACCATCAATATAAGTATACTATCAGCGGTTATAATTACCTGTTCTTAAAAAGAAACACATCAACGGCGACACCAAATACTGATCATTCTCTGCCTAACTTGTCGAACAACACGTACATCACATACCTACCAAATAAAAAATGATGAAAAACAAAATAAAATTAGCCCATACAATGAAATAAAAATAGGAAATTTATATTAGGTAAGAAAACACTTTTTTAGATAAGTATTCTGCCACTACTCTAATTTACGACTTATGTAAAACCATTATTTTTAGCTTTTAACCTTGTAAAAGTCCGAAAACTCGGACGAAACGTGGGATAAATTGTTCAGGTACCTGGCTGAAAGTCCTCTAAAAATAAAAACAGGAAAGTTTTTTCTGTTTTTTATTAAAGAAATAATTTAAAAAAATATATATTGCAATTTTCAAGTTTTTCATTTAAATCACACTTTTTCAAAGGGCATAATTGTTTTTAGAAGTACAGTAATCATATCCAGAGAAAATTTAGATTCGCAATTCTTCCACAGACGATCACAGAACTCAACTCTAAACAGCATTATTTTATTTGTCTTTCTTAGCCTAGTAACTAGCTTGCAGACGTCATGTTAGTTGTTCAACACGAATACCGATACTATTCCTAAAAACTATTCAGCACTTCACCAGCTTGCATTTCAAAATACCCCTTCTCTTACGTCGCATATGGATAGGTGTTATTTAGGTAATAAACAGAAAACAATTTCCTTAATATTACCACAAACTGACTTACTAATAAGGCAATGTAACATTTAATTGACTTTAACCTTCTTGATAAAACAGCCTATTCTTAACTTCGAATTTACTTTAAGTTCTTTCTCCACATTAATAAATTTGTGGTAAAATTCAGGTAAATTTGCCTCTTACCAAATTCGTAAAATCAGAAGTATAGACCTATCAGTAAGACGAATTGACGTAATTTTAACAATAATTAATTGTTAATTGGGAAGCGCCATAATTTAAAAAGAGATATTATAATTATTACAATTTTCACTGTAACTAAAGTTACCACATTCATTTTTTTTATTTCCGCCTAAAAAAGTGCCACTAATTTCTAAAATGCGTATCGTTATCGTGTTAATTATACAATAAATAAAACTAATTGATGTAAATTAGAAGCATGACAAATAGTCACCATAAATCATTATTTCAGCAGATACCGAGGCTGAGAATAAAGTTGAATATAGGTTTCGTATCTACCAAAGTCTGAATATATCGAATACTGAGATTCTTAATTGGATGAATTTTCTATAACTCGCTAAAATAAAAATGACACAAAAATTTAGACATTTTTAGAAAATATGAAATACGCCAAACTAAATGGAGGAAATATGAGTTATTTACTAAAAACTGACTGAGATATCTGCTAAATTGAATAACTCTTTGATTTTACGTAATTTAGTATAGTGTGTAGTAATTTTATCAATAAATAGTTGAATTTATCGTTTGGCTTCTATGGAAATGGAATTGTTATTTGCATTACCATATTTCACCTTATCTATAACTGCGGAATGTTTTACTAAAGAAGGTCATGATGTTTCTGTTTCAGAATTCGAAGACTCTTAATTCCAATATACGCTAATAATATAATGGGCACACTACGCTGAATGGGCTATATTTTTTTTTATAAAAAGTTCCTCAAAATTAAAACTATAGCATAACATTAAATCACTTTTGCTCTTTCAATACTATAGTTTTTATTCCTAGAAAAACTAAATTAATTATTTTGGTAATACTTTAAATAGTAATCCTTTCAAAGCTAATATGATGATTGATGACAACAATAAACTACCTATGGTTTCCTATATTTTACACTGTCATTATTATCTAAATGCGCTAATATAACAGTTTTAGGTAGTTCAAATACATTTTTATCGCAGAAGATATTTAAACAACTACTTCTCCTAACTACATGCAAGAAGACATTGAATTAAATAAAGTAATCAGTAAAGCTGGCCGAGGTGGCTGGAGTACAGCCACGGTCTTGCGCTGGCGTCACACATGCCGATTTAGAAGTAATTTACGCTGCAGTTTTATTTGAAAGGTTAATGCGTGAGGTTGTACCTATAAATTATACATACTGTTAAACGCACCAAAGGGTAAAAAACGACCGTACGCGGACACAGTGAATAAATTTATCGGTGAATTTCCCGATTTATTCTATGACGGATGCAAAATAATTTGTAAAATTTGCAATCAAGACTTAATGTGCTGGCACAAAACAGATTGTCGTCGTCATATCAATACCGTGCAACATCAAAATAAAAAAAATGGCATGCCTCTGACAACTCAGTTTATGTTTGATTTATTGTTAATGTTAATAGTCTGTAATATTCCGCTACACATACTGGATAAACAACCATTTCGGGAGTTTTGGAATAAATACAATCCCCAGGTGAACTTACCAAGTCGTACATCGTTACGTAGATATATTCCAGCTGTTCGTGAAGATATTGTAAATAGGATTAAATGTGGATTAAAAAATACACGGCTCTGGTTATGTATTGACGAGACGACAGATTGTAAAAAAAATTCTATTTTAAATATTATAGTACGTGTACTGGACCCTCTTAAACCAACATTTCCACTTTTACTAGCTAGTAAAAGACTAACTGTGTGTACTGGCGAAATAATTACGCGTGTGACGTTGGAGACATTCGAAAAATTTGACCTTTCAACAAGTCAAGTATTGATGTTTGTGATTGCCGCGACAATGCGCGTGGTAGGCCGTTCTCTTCAAAGAGACAATTGTAGGTTTTTACATGTTACGTGTAAAGTGCATGCGTTATATCTTGTGGCAGAAACGATTCGAAAATGTTTTCCAGAGGTAGATGCATTAATAGCAAATACAAAAAAAAGTATTTCTCAAATCTCCTAAACGGCTTCGAGCATTTCGCAGACAGTGTCCTGGTATCCCTGAACCACCAGAGCAGATTCTTACACGTTGGGGAACGTGGTTGAAAGCGGCTTTTTATTATGCTGAATATTTTCAACAAATAAAAGCTGTGATACTACAGTTCAACCCTAACGAGGCTGCAGCTATTAGGGAAAGCCAGACAAGCTTTCAAGACGTTTCCCTTGAAACAGATTTAAAAACTATTAATAACAATTATAGACGACTACACGACGCAATAGAAAAATTGCAAAATAGTTCGTTGTCGTTAGTGGAATCGCTGCAAATAGCGACGTAAATACACAGCTACAGGCTATAAATAACGCAAAAAATTATCGCGTTAGTGAAAAATTCGAGAGTGTATTACAGAAAGATCCTGATTTTAGCAAATTAAGACAAATTTGTGATGGTGCATCTACAACTTCGTTAAGTGAGTTCACAGATTGTTTTACTTATGCCTGTATTACATCCGTAGATGTCGAACGGTCATTTTCAAAATACAAACATATTTTTTCACCAAAGCGAACATCGCTGACGGAGACAGCTGTAGAAACATACCTGATGCTATTATACTATAGATCTTCCCCACTTTGTGATGACGACAACCAAACTACTTCATAAATCTGCTTAAAACGGTGAGTTTTATACAAATTTTTATAAAATGTAACATTATTGTTAAAATTTATTTCCATTTATTGTACTTATTCAAGTATTATGATATGATGTAAACATATGAGTCATATGACGGCTCTGTCGGCCAGGTGACCTCGGCCAGCTTTAGTAATCAGTAGTATTAGAGGATAAGAAAAATATTGAAATTAAACGAATTTTTACTCACCAAAAAAGAAAATTAACATTTGAGAAAATATACTCTCCAGGTACAATACAAAACCGAATCCCTAGACTACTGAACATCTCTCATTCTTTCAGAACTCATCGGCGGGTTGGAAAATACGGACACACTATTTAAGAAAACATTTTATTTACATAATTCAAAATATGAATGTTTGTCATTTTTATTTTCGCATTTTAAATCTTTTTTAGCAGTTACAGAATTAAGGTATTTTTTTTTAATTAAACAGCTTTTTAAAAAACGACGTTTTGAGACATTTATTTTATCATCTTCAGAGTCTAAGACGCCAAGATACTAAATACAAGGCACGTGTTTACAATCTTATATTGAATTTAGACATCAAATCCATTTTCTATAATACACATGCAACTAATTAGTACCTACATACTTTTTTTCACGGAAACCTCAATTTTGATGACCCTGAAGATGATACAATAAACGCATCGAAATGTCGGTTTTTTAAAAAGTTGTTTTCTTTTAAATAACATTAATCACATAACTGCTAAAAACTATATAATTGTAGTAAATAAATTTAAGAATTTTAAATAATATGTTTTTCAAACAGCCTCGGTAATTTGCCATTCACCTTCAACTAAATTATCAGTATTACTTTCTAAATCCTCGATTACATCTAATTCTTGTGGACCACCAAATTCATTAAGGTCAATGCTATTTCCACAATCCTTGCCAGTACATATTTCACTCATTATAATATTATGTAGTGTCGCAATCTAACTTTTCTGGAACCACTAGTTGGTCCACAACCTTTCGAGAACTTGCAAGTAATAATTTTGCGTTGGACTACCATCCAATGGTGTAAGGATTAAACTATTATTTGTCCTATCCCACCCCAATCTTTAGGACGCACAATTCTGTTCTGCCATCTTTGAACTTGGTGATTAACACATTAAAGTGTAAACTTGCACTTCCTCTTGTGATAGAAAGAATAGCGAGGTTAAATCATATAATTTTTCTAGCAGAGTAGAAGTTTCACAAAATCATCATTAAATTTATTGGTTAGTATACTATGTATATGAAATTAACAAAGTTGACAACACTACAGTTGTAGTTTAGATGATATTTCAACAGCCTAGTTTAGGCCAAATCAAATTTGTAAACTTTCTGTTCGAAGAGTTTTGCAGGTAAGTTCATGTATTTATTGGTCCCAGCTTCGTGGTCTAGCGATAATGACACTAGTCTCTCATCCAGGAGCCACGATCTCGATCCCTGGCTGAGGAGCTCGGATTTTTTTCTAAAGCAGTAATTAATCCTAGCATACTATAGATTGGGTGTGTCCATAGTGTCTAAATGAGTAGTTGCCTCACGCAAAGATACCCATTTAAAAGAATAGTAATAATCCTGAAAAAATCTATAAATCTTAGTTTTCGATTTAAGTCCTACATTTGCTACCATTTTTAGAGGGCTTTACGGATAGATGTGTATATATGAGGTCGATACTTTGTAAACTTCTCAAAAATAAAATAAGGTTGCTTCTAATGTAGACCTAATTAGTTTTCTAGTCTTATAAGATCCAGTGGACATTGATTTATCACAAAAAAGTGATCTATATTTCCCATCCTCTATTATCTTCTTTCTGGCTACGCGGGGAAAGTTTAACTTTTTTTTAAGGAACTAGGTTGGACATTTTTTATTACTCACTGAAACAACATCGACAAAATCCATATAACTATTAAGGGGCTACAAAATTTATAAATTTATTTTAAACCATATTTTAAGGAAAGAAATTTTAATGTTAATATATGAGTAGATCACTAAACATTCAAAAAATGCCTTCTCTCAAATGTAATTTTCAGAAAAAAAGTAATAATTTGCTTTGCATATTTAATTACGTTATCCTTGTTTCCCCATATTTTATGAAACCAATAAACTCCGAGAAGTTCAAGAGACAATCTTTCAAACGAATTTATTTTAATATATTTACAGTGTAAATGAATAGTATTTCTTTCGGATAAATTCTAATTCATCAATATTGCAAACCAATCTTTTAAAAAATGAAAATGAATACCACTATAACTTAAACCAGACATTCCCTCTATAACCTTGCATAGGTATTCTGTAAAGACACTTCCCCAGTGTGTATATTTCCCTGAACAAGTATTGTGTTGAGATCCAGCTCCAGATTTTTTTCAGTGTTGTTTTTTGGCGGCTCTGTCGTTTTCTCCAGGGAAATCTCCATGTATTAGGAGCCTTCAACGAGATAGAAACGTGGCGCCATAGCCAGATGGTCTCGTAAAAGCGCAGGGATTTATATATCACAGTAAAGACCATTCGACCGGTTGAGCAACCCATGTCCAACTTTGTTTTGTAACATTCCTGAAATCCTGTAAACTTCTACAGGCATATGGACGGACGCCGAAAGAAATGCTGACTTTGACTAAACAAGGTAGAGTTAATAGGGTGAAATCAACTTGAAGTTTACATGAATAGTTCTCAAGTGTTTGATCCTCATTTAATATAAATACAAGAAATAGTTTGAACTTGAGCTCTACTGCCTTTAGTCGTTTAACACAAATTAGGTTTGAAATATTAAATAACGGATCTTATTTATTTAGTTTGATAGATGATTCTTAAATGAGTTAATATAGTGTTTCATCTTTTATTTGTTTCATGGTTCACCATGTTTCAATTAAAATATACTGCTTGATACGAAATAACAAGGAACAATTTAATTAACATGCACCAAAGATTTCTTTTTAAAAAGTTGCACTATTTTTGCAAAAAATTATCTTGACTTCCAGAAATAAATTATTCCTTAGTTCCAAATAAAAAATGATGATTGCTGAATTTATAAAAAAAAATCAGAAAACGGTAATAGTTGTGCGTATAGGCAAGGAATTCGAGAAGCTTCGAAAATTTGCAGCAACAAGATATCACAATCACAAATGTTTCACAAATCAATATTTCTGTTTCCTCAGAAGTGTCCGAATTTCCAGATTTTTCACTAGCATTCTCAGTAACTAAATATAATGTAACAACTTAGTAGGAATAGGTCAATTAAAACAGAAAAACCAGTGTTAAATTTAGTCGACGTTTTGTTATGTTTATTAGCATCCTCAGAACAACTTAAGTTGAGTTTCTCTTATAAACAGGGAAAGGAAAGTGAATTAGAATCCAAGACCGGCAGCTACTACTGCCTCATGGTTGACAGCAGGATATACGTAGTTTTCAATATATTTTTTTTAGTTTATGCACAAACGATAGCGACTGCGCCACTGCTAAGAGCATTTTATGCGAGAACCAAACCACCACTCCACGAAAATAATCACACGCTTTCGTGTTGCTAAGTTGACTGGGGAGTAAGTGCCAAGCTACGTATAATTTTATATACATATATCCTGGTTTTCTGCACCCTTCTGTTATACTAGTTATACTGGTTGCATATATTACAGGTATAGAAATAATCACACCACGTGAATTCTTATGTGGTGTGTTTATCTATGTCAATATTTATTTTAACTGCCGGCTCTGAAAAATGGGAAATATTTTCGGTACTTGGTAATAAATTAAGAAACAAACAAAAAGTGGTACAAAATTGTATAAAAATAGATTGCTAGAAATATAAAAAATAGCTACAGTAACAAAATCAATTCGAGGACACTATACCTGTTGTGTTTACGATGAGCATAAGGATATTTTTTATTCATGATAAATCAAATAGAAAAATTCTCATAAAATTCCTTTATTAATGTGACCGGTTTCGTGAACAAGTAATTACTTCACATATTTTTTATTTATTCGATATTTTCTGTTTAGTGTAGTGCATTAGTGGACGTTAGATATGGTGAGGTTATCCGCGTCCTCAGAAATAGTGGTTTTGTGTGTTGGTATGTATATGTATAGTGTTGAACGTTAGACTGTCATGCGCTGTGGTGAAACATATGTCGTCGAAAAAACACCAAATGTTGATTGACGGGAGACAAATAAAAGCAGTGAAACATGGAGGAGCTGTTATGTAAAAGAAGTTTTTACAAGATAAATACTGTTTACTAAACTGTCTGCACCTGTCTTGCAGTCTGCTTCTGCCATTTTTGTCATTACATTCAATTTCCCTCAGTCTTTTTCCCCACCCTGTATACAATTCTTACCTAAATCATTACAAATTTTATAATTTACTTGATTTTTGCTGTATCAGAGCACAATGTTAGTCTAATATACCAATTCGGTAATGTTAAATTGAAATTATAGTTTTTAGTACTATAGCGTTGACAAAAATTTAATAAAAATTATCCGACGTTTTGAAATTTTTATAGGCATTCATTAGTCACAAATATGCTTGGAATGCACAGCTTTCTAAGGTCTAACGTATTTGTTTTATTTTAACATCATGCAAGTTTAATACGATATATGGAAAAACATGTTTCAAAATTAATTGTTTAAATTTTTACTATCTGGCTACTGAATTAGTTTAAGAAAAATGTGAGTATTTAGTCGACAACGCAACAGTACAATTTCACACATAGTTATTAATTGTGGCTTATATAGACGTAGAAGGAGCACGTTTGAAATCCTCAAAAATTAATAACCAAATAAAAATAAAATTAAAATATTGTGACAACCTATTTTCTATGGCAATCTTACCATATTATACCACATCAATTACACCATGCATCTTCTATAAATAGAGCATGTTACTTTATAAGGTATAATTTCTTATTAAAATATATTCATGTATTCAGTTTTTAATAAGATGTATATTAGAATATTCTTTTATTATTAATTATTGTCAAGAAGTAATTTAAAATTTCCTTTTTAAGAGATAAAGTTTTTAATACACGCTTTACCTATGTGTAAGGTTCCATTACCAAAAATGTTTCTGAAATATACTGCTTCATATTACCGTAGCTACCCTATAGTGTAGAGCATACGTTTTTTAAAAAAAGGTTATTCCATAGATACTGCCACTAAATATGTTTGGAAATCGCTCTTGAGAGTGATTTAACAAATTTAATTCACTTACAAGCATTTAATTAGATGAAACAAACCTGTGTTACATATACATACTAGACAGTTTTTGGAAATTTTCTGTAGAGCGCAGTACCTCATTTATGTATAAAGGGTTGATTTATAGCCTGAGCAACCAATTATTGCAAATATATTCTTAATACATCAATATGATGTGAAGATAACACTGATGTGGTTTTCCCCGAAACATCAAAGCACCATATACTGTACTCGACGCGCATTTCGCCAACCAAGTTGGCATAATCTGGAGATGATTAAAACTAAACTTATGCAAACAATCTACCTTATTTATTTATAACTAAACTATTGTCACGATTTGGTGAACCAAGTCACAATTATACCAATGTGATTTTTTTTATGGACCCGATGATGGGCTATGAATTTTTATAATTGTACTTTTTAGTCAACTAGGAAGCCCCACGTTGAGGGCAGCTATGTCACAAATTGGACAAAGCTTTGATACGTATAAATTATTTAATAAATATTCGTTTAAAAATTAAGAATATAATAATTACGCTGCATTTCAATTCTAATAACCCTTTGCCGTACTACGACACTGGTAGTTTTTTTTGGAAATTTCTTGTACTGTTATAATCGCACCAGGCGATTAAAATATGGATTGTTCGTTCAGTAAGAATGTGTATCTAGTGATTTAAACTAAAATATATTAAATTTCTCGTTTTAGACGGATATAAGTTTAAATTCATAAACAGGTGTAACATTGTTGATTATTGAATATACTGAATTTACATCTGGAATCGTATCTACGGATTCTTGATTTTGCGATACATATTAATGTTTAAAAACGCTTCTGCAACAAGGATTCTGTGCTAGAGGTTCGTATAAAATTTATTATTAATCATTTTTTTTTTAATTTTAAGATTAAATTAATACATCAGAATTAATTTTTAATCAGTGTAAACTCATGTACATAAATGTGGAATTTTTCGTGCTATCTATTTTTTCTTTCTTTTTCGTTTAGGCGTTTTTGTTCCCCTCGTGTTTTTGCATGGTTTTTACTGTGAGCCAAGGAATTGAATGCAGCGTAATTTCGATTTATGTAATATTTACAACCCCCGAGCTGTTTGTCACTTTTGAAGAAGACGTCCAGGACTAGGCCGTCCGACAAAGTACGCCGCTACACAGCACCAAGCGTCCTGCCTTCGCTGGTACCCCATTGTGGGAATTTTCTTTAGCAGTTTTTTTCGTTTAAACCTATTTAATTACATAGTCTTATTGATAAAGGCTATCATAAAGAATAAATTTATTTTTGTATATATATTGCAGAAAAGTTTCAGAACTAATTATTATATTAGTAGGTAATTAGCAACCCCTGTATGTATATAATAATATTAAGGTTACCTATATTAATTTACAGTTATTAATACCAGCAAATATTCATACTCTAGATATATCCTAACTTTCTATATATATTTTTTTGTTCCTAAACTCGGACAAAGTATTTTTCCCATACTTTCATCCCAGTTTGGTTACTCTTGCAAGAGCTATGTTTTACATAATTAAATAAATTTTAATATTTATATGCTCTCTCAAATTAATGCATATGTTAGCCATTTGACAGCTATTCTAATTTGTTTCTAATAAATTCTAAATTAAATATCATTTTATATTTCTCTTTTATTGAAAACTACAATTATTGCTTACCTGCTGGCTGGATACTATAAAGAGGCAATTTAGTAATTTGGTGTCTCTAAGTTGGTTAAAAAAGAAAAAATACGTATTTGAGAGAAATAAATTACTTGGCGCCCTGTAAAATATAGAACTACTCCCACGCCCTAAAGCCGCCTCTGAGTGAACCAAGGGCCTTATATGTATAAAGAAAATGTTACTATCTATTCTAGCCAAATATACGTAACAGCTTTATTTGTGTTTTTTGAAAGACCTGTTTTTTGATTTCTCCCTAGCTGTGTTATTATTTTTTCTATTAAGTTTCGTGGCGCCGCGTGACTTGCTGCAACGAAGATAATTTTATTTTTGGTGCCTTGGGATTTGATCGTAGGAATGGAATTTTCTCAAGGTCGATTTTGATTATACGGAGAGGTAAGGTAGCCTGTTCTTAACCTCGTAGAATTTATGTGTGCCTTTGGCTATGCTGGCAAATCTGAGTAAGACTTCAGCAACTCCTCTTCGGCGGTCCTGGCTTGGGGGACTTGTTTCTAACTCAGACTTTGTAGCTGAAAGATTCTATCAAGCGGCCTATGCTTTTCATTTATTTATTAGAACTTAAAAAAAAATGTGCACAGCCCCTGGCAATTTGGCTTCTTTCTAGCCTGAAAATGACTTTATGGATTTCCAAAAATATTTTTTTCAGTCAGTTTTTATGTAAAAATAAAATTGAACACGGGGTCGTGCAAAAATGTGTTTTTACTTCCCTGCAAATGCTATTAGAACTACTAAGTTTATTTTTTTCCGTCGCTGAAGGCCAAAAAATAATTTTAATAGAGGATTCCTTACAAAATTGAATTTTACTAGTGAGATCAGGTGATATGTGAAAGTGTAAAATTTATTTGACTAAGTCGTTAAGACCAAAAATAAAACTGGACAGAGGGTCCATTAAAGGAACGTAAAATTCACAATCACAAAACACTGAAAAAATTTCTTGAAAAATTGTTGGAATTCAGTAGCCTGGACAGCAAGTTGACCTACAATTTGGATACTACTAGCCTACCTAAAAGGTCGCGCAAGACTTCAGAACTTTTCTTAATAATGAACAATTCGTAAAACAAAAAAAAAGTTGGATTCGAAAAAAAAATCTGTTTGAGCAGTGTATCTTTTTTATGTTTAATATTATTTTATTAAAATTAAAATAAATTTAAAAATTTACTTTCAAACGACTAAGTCGAAAGATACTGAATATTTAAAAATTAATTCTTCTATGTCCTGGTGAACTAACAAAATGATTTAGATGAAATTTATTTTTTGTAGAAATTTTGGCTGTCGATCCTTAAAACTTAAAAATTTCAATAAATTCTGAAACTTTTATGGCAGCCTAGTAAATACCCGGGAAACTTACAACTAACCAAATTTTGTTGAATAAATGAATTTTAAGTCAAGTGACGCTTTAATTTTAAAGCAAGTTAAATTTTCTAATATAAAACTGAGGTTCGAGACTATCTTAACAGACCTCGCGAAAAAAAATTATTTTGAAAAAAATGATTTTGTCTCTAAGTATGTAAGTCAATTCCATACCTTGCCCTCTAAGATCTCAGACGATGATGCTCTTTTTCATAAACGTATAATTTTTTATTTTTAGACAACCTACCTGAAAATCTGACATAAAATTCAAAATAAAGTAGTTTTCTCAGTAGATAACCATAACATCAGTAAATGAATAATTTGAATTATCCATACATTCGAATAATTTTAAATTTTTATGGAACAGGAATAGGCGCAAAATATTTGTTTGCACAAGGGCGCTATTGAGGCTTGGCTTATATTTTAATATCTAGAGAACCATTTCTACAAAATTATTGTATTTCATAAATAAATTTTCAAAAAAGAGGCAAAAAAGAAATTATAGAATGCAAATCGTGTACATATATTTCGGACTTGTTGGTCCTCATCAGCACAGTGCAGCTTAGTTGAAAGGATGGACACAGCGTATGTAAAACGCACAGGGTGTAATTTCTTTGTGCTTCTCACTATGTTATGTTTTCATGTACCAGTAAGAGCTTGTTCTTGTGTCGTCTGTATAAATCAATTTAATATTTTCTGTTAACTTTCCCCAACTAATAAATGTATGTCCAAAAAATTATTTAAAATAGTAAAAATAAATTAGAATGCAATTGTATTTATTAATCACCTTTCATGTGAAACCCTTCCAGAGTAATTTTAATTAACTTTGTCAAAAGGACTAATTTATTGTGTATAATCGGATACAACGCAACAATATATCATTACTATTTTCTCCTAATTAATACCCCCTTTTTGATATTAATATTTAACAGGTAGAGAAGCCACAAAGTAGCTTAGGGAAGAACCTAGATATATAGGGCATTATTGGAAAATGGAGCGGTACTTAAAACTGCGAAATTCGAGACACCCCCTAATAGCCGCAGATCCCACTAGGGACAGACATTGTTGAAATTGTTCTCGTCTTGTTTGCCTATAAGAGATTCTGCAAATTGGTACATAAGTAAGGCTCGGTAAGAGCTTACAGCTATCCTATGACGAAGGATGAAAAAGTATCTTATTATAACGATATTTTCTAAAAAGTTGGTAAAATAAAAAGAAAAGTGGAGGAGGTCGAATTTCTTAAGAAGCTTTTATTTCATTAGAATGAATTTTGTTTCTGTTTTCTTTTGTGTAGAACTTTTATGCCAGTGTAAGGAGATACATGTGACAGATGTTTTTACGTCTCTTCACTACAGCGAAGTTACTTCTATCTTACTATATCAATTAATCAAGAATGGAAATTGTCAAGGGATAAGTTGACAAAATTTTAAGAGAACGGATCCAGCTTATGAATTCAAAGTGTATATCCTCTATTTATTCATTTATAGAATAAATTGGTAGATTTTTATGCAAATTATAAATATAAGGAACCTGAAAAATATACCGTTCATGTTTAACTGTAAATGCTGAGGTAAAAATTAGTTTAATGCAAAGATAAGTTTTGCCCAATGAAAACGTACGAGTTTAAAATACCATCATGTAAAATACGCACCAATAAGAACACACTGTTGTTTAAACGTGTATATAAGGTTAATTAACGTTTGGGTAACGTTAATTACCGTTAAATATACATTTAAATAAAAATGTGTCTCCACTAGTTTTTTTATTGGCGCGTTGGTATTATTTCTAGCTATCATCATAACATTCAACAGAAAATTTGGAATAGTATTAACTGAGGCATGCAGAGAGAAAAAATTACTTAAGTTTTTTATCCGTATACTTTTAACTAGGTATTAGATCTACATTAGAATAATATTTGTCGTTAGATGGCAGCTATCGAATAGACAATGGTGACAGGAGAGGATTTGTTTGTAGTTACAAGAGAGAACGGCAATAGTTTAAAAGAGCAGTTTTACACCTAGCAGATACTATGTCACCACATCTTCATCACGTAACGGTTGACAGTGCGTAACGAGATAAGTTCCAGGGACATAACATTGCAGACACCTAAAAATTGTTCCCCATTTTAGCATTAGACATGTAATAAGGATCGTTTATATTAAACACCAGCGATTATTGATACGAGTTAATTTGTGGTTAGAGTATAGGATCACTTTTATCCAGTATCTAGAAATAGATATTGCATTTTGGTTTCAGAGCAGTCAATTACTAGTCTTTCTAACTATACAGTACCTTATATCCTGGGATTGGTAGGCTTGATATATTCCTTCGAGAATATCTGGTCAACAAGAGAATTTTGACATTATTTCCAGTTCTGCTCTATTGTTCAGCATTAGTTATTGCGGTGCTGAAAATAGAAAAACTTCCGAATTTAGACAGTTGTTACTGATCTGGTATCAGATACATTATCAGGTATGAATATTACTGCAAAGCCCCTTTCTTCATGGTCCCGTCCACAGAAAAAACATATTATAAGTATCCAATAAATAAGTTCGTAATAAGTATATGTCAGCTTACAAGCAGAAAAAATGAAATAAAACTCTTACACGCACATAAGAAAATCTACGTCGATCACAACGCATTACTTTGTGGTTATATATTATGAGTGAGATGCGTTAAAACAGACAACCTAATAACATGTAACAAAATTTTAAAACAAATTTCTAATAATTAATAGTTTCTCTGATGATGGTGTAAAAAACCGAAACGTTAGAAAAAAATAAAATTAGTTATACCTGACTGAAATCCCCACAAAAAAAACTATCAGATATTAAGTTATATATAAACCTGGCCGAGGTCACCTGGCCGACAGAGCCGTCATATGACTCATATGTTTACATCATATCATAATACTTGAATAAGTACAATAAATGGAAATATATTTTAACAATAATGTTACATTTTATAAAAATTTGTATAAAACTCACCCTTTTAAGCAGATTTATGAAGTAGTTTGGTTGTCGTCATCACAAAGTGGAGAAGATCTATAGTATAATAGCATCAGGTATGTTTCTACAGCTGTCTCCGTCAGCAATGTTCGCTTTGGTGAAAAAATATGTTTGTATTTTGAAAATGACCGTTCGACATCTACGGATGTAATACAGGCATAAGTAAAACAATCTGTGAACTCACTTAACGAAGTTGTGGATGCACCATCACAAATTTGTCTTAATTTGATAAAATCAGGATCTTTCTATAATACACTCGAATTTTTCACTAACGCGATTATTTTTTGCGTCATTTATAGCCTGTAGCTGTGTATTTACGTCATCCACTATTTGCAGCCATTCCACTAACGACAACGAACTATTTTGCAATTTTTCTATTGCGTCGCGCATCGTGTAGTCCTCTATAATTGTTATTAATAGTTTTTAAATCTGTTTCAAGGGAAACGTCTTGAAAGCTTGTCTGGCTTTCCCTAATAGCTGCAGCCTCGTTAGGATTGAACTGTAGTATCACAGCTTTTATTTGTTGAAAATATTCAGCATAATAAAAAGCCGCTTTCAACCACGTTCCCCAACGTGTAAGAATCGGCTCTGGTGGTTCAGGGATACCAGGACACTGTCTGTGAAATGCTCGAAGCCGTTTTGATTTGAGAAATACTTTTTTTTGTATTTGCTATTAATGCATCTACCACTGGAAAACATTTTCGAATCGTTTTTGCCACAAGATGTAACGCATATACTTTACACGTAACATGTAAAAACCTACAATTGTCTTTTTGAAGAGAACGGCCTACCACGCGCAGTATCGCGGCACCATCAGTCACAAACATCAATACTTGACTTGTTGAAAGTTCAAATTTTTCGAATGTCTCCAACACCACACGCGTAATTATTTCGCCAGTACACGCAGTTAATCTTTTACTGGCTAGTAAAAGTGGAAATGTTGGTTTAAGAGGGTCCAGTACACGTACTAATATTTCAAATAGAATTTTTTTACAATCTGTCGTCTCGTCAATACATAACCAGAGCTGTGTATTTTTTAATCCACATTTAATCCTATTTACAATGTCTTCATGAACAGCTGGAATATATCTACGTAACGATGTACGACTTGGTAAGTTCACCTGGGGATTGTATTTATTCCAAAACTCCAGAAATGGCTGTTTATCCAGTATGTGTAGCGGAATATTACAGGCTAATAACATTAAAAATAAATCAAACATAAACTGAGTTGTCAAAGGCATGCCATTTTTTTCATTTTGATGTTGCGCGGTATTGATATGACGACGACAATCTGTTTTGCGCCAGCACATTAAGTCTTGATTGCAAACTTTACAAATTATTTTGCATCTGTCATAGAATAAATCCGGAAATTCACCGATAAATTTATTCACTGTGTCCGCGTACGGTCGTTTTTTACCCTTTGACGCGTTTGACGTTATGTATAATTTATAGGTACAACCTCACGCATTAACCTTTCAAATAAGACTGCAGCGTAAATCACTTCTAAATCGGCACGTGTGACGCCAGCGCAAGACCGTGGCTGTACTCCAGCCACCTCGGCCAGCTTTAGTTATATATTATGTAAACATGCAAAAATAATTCAATTTAATGTTCCACAAACACTTGCTTACTTGCGGCAATTTAGATTTAATCAAATATTTCAAAATATTAATAGATAAGATGCAAATATATGTAACTCACATTGTTCAGTGGAATTATTTAATTTTAGGAAAACTTTTTTAGGTTAACCCTGTACTTTAAAAATTTATTCTCACGAATCGATTTCGCGGCGTGGTCAGTTTTTAATATAAAATAACATCCAAGAACTACATAGTATTTTATTAACACCAGTAGCCTAAGCGGTAAAATATCCATTGTATTTAACACCCACAGAGCTTCTGGAACACCATGTTAAGCTTAATCCATAAGAAATGTCACTTAAGCAGCCTACCTGTAAATTATCTTGTGCTCACTCATTTACGTCTAATAGATCTCTTAAAGCCTTAAGCCACCCAAGTTTAAACAGGGCAATTTAAATTTAAGTTAACCATGAATTGACATATTTGTTACAGAAAAGTAAAGACTGAGATATGGTTTGAAAATATATTTATAGATTGTATGTTTTAGAAGTTTTAAGCTGTGGTTGACAAATCATATTCTCTAATTAATTAATAGATTTTGATGTTGTATTTAAAAATTTACATTGATTGCGATATCCAAGTTATTTAATAAGTAAACTATATATAGTAGATGCCAATAGTAATAATAATAATAACAATATTTATTTACCAAGACAAGTATAAATTACAGATAAAAAAATAGTAATATACTATAGTATTACTTGCTAGAAATAATACATAAATAGAAAATATTAGTAAATAAATAAATCTACAAGATAAATGTTATAGTAACACTTGTTTCGGAAAAATTACAATAAATAAATAAATACATGTAAAATACGTCTACATAGTATGGTAGTTCCATTATTATAAAATATACACAAATATACAAGTATTTATACACGAAATATATATACACATATATACATACATACACATATATACAGGGTGAGCCACGGTGGGTGGAGTATTAGAAGTATATGGAGAATGGATCAACCGATTGCTTTGCAATTTTGGTTACCAAGATAATCGAGTATGATCTCTCCAACTAAAATATTTTCGAAAGTGCGGTGTTACCACTTATACGTAAAACTGGCAACATCTTCGTTATTTTAAATGGAATATCCTGTAAAGTTTTGCATTTTTTGGATTTTCGTCTCTTTCTGAGTAACTTTTATTAATATTTCCCTATACCTAGCTCAAGCCGTTTTCGAGATAATAATTCTTTTCTGAATTTATTGCCAAAAATTTGACTTTCAGTAAATCGTGTTTTCTCCTACCTATGCAGCAATTAAAAGATAATTTTTTAGTTGCGGTTAAGCAAGGCCTGGGGGCATCTCCTCCATTAATCAAATGTTTCGAATATCATACAGGGTGAGTTAGAGAACGCTTTCTACAAGTGACTTAGAAAAATGCACGAAAGTAAATTTTTTTAATGGAATGCCCTGTATATTATTACTTATTCGGAAAGGCGATACATTTACCTCTTTAAAAAGGTATGTACTCTATACCTAACGCACACCGTTTTCGATTTATGAGCACTTTTCTGTAACCTTACCAAGAATATTAGTCTTTTGGTATATCATAACGGGTGGGCCATGAAATTTTTGTTTTGTCATTTTGTAATGACAGCAGATGTTATTTTTCTAAATAAATTTGACGTTAGTGATATTTGCACCTAATTTGAATAGCTATGTAGCACAAATATGGCAGAAAATAATTATACAAACACAGTTTTAATTGATTTGTTTATTATCCATGGACAGTGCAATAAGATTATCAGCAGAACTTGTAGAAGATTTAATGAGAAATATCCGAATTTGCCGCAGATCAGAGGAATTTTATAAATTCTGGTTCGTGATTAAGAGAAGCAAGAAATTTACCTAAACCAGTGACATCTGACGAGGTAAATGAAATCAATGTGCTAGCATTTTTTCATGCAAATCCCCAGTATTCCACACGTTGTGCTGAACGGGATTTAGGATTGCCATATTAACTCGACGGGGCTCCTGCACATTGTACACACGAAATTAGTATGGAGTTGGACCGCCTTTTCGATGATCGTTGTATTAGACGTTTGGGACCGTGGAATTGGCCTCCGAGGTCCCCTGATCTTACCCCGTTAGATTTTTATCTTTGGGGTACTCTTAAAGATAGAGTTTATATAACTCCAGTCCACAACAGGGAAGAATTAGAACGTCGAGTGATTCTAGAGATTGAAAACTTGGACCCCGCTGAAATAAGAGCTGCTACAACAAACGTCGTCCATCGTCGTATACAAAAGTGTCTGGAAGTTAACGGTCTACATTTCGAACAATTATAACAATATTTTTCAGATTTTTATATTTATTACTGTTATTGGTATTATTTGTTATTGCTACTTAGACTTTGTTACTGTTGTTGCTGCTTAGTTATTATTTTTTCCTAATACTGACACTGTTATTGTTCTCTTAATGATGAACCAAAATTTATAAAATTCCTCTGATCTGCGGCAAATTCGGATATTTTTCATTAAATCTTCTACAAGTTCTGCTGATAATCTTATTGCACTGTCCATGGATAATAAACAAATCAATTAAAACTGTGTTTGTATAATTATTCTCTGCCATATTTGTGCTACATAGCTATTCAAATTAGGTGCAAATACCACTATCGTTAAATTTATTTAGAAAAATAACATCTGCTGTCATTACAAAATGACAAAACAAAAAATTTCATGGCCCACCCGTTATGATATACCAAAAGACTAATATTCTTGGTAAGGTTACAGAAAAGTGCCCATAAATCGAAAACGGTGTGCATTAGGTATAGAGTATACCTTTTTAAAGAGGTAAATGTATTGCCTTTCCGAATAAGTAATAATATACAGGGCATTCCATTTAAAAAAATTGACTTTCGTACATTTTTCTAAGTGACTTGTAGAAAGCGTTCTCTAACTCACCCTGTATGATATTCGAAACATTTGATTAATGGAGGAGATGCCCCCAGGCCTTGCTTAGCCGCAACTAAAAAATTATCTTTTAATTGCTGCGTAGGTAGGAGAAAACACGATTTACTGAAAGTCAAATTTTTGGCAATAAATTCAGAAAAGAATTATTATCTCGAAAACGGCTTGAGCTAGGTATAGGGAAATATTATTAAAAGTTACTCAGAAAGAGACGACGATCAAAAAACGCAAAAATATACAGGGTATTCCATTTAAAATAACGAAGATGTTGCCAGTTTTACGTATAAGTGGCAACACCGCACTTTCGAAAATATTTTAGTTGGAGAGATCATACTCGATTATCTTCGCAATCAAAATTTTAAAGCAATCGGTTGATCCATTCTCCATATACTTCTAATACTCCACCCACCGTGGCTCACCCTGTATACATACATATATACATACATACATACACACATATAGGTACTTATTCATACACATACATAAGACCCATACATATATACTTATAATAAGATGAAATAAATATTACACTAATAAAATATATGGTAGAATAATTAATTAATAGAAACATGGAAACATGTAAAAACAATAGAAAATGTAATTGATGCAAAAATTTTAGTTACATCAGTATGGAAGAAAGAAGTAATTATGAATTATTTCTCTAGATAGAGAGAATAAACAATTTTAATTTAATCTTAATCGAAAATATGGACATCGGTTTTATAACTTCCAGGACAGTATTATACAATTTTGCGCCCAAGAATTCAAAGACCTTTGTCCTATGGTCTCTACCATAAACAGAGATATATGTTGTTGTTTATTCCTTGTATCATAGTCATGAATACTTTGAAAGGAGTATTCTTCTGTCATATGATACTTTACGTTGCTGCTGAAATAAAATAAAGTCTTATGTCAAAAATGTTGGCGTCTCTGTACACCAGATTACTTGCGTAAGTTAATTTTTTGTGTAACACTAATTTTAAAAATCTTTTTTTGTAGGATTTCAAACGGCTTTATGTGATTTTTTGCAGGTCCACCTCAAGCTAGGATACCATAATTCAAACGGGTTTCGATTAAAGCATTGTATATCGATTTCATTTGTTTTTTTTATCAAGTATGTTACATAATTGCCAAAATTTATATAAAATGAATGGCAGATTTTTTATGACAAACTGAATATGTGAGTGCCATTTTCCATCATTTCTTGTAAATCAGTCCAAGTATTAGCCTTATATATGATTGCAATATTAGCTGCAAAGCCTATAATATTTCCTCTACTGGGCAAGATAAATAAATCATTTATGTATATGAGAAACAGTGCTGGCCCCAGAACTGAACCTTGTGGTATACCATATTCTATTTTTAATTTATTGCTACAGACACTTCCTACTCTTACACATTGGCTTCTATTGGATACATTGTTTTTCAATAGACTGAATAGTATGGAAATAAGTCATTTTTGTCGTGGGATTATTTTTTGTTCTATTTATTATTTACATGTATTCGATATCTTCGAACATTTTGGTGATTTAGGAATTTTTCGAACCACTTAACCACTTTCGATTGATAGCGGACGTGACCTCAACTTTTTTGTTATAAATGGATCACCTTATTGTATGAATTGTTACAAATTTGGATCGGGATACAAATTTAACAACACAAGGGTTTGTGACGCCATTTCTACTTGCTATGAGGATATTGACTCGGATATAGATAAAAAAACAAATGTTTCTTATTAAGTCTCAATTATTTCACAAATGATCACAGCAGTTCAAAATTATATTGTTACCTGTTAGTCGAATCAAGGAGTTCTTGTAATCTAATCAAAAACCGTTAGATTTATTACAAAAGTATGATTTGTAGCATTCTGTCTTACTTAAATAATTTTGGTTATATAAAAATTCAGAGTCAAAACTATTTATTTAGTTTTTCAAATTAAGCAGGTCCTTCCGGATTACCCGTGCTCGGAACCAATCTAACATGACGCGACTGTGTCATGGTAATTGATGGTTTGGACGGGGATGGTGTCCGGAGGATAAAGGATGCAAACGCTTGTTACTAGAAAATGGAAATAATATAAAATATTTGTAACTAAATGTGTGAAGCCAAAATTGTATAATTACAGTTTCCGCACTAACTTATATAGAAAATATTTATTCCATATGTAATTACGTAATTACGTAATTGTCTCTGGAATTTCAAATAGCTAAAAGAAAAATTAGTCGACAACTTTCCAACTTGGAACAGTTTAGCGGATAAAGATAATTGAATATTGCAGCTACAAAATCATTTAGTTATTAGGCGAAAAACTTTCCTAAACGAGTGGATTTCTTAGAAAGTTTAATTTAGTTAATCGTCTACGAAAACTCCGGAGAGGCCAAAAACAGCAGTAATAATAATGATATTAAGTCGAGATTTACGCCTTTGCCAAATTGAAATTTCGAAACTGCCTCGTTCGTTTTCAATTATTGTTTCTGGACTTAAATAGTTAGAAGTGCGGCTGAAGGTTTCAGAAAGTGTAATTAATTCCCTGCATAACTCACTGTTTAGGGAAAAATCCAATTTGTTCAGGACATTTTTTGGATTATTTCAGTGCGGGAGAATATTCGGTTAACATTGTGATGGTTTCATTATGATAATGTTTTATAAATGTTGCATTAATAGCCTGGGAGTATAGGGATTTGCTGTGGGCAACTTTGCAAAAAATTATTGAAGGGGCTTGTTGGATTACTTAAAGATTTACTGATTACAGATGTTGAGATATGTTGTTCATAATTTCAGTGATATGCAGAAATGGCAAAAAGAGTTTAGTGAGTTGTTGAACATTTAGTTTTAAACTTATATGGTCCAATAAATTGTTATAATATTACACACAGTGTCACGAGGTGAACTGAACAATGGAAAACTAATTGAAAATTATTGAGTTTATGTAAAAAAGGTTATCTTTGGAAACATTTTTTGTTTGTCGTAGAACTGTCTAATCACTTAGAAAACCAGATCTGATATACAGGGTTTTGTCAAAAAGTTTAAAATATTTAAAAAAAGTTGATTGAAGATGAAGTTACTTTGTGAAAATCCATTTTGATTTAAAAAAAATTATAAACACTTCTTATTACTTGTCTAATTTTCACTTTATTTGTTATTTTACAACTAGTTTCATCCTATTCGGACATTTTCAAGTAAACTAAATTATACACAGAATTTACTTTCATTTAAATATAAACTGAACTGAATACAAGGATGGGTCAATTTATGGTTGATAATATAATTCAAATTTGTACAGATGTTATGTCCTTAAATGTAGGTGTTTTTTTAAGATAGTAAATTATATTATGGTGTGATTTTTATTAGCAGCAGGTTATCTGAATAAGTTTAATAACGGAGAATTATTTAAATCTATTTGGTCGGTTAATTTGTTGTAATTTTTTATTCCTATTTAATTTATTAATTTCTAGCACTTCTAATAAATTAAGTTTTTTACTTTTCCCACAAATGTGTAACATTTTAGGTTCATGGTCATCAGTTATTGTATAACCAGAATCTCTTAGGTGTTTATAAAAGTTGGAATGTTGTTTTTGTGTGTGAATATGTTCTCTATATCTTACTCCGAACGATCTACCTGTTTTGACCTACATATGAGGCGTTACATTCTTAGCAATCTAACCGATATACACCACATTTTTTAGAGATATAACAGAGAGAAAACAAAATACTGATATCTCTAAAAAATATGGTGTATATCGGTTAAATTGCCTAGAATATAACGCCTCATATGTAGGTCAAACAGGTAGATCGTTCGGAGTAAGATATAGTGAACATATTCACACACAAAAACAACTTTTATAAACACCTAACAGATTCTGATCATACAATAACTGATGATCATCAACCTAAAATATTACATATTTGTGGGAAAAGTAAAAATCTTAATTTATTAGAAGTGCTAGAAATTAATAAATTAAATAGGAATAAAAATTACAACATATTAAACGACCAAATAGATTTAAATAATTCTCCGTTATTAAACTTATTTAGATAACCTGCTGCTATTAAAAATCACACCATAATATAATTTACTATCTTGAAAAAACCCCTACATTTAAAGACACAACATCTGTACAAATTTGAATTATATTATCAACCATAAAGTGACCAATCCTTGTATTCAGTTCAGTTCATATTTAAATGAAAGTAAAATCTGTGTATAATTTAGTTTACTTGAAAATGTCGGAATAAGATGAAACTAGTTGTAAAATAACAAATAAAGTGAAAATTAGACAAGTAATAAAAAGTGTTTATAATTTTTTTTAAATTTAAAATATTTGTCAATTAATTAAAGCTTTATTTTTAATTTATTAAAAATGTACTGTTTGAGAAAATTTTTTTTATAAGAAACAGACAAGTGAAAATTTCTTGAATTAAATAAATAGCTAGTACAAGATCGATATTTGTAAAAATCATTTTTCTTTATAAAATATTCCGAAAAATATTAAAAAAAAGTTTTATAATAAGTAATAAATAATAATCTCTTTATTTAGCAAATAATCTATTACAGATACATTTATAGAGTATAAGATACAGCAAATCTTATGTAATAATACAATATATAAAGTCCCTTAAGAGTTAATTATCCTAAGAATTTTGTGACACTAACATTAAAAATATTTATTTATTAACAACATATATTTAGTTACAGTATAGTTTACAATAGTGTATACAACAATTTTAATGTTTTTGACTTTCGAAAACATATACACTTAATTGTTTTTTAAATTTTAGGTCATTAATGAGACCCTTATAACACAATGTTTTGGCTGTTTGATTGAGCAGTGTCTATAAAAAAATCGTTAATATTTCTCTATGTGTGCATATCTCTCACAAATTTAAATTTATTCACAAATAGTCTGGAGTCAATTTAATTTTTATTTTAAAAATCATATTTAGTGTTCTCAAAAGAATTCGCTGTGTAACATTCATGAAATGACTTCTAGCATTATATTTATCGGTGTATATTTATTACTTTTGAAAATTATTCTCATAACTTTGTTGTGTATACTTAGAATATTACTTAGAGTTTATATATTTCATTTTGGTTCAAGTTAAAACATATTGTTGAGCAAATATCAATGTGTGGACTAATTAAACTTTTATAAAGTAGGACTTTTGTTTTGTTTATTTACGGAATAAATACATTACAATTTGCATTTTTGTAGATATGTTTAAACCCTTGCTTACTCTTCTTAAAAAATATACTTTTTTGACATTTTATTCATTATATATTTGAAATGACTTTTTGAAATTAAGATACTCATCAAGAATTACTCCTACATAGTTGATTTCATTTACTTTATCTAGTTTGTTTTCCATAATTTCGAGATTTAAATTATGATATGAGAGAGTGTTCTTAAATAATTTAAATTTGTTACCTATTAACATATATTTAGACTTACCTATATTTAAACTTAGACTATGCAATTTACTTAGTACAGATAAATCAAAATTCATCGAGTTAAACATCATTGTATCGCCCGCAAACATAGATATTTTACAATATTTCACATATTTTATAATATCGCTTATGTATAAATTAAAGAGAGTTGGCCCAAGAACAGTCCCTTGTGAGACATCTTGCATGGTTTGTAATTTATCTGATAAACTATTTCTAAATTTAACATTTTGTGTTCTAGAATTAAGATATGTTTTAAATCAATTTAATACATCACCTGTAATACCAATTTTTTCCAATTTTTTTCGTAAACCGGAACGGTATTTATAGGTCTATGTACTTCACACAATAATGTATTTGTAACTTTTGTTACTAATAGGTACTAAAAAAGTATTGGCGAAACTTAATTACATACCTATTTAGTATGTAGGTACCTAATTTAAGTTACGTAATATTAAATTTTATTGTTATTAGTAAGTAGATGTTAGTTGAGTCACTTAATATATTCGTTTAATAGTTTTTAATACTTTTTTCAATATATTGGTTTGAATCGAACATTGCTCTCCCATTGCCAATGTGCTAATGGGTTAATAACCAAAAAGTTATTAGCCAAAGAAAAAAGTGCAATTTAAGTACTATAGCTTATGAATGACAAAAAAGACGCTTTGTATGATTACGTATAGTTCCGCTCTCGATGAACCGATTTTTTTCATCAATGTCTTAAAATGTAGAGAAGGGTCCGTTTTTATTTCTTTGTTGTATTGGAAAGAATTAGCCCAAGAAAGGGCTATTTTCGAACGCGACCACTATCTTGTATTTAAAAAAATCGGCCATTTTGAAATTTTTTCGTCGATAGTTCATTCTTCTTTGTAAGCAACGACACTAAGCTCTTTAAAATCGGTTAATAAACAAAAAAGTTATTGACCAAAGAAAAAAGGTGCAATTTAAGTGCAACAGCTTAAGAATGACAAAAAGACGCTTTGTATGATGACGTATAGCTTCGCTCCCGATCGATCGATTTTATTCATTGATATCGTAAAATGTAGAGAAAGGTCCGTTTTATTGCTTTTTTTGTATTGGATCAGTCATTTCGATATTTTTGCGTCAAAAGGAATTAACCCAAAAAAGGTATGTTTTCGAACGCGACCACCATATTGTATTTGAAATAATCTGCCATTTTGAAATTTTTCGTCGATAGTCCATTCTTTTTTTGTAAGCAACGGCACCACGCTCATTAAAATAGGTTAATAAACAAAAAAGTTATGGGCAAACGTAAAAAGTGCAAAATTTTTAGACCCACCCGGTATATCTGTTTCTAGTCTAGCTCATCAGGTATCTTTAGTAACTCTTCAAACAGCCTCATCCATTCAATAATATCTTAGACTATGACATCATGTCAAACTCTACTGCTACTGTGTTTTCCGTACAAAGACGAGCAAATAGGCAATATATGAGCAAATAATTATGGGACTTAAATTCAGAAATGACTGTAAATTCAAATTTATCGAATTAAAACTCTTGACAGTCCCTGTACATATGTTTATTTTGCAATGTTTAGTACATATCAGAATCATTCTGCACATATACACAACGCGTGATGAAATTCATCCACAAAAAGAAATCGCAAAAATTCAGATAACAATTATTTAATTTTTAATTAAAAATAGAGGTGACAGTGTTACATATTGGGACATCAATTTCTATAATGCTCTGCCTAAAGAGATCAAACTTCTCTCGTATTTTAAATATACATATGATTAAGTGTTTTTTAATAATAATTTTTATAGCATTTCACAATAATTTCACTGTAATATATCGTTAACATTTTGAGGATTAAAATGTGTCATATTGATTTTGTTTTGATGATTATGGAAACAGTACTAATGTTGCTCAGATGTTTTTGTGGTAACGTATTTAGATTCCTATGGGAAAAATCTGTTACCTTATCATACGAACTTTTCTCCTGATTCAAAAATAAAATGAAGAAATTGATTAAAGGATTTAAAAACATGATACCATAATATGGTCCTAACAGTATTGTTGTTATTTTATATTGAAATTAAAGGTTTTAATAAGCAATCTTAATACGTTTGTACCCACATGGTTTAATAAATTATATAATATTTACAATAAGTATTTTATTTACTTTTCGATCCCAGAATCTTTGTACATTTTATAAAATATAGAGGAACTGTTTTGCAACAGATTTTGTGGATTGTCGAATTCAATTATTTCGCCCTTTTCCATAACCATAATTACATCACCGTTCAAAATTGAATTCAACCTATGAGAGACTGTTACTACGGTACAATCTGAAAAAATTTCTTCAATAACTTCATGTAACATAACATCTGTTGCTGGGTCCATGTTAGCAGTTGCCTCATCCAAAATAACTATTTTATATTTTCCAATAGCCGCGCGTGCTAAACAAATAAGTTGTTTTTGACCAGCGCTGAAATTCGATGCACTTTCATTTATTTTTAAATCCAAGCTGGGTATGATATCCTTGATTTTAACTTTCCGAATAGTCTCCCAAATTTGATCATCGGTGTAGTTCATATCCGGATCGATATTCTTTCGAATTGTCCCGGTGAAAACAATTGGGTCTTGCGGTATTATTGCTATATTTTTCCTAAAAAGTAAATTTTCTAAATTGTTTTAAACTTGCAGATATAGTATTTAACTTTTAGAATTATTTAATTTCTGCATAGAAAGCAATTATTTCAACTTTAATGGAAAAATTTTCAAACAAATTTATGGACTAGGAATGGGAAACTGTATGTTTCCAATTTGCTCTGACTTAGTTATGATTTTTAGGTTTTAATTCCCATCACACAATTAAAACTAAATTGAATATTAAAATGTAGAGCTACTCAATTATCTAGCCACAATTTCTGAAAAAAAAACACCACTTGTAAAAAAACTATTTACTTAAAAATAATTACCCAAAAACAATAATCAATAGAGTGCTGCATCAAAACAGTACTAGACAACTGAATGGGCCCCCGATAGTACAACAGAAATATTATTATAAAATACCTTATGTTAAGAATCTTTCCGAAAAATTAAAAAAAGTGTTAACGCCTGATAAAATCAATATCGTATCAAAAAGTGAAAACACAATAAAAAAGAACAGATTTACATTCTAATATAATCTACAAAATACCTTGTAAAGATTGCGAAAATGTTATATTTGACAAACTAGTAGATATCTAAAAACAAGAAAATAGGAACACATGAGAGATGTCAAAATAAAAACAAAATAAATATCACTTCTTTGTTTGGTTGAACACTGCAGATTTTCTGAGCATGAATTTAACTTTAATGAAACCACAGTTATAGGTAAGCAATCAAACCTTGAAGTGAGAAAATTTCAAGAAATGATTAATATGAAAAAATTTAAATCAGTAAATTCTAGAAAAGACACAGAAAACTTAAACGTTTGTTATTTTAATTTAATCAACAAATTAAAAAAAATAAAAAAATTATGACAAAGCATAGAATCAACAAATGACATCTTTTTGTTTTAAATGGCAATGTTTAAAATAATTTTTAAGATCTTTTACCCCTCTTCTTTCTCCTTTTTTTTCTTTTTTCTACCAGTGTTATTTATATACATTCAGTCCTTCCTTTTTATTAAACATCTTTTTAATTATTAAACATTTTTGTCACTTCTTGCCACAATCAATGAATACAAAATAACTTATTTGCCTCAAAACTAGCAAATAGTATTAATCAACACAACGACGCGACGTGCAGTTATATTGATACATATATTTTTATACAGGGTGTCCCACCCTGAATAACTTTGGGGATAAAATTTTTTTGAAAAATTGATGAAACACGTCGACCTTGTTTCCAAGGGGAACATATTTTAATGTGATACTTGTATACCTATCATCATCCCTCTACCCTACACGGCCACCCCCTCAAAAATTCAAATGGCAAGGGGGGTCGAGTGATACATCTTTTGAAAGGTTTTTCAATTCTCTACATAACTGTGTATTTTTTTTATCGATTCGTTCCTGAGAAATAATTGTTTCACTATTCTAGTTTCGGGAAATAAAAATAAAAGAAGCAGTTTAAATTATCGTATGTATTGTTCAAATTGACCCCCACCGACTTCCATACAGTAGTATAGTCTGTCTTGAAAATCTGTACGAACATTTCTGAACACATCTGGTCAATAAACGGCATTCTCGAACAAATCTTTCACGTAACTCTTCCAGAGATGCGGGTTTTGTTGTAAATACCTTCGATTTCAAATGTCCCCACGGAAAGAAATCCAAGGGAGCTAAATCGGGTGACCTAGCGGGCCACTCCCCAGGACCTCTCCTTCCAATCCATCGCTCAGGAAACCGATTATCCAAAAATTGACGGACTGCTATATCAAATTGTGGGGGTGCCCCATCCTGTTGAAAAAACAGTTCGCCCTCTAAAAGATTATTGTCTTCTTCGAGGATTTGGGTAATCATTGGTCGATGTTATTTTCTAACAGATCGAGGTACCTTTCGCCATTTAAGTTGTCATGAATAAAAAAACGGTCCGACAATGTGATCCCCTAAGACGCCAGCCCAAAAACTTAACTTCTGAGGCCCTTAGGTATGAGTTTCCATGAACAGATGTGGATTGGTTTCACTCCGATACCTACAATTGTGCCTGTTTACCTCCCCATTTAACTGAAATTCATCAGAAAAACACGTATTGTACAGTAGATTGGCATTACCGTTTAATCTTTCACTAAAAATCTCACAGAATTCAAGCCGACGATCGGGATCATCTTCGTTTAATTCGTGTACCAATTTAAATTTATATGGATAAAATTTGTGGGCCCTTACAATTTGATGAACACTGCTTAGTGATACACCTTAAGCCTCAGCTACTTTCCTGATCGATTGAGTATTATCCATCTGCAAATGACCCCGAACTGCACTTCGACTGCATCATTCCTAATCGGCCGCTGAAGTTCATGCTTTTTTGTTTCCTAAAGAATCTGTTTCCATGAATTTTGTTAATAATTGTAAAACATACTGAGAACCAACCCTTCTATCTGGGTGATTTCTATTGAATATGCGCTCCGTAGCTCTAGCACAATTATCGTTTTTAAAATAAATGCTGACAATTTCTATTCTCTCCTGAAGGGTATAAACCATTTTGAGAACTGACTCTGGCAAAATGTATCTCGATTTAAAATTGGTTGTTGTTCAAGGACTATCAAATACTTATGAGTCTTTTATTATTCTAAAACTAAACGGACAAGGAAAGTGTTTCTTGTCAAAGAAAACTCGTGTTGATTTAAGAGCACTAAAGAATGTAGTTTTTTTATAAATTCCAGTACGCAGTGCCGTGTATTTTAGATTTTTTAAACGATTTCGATTGTGTGTAATCATCAAAAATAAAATTATTTTCCTTAAGAACGAATCGATAAAAGTTAAAGAAAATACACAGTTATGTATGTAATTGAAAGACCTTTCAAAAGATGTATCACTCGACCCCCTTGCCATCTGAATTTTTTGAGGGGGTGGCCGTGTAGGGTAGAGGGATGATGATAGGTATACAAGTATTACATTAAAATATGTCCCCCTTGGAAACAAGCTCGACGTGTTTCACCAATTTTTCAAAAAAATTTTATCTCCAAAGTTACTCAGGGTGCCTACTTTTGGTTGGGACACCCTGTATATAAACATATAATCACCAGCTATAAAACCCATGGACAAAATTTATATCTACATTTACTTGCAATTTTATGTAATTGTATACAGTACGCTGAAAACAAAATTTTAATGTAAGTAATTGTTATGTGTAAACAGAATCATTATAATATAGATACCTACATAATATTTAAAAAAACTTTTTCTTAAACAATCTCCTTTCTTTTTTGTTATTTAATTTGTTTAACCCTTTTAATTTACATTTTAATGCCTTTATCAAGTATGTTTTTAGTGTATCTTCATGAATTGTTTCTTTAATAATTTTATATTTTGTAATGCCCTGAAGAAGGTAATTAATTTACCGAAACGTCGACAAGTTGAAAAACTAATTTTTTCTAAACATTGGACCTTTTATCCAAAAAAACCTTTTCAGCTATAATTTATTGGTCTAAAATAACTACGTGTATAGTATTTAACAAATATTTATTGATGGGAAGTTCGCCGTAGTAGGACAAAAAAGAAAGTAATTCAAATTATTTCTTCAATACAAAACAGAAAAAACTTTCTTTCCTATTTTTATTTTTAGAGGACTTTCAGCCAGGTACATAACAAATTATCCTACGTTTCGTCCGAGTTTTCGGACTTTTTTCAAGGTTAAAAGCTAAAAATAATGGTTTTACATAAGTCGTAAATTAGATTAGTGACAGAATAGGTACATATCCAGAAAAGTGTTTTCTTACCTAATATAAATGTCCTATTTTAATTTCATTGTATGGGCTGGTTTTGTTATGTTTTTCATCGTTTTTTATCAGGTAGGTATGTAATATACGTGTAGTTCGAAGAGGCTCTTGATATTCATTAGTATACCACTGGTCACAATTATTTCGATTTTAATCATGTCACTATTTAAGACTATGAAAAAATCTTAATAAAAAGAATAATTTTAGAGATGCTATATATAAAAAAATACAAAAATTGGATAAATTTAAAAAGACACTAATAACTTGAACACAATATTTAACAATCTCATTAAATTTAACTTTAACAATAATTAAATAATACTAGTGTTACTAATAATAAAGCATTAATAATTTGGTCCATAGTATGTAGTAGGTCCACATTCAATTTCAATTATTTAAAAACAAGTAATTTTCTTATTGATATGTCCGTATACTTGTATATATAAATAATAATATAAATAAAAATTATTAAAAAAACAACAACAAAAACAACAGCTACCTAGTCTCATTAGATTCTAAACAACCATCATTGTAACAAGGTGAACCTATGTCGGCAAAAATAATAACAGATTTTCCCTTTTTTTTAATATCAATGCAAATTACAGTTGCCTCAAATTGTGCTTTAATGTAAATTACAATGGTCAGGTATGCTTCTACATTTTTTAATTTTTTAATTATTAATAGTTTATAACGTCACACTGAATAATTGTTTCTTGTCTTTGATTTTAATTCTGGTATATATACATTTTATAGACATATTTTAAATCTAAATTCACCTTCTATGTAATTTTACTTGTTTCAATCAATTATTTTGTATGAAAAACACTAATTTAATTATGTCTCGTTTTATAATTGTTTCCTAACTATTGTAGAGCTCTGAATATCAGTAAATTATATTCGAAACGTTAGCAATTGAACTGAATTAGTTTCTTTTTTTGTCCTACCTCGGCGAACTTCCCTTTAATAGATAATTCTCAAGCACACGAAGATATCCTTCAGTTAGTAAATATATCCCGATACATCCTTTTGGTATTAAGCTAATAATATTCCATATCAATGTGAAATTATTGTCTTCCCGACTTGGCTTGATTTATTATTCCCATACAATAATACAGGAGAATCTGGAATGTCAGATTTTATTTATTTTTTATTTTATTTTATGATTACAGCTGTCCAGACAGATATGCATCCAATTACAGGGCAGGAAATATACAAAGAAATATGTGCACAGTACAGAGTAAACGACTTAATACTAAATGTTTTTCAGATAAATAATTACTATTAAACTAAAAAGAGAATTCAATAATTTATGAGAAGATAGATTAAACAGTGGTTTGGTATGAACTAGAGGTTTACTTAAGAGCGATTCAAAATACATTGCTTTATACTATTAACACTACAATTAAAAATATCAAGGTTCGACTGATAGCTTAAGTAATTTGAGCACATATTGTGAATAGGCGACGATTTTAGTACGTTTGTTCTTGGTGTAGCTAGGTAGAAAATGTCGTGTGAGCGAGTTTGAGAATATGGAACTTTGAAATGTATGGAACTAAGAATATCCGGGCAGTCAGTCAGACTTGTTAATAGTTTGTGTAGGAACAACACAGAAAAGCAGATCCTACGCGTTGCTAAGTCATTTATATTAAATTTGGCTAGTAAGTCAGATTGTGGCGTGCCTCTGGAAGGATAAATTCCGTCAGCTTTGAATGAAAGATGTTTAACGTGCCTTCTCTGAACCCGTTCAAATTAAGGATATGAATATTGTAATGTGGGTTCCAGACAATACCACCGTATTCCAGTTTTGGCCGTACAAAAGCATTTAACAGGAGAGAAAGAGTGGAAATATCTTTAAAATGCCTTGAATTGCGCATGATAAAGCCTAGATTTCTGTAGGCATTAGCAGTTATGTGATCTATGTGGACAGTAAAGGTTAGTTTTGAGTCAAAGATGACTCCGAGATCCTTGAATTGAGTGCATCTCGTAACTATTTCATTGCCTATTTTGTAGGAAAATTTTATCGAGTTATTCCTCCTCGTAAAAGTCATCGCGTTACATTTTGATATATTTAAAGGTAATCTATTATTTTCACACTATGAATTTATTTTTGAGAGGTCATGCTGTAATCAGATTTGGTAAGATGAATCGATATTTTTAATCATTTAACTTTCCTTAATATCATTTTGTTCCAACATATGAAAAGATTAGTTTTTTGCAAATATTCTTCGATTAGTGGTAGTAATGTGCGCACTACTCAAACCATAGTTCTCCTGCCAACTTTCAAATTATATACATTGACTTAGTGTCTTTATAAGATTCTTCAACACCTGAATCACCCATTTTTAAATACTAGAGAAATTAAAATTATTTCTAATTAACGTTAGACACGAACAAAATATGGAAATATTGCAAGACTAAATTTGAAAGGACCAGTTATGTGTAATTTCGAACAGGTTAAAAATCTGTCACTGAAATATTGTCATGACCCCATCTCAAAACCGTATTTACAAATTGATTGCAAGGGAATAAAATAAATACAGTTAGTTACCATATGTTGCACCCTGCATTATAAGAATGCATGTTGCCGATTAGAATGAGGTGAATGAACTTAATTATCTAATGTTTCTTAGTATTTCCTGAATCTAGACACGCTAGTTTAAAAACAAGTAAAGAAACTAATGAACACTAATATACGCTTTCGGAGACTCGATCAAAACAACTACCCCTTCCATTAATGTCCGAGTAAGCTAGGATTAATTTCTGGTTTAGAAAAAATTCTAACTCCTTGACCGTAGATCAAACCTGGGACTCCAGGGTGAAACGCAAGTGTCCTTACCACACTGAGTTTGATGATTAATACCTATTAGTCAATTATGGTATCAAACACATAAATATATGATATTTTTAAAAATTCATTTGTTAATTTATTTTTTATGAATGCACATTCTGAATAGAACATGTCAGAAGTAAGACGTTCCTGCTTATAAACCTTCTTCAGGAATGATTGTTGCCAAACTTAATTTAGTTGTAACGAAGTGATTATTTTATAGAATTAAATTATGTAACTAGGTGCTATTTGTCTGTTTCGAAAGATATTTTAAACATTGTAGTACTGCGCCCTTAATAGTGGTATTGTCACTTGCTCATTAATAATAGTTTAATTGTTAATTATAGATAGATAATATTGATCTGTTTGTATAAACATTCCAAATATGCCGAGCTGCAGGCAGTACGTGAATCGCGAAACGCGAAGCGCGCATATTGCCCCCGGCACTCCTGTGCCCGCCCTACCATGAAGGACTCCAAGACTGGAAACAATCAAATTAGTTCCCGTCTGACCGCCAACCGAAGCACCACGCCGACTAGCACAGTAAGTAAACTCGTAAGTATAAAGGTATATAGGTATTTTAATTTAATGCGGAATTATTCGTAAACAGGTGACGTAGTTGCAATATTCCGCGCATGACTACCGCGCCCTCCTACTTCTGCTTTTGGCAGAGTTCAGTAGCGAGGACTTTTCAAACAAGTCAGTTGCCGTTTAGCTGCTGACTGAAGAACCACGCCGACCAGCACAGTAAGTAATCTTGTTGTAAGTATAAAGGTATAGGTTTGTTTTAAATTGAATTCAGGTGACGTATTGCCATATTCCACGCATGCCTACCGCGTCTCATCCTACTTCTGCTTTTGGCAGAGTTTAGTAGCTTGAGGATTTTTCAGAGCATCCAGGACAGTACGTTGCTGCAGCCAGTACCGACCAGACGTGCCGACACCGACAGCTCCAGAGAAGAAGCAGCCCAGGATACGGAAGTAGGTAGCAAGGTTTGATAAAGGTTTGGTAAATACTCGGTATTACTTGGCTGGTGAGTACTTTTCGGACCTTATTTAGAGTTTGTGAACCGCGAGCGCTAAGACGTATCCGCCTCATATCCTTCCATAGAACGGGAGAGCGGCCGAAGGTTGGAACCAGAACCGCGTTATACCGCGTGCCCTCCAGGCCATCTGAGCACGTAAAAATTCTGCAGGGTGATTTGGAGGTACTATCTTTTGCCACCGCGTGTCCTCTAGGCCACCTGAGCACGTAAAAATTCTGCAGGGTGACTTGGAGGTATCGTCCGTAACCGCGGGTCTGCTGGGCTATCTGAGCACGTCATATTCTGCAGGGTAGCTTGGAGTTTGACCTTACCGTAGTCGTCTTAAATTTGCAACTGTTAGGCTTGCCACTCCTTCCCCCCTAACCGTAACCGCGTTATACCGCGTGTCCTCCAGGCCGCCTGAGCACGTCATATTCTGCAGGATGCCTTGGAGGTACTAGAGTTGGCATATTATAAGTCCGGAACCATCCATCAGCCAAGTGATAGTAAATAACCGCCATAAATAGTCATAGTGTGCTTGTATTGGCGCTTGCTTCCCCCTCCTGGTATCCGTCCGCCGTCTGCTTATGGCCGTGTAAGTATTGCTGGTTACCTTTTTCACCGCTTAATCTCCATATTACCGTGTCGCACCGCTTGTCCGCCCGCTTACCGTCCCCGCTCGCCTGTAATTAAGACCATTGTAGTATAAGTTGTAGTTACTAAGGTGTATATAAAGTGTAAATAATAATTAGTGTGTAGAATAAATGTAAATATATTGAATAAGAGTCGTTTCATTGACTGTAGTATGTAAGTTACCTTTTCTCGACCCGTTTCTTCACTGTAGTTGCCCGCCTCTATCGTCCCGCCGATAGAGTAAAGTGAGTGTTTCTGCACTCTAAACAGAAACTGGCGCCCGAGATATCTGTACCGTGAGCACCCCCGTAGTATATTGGGCGTCAAAGTGACACTTCTGCTCTTGTGTAGAGCAGTGAAGTACGTCGCATAGTTCACATCAATTCTAAGATGCGACATAAACACAAAATCAAAATCTACAAATTGACTTCGCTCGTATCTGTAAAAGAGTGCGAATTTGTAGATGGGTTGTTTGTGTATTTCCTTACCTTAGAAAATTCATTGACAAATTAGAAATGTCAACATCATCTATTAATATTTTCCCCTGATAATTATACACTCTAAACAAAGTAGATATTACAGAAGACTTTCCAGCACCAGTTCTACCAACAATTCCAATTTTTTGTCTTGGATTTATACAAAAAGAAATATTCTTTAAGACCGGCTTTGTGGTATTTTCATATTTTAGAGTAACATTTTCATATCTTATAGTTCCCTGATTTGGCCAGTTTTTAATTTCATCGCCTTCCTTAGATTCGCTTTTAATATTTGTATATTCTAAAACTCTCTCTACTGAGGTCATATGGTTTTCAACTTGGGCCCATTGTCTTATGCCCCATTGTACATAATCTGTCAATATGACGACTTGAGTTAACGCCAGTCCTACATTACCAGCAGAAATATCTAAAACCAAATAACATTACTATAATAATGTATAGATTTCTGAACCTTACGTTATTGCACGAGTGTTTGTCACTGGAGGTGCTTCTTGGACAGTGGTGAATCAATTCACCATTCCGATGATTAAATATTTTTGACATTTTGCCACCCTTTGTATACCATTTAATAAGTAGAGAGCAGAAATATTTGCCACTTTTCAGGGCAGCAGTTATATAAAAAATCCTATTACAGATATACAGATCGAGCCAAACCACTAGATACATGACTATCGTTATGCACAGCTTACAGTCGTCTGTATGTTGGCAGCACGATGGGGCGATCGCAGAGTGATTTTCATAAGGGGGCTTTTACAGTAAATTAGGATATTGCCTTGCTGAAGAAGGTCTTTTTGAACATCTAATTTGAATTATTTATTTATTTATTTATTTATTTATTTATTTATTTATTTATTTATTTATTTATTTATTTATTTATTTATTTATTTATTTATTTATTTATTTATTTATTTATTTATTTATTTATTTATTTATTTATTTATTTATTTATTTATTTATTTATTTATTTATTTACATGTTATTTTATTTTGTTAAAATTGGTATTATTATTTATAAGCATATTAATTGTTTTTAAATTTACTTTGTGTTTCGAAAAAAAAATTGTATTTAATTATGTGCTGTTCTGATATATTTCATAATTTCTGTGTTCTACTATCTATGGCGTATCGGAAAAAACACTGAAATTTTAAAACTTTCAGATAATTTTGGTGAATACGTTAATACACAAAGATTTTTTTAGATGAACAAGCAACACTCCACCGCAGCTTTAGCGATACTGAACTGCTTTTGTCTCCTATGTTCCTCCCATATATTACCCCCAGCAAGCACCCTGTCGCAATCGTTAACTTTTGTTCGGACTTCGTATTCAGACAGCCAACTGTAAACTGCGCATACCGCTAGTAGTATATCTAGTGGGTTGGCTCGATCTGTGTAAATAAACACATCACATAAAATATATGTGGGTGGTTTATTTATATACCTGTAATATATGTAACCAGTATAACCAGTATTGAGGCAGGAAACCAGCGTACGTGCCCCAGGAAACTGACTGGGATAAAAGTATATCTATTACAGGCAACTTAGCTTATTCCTCAGTTAGCCACAAGGTTGTGTACGGAAGGATGTTTGGTATATGCTCTGATAACATTCCCACATAAAACCCAATATTGCTGGTACGTTTACAAAAGAGGAATTACCTATTTTATGACTTATGTGTAATGTGTATGTAATCTGCCTTATATAGTAGTCAACAATGACGACTCTAGAGGTTTCTTTGTAAGACACGTACCAGGTATACATTGCATAAAAAAGGGTAGCGAAATGCTAATATTATTTAATAATCTTCATAGAGTCAAACAACCATTTTTTATTTGATAACTGTTAGACAGTCAACATCAAACTATAGTTTTAGTTTAGTAATTAGGAAATTAACAAAAAATTTACCATGATCAAAAAAATAGGAATCTGACCCCCACTAGAATTGCAAAGAGGGCAGATAATACACCCATAAAGAATTCAAAACTAGTTAATGTACAATGGAATGTAAAATACGCCGATGTGTATAAATCCTGGTGTACATCAAATTGATCTTCAAGTATCTGCTCAGCTTTAAATGCTCTTATGGTTGTCAGACCTTCCACAGATGAGTTTATGTGACCAACCATTGGACTTCTAGCTAAAATATACAATAACTAAATTAAGTATTATTAGCATCTATATACAGACTGTCTGATTATAAACATTCCGAGCCGTACCGTGTTTATTTGTGGGCAGAGACCCAGCAAACTATATATATTTGTAAATAGGATGCTATTCTTTACGTAATGGTAGTAAAGAAAATTTATACTTATGCCATGTATGCGTGATGACGTCATCACTGTTTTTTTGTCACACTATTAGACTTTATAGAATTTGATAATAAATTTTGTTCTCTTTTCAACAATATAGTATTTATTGGCCTCCACGATTTCCAGACATTACCCCCTTAGACTCTTTCCTCAGGGGTTACGTAAAAAACAAAAAGTGTATCTGACTCCACTAAATAATTTAAATGACTTAAAAAATAGAATAAGTTACGCAATTTGTGATGTTTCAAATGTTGTCAAACAAAATGCCGTAGAAAATGTTACTAGAAGATGCCAAATATGCCTAGACAAAAATTTGCAAAATTTTATTCTATTTTTTAAGTCATTTAAATAAATTATTTGGTGGAGTCAGATACACTTTGTTTTTTACGTAACCCCAGAGGAATAAGGGGGTAATGTCTGGAGATCGTGGAGGCCAATAAATATTGAAAAAGGAAATACGTACTATCAAATTCTGTAAAATCTAATGTGCGATTAACAACAAAAAAAAGTGATGATCATCACGCATACATGGCATAAGTATAAAATTTCTGTTCTACCATTACATAGAGAACAGCATCCCAATTACAATACACTACATGACAATACAATACAATTTATTCTCTATTTTATGAACTATATGACAAAGAAAAAGGTGTTTTAAACTGTAGTCTTACTCTGTGAGATATGATCAAAAAACTTAAGAAATAGTAATCTTTCAAACGTTTATGTCTTCCTTATTTGAAAAGATATTTAAAAAAAAATTAGCTAATGGCAGTATTATAGAGAAAAAAAAGTTGAGGTTATTTCCCAATTTTATTATTTTTGATGTGCTCTCTTGATTCATCAAATATGAACCCAACAGTGCACATCATAAACGACAATATTTGGGAATACTTGAGCAAAGCAGTCGTGTTTCCTTTAAAATCAGAATAAACTTTTATCCCGAATTTCTTCCCTCTCTCTAAAACAAAAGAATTGTAAGTGAATGAAAATGTAACTGCAATTTTTTTCATAAATCAAGAGTGCACACCAAAAACAATAAGAGTTGGAAACAATTGAACCATACAGCTCTGTTCTCTATAACATAGTAGTTAACTATCTCTTTATTTTTTTTCCATATCTTTTCAAATAAGGAAGATAGAATCTTTTGAATTATTTAATATTTTACGTTTTTCGATCATATCTTACAAAGTAGTAATTTGTAATTTGCTTTCACTGTCATAATGGCTCATAAAAATTACAACAAATTTTCTTGACACATTTTTCTTCCACCATGAATATTAAGCGAGATATCTGGTGGCCCTCATAAAATAGACAGACTTTATATCGAACAGAATCTCGTATCAATCACTAACAAGTAAGGCTGGGAATTTTTCAGATTTTAGTATTCGAATATTCGTTCGAAAAAATATTCGAATATTCGAACTATTCTAATAATTCGAATATTCGAATACTCGAATAATCCGAATTATTCGAATAGGTATCCGAATAATCCGGATCCTCGAATATTCATTATTAATAGGTATAGCATTGAATACTAATGAATAGTGAATACTCTATTTGAGTATTTGGTTGGATAGACCACAATAATAGTCGTGACATAATCCACTAAGCAGGCAATTTGATTTGCTTTCCATACACAATAGGGTATATCTCCTGTACATGTGCTTTAAGGGTCAGAATTATTTAGCTAGTATTTTATTTTAGGATTGAGGCGCTATTGTTCACATTTAACTATTGAAGCTTAAATAAAACGAAAACAGAGGTAGTTTATTATACTTCTGTGTCTATTTTTCCTTTTCGAAAAAAATAAAAGTGCTCTAAAATTAGAATGTTTTTAAAAAAGACGCAAATTGTGAAGGTAAAACAAATACATGAAAAGTCAATAGTTAAATATTTACAGGTTTTCTAAAATTTAAAATTTAATTTTATCCCCTGCCTTAGTACAGTAAGAATAAGGTCGAGGCGAGAAAGAGATGGAATAGTTTGACTGGGAGTAAAACGTGCCACTAATGTGGTCTATTTATATATTTGGATTTTAGAATAGGTATCTACCTATACCTACTATCTACCTACTTTGGATGGATGCATACTGCATACCTATTCGTACATAATTTAATAATATATTTTAATATTCAAATTTACTCAAATATAATCAAATATTCGAATACTCGAATATATTCGAGTATTCGAATATTTCGAATATTTGAATAAGTTCCCATTAGAATAATTCGTATTCGAATACTCGAATATTCGAACACTCGAATTATTCGTATTCGATTCCCAGCCCTACTAACAAGTAAAAGAAAATATTTCTTACTAGAGGCCTCCAATCTTTTCAAGCAACGTCCACTTCTTATATATACTACTCTCAGCATGATCAAACCAATAATAAATAAACAAGCTGGAATAAAAAACACCCAATTCACAGTAGCCAATAATATTACCGAACCTCCACTTATGAAAATCATCTACAAATATTTAAAAAAATTTAGTAAACATTATTTGGTTTGGGACTTAAACCTTGTCAACAACAAAACACCTTTTAATTGAAAAACAGTTACATAGATACTGAAATCATATGAATGTGATTTTGACACAAATTCAGTCTAATAAGTGGTTCCACGTTAGTACAGTGAAACCTCTATATTCGGCCACCTTTTAAAAGCCTCTAAAAACGGGTCAGTTTCCAAATTTCCGAAACAATTATATGCGAATACCCGTACTAATGACATCCCTAATAGCGACACCCCATAAAACGGTCACGGCCACTTCAAAGACATCTTCTTCATAAAATATCTGCAATTGTACCGCTCATAAATTTTATTGGCAAATATGTAACTAAAATTTTTCGACACTTCGTAGGTAGAATTTTATAAATGCAACAATTATTTTTTAGTATTTAGTTAGTTAGTTATTTAGTATTTTAGTATTTCCCATTATAATTTGAAAACCCTAAGCGATAAAGAGGCTGTAGTTTCATAGATTTTGAGCTAATTTATGTTCAACTGTGATGTTGTTACAATCATCACGTCGCTAAAAAGAAAACGTTTGTCTCTTAAAAACAAAATTAACATTGTTACGCCACTGTATGACTGGTTTGATGAGAGTGGAATTGTATGTGAACGGCCGGGAGTGTCCTGGAATGTTCTAGACCGTGTGAATGGATGTATAAACTAGACGCACGGTGGGCCGAGACTCAGACTGAAGTCGAATGTGAACGAGTAAAGAAGAAATAAGAACGAGACTTATAAGTGTTCAACTGTGATTATAGTTAAGACATTAATTAATCTATTATTGTTAATTGCTAATTAGTAAATAAAGTAGTGAGTAAGTGTTACCTGGACTTTCAATCAACGAATCTACGAGTATAGGTGTTTATGGGGATAACAAACACGTGACAATATTATTGTGGAAAGGGAAAGGTTCAGTACCAGTGCTCGAAAGTTGGCTGAAAAGTATGGTATTGGAAGTACACAAGTTAATGAAATTATAAAAAATAAATTCGACTCAAAGAAACTCTGTAAAGAAGGTTTCAATCCAGAACACAAGAGAAAATGTCCCAAAACTGAAGGATTGGCAATTAACCAAGTAGTTTACAATTGGTTCTGTAATGCTAGAAATAAAATCCTCCCCATATTTGGACCTCTAATAAAAGAAAAAGCATTAGAGGCAGCCAAAAGTTTAAAAACGAAAAGTATTAAAGCCTCAAATGGATGGCTACAAAAATTTTGTCAAAAACATAACATAGACTTTAAAACAATTTGCGCTGACTCAGCTACAATTTCAAAATGTTTTGCAAAATCAGTATGCTTGAAAAATGTCCAGCAAGACGAAAATTTCGATGAAGAAGATGAAATTCCACTGGGCCAGCTTTTTCCTAAATTACATGATGTAAGCCTAGAAAATTATGCATGTATTGACAGCAATGTTACGACCGAAAATCCCAATTTTGGCGTTCAAGAAGTACTCAATGAATTAATTGATGATAAAGATTGTGATTTAAATAACGAAAGTGATATGGAATAATCTGGAACGTCAAACATTAAAGATATGAGTGAAGTGTATGAAAAACTAAGAGATGTGCAAAGTTTCCTAATTTGTAATGATAAAAGTAAACTAGCTGTAAAAATTGTCCAAATTTTAACAGAATGTAAATCTCAGATTTTACAAACAAAAATTAAAAACTTAAAACAAACCTCAACTGAAAAATATTTAACTAATTATAAAGTAATTATTTAATATGGCGGGTGATGTTTAAAATATGTACATATATGAGTTTTATTGTTTAACCTAATTATTATGTGCATAGGATAAGCACACCTGATTTGTAAATATATATATATAGCTGGTTTCTTCAATGTGTATAATTTAATTTAATAAAGAAAGTATAAAAATAACCAAAATTTTTTATTTATATTTGACCTTCTCTCAATAACTGCCACCCTCTTATAACGGCCATTTTCACAATAAATTTTGGTGGCCGCTATATAGAAGTTTTACTGTATATGTAAAAACTGTAGATTATTGTTTTTATAGATACTTCACAAGAAGAGCTATTCTTAATGAAGATATTTCAGCCAGTTCAATCTTTAAACGAAGATTTTTTATCTACACAAACAAATATTTTCAAATTAAATAATGCTTCAAATACTAAAACTTTTGATATGCTCATGGAGAGAAATTCTAAAAGTCAAAAATGAAAAATAAATTCAATTATCTAGTGATTTCTGGCAAAATCTTTTTATATGATCACTGTATAATCAATTCGGTTTGTCGTTACAAATTTTCGCTAATGATCCAGTTACTTTAATGTAACTTATATGGATTTAATTTCATCGTCATCGCGTCCAAAAACTATAATATAGGCAGTCACCTAACTATACATTACGGTAAAATTAATATAACACTTTTGTTACTTACGCTAGTTAACTCCGGAAATACATAAGGTAGATTTTCATCAATGTTATACAAGTCATGGGAGAATCTATTAAGAATGTTTCCAATGAAATGTGTATCAAAAAATGACATTGCAGCTTTAATGACTGTAGATGTCATGACTTGATGAATATTAATAGACGCACTTCTGCAGAAACTTAAAAGGGCATAAAACTTCATTAAACCCATTGCTGACTTCACGATAATCATAATTGTATACCAATTAAAAGTGCTATCTTTCTGCAAAATACTTTCTTCAAAAATGGTTTTGTTAAGTGTTGAATTTAATTTCAAATCCAGAACTTTTTGTTGTAAATCGACCCTGAAATATAGGTATTTGTTTGAGAATAGACGTATATATTTTGTTTGAGAAGATTTTAAAGAATATTTTAACAAAGCACATACCTTATTGCTAGAAACTGATAAATTTTATTAAATTTAATTAGCAAATAAATGGCAAAACCAAACCAAACAGCGCTGTTTCACTAGCGGCACTAGTGATATGAGATGGAAAAATATAACCTATGTAACCCCAATACGTTTGTGTTAGTGAGCTAGGAATAATTTTCTGACAAGACGATGTGATCTGAGTCTCATTGATAGATTTGTTCTATATACGGGGTGTTTCAAAGGTAAACCTCATGTTTTCAAGGGTGAATTCCTCTCATCAAAAAGGCTCATATTGATGTTCGGTCCGAAAATTTTTGGAGAACCTTTTTTTGTAGTAAAAACAACAGAAACTAGAAATTGCTTAAACGCTGATACATGCGAAAAATTTAAGTGATAAAAAAGTTATTGATAAAATGAGGAGTTGTCACCCTTCAACGTACCGTCCCTGTGGGTATCACCGATAATCTAAACAGACAAAATATTAGTAATAAGTAGCCATACCCAATATTTTCTTCTTTTATTATGCAATTGCCGAAAAAATGCTTTTCTGATTTCCACTTCCAATCTCCGTGACGAAGAATTTTCGGACCCATGTTAATACGAACTTTTGTCTTATTGTAATAAGAGGAAATCACCCTTGATTAGAATGATTAGAGCTTGATAAAAGCTTGCTTGATCCACCATACTTACCACTTATCGATGTTGTGCGAATGGCCATACTACCACAGCCATACAACTTAAATATGGATATGCAATAAAATAAATTAAAACTAACTTATAACTAAAAGCAGTGTTTGATAAATCTTACCAATTTGTTAATAATTGATCCGAATAATTTTCACAAATTTGGGCTAACGTGTACAGAAAAATAATGAACATAAACACATAGGGCCCTCCTCCATATTCTAAATACCTTTTATAAACAACCAAATCCACTTTTCCCATCTTTTTATTTTCATGATAAACCTTAGTATCAGATGGTTCTGTTTGTGTGGAATTGGCATCAGTTTTGTTACTCATAGAATTATTCGAGTTACATGCTGTAGGTACAGGATTAGTAAGATCTTCACTGGTGGTGGCTAAGTTATTAACCTTTTTCGGGTCATTCTTAATGTTTCTAGTTAAAGATAATCGGCCACTGTCCATTACAACAATATTTTCGCTTTTCTCTAGATGACTAGCATTTTGAGTTACCAGTACGCAAATTTTACATTTTAAATACTTCTCAATACATTCTCTAAAAATAAAATCTTGAACGCCCACATCTAAAGCTGTTAAAGAATCGTCTAGCAAATATATATCACTATTTTTATAAACAGCTCTAGCTAAATTTATTCTAGCTTGTTGTCCCTTGCTTAAATTTAATCCTCGATCGGCTACAAGAGTATCATCACCAAATTCAAGGAGGGAAAAGTCATATTCAAGAGCACAAATTTTAATTACTTCTTCATATCTATTTTTATCATATCTTTCGCCGAAGACAATGTTTTGTCTAATAGAGGCAGGAAAAAGCCAAGGTTCCTGAGAGGCATATGAAATAGAGCCATGAACCGTAATGTCACCTTAAACAAGTAAATAGTAATTTATATAATTTTTACTGAAACATGTACATTTCTGTACTACTATTAGAAAGAACAGAGACTACAGATTTCCAACAGATCTAAAAAGATAATTTTAACAAGTTAATCATAGATTTATGTAACACTGATCTACTTTTTCACAAAATATTAAAGCACAATATACTGCACTCAACGCGGGTTTCGCCAACCAAGTTGGCATCATCTGGAAATAAAATTATAGTTTATTTTCCAATGATTGAACCACTGTCATCTATATCTTTGAAAATCTTACTAATGCTACTAGCGAATCGAGAATCGTATGGAATCGATACAAATTTCATATTTTCTCTTTCATATTGAAAGGTCGATGTGTCTCTTTAAATTTGCGTTTCCTAATTATTTTATTAATAAAATTTACAGCATATAGACTGAATAAGCATGAATGGAGAAGTCAAAAATATCATCCGCATACCTCAGCTATAACCTGAAAACTTATGAATTGGAAACTGTCGTTACTTGCTGAATTTCTGTAACTGATAATCTTAATATTTATGTCTGTGAAGAAGGCGTAGGAAGCTGGTTAGACTTGATGTTTTTGTTTGTCAAAACAGAGTCTTGTTCAAAGGCTTCTTAAAAGTATTTTAATGGTAAGATCAATTTTACTGTTTAAATATATTAGTAGTGTCTAAATATGTAGTCGACAGTTGCCTAAAACTTATTTCTTCCTGTGTGGGACCCCAAAACCGTCACTATTGTTAAAGTTATTTTTTACTGTATAACGTCTCTATAAAGTATGTATGTGTTATGGTTGTCTTAAACAAAGGTAAAATCTACGGGTATTCCTTCACCCTAAGGAAAAATATGCATTGGACTGCCAATACATATCACACAATATCATCTAACTAAATAATAATATATTTTGGAAACAAGCAAATGAGGGAAGGCAATAATTTCAGGAAATATTCTGAGGAAACCCGTAATAGAGCAGTCGATATGATCAAATATTAGATATTCCATAGTTATTTTGGACTAAAAAATGTGGCTAATTATGCGCCGGGCTAATTTGAAAAGATTCTATTTGCGATGTCTTGGAAACCGAAGAAAAATCTTTCTAATTATGTTTGGTTATAATAAATACCTTTATCATATTTGTTGCAATAATGTTATATTTTTCAAACAACATGTTATTTACACAGTTTCTTTTTCTCTAAAAAACCCGACTAATTTAAATAATTACCTTATTTGATTAAACTGTATTTAACTTCTGTTGAGAATAAAAAATATTTTTAATCCTACCTGTTAGCAAACAATAATCTCGTAATATTGTTTTCAAGAGAGAACTCTTTCCAGATCCAATGGTACCAGTCACCAGTGTTAAACCAGGTTTATCTATTTTCATAGAAATGTTTTCCAATATATCTTTGTCTCTAATTTTAACTTTAACTCCGTTAAGTTCCAGTAAAGGTTTATTATATCCGTTTTCTCTGATTACTATAATTTCTTCTGCATGCAATAGCTTGTTAAGCCTGATAAATGCAGCTCGAAATTCTGCAGCTCTTGTTGTGTTTAAGGGAATACTGTATCCGAAAGTGGTTGTCAAATCATTATATAAACTGAGAACGTAAAAAATCATTTCAGTGTTAGTGGTGTAACCCATCCAGATGTAGGATAGTATTAATATTAGGAATGTCATCTTAGAAATTAGTAAGCCTACTATACCTATAGCAAATTTTATGAACTGCGCTTTCATTATAATATTCACTTCTTTGCTAAAAAGAATTGTATAATTACAAAAATTTGCACTCTAAAAAGAAGTGTAAATTAAGGTATGGACAGATATTAATAAATTTTCCAAAGAAACTTAAACATATTTATTTTGGGACTCGTCTTAAATGTTCTAAAAAGTTAAAATATCAGTAGCTTGGATTACAAAAAGTATTGGCCTACAAAAAGTATTTACTTTGGGATTGTTCACATAATATATTCGCAATGATATATTTATTCTATATTCTAACGCCTATGGATTAATAATTCCAAAATGTGCCCAGTATGTTCCGGTATTAAAATATAAATCAAAGGGTAGTCTGGACTTATAAAGAAGGATCTAGAATTGTTAGAGAAGGGTCAAGAATATTCAAGACCGTGTTAGACTACATTGAATCAGACCACTAGATACAAGACTAGCTCTATGCGCAGTTTGCAGTCGCCCGTCTAGTGCCAGTACGATGTGGCGATCACAGCGCAAATGTCGATGGGATGCTGCGAAGCTACCATCCGTGGGATTATGCCTGAACGCCTTTAAGGTCGTATCCTTTCTAGTCAAAGGTGGCAACGATATCTCTTGGAGTTCCGAGAGTCGAAAGTCTCAAAACAATGTGACTTTACTAGGCGATCGCGGCTCGCCGCGGTCGTCGCACTAGTCCTATTTGCCGTCAACGAGATCGACGGTCGGCGCACAGTGGGGCCAAGGAAAGAAAACATGCTAAAAAATCAAAATTTAAAGTTGTTCTATAATTAATTTCGTTTGTGCATACTAATATAGTGATAGACAGAGAATATAAAATTGCATTCACGATCACGATTTGTAGCCTGGGTGCGGAGGAAGAAGGCTGCGATCATGTCACTTATTGGTTAGTACACTTCAGTCGCGTTGCATCCGTAAACGAGACTGTGTGTTTTTATTCTGTTTTTTGCAACAGGAATTTTATTCTGCCATGAATTACTTAATTGTACCTTATAATGGATCCCAGTGAACCCAGTGGTATATATTTTTTATTAATATGGTACTGTAATAATGATAAATATATGCATTAATTAAAACCATAAGACAATATTGTGTTTTTGTGAGAAGCTTATTTTCTCATGGATTTATGGTACATTTCCGGCCCTGATCTATTATCGTTATTTTTTTTTACACACTTCTTAAAATGTTTACTAATCAACCTGTAGAAATTAACTGCTACCTCGTGCAGCTTAAAAAAAATAATAATAATAACACGAACGTATGTTTTTCATAATTGTGAGTATACTTTCGCATACTTTCACGATTTACGTCGGAATTTAAGAAAGAATGGACAGCTAGCCACCATATTTAGTTAATATTACACATATTTAAGTTTGAACTAAGTTGGTTTAGTAATAGAGAGAGAAACACTACGGACATCGATACTTGGACAATATGGTTTCTGGTTTTAACCGAACCGTAAAAATAATGAATATAATATTTATGACATTTTTTTCTGTCAAATATTGTAAAAAGTAATTATTAGCGAGTTTTGTGGATTTGGCCCTACTGTGCGGCGGTGGGATCGATCCTTGCCATGTCCGACCTGATCTGTCATGACGGCCGATCATGGGTCGCACAAACGTTTCGATGTTGGAACTCGGAATTGTCTGTAGACGACTTACGTACCTGGCAGGGTGTTGTACTCGGTAGAGCAGTTTCCACGCTGCGATCTGTTGAAACTCAGCCCTTAGCTTGGGGATTCGTCTTGTCGGCGAGACGAGAACCCGTCATCACCGTAGCCCCAGCAGCGCATGCATTCGGCGTTGTCGTCGGCGGCGTGTTGTTACAAGGCACACACGAACTTGAAAGATCGTGTGTGTCGTTGCCGTCGTCGTCGTCGTCGAAAAGCGCTGGCGGAATAATATTTATATATATGTAATATATACGAGCTTAGAAATAATAATAAAAAAAAGCACTCTGTTGTCTCGTTGTCTGCTCCTCTCAGTTCTTTGGTAAGTGACTCTAATGCGCAACCGATAACTTTTGTCTTGGCTTCGTATTCAGCAAGGTGGTTTGTACTGTAGATGGATGTACAAGACACACAGTACGTCAAGTAGCGCAGTATAGATTTAGAATTGTGCTTGTAACGAGCAAGTAAGTTAGATATTGTAGTGATTTTTAACAGTTTAACTGTGATTATAGTTAAGTCATTCATTGTTAACTACTAATTAGTTAAAGTTGTGAGTAAGTGTTACCAGAAGTTTCAATCAACGAATTTATGGTTTAAGGTATTTGTTTGGACAACATACACGTAATTATATATTCCCATAATTTTTACCTTTATAAATTTTAGAGAAACATACAGAAGCTCAAGTAGGTACTATTAAGGTGAAACAGTTAATAATAGTATTCTTTACGAAAAATTTAAATGTAAAAATGTTTTCAAATGACGGTTCATATACAGGGTGGGAAAATAGTGCGTCCGACTTCGATATCTCGATTTCTATGATAGCTAGAAACTTGATTTAAAAGCATAAGTAAACTAGACGAAAAATACTATAATCGGAAATTGTTTTCGAATATACAGGGTGAGCCACGATGATTCTACAGGGTCAAGCAACATTTTTGTAAATGAAATGTCATGAATATCAGAACATTTTTTGGAACCTCTTTGTGGCCTCCTCCCTCTCCTGCATTATTATTGACTTTCTCCCAACCATTTGGATGTAATGATTTTCTTTTTTGAAATTATACCATTTACACGTGTATATTAAAAATATCACTACAGTTGCAATTATCGATTTAAGAAAAATATATATTAGTACCAGTTATGAGATATCTGTATGATGACACTCAGCCATTTTCACTTTCTAAAAGTATACAGGGTGGTCAAAAAGATTTTTTCAATTTATAACTTTTTGAACTGAATTTTCTCAATTTTTTTCAAATGGAACACCCTGTAAATTTTTGGACCTAAATGGTATAATTTCAACAAAAAAAATCATTACATCCAAGTGGTTGGGAGAGAGTCAATAATAATACAGACATGAAAGCAGGCCACAAAGAGGTTTCAAAAAATGTTCTGATATACACGGCATTCCATTTAAAAAAAAATTAGTTGACCATGTAGAATCATCTTGGCTCACCCTATTCGCAAATAATTTCCAGTTATAGACTTTTTTTGCCTAGTTTACTTATGTTTTAAATCAAGTTTCTAGCTAACACAGAACTCGCTGTCGGACGCTCTATTGCCTCACACTGTGTATTTATTTTTGCGGTATATGACACGGTTCCATTTTGTTACATTTTTGAATACTACGAACTCTCATCCAATTAAAAATTATATTAAAATTCTGAAGGATTTAATTACAAGCCACAGCAGAAAATCAATCCAAATCTTATACAGTATGTTTGTAAAGTATGGAATAAATTCATTATTTCTTAAACCAAAATATTTAGAAAAAATCCTCGGACACGTCGATTTTTAATTTCAATTGTGCACCTTATCGTTATTTTTTTCTGGTTATGACGTTATCGAAATTTTTTTAAACGGAACACTCTTTAAATTTCTCCATTTTTGAATTGCGAATCTACAGCTGATTCCAGAAATTTATCACACTTTGAGTCTAAAATTGATAACTTGAAAAATACGGCCATTTGGAATATAAAAATTTAGAAATTTTTCATGTTTTGTTTAAAGAAATAATAGTCACTAAAACTAACGGTTAGTTAATAAAAAAACAATTTATAGTAAACGTTCGAATTGTAACTCTTGTTGTAACTGACAATACCCTAAACGATAAATAAAGTGTTGCTGAACCTTGTTTATAATTTGCTGGAAACCACAGGCTTTCGTCAACATTTCCAGGATTAATTCTAGGGGGGAATAAATTTAATAACGTTGGGATGAAATAGCCCCTTAAAAATTGGAGATATGCTGGTCCGTGTACAGTTCCATCGAGAAAATTGGGTCCAATGATTCTATTTCTTACAATTCCCGCCCACATATTTACCTTTTGTGGATACTCTGTGTGCTGCTCCCGCATCATTCGAGAGTTTTCCCTTGCCCAGTATCTATAATTCTGACGATTTACTTCACCATTTAATTTGAAAGTGTATTCATCGGAGAAAATAATATTTTTTACCAGAACTGCCAAATTTGGCAATTAAGATTGCCAACAACATTTTAGGTGACACATTAAATTTGGTCAATGTGGTACCACCAGAAGAGACATAATGAATGAAAGAAGAAAAAAAGTAGAATTTCGGAAAAAAAATTAACATTTTTATTGCATTTCTGAATGAATTTCGACAAAATATAATGAAATAACATAACTTTATGGAAATAAAATTCTATCTGCATGTCTGTAGTATCGCGATAGCAACCACAGTTTTTGAGATAAAGCTTTCAAATTTGGTGCACTTGTTCTAAAGGCCAAGGACAATGAAAAATGCGGTGATGAGCAAAATTGGCCAGCTGAAAGGGGGTCCACTGGACCTAAACTTTTTTGTATTTGACTTTGCAAAAAAATGTATTTTTGATGAAAGATTATAAATCATGTCTACTATATCATGCGAATAAAATATATTTTCCAAGTACTTAAATAAAGCTAATGTGAACTGAAATTTTGCACGCATAAAATGGCGTTAGGATAAATCTGGCAGTTTGACATTTGAACTGTCTAACTTAGTTACAAAAATGTCAATCTCAATAAGAAGAAATTATTAAAATATATGACATGAATTATTATTGACAGTACCGAAGGACGCTGATAACTAATTATTAAGAAATTTGTATGAAACATTTCAAGGCACGATTTAAAAATTTAATTGAGGTAAGTGAAGAATTAAACAGAATGATTTTTTTAGATCAGGATGATATATATTGGTATAAGACAGTCATGTGCTGGCCACATCAGATATTTGATTTTGATGAACATGTATGCAGTTGTACGTTTGTGGATGTCATTATATATAATAATTTAGTTCATTCGCTGAATATCCATGGACGTTCGGAAATAAAACTGGCATACAACATCCATAGAATGACTGGTACTATATGAAATCTCCATGGAAGAGTAGCATAAAATTTTGAATCGACAGTAGGATTCTACCATTGACAAAGTTATAAAATATGGACACTTATAACATGACAATGGAATATTATGGTAAATTTTTGTTTGTGACTGAAAATATTAGTATTGCCGATGAGTTCTACAAACATTTGAGAAAGTATACAAGTAGTTTGCAGTTGCATGTCTTATGTCAGAGAATAGATTTTCGTTAAATAAATTGCACTTAGTCCATAGTGCGTAGAACCATTGAGGTACATTTATTCGAAGTATTATGAGCGTAAGAAATAGAGGAGTAAGAATTTTCACAATTTTTTGTAGATAGAATTTTTACAAAAAATTAATAGCTTGTATATATACTTACTTTCGTGATTTAGATATTTTCTTTTCAAAATAACTTTCCCAGGTATACATTTTTATAATTTTAATTGCAGACAAAGTTTGTTGAGTCACTTGTAATCTTTCATCTGAATTTGTTCCAGCTTTTAGTCTAATTTTTGTAAGTAATGTACTTAGATTCACTAAAAGTAGAAAGGAATCGAGATTATAATAGAAATCATTCCATTTGGTTACAATAATGAGGCTATTAAATGAAAATTTTGTGTAATGAATTTCATATTGAATTGCAAAGATCGACTAATATCACGGGTTTTTCCGAATTTGTTTTAAATATACTTTAAACGTATCCTAACTATGACCTAAATACAATACTACTTACGTTGAACTGGTATTGTCAAAAATAAAAGTCCAATCCCAATAAAAGCCGAGTTGCCCATCTTGACCCAGAGTAAATATGAAATTGTACAAGTCTGGACAAAAGCAATAACAAATTCCAGAAGTATCCATACATTATCTTCTATGACATTAATATCATTAGTAAGGATTGTAACTATATTTCCCAAATTCGTGTCTGAGAAAGCACCTGGAGATAGTCTCAGTATTTTTCTGTATAATAAGGATTTAAGTGACGCACGAATTTTTATTCCACAATAAATTTCGTATATAGCAATGTTTTGCCAGAAGAAAAAAGAAGTCACTTTTAGGAGAGCCACTATTCCTGCGCAATAATAAGCGTCTATTTTTGAAATTTTGGTTTGGTTTTCTTCAAAATAGGATATTAGACGACTTAGACCATATGGTTGTGCTATACTAAAATACGTTTTTATAATTACTGTTATTATCGTTTATGTAGCGTGAGTTAATAGTGTGTTCTCCATCTAAAAGGTGATTCAATAAAAGCGCGATATTTGAAGATTCAATAAAACATAGTTTTCTATAGCAAGGTATTGAAATATTTATTGAGTTATAATGTGGACATTTGAGAGTTATGTGTGGAACAACACATCTGGTAAATGGCCGCCACCGTTTTGCTGGTACATACGTATTCTTTTGGCGAAAATTTGATAACGGTGTTGTATACATGTGGCGGTATTTCGTTGATATAGGGTCTAATTTCGGCCTTCAATGCTTCGGTGGTCGCGGGCGTGTTCGCATAAACCTGTGACTTCAGATAACCCCACAGCCAAAAGTCCAAAGGTGTTAAATCGCAAGAGCGTGGCGGCCACTTCTGGTCACAAAACCGAGAGATGATACGACCAGGAAAAGACTCGTGCAAGACCGTCAATGTTTCACGGGCGGTATGGCAAGTGGCACCGTCCTGCTGATACCACATGTCGTCGAGAGCAGTGTCTTCCAATTGTGGCATAAAAAAAGGTTATCATAGCACGATAACGTTTGCCATTCACCGTCACTGCATTACTTGCCTTGTCTTCGAAGGAAAGCGGCTCAATGATTCCTCCAAACTACAATGCACGCCAAACAGTGGCACGTTTTGAATGTCATTCGTGGATTTTCTGAGCCCCAAATGCGGCAGTTTTGTCTATTAACGAAGCCATCGAGGTGAAAATGGACCTCATCACTGAAAATGATTTTGTCCGCAAAATTGGCATTCACTTCCTGTTGTTCAAGGATCCAATTGGTGAACTCTCTTCGCTGTGCATGGTCAGTTGGCAGAAGTTGTTGAAGCAATTGGACTTTGTAGGCATGGAGATGCAAATCTTTAGTGAGAATGCGCTGAAGAGTCGTTGTTGTAACTTCCAATTTTTGTGCACGATGACGAATCGACGTTCCTGGACTCTCGGCCACGCTCTCGCGAACTGCCAAGATGTTTTGTGCCGAACCTCTACGAGCTCGTGTCGTGTGTTTCACATCACTAACCGAACCAGTACTTTCGAATTTTTCAATTATTCTTTTCACAGTAAATGAATGAGGAACATTATTTCGACCGAAAATTGGACGCACTTTACGAATAGTGGCAATCAAACTTTCACCATTTTGATAATAATGTTTAATAATCAGGACGCGTTGTTCTATCGTGTAATGCTCCATGTTTACTAACTCTTATCTATCGCCTATCGATCATGTCATAATCTTGTGACACCATGACAGCCAAACTGGCGCGCAGTTCAAATCTTGCACTCTTATTGAATCACCTTTCATTACTTATAAGCCATTAAAGATACAATAATTTATTGATAACAACAGTTTTTGGGCTTGATAAGAGCTATCATTTAAAATTGTCATGATAATTACAGGATGCATAAATTGTCAGTTACAGACATAACACATTTTTTTTAAATAACCACAAAATAAACTTGCTATTGCTATTTTAATATTATAAATAGCATTTAAAACTAATAACACTCTAGGAAAATGTATTAAGAACAATAAAGATAAAACTAAAAAAAGAACAAAAAAGTGGAGTCTATAAGCTTACATGTGGTACATGCTCTAAAGTATACATCTGATAAACGGGAAGAAATTTTGGAAAAAGATTGTCCGAACATAAACGCAGTTTTAATAACAATAAATTAGATTCGACGTATGCCAACCATTTGCTAGAGGACAATCATTCTTTTAATAATAATTTTGATATTTTACACACAGAAAATAAAGGATTAAAATTGTCACTATTAGAGACATTAGAAATTAATAAATTAAAAAATAGTAATATTATTTTAAATGACCAGCTAGATTTAAACGGGGAAATATTTTATGCACGACATAAGAAGTATTCATCACGTCAGTATATGAGCGATAGAAAATGTGCCATTAACTACAAAATAGGTTTTGAACACGACAAATTCCACACGATGAAATTTGGTAAATTCACACTAAAACAAGTTACTGTAACATGACTAAAATAAATATTTAACGACGCTTAATGTGATCATCTATGCAAACAATATTCGCGCGACTAAAAATTGTATATCACTACTTTAAAAGTATTCAATAACGACGGTAAGGTCAGTATCACGGCAGAAAAATAATATTCAACATCATTATAAACTTTGCCCGCCAGAAATATGCATTTGCACGACAGAAGATTTCATCAGCTGATTTGTCATAATACATGCGCATTTAGTTATCGGCACGACACACATGTCTTGCATATATTTTGTGATTCTGTGTTTATAATTAGTAATAATTAGTGGATTGTTGTTTATTATAAGGTAAGTTTTCTGCTCAGATACTACTTACATTGGACAGCTTAGCCCTTTACGTTTATTGAGAATTTGTTCAGTTTGTTCGACTTATTTCCTTTTTTTATTTTTCAAATACAGCTTGTTTATTTACTTGAAAATAAAATATTTTTAACTTAGAATAAATTACCATTATTTTGTACTAACCATTCATTAGATATTTTATTCTATTTCTACATTTTTACAGCTTCAAAATTTTTAACATTCATCTTTATCCGTCTTTCTATAATACATAATCCTTTTCAGCAGAAAACTCGTGAAAACTATATTATTGGATGTGCAATGTATCGTGTACGAAAATATATATTTTTTAGTGTATTTGTCATATTTTGTAGTTTAAATTACGGTGCCACGAATATATTATTTTGAGGGGAAAGTGGTTATTCTGTCGTTTATAAAGCTATCCTATCGGGCGATGTACTTTTCTGTCGTGCATAGCCCTTCTCTGTCGTGGTAAGTACTTTTTTTCTGTGTCAAATATTTATTTGTCGCATGAAACACTATTTGAGAGTGCATTTCATTTTTTTATTGTGTTTATCGCCTTTTTTTGTCGTTTTCTAACCCTTTTTTGTCGGGCCGAAAAATGGCACCCGATTTAAACTGTTTACCACTGTTAAATATTTTCTAAATTATTTTGTACCTTATTTTATTACCGTTTCCATTTTATTACCCTAGATTAGTTAGTTGATGTATATACCCTCACTATGTAATAAAGAATTTAGTCTTGTACTCACTATCTGATAAAGCCACTGTGTGGCGAAACAATGGTCATAAGTTAATTAAATTGTGAAAATCAAACATAAGTTTATTTTGTATTTATTTGTAAAATGGATTTTCATCAAGTAAAGGTCGAATCAATCAAACATTTTTTTTAATCGAATACCCTGTATATTTCACGTTCATTTTATTAAGCGAAAAGATTGCAGTACGGTGATGGTTCGGTTTGTGGATTTGATTGCAGAAATACAGTTTGACAGCACAAATTTTGTATTTCCAAAGCATTCTTGATTCATATTGTACCAATTTTTATTGTGATCACGAGGTTGAAGAGAACACCTTAATTATATAGAAAAGTATAATATTTTGAGATGGGACGCATAAAACAAAAAATAAAACGAATTAAAAGGGGAATCCAACCACGTATAAAAATACAAGGCGTTCTATTAAAAAAAAAATCCCATTTGAAAGTGACTATAATTGATAGGCCGTCATGAACACCCTGTACAATAAAATAAAAAAACCATACCAGTATGTGACAAGCAGTGTGGATTATTAGTAAATGATATTTGCTTTTTACTTTCTTATACCTAATATTAGGAAGTATAGTAATCGTGATTCTTTTCGACTTCGAGATATTAGATCGATTTATACGGTTTGAACGCTCCTGAATCCATTCTGACTATTTTCCAAATGATGTCTGTCGGTGTGTGTGTGTGTGTGTGTGTGTAGATATGTGTGTGTGTGTATATATGTATCCGTGATAATTCAAAAAATACTAATGGGAGACTTCCCAAATTTGGCAGTTAAGATTGTCAGCAACATTTTAGGTGACACATTAAATTTGGTGAATGTGGTACCACCAGAAGAGACATAATGAATGAAAGAAGAAAAAAGGTACAATTTCGAGAAAAAAAAATTAAAAATTGTTATTGCATTTTTTGGACGAATCTCGACGAATTATAATGAAAAAACATAACTTTATGGAAAAGAAATCTGTCTTCATGTCTGTAGTGTCGCGATAGCAACCACAGTTTTTGAGATAAAGCTTTCAAATTTGGTACACTTGTTTCAAAGGAAAAAGAGAATGAAAAATTCGGCGATGAGCAAAATTGGCCAGCTGAAAGGGGGTCCACTGGACCCAAACTTTTTTGTATTTGACGAAAGATTATAAAACATGTCTAAGATATCAAGCGAATAAAGTATATTTTCCAAGTACTTAAATAAAGCTGATCTAAACTGAAATTTTGTACGCATTTGACATCATAAAATGGGGTTGGCATAAATCTGGCTGTTTGAGATTTGAAATATCTGATTTTCTTACAAAAATGTCAATGTCAATCAGAAGAAATTATTAAAATATGTGACATAAATTATTATTGAGAGTATCGAAAGACGCTGATAATTAATTATTAAAAAAATGTTTATGAAACATTTCAAGGTTCGTTTTTAAAATTTAATTGAGGTAAGTGAAGAATTAAATAGAATGATTATTTTTACATCAGGATTATATACTGGTATAAGAAAGTTATGTGCTGGCCACATCAGATATTTTTAATAGGTAAATACAACTTTTTATACAAACCTTTATAAATTCCTAAAGTTCCAGAAAATGTTAAGCAACTTACTGTACAGCACTTTCTCACTTAATAAAATGATAAATATACAGGGTTTTCCTTCAAAAAAATATATTTATCGGAAAATTTGAGCACTGAGTCGCAATAATTTGAAATGATAGTTCTCATCGATCGAAAAACGTTTATTGCATCTCTTATGTTTAAGAGTTATCGAAGAAGAACACAATATTGATTCACCCTGTATAATGAAGGTCCAATTACACAATGCACTATTCTAGCAAGCTCACATAAGTAAAGTTAATAATTAATAATTTTTATGCCGAATTTTGAAATTGTTACCACATATTTAAAGAGATATTTTTAAGTATTTAGCAGAAAATTTTCCTGCTTTTAATATTGAATGTACGAAATTACCTAGTATTTAACCAACACTTTAAAACACAAATATTGTAGAATCTACTAAAACAAGTACCTCATCCTAACTAGTTCTAGAAGAAATTGAATTAAGCAGTAGAATTCGTAGTACTTTGAAGAAAAGAAAATTACGATAAATTATTAAATAGATTATCCAATTACCAGAAATCTTCATTTTCAAATAATATTTCACTCCGAATAAATAGGCCGAGAAATTGCACGAGTTCTTTCAATCTTTTTGGAAATCATCAGGAAGGACGTATGAAAATTATATGAAGAAAATATTATATCATTACTTTGATTAATTATTATAATGTAATTCTGGTAAATGAGTTAACTTTTTAATATATCAATATGAATACAAAAAACTTGGTAATTTCTCAAATTTGTGGCATCATAATTATGACCCAGTTAAATCATTAAAAACTAAAACTTTACCTATAAATTTCTGTCCATCCAATAGTAACCAGGCATATAATAGTATATTCCCAACCAAATCTAACCCATAATAGTTTATATATTGACTGCGATTTGCCCCATTGCTTTTCAGTTTGGTCACCACATCTTTTGGACTCACAACTTTCAATAATTCCGTACAAATCGTTCTCATCTAAATCCCTCTTTAAACCTTTCTTAAACAAATCTAACGTGTAACTAAAAGATTCATGAATGATTATTTAAAACAGTTTAAAAAATAACCACGTCTCAGATATATTCAATGAACTTACCCAAATGTAAACAAAGAAAAAATATTCGCATGCTCTCTTGGATTAATTTTTCTTTTTTCCATTTTGCACTGCTTATAACATTGATTTAAATTATGTAACTTGCAAAATAATTAGATTTACTTGTGTAGTTGAATCAATTAATTTTAATGTTAAGTAATTATTTTATATTTAGTAATGGCTCATGTCATGGTCATCCATAATTAAGATCAAAAGTTAAACTATTCATCTTCATCACAAACTGATAAACTTCCAAAACATATCTTCCTGTTTTTATAAATTTTATTTTATTGATTGATTAGCACATTAAAGAAATTGCAACTGATATGTAAAGTAATTGATAGTTAGGAATTATTAGTGAGGGAGCAATTTACATTTGCCGACCATACACGGACGGTGGAGTCTGTAGGATTAGCATTACACAATGCATATTTCAATCATGCATCACAATGTAATCGTTACTATTGAGCACAGCCTTCTAGATGTCCTGTTTCATTACAGGTATGTATATTAGTGTTAAGTTTTCGTGAAATTTTTATATTTATCAGAACAGCAAAACTCCAGATTCATTGATCAATTTAAAAACGCATTGTATGAATTGTAAAGGAACAGTTTCCACAAATAAAAGCTGGCATATTCTAGCAGTGTTTTGGTGTTTTTGGAGGCTAACTCAGTGTTAACATTACATCAGATGTTCCAACTTTCTTCGGGAATAAAAAAAGTGCTTTTAAGTTATGTCATATTACTAGTTGTTTTTACTTTCATCATATTGTAGATCATACAAAATGCAAAAATATTTAGGTTGAGACCTACCAAAGCTATGACAAATCAAATTCTAAAAGAATTCATGTTGGAAATCAACAGCTCTTTAAGTGAAAGATTTAAAATCAAAATTCACAAGCTTATAGATAAATTTAAGTTTAGTTTTAGATTCAGAGTTGAATAAACCAGAAGTTAATCTCAGAAGTGTTGTCTCAGGATAGTCAGTGTCAATTTAATATTTACGTAGATCCGCTTTAGTTTTTATCACGATATTGTATTTAACGTCTACAGGTATGAAACGGGGATGATTATAAGTACTAGATGAAGTTTTAAATTACAGAAAATATTTTAATTTAGGATTCATTATTTCTATTAAAAGACCAAGAAAAGTTTTAATAAAAATATTTGCAATCCACAATATTTTTTAAATCAAGTGATATTACGCTTTGGAGAATGCTTTTTTACTATTTCTTTAACATCGACCTATTTCCGCTACCAAGGCCAATTACCAACATCAGTAGACGAGCTACCTATAACCTGGAAATTTTGCCGAACCTCTTCTTTGTTGAAGAGTAGGGAGCTTTTATTCGTCTAATGTATTATAGACAAGGTATCGTCTGCTTTACATCCCCTCCGAAGGATGGTATTACCACTACGAAATCCTTGCCAAAGATTGCATAGCTTCTACGTTTTAAGCTGCTAGAAAATGGATGTGACTGCTGTGTTTCACTGGACTATCAAAAATAGGACAAGGCTTAGTTTGTGTTTTTGAAAACCTGTATTTTTATTTCTCCCTAGCTGGGTTATTATTCTTTTATTAAATTGAGCGCCACGTCACTTACTGCCACCAAATTAGTTGTAATTTTGTTGCCTTGGTTTTTGATCCTGGAATGGAATGTTCTCAAGGTCGGTTTTGATTATACGGAGAGATAAGGTAGCCTGTTTTTATCCTCGTTGAAATTTCTGTGTGCCTTTAGCTACGGTAACAGAGCTGAGCAAGACTTCAGCAACTCCTCTTCGGCGGTCTTAGCTTGAGGCACTTGTTTATACCTCGAAATTTGTAGTTGAAGGATTTAATCAAGCGGCGTATGCTTTTTATTTATTTATTATGGCCAAAAAGTTTGCACACAATTTGGCTTTTTCTAGCCTAACAATGACTTCATGAAATACTGAAAATATTTTTCAGTCAGCTTTTATGCAAAAATAAGATTGAAAAACGCCTTCCCTGCAAAGGCTTTTAGAATTATAAGGCCAAAAATATTTTGTGTTCCTTACAAAATTGAATTTTACTAGCGACATCAGGTGATTTGTGAAAGTGTAAAATTTGTTTGACTAAGTCGTTAAGACCAAAAATAACAGGGGGTCCTTTAGATGAACGAAAAATTCACTTTCACAAAACACTTCAAAAAATTTCTTGAAAAATTGTTGAAATTCATCAGACTAGACAGCAAGTTGACCTACAACTCGGATACTACTAGCCTGCCAAAAATATCGCGCCAGGCTTCACAACTTTTCTTAATAATGATCGATTTGTAAAACCAAAAAAAAAAAAAAAAAATTATTGAAAATTTTCTGTCGGATTCGAAAAAAAAATTGTTTATGTATCTTTTTATGCTTAATGTGATTTCATTAAAATGAAAATAAATTTGAAAACTTATTTTCAAACGTCTAAGTCGAGAGTTATTAAAAATTTAAAAATGAATTTTTCTATGTCCTGGTGGACTAACAAAATGATTTGGATGAAATTTATTCTTTGTAAAAATTTTGGCTGTGAATCCTTAAAACTCAGAAAATTTCTAACTCTAAAACTTTTATGGTAGCCTAGTAAATACCCGGGAAACTTCGAACTAACCAAATTTTGTTGAATAAATGAATTTTAAGTCGTTAAGCTTTGATTTTAAAACAAGTTAAATTTTTTAATATAAAAATGAGGTTCGAGAATTTTTTCAAAAGCCGAGCCTCACGAAAAAATAATTTTGAAAAATAATTCTAAGTTTCTAAGTGTGTAAATAACTTTCTTACCTTGTCTTCGGAGATCTCAGACGATGATATTTTGCAATAACGTTTAATTTTTTATTTGTAGACAGCTTACGTCTGTACAAGCTTGCTTGTGGTTTTCTACAAGCAAGCTCCTGTGGTTTTCTATGTTAATAACTAAAAAACAACGTAGAGTTTTACAGTAAAACCTGAAGACGGAAGACTCCTCAAGCCAAAATCCACGAATGGTAAAAGCTGTCGAGGAAGGTTCGGGTTTTCTGCAGTGGATGTTGTAAACATATTTTATAGGTGGTCTTGTGAAGCAGAAAACATCCCAGCCTGGTGCGCGGAGAAATTTCTTAGTGCCTATCTTACGACTTCTGGGGCGTGGAGATCTATTTACCTGTGAAACGGTCAACGAAAGACTGTCCTGAGAGCTGTAGATCAGATGGTGTTTATTAATGAGGTTCACAACCGATTTTAAATTGATTATTTATTGTTTCCGCAAAAGTGAAAAATTTATACTTTTAAAATGAATTTAAGACCACGATGCTTGCTCGTCAGTGGGGAGTGGTCGGAGTTGTCTCAACTGTTTGAAATTTTATATTTATAGGGGTTGTGTCGTCATCTATTGCGATGTTAGCATGATGCAATGTTTTAACAAACGCGTAAAAAGTACAAAAGCTACCCCACTTTAGAAGCTCCCGATTAGGTGAAAACTCCGACACGGGCTGTCTAACTGAATGGTCTATATGGTGTACTAAACTCCAATTTTACAAGTTTAAGTCTCGTATAAATAAATCTGGCGGTAGGTTAGTCGCTGTGGAAACAATGATTGTTGCCTGAAATTATTATTATTAATTTGTCTTAAACTATTTTAGTTTAATATTAATTATTATTTGTTTAATTGATTTTGGTAAAAATTAATTTTTTGGTGTGTGCATCGTTTAAAATGTATGTGATACCTATGCATAAATTCGGCTTTTAAAATTTTGTAGGGCCTCTCGGATTAAAATAAAATCGTTCAGACCGATTTGTAATTATTATTTATAAGTTTCTCCATGAGTTTTGGTCATTTATGTATTTCCCAATGCATCGCGATGCCGGCCGTCGCACTTATGCTACTGATCGGTTTTTTTAATGAAAATTATTTTTACTATTTCGGCTTTTAACAATCGGAGAATTGAGATATAAAATTGCGGTTTGAAGTTTTCAATATGGTTCTTTTATTCTTTATTTAATCTAAAAGTGATGTGATATTTGGTACTTTGAACCCGTGTAGTTTTGGTCTCGAGCATTTTTAAATGTTACTAATGGCTGAGGGCCTTCAATATGATCTTGGTGATTTTTTGGCAATATGATTTTTTCAAGTTTATTAAATTTTTTATAGAATTTTAATTCTACAACAAGACTGGTTGTCACCCATTCAAGTACCAGCCCCAGTACCCAATTCCAATTTGTTGCTTTACTTTTCGTATCGAGGTCGACATGATGTAAAGTCTGTGCTACGCTCACTTGAAAATAAGTAATCTTTTTTTTCAAGTCTGCGTCTTCTACATCACAAAAGCAATTCGTAAGCTAAAATCATTTTCCGGCTGATTTTAAATCGGAAGTTATAAGCCAAAAAAAAAAGAGTGAAATAAATAATTTTAAATTTGCGAATTAATTTGATACCTTCAAATGAATTCGCAAATTTTGTAAATTGTATTTCTCGAAAGTCCAGATGTGAGAGAAACAAAAAATCTGCATATGATCTTCATGCAACTGAATAACAAAGCGGAGCCATTAATCTTCTACAGGGATAGATTCTCCTATAACCATTACCTTATTTTGTTAAATAAGTTTTTAATAAACTCAATGGTAATATGACTAAATTAATTCTCTTTCACAAATTGCGGTAATACAATTTATTCGTCTTAATATCATTATTGTTTCTATTGTCTCCTCTTTCATTTACATTAAATTCCTCATTAGCATATAAGTATAAGACACTCTATAATTTAGTTCACCTTTCGTTCAACAGAAATATTGAATAAATTAGGTAGATTGCACAGCAAGAACTCTAAGAATTTTGTTATTCCTACATATTTCCATCAAAATATGGGATATTAGGAATAGCAGATATATTATCCTTTCGTAGAAGTAATTGATAATGAAACAGCGGCTTTTGTTCATAGAAACAATCAATCATATGAAGGATAATTGTAGTGCCGATGTGATATAAGTCTGAAATAAGTATAGTACCTATTACCAATATCATTTAATTGTGACTGAGGCGTTTTTCATCCGCCTATTTCTAATGAATCAGTGAAAAATACACACACATGGAAAGAAGTTAGGATAATTCAAGAATAGAAGAAATTATGTTTTTCAAAAAAATTTATTATTTATAGATCTTTTAACTTATAAAACATTAATTCGCATTACAATGGTTATTAAAAAATAATAAAAGAAATTAATAAAATTTATTTCATAATTGGAAAATTTTTATATCAAATTTGAATGATTTAACTATCAACACACGATGGTGTGATTACCTTAGCGGATTAAAATTAAAAGTAACATAGTTAGAATGACCAAAATCTCCTAAATTCTCATTTTTTTCACTTTAAATATTGTCAACATCACAATGGCGGACAACGAACATACTGTACGTTCGTCTATGAGCTGAATGTTCGTTGCATAAACTGCTTAAAATATCTCTTAGACTAACCATAACTGTTTACATTACATCTTAAGAGAAGTAGTAGAATGTAATTTAAACTGAATTAAATCCTTGTTCAAAGAACGTTCTAATAAAGAAGTAAAGTTTAATCGTTCTATTGATGTTACAATTCACATATTTTTAGATGGATTCTCTTATGAAGAAAATGTTTGTTGTATGAACTGCTTATAACATTTGTTATACTAACCATAACCATTTATTTACTCATTGTTTAAATGGAAATAGTAAAATGTGGTTTAAACCGAATAAAATCTTTGTTCAAACGACGTTCTAATAAACAAGTACCGATTAATCGTTCAATTGATATTACAACATATATTTTTATACGGACTCTTTTATGAAGAAAATGCACGTTGTGAACGGTATGTGATGTTTCATGCTTAATGGATCCTCTCCTATTCTGGAGTTATTGATGGGGGATTGTGAGATTCAACAGCTTTCTTGGGAAAATCTCAAACATTTTCAGATCTAGCTGGTAATCTCAAATCATCAACGACATTTACTTGGATTTGGTCAAGCACAATCCTCGCCCTATGTGTTCTAGCATTGTCATCTAAAAATAGGAAATTAGATTCTAAATTGTACCCGTATATTCCCCAAGAACACCATTTATGATGTCATTTCGGTATGTCTTCTTTGTGCTGTTATAGCAATATAGCCGTCTTGTCCCAGACCTTAGTCTTCCAGTCCGAGGCCTTTCAGAAACATTATATGTTTTCCAAAATCTACCGTTCAACTTACTATTCACACTTTGGGACACACCGAATACATTTCCAACATCAAATTGGTACATGCCAACCTTAAGCATACCAATAGCTCTATTAGCGTTTTCGGCGGACAAGTACCTTCTTTCCATATCGCAACATTACTAAATTCAACGTTAAAATTAATGATAAGTGCCTTTATTAAGGTTAAAAACCAGTGAAGAAAAACCCAAAAAAAAAACAGGGCACAAAAAGTTGATAAATTTCAACATAACTTTTTGTGGTGTATGGTATGGTACAGTGGCCTACAATATTGTTACCCCTTTTTCACAAATAAAATTCTGATTTGAGTTCATAATTTACGAATAACCTAAAATTTTTCCATGTCGTGTATATTTATAGTGATATTAGTCAAATATATTTATTGATATTAAAAAATTTCAGATTGGTTGTAGTTACTGTAATATTAGGAAAATGTAATTTTCACATTAGAAAAATATTAGTAATGCATCCTAATTTTGAGTTATGTTTTAGAGAGATACTATGAACGAATTTTTCAAGTATTGTTTCTTACAACACTCATCTCATACTGGCATCAGAAACAAGCACGCGCCACCGTATAAATCAGCAGTTCAGATAATAACATTAATTAATAAACACATTAAATTTACAACGGTCATATCATTAAAGATTAATCTCAGTAATAAAAATGTAAGTGTTAAAAAACCACTATGTATTTTGACTGTTTTGAGGCATATTGAATTATGAAGAGTGCTAATAAGACTTTTTTATTATTATTATTTATTATTGTTATATACGTGGCTACCTTCCTTGCTCCATTTTCATATATATTGCTCCCTAATAATATGATAGACTTGTATGTATATTCCGCACTTTTCAGAATTTTAAGTATGAAATATAGGAGACTAGTAGAGTAGTAAATAGCATACAGGGTGGGGCAATAGTGCGTCCGACTTCGATATGTAGAGTTCTATGATAGCCTAGAAATTTGATTTAAAACATAAATAAACTGGACAAAAAAGTCTCTAACCGGAAATTATTTTCGAATATGAGCCAAGACGTTTCTACAGGGTCAACTAACATTTTTTTAAATAGAATGCCATGTATATCAGAACATTTTTTGAAACCTCTCCAGTATTATTATTAACTCTCTCCCAACCATTTGGATGTAATGATTTTTGTTGTTGAAATTATGCCTTTTACACGTGTATATTAAAAAAATCACCACAGTCACAATTATCGATTTAAAGAAATAATATGTACCAGTTATGAGACATCTGTGTGACACTCAGCCATTTTCACTTCCTAAAAGTATATAGGGTGGCCGAAAATTATTTTTAAATTTACAACTATTTGAACTGAAGTTTCTCAATTTTTTTCAAATGGAATACCCTGTTCATTTTTGGATGATGTGATGTAGAATTGAAAAACAAACATTCTTTGTATGAACATCTCTATGGCTATTTCTAACCATTTTCGATTTATTGAACAATAACTGTAAAATTCAGCAATAAAAATTAAAAATAATTTTTATTGCTGAATTTTGCAGTTAATGTTCAATTAACTGGAAATGATCACAAATAGCCATAAAAATGTACATACAAAAAATGTTCGTTTTTCAATCCTACATCACATCGTCCAAAAATATACAGGGTATTCCATTTGAAAAAAATTGAGAAAGTTTAGTTCAAATATTTGTAAATTTAAAAATTATTTTCGGTGATCCATTTAAAAAAAATTGAGAAAATTCGGTTCAAAAAGTTGTAAATTTAAATTTAAATTGATAGTTGTGATTTTAGTGATATTTTGTATACACTTGTATAGTACATCACTAATAGTTGCTGGTTTAAAAGTTTCCGGACCTGTTGAGTGGCATGAAATTTTTCATTCCAGAATTTCTACGCCCCTGATTTGAACCAATTTAATTTTCTTATACTGAAACTCTGCTTGGTAATTTTTTTATAGGGTGTGCTAGTTTAGAGATAAAGTGAAAAAGTGTTTTTCTAGTTTACTCCGAATTTTTGGTATAAAAATCAAATAACCCAAAATATCGGATGATTTCCCAAATTTTTCGATAAAAATGCTAACCGCATTATATTTACGTTTGATAGAGAAGTTTTGAAAAACTAGAAAATTCCCCACATGTAAGTCTGCTTGTGGCGCAAACATTAATCAGTCTGTTTCTTATCCTGTAAAGGCCTTATTCTTCTTAATAACCAATTCCCAATTTACTACATCTCTTAATATAGATATTACTCCTAATATTAACATTTATCTGGATTCTATAAAACTGTTATCACCCTAAATCTGGTTGTTTTAAAAGTCATCTAACACAGTCCTGTGAACGCTGATAAAAGAATTCTTTCATCTTGGCGCAAAACGTGGGGCAAGATGTATGATAAATAAAATTCTAACCTGATGAAAGACTGATTATATTTCTTATTATTTATTACGTCATACCTGATCCATAACTTTAGAATATCCACCATGAAATAATAGTTTGTCTGTTTTAGCCGAAGCGAAGGAGAATATACATTTTTAAATAATATTTATAATAAAAAAAATTGTCTTGATTGTTCTTTATTGATAAGAAAAAATAAAAGCGCTATTGTTAACATTCCTAATTTCTAGTAGAGAATTATGGTTTTAAATGAGAAATATAGTGAAAGTTTCTGTTATTGCAAACTGTACCAAGTCCATTAGGTGAATATACAGTTATCAATTCTATAAACTGACTAAACAAATACTGCCCTGAGTATCCTTGAGTGAGTCTTGTTTTACATGTACAGTTTATTTCAAACTCATTTGCATAAAAAAATTTCGGCTTCTTTGATCCATTTACCGTCGTCAAAGAAGCCGACGAATTTTATGTTGCAAATAAGTTTTTCATCTTACCTTTTCTTATCTTGAAGTAGAGTTCTCCTCAGCTAGTAGTAACCAAATAGGCGCCATAATAAATAAAATAAAACAAAAAGTAATCTTTTCATATTTTATTCAAGAAACTTAACAAAATTGTACATTTGCTGCAACCTAAATACAGTGACAGATAATAATTTAGTAAGAGTTTGTTATAAGTAATAATTTATTATTATTTTCTCCTGAGAGGTAGAAATAATATAATAAAAAAATAATTGCGCCATTTTGTACTATGTTTGTAATATGTTATCTTTTTATTTTTGTATCTTTTTAATTGCCAAATAGCCAATAACATCACTTTAACCACATATAAAGTAATTGCTTAATGTTAAATAGTAATAAAAATAGGAATAGAATTCTAAAAAATTATTGGCCCATTTCAGTCTCTCGACACATTTTATAAAAATGAGTAGATTTATTTTGTAGCAACTTCTTCGGGTTGTCAAATTCAATGAGCTCCCCATTATCCAGAACCATAACCAAATCGCAATTTAGAATAGAATGAAGCCTATGTGCAATAGTAAGAATGGTACAATCCACAAAAATGTCTTCTATAATACCATGCAACATCTTATCAGTCACTGAGTCCATGTTAGCTGTAGCTTCGTCCAAAACCACAATTTTATATTTTCCAAGAGCTGCTCGAGCCAGGCATATCAGTTGTTTTTGCCCAGCACTAAAGCTTGCCCCGCTTTCTTTTACTTCTAAATCTAAGCTAGGTACGAGATCTTTGATTTTAACTTGTTCAATAGCTTTCCATATTTTCCCGTCAGTATATTTTCTATTTGGATCTAAATTGTCGCGAATTGTTCCAGTGAATAAAATGGGATCTTGAGGAATTATTGCAATGCTTCTCCTGCATAAATAAACATGTTGAATCAGAAGTTATAATATGTATGAGGTGGTAAGAAGAGAGAAGACGCGAATGACAAAGTATAGTGTAAAATTAGAGGACGTCCCATGAGATCTAATTCCCACGAGATCAAATTGTAATTGGCACCCTGTATATCTGTTCAAGTTTCCGAATGAGTTTTATATAGACCGAAACAAAATCCCACGAGATCTAATTCCTACGAAATCTAATTCCCATGAGATCTAAAACTCGCTGTTTATATGTTCGGCTTTTCGAATACATTTTTCCTTGTAACTTATCTAAAGACACCGATTTAAAATTCCCACGAGATTTAATTCCCATGAGATCTAAAAATGTGACGTTGCCTTAGATACTGAAGTAAGGCAGTACGTGTGCAGCATTCAGAGGCGTAGGGACAAGTAAGGCAGCGGACTCACTACGCGAGTTTTAAAAATAATGCGGGAATATAACTGGAAAATAGAAATAAATTGTTTTTAAAAGTATTACAGGATTTGCTTATTATTTAAACTATAAACCATGCAAAGATGTATATAGATGTTATTGAACTGTAAAGTGAACAAAAGGTTTTTTAAGGAATACGAACTGTTCAATAATTTATGACAAATATATCATGAAATTGATTAGATACTTTGATATGGCGACATTAACAAAGAAGTTCAAACAAACTCTCGTGATGTGTCTGAGTTCATGGGAGGACTGTCCGGCAACGGTTCTACTGGAAAAAGTTTTATTACAAAACTTGCGAAAGGCAGGTTATTTACATTCATGCTTTGTACCAGAATAATAATTAATTGCTTTGTTCCTATATATAATAACTAACTAACAGAAAAAAGAGTTAATTACGATAATGTTTTTCAATATAAATAATTGAAAGTTTTACATATAAAAAGTAATCTCTTAATTATTATACATGCACATGTAAATATGCACATATGTAATATTATTAAAATAAAGAAAATTTAAAAAAAATAGTATGTTTATATCCTATGATAAAGATCTCGATTTTGTGCTGACACTGTTTTACACCTTTTTAATCAAAGGTCATGAGCTAAAATCCATGTGCATCTATCTTATAGTAAATTTGAAATTTGGAAACCTTGGTAAATGTGTATACCAATTTTTTATGCAAATCTAAAATGGTTTATCAGCAAAACTATGTTATTTACATGAAATAATAATTTTAGTCGTTAACGTTATATTTTAGCCTCAAGTTTTCTTAAATATACCTAATATTGTAGAAATATCTAAAGTTTATCAAATTCATTATTAATATTTATAATACAACAAAATAATAAATACTTTATATACAATCTACATTCATTATTTTGGCGATGAACCATACTGAAATATAAATTGAATTTATGCAATATGCGGACACTTCTGGACATTATGTGTGAGATGAGGTCACAATTAGATCTCATGGGAATTAGACCTCGTGGGATTTTCATTTCCAGCTTTTAGATCTCTTAGGACTTTTGAATCGGTCTATTCGGAAAGCCGAACAGATATATAGAGTGATAAGTAAACTGGTTGAAATTAGATCTCATGGGAATTAGATATCATGGGCCTTTCTTCTCGGACTCTTTAGATCTCATTGGAATTTGAAATCGGCGTTTTTAAGTATGCATTCATGATAAAACACATTCGGAAAGCCGAACAAACATATAAGGTGATGTGTTAGATCTCGTGGGAAAATAATTTCGTAGTATTTAGATCTCGTGGGAATTAGATTTCGTGGGAATTATATATCATGGGACGCACTCTAATATTAAACTATTTAGAAAAATCAGTTAACGATTCTTCATTTTTACCCAATTTTTAGATTTTTTATACTTAGTCATGCAAACTGACAGTTCAAAATACGAAAATAAGTATAACAAAAAGGGATAACTTAATACAATATATCAACGTGAACATTTTTTAGTCATACATACATTTATTCCTTCGAGCAACTCCTTTTCATGATATACTCTTCTTAAATGGAAATCAAACAGTTTTGTCTTAAGCATGCTACCGTATATAAAGTTTTTATTATTATTATTATGTTATTTTTAATTATGGCTAATGAAATTTCGGAACAAGCAAGAATTGTAAAAGAATACTCTATTCTATATGGATATTAGTACATCGCGTATAAAAAAATGCAAAGTACCTCAAAAAGGGTAACGATAAACTACTGGTATCCACGCCGTCTATCCATATCTTCCCCTCAAAATTATAGAGCCTAAACAAAGTCGATATGATAGAAGACTTTCCAGCTCCTGTTCTTCCAACAATTCCAATTTTTTGCTTTGGTTTTACAGAAAAACAAATACTTTTCAAAACTGGATCTTTAGCATTTTCGTATCTTAGAGTAACTTTTTCGTACTTTATACCACCTTCGCTAGGCCAGTGATTCATTTCACCTCCAGATTGTTCTTCCTGTTTAACATTTGTATATTCCAGTGATCTTTCCACTGACGTCATATAATTTTCCAGTTGAGTCCATTGCTTAATGGCATATTGGACGTGATTTGTCAACATAATTACTTGGGTCAATGCTAGACCCACGTTACCAGCAGACAAATCTACAGAAAAAAAAAAATAAATAAAATACATAAAATCGATTTCATATTTGATGAAGCGTATCCATATTTTTTTAAAACTAACTGCTAAATTTCAATCCAGTTAATATTTAAAACCAAGCAAAATATCTTGAAAAACATAAAATTTTAATTGCTATATAAAACTCTAAACAATAAGGGTTGGTCGCATAACCAACTGTTCATTACCATGTTGAAAAAATAAAAATCTAACTATAATCAAGATTGTATAAGAAGAACAAAATAAATCCATAAAAAATCCAAAAGCAGTCGTGGTAGTAAGTAGTGTGAAAGAAGCTGACGTGTATAAGTCCTGATGCCTATCGAATTCATCCTTCAATATTTGTTCTGCTTTAAAAGCTCTTATGGTCGTTAACCCTTCCAGGGAGGAGTTTATGTGGCCGACTAATGGACTTCTTGCTAAAAAAGAAAAAGGAAGAATTGATAAGAAATAATGTTTCAATAAATATTTAAAAAATAGCCACTAAAATAATTATTACTTTAGTTTATTACTAGTGACACCGGCAGTACTAGCTTTAACCTTGAAAGAATTCCAGGCCATGGGCGGCGTCTAATCGCGTATATTATAGATATCAAAAATAATCAATTAAATGAAAAATTAGTATGCCTAGTGATGTGAGCTTGGATATACAACAAGGTCACGTCACGGTCATAATGAAAATGACTATCAGATTATTTTGCACTGTGACGACAGAATGCCAAAATTTTGTTATGTTGTTGCTATAAATGACACGAAGCTATTTGTTTTTTCTTTCTAAATTCTTTCTTACCTGTTTAGCTAAGAGCGACATGCACATTTATTTATTTCGTACAGATAATTTTTTTTAATATTACCAACAAAAGTATCTTGCAAATTACCTGGATTGCCAATGTTATGTATAAACATAATATAATATTATTATATGCATGGTCAATGGCCTATTGTATCAACTGTGGTTCGATAAAGCACTTAATAAATCAAGACACCACTTATAAACTTATTTTAAGAAGATGCTAGTGTCCTCTCTATATATTTAAAAAAATGTGTCTTACTAGCGGCCTCCAATCTCTTCAGGCTACGACCTGTTGGCATATAGACCATCCTTAACAACATTAAAATTATAAGTAATACACATGATGGTATAAGGAAAGTCCAGTTTACAGTTGATATTAAGATTATTCCTCCAACACAGTTTAAAACTATCTGTAAAAATAGAATTATTATAATCTCAGTTTGAAGAAAATAAAATTACAATTACATGCCTAGTTTTGGACAGCAAATAGAATCGAATAAATGATTACGTAAATTCGAAAAACTCTAGGAATGTAATTGCTCAAAGAATTACGCAAGAAAGTATAAAATTACGAATTAAAAAAAATAAAAAGAATGTGTGCATATTACATGTCTATATGTGCGTTAAAGTTATTACTAAAATTTTAGAAATAAAGAAAAAAAATAAATATATCAGTCACACATGATAGTTTAAAAACTATACTTAGGTTGGGTTAGGTTTGTTGTAAGTGGGTCCTTTTGGACCCTCCACTACCCCATCAACGGGCCTATTGTAGCTCACTCCTAATTATATTACACCCAATAAGTTCAGTTTCGTAATGAAACTGATAACTTTATTAGCTGAGAGTGTGTCCAGATCGTCTGGCAGCAGTTGCCTTTTGACAAATATTGAGAATCGGATCCTGTTCACAGAGGGACAGATGCATAAAACATGGTCTGCCTTTTCATCATCCTCCACACATAGGCGGTATTCGACGTTTTCCGATAGGCCGAGTTTTTGCAGATAAAAATATATATATATATATATATATATATATATATATATATATATATATATATATATATATATATATATATATATATATATATATATATATATATATATATATATATATATATATATATATATATATATATATATATATATATATATATATATATATATATATATATATATATATATATATATATATATATATATATATATATATATATATATATATATATATATATATATATATATATATATATATATATATATATATATATATATATATATATATATATATATATATATATATATATATATATATATATATATATATATATATATATATATGTTGTTTTTCAGGTTTTCGCGGGTGGTGAATGTTAAATTCGTTTTCCGGGTATACTCCCGCGTAGGTGATAGGCCCCGAGAGGGACCGTGGTTGTCTGAACGACGTTTCGGCAGAATCTCATCTGCCATCTTCAGGTTCTAACCGTTAACTGCTTACTGCTTACTCCGGGCGTCATGGTCTGCTGCACCCATCTCCTGATTTCGAGCGCGGCTTCGTGTAATCGGTCCTGTTCGGGCGCGCATGCGTGTATCTGTGCTTATGTCACGGTCTGTTGCACCCATCTCCTGTTTTCGTGGGCGACTCCGTGTACTTGGTCCTATTAGATTAGCTCTGGTTGGTTCCTCTTCGTGTGTTCGTTGCGTTATGTTTCTTGCTTCCTCATGGATAGTAGCATGTAAATTAGAGCAGGTTTCCATGTGGTAGGTAGTCTTTGGGTGTCATCTCGTGTATTTAGATTGTGTGGTCTTTTCTCCTATTTCTATGGCCTCCCTGATGATTCTTGACTTGTAATGCTCGATATTGGCTAGTGTTTTTGTTTTGTCGAAATCAATCCTATGTCCTGTAGTTTTGACATGTTGAGCTAGAGATGATGTTCTCTCGTCTTTTCTAACAGCGTTTATGTGTTCCTCGCGTCTTGCACTTATTTTTCTGTTGGTCTGTCCTATGTATGATTTGTTGCAATCTTGGCAAGGTATTTCATATACCCCTTGACTTTCTAGAGCAATTTTGGTCTTTGGATTTCGAAGAATGGTACTGATTTTCTTGTCGGTCTTAAAAGTTGTTTCTATTTTATGTTTACGTAGAAGTTTGCTTATTTTATCCGTTGTTCCTTTTATATATGGCAGATAGGCTTTTGCTATGGGTTGTTCGGAGTCCTCTTGATTTCTCGGCCGAGATGGTTTTGACAACTTCTGTATTCTTTGTTGTGTGAACCCGTTCTTTCGCAGCGCTTTGTGAAGAGTTGACATTTCTTCTTTGAGGTTGTCTGCATCTGCTAGTCTCTGCGAGCGTGTGACTAATGTCTTTACTACTGAGTTTAGTTGTGCTGGATGGTGGTGTGACTGTGCATTTAGGTATCTATCAGTGTGAGTGGCTTTTCTATAAACTGTCTGGCCTAGACTTCCGTCCTGCTTCTTCTTGACCAGTACGTCGAGAAATGGTAGCTGACTGTCAGTCTCTACCTCCATGGTGAACTTAATTTTGTCGTGTATACTATTCAGATGTTCTAAGAAGTTAGTGAGATTCTCTCTTCCATGAGTCCAAATCACAAATGTGTCGTCGACGTACCTTAGCCATAGGCTTGGTTTTAATGGTGCAGATTGTAGTGCTCGAGTTTCTAAATCCTCCATAAAGAGATTGGCAATAACTGGAGATAGAGGGGAGCCCATCGGGGCTCCTTCGGTTTGTCTGTATCGTTGCTCATTGTATGTAAAATAGGTATTATTTAGGCAATGTTGAGTTAGCCTAAGAATATGATCTGCTGGATGATATTTTCGCTTGATAATGTCGAGTGACTCCTCTACGGGTACGTTGGTGAACAAGGATATGACATCGAAGCTCACTAGAAGATGTTCCGCTTGGACGGTCTGATTTCTTAATAACTCAATGAAATGGTCTGCATTTTTCACGTAGGATTTAACTTCCTCGGCAAACGGTTGTAGTTGTCTGGCTAAATGTCTTGCTAACTGCTGTGTGGGTGACCCTATTGAGCTAACAATTGGTCTTAGAGGAGCTCCTTCTTTGTGAATTTTTGGTAGACCATAAAATTTGGGACATCTTGAAGTCTTCTCTCGCGGGATGATCTGGTTCTGTGTCTCTTTGTCGATTGGACTGGCTTTGATTTTGGCTTTTTGTCGTCTTCTCCAGGTAAGTAGTAGGATCTGTGGTAATAAGCTGATATGCAGTGTCTCCTAGTAGACTTTCTATTTTTGTATGATAGTCGTCGCTGTTCATCACTACTGTTGCGTTTCCTTTGTCTGCGGGTAAGATTATGATGTCCTCATTTTGTCGTAAGGTCTTCATTGCTTCTAATTCTTCGTGTTGTAGATTCCTCTTTGGTATACGGGCTGTTCTTAATATACGTGACGTGTCCTGGCGTATAGTTTCCGCTATGTTTGTATCTAAATTGCCAATGGCCGATTCTACACCACAGATTATGTCTTCTACCGGTAGACGTGCTGGTGCTATCGCGAAGTTAAATCCCTTGGCTAATACATTCAACGAGGCCTCATTGAGATGGTAACTGGACACATTGTGAACTACTCTTGTAGGTTCTAATTGTTCGGATTTCTTGATGGGCTTTTTGTTGGAGTTGAAGGCGGTTAAATTTATTCTTTAACCTCTCTGTAGTTAAATCATTATCTCTTTCTTCCCTGAAATGTGCAAGTTGGTCAATAATGGTCCATAATGTCGGGTCGATAGTTCTGCTTAAATAAAGATGCTGGTCTAGTAACTGTGTATTGATGTTGTCTAATGTCCGTCTAGTGTCGTGGATTGATTTTCTCATCAGGGTTAGGCTAGTTTTTCGGAGAATTCTTTTTGTGTGTTGATCCTTTCTGTGGAACGTCAATTCCATGCATTTCGGAATGATATTTTCATCCCGGCAGCGTTGCAGAAATGCGAGATTGCAAAGAAGTTTCCTTCTTTTTGATAATATTTTCTCGAAGTTTCTTGTCTGATGAAATGTCTTCTCCCCCGTAGAGACATATTATGTTGTTTTTCAGGTTTTCGCGGGTGGTGAATGTTAAATTCGTTTTCCGGGTATACTTCAGACAACCAGGGTCCCTCTCGGGGCCTATCACCTACGCGGGAGTATACCCGGAAAACGAATTTAACATATATATATATATATATATATATATATATATATATATATATATATATATATATATATATATATATATATATATATATATATATATATATATATATATATATATATATATATATATATATATATATATATATATATATATATATATATATATATATATATATATATATATATATATATATATATATATATATATATATATATATATATATCTTAGGGTTTTCAGGTTTACCCTGTTTAACTCTAAAAGTTTCTTAGCTATTAGTTTTTTTATAATAACAAATACCACATATAATATAACCCCCTGTATCTTAAACTGACGTTGTGCGAAAGGGAGCTAAACATTTAAAAACATAGGACACATATCCAATATCCGAGTACACTACGATTAATCTCTCTCACAGAAAAATCACAGTACTACGGCCGAGATTCAAACCCGAAACTTTTGGGTGAGAGTCAAGTGTACTTGCCTATCGACCATCATTCATGTAATTTCAAAGGGTATTTTATAAATGCCTTCGAATGAACTAATCCTGGTAACTCTTGTCAGTACTGGAGTTTTTCTTTCAGCGCAGATTGAGATAGCCACCTTGGCAGTACTTGAAGATATACCAAGTATTGGTTCTGGTCTGATAATTCGTGATCCCGCTCCTTCTCTGGCCAAGGAGTCTGCTATTACGTTACTTTCCAGATCAGAGTGTCCAGGTGACCAGAGTCACTTTATTGTTTATCCTCAAATGAGCTTTCTGATAGTTCCATACCATTTTGGATACACACCTGTAGAAGCCAAGAAGCCACTTTTAGAGTTACTTGGCTATCTGAGAAAATTTTTAGTGATATACGTGCAGACCAATGGCATGAATCTTGGGCTGAAATATATTTGCATTAGCACCTAGGCTTGAGGATATCCTTACTCTTGGTCTGTAGCTATGTACACCGGCTTCTGCTCTTTCTGAAGTTTTGGAGCCGTCTGTTGAAGTAGCAACTGTCTGCCGTTACTAGGTCGGCTCTATTCTGATCTCGCTCATTTTATTCCGGAAAAAAAATGTTGAAAATCAACTCGTTGGCCATGGTAGGAATAATATCCAAGGCCATTCCCACGATGCTGTGACTTTCTATGTCATCCAGCTACCTGTTCCGCATATTCATGGCCGCTTGTTTCAGTCTATACATTGCCCACCTATCCTCTCTCTTAATATATATCAAGAGGGGGCAAGTCCAGAAGGTATTCCATTGCAGCTGACGGTATAGTGCTATTTGCCCCCATTATGGTCAAGCATGCTAATCTATGCAAACCAGAAAGTTCGTCTTTGGCCGTAAGTTGTGATCTCCACCAAACGATGGATCCGTATGTTATCATTGCTTTGATGACCGTGACATAGTTCCACTAAATTTGTTGGGGACCCATGCCCCAGGATTTACCACAAATACAACGACATGTCCAAAGGGACAGTTTTGCTTTTCCAGATGGGAGTTCAAATTAAGTGATTTATCAATAGTAATCCCAGATATTTCACCTACTCCGAAAGCGGAATAATTTTACTCATGGCTGTCTTAAGTCCTTTAGCTTGCTTTTCCGCGTGAATGGTAATATTACTGTTTTTTGGGGAATCACAGACATCTGCTCCCTGTCACATCAGTTGCCTACTCCATCCAGTGTCTCATGAAGGGTATCAGATATTACTCCTTCAAGGTTTTCTCTAACTAGTATGATTAGATCATCTACATATGCTAGAACCTCAACCTCCCACAGTGTGAGAATAGTCAGTAAGTCGTCCAAAGGAAGTGACTACAGAAGGGGTGAAAGAACCCCACCTTACGGGCATCCCCTTGTTGCTCTAAAACTCACTGTTTCTTCCTTTACAGACGTTGTATGGTTCTCTCACAGAAATGTTCTTCATTTGAAGTGATTGGATGATCTTTCCTACTAGGTTGTTGGATGCTAGTTCAGTTGATTTTAGTGTCTGATAAGCATACTGGTGGGTATTGAGGGGTGACGGCTCAGGATGTTCCCCCTGATATATCCGTTCAACACCTTCTATAGACCTTTCAACAGAAAATATGCCAGGCTAATTGGTCTAAGTGAGAAACTATACTTAATTAAATAGAATTAAATTCGATCATTATTACCGTTGGTATATATAATATGGATTTGTTTATTTGCATTTTATTTTACTTACCCTAATTAGACTGGGAAGTAAATGGGGAAGGTTCTCATCAATATTATTCATATCGTGTGAAAATCTGTTAAGTATATTTCCTATAAAATGCGTATCGAAAAACGACATAACAGCATGGACGATTCTCGACGACATCATTTTATGAATATTAATAGAAGCATTCCTGCAAAATCTTAAAAGGGCGTACCATTTTAGTAACATTATTATTACTTTCACGATCACCAATATTGTGTAAACAGTAAAAGTGTCATCCTTCTTTGTTACGGTCTCTTTGTAATAAGTTTCATTAATGCTGGAATTTGCCTGAAGGTCTAGGACTTTTTGTTGGAGATCTATCCTGAAATATGATAAAATTATTATATGAAAATTTACTCTTACACTCGTTCAAAATTTGTAGCTGCACATAATAAGAAAACTTACCAATGTGTTATTAGTTTATCAGAAGCACTCTGAAATATTTGTGATAAAACATACGTAGAAATAATTACTGAGAATATTAAAAGTCCACCTCCAAACTGGAAATATTTCTTGTAAACTGTTAATTCGACTTTTCCAACCTTTTTTATTTCATGATAAACTTTTTTTTTAAAATACTGCTGTTCAGCTTCTAAAAGAAAACCTTCTTTGTCTCGTTTTTCTAGTAAATTTTGTATGTTAGACGTTTTGTTTTCATTTTCATGTATCTGGGTTACACCATTGATCTTTTTGTTCCAAATGTCACGTGGTTCTCCGGACAGAAATATTGTGCCTTGATTCATAATTACTACATGGTCGGCTTTTTCTAAATGGCCAGCATTCTGCGTTACCAGTATACATATTTTATCGTTTAAAAATCGTTTAACACATTCCTCGAAAATAAAATCTTGGACTTTGCCATCCAGAGCCGTTAAAGAATCATCTAGCAAGTATATATCGCTATTTTTATAGACAGCTCGAGCCAAGTTGATTCTCGACTGCTGTCCCTTGCTTAAGTTCATGCCTCGATCTGCCACAATAGTTTCATCTCCATTCTCTAGTAACGACAAATCGTGTTTCAAGGCACATACTCTAATAACCTCATCGTACCTGCTTGCTTCATATTTTTGTCCAAATAAAATATTTTGCTTGATTGAAGAAGGAAAAAGCCAAGGATCCTGTGAAGCATACGATACTGTGCCTTGGATTTCAATATCTCCTAAAATGGTAATAGCAATAAATAATAGAAATTTTAGAAATATATCGAATAATGTAATGTAGGTATATACAGGGTGGTCCAGTTTCCAAAGCTACATAAACATTGCCTCTGTTTGAAGTTTTTAACGAAAACAATAAAAAAATATGATGTAAAATATCTCATGGAGCACTAATATTTTAGTATTATAAAAGTTTCCGAACGTCACCAGTGACGTCAAACTAGGAGGTACTCGATCTTTTTCCTACCAGAACTTCTCCGCCACTGGTGCTAGCTCTAGTCTGTTTCAAGTTAATAGCTTGTAAGAAAGAATCAAAATTAGTGGCTAATATCAGTGGCGTAGAAGTTCTAGTGCGAAATATTTTACAATAGCAAATATTTTTTTAATATTGTCGTTCATTTGATATTTAAAATATCATTTAAAAAATAAAAACTTCAACCCTGTATTATCTCAAAAACGGTGCATTTTAGAAGCAATTTTTATGTAACAAACTCAATTTTTTTTTTCGATATTCTATCGTTCTCTGAAATTTCCGCCTTGGAAATTGGACCACCCTGTATATCCTGTAAAGCTATTTCGAAATTATTATTTAATTTGTAATGAAATTTATTATTTTGAATTATATATTTCCGTTTGCGATTCCATTTGTCTTCTAATGCAATATTATGTGTATAACAACATATTAAAATTTCATCTATTTATTAATATAAACAATGAAAATAGATGGGACGAGCCAGGTTTTATTTACACCCGGTATAAATACACATTAGTTTATGCAGAGTAGAGCGACAGCCGCTCTTTCAAGGAAAATATTAAATAAGTCCCTGGTTTAGAATAAATGGAGGTTCTTAACCACCCCGCATTCCAGATGTGAACCCATGTGAATTTCTCTAGAATTGTTTAACAAATAACAAATACTGCCAGATACAATGGTTCAATCAAAATCAACAGTAGTGGGACAAAACGGAGAACACAACGGATCGATTTGTAAAATTTTAAATCGGATTACGCAGATTGGTATATACCTACATGAGTAAACTTGTATTTTGTATTAACAAAACTCGTATACCTTTAGAAATTAAATATTCCCGCAAAATTGCCTTCAACAAAGAACTTTTACCAGACCCAACGACTCCCGTTATCAAAGTTAGACCAGTGTGATTTATTTTTAAGGAAACGTTTTTTAAAATTTCTTTGTCCTTAATATTAACTGTAAGATCAGTAAGTTCCAGTGAGGACTTCCCATTTACATTTTCTTCAATTTTGGTTGTTTCTTCAGATTGCATCAGCTTGTTATACCTTATGAATGCCGCACGAAATTCGGCAATTTTGGATAAATTTATAGGAATCAAAATTCCAAGAGACCATGTTAACTGATGGAATAGTCCCAGAATATAAAATATCAGTTCTGTGCTGGTTGTATACCCCATCCAGATGTAGGAAAGTATTAACACAAGAAAAGTTATTTTTGATGTTAATATGCCTATTCCAATTATAATGAAATTTATATAAAATGCTTTCATCATAGTGGTCATCTCTTTCCTAAAAAAAAATGAATAAATAAAATGATTGTTGACCACTGATAGAACTAAAAATAATAAAGACGGTAATAAATAATTGTACGGAAAGCAATAGTGTACTTAATAAAATATATGATATACATGTTATATACTTTCGTGTGTCAGATATTTTCTGATCGAAGAATTTCTCCCAAGTATACATTTTTATAATTTTTATAGCTGACAGTGTTTCTTGGGTAACTTGTAACCTTTGATCTGCATTTTCTCCTACCTTCAACCTCATTTTCTTTAGCATAGAACTAAGGTACGCTAAAAAAATCAAATAACATGCATTCACAATAAGTAACTAAATTAATTATTAACCAATTTCAATAGTAGGGCGCGGACAAAATCTGAAGTATACAATCACAATTGCTATGAAGCGTCATGAAGAATTATAAATTATTACTTGCAAATATTTAAGAAAACATCAATACACAAAGAGCATTTTCTCCTCTGGGAAAGTTACTGCTAACTACCTAGAATATTAGAATGTAAATATAAATAAAATGTTGAAGTAAAACCACTTTTATTTATCTTGTTAGTTATTAGTAACTTATCCAGAGATGAAAAGACGAGCCCTAAATAAAACAAAAATAATTATCTGAATTATATTCGACAGGAGTTAGCTGGCTATTCAATTTCATTATCTATTCTAGTAGTTATTGAGTTAACATTATGTCAACATTAACTAAACACTGATGAACTATATTATTAAATAGTTCTACTTAAGTAAACAACTTCTAAGTTTGGACCCAATTTAACTAATTTCACAAAAAATATGAAAAAAATGTCAGCAGCAATTCTTGGTGAAAATAGTAGTCCACTTCAGCAGAGTGTACAATATGAGAAAATTAATAATCATAGTAGTGCAATATTTTCGGTACCTGGTATTAATTTGTGAAATTGTAAAATAATTGTATTGTTAATACATAAGTTTTTAGATCGGTTTATTAATAGTTTGTTGGGTAAGGGTCCTTATTTTGTGAAAAACTACTTCATTAACTTGCCGATTAAAAATAAAAACACCCGAATAATTACATTCAAATGTAATTTATAAATTATCATGCATGAATTGTGAAAAAGGTTATATAGGTCAAACAGGTAGATATTTAAAAACCAGAAAAAAGAACACATGAGAGACGTTAAAAACAAAAATAAACATCACTGGAACGTTGCAAATGTTTAAATCATGAATTTAATTTCGATGAAACCGCAATAATAGGTTAACAGTATAATCTTAAAAAAAGAAAATTTGATAAATGTGCAATATAAAGAAGATTAATGCTTGCTGCTCACTTATGCGCAGTGAAGTGCGGAGGAAAACATTGCATGAGATTTATTTCATGTAATCAAATATAGACTCGCACACTTATGCGAAGAAACACGCGGCACAACGCGCAGATGCGGTTGTGTTGAGATTTGTATATTTGAACACATGAAATAAATCCTATGCAATATTTTCTCTGCGCTCGCCGCGCCATGCTGCGCATAAGTGGACAACAGGCTAAAGTCATTCAATTCAAGGAGAGATACCGATAACTGATATTCGCGTTATTTCAATCTTATTAATAGATTATAAAAACAACTATAATTTAAAATTTACAAAATATTAAACAAAAGGTTTTTAACTATCATCTATGATAGTTTCTTGTCCTTTCGTGTGTTTTGTGTACGTTGTAAAGAAAGCATCTCATTCGTGTCATACCAACATACATTAAAGCCCATGTATTTGTATCTGTTATATAGATATACCTATGAACAAAAATTATTAATTTAATCAGGGAATACAGTAACGTGGTCAGAAAAGAAAAACTTTTTTTAAATTCAAACATTTGAAACTTTACTGTTTCTCAGAAATTTTACAAAAAATTGTGAAAATTAATTGAAAAAGGTACTTACTAAAATGAGTTTATAAATGAAGCATTTTTATTAAAGGTAATGACGAAAATCATTAATTTGTAGATTGTTAAGAAATTAAAACTGGAATAATTAAAACAATCTGAGACCACTAAATGCTACCTATCACTCTACAAAAAGCAAAGAAATGTTTAAAAAACACAAGAAACCTCTGCTTTCTGTGAGAGACAGTAGTGGGTTATTTGCCAACATAAAGGATAAATATATATTCGCTATTGAAATATACTATACAGGGTGTTTTCTTGATTATTATTATTCGCATGTGAATGTAGTAAATATGTGTAAATAACGCTCAGACCTTCTTTGACTGTTCTGGCATTCATCGCTTGTGTTTTATTGAAAATGTGACACATTTCCAAAAAACTTCTATTTCCCCTGGTTTTTTCATAATCTAAAATTTTAACTTCATTGTAATTAATGTTATTATTTTGTAAAAATGCATGTTTCGCTAACATGCATGATTCTTTATTGTATCTGACATCACTCCTGTATGACGTAATTCTATCTTTTACTTTTCTACAAGTTTGACCTATATATATTTTTTTTCACAATCTTCACAAGGGATGCAATACAATACTTTGGAATAATTCATGATGTCGTTTTGATATTTTAATTTATCGAAGAGTTTTGATGGTTATTTTATTTTTGAGGGCTAATCTGATATTCGTATAATTAGAAAACATTTTTATAATTTTTGCAACACGTGTGTAATGTTAGGTAACGAAAAATACAAAATTTTTTGTATATTCTCTTGGTTACGGTCTACGGGTTGCGTATTATTGCTAAGGCTAGGGCCATTTTGTGTGAAATTGTGTGTGGACGATCTGCTAAAAATTTGTTATTTTATCAACGGAGGAGGATGCCCACAGCTGATAAACAAACTGTTTAGTCTTAATGAGGGATGTGAAGTAGCTGACACTATAATTTTCATTCCCAATAGTAAGCTGATTTTCTGCTTTTCAGAATGGAAAGATTCATAGTGTTAAGTATCATCCCGATGAGTCTGGTTAAGTGTACCAAGACGTTTTGAGAGTGTTATCACCTTTTCTTATAAATTTAGTATCTGTGGTCTTGATCTTCTTCTTGGATGGTAAGTTGTAATTGTTGGTGGTAGTTGTTGCATAACTGAAGTAATTATTCTTTACTATTTTGATTGTATCGCATTCCAGTTGAGGAATGTCTTTATATCCTTGAAAAATATTTATAGACGGGAGGTTTGCTGGGGTAGGATAAAAAAGAAACTACTTCAGTTCAATCGCTAACGTTTCGACTATAATTTAGTTTTCTTTAGAGCTCTGAACAATATAATTTAACTGAAAACACAATTTGGGATATCTGTAATTTGCATTGGATATGAACAAAAGGGAAATAATCGCCTCCCAGTGTTTTTCAGTAGAATTTTTTGCTAAATCACTTGTAATGTTGTTAAACAGTGATTTTACGTCTAGACTAACTATTACTTAATTGTCTTGTAATTGATATTCTTGTATAAAAGTACAAAATTTAAAGTAATCTTTGATAAAGTGTTGTTATTAGTATTATACGAGATGGTGAGAATATTTGGACCATATTTGACGTTCATAATGTTGTTTTTATTTACCATTGAAATTTTGTCCGTACTCTAGTTAAGAAAAAAACCTAGACGTTCTTATGGTACCTTTCAATAATTGTAATATGTTTACTTACTTTGGATAGGTAATGCCACAAACATAAGTCCAAGGCCAATGAAACACGCATCTCCCATTTTAGCAAAAAGAAGATACGAAATTGTAAGAGTTTGAAGAATATAAACCACTAAATCCATTAGTAGCCATAAATTTTCTTCAACAGTATGAATATCTTTGGTAAGTATTGTAACAATATTTCCTAGGTTGGTTTCAGAAAAAGAGGCAGGGGATAGTTTCAAAGCTTTCCTATATAAAAGGGACTTAAGCGATGCTCGAATATGGATTCCAAATTTGTATTCAAACATAAGAAGATTCTGCGAAAACACAAAGGAGAATACACTTAAGAAAGCAACTATCCCTGCGGAGTAGTAAGCATCTGATTGTGATATTTTGGTTTGACCTTTCTCGAAGTATGAAATTAAGCGGCTCATAGCGGACGGTTGAAAAATACTAAAACAAAGGTAGAATTACATACAGCTTTAAAAAAATCTTATACATATAGGGTGTTCTAGCAGTGCCTCAAAATTTAATATAAGCCTTTTTAAAAGAATTTGGAAAATAACTGTTTTATGGAAGTATTATAGGTAATCTAAAAAAAATTAAATATACAGGGTGGTTCACTGCAGTGGAGCACATTCAAGGTAATTTTTTTTAATAGATCACCCTATACATTTTTACATTTTTAAATTCAGCATAAAATTCCCTTTACAATGACCTCCGAGTTTTAATTTTTGATGCGGCGCTACTGAATTATTCGAAAAAGTGTGATCATTTTCGTTGGGACAAGTCTTTTTTAAACTAATTCGTCATGTGAGTATTACGATTAATTAAGAAATAATTTTGCAGTTATGTAGACAAAGGATGTACTTACATAACAAAACCACCAAATATAGATTGTTATACAAGGTGTCTTTTACACAAGCGCCAATTTAATTCACCAAAAAGGTCATTTTCTCTTTTTTTTTTTTAATTGAAAATTTTGTTTTTAAATCTTCTTTTTTATAGATCGGCTTATGTCGTTTTCTTTTGTCAATTATGTTATACTCCGATCAGGATCTTCATTCACACTCGAAAGTATGACGTTTCGTTTTCTTCATTTATTACATTTTTTGTTCGTTCCTATTTCTCAAATTCGACCTTCTCCGTATTGCCATATCGTTCTATGAACTTCTCAAATAATTTTTTCGAGGGCTGTCTTCTTTCTGGATTCCGATCTCGATAACTCCTAGTTGCCAGTGAACAAAATAATATATTTTTTTTGTAACATGTACCTAAATAGCATATCCCACTGGAGTAAAGCCTTCTGATTACAGAAATGACAAGCAAAAAGTTGTAACATGTAACGTAACATTAATAAAATATTATGGGCAGGAATAACATTATTGTTAATTTCACTAATCTATTTCTTGCTATATATATATCTCCACAAAGATAGAGAAAATTTTTTGAAAAAACTCTGTTAAGTATTTTTCGTCTCGCGTTAAGAACCAACAGTAATCACCCATCATGGCTGGATCCCATCGTCCTTGATAACGAATTTCCATTATCTTTGATATCTTGATGAAATCTTTCTTCTTGCTCGGCGCTTACCTTACCCAAATTTTCAGGAAAAAAATTTAAATGAAAAAGTAAATTTTTAATAGCAGCAATATTTTGTAAAGCCTCATAGAAGCCCTACTAAAATGGCTATTACTTTTAAATCCCCACATACTTGCCATTTTTATTTGTTGTAATTAATTTTAATTACAATGGTGCTCATACTGTCATAATCGTTTTTTATTGTTACTGAATGGACAATTGATATAGATAGTTTTCAATTTCTATTATGTAGTAATACAGCTTTTAAACTGTATTTGGAGCAATCTATGCATTAGCGCCACTCAGAAGGGGAATCCTCTATATAAAGTTTCTACATTAAACCATCAATATCAATACATGCGCATAGTGAATTTTCCATATTATAAAATGCGGAAAGTGTTGCATTTTTTTTTCGTAATCCTAATCTTCATTTCTTTAGCCATTTACACTCCTTAACCAAGAAGGTCTGCTTATTGTTTTAACATCTCCAAGTCACGTACCAAATCATTCAATTCATTTTGAGCCATTAAGTGAGGGTCACTAAAACTTTCTGGGATATACAAATGGTCGGCACGCTGGTCTGGGCTGTCTGAAAAGTCGTTACTATTTCATTACCTCCCAAAATCTAAAACCGCAGTTGATACTGGTAAGTCTAATGCATTGTTAGAACAGGTCTTGATCTCCGATTAAAACTCAAAAATATAGAAAATGCGCTTTTTTCACATCTTCAGGCAATGGCCTCGCTTGTGACTTCACAAGAAATTCTCCACAAATATAAAAAAACTTGTCAGGTGAGGTTTTGCAACTTCGGCGCGTTTGACTGGATATTTTTGTCGAAAGAGAGTTATGTAGACAAATAGGCCATAGAAATGTTCATAGGAATATAAATTTTTCTGGCAACAAGAAGTAATAAAACGAATTATGGAACACGAAGGCCTTCCATATTCATTTCAAATCACCATGAAAAGTTTTCAGCTACCTTTAGCAACCTGCACCGGAAACTCCAATTGTCACTAATGTTTTAGGAACGCAGCAGTGGCAGTATCCATACACACATACATTTTAAATTGAACTAGTACTAAGTACATGCAGCCATTTAATAGATGATGACTCGTAGAACTGAAATACCGCGATGCGAGCGATTACTCGGAATTATTCGATTATTTTAAATGCTTAATCGATTTTCGATTATTAAATTTCATAATCGGTCAGTCCTAATATTATCTCACCTATGTCTTACCTGTAAATCTGTCTAAAAGCAATATTGAACAAACATAGAATGGAATATTGAACACCAAATCTTTTCCAAAGAAGTTTATATATTGAACGAGATTTGTTCCATTGCCTTTCTGTTCTATCGCCACATTTTTTGGATCTACACTTTTCAATCACCTCGTACAAATCTTCTTCCTCTAGGTCTTTTTGAAAGCCTTTCTTGAATAATCCTAATGTATAACTGAAAATGATGGAGTTATATTTAGCAAATTTTTAAAATACCAGCTGTCTTCCCAAATATAATACAAATTTAGCAATGCCAACATGTATAAGCTTTCAACTCCATCGAATCACTGTTACTAAACTAAATTCTTGTCGTAAAGTAACCTTAGAAATACAGCATCTACAAATGTTCTAGTTTATATTGTCTTTTGGAATCTCACAGAATTAAACTTTATCTATGTTTGGTTTTTGATTACAGAAATCAATATTTTCTTTCAAATATAATTAATTGGGGCCTTATATACAGATAAAAGTATTTCTCACAATGTCTAAATAAACTGATTTGAAGCAATGAATATTGATAAAATGAAAGGTTTGTTTTATTATCGTAAGAATACATTAGATTTACTATTGCAAGAGTACGATTTCTTGTGGCACTAATCTGCCAAATTCAGTGTGAATGACTACAATGACGTTCATGGTATCTAACTTAACCTATAAAGCCCATTCTTTTACATATTTAAAAAAACTGATATTAAATAATTAATTACTTCCTCACCCCTCAAAGTGAGGAAGTTATGTATTCGTGAAAAAAATTTTTTATTGCACTTATGGACGAATCTCGACGAATTATGACCATACTCAAAATTTTAGACAGAAAAAAATATTTTGTCTGTGTGGTTCGCGATAGCAGCTACAGTTTTTGAGATAATGCTTTCAAATTTGGTACACACATTCTAGAGGTCAACGAAGAGATTGCGTTCGTTGATGAGCAAAATCGATCCCAATGTCTAAAAAATATATTAGTGACATTCCACCAATGCGACTTTTTGAAACGTCAAAAAAATGTGATTTTTTTGAAACATCCAAAATTCCACACCAACACAAGTCGAGTTTTACTACGGTGAGGAAGTTCTGATCCCCAAGTAATTGGCAGCTGTTTTTATTATTTTTTTTCTAGAAATGCAAAAATACGAAGCAAATAAAATGTCATGTCATTTCTACTGTCCTCAATTCTCGACCACTTAAACAAAATTGATTCAGTAAAGTATAAATTATATAAATAGTAAAATAAAAATAGCACAGTTAGAATGAATCATGATCAATGATGATTATATTTCCTTATACCAGGAGTATATGAATCAAATTAGAGAAATTTGTTTGGTAAAAACCAATTTTTCTTAGGTTTAGATCATTTAAGCTTGATCTATTATTATAACTAATAAACAAATAAAAATACACATGATTTTAATCTGTATATATAATATGCCAGAAGAAATCTATATAAATGTAATTAACAGTAAATTCTCTTTTTTGGTACACCTCACCATGATTTACTGAACTCTAATCAGTAGTCAACAAGAAAATATCTCATTCCCCATTCGTTTCCCCTTTATCCCCTTCTTCCTTGCTCCGTTCCATCATACTATGCCTACGACTAATATAAATTTTTTTAAATTATTGGCATTTGATAAAATATAAATATCTGTTGTCGCCATTTTATCTTACAAGTAAAGCTGATGAGGAAGCTCTCAATTTAATATAGATAGTTAACACAATTACTCAACTAGAACTAGGACAGGTTAGTTAAATTTTAAATAATTATTTAATTCTAATTGGCCATGCGAAATTAGAATTATATAATTATTATTCTGGCTGTAAGAATAATAAAGTAAGTAACGGAAATGAATTCTTACCAAAATGTAAACAAAGACAAAACGTTGGCTTTTTCCCTCGGGTTAATTTTTTCTCTTTTCACGGTTGCAATGATCCATAATTACAGTTACTTAAAACCACACAATATCATAACAAACTTTGATGTGCTACTGTAAGAAGAGATTTCATCGCACTAAAAACAAGTAAACTACATTAAAGTGCTAGACGACACAGATTGTCATTAATTTTATAATAGGTCCTTAATTGCTTAATACGGTTTTTAAATTTCGTATATCCTCATTTTACAATAAAGAACTTTAACTCATATTAGGTTGAGAAAGACAATGTCGTACTAGATCCTTACACGTGTTTGGTATGAAAAATATGACCATAAAACTTTAATAACATGAGAAAATGTTTGCGAGCTAACCACAAGTAATTATAGTAAGTTGCTGTAAGTGAGAACTATTAGGTCTTTGTCACGCTTGTCGACATAACGTTATTATATCAGTTCCTACATATTTAAATTGTGTTTACATTTGTGTTAGAAGTGGGTCAACTGGAGACTAGATTAAAGGTGGATTTCAGAGAAATAAATTAACTACTACAAGAAGGATATATTAAATATTTGGATAGTTGGTAAACGTAGATAGTAAAGTAATTATTGTGTCGTCTCAGGTTGCTATAGTTTTCTTCTTCACTAACTGTCGATATATGCGAAAAATATATACACCGCATTTATGAAAAAGAATGCGTATATTTACAGACAGCAAAACTTGTCCTGAACAATTGTAGAATAAGCTAAGGTCGTCTGGTCCAATAAATCAGGAGAGCTCTAGATATACTTGCCCAAAACAAGAGTGCAGTTGTGAGACACAGTGGATATGAAGGAAACGAGGAAGTGGATGTTTCAGCCTGCAAAGGCTCAGGGAGCGCTCCGCATGAACCAAAACTAACGATAGTGCTCTTAGAAGCTGTCCACGATTTCCTGATAAAGAACCATATTATACTTAAGTGTCGCACTCACTGGTGGATTAATCTAAGCAGCTGCAGGTACAGTAGAAGCTGCATTCAGACTTAACTTAAGACAACAATGTTGACAGCTCCAGCCTACGGATTATTGTAGGTCTGTATGGCAGTATAAATCTCTCTGTTGTCTCCATTCATTGGTAGTTGTCAGCAACCCCAGGTGTAGAGGATGTGGTCTAGCTAGACAAAAAGGAAATCTACTACAGAACTTTTGGCTAATGTAGACGGTATTCCTTTGTGGCTCTTCTTCAGATTAATTTAAAGCGTTACTCGGTTTGAGAAAGTACCGCTATTTCTTGGGTCGGTGAGTCTAAGTATGTGATCATAAAACTTATTCCTTCCTAATAATCCAGAATCCAAAATTTACATTTGCAAGTTTATATACGCGAAATATCGAAAACCAAAAATTGAGAGAAAATGCAATAAACGGTATCTTTTAGTTACGGTGATAAGACAAACTTGGCGATTATTTATCATGATCTCTCTTTCATGACAATTCACTTCAATTTCAAAACCTTATGTTCGTTACGTCAAATTAGAGTTCTTTGATATTGCTTTATTTTGGTGTAAGGAAAATCAAGTTCAAGTAGTAATAGTACTTTTTTAAGCGTTGGTGCTAAAATAACTTTTTCCACACACCTTACCCCAAATTTTGGCTGATTTTAATGTAATAATAAATAATATTAAAAGATTATTATTAAACAATTTGAAAACAGTTACCTACCTATAATATGTTTGAAATAAATTGATTAAGTTACGCTGAAGCCTATTTTCCAATTCTTCTTTAACCATATGAAAAATGTTTCGACAAATCGATTTACACTCGTGAATCAGTATGTTTTTATGCTTTTTGGTTGTTTTATAAACTGTTGATTTTAAATATACCTATAAGAAAAATTCCAATGATGTTAAATCGAGGATTCTGGCTGGCTATTCAGTGGTTATTCTGTGACCCAACTAGAAATAAAAAGATATTTATAATTTCCTGCATGTGGAAATTGTTTTTATTTAAAACCTAATAATCGTAATAATTGCTATTTTAGACAGAGGGAACTGTTATGAAAGGATAGACAACCTAATTCGTAATGGTCCTTATTATATTGAGAATTTTATGTTTTTTGAATAAATCTTTACTTGGGTAACTTATTCTTTTAAATCAATTCTTTTGTGTACCCATATTAATGGCAATAGAATAGAGGTGTTTGATGTATTATTTTATTGGACCATAATAACTGGATATATTTTAGACTGGTTGATTTCTGTGCCAGTGTTATGAATTTTTATTTTTTTATAGGCACATAAATTTATTTGTATATTGACAAAGTGGTAGGTATTCAGTTTTGGCAGTATTTATAGTAACTAAATTTTTTACGATTTGCCATGTACTTTCTTCCAAATTTCTTCCTCTACAAAAAAAGCTGTATCATCTGCAATTGAGGTTATTGTACTGTCAACAGGCATGATAAGTAAATCATTCACATATATTGTAAATAAAAGAGGAGTTAGAACCCTCCCTTGTGATAAAAGACATGTGACGACCTAACCTCACTTTTTTCACCCAATCTTACACTTCATATTCTACTATATTTTAGAATTTCATATATTTATCCTCTAAATTACAGATTATATATTTTTTTAATATAAGACTGACTTACTATATTAAAGACCTTTGCTAGATCTATAAAAATGCCTAGTGAATGTTTTTGTCATCTATTGATTTATAAATTTTCAAAAAAAAACCAAATTGTCTGTGACATAATATATTGCATTTATTTATGCATCCTATCATTCTCGATTAAATTCAAGGTATTTTCAAAAGTGTTTGAGAAATTAAAGATTATAAAGACTAATTTAATTTCTTACACTTATTATGATGCATACGTCTATGTCCTGCGGCACATTTTTGCCAACTCTAATTATTATAATATAATAGCCAATATGAGTAAATATTATTCATATGTACTAGATGCATAAATATTATTTTTATGCATATATAAGTTAATAATGATGAAATGAAATATGTGCTCCACTATGTGAAAGCGGATAATTTAAAAACGGTATAGAGCGCACACGGTCTGGCTGTCTTCCAGAGAATTTTCAGCAGAATTATTAGAAATTTATGAATTTATAATTACCATCATGAGAGAGTAACATCCACGCCGCGCGATAAAAATACGACCGTCATAAATAAGTTCATAAATTAATTCCAAAATGGCACTTGATACGAATGTGAACAGTATTAAATAATAAATTTGCAATTCTGATATTGAAATTAAAAGATCCAAAAGAAAATGACATTTACACAGCGTAGGCAGGAAATCATTCATCATGCAAATGTAAAAGAATTACAAACCTCTAAAAAGCAAGAAACATGTGCTTGTTAGCTATCATCATAAATTCTGACGGGAGTTGTCCAACTTAACTCTCGGGAAAGATATTAATGCAAGGGTGTTATACGCCACTTTTTCTTCTTTTATTAACTAAACTTAATAATGAGAATCTTCAAATAAAAGCGGCATTGCAAGAATCAGTATAACATTAACTTGATTCGCAGGATTATTACCCAAATATAAATATCTAATCGAAATTCAACAGACTATTTATACATAAACCTCACTGACGATTGTCAAAATCTGTAGTAAAAATAGGACTTAATTAATGTATTGATAATTTACCTCGTCAATATAAAAAAAAATAGATTGAACAACCTCAACTCTCCGCACCTTGATTAGTAGGTGCAGAAAATATTTGCCATTTTTCAGAGCCGGCAGTTATATTAAAAAAATATATACCTGTAATACAGGGTGTGCCAATAAAATTTCCCAGATGAAATATTTCGGAAATTGCTAGAAATATATGAGATCTGTTAAAGCCTATTGCTAGAACGTATAAATGGCTTTAGTTTTGAATACAGATAGTTTTTCAATATGTTAAGGGGTAGATGGCGCTGCGCTACTAAGAATTTATTAGATGACAGGAACTTAGAAATGTTATTTAATTTAAGGAGAATTTAATTTCAATTAGATTTCATATCAGAAAAAAATCGAAAGTCCAACCGTTTTCGAGAAATTTGAGTTTAAAATATTTAATTTCTGAAAAACTAAAAGCGCCTTAACTTTCTTACATTAAATTTTAGACGATAGTTTGTTTGAAACTTTCTTAATAGAAAGATAGTGTGAATAATATGGCAATAAAACTTTTTTTACAACTTCAGGTTAAACTGGTAATTACATTTATTACAATTTTAAAGCTCCCGCCCCTGTATTTTATTAAACAATATTGAATAAAAATATGTTCTATGCATTTTTCCAGTGCAACCATAGTAGTAACTTTGCAATAAAGGAAATGACAATGAAATAAAAAACTTTTTTTATTTTATTTAATAAAAACAAAAAATAAACTAGTAATAACTTATGGAAGAAGGTGTTCGAAATTATTGCCAGTCTCGTTTGTACACATGGAGAATCTATTCAATAACTCAACCCCACAAACTTTAAGTAATGTATTCTTGTTGATGGCTCCAACACTTGCATAAATTTTATTATAAAGGTCAGCCATATCTATGATAAGTTCTTTATAAACCTCACTTTTCAGATAACCCCACAAATAGAAATCTAATGGGGTAATATCAGGAGATCTAGCTGGCAGCTAGTCGAGCAACCAGGATCCTTGTGGGAAAACGAGTTTATCCTATATAATTTGTAGGTAACTAAGCACATGTTCCCCTGTTCCTTGGCAGTTGGCCTTGCCTTATTTGACCGCGTATATTTTTAATTCTTTCTGGTAGAATTAGCAGAGCGACCAAATGCAGAACAAATATTAGTTGTGACCATGTATGCTAATGCCATGACAGACCTCATTCATTCTGAATAACACGTTGTATCAAGCAGTATGTATTTCATTTTACATTTTATTGTTTTGCATTTATTTGTCTACGTATGTGCTTCTGTCCCACATGAGGTAGTGGTAGCTACCGGTCCAGGACTCTGGTCTAGTTCCGTTTCTCTGTTGAATAGTTTGTGGATTATTTGAAATTATATATATACAAAAGTTGGAATATTATCGGGTTGAAGAACAAGCCTTTTGACATCGCATCTTTCAAATAGTGAGCAATGTGTCAATTCCAATATTATATATTTCTAGAATTGATTGTGGCTAAAGTTAACGGCAGTAGTAGCTTTTACCTTGAAAATATATGTATGAATGGGCAAATCCGTACACTATTTAGTGTAGCCGCAGTCAGATTGATTGTAAAATCAGTGTTTACTTCACTGATTACTAGTGAGCCGCAGGCCCAACTTTTAAATTGTGGTAGGGATTAAACGGCGGCCATTCGCTGATACTGATTGGTAGACATATCGTAAACAAATCAGCTTACGAGTTACCGCGATCTAACTTGGTCTGCCAGAGGCATCGCATATAGGAAGCAGATAAATAAATAAGATAAAGACGAATCACTTACAATATAAATATATGTATCACATTAAAGTAAGCATTGATTAAAATAATTATCACCTCATGAAAATAAATAAAATTCAACTAAAATTGTCATAAATTTAAAAAAAAAATTAAACTAAATAAAACGCAACAAAAACACTGTTAGTTTTTAAAACAGTTAAGAATATAAAAAAAATAAATACAACAATTACTACACAAAACAAAGCAATAACTGTTTATTAAAAAAACCTATATCATAACAAAGAATGAAAACACAAAACATAAAAATAAATAGTGAGGCTCTTAAAACAATATAACATCAGAACAAAAAAATATACATATACAGTGTGTCCTCCGATTGAGTTCACAATAGGTGATATGGACCCCAAATTTTAGATTTTTTTTTACAATTTGAGGATTCATCCCTGGTTATCTGAAAAGAAATTTTTGTTGTACTTTTGTTTTATTTTTAATCACGTAGGCCATAGTAGTTAAGCAAAAATTACTTTCTTGTTATGTAAAGTACATTTTCTATAAAGACAGCAAAATGTCAGTAAGAAAAGATATTCAGTTAATAAGTTATACTCATATGCAACGTTTTAAGTTTTTTTTTCTTCAAAATCAACATCCTCAGTGATGTAAAATGACGGTTATTATACAGAAATAAAGCACAACAAAATATTATTACATTACTAATTCCAAATTGTGTAAAAACTATTATAAATAAAACAATATCGATGTCTTGATGTCTTTAAAAATTAAATTAAAACAAATAACTACTGAGGTATAAATTTTAATGAGTTATTACTCCTTAAGGCGGGGTTAGCACGCCTTCGTTGCAAGGATGACCAACAGAGAGCTTTAAATCGCTATTAAAATTTTTCTACTGACGAGAACGAAAAATGAGAACACGACATAATTCATCTTAAATACCATATGGGTTTAATATATAAAAATTACACGCAATACTGATGCCTATTTTCTTTATTAATAAGAAATACGAACATTTAATTGGTGTCATTTTATGAAACTAAATAGTCATATTTCCTATTAACGAAAAAATTATATGATTATATATTAAATCTGTATGGTATTTAGGAAGAATCACATGTCTTCGTTTTTCGATACTACTAATACAGCAAAATTTTAACAGTTTACAGATTTAAGTTGGATATCTGATGAAAACGTAGCTTTAAAATACAACGGAGCTGAATTGTATATGGCACTGCTCTTAACAAATGATCTCTCTATGAGCTACATAATGAAATAAATAAAAAATTTTAAATTTTCAAATAAAAAAAATCAGTAATTGGGAAAACGTAACCATTTTAATTCAGTAATTAATTTGCTTCTTCCACTCACATAATTGACAAAACCAGAAATCGGTTTGTTTTGACCGTCATAATGAAAATGACGTCGTCATATTAATATTTGGCACAAGTGACAATTTTGGCATTCTGTCGTCACAATGCAAAATGACATGATAGTCATTTTCATTATGATCGTGACGTGACCGTATCGTATATCCAAGCTCACATCAATAGACATACTAATGATTTTTTTAATGTTATTGATTATTTTTGAATACTTATAATTAAGCCTGGCCAAGCGATGGTAGATTCAGGGTCGGGCGCAATACCAATGCCATCGTGCACTTGTTTACGATGACGACGACACGACACACTTCAGTTGTTATCTGTCGGTCGATACATAGAGTACTAATGAATAATAAATAATGTTGAGCGTAAAGAGTAGAAACGACCGTACGCTGATAGAGTGAATAAATGTATCGGTGAATTTCCGGATTTATTCTATGATGGATTTAAAATAATTTGTAAAGTTTGTGATCAAGACTTAATGTGTTGGAATAAATACGGCTGCAAAATTCATATCAATAGTAACCGGCATAAAAATAAAATAAATGGCGTGTCTTCTTTGGAACCTCAGTTTATGTTTGATTTACTGTTAATGCTGATTGCCTGTGATGTTCTTCTGCGCATATTGGATAAACCAGCATTTCGGGAGTTCTGGAATAAATACAATCCCCAGGTGAATTTACCAAGTCGTTACGTAGATATGTAACAAGTGTTCGTGCAGACATTGTAAATAGGATTAATGTGCATTAAAAAATACACGGCTGTGGTTATGTGTTGACGAGACGACAGATTGTAAAAAAAATTCTATTTTAAATGTTATAGTACGTGTACTCGACCCTGTTAAACCAACATTTCCACTTTTACTAGCTAGCAAAAGACTAACTGCGTGTACTGGCGAAACAATTACGCGGGTGGTGTTGGAGACTTTTGAAAAATTTTAACTGTCAACAAGTCAAGTGTTGATGTCTGTGACCGACGGTTCTGCGACAATACGTTTGGTGGGCCGTTTTCTTCAAAGAGACGATTGTAGGTTTTTACATGTTACGTGTTACGTGCATGCGTTTCATCTTGTAGCAGAAACGATTCGAAAATGTTTTCCAGAGGTAGATGCATTAATAACAAATACAAAAAAAGGGGATCAACCTACCTACGTTACAAAAAAGTATTTCTCATATCTCCTAAACGGCTTCGAGCATTTCACATACTGTGTCCTGGGTATCTGGGAACCACCAGAGCCGATTCTTACACGTTGGGGAAAGTGGTTGAAGGCAGCTTTTTATTACGCTGAATATTTTCAACAAATAAAAGCTGTGATACTACAGTTCAACCCTAACGAGGCTGCAGCTGTTAAGGAAAGCCAGACAAGCTTTCAAGATGTTTCCCTTGAAACAGATTTAAAAACTATTTATAACAATTATAGAGGACTACACGACGAAATAGAAAAATTGCAAAATACTTCGTTGTCTTTAGTGGAATCGCTGCAAATAGTGGACGACGTAAATACTCAGCTACAGACTATAAATGACGCAGAAAATAAGCCCGTTATTGAAAAATTCGAGAGTGTATTACGGAAAGATCCTGATTTTACCAAATTAAGACAAATTTGTGATGATGCATCTACAGCTGCGTTAAGTGAGTTCATAGAGTGTTTTACTTTTGCCTGTATTACTTCCGTAGATGTCGAATGGTCTTTTCAAAATACAAACATATTTTTTCACCACAGCGAACATCGCTTACTGAGACAACTGTAGAAACATATCTGATGCTACACAATTATTATAGAAGTGCTCCAGTTTGTGATAACGACAACCAAGCTACTTCATAAATCTGCTTAAGAAGATGAGTTTTGTACATATTTTTATAAAGTGCACCAGTATTAATAAAATTTATTTCTATTTATTTTATTTATTTACTTATTTATTATTAGTTATCACTTAGATATACAATGTACATGTGTGAACGTCATTTAACAGTTTAATAATAATGTGCGCGCTAAGCTTACAAAATATAAGGAAATACATAAAAAAAGAATTTAAAGCGCACGAAATAGTACAAAAACATACATCACAATATATAAAATATTTTTGTTTTTATTATTGTACTTATTCAAGTATTATGATATGATGCATACCCAGTACGTCTCTGTAGGATTAATAACCTTGGCCAGGCTTACTTGTAATATACGCGATTAGACGGCGCCCATGGCCTGGAGCTCTTTCAAGATTAAAGCTACTAATGCCGGTATCACTAATTATGGCATATCACAAATGTCTTTCCTTGGTCCTATTATATTATTCATAATTTTTATTAATGATGTGTTCATTGTCAAAATATCAGGTCAGAAATTTTAACAACAAAAAATTAACAACTAAACATTTATACTTAGTTCAGTGACGACTGGTGAAATTTAGGCTATGTCTTACCTTAGTATTGGAGCATGGGACCCAAGTGATACTTTAAGGCGTAACTATCAAAACTAAATGAAGAAGTTTTGCAGAAAAAGAAATTGCGATTGAAATCTGCGAAAAAAAGTTGGAAACATTGTAAGCCTCCAAGGGAAATGTTTTGTGTGCACATCGAATACTGAGTTTTTATAACTAGCGTAGTTTATTTATTTATTATGGGCATAGATTAACGTAAATGTACATTTAATTTATGCTATGGGCAGCGAGCCAGCGAGCATGTGATGTCACGCCGTTGGACTCTATCTTAGGAACATTTTCCAGTCGCTGCGCTGGAAAAAGTTCCATTACAAATAATATTCTGAAAAAATTAATTACATTTTTTTATTGTTACAGTGATATTTAATGCTGATAAATCTAACATGTTCAGCTGATTTCAAATGTTTGTAGACAGACGTATTAGGAAATATGCAATGTATGGTTCTTTTAATTCAGCACAAATGAAACTTTGGTTCTAATACCTGACAAAATCCAAATCTTGAGACTTAATGTTAATCAAGATTTTATTTCAAGGATGTACAACTTAGCCTACACTCTATAAAGAAAAAATCGATGTTTTACTACTACTGTCTCCCTAAATACGCCACTGTGGCACCCTCCCTTTAGACAAATCCTAAACCCGCCACTTGTAAACTAAATACACGATATGCTTCCGCAAATCTTTAAAAAAAATCGATATAACCGAAACCAATATTAGTAGTTTCGTATAAAGTGCGGTATTCAAAACTTCCAATTCATTATGTTTATGGCCTTTCAACTTCTCTAAGAGCTTACTTTTCATTCAACGTCATTAAAATTTTCAGTTTTCATTTAAAATTTGTTCCATTATGAATGTATTATTCAATATTAAAACAGTCAATCAAGTCTATATAAAACTGCGTGCTGTGAATAATAAATGTTTAAAAAGCTTTTCGTGTTTTTGTGTCGCAACGTGTACCAAACTCGTGCGTGACTGCTACCGACTGATCTGCAAACAAAATATGTAATATTTTCAGATCAAACAAAAAATATTGACAAATTTATTTACGATCGAAGGGCATGCACGTTATAACGCATTTTAACTACATGTCTGCAAATATTGGACCTCTCTCCGCCGTTCTGATAAATTGCATTAAAATTACAAAAACCGCAGTGTATATTTTTAACTAATTTAGTGGTGTTTTAATAAAAAATATGCAAACATTTTGACAGATTTATAATGGATGAACAAATAAAATACTTTTAACGCAAGTAATGTTTTGCTACAAAATAAAAGTGGGTTTATATATTTGCACAATATTTAGATTTAGTTAATTCTTGCATACAAGGTGGGGAAAAAAACTAAATAATCACTGTAACGTTGTCATATTTATTATATAAAAAAATTACTTGAGTAGAAATTATTTGACTAATTATAGCGCATATTTTGTGATATTAAATGTACGAACATTATTCCAACAGAATTTCTATTACACAATGATCTAGAAGTAGTATTGCTAATAAGTTTAGAATGGCAGGAAGTGTTAAAAATGCTCCAAAAACTGAGAGACCAAAGTCAGCGACAATTCAAAAATGGCTTTCGATATTTGTTAACCCTAGGATGCATAGTCCGGGCCTCCGAGGCCCAGCATGACATTGTTTGTTTCGTCATTTACACAAAACTTTGTTATAAATGCTCTCCGTCTAGGAATGCTTCAAACTAAGCTAAAATAAGAGTTTGTCAAGGCTAGAATACCTAAAAACGCCTTATGACTAATAAAAATACATTTTATTCTTAATAGGTACTCCAAATTTACATAATCCAGGCCTCTGTCGACATTGTTTGAGAAATAATCCGTATTGAATGTAAAGGTAAACATGCAGCATCTGCAAAAGGTAAATGTTTGGAACGGTATTATGTTCCTTATAGATGGAAATTGAATTATCGCATTATGCGATTCAAATGAGGGAATATTTATATCAGGTATCTCTCGATAAATGGATTGGTAGAGGAGATTCACAGAATGGCCTAATATTTCTCCAGATCTAACGCCCCTCGACATATAAAAGTAGCGGAAAAGCTGCAAATTACGTGTGCTCATGACTAATAAAATGTATTAATAGCAGTGTGGCCCATATTTAACAGTAGTTTTGATTTTGTCAGTACTGTGATGTATTATTATCTGTAATTAAAATTTGTTCACAACATGAAAGCAAAGATCGTCTTTTGGTGTCCTAACTAACAACATAAACAGTTAGTGTCATATATCAGGAGAACGAGAATTTTATGTAGATTTCAAATCGATTTAAATTCAATATGGCCCCGTTAAGAAAATTGAAAGTTGTAAGTCGCATCTCAAAAGAACACTAGAAAAAAATCCACACTATTAAAACGTTCATGCAAAAGTGTCTTTAGAAGGTTAAATTCATATCTTTGTAAGAATAATAGCTTTTTGATATATTTGGCAAAAGGAAACATACAAGATTTCAGTTTCTTGCAAATAATTCAAAAACGATCGGTTAGCCTTGGTTTCTCGACAGATTCAAAATCTATCTCTTATAGTTTCCGATAATTTGGGACACATGTATAGTATTGGGCGCAACATTTTTTTGATATTTAATATAGTTTCAAATGAAAGAAATCTAAAATGTCTCGTGCAAAACCGGAAGATAGTTCTGATTATACCTATATACATATAATAATTTTCTAAATGGTACTCGATTCCATTCTTACACCATTGAGAAAATGGGATGCACTATTTTAAAAATATGAATATTTTTTATAACTGGTTTTACTTTTTAAAAATATTAATGTACCATTGTGAAAACTAATATTGAAACAAAACCTTTACATTTGCTAGTTTCACAAAGTATAAAATTTACACAAAAAACCAAAATCAGATGAAACTAACAACTAAAAATAATAATAAGAAATATATTACAATTTTAAAGAACAAGAAAATATCATCAATAATACATAAAAATATGTTTAATTTTAAACAACCACTATCTTGATAGTTTTCCAAGATAAAAATTGAATGAGAAAGAAGGGAAAATTATGTGCAGTACAAACTAGTTAAATAATTTTATCTGTAATTTTGTTCACCCTGTTTGCAAGTAAAGTGAATAAAAGAATAACACTCACCATATAGCGGCTATATTAAAACTTTCATGTATATTCACTAACACGTATTATATATACCAACAGTGTGTGAAATTTTGGCTTATATTTTCAAGTGATGGTCGTTCTACCACAAGGTAACAAATTTGGGAATTCCCCGTAAACTAACTACTAAATCAGATTAGGTTTTTCCTCTGTAGAGGTCGAGTACAAAAAGACAATAAAAGTATTTGTTGTTTGTCTGTTCCAGTGCAACGTACTAGTCGTACATTGAAATAACTAGGGTGATATCAAAAAGTAAATTGACGTCACCTAAGTGGTTTTTAGTTAGGACGTTTGTCGAATTTTCTGTAACATCTGGTGCCCAGCAAGGGTCTGTATTAAGGCCTTATTTTTTGTGCTATAGATGAATGACATCGTATTTGATTTAAGATTGTAACCATTTCATATATGCTGACGATCTAATCATTTTTAACACGTTCTAGGTGATTCTCAATATCTATTTTTAGAAGCAGACTTAAATGTGGGAAAAACATGATGCACTCCAAACCAATTATCACTAAACGTATAAAAGTATAATATCATGAACTATACAAGAAACCATAATGTTATTTATTATGCATACTCCTTGGATATTTTAGTTCTTGATAGATCAGAATCATTCAAGGATTTAGGCATAACATATGGTCCCAAGCTCTCCTTTAATATTCGTATTGATACAACTACTTCATCAGCTCTCAAAAAATCTTGGATTTGTTATTAGAATATGTGCAGACTTTTATCATTCTGAGACACTAGACACTATTAATATATAATGCGTTTGTCGATCCTAAATTAGATTATGGCACAACTGTCTGGAATCCGCATTTAAAAGAAAATATCTTTTTAATGGTTCCAATAACATTTGTATTTTTGATATATGTGTTTAGATTTTGAAAAACCCTTAACCAGGTTTTAATATCTTTTCCATTTCATAAATTAAAATATGTGACTTCATTACAAGTGGATAAAATCAGTTTTACCGTGCCGAAAGTTTCATGTAACATGCAATTATTTTTAAAATCTCCATGACAAATACTCCACAGTTCGATACTTCCACAATGCTATGAAGCTTTGGACTGAGCAGAGATGCATTGGTCTTAATAAATTCAAATGTACAGCTAATATCACCAACAAATGTATGAACTGGACCATCATATATTTATTCTGTTTGAAATAACAAGTAAAGTCCATTCACTTTCTGTAGTTCTAACTAAAGGTAGACTGTCGCGTTAAGTTCGCAATAATTTTTAGATTTTAGGTTTTTAGGCTTGACATAAAAAACAGGATAAGATTAAATAAATTTTTGGGTTTAAGTATTATTCAAAATAATGCATACTTTATAGCAAAGTACAAGATATGCGTAAATGGGTCTGTCTTGAAAATTAAAGGTGTTGATCTGAACTTAGGTTTGTACAATAATAAGCTCATAATTTTCGTTTTCATGCTATTGCTGATCATCACAAAGCTGATCAGTCATTGCTGTCCCAATGTTGGAGCCCCTTCTCTGCAACATGGTATCTAAACTATTCTAACAATACTAACGCAAACCTGTTGGTGTGCTATAAAACCCGTAATAATATTTATACCAGAGAAAGGAATAACATTATTCGAGGATAAGCATTTTGGAAAGCTATATAACAATAGACCCGAAAAAAAGTTTAGCACCTTCTGCGACTTATGCTCTGGAATTTACAAATGTAGTGTGCCAAAATTTAGCCTTAGTCCCCTTCCTCGATTAACATTACTTCATCAGAATCAAATTCTCGCTGTAACTCTGAACTATCAGAACCATTATCAGATTGTTAAAAAAAAATGATCTTTCGATGGGGGCTCTTCATTAATGTCTTGTTACAATAGGTCTTAGTCACACACCAGACCATTTAGATACAGTTATATTGACATGCCTCAAAACTTGATGGTTATGTCTACCTAAAATCTCGCATACTTTTTGCCCTCTGCATACCTAAATGGTTAAATTAATTCCCATAAATCTTCAATGTTTTATCACAAACTTCTTCATGTTTTTTGTTAGATGAAAAAGCTTGGTGGTTAATGACTTGGTGATTTATGGATAAGCACTTAATGATATGGTGCGTTATCCATAACCACCACACATTTCCTATCTAACTTGGACAATGCAGGAATAAATTAATTGTATACATATTTTCGAAATTTATTCCTAGCCATTGCTTTGTGATAGCCTGTGTCTGTATTGCCAGAATACAAATACTCCAGGGAAATAAGGTAAAAATAAAGGCCATCTGCGGAATGAGGCCGAACAAGCTGAATTTTTGCAGAAACCTTCGTTTTAATGTTCCAATGAAGCACAAAAAAATCTCATATGCCTACCCTTGTGCGTCTTGAGATATCGAAGGTCAAATGTCATGAAAATCGGTTTTTCGCGAAAATCTCGCTTCCAGTGCATCTGACGTCATAAGAACCCATAACAAAACTTACGTAAAATAGTATTCTCTACAAAATTGTTCATATACATTTTTTTCAAGGCATACTAAAATTAGTTGCATAAACGTTATGTTCCCACAAATAAATCGTGAAAATCTCAAAAATTCACATGAATAGGGCCGTGATGATAAAAGTGAAGGGGAATACAATTTTTCATCAAATAATGGAAAAATGTACAGGTGGTTTCATTAAAAAAAAAGACAGAAAAGTTAAATTGAAAATGTTCAACTTTGTCATGAAAAATTTAACACCGTGTGTATTGCAGAATCTTAAAATTTTGGCAGAGGTATTTTCAAATCTTTATCTTCTTAAAATTTATTGTATTAGGTTGATTTCTGGATACAGTATAACTTTTTTAGTGTTGGCCTGGATGGCGACAAATTTCAAAAAAAATAATTAACAATATTGCAGTTAAAGTCCATAAAATTTTATAGTTGAATGATGAAAGAAATAGTGATTCAAAAATAAAAAATTTACAGGGCGGATCGTTTAGAAAAGATGATTATGCTCGCCTCATTTTCTTAGGTCACTCTATATATATATATATATATATATATATATATATATATATATATATATATATATATATATATATATATCTCGCAATAATTTTGGACTGTGAAACAGGGTTTAACGACATGTAGCAATGTCGTTAAACCATGTCTATTTAAATAAAGAAGTTATAGAAAATTAGCGCGATAGTTAGACACACTGTTGTATTTATTGTCCGGTACCTGATGTGTCTCCGTCCTATTGACACATTTTAGCAGCTATTAGATATTCATCCATCAATAAATTCAACAAAAGTACTTTTTCTAATAAAATGTTTTGTTTCCCTTAAAAATAAAGATAGACTTACTGATCGCAGCTGGCAGTACTCACCCTGTATATGAAAGAATGTGCTTCTCCAAGTAAAAAAATGCCACTAACTACCATAAGGATAATAAGAATGACAACATATTGCTAGTAATCTTTCAGCTCATACTAAACCCGACCTTAAAGCTCAGATAAACTCTTTTAGATAGAGAACACGTGCTGGAAGCAGTTGATAGATTGTTATGTACACGTAGTGTTCTTGGTTCTAGTTCATTTACTCCACTATTCATTAAATCATACTTCAAAGTAGACGCTCATGTTCCTTAAGTAGCCGTAATGTATGGTGTAAATTAATGAAATTATAAATTAAATGCTAAAGTCTACATGAAGGAAACTAACAGGAATAATTCAGTGAAAACAATACCAATATTGAGTTATTTAGATACACATTTACATTTATATTATTTTTATATAATGGAAAAAAAACTCTATTGCCAAAACAGTTTTAGATATAGATTTGATAATTTGAAATTATTCTGCAAATTTTAGCCCAATTTTCTTTAGAATTTCGTCGTTTACCGTAGTAGTTAAGGAGATATAATTTTTTTCTCAAGAAAACTGCTTTTTAGTGGTTTATTTCCATCGTTATAAAAGCGATTTTTATTTTGATAGTTTTGTTGCATGCGCAACCATAAAAATCGCTTCTGAGAAATTTACTAAATTAATTTTAATTATTTATGTACGTAGGACACCCTGAATAGCACAAGAGTTTGATTTTAGTAAATAACCTAGCTTTTTAACTTACAGAATTTTATTATTGTGAAGTTGTGCATTTAAGCCATTAATGCCAAGAGTTAATTTTGGCGGACTTTCTTTCTCATTTAGGCATATTTATTGATGACAAAAATTGAAACAATTTTTATTTATATTTCATTGTTTTTTTATATAGCTGATAAAGCCACAAATTTTTATTGTTTATATAATTCGTGGAAATGGACTCGTTTTCTTTTGTTTGGTAAACGTTGAAATTTATTCTTATCCTTGGGGTTGCAATTCTGGAGAAGAGAAGGTGGGTGTGGTGCTGTTCACGTTTGTGTTTTAGAGTGAAGAGAAACTAATTCTTGCAGACAAACTTAACAAAACATTTATTCGAACACACACATCACATAACATATAATAACATATAAGATGTTGCCGCAAACAAGAGAGTGATGAGAACTATATTGCAACGAAACTAAAACTATATTAATGGTGAGATTGTAATACAATGCCTTTTTTCTCCCGGTGATCATGTGGTAAGTACCACCCTTAAGCACCCGAACGTATTCGAGGACGCACGAAGTGCCTTCTATAGCGCGCTCTATTTTAACTTAAACTGAATTACAATATTACTATTTTGAAACTCCAACAATGATAAAACATGCATTGGGAAGATGTAGGTAAAAACCTCAAATAATTAAAATGCTTTTATTTTTTTAGAAATAAGTCTGATATAGAAAAGTTATTAGTAAACTATCTGAAAAATTAATAATAACACAATTTAACTTTATTTTTGATAAATCGGAAACAAGTATACGGATGAAGCCCGACGTTACAATTCAGATAGAAAAATTTGGAACATTTTACACATCGACGTTGAGATTCTGGCTTATCAACAAAATATCCCTTCACATTATACCTTATCTCAGGCATAATTTTGAAAAACAAGGTTTTGGCTTAGGCCCAACATTTGGAACTGAAAGATGACATGACAGGATAGACAATCGTCGAAACAGATACCACATACATATTTAGTAGAGTATCATTCAAACAAAGACGAAATAGAAGTTAGTACCACTTTTTAGACCGAATTCTTTATCTATAAAGTCCACGCATTTGATCATAATGATTAACGCCACCCATTTCTTTATTGTAGAGGTTTACAACAGTTGATTAATCTAGAAATACATGGGCTTTTTCTTGTTTCAACCAACATTTACATGAACTGTTTGTTTTAAAAAATGCTTTCATCATCCAAATTTGTTGCCACCGTCATTTGATTATTATCGTGCTAACGAATAAGAGTAACATTGGCACTGGTATCCCTCACATTTAAGAAAATTCCGTTTTCAGAAGTTTATTTTGAATAAATTGGCACCCAACGTGGGGCGTCAATTTATGCAAAGTAAATTCGTCAAAAAGAAATTTCTTTGAAAACTATTTCAGAAAGAGGTATGACTCATCTTATGACAACAAACAATTTTCTGTAGCGAATAAATTCATCAAAACTGAGAATATGAGAAAAACTGTACGGCCGCCAATTTCATGAATTCACAATTTTCTTGTTTAAACGTAATTTTATTTAAATTTTCTTTGTGGGAAGAAGCTTCACTTCGTGTGTCCCTTCAAGACGATTTTCAAATTTTGTAAGTTATTACATTAGTTGCAGACTATAAACTTCTTGATGATTTATAAACTTGTACCGTACGAAGGTAAGTGCTAAGCTTTAATTACGATTGACCACTAATAAAGGAATTTTACCTAATGAAAGGAAATACTTCTTGAGGGCGTCGCGAACACCGTTTGTAAACCGGTTTCCGGTTGTTACCTTCGTCAATACAAGATAGGTGCACGAAATGTCGACAAGAAAGATCTCGGTTTTATATTGTTTTCTTATGTGATAGTAGAATACTAACGAATTAGTAACTCGATCTACCAGCAGTCAATCGCAATAGAAGAAATTTAAAAAATGCTCCAACACACCGAATTTTACTAACAAAGGTATAATAAAATACCACGGTAACCTGATTGAGAAGTTATTTACAAATAGTAATAAATACTGAAAATAATACCTATGTGGAGACGTATAATATGAGATCATTTTTGTCGATATGGCGTGCACCTACTTCGTTCAATGAAGGCAACAACCAGAAAATGGTCTGCGATTATGATTCGCGACTGCCTCAAGAAGGATTTCCTTTCATTAAGTAAAACTAGTTTACGACGAAAGTAGTAGCGATGTGTGACTACCTTATATAATTTTTAATTAAATGAAATGAGAGGATTACGACTTTGTACCTTTTAGATATTAGTTTCAGTATTTATTTACTTTTTGAATAAATCTTACCTCTCAATTGGAATGAATACCTTGGTATTTTACCATATCTTTATTAGTAAAAAAAAAATCTCGGCATCCATTGCATAACTGACAACATTCCAAACCGTCTCAAGTATTCACCAGTTTTTGTCCACAGACAAAATTTTTCAAAAATATGTCTTCAAACAAGAGAATATTGAATTTATGTAATTGCCGATTTTCTTCCTATTCTACAGTTTTGGTGAAATTATTTGCACTATTGTCCTGTAGTTAATAAGAATATGAGGCGTACCAAATTCTAAAATTTCGTTTACAGGAACTAGCAACAAGTTACATAATTTTTAAGAATGGGAAGGGAACATAACCCACAAAAAAGCAACTTTTTTTAAATAAAATAATATTTTCGCAACCGTGCAGTGAATGACAAAATTTTAAAACCATCTCATAAGATTTAAGATTTTACCCACATAAAGAATTAGAAGCAGTAACATGATTTTCTTTTTTAATTTTACACTCTTTTATTTCTTTACCTCTAATGAGCAAAACGGTTTGTTTGCCAACGAAACGTGATTCTGGAAACTGAAAACAGATTTTAAATCAGTTAAATTTTAAATGAAACACACTGTATATTATTCCTTAGGTCGATGTAGAATTAAAGTTCCCTCGATATGATAAGTTTCCTATGTTTAAAGTTGCTCGTTTTCATGATACTTGACATTTTTTTACAAGTTTATATCATTTATTTCTTATAGTTTGTCAAAACTGACAGTAAACATTTTTCGTCAATAAATAGTTGACAGTCAATATACAGCGATATTATTATTTTCGTGTTAATAGCCACTTACTACTCCTTTGATTTACTATTTCAGTCTATCAAGTTAGTAGAAAAATTGCCGCATCATGTGTCGCGCGGCAGTTTTTCTACTAATTTGAAGCAGCTAGCCATGAAAAAATAAAATAAACAATTCACCATTATTCTCGTTGGCACGATAATAAAATATTTAACAATACTTTGACATTCCCCGTAGTTTATTTTTATGTACTTATCTATTTTTGTAATAAAAATGTGTACACATGAAGAGAAAATTGATATGCTAGAATGTTATCTATTTAAAAATAATAGCCTGACCCTTGCCGTTAAAGAGTATAGAGCGAAATTTCCAGGTAGACGGATTCCTGAAAAGAAAATGTTTGCCAGAATAATGCAAAGCTTAAGAAGACAGGAAACATTATCAAAAGAAAAACGGGAGGCACTAGTCTTAAATTATGACAAACAATTAGATATTTTGCTTCTTTTTGAAGATATTCCCGAAACATCCACTCGCCAGTCGACGTTAGATTTAGAAACTCCAAGAACTACAATTCAAAGTTGCCTCAAAATTAACAAACGCCGGCCATATGAGGGGTAACCCCATCTTTCTGGAAATAAGTTCTATTCAGTTCTGCAATAGGTAATTCATCTAAAAAATTCTCAAATTGTCCCGTCAATATCTGATTTATCTTGATTTAGGGTGCCGTCTATGAAAAATCGTCCAATCAACCTATTAGCCAAAATGCCACACCACACATTGACAGTAAACCTTCGCTGAAAATTTGTTTCCACGATAATTCGTGGGTTTGCTTGGCTCCAATGCCGGTGGATATTTCTATTAAAAATACCATTTACACTGAATGTACATTCGTCTGACCAAATAATCTTTGCGTGAAAAACTGGGTTTCGTCGCACTGAATTTAAATAAAAACGGCAAAATTGTAGCTTTCGTTCTCTATCGTTTTCCTCTAATGCTTTTTGAGGAATGTATGGCTTGAATTTGTGCTTTTTCAATATCGCATGTACAGATCTTTTTGATGCTCCAGTATTGTTGCAAATTTCCCGAATAGAAGTTCTTGGGTTTTCTTCAACGCTAAGAAGAACATTGAGCTCCATGTTTTCATTAAATTGCCGTTCTTCTCGCTTTGGTTTCTTAAAAGCACCATATTTTCTCAAATTTTCTTCAAGCTTTCCAAATTTACGTGGTTCTGGAACTTCCCTGTGAGGAAACCGCTCTCTGTAAAGGCGGACTGCTGCACCACGATTTTTATTACACTCAGAGTATACCTGAATCATGTCCGTCAATAATTGATTGTTGTTCATATTTTGCACTGTTGAGCTTATTTAAATAAATAACCTAGTGTTAATGACACATAAATAGTTAATGCGTAAAAAAATGGGACGCGAACGCTAAAATGACATTTATTTGCTTTGATGTATTATTTTTTGTTTTCCAGGCATTCCAGGCATACGTGATTAGTCTAAATACGTTTGGTTGTTAATTAAGCGGCCAGGCGCCTACTAATGCGGTATTGACTAATATTTTGACGCTTTTTCTGCGATGTGTTTCACAAAAGTTAATGTCATATACATCGTTGGATTCAGAAAAGAAATGTGCACAATAATATATTAAAAAAAATATATATTGCCATTTGAAAAAAAAAGTTGACCTTCGCTTTCCTAAAAAAAAATAATAATAATAAGTACGCTGCTACTGGCTCCCTCTATAGTGTATTTACAGCCATTTCATTTAATTCTTTGTTTTTTAAAATTGGACGAACTGAGTTATGGCTTGCGGCGTTTTCTAGGAGACAGCCTGTATATGTATATATATATATATATATATATATATATATATATATATATATATATATATATATATATATATATATATATATATATATATATATATATACAGGGTGAGCCACGGTGGGTGGAGTATTAGAAGTATATGGAGAATGGATCAACCGATTGCTTTGAAATTTTGGTTACCAAGATAATCGAGTATGATCTCTCCAACTAAAATATTTTCGAAAGTGCGGTGTTACCACTTATACGTAAAACTGGCAACAGCTTCGTTATTTTAAATGGAATACCCTGTATATTTTTGCGTTTTTTGGATCGTCGTCTCTTTCTGAGTAACTTTTATTAATGTTTCCCTATACCTATCTCAAGCCGTTTTCGAGATAATAATTCTTTTCTGAATTTATTGCCAAAAATTTGACTCTCAGTAAATCGTGTTTTTCTCCTACCTACGCAGCAATTAAAAGATAATTTTTTAGTTGCGCTAGGCAAGGCCTGGGGGCATCTCCTCCATTAATCAAATGTTTCGAATATCATACAGGGTGAGTTAGAGAATGCTTTCTACAAGTGACTTAGAAAAATGTACAAAAGTCAATTTTTTTAAATGGAATGTACTGTATATTATTACTGATTCGGAAAGGCGATACATTTATCTATTTAAAAAGGTAATATACTCTATACCTAATGCACACCGTTTTCGATTTATGGGCACTTTTCTGTAACCTTACCAAGAATATTAATATTATGGTATATCATAAAGGGTGGGCCATGAAATTTTTGTTTTGTCATTTTGTAATAACAACAGATGTTACTTTTCTAAATAAATTTGACGTTAGTGATATTTGCACCTAATTTGAATAGCTATGTAGCACAAATATGGCAGAAAATAATTATACAAACACGGTTTTAATTGATTTGTTTATTATTCATGGACAGTGCAATAAGATTATCAGCAGAACTTGTAGAAGATTTAATGTGAAATATCCGAATTTGCCGCAGATCAGAGGAATTTTATAAATTTTGGTACATCATTAAGAGAACAATAACAGTGTCAGTATTAGGAAAAAATAATAACTAAGCAGCAACAACAGTAACAAAGTCTAAGTAGCAATAACAAATAATACCAATAACAGTAATAAATATAAAAATCTTAAAAATATTGTTATAATTGTTCGAAATGTAGACCGTTAACTTCCAGACACTTTTGTATACGACGATGGACGACGTTTGTTGTAGCAGCTCTTATTTCAGCGGGGTCCAAGTTTTCAATCTCTTGAATCACTCGACGTTCTAATTCTTCCCTGTTGTGGACTGGAGTTTTATAAACTCTATCTTTAAGAGTACCCCAAAGATAAAAATCTGACAGGGTAAGGTCAGGGGACCTCGGAGGCCAATTCCACGGTCCCAAACGTCTAATCCAACGATCATCGAAAAAGCGGTCCAACTCCATACTAATTTCTTGTGTACAATGTGCAGGAGCCCCGTCGAGTTGATACCAACAAGTTATATATTTTTCAATTGACATAATATCAAGGAAGTCTTCCACAATTGTTCTAATTATATCTAAATATTTTCTGGAATTCAATTTTTCGTCGTATATGTAATATTTTATTTTGTCGTCCATTAACATACAAAACACATTGAAACTAAATTTGACTTGAAAGCCAGCCTCTCTATTAACGTGGGGTTGTCTGTGGCCCAATGGTGACGATTTCGTGTGTTACACATCCCTTCCCTAGAAAATTTTGATTCATCAGTCCATATAATTTCCTTTAAAAAATTGGAGTCCTCTTGCATACGTACAAGTAACATTTCATAAAATTCTATTCTCTGTAGATAATCCTGAGGCATGAGAAATTGGACTCTTGTAAATTTGTAATTATGCATTTTATGGTTTGCTAGTATTCTTCGAATGGATGAATATGGCAATGCTAAATCCCGCTCAGCACAACGTATGGAATACTGGGAATTTGCATGAAAATACGCTAGCACATTGATTTCATTTACCTCGTCAGATGTCACAGGTTTAGGTAAATTTCTTGCTTCTCTTAATGACGAACCAAAATTTATAAAATTCCTCTGAATTCGTAAAAACTTTCTGTTGTTCATCTACGGCAAATTCGGATATTTCTCATTAAATCTTCTGCTGAAGTTCTGCTGATAATCTTATTGCACTGTCCATGGATAATAAACAAATCAATTAAAACCATGTTTGTATAATTATTGTCTGCCATATGTGTGCTACATAGCTATTCAAATTAGGTGCAAATATCACTAACGTCAAATTTATTTAGAAAAATAACATCTGTTGTCATTACAAAATGACAAAACAAAAATTTCATGGCCCACCCGTTATGATATACCAAAAGACTAATATTCTTGGTAAGGTTACAGAAAAGTGCCCATAAATCGAAAACGGTGTGCATTAGATATTGAGTATATTACCTTTTTAAATAGGTAAATGTATCGCCTTTCCGAATCAGTAATAATATACAGGGCATTCCATTTAAAAAAATTGACTTTCGTGCATTTTTCTAAGTCACTTATAGAAAGCGTTCTCTAACTCACCCTGTATGATATTCGAAACATGTGATTAATGGAGGAGATGCCTCCAGGCCTTGACTAGCCGCAACTAAAAAAATTATCTTTTAATTGCTGCGTAGGTAGGAGAAAACATGATTTACTGAAAGTCAAATTTTTGGCAATAAATTCAGAAAAGAATTATTATCTCGAAAACGGCTTGAGATAGGTATAGGGAAATATTAACGAAAGTTACTCAGAAAGAGACGGCGATGCAAAAAATGCAAAAATATACAGGGCATTGTATTTAAAATAACGAAGATGTTGCCAGTTTTACGTATAAGTGGCAACACCGCACTTTCGAAAATATTTTAGTTGGAGAGATCATACTCGATTATCTTGGTAACCGAAATTTCGAAGCAATCGGTTGATCCATTCTCCATATACTTCTAATACTCCACCCACCGTGGCTCACCCTGTATATATATATATATATATATATATATATATATATATATATATATATATATATATATATATATAATCTCAGCAGAGTTATGCCCTCAAAATGTTTTTCTTTGTCAAATTTATAGTTACTTGCCATAGTGTATGTTTATATTTATCTTACAAAATTTATAAAATTACTTCTTCCTGACGTTACTGAACAAACGTAAACACCTCTTCTACTTAATAAAATAAACTAGAAATGTTTTCATTCGCAAGAAGTTTTATTAAAACCGATTTAAGTGACTAACTAAACAAAATGTTTATACTTAACCAAGTGACGATGACTTTGAATTTTTATTCTCCTGCATCTCCGGTGGCTTAAATGACATTAAATCATGATTAAATATTAAAAAGAATTCTTAATGTGTGTTCAACGCATACCACACACGATTTATAGTTAGTTATTTTGTATGTATGCACTTGTGCAGATAAATAGATTTGATAAAGTATCTGCGCGCACTGTCACGCCGAAATTATAATAAATATTTATATTAATGCCAGTTAATGCTATTGTTAGTATATTATTTAGGGTATGTTGGGCGTGGATTATATCGATTTAATGAATATTTTTAATGTCGTAATAACAGTTTTTAGCTGTCATTACTTATTAACCTTGTTTTGTGCCTGAAATAATGATATGATGCTTCCATAATTATATTCAGGGAGAGGCAGAAATATATAAAATATTTCGTTTGACTTTATGTATTAAGTTGGAGGAAGATCTTTTATTTTAATTATTAACAAGTAGTACAATGTTTGAAGATGGACATAGGTTTTCTTAAACTTGCCGCCCACTTACTATCTCTGAATTATATGTAAATGACCGTAACGTAAATACAAATAATATAAGGCAGTGCCACAGACCTCATAATAAATATGAAGACACCAATCAATACCCCATTCAGTCCAACTCAAGCTGTATCCGGACAATCCACAAAATGCCATTTTTGGATCCTCTCCTTTCATGCCATTTGCAGCTCATTTACCTCTCTCTCTCTCTCTCTCTGTCTCTCTCGTTTTAATGCAGGTGCATTTGCGCAAAAGAAGTTTTATCGTATGTTGGCTCTTGTCGCTCTTGTTCTATTTCGCCAGCCGCCGCCATTACGTTTGTTTCATTTTATTTACAGGTGCTTTGTTTATACGCGAATCAAGTTTTTAAATATAATTTTTGTGGTGTTAAAATGTCAGTTTTTGATATTTACTGTGGTGTATTTATCGTATGCTTATTATATAAATATTATTATTATTATACTGTTTTTATTGTACCAAAATAAACATTATTATAATCTAACATGTATCCCGCCCCTTCCCCGGGTCTTCTTTTTGTTTATAAATTTGCTCATCTCTGAAACGGGAAATATGATAAAAATTAATAGAAATACTTCTGTAGAAAATTAAACCTAAGAAATGCGTCAGATCGAGGAATCGAACTCGGGTGCTTTTCGCCAAAAACAAAACCTCAAACGAATGAGCTATGATGAGTTCCTATTACAAGTTGGAAACTCATATGTAATGAAACTGTATTTCTCTTACGTCGTTGGCCGAAGAAATGAGAGAGAGGTAACATTAACGCTGATGTCATACAATAGAAAGAGAGGAACATAATAAATGGTGTCGTGGATATTTTCCGGACATCACTAAGTCGTTGTCACTTCATCTATATATCCTATGGCTATGGGCGGTGCGGTGACCTCGCTACCAGCACCAACTATTAAAATTAATATTTACACTTCCGACACATACAGAAACTCTTGATAAGTAAGCACGATATATTTTTATTTCAAAGTATTTCTTCTTTTAAAATAATTTTTAATTTTTAATAGTATATTTAAGAGTATTGTAAAAAAAGTCTGATTTGTTTGATCCCGTATTTTTATCTGAGTGATGCTGTTAGGGGAATGCACTACTCGAAAATTTGTACTAAAAAAAAATTTCACAGATACAGTTTGTTATGGGTTCTGTCAAGATATAACTGATGTAAATATCTAATATAGCGTTGCACCATGTCGTCGCATGTTTGTTAGGGCAAGCTTCAATATACACATGTTCATTATTTTCTTATTTGTCCTACTTAATCTGCTTTTCTTTACCATCAGTGAATAGAGACTTTTCGATTAGATGAGTTAATGTGTTTCAAAAATGTTAATCGTTTATCCAATTAAACTTGACGTTTTGTTTAATGTGAATTTTAGTACTCCTGGTCGAAACTGACCTTAGGATTTTATAATTTTTTAAATTTTGGGTGAATAATCTTGCATCCGATGTCTCCTCTAACCAACCCTAATTTTCCACAGGCCATCGTACTCCGTCCCACAAGTTACGTGCTCTTTCTAGTTGTCGCAAATTAGATGATCTACAACATTGCTCTACCTACTTGTGTAGGATAGAGTCCCTCAAGTAAAGAGTCTGGCCATAAGTATATCATCTTCCTCATTAGCTCGGACGGTCACATGTTATGCAACGTCCATATTTATCGAATTCTTGGTTCACATTTAGTTTCTGTGTATTTTAATTTGTACTGGAGGGTTGTTGCATATTTTGATTAATTAGTTTGAAGGTATGGGTTATTGTTAACATTGTTAATTAGTGTTTAAAAGTCGGTCAGTGTAGATTTTTAATAGATAACAGTCGAGTCTCATAATTTTAGTTGTATAATATTAGTTGGTGCGCGGTATTACTTAGTAAAATTTCCGGGATGTAGTGTTGTGTATTATATCAAGAATAACAAAGAAAGGTTTTAAAATTAAAGTTTTCCCACGGGATCCTCAGAAAAGAAAGGAATGGGCCGTCAAAGTACGTAGGGAAAAATGGAATCCTACAAATACTTCGTATTTATGTGAGGTTAGTAACTGCACATTTAAATATTGTTTATTTTATGTACACATCATTATTTCTTAATTTACAATATGCAAAATTATTTTACGTTCTAGCTTTCAATGAATTCTCAAAAGCGTAGGCTGGGCCTAAGCTCCCAATTAGATAAACTTTATAAAGCTTTTTAACCGCTATCAGTTATATCAAGAATACTTATTTTACCTAGTACAAAAAAAATTCACCACGTTTTTGTTATACTTATGAACATTTTTATTAATATGTAACAGATATGCTTTGTGGGTAATTTTGGACAATAATAAATAAAACAATTAAATTTACCGGTTTCTCCTGTAATACCAGGCTTCATCAGAATCTATAATGTTATACATAATTGAATTCAACAATCACAAAACAAACTAGAAAATAACTTACCAATCTAACAGTTCATAAAACAATAATTATTACAACACATCACGGTGTTAGTCAAATATATTTTTGCACATAACATCACACTCACTAACAGTTTGTATAATCAAAAACACACTACATAGACAAATTGAAAAATATTTAAAAAATAGTCAAAAAGATAAAACTATATAAAACGTGACTGTTAGAACAACTTAACCTTACTTAATTGATAAAACTATTAATTAGGTACACTTCTTCTTCTTTACTGTACATGATACTTACAAGTAAATAAAACAACCGATATGACATAGTTTGGTGTTATAGTAGGTAACTATATTTAATCAATGCAGGGTGTAGAAGAAGGGTTTTCAATATTAACCTATAATTACTCTGTTAATTACATTTTATTTAAAACTTTCTTAATATGTTTGGGTGTCAGCTATTACCTTCGGAATAATGTTACGCCACTGTTAGCATCTTTTTCCAAATCCTTTGAAGTAAATACATTTTCACTATAAAAAACTTATTTGCGTTTCTTTATCATTTGTCTGTTTATTATTTATGGCTCAGCGTTTTTGTTTAAAATTTTAATGTGTTCTTTCAGATCATTAATCATTTTTTCTTGTTTTTTTAACAAATCTGACAATTCCGCTCTCATTGCATCTTGCATAAACGAATGTTTTTCGCTTTTTAATTTTTCTATATATTTAGACTTCAAGTCACTATCTTCTGCCAGTTTACTGATGGTTTTTTCTAGGATGCTTTTTTTACTATCCTCGTCATTATAATCACCGACATTTAACAAATAATCTGATTATCTTTAACAAACCGAATTTCATTGTTAGAACGTGGTAAACAGCGTTTATGAAACAAATTGAAACATTTAATACAAACAAAATGTATAAATGATTTATTACAACATTTAAAAATAATTTTATTGCAGGAGCTGAACATGTTACCGTTTGACATAGCGCTAGGCTTAAACTAGCTTCCACTTCGGGCAAATTAGAAAAATCAGTTTTTCCATACTTATAACCTAATTAAAAAATAAGCTTGGTTACGCTCGATATAACTTAACTAATAGAATCTACTGACGTCACTCTGACATACTCGGCCGATGCATTCAATTATTCAAATGCAAATATCTCCCTAAATTTTCCTTTAATTGACTTGAAATTATTTTGAGGCCGTTTATACACAATAATATATAAAAATTGAAAGAAATAAGAAAAAATAATATTTCATTAAAATAAAAAAAAAATCAGTCTCCCAACTGTATTTAAAAGAAAACGGAAGTAATTATAACAAAACGGATGTCGCCAAAATGCACAAAAGATGTTTAAAATGCTTGAAAAGGGCATACAATTTACTATCCGAGAATTAGTATTTACCATAATACTATTAGTGTGACAACATTAACGGTAATACAATGTGAAAACAAAAACAAGGTAATTAAAAAAATGTAAAAATCAGATCAGAAAATAAAACAAATGTTTCCTATAAAATCTTGCAGTGTGCACCAACTGCTGATATTAGCTATCACTACGCACACTGATCAGTGATCACATCCAATACATCCTGGAAATTCGTTACACAAAAAAAGTATAGTGGGCCATTTAATTTCATAGAATACAAGTCCTGCAAAACAACAATTTAAAATGCCACACATTTGTATCAATTTTAATACGTAAGTTAATTTGTTTCAATGTGCATGATTTACTATAATAACTATAGAGCATTTTTAAAATATTGCTAGGTATAAATTAAAAACTTCTCTATTAAATGAAAATGTGCATAACATAAAAAAAAGTCTTAATATATGCTATTAGAATATTCTACTTTCAAAGTTCCTGTCATCGATTACTTTTTTCGCTCATATCATAATTATCAACGACGTCATTTGAAAATCATTTCATTTTTAGTATTTCGGTAATCCTGGCAAGTGTTAATTGAAACAATATATCTCTATATCACTGAATTTCTTTCTATATCTCTACAAGCGGGAAGTTAGAAAAACGGGAAAATTATTTAAGCCCAAAATAATAAGTTGGTACCTACGTAAATATAAAACCGTTTTTCATCCAACTCCGTATTCAGGCATTAAGGAAAATTATTCAAAAATTTATTTCTTTTGACCTCACGTATTTATCGAATGTCAGAAATCCATTTCACTCAAACTAGTCAACTTATTCATGGATGCAAATTGAATTCTAATTAAACTTTAAATTAATAATTCATAACAAATCAACTTAATAGAGCCGGTCGGCATCAAATCAAAATACATTCAGTTAATTTAAATATGCTGAAAGAAACCACATCAGTATGTCATTCACCTTCCATAAAATTTTAGAGAAAAAATATTATAGCTTTTAAACATAGTTGCTGAATACTAATTCAGCAATTGTGTTTATATAGGGTGGACAAAACAACTGATTAATGACTGCAACTTTGTAAATACGAGTATTCCCTATAAAATAAGGACCTGAATAAAGATTGTTGTACGCTATGAAACAATATTAAAATGTCTTCATCAAAATAATGTAGGTAACATAATAGGGGTAGAAGTTATGACTTATTAAAATCATTTCTATCCGACCGAAAACAATGTATGAATATAAACAATGTACAAAGCAATACAAAAAAGTAGAGTACATCGTCCCTCAAGGTACCGTACTCAAACCAGTAATATTTAATATTTACATAAATAACCTGCTTACTCTTGATATCTGTGGAGACGTAACTATCCTGTACAGCGTTGAAAGTTGGTTTCACAAGATTCAACTTTTCAAAAAGCTGAAAACGGTTTTAGAAATATAGAATTGTGGCTCGACTCTCGATTATTAATTCTAAATGTATATAAAACTGAATACATCCCCTTTGCTGTTGATAATAAATCCTCGTTAGATTTAAGACCACTCAATATAGAGTGGCAACTTTAATTTTGAAATTCCACCCAGAAATAAAAAACCGCTGCCAATTACATAGGGATCAGAACTTCCTCATCGTAGTAAAACTCGACGTGCGGTCGAGTTTATAATAAAAGTAACTTTTGACGTTTCAAAAAAGTCACATTTTTTGACGTTTCAAAAGTCTTATTTTTTTGACGTTTCAAAAACGTCACATTTTGACATTTCAAAAAAGTCACTTAGACGTTTCAAAAAAGTTACATCTTTTGACGTTTCAAAAAAATTCACATTTTGACGCTTCAAAAAAAGTCACTTTGACGTTTCGAAAAAAGTCACATTTTTTGATGTTTCAAAAATTGGGACCGATTTTGCTCATCAACGAACTCAATCTCTTCCTTGACCTCTAGAATGTGTGTACCAAATTTGAAGGCTTTATCTCACAAACTGTAGCTGCTATCGCGAACCAGACAGACACACAGACAGAAAAATTTTTCTGTCTGAAATTTTGTGTATCGTCATAATTCATCGAGATTCATCCAGAAATGCAATAAAAATGTTCAAATTTTTTTCACGAATAAATGCCTGAAAATGTTTAAATAATTGATATTATTTATAATGTTAGTTTATTTTTCTGTTTTAAGATAAAGCATATTTTTCAAATTAAATTCAGTAAGTCATACTACATAAAACATTTAAATTAGTGCTATTTGTTTTTATTCTACATAAAAAAAATTCTACCTTCTTTCCAACCACGGAAACCCCATAAAAAATCAAAATCAAAATTTTTATATTCACTCAAAACGTCTCATTGTAGAAGTAACGATATTGTCCTTTTTAAAAAGCTGCACCCAGACTATAGTAACTATTACTAAGAAATACTAGGATATACACAACTTATTCGTTAAATCTATTCCCATCACTTTACTGTTACGAAAAAATACAGCTTACAGCATTAGATTGAGTTTTTATACACCAAAACCTGAACTGCTAAGCCCTTCTGTCGCTTTATATCAGCTAAATCTCTATTTAGGGTGGGACGGAGGCTTGAATTGATTTCTGCTTGTAGAAGAGCTAATAAAATTTCCGATGCATGGGGTGTTTACCACAAGGGGTATCATTTAACTATATAGGATGGTAAAAAAAGAGACAAATGGTAATGCGGATCACAGCTTGAAGCTATGCCTTTGCAGAAAATCCGTATGTAAGAAATTGTAGCGGTAAATTCAAGACTAGGTGTTTCCAAAAAAGTGGTAATTCCATAAATACTAAACGTGTGTGTATATTCCTATTTGTTAAAAAATAGATCTTGTCGAGTAATAAATATTCAAGGAAGAAATCAGCATACACTCCCCGCCCTGGGATATTTGACATACCTATTTATTTTTTTGTAGGTTGTAGTCTAGTGAATGTTTAAAAAATAATACTAATAAATAAAAAATCCAATAGCAGTGCTATAATAGTTATTTACGTAACTAGTTATGAAAAGACTAATTTTATTTGACGAATGTAATATTTGCCAAAACGAGCGAGTGAAGCGAGCGAGTTATACAAATTACATGAGTCAAGTAAAATTACTTTTCATAACGTGTTAAGTAAAAAATTTTATCTAATCCCGCCTTAAAATAGGAAAATGATAATAATCAGTTACGTAAAAATTCATTACATCACTCAGTTATGTAATGGGACTGAGTAATGAAAAATGTGACGTTTCGTAACGTCAAAAATGCATTTAAAACTTGACATTTCATAACGGGGTTAGATGAATATATTTATCTAACCCCGTTATGAAATGTCAAGTTTTAAATGCATTTTTGACGTTACGAAATGGTTACGTAAATAACTATTTTGTAACACCATATCCTAAAATGACATTTATTGGACAGTTTCAATGAATCAAAACAATGTCATTATTGACAAGTGAAAAATAAAGAAAAAAGTGTGAAATAAAGAAATTTTATTTCACAGTGTGAAATAAAACTTCATAGTCAACAGACAACAAATTAAAGTTCTTACATCAAACGTTTATTAATTATTAACAAATATCATGAACAATTTTATTCATAATTTAACGAAAATTTATATGAATAGTACTGTTACTAACATTATTTATATTTATTCCTGGAATTATAGGTTCAGATGTGTTAAAAATATTTGATTCACTTATATTAATATGGTGGTTGGTCTGATTTTCACTAACGACTACATCGGCAGACATAGTCATTTCTGCAGTATTGTCTGAAAACATCTGTTTTGAAATTTTCTTTTTGTTTTGGATACTATCTTCTATATATCCCTCAGCAACTGTTGAGGGTTTCCATCCCCCATGATGTTTTAAGGTAAGAATATCAGCTCCAGAACCAGCTAATAGTGATACCAAAGATCTCCTAAAGTTGTGACCCGTATATTGCTCAGGATTAGATAAGTTAAGGTATTTAGCTATAATACTTGGTATTTTTGAAAATGTATTAATACCAACTCGTTGGGCCGTACATGTTTCTCCTCGATATTGAAGAAAAACCCCTTTGTGATTCACATGAGTAGGGCAAATAGCTGCATATTTATCACAAATATGTAGTGGATTTTATTCCATTAACTGTCTCACCAATTACCGTAAAAGTCCTTTCAATGTGGGTCTTCGAATCAGGTACTTTAACAATCAGCATGCAGTCTTTTCTCACTACGTGATCAATGGTCATATTGTAGAGTTCCTCTCGATGACAAGCGCCAACCAAGCCCATTATTAATACAACTGTCAATATTAAAAACTTTTCATCTGGCGTTTCTAGTAAAAAACGTTCGACATCTGCTCTGTCAAAAATTTTAGATTTCTTAGCCCTATACTCAGTGGATTGTCTTTTCAAAAAAGCTTTTACTTTTTGGTAATTAATTGGATACATCTACATTATTCTTTATATTCAAAACTGCTTTAAGCATCGAAAACTTGGACCAGAGACCTGAACATTTTAAAGTTTTTGCGTTTTCAGATAGATAAGTCAAAAGAACAGACTCAGATGTGTTACTCACAGTTTTCTGCTTACACCAGTACATAAATAAATCATATTCTTTTTCTTACAATTTTCTAGATTTCGCTAGTAATAAATCTCTCATTTTGTTCCAAATAATAATTATTGTAAAGTAGAATGTGTCAAGTGCGACGTTTAAATCGTTCAATATTTAGTTACTTTATTATTGGTTTCTATGGAAAGTGCACTAGAATTTATTCATTACGACAAGGTAACTTTGTCATTTTGACGTATTTTTACAAAATTATACTGTTTTCTAATTTTGAATGGCAATACAAAAAATTTTGTATATAACTCGAGACAAAAATGTGTTTTTTTTTACTCGTGTGGTTTATAGCACTCGCCTTCGGCTCGTACTATGAACGCCCCACTTGTAAAAAAAACACCATTTTAGCCACTTGTTATATAAAATAATATTATTGATCATTACCCAATATCTCAAGAACAAATAAGTAGATCCTCATAAGAATACTGCTGTCGACAAGGGAAATAGACAAGTAGTCAGAAGTTTGTTTGATTTGGTTTGTTACAGTAATTGTCGTTAATCAGTTAATTGTCTTTTGAAGTCAACAAGTAATTTAAATGTATAGCTACTTTTGTTCCGGTTTTTATGTCTTATGTTGGACTATACTCATCTCTAACATGATGTTCCTCAACGAGTGGAGATGTATTTATCGGTTTTTGTCGTTCTATTTCTCATATGTTAAAAGAGAACGCGTAACTAGTTTTTCATTAACGGACAGCAATAAAAATATACCTAAAGTTTTTCTAAAATAATTATAATTTTTAATTTAATATTAATTTCTAATTACCTACAATGGGAAATTCAAAGCACAATAAATGAAGTGAATTTCATGTTTTTCTACTGTTCATAATATAATTAAAAAATATTTACTCATATAAGTAATATACAAGATTAGGAAAAAGATATGACTATTGCCAATATCAAAAAAATGACTAATGTCAATGTCTGACTAATTACAATGCATATTTATGTGATTTTTTTTTAAGGTTTGGTTTTTTCAAAGTTTACTAAATAAAATTTATTTAGTAAACTTTGGTTTTGTTGATCGAATTTTGTTTTTTTTTGATATTTAAACAACAACCTACATTTTATGATCTTTTTCTTTTTGTCTCTTTACGGATCACTAGATATTTTATATTATTTTGCTGAAAATTTTTTGAGAAAGACATGTTTAAAATTTGTTAACTAAGATAACGTTTGACAGGCGACATCAACTAAAATTAATCGTATTCATTAATCTACAAAATAAATAAATTAGGTTACTTAATTTTACAATAAATGCTCAAAATATGATCCAGTTGATCCTGAAATCTCTTTTTAAGCAATTAACCATGTTTGTGTAGTTTATTTGCTCCAAAGCGCCTCTTATTCTAGCGTTCGAACTTTCAAATCCCCCAAATTTTTTGGCTTGTTGCCTACATCTTATATTTGAGATGGTTCAGTAAAAAAATCAAGAGGCTCTAGATCAGGAGACCTAACAGGCCATTCTATGAATTTCCGTCTAACGATCCATCTAGCGGGGAACACCTCGTATAAATATTCCCTCAATTTAATCCTATAATAAGGGGGCACTATTTTTTTGCAATTGGCTGGGTTGTTAAATGAGAGGCAAGCTAGTTTACTGCCTGCCGACAGCCGGGTTAAATATTGTGAAATTTTTCTTTTGGCATTATGCGCATCTCGAGCTCAGTGTATCAGAAAATAAATAAAAAAAAAAACGTTTTAATCTTTAAAATATTTTTTCTCCAACATATTTGTGGTTTTATTCAACACGGATTTTATATAGGTCTCATTGTAATGCTCTCCATTATTTTATTTCATAATGAGATACAATCGTCCAACTTGTGCCGATTTTTATAAAGTTTTAGGCAGAATCTTGTATTTTTCCATACAAAAGTCTATGAATTGATTCGAAATTGATGACTGTGTTTGAACAGTATTACAGGAAGTAATAATTTTAAGGTTGTTTCGAATTTCTTTCAAAAATTTTTCACCAAATCGCATTTTCTCACACATATTTCTTTGAAACATTTTTTTGCTAAAATGTAAAATTATAGCATGAGTTGATCGTCACGATGGAAACGCGTATTTATATAGCTTCACTACCAAACTGCTTTCCATTATTAGAATTAGGAATTTAAACCTTCACGTCGCTCCCTGGTGGCTAAAAATCTCACTAACGACACACACTCTTACATTCGTTTTATCACATTTGTATAGTTTGTTTATTGGAGTTTTATTACCATTTGATTATTTTATTTAACGTTTATTCAACAATATGCTGAAGAAAACAGTGCAAATGCGAATTAGTGTGTGTACAATTGTCTTTCAAGGAAAACTGTGGACGGGAAAAATCACTTTCGCTAACTGTGGTCTCATGCAGAAAATTGATAGAAGAAAAGCATGGGAGAAAGCATTATTTATGGAAGAAGCAGTAAGTTTCCTTCGCTCAAGCTAGAACCTATAGTACAAAACGTATATAAAGTTATAAAAGAAGGAAGTTTTTTGGGTTAAGTACTCCCACAAGTTAGCAAAAAATAGTGCAAAATATGTTAAACTGATTGAATTTACTTACCAGGTATTCGATTAGTGCGATACTCATATATTTTTCTATCTAAGACTTTGGAAAGAACCCATGAAAGCACTTCAAACGAATGTAAACAAACTAACAATCAGTTGGTCGTTACTGTTTTGATCGCAGCGCCGCCATATATACCGTGGTGATTTTATTTCCCAATAGAATTAATTCATACGTTAAAAATTGTCAGTATAAAGTGTCAGTATAAAATTAACACCAAAATTTTATCGAATAAAAACAGGGTAGGGGGATTATTTATGCGACTTTTTGATTGACAGAGCAAGTGTGGTAGTAGGGTTTGTCGGTTTTTCAAGACCCGGTTTAAAACCCGTTTTTTTATAAAATTTTAAAATATGAAAACCGGTTTTTAAATAAAAAAAACCGGTTTTAGTTACTAGAATTAAAAAGGAAAAATTAATTAAAACCGTCAACATTTTGACTTGAAATCGCCCCGGGCACCAGCATATTGTAGTACTGGTTTACTGTAAAACTAATCTTCATGATTCAGGCGAATATTTGACATGAGATACCACGAACTCAATCTATTATAGAACTCGAACAGAGGTATCGTTTCCTATTGACGGCTTTTATGCAGAAATAATATTATATTGTAAACATCTACTAAAACATTCCCTAACGACAGAAAAACAGAAATTTATACATGGTAAAGTGATTCTTAGTTCATTTTAAAATGTTAATACGTAAACTAGTTTTATCAGAAAACGTATGACAAACAACAAAAAAGTTATATTTTTACAGTAGCCAAATTTGAGCAGTGACGTCACACTATATTTATCATTATAACTCGTGAATGTCTGAGATATCTAAAGTCTAAAGACTTTTGATTGGTTCCTTGTTAGAAGTTACTCAGCGGTAGGGGTTTCAATCCCGTGCATAATGCTCTTCTTGTTCAAAAAATTTTATTTATGGATAGAATGACCCCTTAATCAAATACTGCGTAAAAAAATACTTTAATTCTACCTCATACAAAACACAAGCATTAAGTATATTTTTACACCTGAATATGACAAAAGCACAGTTTTGCAATATCTTAAAAAGTGTTTAGATGAGAAGGACTGTACATCAAATTTATTTCATTTTAGAATGTTAATACGTAAACTAGTTTTATCGAAGAAAATTACGGATTTGTACGTAACTTAGTTAATTTAGTTTTTTCTTTGATTTTGTATAGATAGAGTATAATTTTGTTATGTTTTGTATTTCCATAAATGTTAAATAAAGTGGAAAATTTCAATATAAGTAAATATTTTCCTGCTGTTTTGTTTTTCTTTAATTCGAAAATCGATTTAACCGGTTTTTTGGAATACTGGAATTCGAAAACCGGTTTTTTCAAAAGTCTGTTTTTGTATAAACTCTAAAGAATGGCAAAATTTCAAAAAAAATGTCACTGAAATACAGCAAATTCCTGGAAAATCACAGCATCTGATTTGTTCTTCGAAATATGAGTAGAAATTGGTAACAATCAAAAAGGCTGCTAATGACCATTTCGTATAAAAAATAAGAATTTGTCAGTTTGGTCTGATTCTAACCCATAACTTTTGCCCGCCAATTCTATCCCTCTATCACGAGGTTTTCTTCCTTTTTTCTAGTTCAAACTCCAAGAGTACAAAACTTCACTAGTACAAAAAATTGATAATCTTTTATATGTGGTATTCCTAGGATGTATGTTATGTCGACATATTTGCAGTTGCTTATTAAATATGTATGTAAGTACTGTATTATCGTAAACAACACGCAAACCATATTACAGATAAGTAATGAGTAATATTATGTATATTTACCTAATTATAATAGAGATAAACTATTTAAATTATAGTTAAAATGTACTCACCTCTTCAAATGCCAAGTAACTACTGATCAGAAATAATACGATGTTGTAATATGCAACACATGAATTATAGAGTTAGTTTTTTATACATAGGAGTACATGTATAAAAAAATATGTTATTTATAAATCTTAGTATCACAAATTTATTTAGAATGTCTTATTGTAATTTTAATAATCTGTGTTATAATATTTAAAATACTGTATATTTAAAATAATATTTTTGCATAGTACCTATTTGTTCACTTTAAGTTACATTGCTGTGTAATAGTATGCATTTTTATCTTAAAGCAATGTGTTTAATGCTGTTTTAAGATAAGAGTGCAATAAAATTTAATGTTTCTTTTTCCTTTACATTCCTACATTATTGTTTCTAAATATATTAAGGAAAATAATCAAATATTATGCGATGTAAAACTCTTCATAAGCGCAAATACGGGATTGCGTGGATTGCTAAGACCCAAAACTTAGCAAAAATTTTTGTATATGCTATTAAGTAGACAATTATGTACAATAAATTAGCACAAAACTTTTAAAGTGGTGGCTACCTTAATCTAGCAGCCTGTCAATGTCGTCAGGCAATATTTTTCAAGAGCTTGCATTACTAGCTGTTGAATTGCTTCAGCATTGTTTTTGTAATATTTTACTTGCAATTATATATGACATCATTACTTGATTTGATGTTAAAAGATGTATTAAAACATTTCACACTGTTTTTTGTATCTGTACGTTAATCCACAGATTTTTATCACGTAAGTTCGATTGTATGTTATTCTCAATTTGTTCCGTTTATATGAGGAATGTGACGTCGTAGTCTTTCCCTCGTAATTAGTGGCCACTTGGTTACATCTTTTTTTTTTCAAAATAACCGAAAATGATCGTTGTTAAGTACATACAACGGAGTGTTACACACACTCAACTTAAAAATGAGATCATTCAGAAACACCCATTATGGAACCTGTAACAGACGACAATAGGTTATATCACCAACACGCATCTACTGTCATCAAATAGTTAATATCTGTGGAGTGTAGTGTGACTACGCTGCACACTCGTGTCGTATCCCCTACGCTGACCCTGCTACCTGCAGTAAAGAATACAATCCTAACGTTCCAGCCTTACTAATAATTATATCTAATATTCAAATTAATAGTTAGAAATAGTTTTGTTGGGTAAGGATCCTTATTTTGAGAAAAACTACTGCATCAACTTGCCAACGTTTCGGTAAATTTTATCACCATCCTCAGGGAATTACAAGACATAAAATTATGATATATGTATAGAAATATAAAAAATATAAATTATAAATTACGTATATAACATCTGGAATAAACAATAAAAAAATAAATAAACAAACAAACGGATATATGCCCCTACATACATACACAATACACATGCACATTCATATACCTAAACAGATACTAAAAATAACAACTTATCAACAATAATTAAAAATATTTAAATATACTTTTTTTAGGGTATCTCAAAATCTAATTTTAACAACGTAATAATCATACCTAGTAAAACTAACTACTCGTATATATGCAGTGATGATAATACCTTGAAAATGACAATACTTGCATTAATTATGAGTTTTTCTTGGTCACCATAAAAATTATATAAAACAGGAAAGAAATAGATAAAATGACTGGGTGTCAAGAAGTATATGACGCTTATGTATTTATATAACATTATCATAATAGGTATACAAACATAAGAACTTTAATGTCTTCTTATGTTTGTAACTTATTATGATGCATTTTTGAAATCTGCATAATTTTCTGAATTCAACGATACCAAATAAATGACATTTCAAATATTTTTTATAATATATTTTAGCTTTCCATTTAAACGTTTTTCCTCTAACCTAGCAAAAATAATAAATTACGTGATTTATGAGCAAATAAAGTTCATCAAAATGGTTTTTGAGGAAAAACTCAATTTTTTCAAATGGAACCATATTGGTACCGTGGTACCATTTATTAGTACTATTAATAAGGAATTCATTCATATGTCATATTAAAATGTGCGATAAATACAAACAAAATTACAGTTAAAAGAAAATAAGAAAATACAATTTTGTTCTAATTACCTTGTTATACATAAGGTGGCTTTGGAATACAGAAAATGAACACAAAACATTACAACAATTGTTCAAAATGTTGTCCATTAACGTCAATGCACTTCTGAACTCGCATAGCTGTTTCGCCAATTGATGAGCTGTTATGCAATTAATTGCGCGTCTTACTCTTAGCTCCAGGTCTGCACGGGTTGTAACGGCGGTTGCATAGACAATATCTTTTAAATGACCCCAAACAAAGAAATCAAGGGGTGTTAAATCGTCGAAATTACGTTTTCTCCGAATCTCCGTTAAAGGTAATTAAGTACTATCCTTGAATTATGGGGAGGAGCGCCCATTTTGTTGGAAATACATTCCCTGTCGTAAATGGAAAGGTAATTCAGCTAAACTGTCCTCAACTTCATTTTGCAGAATTCTCAAGTATCTGGCACCAGTCAGAAGTCCTTCAAATATTATTGGCCCCATGATTCTACTACCGATTATTCCAAGCCAAACATTGAAACCGAACCACACTTGAAAGTTACCCTCCCGTAATAAATTTTGATTTTCGTGTGACCAATATTTTGTATTTTGTCGGTTGAATAATCTCAAATTTGTAAACCTAGACTCGTCCGAAAATAAAATCATTCCCAAAAATCATTGTTTGGCTGCACGTTATTCTGCAAAATCCAATTGCAACATTCCATTCTACGTTCGTAATCATTTTCCTACAAGTGCTGGTGCAATTGGTGTTTAAAAGATTTATAATGGTATTTGTGCAAAATTCGGCTTGACTATTTCATTTTGCTGAACTTATTTCTAATTGCAAACCATTAATTTGCTCGTCAAGAATGAAATTTTCGTCGGGATCATTGGGCTCACTTCGGATTGATTTTCAAGACGATTAAAATAATTTCTCACTGGACATTGTCTAGCAGGATATCGTTCGGCATAAAAGGTGTCTAGCCGCAACGGCATTTTTTCTACATTCCTCATAAATAATTAATATGTCCACTTTTTCATTTCTTGTATAAATTTACGGCATTTTGAACACAATTAACAAGAATTTTAAACAATTTTTAAAGACACAATAAAAACACCGACAAACCAGCAAATGTTTGACAAGTTAAATATTTCATTGTTTTCAAAACCACTGTTCATTTTAACATTTAACTAGAACAAAATTGTATTTTTCTATTTTCTTTTAGCTGTAATTTTGTTTGTATTTATCACACATTTTAATACTACATGTAATAAATTCCTTATTAATAGTACTAATACCAACATGGTACCACGGTACCAATATGGTTCCATTTGAAAAAATGAGTTTGGCCCCAAAGACCATTCTGATGAATTTTATTTGCTTATAAATTACGTAATTTAGTATTTTTGACGAGATTTCGATTTTGCTAGCCTTAACTGGGTCATTTAGAATAAATCGGAACCGTCATGGCACACTTAAATGGAAAACTAAAAATTATATTGTAAAAAATATTGACGTTTGAAATATCACTTATTTGGTATCGTTGGATTCAGAATATCATGCAGAATTCAAGAAATGCGATAATATATAGGGTATTCTATTTAAAAATTCGAATGTTAGTGTCACTTCCAGCGAAACTGGAAGTGAAAAAAAATCACTTGTATATCAAAAAGTGCCGCTTATTATGTATATAGGATATCCCAAATTTCAATCAATTATCTTCAAAACTGAAGGAGAAAAAGGGATGTACTATGATCCTGTTACACCCGGTTGTAACGAAGTGATTTTATTGTATAGAATTAAGTTAGGTAACTAGGTGCTATTTGGCTGTTTCGAAAAATATTTTAACCATTGTAGTAC